>JANXHW010000008.1:48444002-49701554 GCA_026170595.1 Plestiodon gilberti rubricaudatus | reverse complement strand
TGAGAAACTCTAGGGAGTAACCCCTAGAAACAGTGTCCAGAATCCATCTGTCTGAGGTAGTTTCCTGCCAGTGAGATGCAAAGGCGAAAAGACGGCCTCCGATAGGTATGGAGTCGCCTTCTGATCTGGCGTCATGCGTTACGCTGATTCCGGAAATGCTTTCTCGATGACTCCCCCTGGTTGCCCCCAGGTCTGCCCTTGGGGAAGACCCTGGCTTTATTTATTAGGTCCTCTATTAGGCTCTCTGGGACGCATGGGTGCTCTAAAGGGACGAAAAGGCACAGTCTTACTCTTGGGAGGCTCCTTGCTGGTAGATGGGAGAACCTTCCTCTTATCTCTATTTTCAATGAGAAGTGGATCAAGTACTTCTCCAAAATACTTACCCCCATGAAATGGGACTCCCACCAGCCTATTCTGTGATCCTGAATCCACCTCCCAATTCCGAAGCCAGACATTCCTTCTGGCTACGACGTTAGAGGCAAGGGCTCTAGCGCTGAGTTGCAGAGAATCAAAGGATGAATTTGCCGCAAAGGCAGTGGCCAACGATATCTTCTTTAGTGTATTTTTGCCCTTCTTAGACAACTCCGGTTCTGATTTAATCAGGTCCTCCACCCAGAGGAAGGCCGCCCTGGAGAAAATAGAGTTAGAAGCTGATGCCCTTAGTGATTGTGAGACAGTTTCAAAGTTCTTTTTAAGAGAAATCTCAACTTTTTTGTCACAGGGGTCTCTTGGGGCCCCCTCCGCCTCTGAGGGAATAACGGCCGCAGATGACAGAGCCGCAACTGGCGCGTCCACCTTAAGCTGCTCCATAGTCTGTCCCAGGAGAGAATAGAGCTTGTTGATTAGCTTAGAGCTGTGTTTAGACTTAAAAGGATTTTTCCACTCCAGTTCTACAGCTGACTGGAAGGAAGGGGGAAACGGGACAGTCGTAGGCAGGACAGGCCCCTGAGGAAAAATACCCTTGGGCACCGAGGGATCTCCCTGAGGTGGATTCGAATCCTCCATAGAATTGAGGTTCAAAGCCATGGTAACTTTGGTAATCATTGTTTGAAATAACTCAGGAGAAAAAAGCCTGTTAGGGTTGTTGTCTCTTTCTCCCCCCTCCCCATCTCCAGATAGCTCGCCCTCTTCTCCGTCAGAGCCGCAAGCCTCTGTCTAAGGTAAGAGGCACTGGCCTGTTTGGTTTTGTCAACAGTACAAGTCTCAGAATGTGCGCTAGGAGAGTGATGCCTCCGATGCTTCTTAGAACGTTTAGGGGTGGGGTGGGGAATGATCCGAGGTTTCAGGATGCGAGGGAGACACGGAGTCCTTGGATCTGGATCTCTTGGCCCTCTTATGCTTCCTATGGGATCTATGGCCCCCCAAAGACTTCATTGCGCCCTCCACAGCCGCCTTAACCAAACCCTGTAAGTGCGCCTGCAATGCTGGGTCAATCTGCGGGACGCTAGCCATGGCGGCCTCTCTCTGGCTGCCTTTGGCTGGACGAGCCTCCTCCCCCTTCATATCCCCCATATCAATCTTACCGCTGAGCAGGAGAAAGTGAAAAGGTCCACCCGAGGCTCAGGAGGCCCGCGAAAACCGTCCGAGGCACTTGTTTGTCGGGCTCAGTCTCCTCCAAGCGGCCACCCACCCCACCCCCGCGTTCTGCCCCAATACAGTATCGGTGGCTGAGAAGAGTCCCGGGTCGTTTCGGGCACTCCGGAACGAGGCTTCCTCCCTCAGAAAAAACCGCTGTAGAGAAGGGGGGGAAATCCCGGAGGACCAACGGCAGCGCCGCCCAGAGGGTTCGCGCTCGTCCGTTAAGCCACTGCATCTCTGCTCCTAGACGCCTGAGGTGAGAAAATGGTGCGAGTTTTCGGGCGCTGTTAGGCGCCGATAAACCCGCGCTCTGTATATCCCATGATGACTCCCTCCTGACTAGGGAAATAGGGTCGCGTAGGGAAGGGACAGAGGGAGGAGAAAGAAGGAAGAGAGGATAGCTCTGGTCCAATTTAAAATAGTCTTCAAGTGATAAGCACAACTGTAAACCGACCGCGCTCTGCAAGAGGCAGGACTGGACAGGGAGGGAGCAGCACCCAAGGAGGAGGAGTCAACTTCGTTGTACCAGCCCTGCCTCTGAAGATGGAGGGGTTAACCCGTTCAGTACCAAATACCCCCCTTCATCCTCCAGAGAAAAATGTTTGCATTCGAGAAATGTGGAAAATGAAAAGATCAGTTTTACAGAACACAAGGTCTTGGGAGGGCAGTTAGGAAGACCCACTGTTTGGCCCCCAAAGCTTAGTCTTTTTTAATCAGCCCCACAAAAAAAGAGTAATTAATAGAATGGAAGCTTTCATGGCCAGCGATTAACTTACAAGATTTTGGGTATACAGGTAAAGATGCCATGCCATTTCAACTTGAGAAATAACAATATCCAGCGCCGACCGTGGGTTTCGATTGTCAGGCAGACACGGACGGGAAGAAATACAGTTAAAATCCAAGGCATACAGTGCAGAGTCCAACGTTTTCATTCATCTTCAATCCGCTGGGATTGTTTCCTATGAAAAGGTTCCGAGTGGCGGAACGAAACGTTAGACTCTGCACTGTATGCCTTGGATTTTGACTGTATTTCTTCCCGTCCGTGTCTGCCTAACAATCGGAAACCCACGGTTGGCGCTGGATATTGTTATTTCTCAAGTTGAACTACCTACATGGCATCTTTACCCGTATACCCAAAATCTTGTAAGTAATTAATAGCATGCTCGAATGAGCGTAGTCCTGTATACAGGAGTGCAGTAGGGGATAAAGAATCTTGACTTTCGTAGCAATCACACTAGTAGCGTGACAACCAGTGCCATAGTAATGGGAGGGCGGTCCGTCCCGGGCAGCACATCTGGGAGGGCAGCACTCACCTTGGCGGGGGTGTTTCGACAACATTTCGGTGCAGACGCCGCGGCTGCAGCTCTGTTCACACAAATCGCACCGCTTTTTTCTGACCGCCGGAGGGCGTGCGAACACCGGAGGCTTCAGGAGGGCAGGGAAGGCGTTTCCCACCCGCCTGCCCCCTGGGGTTGATTTTTGGACTCTCAGAGGCTGCTGATGTCACCCCCGGGGGCGTGGCTTCCGAGGGGGAGATATCAGCGCGGCCTGCAGCCCTACGGCTCTGATGACAACTCTAATAGTGGTATTAGTGCTATGGTATTAGTACTAAGACAACAACTAGTAACATCGTCCAGAGGGGGGTGACTAGGATAGCGGGGGGGGGCTGGAGGCCATGCCCCATGGGGAAAGGTTAAAAAGCTGGCATGTTCAGTTTGGAGAAGAGACGGTTAAGAGGGGACGTGATAACTACCTACAACTATTTGAAAGACTGTCACATGGAAGATGGAATGGATTTGTTCTTTGTTGTTCCAAAGGGTAGGCCCAGGACAAACGGGCTTAAATCACAACAAGGGAGATTTTGATTAAATGTTAAGAAGAACTTCTTTGAACTATTGAAAGTGGAACAGTCTGCCTCGGGAGGTGGTGGTAGAGTCACCGTTGTTGGAGGTCTTTAAGCAGAGGCTGAGTAGGGATGCTGTAGTGCCTGGGCAGGGGGTTGGACTTGATGATCTTGAAGTTGAAGGTCCCTCCCTGGGGCAGTTCTGGGAGGGGAGGAGCCAAGTGGCAGTTGGTATGAGCTGCAGCAATGGTGGGGGGTCTTGCTGCCTCTCCCCTCCTGCTGATGCCACCAGGTGGTTCATCACTACTACTGTCTAGTTTTCCTCTCACCAAGTGGAGCAGGTTTTATAAGGGTTGCACTATGAATGCTCCCACTTACCTGTTGCCCAGTGCTTCCATCTTTCCCAGGTATCCCATCAATTCCAGGTGCACCCTCTTGACCCTGCCTTCCAACTACTCCTCTAGGACCTGGTAACCCAACAAGACCCTAAGAACAGAAAAGCATTCATGGTTGCAGAGTCTAGAAAATGGAGACACAAGAGGAGGTGGATGGGAGCATACCAAGCTGCTTTATGCCTGAGTCAGGCCCCTGGGCTGTCTAGCTCAGTATTGTAAACACGGGCTGAAGGCATCTCTCCAGGGTTTCAGACCAGGGTTTGACCAGCCCCACCTGGAGAGGCTCTCAGGGATCGAACCAAAGACGTTCTCTGTGCAAAGCAGCTGCTCCACCACTGAACTATGGCACCTTCTTGTAGGACATCCACTTTCTGGATGTGGCACTGCACCACTGGTGGGCCGTGGCCTACCAGAAGTGCCACTGAAGGTTGCCTGCACACATGGGCTGCCTGCTCTTGACAATGGGGCCAACAGAGCAAGGAGTGGTTTCTCTTCTCGCAGAAGGGTTTGGCGGCTTCAGAAACAGAGGTGACGTCATACACTCTCCCAATGGCCACTGCTCAAGCACACCCACCATGACATCACTTCGCTGAGTTATGGGGGACGTTTTAAAAAAGAAGCGCATATTTATCACTTACTGGTGAACCTCGACTGCCTGTGGCACCCTGAAGCCCTTGCTTTCCTTTCTGACCCTTCAAAGGAAAAGAAAAACAGGTCAAACATCCCGCACTGAAGAAGAACTGGCCTCTTGGGCTATATTACAGAACAAAAAGAGAAACAGGGAAGAACTCCTGCATGAGTGGTGTCACCAAGGTGTTTTGAAGCCCTGCAAAGCCAGCACATTTGCAAATTTAAAAAAAGTGCAAACCTTCTCTGGGCATCTCTCTTCCCCACCTGCAATCCCTAGTATCCAGGCGAAGCATATAAGAGCTACTGATAGTCTGTGTTGCTGAATGCTCATTGAGTGGTGAGGAAGAAGAGGGAGAGGAGATACTAGACTGGGTGGCAAGTCCTTCTGTCCACATCTACTTATCTACCTATCTGCCTTCCACAGCGCTCTCTCTCTCTCTCTCTCTCTCTTCCCCCCCCCTCCCTTCTATGCCTGCCTATCCAGGGCTGGCCCATCCATAAGGCCAACTAAGGCAATCACCTCAGGCAGCAAATTTGCCAGAGTACCCACTTCTGTCTGCCCTTTCCCCTCCACTCGCTGGATTAGAAAAGAGGGAGATGAAGCAGAAGAGGAAATGTAGAGGATATATGCCCATCACTCCCTTCTCCGCCACACTTCCTCTTCTGTTTCCCTCTTCCTTTTCCAGTCCAGGGAGTGGGAGGAGTAGAGGCTAGTATGGAGAGATGCATTTGGCACACTGAGATGCCAGGAGGTTTATTTATTTATTTATTTTTCACATTTTTATACCGCCCTTCCTCCAAGGAGCTCAGAGTGGTGTACATATTTCCTCCCCTCCTTTTTGTCCTCACAACAACTCTGTGAGGTAGGTGGGGCTGAGAGATAGTGACTGGCCCAAGGTCACCCAGGAAGCTTCGTGGCTGAGCGGGGATTTGAACCTGGATCTTCCAGGTCTAAGTCCGACTCCCAAACCACTACACCATCCTGTGCACTGGCCCTGTACAGGTGGGCCCCCATATCCGTTGGGGATATGTTCCAGGCCCCTCCGTGGATACTTGAAACCGTGGATAAGAGCGAACACCCCCTCCATGGATTCCTGAGGGGCCCCCCACCCTGCCTCCCCTGCAGGCAGGCATGCTTGCCCCCCCCCGCTCTTATTTTTCTTTCAGCAAGCTTTGTTTCTTCCTTAAAAAAAACAGAGAAGCAGCCTCCATTGTAGGCAAGTAGAACAAGACTAAGTCCTAGAGAGGCTCTGCAAGGTTTCTGTTAACCTTGCAGAGCCTCTCTAGGACTTAGTCTTGTTCTACTTGCCTGTAATAAGCAGCCAGAGGCTGCTTCTCCTGTTTCTTTAAGGAAGAAACTAAGCTTACTGGGAAAAAAGTAAAAGCCTGGGGGGGGGGTCCCCACGATCCGTGGATAACAAACTATGGATAGCGAATCAGTGGATATGGAGGCCCACCTGTATCTACCTGCCTATTTTCCTTCCTTGAACACCTGTCTTTCCATCTAATTATGGATCATCCTTCCTTCCCCACCTCACATTGATTACTTCTTGCAGTTGGAGAACAATCCCTCCATGCATCAGAAAGGGCCAGGATTAATGAGCTGGGCCAGAAGCGCGGGAGTAACTATGCCCCTCCCCCCGGCTTTCAGTAAATTAAGCCTCTGATGCTACAAGCCAATGGCGTAGCAACACCCTCCGTGAGGGGGCCAAAATATGTCGCCCCCCCCCGTGACCGGAAGTGATATCACCTGGCCCACCCCCGGTAATGTCACCACCACCATAAACAGGTAATTGGGGGGTGGATGGGCAGGAGAGGCCATTCTTACTCGCCGTCGCCTGCCTGCAAGGATGTCCCTACTCTTCGCTCACCTTTTTCGTGCTGCTTTGCAGCGCTTTTCCCTTGCTGCCGCCATGCCGTTGCTGCGGCGGATTTGTCGCCCCCCTGCTTGTCGCCCGGGGGCAGACCGCCTCCCCACACCCCCCATTCCAAAGCCACTGCTACCAGCAGAACAAAGAAACAGCTGGAGGTCACAGAAGATTTCACCACAATTTTAGCTGGGATGGAACCAAGGGCAATTTGTTCTGGCTGAGGGAGGGAAGGGTGTCTTGTCTCTGACACAGGAAAGCAGAGGTGGACTGTTGAATTTGGAGAGCTGGGAAAAAGCTCAGGGTCTGAGCCAATTGAGAAGATAAGGGAGCGCTCCTCACTTTACAACTGGTGTTCAGGTAGGGACACCCAAGTACAACATTTATGCGGCTGGGTCAATGGAGAATGCTCTCTTTGGGACACCCCACCGATACCTTCTCTCTGCTTTGTGGCACACCATGGCCCGGATTATCTGTGGGCTGATGTGAGGGAATTGTGCTTCCTAGAACATCTTTAATGGTTGGGTTTCACAGCACATTTTTTTTTGGGGGGGGGTCATCACTACAACCTGAGTACAGTGTCTCCGTATCAACGGGTTTGGCACCCGCGGATTTGTCTCAACGCAGATGATTGTGGATAGAGGGGCCACTTTGAAAAGAAAACAAGTTTTAAAATAGTGTTACTTGCCTTTGCACAGCAAAATCACTTTGTTTACAGGGCTGCAGGGCAGTCTTCAGTGTTCTGAAAGCTACTTCCGGGTCGCACAACCCCCTCCCTTGGCCCTGGCTCACCCCAGAATGCATCGTGCTAGGACCATGGGAGGGAGTAGCACGACCCAGAAGTGACTTTCGTAATTTTGTAATGGCTTTTGCAGCCCTGTAAACAGAGCGATTTTACTGCATGAAGGGAAGTAACGCTATTTTAAAACTTTTTTATTTTTAAAAAGGTTTTTAAAGTGGCCCCCGTATCCGTGATAAAGATTTCATTATAAGCGGATTTGCAGTATCTGCGGGGGATCTGGAATGGAACCCCGCAGATACCGAGCAACGACTGGAAAGGACTCAGGTTGATTAAGGCTGAAATCTTAGGCCAGAGGTAGGCAACCTATGGTCCGTGGACTGGATCTGGCCCACCAGCCAAAATCATCCAGCTCATAGTCCCAAAAAGATATATCCACCTGGCCCGGGGTGGTCCTAAAAAAGAATTCAAGCTTGTAATCCTATCTCTGTAAGGCTTACAGTGTAAGCAGACCAAGGACCGAAGCTTCTCTCCGCGCTGTGCCCATCTCTTTTTTCTTAGCTTTATGGTCTAATTGGGAGGTTCGCACATTGAATGTGCATGCGTTCTTACTGTTGACGGACCTGATGACTGGCCCCTGTGTGGAAGAAGGTTGCCGAACCCTGCCTTAGGGGGTTAAGTTCCACTGATATCAATGACATTCGCTTCCAAGCAAACATGCTTAAGATTCACACTGTCAAAGGACCTCACTCTAGGTAAGGATTATTTTTTTTAAATTACCGTATTGTCCCGAGTATAAGATGCACCTGATTATAAGACGCACCCTTAAAGTTTGGTGCTATTAAAAAAATTTAATTAAATCGCTGGCATTAAATTGCAACAGCCTGATTATAAGACGTACCCCTAGTTTAAAAACTTAAATTAGGAGAAAAAAGTGAGTCTTATACTCAGACCAATACGGTATTATAACTTAAAAAATTTCTACCCCAACTTTCTCCCTTTGGGAGACTTTAGGCAGCTTACAATATCATTATCAAATTATCCATTTCAATAATCAAAATACCAATCTGACATATATCAATACACAAGTACAGCACGATAGCAGTGACCATTAAATTAAAATCATTATGAGCAACTAACAAGTCCAGGTCCAGCAAACTCCCCTATCCTTGGTTTTTAGAGGATGGGACATACGTCTTCACATCCCCTGCTGTGTGAAACGAAAGAAATACCTACAGTATTTTGAGTTCCCAGCAGAAGAAAGGATGGAGTTGGGGAGCTGCTGGCTCAAGGTACAGTTTACACATGATATTCCTTGCCCAAGACTATGGCCTAGTCTTCACTGAGGTGGTCAACACGCATTTGGGCTGATTTGCACAACTGAACATTGGTCCATACCAAGGAAATTCCCTGCATGAAGAAGAAAACTAGCATGTCAGAGAGAGGCTAGGTTAGAAACCTTTCCCCTGACAGCCTAGCTTTCTGTGGACAGGGACTAAAACTAAAATGTTGAGGAGAATTCCATCATGCATGTTCCCAGTTGCAAACTGATGCATTACAGATTCCGTTTGCCATATGCGCCTGCTCTGATCAGGACAGCTGTGCCAAAGACACCATTTGTTTCATCAACGCTAGGCACCTACCACATTGCCTTTGGATCCTTTTGGCCCTGGTTGGCCTTGTGGTCCCGGATGTCCCTACAAGCAGAAAAGGAAACACAATTTGCTTAAAATATCCCTCCTGGCAGATGTCTTTCACAGAGCACAAAGAACAGTGTTTGCCATGCCTCTGACGACACCATATGAAACCACTTAGAGAGGGACCAGCGTTGGCTTCACCAGCCCGAGCGGAGACAATGGAGCATATGGGACGGATCTCAGACAAAGAGTGTTGAGCATGGTGTCATCAGCTCCTGCCACACTGAGGAAAGGTAACTGGCAGTCGGAATCTGGATTCAGACTCCAGCCCAATTTAGCCATGAGCCATGATGTCAAGGGAAGGGGGTGTACATCATGAAGAAGGGCATCAGATTCTGGATCTCACCACTACTGCTACTGTGATAATTTGGATGGTATCCATGAAATGAAATATGTCCTCTAAAGGCCGTCATGCCTTTTCTTTCTTTCTTTCTTTCTTTCTTTCTTTCTTTCTTTCTTTCTTTCTTTCTTTCTTTCTTTCTTTCTTTCTTTCTTTCTTATTGGCAAACAGGCACCTTGTATGTATTTTATTTATTTACAATATTTTTGTAATAATAATAATAACAGTGAACTAAATCTCATAAATAGTTTTATTTATGACGGTTCAGAAGACGAATTAGTGCAGAATGCGGTGGCCCAGGTGGTCACTAGATCTAGGCGGTTTGACTCTGTTGAGCCGCTGCTTCAGTGGCTGCACTGCCTGCCCATTTGTTTCCGGGCCCAATTCAAGGTGCTGGTAATGACCTTTAAAGCCCTTCACGGTTCGGGCCCAAGATATCTGAGGGACCGCCTTCTCCCATACATTCCGGCCCGCTCACTTAGGTCATCTGAGGGGGCTCTCCTGCGAGTGCCACCTCTATCACAAGTTAGGGGAGTGGCAACACGGGGGCGAGCCTTCTCTGCTGTGGCGCCACAACTGTAGAACTCCCTGCCAGGGGATCTGAGAACCACCCCCTCCCTCATGACTTTTCAGCGAGGGCTCAAAACATTTTTGTTTCGTCTAGCGTTTGGGTGATGGGTCGTGGTCTGCCTCCTGTGTCTCAAGATGCTCTGCCATGCTGCTTCTCTGCTCCATACTGTCCCCCCCAGTGGATTTTATTGTTTTTAAATTTGTTTATGTATTGTTATGTATTGTTTAATTTTATTTTATGTATTATTTTAAATTATGTATTTTAACCTTTGTTGTAAGTCGCCTTGGGCATTTGCCTTTCAGCATAGGAAAAGGCAGGATATTTTTTTTAATAAATAAATAATCTAAAAATGATGAGAGACCACTATTACAATTAAAAACAAGAACACGAGAGCAGTAGCACTACACCTGTAACAGCTGGATGTTAAAAAGGCCAAAGACTCAGAAGGCTTCTCTAAACAAAAAGGTTTTCAGGCCTCGCTGGAAAGTCTCCAAAGAGGGAGCAGTTCGTAAGTCAAAAGGGAGGAAATTCCATAAGGTTGGTGTCACTACTGAGAAAGCCCTATTCCTAGCCGCCGCCCCTCACACCTCCCTGGGTGACAGGACCCGCAAGAGGGCCTTCTCTGATGACCTAAGGAGACGAGCCGGACTATATAGAAGTAGGCGGTTTCTCAAATACAGTACCCTGGCCCCAGGCCGTATAGGCCTTTAAAGGTCATGACAGAGTTGAACCGCCTACTTCCAGTGACTACACGGGCGGCCGCATTCTGCACTAATTGCAATTTCCGAACCATCTTCAAGGGCAGCCCCACGTAGAGCGCATTACAATGATCTAACCATGATGTCACGGTGACATGGATCACCGTGGTCAGGTCTACACAATCCAAGTACGGTCACAGTTGGTGCACCAGCCAAAGCTGGGCAAAGGCCCCCCTGGCCACAGCTGCCACCTGGGAATCCAGGAGCAGCTGTGGATCCAGGCGGACCCCCAAGCTGCGGACCTGCTCCTTCACAGGGAGTGCAACCCCATTCAGGGCAGGACGATATTCTAGCACCTGTGTCGTGGATTTCTGAACCAGGTGAATCTCTGTTTTGTCCAGGTTTAATCTCAGATTGTTAGCCCTCATCCAGGTTCCAAATGCCTCCAGGCAGCGCTCCAGAATCACAAATCACCCTGGAATCAGGTGGAGAGATAGAGCTGGGTGTCATCAGCATATTGATGGCACACAACTCCAAATCCCCAGATGACCTCGCCCAGCGATTTCAGGTAGATGTTAAATAGCACGGGGGACAAGACAGAATCCTGTGGCACCCCACACCTCAAGGGCCAGGATGCCAAACAGGCATCCCTCAGCACCACCATCCGGGACCTATTTGCCAACTAGGAGCTGAACCTCCACAACACGGTACCCCCGACCCCCAGCTCGGCCCATCGGCCCAGAAGGACACCATGGTCAATTGTGTTGAAAACCACTTAGAGATCCAGCAGAACCAACAGGGACACACTCCCCCCACCCGTGTCGCTAGAGTGTGGCGGGGGGCAGGCAGCCCGGGGGTGTGTGTGTGATCCGGATGCTCCGAGGCCAGGAGAAGGCCTGGGAGCGTCCTCCCGGGCCGGCGCTCCAGGGCCTTCTGACAAAGGCCCACTGCGTCGAAACGTAATTTATTACATTTTTCGCGCATGCGCAGACCGTTTCTGAGGGAAAAGGGCAGCCCTTGGCCCTCAGAAACATTCTGCACATGCGCGAAAAACGTAATAAATTATGTTTTGACGCAGTGGGCCTCGTCAGAAGGCCCAGGACAGCCGGCTGGGGAAGACGTCCCCGGAGCCGGCTGCAACGGAAAGGCGCGGAGGCACAGGAAAGGCGCGGAGCCGGGGGGGCAAAGTCCCGTCGGGTCGCCCCCCAAAAAACCCTGTGACGCAGCGCCGAAATTTCATTTGGGGGCTATGTGTGTGGGGGTCATTAGGGTGATACGTGCGTGCCCCCGCCCTGGGGCCGCGCGCACCCTAGTGACGCCACTGACTCCCCTTGTCCGGTTCTCGACGTAGGTCATCCACCAGGGCGACCAAGGCTGTTTCCATCCCAAAGCCCAGCCTGAAACCAGATTGAAAGGGATCTAGATAATCTTCTTCATCCAGGACCCTCTGGAGTTCAAACGCCACCACCCGCTCAATTAAGTTGCCTAAGAACGAGAGATTTGAGACTGACCGGTAGTTGTCCATTACTGTGGAGTCAAAGGAGGGCTTCTTCAGAAGGGGTTGAACCACTGCCCGCTTCAAAGCAAGCGGTAGCAACCCCCTCCATCAAAGAAGAGTAGATTACTCTCCCCGTCCACTCCGCCAGCCCCTCCTGAGATCTAATTAGCCAAGCAGGGCAAGGGTCAAGCAGGCAGGCAGGCACACTCCAAAAGGAAGCTGTTCACATCCTCAGGTTGTACAAGCTGAAAATAATTCCACAAAACTGGACAAGCGGATGCCAAGGGGACATCCTCAGACATTGTCATTGTGGCATTCACGTCATGGCGAATCCGACTGCTATCTCTTCGCTGCTATCACCGCCACTGAATAGGCTCTGTAATGAGCTCTATAATGAGCTCAGCAGTCGGACTCAGCACGGGTTTTCCTCCACCGTTGCTCAAGACTCCATCGCTTCATCTACCCCATCGCTTCATCATTTGCAGCTCCTCAGTAAACCAAGGAGCCATTCTGAGTCCGCGGCGTGGCAGAGGTAGCTCAGGAGCGATCTCATCCACTGCCCTGGCCATTTCCCCATTCCAGAGGTCAACCAGGGCCTCAAACGAGTCACCAGTCTTGGCAGTGGGAAAACCCCCCAGAGCCCTCAGGAAACCTTCTGGATCCATTAGTCTCTGGGGGCGGACGATAGAATGCGGTCCCCCACCTTTGCGGAGGAAAGAAGCTGCAACAAGCATAAACCTTACCAGGCAATTATCTGTCCATGACAATGGAGTGATCTTAATCTCCTCCACATCCAGATCCTCCACATCCACATCCTTGCCCAGCTGTAAACACCAGGTCCAACACATGTCCCGCCTCATGTGTCGGGGGCCAAGATCTTCTGGGACAGGCCCATGGTTGTCACGGCAGCCATGAAATCCTGAGACGCACCAACCCCGGGAGCCTCAGCATGAACATTGAAGTCCCCCAGCACTAATAGGCGGGGGACTCCAATGCCACACCCGAGATCAACCCTGTCAGCTCAGGCGGGAGACTGTTGGGCAGCAAGGCAGGTGATACACTAACCTGGTGTGCTCTGTAACAGGAGCGGTGTGACCTGGAACGCTGTTTGATGCCATCTCAGGTCCGCTACCTCTTGCTACATTGTGAACGTTTCAAAATGTGCAGCAACTCTCATTAGGAAAGGGACAGGAGTCAAAGCCTGTTTCTGCTGAAGAGGTTTTCAAGCGCTACCTGACATGCTCATTTGCACATCCCAATTCAATGAGCACTTCCGTGTGCAGTGCACACACATGCACATTGTGTGGCCATGTACAGAGAACATAATTTCAAAAGAAAAAGAAAAAAAGATTTCTTACAGGTAAACCTTGTAGGCCAGCTTTTCCTCTCTCTCCATCAAGGCCTACTTGACCCTAAAAGGAAGCAAGAAGGGAGGACCAAGTTAGTTTTTCCAATCCAAGAGACTTTGTGTCCAGAGGCAATCCAACTGTGAGCCCGATACATTCATAGCAAGCTGCACATCACGGGCAAATTATATTAAATAATTAAATGCGACAAAAGGCTGCAAGAAGTTTGATCCAGTCTAGTGACAAGTAAGAATAAAGGATTTATATCAGCACTGCCAACTGAGCCAATTGGGGTGACTCCCTTAGATTTGGCAGGAGAACGGCCCTTGTTCAGTCCAGCACAGCATTTTCTCTAGCGACAGTTTGCTGGTGTCTCCCATATCTTGTTGATTTTTTAAGACTGTGAGCCTCTCTGAGAAAAGGATCCACCTTCTTATTCCTTGTGCTATGTAAACCACTTTGAGAACTTTTTTCAGCGTTGTTGAAAAGCGGCATACGGATAATCTTCTTGAATTAGCTGAATAATTCTGCACATTGACAATTCACAGCAAACAATAAAACAACCTCATGCCAATTTTCAGTTAGCTAACTCTGTGACGGGATCATCTGAAAGGGAGTTTAGAGTGACAAAAAGCTGAATCAGAATTTATTGTGACAAAAGTGACAAAAAAGCTGAATCAGACTTGATGCCATCACGGGGGGGGGGGAAGGGTGTGAATCGTGACAGGAGCTTCCTAGTGCTTCCTGTATCTCACAGTGGCCCGCCAGATGCCTCAAGGAGCGCTCAAGACAATATGCTCCCTGTATCCTGTTGCCACTCCCTTGCATTTGGCATTCAGAGATACACTGAATTTCTTACCTGAGAATTCCTGTCCTGGGAAGAGGAGGGGGGGGCATTCACTACTCATGGGTATGCCCCTCCTACTCCAAGAGGCAGGGTTGGACTTGAATGAGGTCTCCTCCCAGTAGGAGGGCAGTCCCATCCGCAGCCTGGTGATGAAGAGCAGAAACCCTCCTTTCCCGCCCTGGCAACCAGGGCCCCTAGAAGCCTGTGGTGAGAGCTCGGTGGGAACAGGAAAACAACAGCAACAAACACCTCCCCCATAAGGAGGCCATTGAAACGTTTTCACACAAACAAAAAGGCAATAGGCCAACAGAAGAGAAAGCACAGAAAGGAACTGTGGAGCCCAGCATTCTTAGGCTTACCAGATACGCCCAGCACTCGGCCGGGACTGGGGGTGTGACTGGGGGTGTGGCCGGGGGCGTGGCCGAGGGCGGGGACTTCCTCCCTCGAGGGCGGGAGCTCTCCGGAACAGCCCGAGTAAACTCAGGCTGTTCCGGAGAGTTCCCAGCCTCATCGCGTATTTGCGCGACGCTGGGAGCTCTCCCGGAACAGCCCGAGTGAACTCGGGCCGTTCCGGAGAGCTCCCAGGCTCGTCGCGTATTTGCGCGACGCTGGGAGCTCTCCGGAACAGCCCGAGTGAACTCGGGCTGTTCCGGAGAGTCTCAGAAGAGCTCCGGCCTGCCGCGATGCAGCTGGCGGGCCGGGGCCGGGATTATAACATAGTTCGGGGGGGACGGGGGGACAAAGGGCCGTTGCCGGGACTTTCCCGGCCATTTCCGGGAAGATGGTAAGCCTAAGCATTCTCCACCCCTGCATTCCCCTAAGAGACACCTATCCACCTAGCCTGCAACCTCACCCCTCCAGTATCCATGAGGCGAGCTACAGCTGCCCCTGAGTAGAGGGCTGAATGCCCCCCTTCCCCTAACAGGAATTCTCAGGTAAGAAATTCCATTGTCTCTGGAATGAGCCTCCTGCGCCTTTTGGCTTTGCGAGAATGGGTCTTGGGCATGGATTCTGTACCCCGCTGTGCCTTAAGCGCTCCTCCCACCTCAGCCGTAACAATATCTCGTATCTGAGCCAGGGTAGCTGGATCCAAAGACACCCCCCTCGTTGCTCCCCTCCGAGGTGCTTTGGAAAGACTGCCCCCCACTTTCCTGGTCTGACGCAGGGATGAGGACTGTGAAGTACGCTGGCCCCTTTGATATTCAAGCAAGGTTGCCTGTGCCCCAGGTGAAGAAAACTCCTCCTTGCCGCCGCCACGGGAGTCTGGTGCGGTCACAGGTTAACAACCCTGAGCCTGAGCTGCGCGGGGTCTATGGGCAGGGGGAAGAGATGGTGGCGGCAACCCTGGCTTGGACGCTTGTCCACAGACCCCTGCTCGAAATTGAGTCACTCCTTCCTTGCGGTGGTCTGCCGCTTGTGTTAGTTCCAGCAGGGTGCGCGCGCCCTCTGACTACAGCTGCTCGTCTGCGGGCCCAGCACCCGTGTGGACCTCCTCTGTCCCCTCTCTCCAAAGTGAGGGAAAAGTGGAGAAACACAAGCAGGAGGAGCGGCAGAGAAAAGGAAAAAGGCAAAGAAGCTAGAAGAAAACAGAGGAGACCCAAGGAAAGAGAAAGTAAGGAAAAATGCCGAGCTTTCCCTTTCACAGCAGCATCCAACCTTAGCTCTGGAGAGGCAGAGCTGGACTGGGGATGGGACTGTCCTCCTACTGGGAGGAGACCTCAATGAAGTCTGACCCTGCCTCCAGGAGTAGGAGGGGCATATACCAATAGGTAGTGAATGCCCCCCTTCCTCCTTCCAGGGAAAAGTAACTCCCACATAAAATAAAAATACGCAACACTTCCCTAGTAACCTTAGGCTCAGGCCTAAAATGTCTTTATAGATGCAAGCTAACACATTAGGTTATCCCTGGAAGCTACTAAGTTGCTGGAGACAGGCAGTGGGATACAGTGGTTACAGCACTGCTTTTCAATCAGTGGTACATGTTGCTTCACAGTACAGCAGGTGGTATTTGGCTCCAGGGCCATGATGAATTTGAGGCTCGACACCCCCCCCCCTCCGGCAAGACTCCACTGGAAGGAGTGTGCCCTAGTTGGGAAGATGTGGCTATGTTGCTGCCAACCTCTTCAAAAGAGGCACCATTTGCAGCAGGAGGGTGCAGGGCAGAGGAGAGATAAGGAGATAAGTGACTGGATAAGCCTTTCCCCCCCGTCATTGCAAGGACAACAGTGGGACAAGCTGCCCACAGCAGAACCTGGAAATTTTTGCATTATTTGCAAAATAATGACTGGGTATTTTGGCAAACACAAAATAATGGCCTGTATTTGCAAAATACAGGGTCTAGATTTGGAGTGGGGAGACCCCCCCCCCCCCGCAGCGGAGCTTAGGATTGCAGCCTCAACCTTACTATGAGGAGACCAAATCCTCACAGAGCCACAAAGCTGGCTGGGATGACCTTGAGTCTGTCACTGCGTCTCAACCTATCCAACCTCACATTGTTGCTGCGAAGATTAAGAGAGGATGGAACCAACAGTGTATGCTGTGTAGACATATTAGCACATTGTCACAGAATGTTACAGAGAGGAAATAACTTTTCCCAAGATGGTTAATTTCCTAACCAGGTATTTGGAGAAGGACTCACAGGATAACCAGGCTCCCCAGGCTCCCCACGTTCGCCTCTGTTGCCAACTGGACCCTGGAAAGAGAACACAGGGAAGACCCAAGAAAGACATGAAATGCAACCCGTCATTAGACAATGGGCCTCTGGCTCCATGTTTCACCTCCACTGGAGCTAGGTTGGTCGTCACCAGAAACAGGGCCTTTGTAAGGTAGCCTTGATGATATTAGAAATCCTGTTGTTTGATCTCACCCCCCTTCTCCTTCTGGGGAAAAGGAACTTCTTGAGGAGGGGAACAGGGCAGAAAAGGTGCGAAGGAGAAGAGAATGGTGGACAAGAGCATCTCCAACACTTCCTCTAGTTTTGCCTCTTTGGAACGTGTTCAGTCAAAGTTCCTTAGATCCATATTCCAAGCGTCCAGTTATGTTTCAAATGCAAGTCTGCGCCTGGACTCTGGTCTGATAAAAGTTGAGGCTAGGGTTTCCCTTGCCTCTATTAACTTTTGGCTTAACTTAAATTCCAATGCCCGGAGCTTAACATCCTTGATCTTACAAGACAACTTTCAATCGTCTTGGCTGTTTATAGGAAGCTGAGGCACTTGGGGTTTTCTCCTGAGGCCATTTTGGTAATGGATCTAGACCACGCAAGAACGATCATAAGGCAGAGGCTATTAGATACCGAGCGGCGGGGGGACATTGGTAGAACCCCAATTTTTTTTGCCACGGAGGATGTTAGATATATAGTTGTGCCATCCACCTCTCTCGCATTACTTGAGTTCCCGAGACATAGGAGGGCTTTTTTCTTAGCCAGGTGGAGAGTGCTCCCCTCAGCAATTGTCGAGGGTTGCTATAGGAGGATCCCTATACCTGAAAGGGTATGCCCTTGTGGCTCAGGAGATGTGGAAACAATTGAACATGTCTTGTTACGCTGTTCATTTTATCAGGGTATCCACACCAAGTTTATTTCTCCCCTGACTAGGAAATTTCCAGACTTGTCCGATGTTGCGTTGACTAAAAAACGTCTTTTGGGAACTAATTCTTGGCTCACAATTTGGAGCGCAAGCTTCCTGGCAGCTGCTTGTAAAATTTGCAAGTTTAATGTTGACATTGAGGAAAAGTTTTAACATCCTTACTTCCTGTTTCTCTGTTCTTTGCTTTTATTTGTGTTTATTTGCCAAAATTTTAGTTTTGATAACATTTAGCAACACAAGTAATGTCTGTTTTCTGTTTTTAAGCTGCTTGAATTTTGTTCTTGTTGGTCTTTGACCGTATTAATAAATGATGAAATGATGATGATGATGCATCTCCAACCCAGCCCAGGGGTTCTCAAACAGTGGTACTAGTACCACCAGTACTAGGACTGCTGGTGGTACTCGGACCGCCGGACTACCAGAACCCGACTCTGATGCGGCGCTTTTGGCAGAGCATTTTTGCTTCCGAGAGGCTCCTGCCTTTGGCCTAGCCTCCTGGGAATGCCCTCCCACCTACCCAAAGCCTCCTACCTGTGTTTTTTGGCCTCCAAAAACCTGAAAACCTGGAAGTAACAGGCAATGATGTCATTGCCAGTCACTTCCTGTGGTACACAGCAGGAGAGTGGCGCCGGAGGTGGTAATCAGCTGGGAAAGGGTTGAGAACCCCTGCTCTAACGCATTACTCTCCTCTCTTCTACATTTTTGCTCTGTTCTCTCTTCCTTTTTGAATCCAGAAGAGAAGCAGCAGCATTGGAGGCAGGCAGGTGGACAGAGATGGGCACTCCCTGGTAAGTATTTTAGCAATTTAAAGGCTGGGCCTGTGATCTGCGCACAGACTTTCCAAATCTAAATGAGGAGATATTTTACTCTGCCCTTGCAAACTAAATGAAGATGAGTGTCTCTCTGAACATGTACAAAGCATATATCTTTCTTCTATCAAGGAACCACATACAACTTCCCAGGCACCAGCAATCAAGGCCTGGTCAGTCGACAGACATAGCAGAGTGAGGTGGCAGGATGGAATGCACCACTTCACGCTGCATGAAGGTGATGCCATTTTGGAACATTCCTCCATTGTTAAGAGTCCTTGCATGTAGAAATCTAGCATATCACAGGAGAAAGGTGGTAGTTGCCAAGCCTGTGGAGCTAGTTTTCTGCTTGCAGGGAGTTTAGGTTAATCAAAATGCAAAAGGCTATGTCCCACCTGCAAGTTTGATGTGGTACAGTCCATCCCACCATGCTACCACCCCAGTCTGCATAGACCCCGCCTAAGGCAAAAGGCTTGGTTTAACTCCCAGTTCTTAAAGTGGTGGGTTGCACACTTAGAGAAGGGGCAGGTCGCTACCCCTTAGGGGAGTGGCGACTTGCGATGGTGGCAGCAGCAATCAGGGGATCGCGCCACTGCTGGGGACAAAAGGGGCATTTTTAGACTTACTGGGGGTCAGGCCGTCCTCTGGAGGGTGCGGGGGCCCTGTGCCCCCCACCAGCAGGCCTCCCCAAGCCTCCGAACGGCTCCTGGAGGTGAATAAAGCCCACTTATGGTTTTCCAAAAAAACAGAAGTGGGCTTTATTCGCCTCCAGGAGTCATTTGGAGGCTTAGGGAGGCCTGCTGGGGAGCCCCGGGGGGCCTCCGCACCCTCTAGAGGACGGCCTGACCCCCAGTAAGTCTAAAAATGCCCCTTTTGTTCTCCCCTATTCGTTGAAATAGAGAATTATCAATCACACACTTCAAATAAACCAACACAGAATTGTAAAAAGGTAGAGATTAATGGGTTAAAAGATCATGCAGAAATTTCATTCTGCACAGCCAATTTCATTATGCACAGCATACCTGTGTTCCCTTGAAAATGTCCAGAGTCTGGATGAAACGTTGGGACTGATATTGATATTTTATGTGGATCTTCTGTGTTTTTATATTTTTATATATTTTAAACTGGAATTCCTCATAATTGTTTGATATTAAAAAATTTTTGCATGATCTTTTAACCCATTAATCTCTACCTTTTTACAATATGTCGGATCATGAAAATATCCATGCTACAACACAGAACTGCTGATCAGATTGCTTACTCTGTCTCCAGGTGGTCCAGGAGGACCCTCCAGCTTCCCATCGTCACCTTGCTCCCCCTACAAACACAAGAAATGACTGATAGAATCAATTATGAAACCCTTTCTGCCAGTTTGCAACAGAAGATGAACAATAAAGGTTATTGATTTGACTTTTAAATGCATCCACATATAAGCAATGCTTTCTAAAAAATTAAAAAAAAAGTCTGCCTCAAGCAAGGTGGGGAAGGGCAAAACTGAAGGCAAGATTGGAACTGAAAGCAACAGTACACATCTGAAGTTTGCAACAGAGGAAGAAAGTCAGAGTCCCCCCCAGCAGGAAACACAGTGTGAAATCTTCTTAATAAACGCTGGTTTGAGATACGCAGTGGAATCCATGCTAGTAATCAGGAGCAACACTGTAGGCGGAGGGAAGAGAATATCCCCTCCTTAATTTCTGGTGTGGTTTGTTCAGGGATTCCCAATATGCAGCCCCCAAGTTCCCACTCCACTCTCCCCCCTCCCCACGCTAATTCCTTTTGGTCCAAGCCGCAGTTAAAAATAAAAATTGGAGTAAAAAAAGCCAAAAAAATAAACATGCTCTGCTACAAATGGAAAATATTGGACAGAGGGAATGCCTCTAGCTGCTGGCCACCTTCCCAGGGTGGGAAGCTGCATCCTAGTTTTTTTTTTTTTAAGCCTTCCAGCTGGACAACCCTTGGCACAGCCAGGCCATTTGAAGGAGCTGTAAATGTACTACGCAGAGAAGGATAATTGACTGGGATGCACCCGAGAGCTCCACATCAATGTGAGGGAAATCATCACACCAAGAACCACTTTGGGGAGGGCCAGTCCTGTAAAACCATGGAAGACTTTGCTTCCTTGACTGCATTCACCCACTGGAAGTTGAAGTCACCTTTTCTTTTTGGTATTTAACAGAACCAGTTTTCCATCCATTCTCCCCCCCCCCCCCACATTTCGCTCCAAAAGGAGGTCTTTCTCTCTTGAAAATCGAATATGGGGCACTGTTTTTGGAACACAAAGAGCTGAGTTCAAAAATCCCAACTCTGACACAAAGCTTATTGGATGACCTTGGGCCGCTTGCTGCCTCTCGGCCTAACCTACCTTGTAGGGGGGTTGTGATAACAAATAGGAGGAAGAATATATGCTCCCCAGAACTTGCTAGAAAAAGGCCATACAGAAATGCAATAAATGAAGGTTTGGCTGGGTAATGCAGATTAGAGCAGACAAGCTGTCCACATTGTTTTCTCCTGACTGAATCCTAGATTTAATTCACTTCCCTTCCTAAAGGGTAGCCTTACCAGATCCCCCCAGACGCAGGGGGGGGGGCGGAAGCAATAATGGCTGGGACACGGCCGGGATTGGGGGCATGGCCAGGGGCGTGGCTGGGGGTGAGGACTTTGCCCCAGCGAAGCTGTAAGCTCTCCGAAACGACCCAAGTTTCTGAGAGCTTCCAGCTTCTCGCACGACTACACGATGAGGCTAGAAGCTCTCCAGCCTCGTCGCGCGAAGCTGGAAGCTCTCCGAAATGACCCGAGTTCACTCGGGCCGTTTCTGAGAGCTTCCAGCTTCTCGCGCGACTACGCAATGAGGCTGGAAGCTCTCCGAAATGACCCGTTTCAGAGAGCTTCCAGCCTTGCACAAGTACGCAACGAGGCTGGAAGCACTTTGAAAATGTCCGAGTGAACTCAGACATTTTCAAAGTGCTTGCAGCCTCGCGCAGCTGGGGGCAAGTCTCAGCTGGCCGGGACAAATGACGGAGACCGGCCGGGAGCCCGGGATTGGGCTCCCAAACTGTGATTGTCCCAGCCAGACCCGGGACTACGGTAAGGCTACTAAAGGGCAATAGGGGAGAGTCTGCTCCTGTAGACTGTTCGGCTGTGTTCGGCTCCAAAAGCAGAAGGGCAACTAAAGGCAGCTGAGAACTGTCCAGTGGCCCTGGATGCAAAAGGAAGCCATTAAAACAAACAAACAAAAAAAAACCCCACCATCATGTGTCACTTCTCCAGTGAGCTGGTTATAATTAAGCTAAGCAAAAGGCTTTGGCTAGGATGGGAACAGAAGACAGTGAAAGGGGGACTGAGCCACTGCAGCTGCAATCAGAGAGATCTTTGCGGGGGGGGGGGGGGGCTGTGGAAAGGAACTTCAAGCGGCTAGAAGGAGATATGGTTTCTTGAGGACCAGAAAGATGGTCATGCCAGGGCCTCTGAGAGGAATTTTATCAGGAGGTACAAAGTTTCCTTTGGGCCCCTTCTCAAAGGGGGAGGGGACAAAACAAGATGGGGGAAGGGCAGCAATAGCTGGAAAAGTCTTCAGGGCCCAGGTCTACCAGGCTTCCCGATGCGGTACCCAGGTCTACCTGCCCAGTAGGCCTGGCCCAGTCACCGTCTTTCATTCTCAGCTGAGATCCCAGGAAATTTATGGGCTCCTTTGGCTCTTGGGCCCCCTTTTTGACCCTGGGCCCGGGTACAACTTACCCCCTTTACCCGTCTCTCATGGGTCATACACTATATCAGGGGTGGCCAATCTGTGGCTCCTGAGCCACATGACATATAATGTGCGGCTCTTTGACATATAAATGTGCGGCTCTCAGAAATACAGGGTGAGCACAAAAACACTCCTTAATTTCAATCTATAACTGTTGAAAATCAAGGAGTGTTTTGTGCTCACCTGGTATGTTGGCTGAGCTCCTTTTTTGCATCACAATTAATATAAAATGTAAGTATGAATTTTTCAAGCTTTATAATTATTTACCAGGTATAAAGTGAGAGTCCACTGGATTAAAACATAAGTTTAATGTTCATGGTGAGTAAATATACCGGTATTTAAGAATTTAAATGCTTCTTAACATTTGAAGTTTATTGTATGTGGTTCTTACACTGAGCAATATTGGCCACCCCTGCACTATACAGAACGAGCCCTCCTTTAGGACAAGGTGGCTCAAGTTGCTTTACTAGAAGCTTTGCAGGAAGGCCTCCAAAGAGGTTCCAAATCAAGAAAGAAAAGACAAATTCTAGTAGGAGGGCAGCCTAAAGGTGCAGGGAAGACAACGGAAGAGAAACTTCATGCGATCTATCTCAAAAGGAAGGAGAGATGTCAGGAAAGGGTCGCAGCAGTGCTTGCACCACTTCATTTTCATGAATGAAATGGGGGAAGCACAAAGTCTGCCTATTTACCTTCTCACCCTTGGGTCCAGGTGGGCCAATTGGGCCAGGCGAACCTGTGTGTCCCTAGAAGAGATAGGCGAGAGAAAGAAAAACAAAATGTGTATCTATGAGAGGCTTGCTGGCAGTTCTGTGACAATGGGGTGACCCACCAAACTGAGAAGGAAAGTGCTGGAGGGGCTGTCGGGCTGAGCCCCAAAGAAGCCAACTTCAGGCTGGGCAAGAGTGGCAGGTGCACAGCGCTCCAAGAGGGAGGTAATTCTTGTCATGTGACACCACTTACCGGTAACTGGGTGTGATGCTACTGGTCAATGTGGCTGGCACCACAGGGGTGTAGTCGGGGGAGGGAACCACAGCTGTAGTCAAGAAGGAGCATAGTTCCAGGACTCTGATAGTAGAAGCTCTCAGGTGCTGCCTTTGAGCTTTTTTTTTTTAAAGAACCTTAGCTGAGAAGTGTCCAGATCAACAGGAGGCAAACTGAGAAGTTGGCCTAGGGGCATAGTAGGCACTATTCTGTGCTGTCCCCAGAGGCACCTGATGGGGACTAAAGGGTGCCCTGGGTGGAAAAAAAGGAATTCCCTTACCATGAATCTCTTGTTATGGTGGAGGAAGGGGGGCATTCTACACAGTATGGGTAGGCCTCTTCCAATGCGAGAGGCAGGGCCAGCTATGCAGACGTTAACTCCTTCCTTGGAGGAGTTGTCTCTTCCCCAGTCCAGATCTGTCGAGCTGAAGAACAGGGATCTACCCTTCTATAATGGCCTGTCACCTTCCTGCTAGGGAAGTATTCGGCCGCTGTCATGGAGAGAGGAAGAAGACTGAAACCAGAAAACTCAGAAGAAAAACAGCCCACAGGAGGCCCTACCTGATATACTAGTATGAGGAGACACCAGGGTGGGCCGAATGACCCCCTTCCTCCCCCAGAACAGGAGATTCATGATAAAGGAATTCCTTTTTTCTCTGGAGGAGGAAGGGGGCATTCTACACAGCATGGGATATATCAGAGCTGTATCATGTTGGGTGGGTCAGGCGACTAGGCGTCTCCCCCTGTCACCACTTTTTGCAACACCCATCTGCTGAAAGAGGCATCAGCCATCGCAACATCGATTTTATAATGCCTAATAAAGGTATTGGGAGAAGCCCAGATAGCTTCCTTGCAAATGTCTACAAGAGAGCTAATCCCTTCAAACACTGCTGACATTGCAGCTCCTCTTATGGAGTGTGCCAGGATACCCTCCAGTGGTACTGTGCCCACTGCTCTGTATGCTGCTTCTATCGCCCCCCTAATCCACTTTGAAATGAGGGAGGCCGATGTCCTTTTCCCATAAGAACCCCCCTGAAAAACTAAGAACAGGGCTTCCACCTTACAGAATTCCCTAGTCCTTTCTGAATAGAACCAGAGGGCCCACCAAACATCTAGGTTATGCCATTCCCTCTCCTTTGGGTGTGCTGGATTGGGGCAGAATGACAGGAGCACAATGTCCTGGGTTCTGTGGAATAGGAAACTGACCTTTGGCATGAATGCTGAATCACCTCGCCCTTATGGAATACAGTCAAGTTAGGGTTAATGGATAGAGCCCCCAATTCCGACACCCTCCTGGTCGATGTTAAGGTTACTAATAGGACAGTCTTGAGGGCGAGTTCCCTGAGATATATTTTTGCCATGGGCTCAAACGGTTTTCCCATGAGAGCTTTGAGTACCAAGGCCAGGTCCCAATTAGGAACCCTATGTGCTACTGGGGGATTCAACAGGACCACCCCTCTTAAGAAACTTTGACATGTGGGTGTGTGGCAATACTGTCGCCCCACCCCTAAGATACTGCCGAGGGCCACCACCTGCCACTGTAGTGTAATAGTGAGCCCTTTTTCTAGTCCCTTTTGCAAGAATTCCAGGATGTGTCTGGTCTTAGGCTTGCTGCTATTATTCCCTTTGTGGAACACCAGCACACAAATCTCTTCCATGTTGACCCATACACTCTCTTGGTAAAGTGTCTCCTGGATGCCAGAAGAGTTCCTATCATGCGGCTGGAGTAGGTAGAGGTGGGGGTGAGGATGACTCAGGGGGCCTTGCGTCAGGAGGTATGCCCTGATGGGAAGTGTCCACCCTGGCTGTGTGGACATCTGGATGATCTCTTGGAACCACGGTTGCCTTGGTCAGTGGGGTGCCACTAGGATGGCCTCCGCCTGTTGTTCCCTCATCTTGTGAAGGACTAATGGCGAGAATACATAGAGTACACTGGCGAGAATACATAGAGTAGCCGTAAGGCCATGGCCCCCTCAGCGCATCGACTCCCATCTCTCCTTCCCCTTCTGCTCTTGAGAAGAATCTTGGTAGTTGGGCATTGTACCTTGATGCAAACATGTTCACCTGGGGCCTTCCAAACCTTGCTCTTATCTGGGTGAAGACCTCTGGATTCAGTCGCCATTCCAATTCGCTCAGCCTCTGTCTGCTCAGTCAGTCTGCTGCCATGTTCGAAGAGTCCACCAGGTGTTCTGCCCGCAACGAGGCTATGTTCAGCTCGACCCATTGAAGAAGTTCCTCTGCTTCCTGCGCTAGGCTGCTTGACCGACAGGTCGATGGACGCCAGGGAATTGTCCTTCTGTAATGCTGTCATAATAGATTTCCAGGTTTCTATCTTGAACTTTTTCTGGACCAGGAAGCAGTTAAACCACTTCAGGTCTAGGATAGCTCTCATATCCCCATTCTTTTTCTTTACAGCTATTGCGGCATATACCATCTTTAGTATTTGCGCCTAGATTTCAGGGTTCAGGGTGGCTGTTTTGTTAGGTGTGCCCTCCCTGCTGCCCTTGGCTGTTGATCCCTTCTTGTTCTGTTCGTCCCCCATAGCAAACGTTTTGGCCACAGGCTTCTTACCAGTCCTCCTAGAAATGACAGGAAGAGGCTGTGGGGCCGCAATTGATGTTTTGTACTCCCACCGCTTTCCACGTATGGGAGTCTGAGGCGGATGCCTGTGAAAGCCTGTGCCGTTACCCAGTGCCAGGCACGGTTGCAGGGAGTGGTCTCCGGGGTCTCTGACCACTCTGGAGCTCGTTGGTGGAAATATAATGGTGGCATGGCATAGCAGGTAAGCACTCATCTGTTCAGCCCACAGGCGCAATTTGAGGCCTCTGCGTTCTTCTCCTCCTGCAGTACTGTTGCGCCTGAGATTGGGGCCTCTGGTTGTCGTTGAACGCCAGTAGTTTGCTGAGAAAACCGCCCGCTGAAGGCTTGTCCTTGGTCTATGAGAGGGATCGGGTAGGGTCGGGAAGTGGGGAGAAGGAAAGAGGCCTCCGTACAAAGGAAAAGAAAAACGCTGAGCTCAGCGAGCTCTGGGAAAAAATCTGTAGAAAAAGCCCACCTTGCTCTGCGAGAGGCAAAGCCGGATTGGGGAAGGGACATCCTGAGGGAGGAGACAACTTCTGCAAGCCGACCCTGCCTCTCACATTGGAAGGGGCGTACCCACACTGTGTAGAATGCCCCCCTCCTCATCCAGAGAAGAAGGGAGCAGGTTAAGCCTGGATCATGCCCCCCAGGGAGAAGAGCAGAACTTATTGATTTCATTTCAAGGACTGAGGAGCCCCAGGAGACAAAGAAGTGAACCTTCTGAGTAACTGTACTTAGAATTGTACTCAAAGATACCTTTCATATTTATCTGGGATACTTTTTATCCCACCTTATTTATATACGTACATTTGTTTTAAACTATCGCAACCCACTCCGATAGTTTGGGGTGTGAAATATTTCATTTAGCGAGGTTGTTCAGTAAGTTTCCAAGTGACAGGAGAATATGCTGAAATGAAGACACTTTTTAAAGGTGATTTTTAAAAAACTGTATATGATTCGTGGGGCATTGGCTATTGGGGGGAGGTGTTGTGACAAACATCTGAACTCCAAAATTTGCCACTACACATTGATACAGATTGATCTGGGAATGGCTGATAAAGGCAGACAACGTCCAAAAGAATGGCTTACTTGATAGCCTTTTAAACCAGGCTCCCCTTGGACGCCCATTCGGCCTGGAGCACCCTATGGGAACAAGAGAAGGTCAACTCTGTCTTTGCAAAAAAAATAAACCACAAATCAGAACTATTTCCTCTCTTATGAACACAGCAAGTAGCCTCAGGCAAGCCATTTTCTCCCACCCTCGTCTTTGGTCTTCCCACCTGAGATACGGGGATAAAACTGACCTGCCCTCCATGTTTGCTCTAAGCCAGTGGTTCTCAAACTGGCAGGTCACGACCCACCAGAGAACCGCTGGTTCCCATTGGCCTCTCAATGGGTGGAGACAGTGGGACAGCGACAGTAGCGATCCCAGAAATCGTGCTGCTGCCAGGGGGAAAAGTCATTACCTCATCGGGGGTCTTGATGGCTTCCGGGGGTGCGGGGAGGGCTGTGGACCCCTCCGCAGGCATCCCCAAGCTTCAGAAGCTTCGCTGATTTGAACCCCAGGTGTTGTGAAAACCGGAAGTGGTTGTAAATCACTGTAGAGTGGCAATCTGAAGCTCCCCCCCCCGCCCGGAAGCCATCAGGACCCCTGGTGAGGCAAGGACGACCACTTCCCCCCCGGCGGTGGCGTGATCCCCGGGATTGCTGCCGCCGCTGTCCCCACCCCCGCAAAGATTCAGAGTTCTCCCCACCACGTGGGGAGAATTTTGAGAACCAATAAGCATTATAACATGATGCAAAGCCTTGGAACATTTGAGAGAAGGATGCCTCTTGCTCTTGCTTGTGGACTTCCAGGAGGCAACTCGTAGGAAACAGGTTTCTGGACTAGGTGGGCTTTGGGCCCAATACAGCAGGGCTTACCTGATCTTTCTTACACCCTTATGAAAGTGCTATTTAATGTCCTCTCTCTTTCTACACTCTCTCCCTGGATGATTTCATCAAGTCCCATTTCACCTTTATGCTAATGAATCCCATCAGCAATACCCTGAATCTTTCCCTCTCCTGTATCTCCAACTAGGATTGCCAGCTCTGATAGAAGCTATTCCTGGAGATCTTTGGATTTTTCTTCAACATATTGGAAATTCCTGGAGAACCTGTTAAAAGTTCCAGCATTGCTTTTGGACATCACATGAGATTGACGCCAAGTCCAGGAGACTACAGACTAGCCCTGGAGGGTTGGCAGCCCCTATCTCCAACTACCCAACCTAATTATATTCATCTATTCAAGAGTGACCACTAAGGCAGCTTATAATAATAATGTTTTTTTAAAAAAAAATAATTGTAAATAAGTATATAAATAAATTTAATAATACGGTATAATTAAAAAAACATTTTGGGAAAAAATGGTGTTTAGATCAACCTACCTATGTCACTGGTTCTCAAACTGTGGGTCACGACCCACCATTGAGAACTTTTGCTGTCCCCTGCCCCCTTAAGGGGCGGGGACAGCATGGCGGCGGCAGCAGCGATCCAGGGGATCGTTGCCGCCGCCGCCGCTGCCAAAGTGCCCGAAACGGCCCCCCGCACTTACCAGGGCTTGGGGGAGCATTGGGGAGGCCTGTGCGACCTTCTGCAGGCCCCCCTGATCTTCTGATCACTGTTTTGCAGCAATCTTCAGGTGCTTCCGGTTTTCGCGAAGATCGGGGGGGCCTGCAGGGGGTCGAGCAGGACTCCCAATGCTCCCCCAAGCCCCGGTAAGTGCGGGGGGCTATTTTGGGGGCGGTTTTGGCAGCAGCGGCAGCGATCCCCTGGATCGCCGCTGCTGCTGGCTCCGCCCATGCAAACACTCAAAGTTCTCCCCGCCTGGAGGGGAGAACTGAGAAACGCTGACCTATGTAAATGGCCTTGAGTATACAGTGGGACCTGGCCATATGCAAATTGGCCATTTGCAGATTTGAATTTACACGGATGACCATTCGTGGAGGGAGGGTTCCCACTGGGGGCAGGGGCGGTGCCATTTTACTTTTTTGAAGTGCCGTGTGGGCCCACTGCCCGACTCTTCAGTCCGGCGCTACATCATAAGCTCCTAAAAAGCCTGTTAAAAGGGAAAAAAAGCGACCGGAAGTAACTTCGGGTTGCACGTGAAACTGGAAGTAGCTTCCGATTGAGGTTTTTTTCTTTTAACAGGCTTTTTAGGAGCTTACGATGCAGCACCGGCCTGAGGAAGCAGGCAGCGGGTCTGCGTGGCACTTCAAAAAGGATAAAATGGCGCCATCCCACCCCCCGCTGATTTGAATATTCGTGGGTTTTGGCAACTGCGGGGGTTCCGGGAATGGAACCCCCGCGGATGCCAAGGGCCAACTGTATAAGAAAAAGGAGGGGTGTGTGTAAAACTATAAATAAATATATAAATAAATAAATATAATCCAACCAAGATAAAAACCCTTTCTATGAAAACACACTAAAGCTGCAATCCTATATGCTTACCTGGGAGTAAGTCCCATTAAACTCACTGGGGCTTACTTCCAATTAAACATCCCTAGGAAGCAACCTCCTGGTTTTAGAGGTGGGTTTTCTCTGTGCCAGGTGCAAGGGAGTGACAACGGGAAACAGGTTATCTTGTTGTCTTGGGCTCCCTGAGGCATCTGGTGGGGCCACTGTGTGATACAGGAAGCTGGACTAGATGGGCTTTTGGCCTGATCCAGCAGGGCTCTTCTTATGTTCTTATGATTGCGCTGCCAAACAATCATAATGCAACAGAAAAAGGACGTTGAAACAAGTGCAAACATGCCATGTTTTTAATACAAGTACATTAGTTGTCCTTCTAAAAATTAAGCTAACGCTCACCCAAAATATAAGAATAAACTACAACAAAAGTGTGTTCATTGCTTTTTCACTGGTGATGCTGATGGGAAGCTGGGCTTGTCTGCATGCAAACGGCAGCTCTGTTGCTGAGCTATGAGCCCTCCCAGCCCCATTCTGAGGAAACTGACCTATTGTAGCTCCCCGAGGTCTCCAGCAGAGGCTCTCCAAGCCCTGATACTGGAAATCCTTTCCCCCTGATTTGGTGGATCTGAACTTTTGAGTTATTTTTTTCATGCAAGCCCTGGGCTTTGCTACAGAGCAAAGTAGGACCCTATTACAGCAACATATAAAAATACCAATTTGAACACAAAAAGACGACATTTTCAAATATCTGCCTATTGGCACAGAGAGATCCAAACTGTACTTCCAAACTGAGTTCTTCCTTAGCCCCAACAATCAGAGGATACTGAGCTTTGGATCTCAAGATGAAATGAGGGGAGCCAAGGCTTAGTGATAGATGCTATCCTTTGCAAGCAGAAGATCCCAGGTTCAATCCCCGACATCACCAGGTAGGGTTCGGAAAAACCTTGTCTAAACCCGGAGAGCCACTGCCAGTCAGTGTCTGAAACCCTGGAGAGCTGCCGCCAGCCAGTGTTGACAATAGAAAGCCCAATGGTCCAACTCAGGAAAAGACAGTTTCTTTGGTGATCAGGAGCATTCATAGCTCAGTGGTAGAGTAGCTGGTTTGCAAACAGAAGGTCCTGGGTTCAACCCCTGGCACCTCCAAGTCAGATTAGGAAAAGACCCCCAAAGTGCTGCTGCCAGTCAGTGTGAGACAACAGTGAGCTAGATGGGCCAATGGTCTTACCTGTACAAGGCAGCCTAAGTCCCAGCACTGCGGTGAAATCACCTGACACCCTCCTCCTCAGATTTCTACTTTCTCCCAACAAGCCTACATGTCACCCTGTGTTTTCTTGACTGAATCCTGGAAACATCGCCCCACAAGTGTGTTCACTGAGCTGTTGCTCCGTTCTCACCATAGCTCCCAGGGTACCTCTGGATCCTTTGGGGCCTGTAGTCCCCTGCAGCCCCATCTTCCCAGGGGGGCCAGTTTCTCCGAGGTGCCCCTGATGGCCTTTGCTGCCCTGAAGATAAGAGTGCAGGCATTAGTGACGGGAAACAAAGACTTTGTTCTCAATGAGGCAGGTTAAAACCAGAGGAAGTGTGGGCAGAGAAACTCTAGCCCACAGCTCTCCTCTCCTCCACACTTCCTCTTCTGCCCCATTCCCCTGTTCCTTTCTGTTAGGAGGAAGTGAAGCAGTGATGGCTGTTGCACCACCAGATAAAGGAGAGCTCTGACATTCTTTATTTAAAAACTCTGCCCCGCATTTCCTTCTCTTCTGAGAAGCCCAAGGACAGTTTACAATCACAAAATCAATAAACAGAGCAATAAAAATATGCAAACACACAGAAAAATAAAGTGCCAAACATCAGCTTAACAATAACAGTAAAGATAAATTCACACTAAGCAGCACCAAGACATAAAAATAAATGAAAAAGTATGTTGAAACAAACAAATATTTTCACATTCTTGCAGGACTTTGGCAAAGTAATAAAGGCTTTGGCATAAAGCAGGGAATTCCAATGTTCCTACCTTTGGGCCTGGTTTCCCCTTTTCCCCTTGTCGTCCTGGTTTTCCTTCTGGCCCCTGCAGAGAGAGAAATGTTCATCATTATTCCACACTGATCAAAGTGGATCAGCAAAGGGGTGCTTGTACATGGATTAGCCAGACGTGGTCGCGCTAGGACACGTGACTGTGTCTCCGATAAACCGAATCTTGCTTCTGAGTTCCTTACTGCAATTGTTTTTCTAAGCCAAAATGCCTGATTTCGTATACCAAGAAGTGGCCGCACCTGAGCAGCAGTTGAATGAAGCAAAAGAAAAAAAGTACAATAGGAGACCAGGAGTTATTTTCCCAAGGATAAGAGAGATTACTCATCTCCATTTCACCACTTGGAACGTGAATGCTGAGGGACTCCAGTTTACGATTAGTCCCGCAGAAAGGCAGAATGGAACAGCTGCTGGAGTACAGATGAAAGAACAAATCTGTGCAACTTTCTGGCAACTAGGAGCTCAAGTTTTCATCAGGTTTTTCTTTGACATTCCATTGGCCTCTCCCTTTAAACTCCTGACTTTACATAAGCCAATACTGACACAGAGAAAACCCTAGTTCAAGTTCAATCAAGATCCAGGGTGGTGCTAGTGGTTAAATTGTTGGATATAAACCAGGGAGGAGCTGGTTCAAATCCCTTATTCAGCTGTGTAACCTTCGATCAGTCACTCTTAGTCCAGTGTTTCCCAAACTTCTTTGACCTGTGGCTCCCTTGACCACTGGCAACCATTGACCGCGGCTCCCCATTACATTATGTTGATGCCTGCCAATCGGCATTGCACTGTTTTCCGAGAGGATTCCATGGCACTTCGCGGCTCCCTGGCTGGTTTCTGTGGCTCTCCTGGGAGCCGCGCCTCCCAGTTTGGGAACCACCTAATTCACAAGACAGTTGTGAAGGTAATAGGGGAGTGAGGAATGATATAGTTGCCCTGAGGTCCTTGGAGGAAGGGTGGTATAAAAACACCAAAGTATAAAATGAGAGAGAGAGAGGTTAGATTAGATTAGATTAGATACAGAAAGAGAGAATACACGAGAGAGATATTAAATCAGATTATAAGAGGTTAGATTAGATATAGAGAAAGAAGATTAGCAATAGGTATACTGAGTATAGATAGAAAGTTGTTAGATTTTATCTATATCTTTATTTATTGATTTAAAAACATTTTACCATGAATTTCCCTTGCCAAGGCAAATGCCCAAGGCGGCTTACAAAAAATGTCCATAAAACAACAATAAGAACATATAAAAGCAGACAATATATAAGCATAATAATCTACCCATAGAAGAAATTAGATTAGGTATAGAGAATTTAGATTAGCTTGAGTTTAGATTAGATATAAAGAGATAAAATAGGTAGATTAAGGAGAGACAAAGACAGATAGGAAGATATTGGAAGAAGATATTGGATTAGATCTATATCGATCTATAAGGGAGAGAAATTAGATCAGGTATAGAAAGATTAGATGAGAGAGGGGGGGTAGATACTGTATACAAAGAATAGACAGACTGACAGACGGATGAAATATACAGGATAGACAGAGAGATAGGTTAGGTTAGATTAGACTGGACAGAAACACACAACCAATTTGGTTTCTGAGATGAGCCCCAGACTTGCATTTCTGCTCTATGAAAATGGAAGCTCATTATCGTTTGTACAGGTAAGTAAGGCTGAGATACAGAGGCAGAGAGCGCCCTGCATGCAACCTGCAATGCTAGTTCAAAAAAAGTCTAGGGAGGCTAAAATCCAACCTGAAATCACTAGGCCTTAATTAGGGTAAGTTAGCAATAAAATCAAATGAGATACCTGGCCATTCTCCATCCCCCATCCCAGTTATATGTCTTCATTTGTATGCCATTAAAACAAAACAAACAAAAAACACTAACCACCCCTGAAAACTGGCTCAAGTGCTTTTGCAGAAAGGTAGTATTAGAAGTGTAGTATATAAATAAATTATTTGGATCCCCGCAGATACAACACACACGCATAGAAATCCAGGAAGAAATTTAGACAGGGAGGAGTCCAAGCACCTGCTAGTTCTGCTTTTACACACTTTTTAGAAGCTGAGACGAGTTAATTTGGGAAAAAGAGCATTCTACAACCATTAGGTGCTGGGGACACATCACACAGTGAGTCACAACCACAGGGAACAGACCCTGCTGCAGACCCAGATGCCAACCATGTCCTCATAGCTACCCAGGGACTCAACTATGATTTGTTCACTCGCTTGTCCTCCAATGCAATGTATGCTATTATCTACCAATAGTGCCCTGCTGCTGACTACAGAGGGCAACTAGGTCAGTCTTCTATACAAACGAATAGACACAGACATCAGAAATGGCAGCATTTGGAAACCAGTGGGAGAACAGTATAACAAGCCAGGACACTCTGCTCGAAGTCTTAGGGTAACAATTCTTCAGTAGAAAAATGTCAAAGGGAGATCAAAGAGAAAATCAGCAGAATGAAAATTTATAACAAGGCTTGATGCCCTCACCACAGGCCTCAATCAAGACAGAGGGTTTTTTTATTATATTACAGATACACATTTATTATTATTATTATTGTTGTTGTTTCTGTATTTATATACCGCCTTTCTTATCCTCAGATTGCTCTTCAGATGTTATTCAAGGCGGTTTACATAGGCAGGCTTATCTAGATCCGATAAGGATCTTTACAATATTGTTCTGTATAGAACCCTACAATTCCAGCTGGTTTCCTCCATGGTGTAGTCATCTTCACTAGCTGCTGAACACAAGCCTCGAGCTCTCTGCAGGACGCCACAGATCATGCTGAACAGGGAAACATTTTTCCAGTTGTCATCGCTCTGTCACTGACATTCTCAACATTCCAGTCTGTTCTCTCTCCGCACCACGCAACAGCGACTCATCTCTGCCACCGAGGGTCATGACAGCTTATCAGTGACTTCCTGGTCTCCCTTCCAGCACGAAAACTGTTCCAGCACGAAAACTGTCACTGTTCCTGCTTAGCTTCCAGCAGTCTTCAGGCAGTTCAACCTCGGGACCACACTCCTGCCTACTGGTTTCAGTTCACACATTTGAGGAACAGACAGCAGGCCTTCAGCTCATGGAAGGAAGACGATGCTGCTGGTTTGGCCCTGGAGTCAATCGAAAGAGAAGTGTTCCCCCCCCCCCAAAAAACAAGCGTTGTGCATGGGGCTGGCCTCAGAAGTAGGTGGTAGAAAGACAGCACTTTGGCTGCAGCAGCGGCAGGTAGAAGCAGTACTTAAGAGGCTACACACTACATCGAAAGGACCCATGGTTATTAAGTCAGAGAATAATTGCCTACAGTGGTCTCTGGCCTTCCTCGTGCAGAGGCTTATGCCTCTGCCCCTTACCGGGATAAGAGACGGGGCAAGAATGTAAGGTCCATATGCCCATTCCAGTCAATTAATGGCAGGTGAATCAATGCCTCCTTAAAGCAGGCCCATCGTAGAAAGCTAAACGGGACAGAAATCGCACGTGCAGGGAAAGAGCAACTCTGACGGCTTTTTCCCACCCAGTGTTCATCTTCCCTTATCTCATTTCTTAGCAGCTAATTTTCCCTACAAATTGGGGGGAGGGGGGAGGAAGAGGTAAAATTAGCCACTGAGAAAGGTAAGGGGAGTTCAACGGTGGGAGCAAAGCGCTCAGAGCCTCCTGCTTGCCTGTGCATTTGTCTCAGATTTGCTCAGTTTTCTCCAGCTGCCTCCCGAGTCTGGCTGATACACGCACTGCTTCTAGAATGATGGACGTGGAATAGCCAGATCTCTAAGCCTCCCTGAAAGTGGCTGTTCCACGTCTGCTCTCTGCCCAGCATCATGCCACAGGCCCAGGGCCTCTTCCAGTGAGGCAGTCCGGCTGCAAGCATATGACTTTACCAAGCATGTAATTACCCTGCAGAACTCCTTGCCACAGGGTGCGGTGATCGCAGCTGACCTGGATTCCTTGAAAAGGGGATTGGACAGAATGAAGGAGGAAAAGTTCATCACAAGGGGCAAGTCACAATGATTATGCAACCTCCAGGTTTAAGAGGTAGCCTCTCTCTCAATGCCAGGTGCAAAGGAGTGGCAACAAGATACAGGGATCTTGTGGTCTGCTGTGCTTCCAGAGCATCTGGTGGGTCACAGTGAGATACAGAAAGCTGAACTACATGGGCCTTTGCCCTGGTCCAGCAGTGCTCTTCTTACGTTCTTACAACAGAGGAACAAAATGAAGATCATTGGTCAGGGTGGCAAGCTGTGTCTATTCATTTGAAGTGCTTATACAATAAAAGATGATGAAGGTGAACAGATTCGGTTTTCCTTGTTGAAGCTGCTCGACTCTGCACTGGGGTTATCTTGATGTCTGGGGAATACAGTGGGAGGCTAATAAAAATAGGCACAGCTTGAAAATACAGAAATGTCAGAGGACAAATAGGAGAACGTGGAACTGATGTAAGCAGGGATGATGCAAAGCCCAGCAAATGAACAAAGGCACCAGGCGCTGCTCCTAAAATCCTGCCTAGATGGCTCTGCAGCTGGTTCACATCAAGGAAGGAGGGGACACAGCCTCCCCCCCCCCAACACCCTGTCATTTCCGACCTTTCTGTGGCTTTTCCAATGAGACTGTCCCCTTAATAAATGCTGATCAAGACAAGGCTTCGTCCCACAGAGGACAAAGCAACAGTCCAGGAAATTAATGCGATTATTAGGCCTGGGCACTTGAAGTCAGAAATGCTTCAGACTTATAGGAAACACATTTCCTATGCGTGCTCTCTTTTTGCTTTCCGACTTGCAGCGGTTTGGAAAGAAGAACGCACCAACAGGCAACGGGAACACAAAAAAGCCACAGCTGCAGCTGGAGAGGCCCCATTTGGCCAGAAGAACAGAACTTTCTTAAACCCCAGACGTGATGGAGAAACATAATCTGTAGCATCAGTTTTGCTGTATGGATAAAATGAACCTCTTTTCTTCCCATTGCCGGCTCCTCTGCCTCCTGCTTCCACGCCCCCTTGCACACTGCCACACTGTGGCAATGCAAGAAAATGTGGCAGCTGGGGTCAGGATCTACCTTCATTTTATTCTCATAACACTGAAAAGTCAGTCAAGCTGAGAGAGAGAGAGAGAGAGATTACGGTAGCTCAAATTTACCCAGTGCACTTCATGGCTAAATTGCAATTTATATAAGAACATACGAATCCTGCTGGATCAGGCCAAAGGCCCATCTAGTCCAACTTCCTGTATCTCGCAGTGGCCCACTAAATGCCACAGGGAACACACAAGTCCACAAGATCCCTGCATCCTGTTGCCACTCTCGTTGAAACGTTGAACCCGGGTTCAAGTTCTCAACCACGCTGGCTTCGTCAAGGGGAAAGCAGCCCCACTCCACAGAGGCAACTGCTACCTTCTCTACCTTTAACCCCAATCTTGGAAATACAACCAAGACACTTGTGAAACACCTTTAAACTAACACATTTACAGCGCAATCCCACCTATCGTTGGAGCGGCATGCCTGCCACTGCGCCGCTCCAGGGTGTCAAAAACATGCTGTAAGGCACGTTTTTGACACCCTGGGAGTAAACTGCGCTGGCGGCAAAGTCGGCACTGCTCCAACCAACCTGGGTCCCATCCCTGCACCACACCAACGAGGTAAGTCCCTGCTGGTCAGTGAAGGGGCAGGGGGAGGGCGGAACGGGGCATTCGGGGGGGGGGGAATTGGTCAGCTGGGCCCAGGATGCGGGAGGGATAACTGGCAGCATGATCCACCGAAGCCTATGCCCCAACCTGGGCCTGGCTGGCATTACATGGGCCGTCCGGATTTGCGCTGGCCATTTTGCTGAAGCACATCCGAGGAGACCCATTGGGGCAGCTGGCCATTACCCGGAGTAAAGGGACGAATGTCCCTTTAAGCCACGGAGGACTCTGCCTGTACTGGCCTGATCCTGGATAGGATCCAGCGCAGCATATGTTTGCACGCTGCAGAGGTCCTAGACAGGATTGGGCTGCCCTTGTAGCATCTGTTTGCATGCCTGGGGCCCACTTTGTCAGATGCAGAAGGTGCTATCCTCCCTCAGCAGGCAAAGACATACAGGAGTACAGAGAATACGAATGAGAATAGGATTGTTACTGGGTAGGGCTTGCTGTTGACGGAGGATATTTCATGGATCGGATGAATTGGAGTCCACTAAAGTTCATGCAGAAATAAATTGGTTAGTTTTCGAGGTGCCACAAAAGCCTTTGGCGTTTTTGCTACCACAGAGTAACAGGACGACCCCTCTGGAAGAAGTCGTGGAGAAACTGTGGACCAGGGTAGGATGACACAGAGTGAGAGAGAGTGTATGTCCTCCAAATCTGAGTCAGGACTGGGAGGATGCCAAGAAACAGGGATTCATTTCAGATTCTGGCTCATTGCAGCTCCTATTAATTCAAAACAAATACTAGTTGGAAACAGCTCCTAGAACGAGATCCCAGATTGCAAAGAGCAGCCAATTCATTGAAAAGCTCCATTTTCTCCTCCTCCTGCAATGCTGTGTCAGGATCTTGCCTGTTTCAGAGTCACAGGACACATTTTGCACTCCAGTGGAATGCTTTGAACTTTTCCCTGGAAAATTCCAGCTAACTGGTGTGGGACGCCTGCCATGCTGCAACGGGGTGGGGAAGGGGGTGAGGAGGCTCCATTCAGTAGGTCACAACGGACCAATTGTGCTGAGTCACCGATCCCAAAATAGCTGACCAGAATGAAACCAACCCTGTCAACGAGACAAACGAGCGTAAGATCAAGACACTAAGTGGAAGGTTCTGAGAAAAGAAGGCATTGTTCAGGTGGGACCGGGAAAGGGGTCAGTTACAGTAGCGAGACTGACTCTCCGGCATTTTTCATTCCATGAACTTCTCAACAGGAAGCATTCCTTTCCGTAGTGCTCCAAGGTCACTTGCCAGGGATTGCCAGTTCAACGCAATTCACCAACAGTTTCCAGTCCTGGCGAAGCACCTACAGAATGCCGATTCCACTGGCATTCCTTGCAAACATAACCCCTGCAAGGAAAGATGAATGTTTCTCCAAGAAGTGAGCCCTCTGTGGGGAGCTACCCCTTCTGTCCATTGCCAAAATCCTACCCCAACACAATCACATGACACCAGCTTTTTCCAGTTGGCTAACCAAGTGCCCGGAAAAAAAGCTCCAGATTCCAAGAGATGGCCAATGTTTCTAGATGCAAGAAGAGAAGCTCTGTCCTCAAGAGGGAAGGGTCTGAATCTTCTCATTCTGACCTAGTTCTTGGTTTCTAGTCCAAGATTTGCGGGAGGCGGGATAGACGGTGGTGGCAACCCTGGCTTAGGCCCATGCTTTTGCCCCCACTCAAAATTGAGCCACTCCTTCCTTGCGGTGGTTTGCTGCTTCTCCGGCTACAGCTGCTCGCTGGCGGGCCAAGTGCCCACGTGGACCTCCTCTGTCCCCTCTCCAAAGTGGGGGAAAAGCAGAGAAACACAAGCAGGAGGAGCAGCAGAGAAAAGGAAAAAGGCAAAGAAGCTAGAAGAAAGCAGAGGAGACCGAAGAAAAGGAAAGTGAAAGTAAGAGGAAAATGCTGAGCTAACAGAGCTCAGCAGCATCCAACCTTAGCTCTGGAGAGGCAGAGCCGGACTGGGGATGGGCTGCCCCTACTGGGAGGAGACCTCCTTGAAATCTGTATGGCTGCTATGACTCTAGCATTAAACTGTAGCGTGTCGAAAGCTGTCTGCAGAAAAAGTGGAAGTCAGCACAATCTTCTTAAGACAGCTTTTTGCTCTTTTAATAATCCTGGCTCCAAGGCAGCTAGATCCGCTGCCCATAGGAAGGCTTCCCTTGGAATTGGTGGCTGCTGTCCTGAGGGTGTGTGAGGTGACCTTGAAGTTTCTTTCGAGGGACGTCTCCACCCTCTTGTCACAGGGATCAGTCTGCCTTACCCCTCGGAGGGAAGTACAGCCAAGGGTGATAATGCCGCCACAGGGGCGTCCATCGCTGGACTTTGAGGGAGGAGAGGACCGGATCTGGTAGCGAATAGATTTTGTTGAGCAGACTGTTTAGCATGAATTGGGGCAGCCCATTCCACATCCAGGATGTCCTTGGAAAGGAACAGTAGTGGGTTTGGATGGACTCTGGGGAAAGAATGTGGAGGAGGAAGACTTACAGGCGGGGTTCTGTTGCTCTAAATGGAGGGGGGGGAACCCCAGCTCCAAAGCCGGAACTGCCTTAACCAACATCCTGGGGAATAACTCTAAAGGGAACAGCCTGTCTAGTTTAGGATCTTGATCCTCCTCCACTTCCCCAGAAAGCTCCCACTCCTCCTTGCTGGACTCCAAGGAGGATAGTGTGGAAGAAGACAACGAAGAGCTAGGAATGAGAGCCAGCTTCTTTCATTTCTTATGGTGGGATTTCTTGCTCTGTTTTTGAGCTTTAGATCAGAGTTTCCCAACCTGTGATATGCATACCACCAGTGGTACTTTGGCCAACCTCCGGTGGTACGCGGCAAACTGGTCCTTATCTGCCTTTCTGATCTCCTTCCGAGAGTTGCACAGGCAACCATGGGGCAGATAAGCCATGTTTGCCTAGAGAAGGGCTTTGAAGTTTAGCACTGGGGCTTTAAGCACAGCGCTAAACTTAAACGCCCTTATCTAGCGCAAACAGCTGATGGGCTGGGGATTTAAAAAGACGTGTCTTTTTGCAGGGTTCTCTGGCCCACACATACAGAGTTCTCTGGCCCAGGGCAATTGGAACTCCACCGAGAGACGTTACAGCATAACTTGGTTAGAACTGAGGGCGATTCACTTGAGGCCCTTGATACCATTCTGGCCTCATGTAGGCATTCCATTAGGAGGAGCTAAAGTTCCACTTGGAAGAAGTTTTATCAATGGTGTTTCGATAGAGGGATTCCAGCCAATAGCCCAAGATTAAGAATTTAACTCCAGTTCCTCCAAGAAGGTCTAGAGAAGGGCCTAAGCACAAATATGCTAAGGAGGCAGCTTGTGGCGCTCACAGGGATGTTGGGAGCATTATCTGGTGAGCGTTTGATTGCACACCCTCACGTCAGGCGTTTTTTGAAGGGTGTCGCTTTAATTAATCCACCTCCCACAGATTTCCCAGTTGGAGTCTTAACAGGGTCCTCTCTGTCCTCATGGCAAAGCCATTCGAGCCATTGGTGACGGTACCGATTAAAGAGTTGACCTATAAGGTCATCTTTCTCGTGGCAATTACATCCGCCAGGAGTGTCTGAACTTGGTGCACTGTCGGTTAATCCAGAACTGTGCATATTCCATGAGGATAGCGTGGTCCTTCATCCTGACCTTCATTCCCAAAGTCAACTCTGTTTTTCATAGACCACAAGAACTGGTGTTGCCATCCTTTTGCCCAAATCTGACACATGAGAGTGAGAAAAAATGGCACACCCGGGACATCCGCAGAGCCCTTCTCTTTTACTCTAACAGGACCGTGGAGTTCAGAAAGACTGAAGCTCTGTTTGCGTGTTATCAGGAACCCTCCTAAGGGGAAGGCGGCTTCGGCAGGGATGCTGTCATGGTGGCTCAGGGCAGCAATTAAGCTGGCATACCATGCCTCAGGCAAGTAACCTCCTCCGGGAATTACAGCTCACTCGGTTTGAGGTGCAGCAGCCTTGGCTGCTTTTGATGGTTCTTGTTCATTGGCAGACATTTGTAGGGCTGCTACCTGGGCATCTGTCCACACTTTCACCAAATTCCACAAGGTGAACGTGGCAGCTTCAGCAGACGTGTCATTTGGCAGGAGGGTCCTTCAGAAGGTGCTTTGCACCTGAGAGGCTGGTCTTGCCTGTCCCACCCAGCTGAGGGGCTTTGATATGTCCCAAAGGCTTCAGGAATGCCCCCCTTCCTCCTCCAGAGAATAACAGAATTTGTACCTGGGAATTCTTGTTCTGGGGGAGGAAGGGGCCATTCCGGCCCACCTCATCAACAGGCATGCGATCCGCTATGCAGGGCAAGATACAACATGTGAGGTGGTAGGTAGTATTTCCTTTCTGGGCTATTGCGAGAGCTAGAGTTTCAGGTTACTCCCCTATCTCTATATTTCATAACTAGGGGCAGACGTTTGTAGTAAAAACAAAATAAAGTGACATACCGAAAAACTGACCATTTTAAAAACAAAAGCACCTTAATTTACAAAATAACACTTCTACCTGTTTTAGCTGGGGGTGGGATGCCCTCCAACAGAGGAGACCACCTCTTCTTCATCCCTGCCTCAATGGGTAGGAGGGCATTCCTGCCGAGTCAAGAATGCCCCAGAGGCCTTTTGCTGGCTCCTGGGTACAAACATCTCCAGTAAAACCTACATGGACTTGCATTTTAATGAAGCATTTTTCATGTGCTCCTTCACTGGGCATTTGGCAAATATGTGAGGGCAGCTTTAGCTCCAGTAGCAAACAGCAGGGAATGTGCTATTCAATAAATCCCTGAAGTATCTGGAGGCAGGATGTGGCACTAAGTTTGTTTGGTCATGGTTTGACCAAGTATGGCAGTTCTTTAGTTCTAAGTCAGACATCACAACTGTACTCTTAAGTCCTTCATTAGGGACAGCCAGGAATAAACAGATTTTCCCCGCTCTGTTAGTGTCCTTGGGTTCCCTCTGTCCTGTGCTTCATTCCTCCTGAATTTCCAGTTCAGCTACGAGGATGCCTCAAATCAACACCCAAATTGTGTAGGCTGCCATTCTTTCTGATCATATGCAGCATTTCCTCTCTCTATGGTACCCATGTGCAAATGTTGATGGATAGAGCACTGCAAAAGTCTATCTTGACCATGTGTACAATTGTATCAACATTTGTTTTTGTGTGGCATTCCTGAGCACCAACGCAAACATCAGACAAAACAGGAGGCTGACGCAACCGTACCTATGCTCGTACGGTTGCTTCCAGAATGTTTTCCTATGCTTGCACCTGCGCACTAGTAATGAAGAGGTGGAGGGGGATGTCAAAGAAGAGAGCAAATGGAAAGGTGTGGCAAACTGCATGTTTTATGCTCTCTACTCAAATCCAGAAATTAAAGAAAAGAGGATTCATAATTCGTCAGTTCCACTTCAAAAATAAGATTCTGTTAATTGGGAACTTCAAAATCCAGGGAGAAATTCAGAGGAGGGGGGATTTTGGAAGCACCCCAATTGATATGGGGGGGAGGGGCAGAGGGATTTTTAAAAAACATTTACATCCAAACGTTTGCATCAGTGCTCGAAGGTCCCCTACGGAGACTTGCTGCTTTGGCACCCAAGAAAGTCAAAGCTCACCAAGCAGAGAAAAAGCAATTTTAGAAAACTCACACGGATGCCCATAGTTCCGGGGTATCCAGGGGGTCCAATGTTCCCTTTGATGCCTTCTTGACCCTTGTCTCCTGTTCCCCCTTCTGGACCTGGTTCCCCTTTGTCTCCCTGGAAGAGTGAAATCAGTGAGTTGCTTTTCGATTTTCCCTCCACAGAAAGCTGCAAAAACAGTCAACCCGAGTTTCTGGGGAGTGGAACATCAAGGCCAGGTGCTGTGCCCTGTGGGTGACCAGCACTACCCAGGCAGCAGCAAGGTGAATGGGGCAGGGGGCAACAGGCTGGGAGAGGGACTGGGCACTGGGTGGGGGGGGAAAGGGGGTGGCAGCGAGTGACCTATCTTTTTCATCGCTGTCATTTTTGCTGCTTTTGTTTGCTGGAGATCCAGGCGACTGCAGCGAAAAAGGCAGCAGCAAGGTGAGTGGGGCGGGGGGGGGGGGGACAGGCTGGGCTGGGGGCTGGGCAGGCAGCAGGCGAGGGGCAAGGGGGTGATGGTGAGCAACCTACCTTTTTCACCACCTGGGTCTCCAGCAAACAAAAGGTGAATGGGCGACAGGCTGGGGTGGGGGCTGGGGGCTGGGGGCTGGGGGGGGCAGGCAGCAGACAAGGGCAAGGGGGAGGCGGTAAGCAACCTACCTTTTTCGCTGCCACCGCTGCCTAGGTCTCCAGCAAACAAAGCCGCTTTTGTTTGCTGGAAACCCAGGTGGCAGCGGCAAAAAAGGCAGCGGTAAGGTGAGTGGGGCACTTCCGGGGGTGACATTTTGAATTCCCCCCCGGGTACCACAGTGGCTAGCTACACCACTGATCAAGGCTACGGGAGCCCGGCAAGAAGGAGAAAATAGCAGTATTGGAAGATAATCTCACACAATTGTCTTATATTTCTCTTCAGTCAGCACGTTTACCAACACACACACCTCAGACAGAGGCATCTGAGAGTAAGGCAGATGCCTCTTGAGGAGACAGCTCCACTGCAAAACCAAGATGTCAGCCATGAGGATTTCACAGCTCATGCTGGTTCAACAGTGGGTATTCGCCATGATTGTTAAAAAGCACCTCCAGGTTCCGAGGCAGTCTACCCCTGAATACCAGTTTCTGTAGGAAGGGGGAAAACAGTGGGGCAGGACCAACACCTTCATGCCCTGCTTATGGGATTCCTGCAAGCGGCTGGATTCCTACTGTACTCACTTTGTATTTGAAGGGGGTTAATGTTTATTTCATTTTACGCAGGGGAGCATTCAAAATGTGACATGGCCCTATCCATGCCATCATCTCTTTCTACTTCCTGAACAGACCAGGCCTCAGCAAAATATTCAGGCAGCAAAAAATAGCCATTTTGGGGGGTTGTGGGAGGGGAAAGGAAGCATTCAAGAATGCTTGCAAGGAAAAAAACAGAGAATTAAAAACAGATTATCTTGTAAGGAGGGTCCTGCTTCCCTCTAACATTTGATGATAGGTACAGCAAAGAAGAGCAGCAGAGGATTTTGCTGGACTGACACAATACAATCTCTTTTTTATTTTTCTGGTGATACCAGATTGACGTTTCTTGGCACTTGGCCTACATGATCTAATCAGGAAAGGACCAGCAGCTACATTTTTGAGGATCCAGTTTAGAAGGAAATAATGTTTTCAGGCTCATCCCAGAGGAAAACATTGGGAGAAGGAGCGATTCAACAAAATGGGATATTTCCTGTGGCAAAATCTAGGGATGTGCCATGCTCACCCTTTGGGCAATTTTTCAACAGTGGAGAAGTCCCACAAACAACGGCAAAGGGTTCTCCTCACATATTGCCAGCGGCAACTGGGCTCTCCTGCTTCTGTGGGGCACCATTTTCTCTCTGTACTCAAGAAGAGGCCAGAGTGAGAGCAGAATGCATTGCCCTCACTCTGATTTGGCTTCATGAGGATGCTACAAAGCCACAAGATTTGGCTACGAGCTGGTTCAGACAACTGCTGCCCAACAGGCCACACTAATGTCCAATGAGTAGTGAGCACATGCACACCTCCCCATATGGAGTGCCAGTTCCACCCCTGCATGGTCATGTAGAGGGACGCAATGGCCAAATCATGTCTAAATTATAACTAGTACAATATGGGCATCCCATGTGACTATGCAAGGAGAGTGCATCAGAGGGAGACATGCGCACACACTTGTTACACACTGGACAATCACCATCCAAATCAACCCCATGACGCCTGAAGTCAAATCCGAGTGAGGGCAATGCTCCTCTACCTTTACTCTGGTGTCTTGTAGATAGAAGAAAAAAATGGCACAACTGCCATCAACACCACAAATAAGTAATTAAGAAGGGTCACAAAAGTTGAGCAAATGGGGGGGAGGGTGCAAAACTTCCTTTCAGAAGGATTTTGAATTGAAAAATGTTATTGAATCATATTGAAAATCATGGGACGGCTGGATTGTACCTTAAGTCCATCGGGTCCAAGTGGGCCACTGTCTCCTTCCAGGCCTAGTTCACCCTACAAGAAACAGAGATGGCTTGTCAGCACTTCACCACTATCACTATCACCAAATTGGCACTAGCCAAGGGACAAAACAGAACTGTCCCCACACTGACTCTAAATTGAAATCTGAGGTACAGTACATTTCTAGGAGACTTGCTAATGTCTGTAGGGATGTCCAAGCAATGTATGAAATTAGCAACATCTCCCACAGTGGGGTAGATCATGTCTCCAGGATAGAAGGACGTGCTAACAGACAGAAGTGCCACTTCCTTCCTGGAGTTCCAATTGGCCAGCTTTGGACATGCGACATTTGCATGCAGAATTAAGTGGTGGAGCCCTGAGATGCTAATAAAGGAATAAGCTACTTCACGTTGGGGTGGGGGCTGGGGAATCCATTTGTTTTATTCACCAATGCTCCCCTGTATTAAAAAAATTAATCAGGGCCACATCAAGACGTTTTGATGCTTCAGATGGTACACCAAAGCCAAATCCCTTTATTTGGTAGCATGCCAGCAGCTCCTCCTCCCCCCTTGATCCAAGGAGGGAATGGAGCAGAATGGATAGTGTGGAGGAGAGAAGAGTGGTGGGTTAGAGCAGCTCTGACACTCTGGCCTATCACTCTCCTCTCTTCCACACTTCTTCTCGCACTCCTTTGACTTGAAAAGAAAGGAGTGGTGCAAAAGAGGACCAATGGAGGTTGTGATCTCCCACCAATCCATCGCCTGAGGCAACAGTCTCAGCTGGCCTTATGGATGGGCTGGCCCTGAAAAAACTCCCTTGCTGTAGACTAGCATATCAGAGATTCAACTCTGCTACAATCTTTCTCCCTGAAGTGCAGGGGGGCAGGATTAGTTACAGGGAGCATCTTTCCTATAACTGACATACCACATCGACTGTCCAAAGTAGTACAGTCCCTCCTGCATCTCAGGATTGTACCACGTCCTTCTGCAGGTACTCGGTACTGAGTGCTAGAAGGTTATGGAAAAATTCTGTTTGGATCAGGGCTCAGAAGGCTACAGACTGAATATGTAAACATCTTTATACATTTTATTTTTAGTTTGATCCATGTATCAGTGCATGAGGATTAAATCTGGAAGTTCCATAAGTTCAGTGATGCATGCCGTCCCATTTACGTGATGCCATCTTTCTCTTTCCTCTGCTAATTCGGATGACCAGTGGCACCTGGAAGCATACACAGTCAAAGAAATGGGATTATGGCTTACCCTTTCACCAATGAGACCTTGTTCTCCAGGGACTCCGGGAGGTCCGATATTGCCCTATAAACACAAAGGGCGAGAAAGAGAGAGCAGATTTGCGAAGGCAGTTTTGAATGCAGAGGTGATACGTTGGAGGCCCGCAGCATTAGAAACAATGGAGGTTGCAAAGGGAGACAATGCCTCAGACCCCAAGGCCAAGGGTCAAACTAGACATCCCTTCAAACCTAAGAGGCATGACTTTCAAGCAGAAAGGTCTCTTTTTTCACAAAAACACAACCTGATCCTGATTGGGACTGCAGCACATGGAGAGGTGGAAGTTATTGCTTTCCCGGCCCCCCATGCTATTTGCCTACACCTCTTAACAACACATTCCAGCAAATGTTTGGTTTAGCCTTTGGTGGGAGGGAGCCTCGGGTATAAGGGCTGGGCCTAGCACTTTGAGGTGGAGCCTGATGAGGTAGGGTGGAGCCTTAGCAACACCAGATGAAGGCAGGGAGAGGGCAGAGCCTGGTGTCTCAGGGCTGGAGCTAGGAGGATGTCAGATCGGAGCAGACCGCAAAACATCTGATCAGCTCAAGGAGGATATAGCCTCACTCATTTATTTGGGCTTGGTTTTACTCTTTCTCCTGGAGACCCTGAGAAAGAGGCAAAAACCCAGAATCTTTGAGCGTGAGACCAAGCAATCTTGGCATGAAGGACACGGATCAAGAGAAATGGTTCTGCGTCTCAGAATACAAGAACTCGAACTCTAGGACACCCAATGAGAACCAATTAGCTGAAGATGGAAGGGGAAAGAAGTTGCTAGCTTCAATGTCTTTAAAACAAAACAAAACCATATTTAATGCCTGGCTGTTCTTCCAAGGAGAAGAGCTTCCTTGAAGTCGCAGCAGTGAGAATAACACCATGCTTGTAACATGCCAGCATTCCTTGATCTGTCCTGAACTGGCAGAAGAATCCCCTCCAGCTGATACCATCGTCATCCCTTTCCCCTTCCTGCTTGCAACAGGAGCTTGCTCCCTGTGAGGCTGGGCTGATGGGAACTGCTGGCAATCAAGGCAAATAAATGGGGAGTTTTGTTCCTGGGGAGGGCTAACGAGGTCATCAAAAACGTAGGCAGGAACAGCAGAGCTGAAACCATAGAGAGACACCGAGGCTAAAGAAACAGTAGCTCTGATCGAAGAGGTGTTAGACATTTCGCCAAAGCAAACAAAACCGTGGGGGTGAGAAGGGGGAACAAGCGAAAGAGAAGGACATTTAATTTAATCCCAAAACAAGTTCTCTGCCATACACTTTGCAGTGGCCCTTCAGAAAGGAGGGCAAACAGCCTGCAGGAGGGGGAAACGGGTGATTCTTTTAAGCGTTCTGGAGGGGAGACCAGATAAGCCCCAGAAGTTGTCCCCAAGGTTTCCAAGCGTGACATTGGAAGCCATTCATCCCTCCAGCTTGCTGTGTGCTGCATCAGGTGCTGCAGGGCACAAACTGAGCACCCACAGGTCAAGACCTGGCTCTTTGCACCACTGTATCAGAAGAGAGGGTCAAAGGTAATCCTGGCTAGGACATTCACATAACAGTTCTTCTGGCCTGAGAATTCAGGCCCCTCATTTAGGCGATTCAAAAGGAAAAGGTTGACAAATTTGGGGAGGACAAGCCTATCGCGTCATGTGCCTTGGTACCGGCTGCAGGGGAGCAATGACAGGGAGGGGTTCGCCCTCTCCTCCTGCTTGTGGGCTTCCCTGAGGCAGCCACTGTGGGAAAGAGGATGCTAAATTAGATGGGCCTGATCTTGCAGGGCTTTACTTGTGCGCTCTAGGTGTCACCAAAGGGCCAAGCTCAGTCGAGGCAATACATTGCTGTGGGAATCTATCTAGTCCCCCCTCCACGCCACTAGATTATTGGTCAATAGCTAGCCAGCCTGCCAGACACCCAAGACTCATGCCTGAGCATCTCATGAAAAGGGAACAAATCTCTCAGTCACACACACAGTTCTTTATATGCCAGCAGTTCTCAAACTGTGGGTCACAACCCACCAGTGGGTCTCAATTCGATTTTTTCGTGGGTTGCGAAACTGACAAGCTGATAGCTGCAAAAGAGGTAGAGATTTTTATGGGTTTAAAAGATCATGTAAAAAATTTTTATAACAACAAGTAAGAGGAATTCCAGTTTAAAATATATAAAAATATATAAAAACACAGAGAATCCACATAAACATCCACATGTTTTTATATATTTTAAACTGGAATTCCTCTTACTTGTTTGATATTATAAAAAAAAATTTACATGATCTTTTAAACCCATAAAAATCTCTACCTCTTTTTTGCAATATGAGAATATCCATGCTTTTTTGCAATATGAGAATATCCATCATGAGAATATCCATGCTAAGCTGATAGCTGACAAGGAAAATGTATTGAGCCCTATAGAAACCAAAATGGAGCAGTATGTGTGAGTTTACTTATGAGTAGGAAAACATGCCTTGGTCCACTTCACAGGGTAGGCCAAGGGGAACGAAATGCGACCAGAATTGTCCCGATCCAATAAATGCAGGTCCCAACAAACTCTTGAGAAGGAAGCCTCCCCCCCTAAGCTGACAACAAAAATGTATAGAGCCCTATGGAAAGCAAAACTGAGCCACACAAGCTTGCTTACTTGTGAGTAGGCAAACATGCCTTGGCTCTTAGCAAAGGCCAGGCAAAGGGGAATGCAAAACCACCAGAATGGTCCCGATCTGATGAACAGATCTCCAGAGCTCAACAAAATCTCCAAAAGGTGGTGTGTCTCGTCCATCCTCCATCATAGTAAAAAGGATAAAAACAGAGGCTTGAGCAGCTGGTAAAGTGAAACTTTTTAAAAAAGTCTTGTAAAGCTAGGTGGGTTCCGATAAGTGTCATTTGAAAAAGTGGGTCCTGGTGCTAAAGAGTCTTGAAACCACCAGACTTTGCTATATGTTCTTTTTGGTACTTTTGCTCTAAAAGGTCTTTCTACCCAACATCTGCCTCTTTTCCTCTAATATTACAGGTCAAAGAGGGGTATTTGTTTTGAACATACTAGGATTTTGGTACATGAGACATCATATAAAGCAGAGGCTGCATGAAATTTGCTATCGAAGCTATCGAAATTTGGAAACAGAGAGACCTACTAAATAGAAAGGAAGAAATTTTTATCATCAACAAAATTTGGACTCCAGCATTAAACAAATTGGCTTTTAATAACAAACAATGTGAAATTAAGCAACAGATATAGTGTGCGGGTCACTGTAAAACCATCCACTGTAGCTGATATCATGTTGTTCTATTTTATTGATTATTTCTGGTTGGCTACATGTTTTCGGTTCAAGTTAATTTTATTAGTCTTGGTGTTGATTGGCTCCGCAATTGCCTTCGTGTAGTGGTACAGGTAGTTAGCCTGCTGGCTGATTATCCCTTCCTGCTGCATTGAGCATGTAGGTTACTATTTAGTTTTGTGTGGTGCAAGCTGACTCTTACCATCTCAGGGTTGCTTCAGGGTTCTGAGCCACTCCCGCTTGAAAATATCCAGTATAATCTGGATGAAACTTCGTGTTTTTTTTTTTTTAAATAGCTTAATTTGCTTTTATTTAACCATGGCTTTTAAACTCGTAAATAAATTTTGTTCTAAGTTGATTGTTGCTGGCCATGAGAACCTGAAATCTTACTAACTTGGAAACTTTTTCACAAGGGTTTTACAAGAGAAAAAGCATCCAGCTCAGTCAAAGGCCAACTGAGACCTTTGCCTAGGGCTATTGTGTTAATGTCTCAGCTATTGTCTTTCCCACAGGCTACCTGAGAGACAATACATACCTCATGTTACATTAAGGCTACGATCCTATGCAAACATACCTGGGAGTATGTCCTACTGAACACATGCACAGGCATGCATAGGCTAACACTAATATACATTTTGTGTTTATCTGTAATTTTTTTAATGGATTTTCAACAGAGGCATCACTAGGGTTGGTGTCACCCGGTGTGGTAACTCAAGGTGTCTCACACACACACACACACACACACACCCATTAACTTTATTTTAATATATAACAGTACAGGTCACCCAACAAATCAGTAACCAATAAAAAACCAGTGACCAACTGATGACACTCACACAACTGAATAAAAGTTCTAGTATTAGCTCTGATACATAGAAATGAGAGCTGACTCATACTAATATCTTATTGATTCCATGTTGTGTCATAACACCACATTGGATCTCGGAGCAATCCGTCTCATTGGTCAGTTTTCAATTAAGAAAATCTACTTTTTGTTACATTGTCAGTTGCGTTTTCTTTTTCCAGTTATTTGGCCATAACATTTGCTATAATACTGATAATTCATCATGATTTGTTTCAATACATTCTCCATTAAATTACCATTCCAATAACACGATGGTATTATTCATAAATATGAATTTTCCAAAAAGGTTTCCACAATTTTGGCCACTAGTGGTGTCACTCCCCTTTGAGGGTGTCACCTGGTGTGGTCTGCACCCCCACCCCACCCCACACTCTCCTAGTAACGCCTCTGTTTTTCAATTTTTACACACTTGGTTTAAACTATCGCAACACACCTCAAGGATCTGGGATGAAATGGGCGCCCAATTTAAATGATGAACACCACATTTCAATGTAGAAACAAGTAGCACAAGAAGAAAACTCTAATGAAGAAATGTAACGTTGTACAAGCTTTCGTGATCAGAATTGTTAGAATGTCCAGTATTCTGCTGGGTATAAAGACCACGGTCAATGATGTTGGGTTGTCCTAATGTTTCGCCCTCCCATGTTGAAGGCATTATCAAAGGATAAAATACCTAAACCACTTAAAAGTTAAAACTTAAAATTAAGTCAAGATAAAATTCTGCCAACACAGACTTACAGCCTGATCCTGCCTAAGATGAAGTGGCTGGTCTAAAGGGCTGGCCGCTGCATCCTAGTCAGGATGCGGGCTGTGCCAGCATGGCCGGGGTTCACCTTGGGGGAAGGGGTTCGTCCCGTCCCCTCCGGTGTAAGTGCCGGAGATCCCAATGGGCTTCCTCTGATGTGCACCAGCTCTATAGATAGGCAGGATTGCGCCATTAAATCAGACCAGCCAACATCCATAAATGCCTCTCTTCATCAGATAAACCTCGCTGCCTACAACCTCCCTTCCTCTGCCTTCAGAAGAGGTGGATTTTTTTGTTATTCGGAAGAGAATTGCACTGCAGTGCAACTCTGCAGAAACAAAAGTGACCGTTCTCTCTCCGGCCCAACATAGGGCTTATAACAAGAAAGCTCTTCCCCTTACCTTCATGCCTGGTTCACCTGGAAGCCCACGCTGTCCTCCTGCACCAGGTGGTCCCTGGGAGAGGAAAAAAAGAGAAAAGCAAAAGGCATTGTTAATGAAGTGGAGATCAAGATCAAAGCTGGAGTTTTCATAGCAGAGGAGAAAGGAGAAAGCAGAGGAGAAAGAAGCGATGGTGTAATTACTTCCCTGGCCGGGCTTTGAACGAACAGAGCCATGGAGCAGGGTTTTCACATCTGTTGCACACCTTCCTGTCCACTTTGCTCTGGACACATTCACCTGCATCAGCCCGTCGACTCTGTTCAGCAAACTCTTTTCCACAACTTTTGTGCCCTGTGCCTGGAGATGCTGGGGGCTGAACCTGAGTCCTTCTGCATGCAAAACATGCATCGCACCAAGCACCGAGCCCCTCCCCAGCATGCCCCTTTAAGGCTATCCCTCCAAAGCAGGGCTTTCCTCTAGCAATGAGATTGCCCTGTTTCCAGGGAGAGAGGATGCCTTGCCACTGGGACATTGTGGCTAGCACATGGTGAGGAAAAAACACACACTGCTTTTTAAGTAGGTTTTTAGATTTTCACAGTCGGCATAGATAATCGAGTTAAAAATGTCAAGGTTTTTTTACCATTTATTAAATGAATAAAAATACAACTGAGTTGAGTCTTCTTCCGATGTTTCATTGGAGAGTATCCCCAACATTGTCAAGGTAACAATTAAACAGCAAAAAGCATGTCTGGCTCACTCCACATTCTATCTCTACTTATAGTCTGTGGCTGCCGTATCTGTTCTTTAGCTTGCAAACGAGGTGTTAATTGAAAGCTGCCGAAGTGTGCTTTGACGGAAACTATTCTCTCTCTTCAAGTGCCCTCTGTTTTTTAAAATGCTTTTATTCGTGTGTGTTTTTAAGATTGGTAACCAGGCAGAATTAACTGTTCGAGATTCCTCACGTTTATTCACTGCTTGTGGATGTTTTATTATCTCTATGGCTTCTCTGTACATACGTGGTAAATATTGTCTGCTTTTTACTATTATTTGGGGATGTTCAAAGTTAATCCGATGGTCTGTATTCATGGCGTGTTCTACTATTATTGCTGACTTCTCAAGTTGTGCTAGTCTCAGGTATCGTTTGTGGTCTGATTCTAGTCTTCACACTCCTTTTTACTGTGCCAATATAGCACCACAGTCACACCGTATCCTGTATACTCCTGTATAAGACCACGGGTGTAATAAAATGTGACTCAGTGCTTGTGGTGGCTGCCTCAAAAGCCCTTTCCCATGCAGATGAGATTCTTGCGGTGGGGACTAATGCTGAAAAGGCTCTTGCAGGCAGGAGCTTGAACATGTGAAATATCTGCACACCAGCCTTGAGACGACTATATCATGGTAACTGAAAGACCATCACTGGCCTTTTCCCTTCACTGAGGCTCTCTAGGTGCAATTTAAGATGGGTTTGCACCACCCAATAGGTGCGGGGTGGAAGGGTGTTTGTGAGCAACTCAAGTTGAAAGATACCTGCAATAGGAAACTAGTATTTCTGACTGCTGGCCAACATAAGGATTGCATTGCAATATAATATACAAGAGCATGTAAATCCTTCCACAAAACCACTCAATTTCCTCTAAGTCTTCAAAACAACCCCTACTGAAGGCCATCAAACCCTATTGAATCTAAGCCTAAATACTGTACATGTAACTGAACTGAATACAGATTTTCCCCTATATACCCTCCAACTTCTTCCTTGCACACTCATCTAGGCTCCAGAATCTACCCACTATTGCAAAACTTGAATGCTTCTACAAACCCTGTGGAAACAGAAGCATGAGAACTACTATAGAACCCAGTGCCGTTACTGGGGTGTGTGTGTGTGTGTTGCGAATCACACCCTTGTGGAGTTAACACCACTACTGGTAAAAATTGTGGAAACCTTGTATTTATGAATAATACCATCAAGTTATATATTGTTGAAATGTAGAATTTAATACAGAATGCAATGAAACAAACTGTATTGAATTATATGTATTCTATCAAACATTATGGCCAAATAACCAGAAAAAGAAAACACAATTACCTTAAGTAACAAAATGTGGATTTCCTTATTAACTCAAAACTGACCAATGAGACTGATTGTTCTGAGAGCCAATAAGGTATTATTATGACATAACATGGAACCAATAAGGTGTTAGCATGAGTCAGCTCGCATTTCTATGTATCAGAGCTAATACTAGAACTCTTATTCAGTTGTGTGTCATCAAGTTGACCACTGTTTTTTTATTGGTTACTGATTTGTTGGGTGACCTATACTGTTATATTTTAAAATACATAAAGTTAATGGGGGTGACACCATGAGTTACCGCACCGGGTGTCACAAACAACACCTGGCAACACTGGGGAGACGCGATGAGCTCTCACACGGGGTGACGCAAACCCTAGTGACACCTCTGACAGAACCTACTTGCTATTGCAGAGTTTGAAAGCTTCCGCAAACCCTTGCAGAAGCACGAGAACTGCTGCAGAACCTACTTGTTATTGCAGATCTTGAAAGCTTTCACAAAATCTTGCAGAAGCAGAAGCATGAGAACTGCTACAGAATGTACTTGTTATTATACTGCACAAACTCTTCTGCAACCTATTGCTTCAGCTTTTCTGGATCAGTGCTAATGAAAATTTTCCTTCCATTCTCTGGTACTCTGGATCCAACTCATTGTTTTTATCCAACAGTGTGATTTTATAGTATCCTTAATTACAGTATTTCTTCAAGTATGGCTGAAATCACCTCAAATGGCAAGAGAGGTGAGGCATAAATACTTTTAAACACATGAGTCAACCTTCACAACCACACTGCTGGGAATGCAACTATTATTAACCTTCTATTAAGTGAGGGAGGATGTGAAGGCCAGGAGATAGGAGCTTGCCCAAGGCCACCTAGTTTACTCACCACCAAGTAAGATTTGGAGCTGGGGGTTTCCCAGCTCACAGCTTACATTCTTAACCATTTACACAAGCCCAGCTCCCAGCAGCTAAAAGTGAAACGTTGGAAAGAGCCCACTGTTCAGACTCCCTTGCTATCCTGGTGGAATGGCCAGGAGACGCAATTACACAATCCGCAACAAGGAAATAAAAGAAATATATGTGTGTGTGTAACGCATCACCTTATGTCCAATTTCTCCCAAAGGCCCTGGTGGACCTTGTGCTCCCTGAGATCCCTGAAAGACAGGCATGCAAAGTTATGGACATAAGAAAATACAAACAGGGTCAGATCCAAGTTCCATCTCATATGTTTTGAGCAGCGAGGAGGGAGGACTCCCACTCCCCCTGCCCCCCCACCCCCAGTTCCTTGCCTGCTGCCCTTTTAAATAGCAGAGAATGAGAAGAAGTTGGGAAAGGAGCCACTGAAGGCCACATGTGTCCATCCCAGTTCTGCAGAACAGAGACAACAGTGTCAGATACTTGCCGGGTCTCCTAGAGGCCCTTTTACTCCTTGGGGCCCAGAATGTCCTTGGATACCCTGCAACAAGAGAAGGCAAGATGTTTCATTAAGCATCAGGACCCCAGTCCAGCATGCAGCTTTTCACACCTCCTTGCACACGAGTTGCACCTTGCTAACACTAAAGACACACAAAAGGAGACTCAGAGCTACAATGGCTCTGATGCCTCCGTACCTAGAAAGGCATTTAACAGTTTTACATAAAGGCAGGATGCAAAGAGAACTCACCAGGAAGCCGCGAGGCCCTGTCTCACCCAGCTCGCCTATCTTTCCCTGCAAACAACACAGTGACGGTCATGAGTTCAAATGCCAGTGGAAGCACATCCCTGTATCGTCAGTGTGTACCTCCTCTTCAGACCATATTAAAAGTAACTGACATACCTGCAGCCCATCCAATCCTGCTTTTCCTGGATTCCCCAGAGGGCCCTGTTGGTGAAAACATTTTCAAATGAGGTGGACTTATGCTTGCTGACACTCTTCCACTGATGCTCTACAAACTTCCAGATCTAAGGCCCAGGTCTCATAAACAGCTGGGGCTACCTGTGACTCTGCTGTACCACTTCAGAGTGTGGACAGGGGCACCCAGGATTGTGTGTTCCTCCAGACACCAAAAAACCTCTTGTACACAGAAAGCCAGCACTTCAGGAAGAAGGTGAGGCTATTTTTCCATGCACAGGGAATTATTCCCATTTGGAGCACTCGATCGCACAAGTCCTCCTACCGTCTGCAATCTGAAAGTGTACTGACCAGACAGAGTTGTTGCTTCATTGGCCATTTGTAAGATGCAAGCCTAAATAATTCCATTCCTCTTGCTCTCATGCCTCCTCCGTAGCAGAAGTGGCCTTCAACCTATCTATACCCCGAATAACATTCCTTTGTGTGGAGTGAATTTACTCTTGTCTGATCCAAGTGGTGAAAAGGAGCCCTGAAAACTCCCTGAAGGCCTCCCTAGACCCAATGGTTTTGGATCATTTCCGACCGGTTTCCAACCTCACATTTTTGAGCAAGGTGATCGAGCTGGTAGTGGCATCTCAGTTTCAGGGAATTCTGGAAGAAGCGGATTATCTGGACCCCTTTCAATCGGGTTTCAGGCCAGGTTACGGGACGGAGATGGCCTTGGTCGCCTTGATTAATGACCTGCACCAGAGACTAGACAGGGGGAGTGCATCCCTGTTGGTCCTGCTGGACCTCTCAACGCCTTTTGACACCATTGACCATGGTGTCCTTCTGGACCAATTTGCTGAGTTGGGACTTGGAGACACTGTTTTGCAGTGGTTCCGCTCTTTCCTGGCAGACCGGACTCAGATGTGGAGGCTGGGGGATACCTGTTCGGCTCCCTAGGTGGGATGCCTCAGGGACCTTGTCCCCCATGCTGTTTAACATCTACGTGAAACCTCTAGGAGAGATCATCAGGGGATTTGGAGTGGTGTGCCACCAATATGCGGATGACACCCAGCTCTATCTCTCTTTTCCACCAGTTTTCAAGGGGGCTGTCGAAGTTCTGGGGCGCTGTCTGGAAGCGGTTGGGTCCTGGATGAGGGCTAAAAAATTCACCAAATCAAGGTGTTGGTGATGACTTTTAAAGCCCTATACGGCATAGGACCGGGATACCTCAAGGACCGCCTTCTCCCATACAATCCTGTTCGTCCCCTAAGATCATCAGGGAGGGCCCTTCTTAGGATACCACCGCCATCTAAAGCCAGAGGGATGGCGGTAAGGTGTAGGGCCTTCTCCGTTGTGGCACCATGCCTCAGGAATCCAGAGGTTGCCAGAGGAATTGAAGATAGCCCCCTTGCTTCATGTCTTTCAGTGGGGGTTAAAGTCCTATTTGTTTCATCTGGCATTTGAGGAGGGAGAAACTACTTAGGAGCTACCTGGGACCCGTTTATATATTTCCCCCCTGTTGCTGCTATATGCTTGTTTTTACTGGTAATCTGCTCTGTATCATGTTTTTAATTTGTAATTTTATTTTAATACTTAATTTTAATTGTGGATTTTTTAAAAATGGGTTTTAATTGTTGTATCAGTGTTTTGTTTTGTATGTTGTACACCACTTTGAATTTTAGAAAAGCGGTATATAAATCTTTTAAATAAATAATCTCCCTAATTATTACCAAGCATTTTGGAAAGCCAGGACATGGAGAAGAGCATAAGAAACCAGATGCATTGTACCTTAAACCTCTGGTTCTGCAGGATTTATTTTCTAAACTGTATCTTTCTTCCCCATTCCAGAACAGAAACTCCACTGTTCTCACCCATTCTTGCTCAGCCTAGTTAAATGCCAATTTATGGGCACTGTTATGGGGGTATGGGGCGCATCGGGTGACAACCTGGACAGAGGTGCATTGCGGGTCACTCTACCCACCCTTCCGGGTTTGAGCATTCTGCGCCGCCGGTGCCCAGGTCGCAAAATCTCAATGCACACACTGTGAATGGTTGTGTAGGCAGGGGCCCAGTACACTGCTTTGCCCAGGGGGCTATAATGCTGTTAAGATGGCCCTGGGCCAACATCAGCTCTTGTGACAGGCAGACAGGAAGAGGGTTCCAGATTGGCTAAGTGAGTGAACAGCAGTTGCCCCAGGTAACAGATCAGTGGAGAACACCAACTTCTGTCACCAACTCATCTCCACCGCTGCTGCTGCTGCTGCTCCTCCTCCTCCTCCCACTCACTGGATTGGAAAAGGAAGAGGGGGGTGGAGTAGAAGAGGAAGTGCGGAAGAGAGGAAATGTTCTAGCCCACCACTCTCCACTCCTTCACACTTCCTCTTCCGTTCCATTCCTCTCCTTTTCCAATTCAGAAAGAAGGAGGAGGAGCCGAAGCTGTCACATCACCAGGTCGGGGGGACAATGATAAAATTCGATACTCTGCCTCAGGTGTGGCAGGTGGTTTGGGGCCAAATCCTGCTTCCCTGGTCAACGAAAGAGGCCTCCTTGCTTGCTTCTTCTTCCAGCTCATTCCAAGGGGCAGTATAAGGCCATCCTGTCATGGGTCCAAAGCTCTGAAACATTTTGCTCCCGGCCTTCCCACAACCCAGCTCTACAAGCCTTCGGGATATTCTATCCAGCGCTCCAGTTTTTAGGAGGCTTCCAAAGGATGTCCTCACGGCAGAGCAGTTCTGCTTTCACAAGCACACTGAACCGCTGCATATTTTTAGCTATCTGTAGGTGTTTGTCTGTGGGACAGAGGCTTTGCCGCTTCCTGCCCTCATTAAGGCTTAGCCACACTCGAGTTCACAGAGATGGTTGGCTCTCTTTCGATCTATAATTAAATCCATGCCAACACAAAAGTGTCCAGGCCAAGCCTAAAGAAAAAAAAATTGAGGGTGATATTCAGCTCCCAGTGCAGCAGGCATCTTTTTGTTAGGGGCACTAAATGTCTGCCTTTGCATCTCCATCTCTTAACGATGCTCACATCGGCAATGCACCAGTACCACTTCTAGTTTTTCGAATCAGATTCAACATTTGATTGATTTCTTGGTTTTGCTTTTTGGGGAATGAAGTCATAGTTCAGTAGTAATGCAAGGACTTTGCACACGGAAAGCAAAGTCTCAACCCTCCAGCATTTTCAGATGAGGTTGAGAAAGTTTGCCTGAACCCTGCAGGTCCACACAGAAAATATTGAAGTAGGTGTATCAATGCTCTGACTCACTTTAAGTCAGACATCGTCAGGAACTCGTTTCCTAGGTCCTAAAATTTAATCTTCGTCAGCAGCAGGGCCAGTCACACAAATCCAACCCCAACTGGTTTAATATCTACCTTACATAGCTATGAAAAGAGTGAGAAACACCAGATCCTCCTCCTCCCAGGGCTCAGACAGTATACGCTGAAGAACACTTCCACCACATTGAGCGCTCGCAGGGGGCTCACCTTGGCACCTTGTGACCCCGAGTCACCCACTAGACCGTCAGGACCTCTGGCACCCTGGAAGAAAAAAATGTGTGTGCATAAATGCGCAATTAAAAACACCAGAAAAGAGGACAAAATAAAGTTGCAGAAGTGGAACGAACAGCAGGTGTCTCCCTCAAGCTGCAAATGACGGGAACCATCTAATCCGAGAATCTGGCACCAAGGATGGGAATGCTTAGGAGCATTAAGAAACTTATTTTGTAGGAATCCCGCAACTGAAGAGCTAAGCATTTTGGCCTAGACTGAGACAAAATATAGCTGCACTGTTTCTTCGGTTCCATTGCACTTTGTGTGTTTGTGCATTACTCAAAAATATAATTAAATACATAATCAAAGCATTTTTTAAAATATAGCTCAGGATCCAGGATGTAGCCAAAGGGGAGTGGAGCTTCAGGATTTCTACAGCAGGAGCAAAGGCGTCATCAGCAGGATGCTGCCATTGGAATTTTTTTACAAAGAACCTTAGCTAAGAAGAGGTATCCATCTCAGCAGGACACCAACTGAGAATTTTTCCTAGGGGACTACGTTCACATCTATTCCAAGGGCTAACCGAGAGACAATGTGTAGCTCATGTTATATTAAGGCTGTAATCCTACACAAATTTACCTGGGAGTAAGTTCTACTGAACTGAGTAAGCATGCAGAGGTTAGGACTATAATACCGTATATATTTTCTATTTATCCAAGATACTTTTAATTCCATTTTTATCCCTTTGATTTAAAAATATTGCAACCCACTTTGTCTGGGATGAAGTGAGCTAGATCTTTAAATGAAATATGGGTAAGTTAAAATAGAAATAAATAGCAGGAGCAGAAAACACTAACAAAGACATTTAAGGTTGATTTATTCTTTCCTTGTATATTCTTAGTGGGGCATGCTTAAGAGGGGAGTGTTTTCATGAGCTCCTGCACTTCAAAATTTGCCCCTACACCACTGCTCAGGACTTTGGAGACTTATTTTTCACATTTTTATACCGCCCTTTCTCCAAGGAACTCAGGGTGGTGTAAATAGTTCCCCCCCTCCTTTTGTCCTTATGACAGCCCTGTGAGGTAGATTAGGCTGAGAAATGGTGACTGGTCCAAGGTCACCCAGGAAGTTTCATGGCTGAGCGGGAATTTGAACCTGGATCTTCAAGGGGCCCCTACGCTAGGGTAATCTACTCTAGTCCTGTCAAATACGCACGACAACACATCGCAACATACATGCAACACCACATTGTAGGTTTATATATTGTAGGCCTATATTCAAACTCAAGCATTTAAGTTTTACATACAGTACATGACAGCCGCAGTCTCTTCGCAAGGAGACCGTGGCTGTCTGCCCCCCTTGCCCCCTTGTAGCTACGCAAGTGCCCACATCGAACATTTGCTTGAGTAGCTGATGGCCATGTAACATACCCCTAGAGAACTGGAATCTTAGATAGACATTATTGATTGCATACTTCCATGATGAAATTCCTGCCATAGCCCTTCTTAGAGTCCTAGGAGCTGGTCCTTAGAGGACCTCCTACATGTCTGCTTGCTGGTGTAAATATTTTCTGGCCTGTAGCCAGGGCTTCCTTTATTGACCTGCCATCGGCCTTGTTGGCTAATGAAAGCTGAAAAGTCTTGCCCTTTCCTGTCAAGGTGAATGAGTGGAAAGTCTTCAGCAAGAACGTGTGGCCTCGGAGATGGATAGAGCTTGAGCTTGTGGGTTCATTATCCTTACATTGGATGTTGACAGACCAGACTGTGATCGAATTAGCTAGGCAGCTGCTGTGAGGGGGAATGCCCTGCTGGGCCGTTGATGGTGGAGCACTGCTGGGCACAAATGATGCTGTTCCAAAAACCACCACAGCCCAGTTGGCCTCGGTAGGCTTGCCTCACCAGAGCATTTAGCTTTTGTGTCCTGCCAAGTTCGAGCACACTGTTCTCCAGAATTCTTTAGCATTCAACATTTGAGCATGTCAGTGTACAGAAATTGAAGTTGTCACTCTAACTCTGAGATTTCCACCAAGCGAAGAAAATGTTGGTGAGTCGTTCATAATTTCTGCCTCTGCCTCCTTCTCCATATCTGGGTCCCCCCCCATATCAGGGGGGGGAGGGAGAGCCTTCGCATGACCCGGAAGTGGTCATTAAGCTTGCAGAAGCCCTGCAGAGGCTTGGCTACTTAAAGGTAGAAACAGGGATTGGGGGTTTTTTTCCCCTGTTTACTGTGTTTGAAGGTGGGACCTGCAATAAGACAAATCCGCGGATCCCAGTTCTGCGGATAGAAAAGGTCCACTGTAAATACAGGTGGGCCCCCATATCCACTGATTCGCTATCCACGGTTTCAGTTATCCACTGATCATGGGGACCCCCCCAGGCTTTTACTTTTTTCCCAGTAAGCTTAGTTTCTTCCTTAAAGAAACAGGAGAAGCAGCCTCTGGCTGCTTATTACAGGCAAGTAGAATGAGACTAAGTACTAGAGAGGCTCTGCAAGGTTAACAGAAACCTTGCAGAGCCTCTCTAGGACTTAGTCTCATTCTACTTGCCTGCAATGGAGGCTGCTTCTCTGTTTGTTTTAAGGAAGAAACAAAGCTTGCTGAAAGAAAAATAAGAGCTGGGGGGGGCAAGCATGCCTGCCTGCAGGGGAGGCAGGGTGGGGGGGTCCTCAGGAAACCATGGAGGGGGTGTTCGCTCTTATCCACGGTTTCAAGTATCCACGGAGGGGCCTGGAACATATCCCCAGCGGATATGGGGGCCCACCTGTACATTTGAGAGTGGGAGGCTGGGTATTCTTCTCCAGTGTGGATTTTAATCTAAACAGGAAAAACTCATCCTGCTGTCCTTGAGGTGATTATAAGGACCCCTGTTTGTTCCCAAGTCTGGGTATGGTGACTTCCGCTGCCAGGATCCCCAGTTCGACCCTGAACAGGGAGCAATTGGGTTGAAGGGACCAGCTCTGGATGTGGCTCCAGACTCCGACACCGGGCTGGTACCTGGGACCTGCTAGCGAGGAGACCCCAGAGTCAGCCCCTGCTGAGCACAAGTCCCCCGAGGGAGCCCACGCCAAGGACCTCACGCTCCCGAGCCCACTTCCCAGAGAAACACACCCAGAAAAATCTAAGTGCAAGGCGGCAGGTCAAAGGGGTGCTCCTCTAATTCTCTCCAGGCAGTGAGGTGGAGACTGGGAGGGCCTTAAGACCTCATGTCTCCTCTGGTGCTCGTCCTGCAAGTGGCTCGTTTTGAGCTCTCCAAAGTAGTACAACCCCAGTATGACTCGACTCCTGATCTAAGCTCACAAACTCTTGCTTGCAGTGAAAGGTATTTCTCTAACATCTCAACCTCACTGACAGGAAACCTATCCGATTTCCTGAATTAACACACCCTCATCTCCAAGATCCTGCAGCAGCCTCGCTGGGATGCCAGAGCCCTTACCCATGTGTTGCCTCCAGCATGGCCGGTGATGTTTGCCAAGCACATGGACTTAATTCCACTGGGGTGGAGGCATGCGTAAAGGGCTCTTATGAATATTAGCAGCCTTTGGCATGTGTTTGAAATTAATCCTCAAGACTAATCACTTTGAGGAGAATCTGGGACTCTTCTTTTAAAAAAAAAAAGGTTTTTGGGAAGAATGGAACAAAAATGGTGTTTTCAGGAACTTCTCATTTCAAGAACTTATTTGGAAGAAAAAAAAAAGATCCAACAGACAAGGAATGAAGCCTCATTATCAGAGCAGGGAAAATATTTATCCAAACATTCAGATTTTTTTTCAGAAGTTGGTATTTGGATCGTCTCACTTAAGTGAACACCTCAGTAAACCTTCATTGTTCTTCTCAATCAAAAGCAGATTAGCTGTTGGTTTGCCTTAGCAATGGAAATGACCAATGGAGCATCAGAATCCACAAATGCCTGGCAGAAAACTGCACTAAGAAGTTTCCATTCTGACTTGAATTACGTTCTTGGATGAGGGATCTGAAACACAGGGGATACTGAGAATGACCGGCTCTGAAAATATTGCTGGGGGTGTTCCTTTCCATTCCTCTGAACCAAAACCCCCAATGACAGTACACAATTAAGGGCTTGTTCACATGAGACAGTTATAGCAAGGGTGGGCAGGAAGGAACTGCTCGGGTGTTCAAAGGAGCTGGCTTACACCATAACAACTGTCCATTTCATGTGGAGCAGTGTATTGACAATTATTGGGTGTGACAGCTCTTATTAATGTTACTAGTTTTATCTTGCCTTGTGCTCAAGAAGCTCAAGGTGGTGTCTACAGGGCTCTCTTCCTCCTTTTTAAATACTCAAAACAACCTTTTGAGGTAGGTCAAGAGAGAGACAGAGCATGTGAGCAAGGGTGACCAGCCCAAGGTCATTGTAAGGTGTTGTAGGTCTCAAACTGGGGACTCTAGCAGTAGGTTTCAGGCACCTTACCCCCTGTACCCCCCCCAACATCTCCTAGACTGAGGGAGTGGGTTGCTTGACCTCTGCTGCACTGCAGCGTCCCCACTATAATGGCCAGCGCTGGTATCATGCCTCTTCTGCCCAGGTGACCTGAGGAGCCAATAGAGACCTGGCTGGCTCTATATAACCCTTGCTCTTGGTCCAGGTTCCTCACTCTAAGAAGCTTGTCAGAGTGGCCATGAGAACTCTCTTCTCCTGTCTTGGCTCTTTCAGCACTCAACCCCAGTACACTGGGGCAGAGGTTCTCAACCTGTGGTACGCGTACCACTAGTGGTACGCGGACCACGTGCTGGGGGTACGCCAAGGACTGGCTGTTATCTGCCCCATTAACACTTAATTAAGTGTTAATTGGTTTTTGGTGGTTTTTTTGCTTTTTTGCTGGATTTTTTTTCAGAGCCGGAGAGCTCCCTTGTGCTTTCTTTGTAGCTAATCTATCCGATCTACAACTGATTGTCGGGGTTAATTTATGTGTAACACAGCAGCCAGCAGAGGGCGTTGTGCTCCTCCGATGGTGAATGAATGCAGCTCCTTTTACTTTGCTAACACAGAGACAGACATCACTTGGGTAAGCTGGGCCTAGTTGGGGTGGGGGGGTAAAGAGTTGAGTTTGGGGTTTTTTGGTACCTGGAATTTATGTTTTTTACTTTGGAAACTGTGCATGGGTGGGGTGGGGGGAAGAGTTGAGTTTGGGGTTTTTTGGTACCTGGAATTTATGTTTTTTACTTTGGAAACTGTGCATGGGTGGGGTGGGGGGAAGAGTTGAGTTTGGGGGTTTTTGTACCTGGGATTTATGTTTCTTACCCTAGTGACTAGGGTATGCTAACTATGCTTGATGCCTCTGCTCCGTCTGAACATCATTCCAATCAGCACTTCACTTCAGCCTGTCTTGACCTCATCTGCCATCATTTACCTCTTGGACCCTCACCAACCTACGCTGGAATTGGAGCCCCTGAAGCTGCAACCTGACTTGACAGTCACCAAATGAGCTCTCGTGGTTAGGTGGGGGTCTTGAATCCAGGTTTCCTTGGGCTTTGTCCAACACCCTAATCTAAGCAACGCTGGCACTTGTCCCAGGAACTGCTGGGCCTGGCCCACATATCTACTACTCAAGCTGTAGGACGGGCAGTACCATTCTCCTCCAAGAAAACGTGGTGATGGCCATTGCCTTCGATGTCTTTAAAAGGGGATTAGACACGTTCATGGGGGTCTGTTGCTGGATTGTCATCCTGACAGCTAAATCATAGTGCACACCAGAGGTTCAGAGGCTACACACCCAAAGAGCATTATTGCCAGCATCTCCCTTTGCAGGCTTCACAAAAGCATCTACAAGGAGGACGACGCAGGAGGAGATGGCCTCTTCTTATGCCATGTTCCATGTGCCATAGCTCCCCATAATACACAGTAGCACAAACCTGGACGTAATTATTTAGTACAAATGGCTAACATAGGTAAAATAAGGCTGCAGAGCACTATCACCATCCTATTTTGTTCCAATGGGATGGAACAAAATCTTCAGCTCGTGCCAAAGATTTCCAGTTGCACTCCCAGCGCGTCACCCCCTCCCAGCTCGTGCGTGCGCCTGTACGGAGGGAAAGCGCCACTGAGAAGCTCCGGCCCACCAAAGTCCAAAACGGGAAGAACTTGAAGGCTGCGACGCGAAGGCGAAGTACCAGGTGGCAAGGGGGGCAGCGGGCACGTCACCCCCTCCCGGCGCGCGAATCCCAGGCGGGATGGGGGTGCCGGGCGCATCACCCCTCCCTGCGTCCCTGGGAGGTGGGGTGACGTGCTGGGGCCTGGGGGTGACACGCTGACCTCCCGCCCCCAGTGATGCACGGACCTCGCGGGGGGGTTATGCACCCCGTCGTGACTCCAATGTCCAGGCCGATAGGCCCAGGGCCACCCGCCGGATCTTTAGTGTGGATTGCGCTCTCAATCTTGCAGATTTACAAGGGGATGTAAATAAGCCCAACTGCATGCATTTGCATCTTGGCACCGTTTAAGGATGTTATTGGCCCCTGTTTCTTAGTGCAACGTTCAGCTTTGGCTTGGGTAGACAGGATGATTCTCAGAGACCCTCGTTTGAAAGTGCTGGGCTTGCAAAAAAGCTCCAGCTGCTCCAGACCAAAGTGGATCAGACCACCCAGATTAGGACTCAGCTTTTTCCTGTGCTGAAGTGAAAACTTCCACTGATCTTCCTAAAGTCTTTAACTGCCTTATTTCCACCTCATTAAAATAGCATTTTTGGAGAGCAGCCTTGCAAAATTAAGTGGCTCTGACAGCTTCAGGGATGAGGGTGGCCGGAAGCCTCGCCACCGGCACCGTTCCCCTCCAGTCAGCTTCACCCTGGCTCAGCTGGAATGGAAGATGAAGAAGGGGAACCCTGCGCAATCTGGAGTTCTTAGCAAAGACCACAATCACAGAGAGCTGGCTGCTGGAAGTATAGGCTTGGCTGCGGGATAAAAAAAGGAACAGAAAAAAAAAGCACCAAAACATGATGCTGAAAGGAAGAGCTGGAAAGGCCCTTCCTTTTGGCTTCACTACCTTTGTGTGGCACAAATAATTGAAGGTTGACATACCAAGGAGCGAGATTCCTAGGCCAGGAAAGACACAGAAGTCTACTCCAGAACTATTTCCCATTCATTTCCACTCTATGGTACTGGGTCTCTTGGAAGGACATCTGATGCTCTCATGCAAAAAAAAAAAAAAATGCAAGTCTCAGCCCCTAGAACTATGGGGTGCTACCTGTGTCCCTGTGTTAAAGGTTGCAGCTCAGTGGCCCAGCACCGTCCAGGCTCAATCTCTGGCAGGTAGGACTGGGAAAGAGTTCTGTCTAAAACTCTGCACAGCCACTGGCAGTTAGTGCAGACGTTGCCAAGCTAGACAGACCAAAGGTCAAAACGGGAATGTGTCTTTCCTAAAAGCTAATCAACAAACAGGCCTCTCTTACACCCTCCCAACGATGCATTCTCAGCAAATCCCCTAGTCCTGACTGAGTATAGCAGGCTTTCTGCTGGCCCCGACTGGTCCTGACATTGCGAAGAGAAGGATGCAATCTCTCTGCTTGGCAGCTGTCTCAGCATTTTAAAAGGACCAAGAGAGAGCCAGTGGTGGGAAATCAGCAGCCAGAACATCGAAAGAGCTAGAAAGGTAGGGGAGAACAATGTAGCAACATCCACTGGCAGGGCTCCCTTCTGCTACTGCCGCTGCAAAAAATGTTATTTCAAATTTACTTTCAATGGTTTCAATTTGTGTTTGTTATCAATCACTTTGGAAGCTACTTTGGAGGAGAGACAGCCTCTCAATACAAAAATAGAGAAATACTGCATTTTTCCTGCTTCTAGCAGGGGGCAGGGCTAGATGGCCTTGAAGGTCTCTTCCAACTCTATGCTTCTACATAAAATTCCCAGGTACTTCCTTTACTTCTGTGTCTCTATCCAATAAAACTGGCTGTTAATGCAACTTTTTCATATGAATCGCTATTTTTGTAACTCTTTTGAAACCCCAGAAGAGAATAATGTCTCCCCCACCATTTCAAGTCCTTTCTATTAGATTCATGATGAAAGCCAAGCCAGTCAATATGGATATTTTAAGATTTGTGTTTGTTCCAATCAGACCAAAATACTGTATAGCCTAAAAGCAAGAAACAAGCTCCTCTTTGCCACATGTTTTGGTGGAAGAGAAGTTTTAAGTCTATTAAATAAACACCTTCTTGGTACATTCTGATCACAGCCGAATCACAGCGAACTGCTGCGCAGACGGGCAAAAAGGATCGATCGATCAAGCGAAAGCTTTAACTGTAGCTTTGATGGTCAGGTTGAGGCTGGAAAACCCACTCCACCGAAAAGCCATCTCCTTCCTCCCCACTGAGCCAAAAGAGGATGAACAAGAAACCAAAAAGATGATTTTTCATTCTAGCTCAGATCCAAAACCTAACAGACATTTTGCAATGCAGGGTAAAACCACTGTGGCTTCCTTTCTAGCAACAGAAACCACAAGGGAATTGAAAAAGGAGAAACCTGGGCTGAAATAGAATAAAATTCAAGATCTCTTTCCAATCTGGATCTTCTGCAATCTGCTCATGGGGTCTGCTCATTTCTGAAGCCATCTAGACTCTGGTATGTTAATGTTCAGAAATGGGGTTGTGGTTCAGTGGTAGAGGCTTTGCTTTGCAGGTTTCCTTCCCAGGTTGAATCCCTGGCAACAAGCTCCAGGTAGGGCTGGGAAAGACCCCTAGCTAAATCCCCGACAGCCACTGCCAGTCACTGCCTGCAATACTAAACTGACACAATGGAAGGCAGTTTCCTATGTCCTAGTGTCCAGTGCTAGAGAAAACACTTGGCATGCAACTGTCCCAGTTTTGTTCTGCAGGGAGGGCTGGGAAAGACCCCCTGACTGAAAACCTGGGGAGTGGCTGCCAGTCAGTGTACAGCCACAACACAGAGCAAGATGGAGCAATGGTCTGACTCAACCGAAGGCAGCTCCAAAGTTCAACGTGGCACAGAACAATGTCCATGCCACATTCCCAGAGTGCTGAACCTCCAAAGACAACCTATGCCCTTCCTGCAACACCCTCAGAACACAATTGACATTGGGCCTATGAGGCAAATGTATTGAACTGTAAATTGCTTAATTCATCAGTTCAAATACCAACTGATCCCAGCGCAAATGCAAGTGTATTTGGAAATAAGTCGCACTGAGTTCGAGAAAGGGTGGATAGGATCACACCCTAAATATCTTTCATAGATCCATACTGGGACAGAGTGCTAGATCTTTAGGAGAAGGAATGTGGGCAGGTGTAGTTTGTTAAACCCTTAGAGCAGAGGTTCTCAACCTGTGGTACGCGTACCCTTAGGGGTACACGGGCCACAGGTTGGGGGTACGCGAGATGCTCCCCCGCGTACCCCTCCCCAAATTCCCCCCGAAAGGCAAAAAAAAGCCCTTTTCCGGCCTGCAGCACAGCCGAGCGGGTCCTCTGGCTCGCACCGCAAGCCGGAGGGAAAGGCTACTGCCCTGCCGATTCGGCAGGGCTGTAGCCTCTCCCTCCGGCGTGAGCCAGAGGACCTGCTCGGCCGCGCCGCAGGCCGGAATAGTCCCCCGTAGCTCTCCCTACCTGTGTTTGCACGAGCCCCGCGAGATCCAAGATTGCGGCTCCCAAATCTCACGCGAGATTTCGGGAGATCCAACATGGCGGCGGCTGCAAGCAAAGGTAGGGAGAGCTACAGGGGACGATTTCGGCCTGTGGTGCGGCCAAACAGGTCCTCTGGTTCGCGCCGCAAGCTGGAGGGAAAAGCTACAGCTCTGCTGAATCGGGAGGGCAGTAGCCTTTCCCTCCGGCTTGCGGCACGAGCCGGAGGACCCGCTCAGCCGCGCCGCAGACTGAAAAAAAAGTGTTTTTTTCAGCTTTCGGGGGGGTGCACTTTTGGGGAGGGGGTACGTGGGGATACGAGGGGTTAGGGGGGTCAGCCCAGGGGGTACACGGGCCCCCAAAGGTTGAGGGACCCTGCCTTAGAGCACAACCCTAGACATGTCTACCTAGAAGCAAGCTTCAATGGGGCTTGCTTCTGAGTAGACATGGCTAGGATTGTGCTCTAAGGGTTTAACAAGCTACATCTGCCCATATTCCTTCTCCTAAACTAAGGTCTAGCACTCTGTCCCGGTATGGATCTGGTAAGCCTATTCATAGGAAGCTGCTATCAATCAAGTCAGACCCTTGGCCTATCTAAACTCAGAACTGAAAGCTGAGCTGGGAGATACACGTGATAGAACAAGGCTTGAACAGTTGCAACCCCCAGACTGTACAACTCCATGCCCCTGGAAGAACTTTCAGACCCCCTCACTTTTGTCTTTTCAGCATCTGGCCAAGATTCCTCCAGGCCAGTGGAGACATGACCACTTTGAACTGTTTCCCTAATCACCATGGTGGTGGGGCAGTTCATCCAAACTGCCCCTCTACATCAGGGACGTCACATCCACCCCCCAGTGGGGGCCGTCGCCATGCCACTCCCTGTGACGTCACAAGCTCCACCCCAGGGGCGTGACGTCACAAGCTCCACCCCAGGGGCGTGACGTCACAAGCTCCACCCCAGGGGCGTGACGTCACAAGCTCCACCCCAGGGGCGTGACGTCACAAGCATTTCGGCAGCAACGCGGTGAAAATGCACCCCCAGCAGTTTTTTGGCCACTTTTAGGCCGTTTGCAGCCTGGGTGCGCGAATCCCGTCACCGCAAATGGCCTAAAAGTGGTCAAAAAACCGCTGGGGGGTGCATTTTCACCGCGCCAACATCTAATTGCCACCAAAACTGGCAGCAAGTGCACACACACACCCTGCACGTGTCACCCCCTGAACCTGGGGGCCTACGGGGCCCCTCCGCCCCCCCCAACAACGCCTCTGCTCTACATGTAATATAAGGTTCCCGCCCTGGTCTCGCTCATGGGGTAGGAATAATCCTCAGACAGGGCAGGAGAGGGGGTTACCTCACCTGCGGTCCTCCTCCTGCCCAGGCTCGCTTGTTCCTGGTCTTAGGTAGTCAGGGAGCTCCTCACTCTCTGACAGCCTCTCAGGTACTGAGCCTCCCCATCAGCCTCCCCTGACCCCTTTTAAGGCTGTCTAATTCAACTAGGTCCTGGAGGGGCATGGTAGAGGTGAGTCGGGGGGCGGATCCCCAGCAGGTAAAAGCAGAAATAAAATACTCTGTGAAACATCTCTGGAAGTTAACCTGTAGGGAACTAGGACAAGCATATCAATCACTTACCCTACGACCTTTAGCACCTCTCATCCCTGGGGAACCACGAACTCCAGCTGGACCCTAGGGTAAGAGGGATCGAGGATCAGTATATGAGAGCAACGTATTTGGCCTGTAACTCTCTTAGCACCCAAAGACACCCAAGCTTCATTTTTTTAAAATGCAAGAATTACTATTTGCATGACTATTTTAGGCAACGTACTACCCCAGACGGTAAGGTTATTCTTTGCAATGTCCTGCAGAAAGCTAAAATTTTTGAGACACCATAAACATCTCACGAAGCAAAGCTGTGAACACAAGAGCATCTTACTATTCAACAAGTGGCAAGGAAAGTACACCTCAGGGTGCTCTTGCCAAATCAGCAAGCTTTCTGTCTTGTGGCTGGCGGTTCCAAAAGCTCTTAGAGCAGCCAATTGGGAGGTTCAGCTGGCAGTGGATAATGCCAGTTGATCACAAGCTTTCCCAATCAGAGTTTCCAACATCTGGCTTCAGAAAATGGGCCTGAGACTGCTTTGATCCTGCCACTCGACAAGGCATTGTACTGAGATGTAGCTAAGGCTGCAGGAACCAATGTGGTACAAGCCCAAATACAAGATGGCTGCACACAGGCCAAGCATTTGCAGCCATACACAAGATGACTGTATACACGGTAAGCTATTTCAGCCCATTTTCTTGAGCTTCTTGATAGTGCAGGTCAGCATTTCCCCTTCAAGCCAAAGTTCTCAAACGGGAAGAACTTAACCTTGGCAGCAGAGCAAGAGCCTTGCAAGCAGGAGGAGCCTCTCTGATACACATGTTCTGGTCATGTCCTATTCTTGTTTGTTTTTGGGAAGAAATTATTAATTTTATGAATGTGGTGTTACAACAATCATTGGTATTCACTGAAACATATGTTCTCCTTAATTATCTACCTGTCACTTGGGGGCTGACTGCAGATCAGCGAAAACTGACTCTTTGTGCCCTCACGATGGCTAAAAAATTGGTTTTAAAAAATTGGAAAGACAAGTGCCCTCCAAGTAGTGCTCAATGGATTGAAGGCCTCTTATACCTGTCGAACTTTGAGCGAATGGCATACCAAAGACAATTGAGACTGGACATTTTTGTGAATATTTGGAATCCATTTAAGAACATAAGAACATAAGGAGAGCCCTGCTGGATCAGGCCAAAAGCCCATCTAGTCCAGCTTCCTGTATCACACAGTGGCCCCACCAGATGCCTCAGGGAGCACAAGACAACAAGATAACCTATTTCCCGTTGTCACTCCCTTGAACCTGGCACAGAGAAAGACCACTTCTATAACCAGGAGGTTGCTTATGGCTTGTAACCTGTGATGGTCTTTTCCTCCATGAATCTGTCCAAACCCCTTTTAAAGGCACCTAGGCCAGGTGCCATCACCACATCCTGTGGCAAGGAGTTCCAGAGATGAATTACACGCTGGGTAAAGAAATATTTTCTTTTGTCTGTTCTAACTCTCCCTCCACTCAATTTTAGTGCATGTCCCCTAGTTCTGGTGTTGTGCGAGAGGGAGAAGAATTTCCCAAAGCATGTGTTTGATGTATATGTCACTGCTGGAAATATGTAGAAATAATTATTGTTTTGATTGTTTTAATAGCCTTAAAAAAAAAACCTCACATGCCTGAGTGTTTTTGGTGCGTGTTTTTTAAATACACATTCATTTACTTATGGGTTTTTTCTCACCTGTTAATTATTCAAATTGTATATTCTATTCAAAGTATCTACATATATCTATGCACATGTATACTTTTTTACTTTGTTGTTTTCTTTTTATAAAATGAAATAAAAACATATTTTTTAAAAATGAAGGAGCCCAGTTCAATCCCTCACATCTCCAGTTAAAGCATTTCCTAAGAAATAACTAGAGACGTTTGATGGTAAGGGCGGTTTGATGGTAACTTTGATGGTAACTTTGATGGTAAGGGCGGTTCGGCAGTAGATCAATGACCAAGGGAGGTGGTGGAGTCTCCTTCACTGGAGATCTTCAAACAGAGGTTCAACAGGCACCCGCTGGAGATGCTCTAGGAAGATTTCCTGATACAGGCAGGGAGTTGGACTAGATGACCTTGTGGATCCCTTCCAACTCTATGATTCTATGAAAAGGATTCCTACTTGCAGAGCCTCTGAGAGCCAGAGTGGACCGTACTGGGAAAAGTGGAGCAAAGGCTGGGCTCAGGACAAAGCAGCTTCACGCCTCTGTGCTCAAATGAATATTTGTGGGAAAGAGTCAAGGATGGGTAAAGCCATCTATGAACTGCATAGTCAACTCCGTAATGTTGTTGTCTTCTTAGAAAACATCCCCAAGGAAGTGCACCTGAAGCTCCTATCCAGCATGGCAGCACTATGACCTGTGGACTTATACAATGTACCTGAACTCCACACCACAGGGGGAATCACACCGTCAAGAAGTACCATTTGAACACAGCACCAAGGCAACTCCTTATCCTTTATCTCAGGGGTTCTCAACCAGTGGTATGCATACCACTAAAGGTACGTGGACTGCTGGCTGGTGGTACGCATCTCCCCGGCCACCAAGATGGCGGCTGCCAGGGAGCCTGCACCACCCCACGCCAGAGCCCTGGAACCAGTGCCTCGAGCTCTGCAGAGCTCGAGCGTGTGGGTTTCCAGGCTTGGAAAAGGCCCTCCCGCCCACCCGAGCCCTTTAGCTTACTTTTGTAGGGCAAAAACCTGAAAGTAAGTGCCGATGACGTCATCGGCACTTCTGGTGGTACGCGGAGGGAGATCGTCGCTGGAGATAGTATGCGGCAGGTAAGAGGTTGAGAACCCTTGCTTTATCTAACAGGAGCTGGAATACAAGAGGCAGAACAGGCTTTTGAGAACTTGCAATGACAAATCATATTTACTTACTGGTGGGCCAGGGGGCCCTGTGGACCCAGTTGCACCTGGCATTCCAGGATGTCCCTACAGAAGAAAGAAGGATATGTATGAGATCCTAGGAAATGTGCAGGGCTCATTACCCAAATGCAACTCATCCACCTCAGGGTTGCCTTATGCGTTATATAGTAGCAGATGTAAACTTGTCACCAGCTCCTGGTGCTTGTCCCCTCTCAATACACACATTGTCAATCAATCCTTGCTTTGTTCCCCCACTGTTTGCACCATCACATTTTCAAGGGCACATGTAGAAGACGGCGGTAAATATGCAAACAATTTCCCACAAGGGGTAAGTCTTGGCACCCCTCAGAGAGCAGCAGACCTTAGATTTGATCACCTTTGCATCTCTACAGGCCCAGAGTGATTAATGGCTTTGAATGTCCCCTGGCATGTCAATCCTTGCGACTGACAAAGCCTGATCCTAAATGACACCCTCACCTCGTGGTGAGCGGATCATTCGGGTAATACTTTTGACCATGTAGGTGTTGCATCGCATAGAGTTTCAGTGGTGTTGCAGGTCACAAACCCAACCTCAAGATGCCCATGATGGTTTTGTGGCATTTTCGTTTGATGCGCGGCATTCACATCTTTTAGACTTTAAAGGATCAAGCGATCCTTGTGAAGGAAGAGGCTTCTGGGTGGTCGGCACACATAATCCTCCTTGGGCAGAGGAGCGTGAAGATGTTAAAACCTGGCACCGATCAAGCATCCTCCTTGACCCCATGGGGAAGAAGAAGACAAATGAATAGCTGGGGTCGGTCAGGCCTTCAAGGGGCAGCAAGAGAAGCAAACAATCATTTGTCAGGACAGAGAAGGAGTGTGAGAAATGCAGACTTACTCCTTACCATCGAACCTTTGACACCCGGCGGTCCTGGAGGTCCAACAGTACCCCGGTCCCCCTAGGGGAAGAAATCACACACAGAAGCAGTCAGAAACACCACGGCAAAACAAAAACACCAGCTAACAGCAGAGAAAGGGTTGTGTGCCACTAGCGCATTATGTACAGTGCAGAGAGAGAAAGAGTGTGGTGTTCTCCCTCTCACAATACTAGAAGCAGGAGCTCACCCCAATAAAACTGACAGGTGGGAGATTTAGAATGGACCAATTTTTTAATTTAATATTTGAAATGGAAGTCCATGGCTCAGGGCAACACTGATTGATGGAATTCACTGCCACAGCAACAGCCACTTGCTTAGCTGGCTTTATGGTGAGTGGTTCTGACTTAGAATCGAAGATCCATGTTCAAAATCCCCACTCAGCCATGAAGCTTCCTGGGCGAGATTGGGCCAATCATTATCTCTCAGCCTAACCTACCTCACAGGATTTTTGTGAGGACAAAAGGAGGGAAGGAACCATGTACACACCACCGTGAGCAGATTGGAAGAAGGGTGGTATAAATATGTGAAAAATAAATTAAAGGGTTTTTTATTTAGACAGATGGGAAAGTGTTTTATTTTTCTACACATTCACAGGAGGAGGAGGAGGAGTCGATCACTGGCTACTAGTCCTGAGGGCTACATGCTACCTCCAGGTTTAGGGGCAAGTCTACCCCCAAATGCCAGTTGCAGGGGAGCAACTGAGGGAGAGGGGGATGGCTTCATCTCTGGCTTGTGGGTTTCCCAGTGGAAGAGAGGATGCTGGAATAAACTGGCCTGTGGCCTGATCCAGCAGAGCTTTTCTTATACTCTAGGGCTAGGCTAACCTGGCCTAGGTCAGGTCAGTGCCTGGATGGGAAACCTCCCAGGTCCTCCATATGCATCACCCCAGGCTCTGCAATGGAAGAAAAGAAAGCTACAACTGCAATAAACTGCTGAATGAGCAAAGAGGCAACTTTTTAAATTGCAGCTGTCTTGCATTTAGCAACTTCCCCTATTCAGCCCAGCACAACCACCCTTGTTTGCTGGTCTGTTTTGTTTTCAAAAATTGTGAGCCCTTTGGAGACAGGGAACCGTTTTTCATTTCTTTGCTCTGCAAAATGCTTTGCAAAGATTTTTTTTTCCCCCAGAAGCAGTATATAAATATTCCATATAAATAAATTGTAAACACAGAAAATTACAGTGCACAGTACTACTATTTTAATCTTATGGATGCTTGACTGTCTCCCCCCCCCCCCCCCCAACATTTAGTTTTTATCTTTGCATTATGGAAAGTGGCCTCAAGGATCCAGCTTAGGGAGCAACATGAGGTATATATTTTGAAAAATAAATACATTGCTGTGCAATTGCTGTAGAAATGGGAAGCACCCCCCAGATGTTGGCATACAGAGAAGAACACACACACACACACACACACACACACACACACACACACACACACACACACACACACACACACACACACACACACGGCATCAATGGTCAGATCTCACCGATGGTCAGGCCCCATTGCTCTCCAGAATTTGTTTTAGTAAATAGCTCTAGTCATAGATGAGAGCCATGTGGGTAAACCTACACTGGGTACAATTCAGACCAAGTGGAGCACATTTGAGTCCCATTTATTCCAAGAGGGGCTATTATGTATGCGCTCAACTCCCCCACTCTTGAAATCAATGGGACTCAAAGGAGACCTGAGCTGAACATCCTTTATGAAACTGTTCGGCTCAAACTGGGGGATGTGGGGGCAAAATATTTCACAAGCCCCCCCCCCCCCGTTTACATTTTGGACAGATACTTGATCATGTGATGGCAGCAGTTGCTGTCATTATTCTCCCTGTTGTCGCAAAGCACCATTTTTCTTCAGTGCTGCCTCTCCACAAGGCAACAGAGCTTTCTGCCTCCATTCAGACTGCACTGATTGGCTGTTTGGCATCACCATGAAGCCACTTCAGAGTGAGGGTAAAATACAATAGTGTCTTGGGGGTGGGAAGCACTGAAGAAAAATGGCAGCAGTGGGGAACATGAAGGCCACCTCTAGTAAGTGGAGTGAATGCTTCACTCCTGTTTGTGTGTCCTTTCATTTCCCACCACCACCAACAAAATCACCAAATTACCGCCTCATGTTTCATAGCCTTTGAACAGGGAGGCTAAATTGGTAGGAGGGGATAGAATTTCAGTTAAGCCAACACAAAACTTCCTGATTCCAGAGGTGGCATGCCAAATGCTGCCCCTCTTACCCAATGATGTGCCCATCTTCTGCTCCTCCCATTCTCCAATGCTCTAGTTCAACACCCTTCACGTTTCCTGCTCCTCCTCTCTGTCCCCCTCTTCATTTTCCAATCCAGGGAGTGGAAGGAGAAGGAAGAGCAGTGGAGGCAAGTAGGCAGACAGAGATGGGCAACCCCCCCCCCACCAATATGCTGCCTGAAGCAACTGCTTCAGTAGGCCGCATGGATGGGCCGGCCCCAGGTTCAGCCCTGCTTAAAAGTGCTTCAAGTTGGTAAGACTGCGTCCACTATGTCTTATCTCCAAATTAAGAAGCACGAGGGATTTCAGGCATCGGAAAATCCTGGGAAAAGACAACGTGTGCAAAAGCTGGAGGTCTTGGCCCATCCACTCCAGGAACAGCAGCACCTAACAGCTCTGACAGACAACATCAAAAAGCACTGCAAATAATGGGTGAAGAAGTCAATATTCTCTCAGCTTAAAAACAATAATAAAGGTTCTAGTCCCTAGGATGCTGAAGGGTTAGGCAGGTTTCAAAGTAGGTGACCAATGGCTAGTGGAATCTAAAAGAAGCCAGTGAGTGAGCTGTATAAGATCTGCAGCAGTCCAGATAGCAGGTCTCAAGTTTCTTGTAGCTTCTTGGCTTCTCCACTCAACAAGTGTGCAGAACCACAATAAATGCACAACAAACAAACAAACAAACAAAGCACAATAAATAAATCAGTGACCTGTATAGATTACGTAAAGCCAATGATGTTTGCATATACTTAATGATGCAGATCATTAAGTATATGCAAACATTATTGGCTTTACGTAATCTATACAGGTCACTGAATTTAGATTTCCTGGTGCCATGAGTCGGCAGGACAGGGCACCTCTCAAGGTCCATGTTCCAGCAGTGGAGCCGCCATTGAACAGAGACCCCTGGTCCCCCCACCTCTTAGTCAAGACTATCCACTTGCTCACATGCCCTCTATTGTCACTGCTCACTCAGCCTCTTAACCAGAGGAAAAGGGCAGGTAGGCTAGTGGGCAGTGATGGCAAACAGGACGAGGAGGAGGAACAGCCACCCCCAGTGGCACAATGGCAAAGGGGCAGGGCTACCTGTTCGTGTCATTCACCCAAATGCTGGATCCAAGGGCTGAAAATCCGGGGAAAACATTTTGCTTTCATTATAGCATGGAGCAACAAAACCCCCACTTAAACACTCTTCTTAAAAGGTGCCCAAGTTTCTCCCATCCCCCCGTGAGACAGCACAGCCAATCCATCCGCAAGCCTTACCTTCTCCCCAACTATTCCGGGCTCCCCTACCAGACCAATGAATCCCAACAGACCCTTGAGACAAGAGGGAAAAAGAAAGCAAAATCGATTTTCTGCTTTGTTTCAAAGGAAAAAACAATTCCTTCCCCTCCTCCCCTCCGTTTTCCTTGCTGGGCTGACTTAACCCAGCAGCCTTTGCAAACGGCCCAAGACCTCTTATTGGCTACCGGTGGGGACCCAATTGGTCCCAGACCGAGGTCTCTGCAGCTCAAGCCAGCTGGTTTGCCTTTTAAAACCACAGTCAGTCCTTTGATGCTTGGCGCCTGCAAGAGCCACAAGCCGCACCAGACCAGGAACAAATTACAGGCAGTTCTTCAACCACAGGACAGAGAAGGCTATGTTTAGGCCCCTTTTGTAGCATCAACGTGACTGAAGCATTGAGCACGGGGCAAGGAAAGAACTCAGCAAGACTATGCCTAAGAACAAAGGTGAGTAGCATTAGGTTCTTCTCTTGCAGCCATCCAGGAATAAGGACCTTACAGTGCAATGCTATGTATGTCTACTCAGAAATAAGTACCACTGTGTTCTGTGGGGCTTCCTCCCAGGGATGAGTGCATAGGATTGCAGCCTCAGTCCTCTAATGGTCATACAGGTATAGTGTGAGCCAGATTTCCCTTTGGTTACAACCCTTCCCTACTGTCAACCCTGAACGGCAGCAGCTCTCCAGGGTTTCAGACACTGACAGGCAGCAGTTCTCCAGGGTATCGGACAAGAGTCCTTCCCAGACTCACCTAGAGATGCTGCCAAGGATTGAACCTGGGACCATCTGCATGGAAGACAGGTGGGCTGCCAATGGAGTGAATCAATAATAAAATGCCCAATGGGCACTAGCCAATCAAACCTGCACATCATATGAAACTGCCTTCTACCGAGTCTGAACATTGGCTTATCCAGCCCTGTCTTGTCAACGCTGACTGGCATCTCCTCCCTGATTCAGATAAGGTTCTGTAGATACCAGAGATTGAACCTGAAAATATCTGCATGCAAAGCATGAGCTCTACCTCTGAGTAATGATCCATCTAGTCCAGATTGCTTACCCTTACAGGACAAAGAGGTCTCCCAACTCTCTCTTCTCCCCATCCCTGACTCTCCCCCCCCCATTTTATCCTCCCAACAACCCTGTCAGGTAGCTTAGCCTGAAAGCTGGTTACTGGACCAAAGTCGCCCAGTGAATGTCTTGGCTAAGCGGTAATTTGAAACTGGGTCTCCCTTAGTCATGGCCGAAAACTCTAACTAACCACTACCCAATGTTCCCTCAGCATAGGGGAGATAGTGCTCCCAAGCACTATTGACAAGTAAGTGGAGCTTCCAGGTTTAGAGGCAGTATATCTCCAAATACCAGAGAAGTACCCTGCTTGAGGACTTCCTGAAGGCATGTGGTTGGCCTCTGTTGGAAGTGGTCTGCTGGGCGTTTGGTCTGATCCAGCAAGACTTTCCTTCTGGAATTTTTTTTCTGAAACTCCAACAAAAACAAGCTCAACCCCTTTGCCCAGTTTCAGCTGCGTGCGGCTGCCATCCTTCCCAAAGAAAGCAGATGTGGCTACAATGACCAGTGCTGCAGTCAGAAAGTAACGCACTCTACTTGGGGCTGCCCTTGAAGACTGCCTGGAAGATGGCAGCTGGTGCAGCACGCAACATCTGGGGTGATTCCGGGGGCTCGTTCATCAGAGCATTTTGCACTGTGCTCCATAAATTGCATGGGCTCTGAGTAGGTTTCCGAGTACAATTCAAGGAGTTGATCGTGACCCAATAAGCCCTACCCAGCTCAGGTCCTGGGCACCTGAAGGATTGTCTCCTCCCACATCAGCCTGCCTGCTCTCTGTGGCCATCATCTCTGTGGCCAAAACAAGAAGGCTCTTGTTTTGTGTCCTGTCACCAGCCAAATCACAGCTGGTGGGTACATGGAATGGGGCCATCTTGGTGGTGCGGGTGCCCCCCCATTTGGTAATTCCCTCTCCTGGGAGACCTGGCCAACCCCTACACTGCCCACTCTCAGGCAGGCTGCGAACACTTTCTTATTTCACTTTCTGTTTGCTTGTCTCTGCTGTGATTATTTTGTTTTGCTGCATCTTATTATTATTATTGTTTAAATGCACCTTTTTTTGGCTGTAAGCTGCCTCAGTGGTCCCTTTGGTAGGACTAAAAACAGCCTTACAAATATTTTGAAATCAATAACTAAACTCACTTTGCAACCAAGCGGCAATGGGGGTGGGCACGTGGGCCAGGAGAGGGGGAGCCAAGAGGGATGTGTGGGGAAGGGGGGGGAGGCATTTTGACAGAAAGCAGGAGCCACATTCTCCTTCTAATGACCTAATTGGTAAAGAAATGAACATTTTTTCCACAGAGATATTTCTAGACAGAAACTAATTCGAGCAAAAATAATACAGCTCGGTTTTCATACCCTCAGACCGGTGGCAATCGGCAGAGGCCAGCTGTGTTTTCTTTAGCGCAAACGGGACCTACGTTTCTAACTCAAGAGCATGTCTGGAACAGCTCTAAAGAATAACATTCACAAATGGTGATCCATCTTCCAGAGCATCTTTCATCCAGGGTTCAATAAAGCATTACCTAAGTATCCTTTGTATGGATACTTTGTATCCAACCTAGCAGTATGCCAACTAAGTATACCAAACTAGCAGTTCGAAAGCAAGAAATTGATGTTGCCCCAACAATTGGTATTCAGTGGTAGACTGTCTCTAAACTTGGAAACTTCATTTAAGGACCACCTGTAGCCAGACAAGACTGCTTGCCCCCCAGGCCATCTGGAGAGATTCTCTTGTGTGCTCCACTGACACCAGAGACTTGGTTGGTTTGCTAGAGGCTATTTTCTGTGATGGTTCTCACCTTGTGGAACTCAACGCCACAGGAGGTTGCTGGCATCTCCTTTTCGGTCTTTGGCCTTGATTAAAAACAACAGTCTCCGAGCAGGGGTTTGCTGGCCTCTTTTGATTCTTTTCTGTCTTGGCTCCTATGATTAATTTTTGTTTGGTTGTTCTCTGTTATTTTCTGCTCTGCTCCTCTGAAATGTGTTTTCAGTATAAGTTGTCACAACTAGTTGAATGCATTTTGTTTTATTGCTCAAACCACTGTTCATTAGCTGCCTTGAATCCTTTGTGGAGAAAGGCACGATACCACATTTTAAAATAAAAAATATGAAATATTTTTAAAACAATGTATCATGGCCAATAGCTGTGGACAGACCTGTCCTCCATGAATTTGTTTGACCCCCTTTTACAGCCATTCCCATCAGCGGCTGTTGTCACACCTTGTGGCAGAGCAGTGGCACTCCTGGAGGGGGTGGGGCACCATAAGTGGTGCAAGGCGCTGCACTGCACCTTGCAAACCAGTGTAACACGGACCCTCCCACTCAACTCCAGAGCCTTTGTCACCGGAATGGCTCCAGGGGCAAGTGGGAGGGGCCGTGTTACACTGGTTTGCAAGGCGCGGTGCAGCGCCTTGCACCACTTATGGTGCCATGCCCCCTCCAGGAACACCACTGTGGCAGAGAGTTCCAAAAGTTAATTCTGTGTCATGAGATGAAACACCCTCCTTCATTCGCCCTGAAGCTACTTCCTATCTCCTTCATCATTGGATTCAGAGTTTAAGTAGTATGGGAAAGCAGAGGCATCGCTGTTGCGTGGCGGGCGAGGGGCCCCCAGGTGACGCGCCTCCCCTGCGCGCACACGCACACGTCGCCTCCCCTGTGCGCACATGCCCGTGTCGCCTCCCCCGCGCACCTCGCCAGGCCGGGAGCCGACTCCGGGGACATCTTCCCCGGCCGGCTGCCCGGGGCCTTCTGAGGAAGGCCCACTGAGCGAACGTTATTTATAACGTCTTTTGTGCATGCGCAGACCGTTCCTGAGGGAAAAGGGCTGCCCTATTCCCTCAGAAACGGTCTGTGCATGCGCAAAAGATGTTATAAATAACGTTCGCGCAGTGGGCCTTTCTCAGAAGGCTCCGGGCAGCCGGCCAGGGAAGACGTCCCGGAGCCGGCTCCAACGATTAAAGGGGCAGGTGGGGGGGGCGCCCGGGGCAGCGGCCCGTCAGGTCGCCCCTCCCAAATCGCGGTGCCCTGATATTTTTTGAAGGTGTGTGTCTGGGAGGGTGGGTCACTTGGGTGACGCGCGGCCCCACCCTGGGGCCGCGCGCGCCCTAGTGACGCCACTGTGGGAAAGGGGTGGGGAGAGAGATCCCGTCTACTCTCTCTGTGCCATGCATAGCTTCCCAAACCTTCATCATACAGCCCTAAGCTTTGGGCATTAAACTAAACGCCACCAAACTCTAAACTGATTAAAGGACGGTGAACATGCAAGACTAGCCTCCCATTGCAAGAACTCTCCCATTCTTAGGGAGCCAACAACTGATACTATGAGAAATATAATTATTAATTACTAATAATGCTCCATTAATAGTCTTCATAATATGTAGCATTTTTATAGAGCTTTCTGCACGTGAAAAGCACCCCATGTGTGTTATCTTGATGTATGTCTCCAAGAGCTCTGTAAGGTAGATAAGTATTATTACACCCATATTGCAGATAGGGAAAACTGAGGCTGAGAGGGAGTAGCTTGCCTTAAAGCCACCTAGTGAGTTCATGGCAGATGTTGTCAAACCAAGCAAATGCCGATTCACAGCTCTGTCACTTAGCCACCATGCCACACCAGCTCCATTTCCCTTGCCGGCATTTAATTTTCCGTTATGTTGCTTGATTATTCTTACTATTTTTGCAGGTTGCTTTAAAAAGATAACTGTTTGCTGCCCTGTGCATCTCAGTACCAAAAAGGAAACACAGGAGGAAAACGTATGTAGAAACTGTCACATCTATGAAGACAAGCGGCCCTTGTGGGCTGAAGAGGGAGCCCCATCGGAGACAAGCCTTTTTGGATACTTTTGGTTGGAAAAGTCAGAAGAAATTATGTCCAGAGGAGGGATGATGAAGAAAAAAAAAGTATGACCATAAATATGAAGAAAAAAATGGCTTTCAAGACTGGCCACAGATCCCTCAGGCTTGTGACTGGGGGAGCCCACACTCGGTCTTGCCAAAGCCACGAAAGGCTGTTCCATGCGGTCACAGGGAAATGAGGGTATGTCGGCGGCTGCAAAACACTGGGGTCAGTTTGATGGTCTCCAACACACACCCGCAGAGGATATAAGCTGGTTTGTGGCTCCCCTGTAGGCCTAGGGGGACAGATGTCTCGCTCCTTCGCATTTTCCCGTCCGAATACTGTCCATCGTCATAGTCCGGCAGAGGTTGTTCAATGGCTTCCCGAACAGCGCCATCATGAGAGATCTGCGCTGCAGCTGCTTGATGTCGTTCCGGCAAGTTACAACCCCGAGTGTTTACATTCCCAGCAACACAGCTGCACCCTGGTCCGGTCTGGATTTGGCTGGGAAACCCTCCCACCGACCCTTGATTCCCAGTGGCAGAAGGCAACGGCAGCTGCTAGGCTTCACTTAGTCAGCTCATGTCATTTCCCATCGTGCGTCTTGGGGCAAATGTCGCAGGGGGCTTCCTGCAGGCTCTTGGCTCAGAATGGGAAACTCAAGAAGGGTATTGATGAACGCATGGATGTCCAGAGGGGTCACCGTGCTAGTCCGGGGAAGCAAACAGAACAGATGGGATGCCTAGCAGCAGAAGAGGCTGACAGCAGTTCCACCTAGCCTTGTGTTTCTTTTCCGAGAGTCAGACTCATGCCACATTGTCAGCCATACTTTCTAACACTTCATTAGCACAATGCTGAAAATCCTTAACTATCTTGGGAGGGGTCACAGCTCAGTGGTAGAATATGTACTTTGCATGCAGTAGGTCACAGGTACAATCCCTGGCAGCATCTCCAATTAGGGTTGAGAAAAACCTCTGTCTAAAAACCTGGACAGCTGCTGCCAGACAGTGTCTGGAACCCTGGACAGATGCTGCACGTCAGTGTCTGGAATCCCAGAGAGCTGCTGCCAGGCAGTGTTGACAATCCTGAGTTAGATGAACCAAGGTTCTGACTCAGCATAAAGAAGCTTTCTATATTACCAGACCAGGAAGAGAAAGGTATAGCCTAGAAGAGACACGGAACTAAGCAAATGAAACAAAAAGGTACCTACCTGCTCACCCACTTTTCCTGGTCGGCCGGGGTTCCCTGGTTCACCCTGCACAAAAAGACAAGGAGAGGCACCAAATTATCACTGCTACTTTACATTTGCAACATGTTTTACAAACATATCATGCACTCTCTCAAAAAATAGGTTTGCGAGTGAGTTTGCGAGTGAGCCCTTTTCAGGAGCAGCGAGTGGCCTCCTAGGACCAAGGTAAAAGAAGACACCGCGAGTTAAGCAGCTGTGAGAGTTCAGCAGCGGGGCAAGGAAGCCAGGCCCCACACACTGCCCAGCACTTCCCTTGAAGAGAGGAGAGCTCCAACAACATTAAGGTACCCAAACTTAGATAAACCCATACCTTACACACAAAAGCTATGCAGTCAGACAGACAGCAGAGGGGTGGGGGCTATCCAGTGTTTTGCACCGAGTGTCACATGTATGATTATCTGCCTCTTGGGCATAAGTCATGGGTGTGTGCTCTGTGCAAAGAGCTCCAGGTTGTGAGGGAACGGGTTCGCTCCCTTGAAGCCATGTTTGCTGACCTGGAGAAGCAGAGACAGGTAGAGAGGGACCAGGGTGAGTCTTCTAGGGACATGGTCCCACCCTCAGTTGGCCAGCTCCTCAGCTGACAGGGAAGGGAGTCTCAGGGCTGGAGGACGGCGCTCTGGAAAAGAGGGAAACAATCCCCCAGTGGGGACCCCTTCTTCAGGTGATGGGCCCGTATCCAGTCGCACTATGGATACTCCTCTGGGGAGGGGGGGAAGGGGGCTTCTTGTCGTGGGTGACTCTATAGTCAGGAACATAGAGAGGGGGGTCTGTGACGGATGTGAGGACGCATGGTGACTTGTCTGCCTGGTGCGAAGGTTGCAGATGTCACCTCTCGTCTAGGCTGGTAGAGAGTGCTGGGGAGGAGGTAGCAGTTGTAGTGCATGTTGGCACCAACGACGCGAGGAAATGTAGCCGGGCGGTCCTGGAGGCCAAATTTAGGTTGCTAGGTAGGAAGCTCAAATCCAGGACCCCAAAGGTAGCGTTCTCAGAAGTGCTACCTGTTCCACACGCAGGGCCAGCTAGGCAGGCGGAGCTCAGGGGTCTCAATGCGTGGATGAGACACTGGTGTCAGGAGGAGGGGTTTAGGTTTGTTAGGCACTGGGGAACGTTTTGGGACAAGCCGGGCCTGTACAAGAGGGACGGGCTTCACTTGAACCAAAACAGAACCAGACTGCTGGCGCGTAACATTAAGAAGGTGGCAGAGCAGCTTTTAAACTGACCCCTGGTGGAAAGCCGACAGGAGCCGAAGGGCATCCGGTTCGGGACTCCTCATCCCTAGGGTATGAGGGTGCAGAGGATGGGAACAGTCAAGTAATAACAGAGTAAGAATTAAGAGTAGTAGTAGCGTGATGGGACACGACAGCCAATCTAGTAGGACAGAAGGCTGCAGGGATAAAGGTGCAAACATGGTATATAAGTGCTTTTATGCAAATGCCCAAAGTCTACGGGCAAAGATGGGAGAACTGGAAATGTTTGGTGGCTAGGGAAAACAGAAATGATGGGCGCCCTCCTGGCGCCCGGCGCGTGGGGACGGGCCTGCGTTGCGTCACGTTGACACGGCCCTTGCGTCACATTGATGCCCCCCACCCGTTTTGAACTCATTTTGGAGCCAAACGGCTCCAGGGAGGGTGGGCGGGCCGATCCGACGCGTCGCTTCACTACAGTAAGTGCCCCAAGCGCGCCACCTGCCCGCCCGAGCGCCTGGAGCTCCTGCTCCACGCGCTCCATCCAAGTTCCGCCGCAGAGGGAAAACATTGATATAGTAGGTATAACAGAAACCTGGTGGAATGCAGAGAACCAGTGGGATACTGCAATTCCAGGATATAAACTCTATAGGAGGGACAGAGAGGGGCGTGTTGGAGGTGGGGTGGCCATCTATGTCAAAGAAGGGGTAGAATCCACCGGAGTAGAGCTGGAGGGGGTCTCTGATTCCTCCGTACAATCACTGTGGGTTAGATTACTAGGCTCAAAGAGCGATGTAATAGTAGGGGCATGCTACCATCCTCCAGATCAAAAACCTGAAGGGGATCTTGAAATGAGGAAGCAAATCGGGGAAGTGTCAACGAGAGACAGGGTTGTAGTCATGGGGGACTTCAATTATCCTCACATCGACTGGGTCAATTCATGCTCTGGTCATGAAAGAGAGACTGGATTTCTGGATATGCTAAATGACTGTGCCTTAGAGCAGCTTGTCACGGAGCCGACCAGAGGACAGGTGACTCTGGATTTGATATTGTGTGGCACTCAAGATCCGGTCAGGGATGTAAATGTTACCGAACCGTTGGGGAACAGTGACCATGCTGCAATCTGTTTCGCCATGCATGTCGGGGGGAGAGTGCCAAGCAAATCTGACACAAAAACCCTTGACTTCCGAAGGGCAGGCTTCCCCAAAATGAGGAGATTAGTTAAAAAAAAAAGCTGAAAGGGAAGGTAAAAAGAGTCCAATCACTCCAGAGTGCATGGAGGCTGTTTAAAAGTACAGTAATAGAGGCCCAGCGGGAGTGTATCCCACAAAGGAGGAAGGGCTTGACTAAGTCCAGGAGGGTGCCGGCATGGCTAACAAGCACAGTTAAAGAGGCTATATAAAAGGCAAGGAAGCTTCCTTCCGTAAATGGAAGTCTTGCCCTAATGAGGAAAATAAACAGGAGCACAAACTGTGGCGAAAGAAATGTAAAAAGATGATACGGGAGGCTAAGAAAGACTTTGAGGATCGTATGACAGTCACCATAAAAGGGAATAACAAAAGCTTCTTCAAATATGTTAGAAGCAGGAAACCTGCCAGGGAAACGGTTGTTCCGCTGGATGGTGAGGGAGAGAAAGGGGTGATAAAAGGGGACTTGGAGACTGCAGAGAAATTAAACGAGTTCTTTGCATCTGTCTTCACAGCAGAAGACAGCGGGCAAATACCGCTGCCTGAACGGCCTCCCCTGACTAAAGAATTAAGTCAAATAGAGATTAAAAGAGGCCAGTCACTATCTCTCAACCTAACCTACCTCAAAGGGTTGTTGTGAGGACAAAAGGAGGGAAGGAACCATGCACCCCACTTGGAGGATGGGCGGTATAAAAACGTGAAAATAAAAATGTCCGGGAGCGGGCGCCCGCCCGCTGGGAAGCGCCGGAATGGCTGGCAGACAGACCGGCTCTTCCACGGAGGGACGGGCAGCCCGCGCCAGGACTACCCGGCCCCAAACAAGCCCCACGGGGGAAACAAGCCCTGCCTCGTTTGAGGCTCGCGAGCCAACGCCGGGACGAAGCCGGACTCAAAGGGCGGGGCTGGTGCTGCCGCCGCTACAAGACAGCCCGGTGTCGCACGGAGAGGGGAGCACCGCCTCTCCTACTCACCGAGCAGCAGCAGGGGCCTCACAAGACGACGCGTTCGTTCGTCTTGGACCGGGTCCGCCCACGGGGGCTGCCCGGCCGACAACGACAAACGAGGCCAGTGAACGCGCTGCGCAGACACCGGCAACAAGCAAGGGCAGGGCTACAGGGCAGGGGTGGTGGGACTGGCTGACAGACTGGGGGGCGGGGACAGGAAGGGCTGAGCACACAGGGGGACGGGTCTATAAAAAGCTACCAGAGGCCAGTGATGAGGGAGAGGCTGTCAGTGAGGCTGGACCTACGGAGCGGTAGCCAAGGGAAACTACTGACAAGCCAGGCAGAGGCTGGGGAACAGAGTGAACAGAACTCTCCCAGCCTTTCACCGCCTCTGAGGCCACGGTGCTTGATCCTTCCCGATAGCATCCGCCCGCGACAAGTCAGGCGGGCTGGAGGTCGACCTGGTCCTCGCGGAGCCCCATGGTGCTGAGGCAGCCCTGACTACACCTCAGCCCTGACTACACCCAACCGCCGCCTCACAAAAAATAAATATTCTTCATCATCATCAATGATAACTAACTTTCCATATGTTGTAGATGAGCTCTTCTCAGGGTTACTTACAAAAAAGTAACAGTTTCTCAAAACTCAGTTAACCTAAGACTTACTTCATTCTCGACACAACAGATGCATTTCCTTCGTAGTTAACACAAATCCTAGTTTGCAAATCAAAGATATTGGATTCTGGCTTGCTGGTCAATCACAAACCATAATTTAATCAATTCAGGCGTGACAAGCCACGGTTCTCCATTTCAGTTTGCTGCTTGGACGCAAACCATGGTTTGTCAAGACAGAACTCGCACCAAACCATAGCTAAGCTTCCTTAGCCATGGTCTGGGACTTTGTTTATTGAGCCATACTGTATGCCTGTGTGATGTCACTGTGAAGGGAAGATGCATATTTGCAAAGCTGTGGTGGACACATGCCAGGAAGCCACAATAAGTATGCACCCCTGGTTTGTGTCCATGGGTTAAAGACATGCATGTTCTCCTTAGACATTACAGTGGTCACTGCAGGGCACAAAATCAGCCCTTCTGTAACACTGACTCAATTAGGACAGCACACCAAACCATAGTTTGAGATTCCCATGGTAGATAAACCATGGTTTAGAGCAGTGTTTCTCAAACTGTGGGTCGCTTAGTGGGTCACGACCAGATTTCTGGTGGGTCCCGTAGAGCCTCCAATAAAAACAGGGGTGATGGAAAAATCAGATAAGTAATTGCCTCAAGCCCTGAGGCTATTCAAAAATCAGATAGCTGCTAATTGCCCTACAAAGAGCTGAGCTCCTGCAAGTTTGCAAGCTTGTGTAAATATTGGGAGATAAATGTTTGAGGGTCTTTTTTCTGGTGTCTCCCCCCCAAGTCTGTCAATGACAGATAGTGGGGGGCAGGTGAAAGCTGGGTCTCATAACTAAGCCCCTCAAGCCTTGAGGCTATTCATTAGGGTTGCCTCATTATGAGAAGTAGATTGAGTTTTCTGCAAATAAATAAATAAAATATTACTGTAAATAAATAAAAAAATATTTCTTTCTAGATCATTTTTTCTTTAAGCCTCGTAAAGCTAGGTGGGTCCCAATAGAGTGTCATTTTAAAAAGTGGGTCCCGGTGATAAAAAGTTTGGGAACCACTGGTTTAGAGAGCTATTTATTCATTTTCCTTGCAGTACTCCTGTCTCTAGCTGCGCTGGCCCCTGGAGTTGGAGCAACAGTTGCAACTATGGTTGATCAGTTCATATACCATGTAAAACCATGGTTGGCACCAACCACAGCTGAGAACCCAAACTGTGGTTTGGAACTTCCAAACATACAAAAGAGCAACCATGGTTAGAAGCTGCATGTCTGTTCTTGCTTTCTGTCCTCTCAGGTTAGTGACTGCCTGCAGAGACAGAGCAACAGCCACAACTCTGGTTTGCCAGTTCAGATGCCTAATTCTTAAAACATCTGTACAGTACATTGTTTCCTGATAATGCAAAGTGCTTCACCTGCATTATCTGGGTGTAACCTTTACAACGACCCTGTATGTTAAGTATTACTATGCCCATTCTGCAGATGGAGAAGCTTGAGGCTGAGCGGCTTGCCCAAGGCCACTGAGTGACTTTAAGGCACAGGCAAGATCTGAAGCCCTGATTTGAAGCAGTCTCATAGCCACATACAGTACAGTACACATAGCCACAAAGCTTTTATACCTTTTTCAAACCATAATTTCTCACACATACGTACTTAGGTTTTCGTGATCAGTTTTCTCCTGATGTTTTGCCAGATGGAGGTGAAACGTCAGGAGAAAACATTCTTGGACCGTGGTATGTTTACCCAGATAATGTCTTTAACTCTGTTTTAGACATAATTTCTCAGTCTGGGTTGCTGGCCAGTGCCAAACCTTGGTTTGTCAATTCAGGCATCGCGTTAAACAGGTTACAGCAGCGGTTCTCAAACTGTGGGTTGCGACCCACCATTGAGAACCTAAGCTGTCCCCTGCCCCCAAATTGCCCTAAACTGCTGTTGCAGCACTTACCAGGGCTTGGGGGAGCTTTGGGGAGGCCTGCGCGACCCTCTGCAGGCCTCCCCGATCTTCGGATCGCTGCAAAATAGCGATCTACGAGCACTTCCGGTTTTCACGGTTTCGGCGGTAGCGATCCCCTGGATCGCCACCACTGCTTGCTCCGCCCCCACAAACACTCAAAGTAACTTTGAGAAACGCTGGGTTACAGCAACTATGGACCGGTTTGAAGTGATGTCCAAACAGAGCCGTCAAATAGCCATGTGCATCTGTAAACTGTAGGCACCCTGGGCCAGATACAGCATCAGTTCTGTATTATGTACAGGCCCAAACACACTTTGTTCATACTCACAAAAACATTAAAAAAGCAAGAATTTAAGCTAGCTTTAATTGGCAGGAGCATGGGCAAAGAACACAGCAGATTTTGGCTCAAAACAGCCTCTCATTAACACAGCATTTACACAGGACATCTGGGAAGGTGGAGGATAGACCCTGGGCAATGGCAGCTGCGTTTTCTCAAATGCCATATAACACAATTACAGATGGGCTGTCTGGGACAGCTTTCTGCTTGCACATTTCAAGAGCTGCATTTTTATCTCTGGGAGGAATAGGGCGGGCAAGCAATGTGCTCTGTGACTCTCCTGTGACCAATTAAGACCAGCAGGAATGGACGGTCTTTGTTGTTGCTGTTTGGGGGCAGAAACCGGAGAACACACCCAGGCAAGTTTCCCGCATGTATAGGGCATGCGTTCGCATGGATTTACTGGATTTCTTGCAGGGTCTGTTACTTGCTTTCAAGGCTTGTGTTGCTTCAGCTTGGAAGAGACGTCTTTTTTTTCAAAACCAAAAAAAAACAGAAAGAGGCTCATGGGAAAGAAAGAAAACGGTCAAAGAATAAGGAAGAGAAAGATTTCGAAAGGAGACTGAAGAGGGTTAATAATGCATCTCTGTGGTCTGCAAAGCTATGCGTCATCATTCTTTCTGCTACAGAAACTACACTGAGGCGGAATTTCCAAAGCAAAAAAGAGGGGGGAGAGAGAGAGAGAGAGAGAGAGAGAGAGCGCAAACACACACACACACACATACACACACACACATACACACACACACAAATCTCCAGTTCAACAGCATGCTAAAACTGAAGTAATGTGATTCTGTGAACATCAGCACCACACTTCACCCCCAAGCCGGCCTTAAATGTGGCTTCTTACCTTTAAGCCATCAGGACCTGGTTTCCCAGGGAATCCCTTCCTGCCAACAGGACCCTGAAAAGTAAGAATACACAAAAACCTTCAGCAAATGGAACACTGTATTTAATAGAACCCAAGCAAAAGGTACAGAAATCCAGACACTATTTCTGACTGTAACCCCCTCTTTTTCAGACCTGTGAATAAATCTCTGCAGAGCATCTTTAGAGGCTCTCAATCCTCCTTTGACCCCCAGCTAGGGAAAATGTCATTCCTCAACCCATACGAGGCGGACCTGCTTCCCTGTGAAGAAATGGTAGTAGGTGGGACACCACAGGAATTTATGTTTGTATGGCAGAAATGTAAGGGGGAATGCTTTTGGGGAACAAATCTTAGATTGAAGCTACAATTGGGTATACATCTGCCTGGGGTTCTGTTGTGAACGTTTACTAAGATATCTGAGCAAGGAGGTTTTATCAGCACATCACCAAATGCTCTCGCACTGATTGCTGAACTGTGGATTACTGTGGAACTCCTTGACACAGGATGTGGTGATGGCACCTGGCCTAGATGCCTTTAAAAGGTGATTGGATAGATTTATGGAGGAAAAGTCCATTACAGGTTACAAGCCATGATGGGGATAAGCAACCTCCTGGTTTTAGTAATAGGCTATCTCTTCATGCCAGATGCAAGAGAGTGGGAACAGGATACAGGTATCTTGTTGTCTGTGTGCTCCTCGAGGTATCTGGAGGGGGCACTGTGAGATACAGGAAGCTGGACTAGATGGGCCTTTGGCCTGATCCAGCAAGGCTCTTTTTATATACTTATGAACATTTTTTGATAATGAAAGCACTGGTGAAAGCCAGAAGCCCCATCTCTGTACTGTAACGTCCATACCCCGAGACAAATGAGAGACGACACCAACTCTTTCCCAAGTCCACCGGGCGAGTCAGAGGACTTGGGGGATGAGGCAGTTGGTGGCAACCATAAGTAATGACTGGCTAGTAAGCCAAGCCAACATTTGTGGATCATGTAAATATAAAAACCTTGGGTAGCTTTTCTATGAATACACAGCAATGTTCCATGTTTATAATTTTGTTTGTAAATCAATACAAATACAAAAAGGGATTCCGAGAAACAAGCAAATGAGACAGCCATGTCCTCTTTCCTAGATGCTCTTTCCTCAATTCAAAGTGTGTAGCAGTGAGGGACAGGCATTCCACACATGCTCAAGAGACGTTCTTCATTATGATGAAAATACACATTCTGGGGCTAAATAACTGAGCATTTAAATAATAAATTAATTATTAATAAATTATTTAATAAATTATTATTTAATAAATTATTAAAGCTAAATAACTGGGGCTAAATAACAGAGCTACTGAAATTAAGCTCTGATCAGAAGCCAGCAAAGCAGAAGGAAGGAAATGTCTTTCCTACACGCATTCAAAACAACCCCTTTCACACCTTCTTACCTCTGCCCCTGGGACCCCAGGAGGTCCTACTGGTCCTTCATCGCCCTGAAGAACACACAAAAGAAATTAGGAAAACAAGCCAGAAAGATAGGACTGCTCACTGTATAAGGAGATTTTAATCAATTAATCTTATGTGTTTTAATCTCATAGTTACAATATTTTCGTTAGAAATGAAGATCTCTAATTGGGATGTGCTGCTCTCTACTTCCCATCATGCAAGACAGCCTCACCCCAAAAGCCCTGGTCCCTGGTGCAGTCTGAAGATACATGATACAGCTGGCCTGCTGAAGTTTAGTGGGTCTGAACCTGGTCTGTTTGGATGGAAGACTGTCTGGGTACCACACATATGCTGCCTTGAGTTCCGTGATGGGAAAAAGGCAGAATATAAATGGAATAAATACACAAAATAGAACCACAGGAGAAAAAAAGTACATTTGAAAATACTCAATAATTTCCCTTCTTTGTGGTCTACCCAGGGCTAGCCCATCCATACCCCCCCCCACTGCCTACCCCTCCTCCTGCACTTGCTAGTTTTGAAAAGAGGGAAATGGAGCAGAGGAAGGAGAGAGATGGGTTAGAGAGTCTCCTGGGAGACATTCTAACCCACCATTCTCCTCTCCTCCACACTTCTTCCATTCTGTTCAGTTCTTCCTGGTGGTGCCATGGGGCTCTGGAACTCCCCGCTATGGGGGGGTTTGGGATGCCCCCTCCCTGCCACTCTTCAAAGAAGCTTGAAAAGATAAATAGAAATAGAAAAATCTATTAAAATTAGAAAAAAATGAGAAAATCTTTTATTTATCTTATTTTATTTTATTTAAAACATGTATACCCCGCCTTATCCCATGCCAAAGTAAATGCCCAAGGCGGCAAATGCCCAATCATTAGTAGATGACTAGAGGGGACCTATGGAGATATTGTCGCAACACTCCACTTTGGTATTTTATTGTATGCTGTTTGGGTTTTTATTATCTATGTTGTGTGTTTTGGATTCTTAAAATCACAAGTGAAATTGCCTTTGTAATTGTAATTACAATTACAATTGTAAGTTTGTGATTGCCTTAGGGCTACTGCAAAAAGAAGGGTACACATCTTAAAAAAATCAGCATGAAAATAAGCCCTATTTCCCAAGTCTGGTTGCTGCTATTTCCAGTTCAACTCCTGGCTTGCACAGCTGGGAAGGCATGTTCCAAAATTCTACCCTGTTCAGGGTACGTGATACTTTACTCCACAGAGTATGGATCTGCCCCAATAATGCTAGGCATGGGGGGGGGGGGGAGAGAGATAAAGGATTCCTTGAGGCAAGAAGACCTTTCCGACCTGGAAGGAAAAGCTTTAGCATCTTACATTTGTCTCTTACCTCTTGGCCAGGTTGTCCCCTGGGACCAGGTAAACCACGTGCTCCTGGTTTCCCCTGCAATAGATGAGAAGGGGGGGGGGGGGGAAAGCTCAGAAAACATAGAAAACTATTGAGGACCCATTGAAACATGGAGAGATGGGAGTTTGCCAGCACGTGCTGCCACGGGACAGTGTCCAATGTCAATTCTGTTGGAGCAAAGAAAGAAAGGAAGAACGAAATCCACTCCAGCTCTTGGAGAAATCTCAAGACAAACAAGAACTATCCACAGGGATCTCCAGGGTTTTTTTTCCTCCTCCTCCCCCCCATCCTCTATCTTGGTTCTTTTGTTTTCATTGGCATTTGCCAAAGAAACACAAAGTCTGGTTTCTCAGTACAGCTCACCTTGATGCCTTCAGGGCCGTTTTGTCCTGGTGGGCCAATATCGCCTGGAAAGCCCTAGAGAGAACAAAACAGAGAGGCAGATGTTAAGTGGTAAGGTCTTGGAGCACAAACGTCACACACTAGGAGAGTCGGGCCATTGCCTCCACAATTTGGGGGGCACCAAAACATCTGACAGAAAGAGCCCTTGCTGGGTAAGAGCGAAGCTCTATCTAGTTCAGCATCCTTCATCCATAGCGGCCAATCAGATACCTTTGAACAGTTGAATCAGATACCTAGAACCACCAGAAGGGAAGGCACACTCCATGTTAAGATGGTTTCAGTTTGTGGTACATGAAGGCAGAGCATTGTGTTATTATTTTTAAATGCACCAAGGTTTAAATCAGGGCCAGACCTGAGTCCAACCGGGGCTCGATCTCCCCCCCTCCCCCGATGCAAAGTGAGATGGTAGAACAGAACTCTGGACTGTTCCACTCATGCACCTCAAAAGCACAGAAACTGTAAGTTAAGGTTCCTGCCTTTAATGTCCACTCTACGGAAGCAGCGAAGGTGTTCTCACGTGCTGTCCTTGCTTGCAACTTAAGACTCCTCACATCCCCTGGACGTTCAGCCACAAGCCTCTCCTGCGGTGGATTGCAGGGGAGGACTAATGGATGGACAGAAGAAAGACAGGTCACTGCAGCTGGAGTCAGTACTAGATCAAAGTTGACTGGGACTAGACAAAACCCTGAGTGAGAACACACAAATGGAGATGACTATCTTAAAAAAAATGTTCTTTAAGAGGCAGAAGGGTGACTTCAGAAGGTGCACCCTCGCTGGCAGATTAGAAGCTGCCATCTGCTGAATCAGGACATTGGGTCATCTAGCATAGAAGTGTCAGCACTGACTGGCAGCAGCTCTCCACGGTTTCAGACAAGCATCTTTCCCAGTCCTTTCCCCAGCACAGTGTCTTTTCTAGTGGCTGTTTGCTGGTGGTGTTCTGCATTTTTTAGATTGTGAGTCCTTTTGGGACAGGGATCCATTTAGTTATTTGGTTTTCCCTGTAAACCGCTTTGTGAACTCTTTTGTCAAAAAGCAGTATATAAATCATCATCATATACTAGGAGGCTGAACATAGGAACATCCTGCACGCAATACGGAGGCTATACCACCAAGCTACAGCCCTATCTTCTGCTGCCTTTGGGTTCTGACTCATCCCTTTACCTCTCTAATCTTGAACGAGAGGGAAGGACTCATCTTTTAACTAGTTCCCTCTCTCTGTTCGCTGCAATTTAGGAAGTGTCCATTTTAGAAATCACTTGTTCATCTACTATTTGTAACAGGGGAGCCCTCCCTGCTCTCGCTGGGGGTAGGGTGTGTAAGAGGTGGTTGTAACTGGTCTTCCTGGCAGGGCTGCCCTTGGCTTCGTTCCCAGGAGCCCCTTGTTCCCATAGCTGTCCCCTATACTCTTTGAAGCTGCAGCTTATCTGGGGGTCGGGCTGAGCCACTACCATCTCGGTGCCAGCGGATCTATGTCTGCTCCCAGCTGACTGTGTCTACATCTGTCACTCCACAGATCCTCTGGAGCGCCCCTAGTGGTGGGGGAACCTCGCAACACAACAACTTGACTCATTTTTGCATATGCTACTGGACAGTGTGCTTCTGTCTGCGAATGTTTCCTTCCTGCTATGTATGGTCCGGCCCCCTTTTCAATTCCTAGTGAATCGTGACTCAGCAGCTAGAGTTTTCTTGCAAGGAATAAATCAAGATGCTGTGAGCACGACAACAGGGAAACGGGCTTGGCGCAGAAGGAAAGATGACGACATGCTGGCTAGGCCAGAGCTTGCAATGGCTCACACCACCCTGCTTCCTCCCACCATCCATTCAAACTAAGAAAACAAAGAAAGCCATGCTGCGGTCCAGCAAAGAAGAAAGATTACACTAGCGATACAACTCAACACAAGAGTCGTTCCAGGCCCAGCAAAATGCCAGAACGCTGAGGGGAAAAGACAGCGTCAGCCAATATTTCAAGCCTTTTTCCAACTACACACACACGCACGCACACCCCTTTTAAAAGAACACAAGGAAAGCCCTGGTGGATCACAACAAAAAGTTGATCTAGTCCAACATCCTGCTTCGAAAGCTGCCTTTGACCAGGTTAGACCCTTTGCCCATCTAGCTCCATTTTTGTCAACACTGACTAACAGCGGCTTTCCTGGACACTGACTGGCAGTAGCTATCCAAGGTTTCATAGAGGACATTTTCCTCTATCCTACCAGGGACTAAATTGGGATTTTCTGCATGCATGCCAGGGACTAAATTGGAATTTTCTGCATGCAAGTCAGATGCTCTACTACCAAGCTAGGACCATCCCCTTCCCACCTCTGGCCAGATGCCAGATTGAAATGGGTCCATTGGTTTCATACAGGAAACTGAACTATAAGACCGAGTTGCAACATGAGAGCAGCCCATCTTGCTTGTGCTGAGTGGCAGGGTTGGACTAACCAACTTCTAAGGTCCCTTCCAATTCCAATGCTCTATCAACTTTGCGGTAGAAACCACAAAGAAATCCCCCAAACAATGAGTTTAACTTAAATTGCCTTTCTTCAGGAAGAGAGTGCTCTTTTATATGTAATTTGTATTATTCTGATACATACAGTAACTAAAATCCTATTATGCATGCACATGGACAAAAATTGTAACTCGCAGACCCAACGTGATCACCACTGCAAAAACTATCATCAGTGGAAACTCCTCCAGATCTTCAGGCCACATTTTTTCTCTGCAATCCTTATTCTGACCCTGACATAAACTATTCTCCTGCATATAATGTCTAAGATAAACTAACTCTACTTTAAACATGTCCATTTTCAGCCTCTTCTCACCATGTTTATAGGAGGTTAGTTTAACCACCGAGACAACGTCCCATAACTGAAATGCACACTTTATTGTTTGCCTTCTAATGGGTTTCTGGCAAGCGCCAAAGAGCCTTCTTGATACTTCCATATTAAGGACGAGTCGAAGACACACTAGTGTGATGGGGCCACAATGTTATGTTGGTCTTCCTATTCCTTGATGCTGCTGGGGAACGAAAAAGTACAGCATACACTGCACCCAGCTCCCCAACTGCCTCCCCATGGGTTGCCCAGTCAGGAAAGCTCACTGGGAACTGGGCAGTGGACTACTTGCAATAATCTTCCTTCATTACTGTAGGTGGAGGCATGAAGACTCGTGTCTGTTTCAAGGGACCCCAAAACCTCAAGCTGCAACTGTACTTTCTTAAGCCGTCCTCCGCCCCACCCCCCGCTCCTCCTTGTCTGCTCGGCCAGCCCAGCTGGCCCTTAGTCCTTAAATCCAATAAACCTCCACTTCGTTATTCCAAAGACAGAAAGAGAAGAGGACAGGTGAGCATCTCTAGGAATGGAGCTCTGGGTCTGCTAACTCCCTTTAGAAAATAATCTAGCATCCTCAATGGGCAGCATCCAGAGAAGGACTTTATCTGCAGTTCCCAGGACTCAAGAGGGAACATATAAAGGGAAGAACATATAAGACATTTTTTGCTATGTAAGGTAGGAAGTCCCTGCAAGCCATCTGGAATTAATCTTTATAATTGTTGGTAGAAATGTATCTTTCTGGGGAAAGGTTATGAGAAAACTTAGTTGATCCCCTGCCCCAAACACATCTTGTTTGAAAATACACTTCAGTGCTCTTTAGTTTTGCCAAATATTGGTACAAAGACAGGATCAAATATTTTCCCTTTGCTCCAAAGCAGTCAGCTGTGCCTTCAAGCAGGGCTGGTCCTGACACCCAAGTCAGCATGCCAAATGCTGGCCCCCTTCCCTGATGATTCACAGAATTGGTAGGAACCCACAGGGTCATCTAGTCCAGCCTACTGCGTGTAGCAGGAAATCTTCCTAGTATCTCCAGCAGGTGCCTGTCGAGCCTTTGCTTGAAGGTCTCCAGTGAGGGAGAATCCACCACTTCCCTCGGCAATCTGTTCCACTGCCAAACTGCCCTTACTATCAAGAATTTCTTCCTGATGTCCAATCGGAATCTCTTGCAGTTTGTACCCATTGGATCTATTCTTAGAGGCTGTTGAGAACAAATTTGTTCCTTCTTCCATATTGACAGGCCTTCAGGAATTTGAATAGCACTATCATATCCCCTCTCAGCCTTCTCTTCTGCAGACTAAACACACCAAGTTCCCCCAACCTTTCCTCGAAGGGCTTGTTCTCCAGTCCTGTGATCATCTTTGTCCCTCTTCTCTGAACTCGCTCCAGTTTGGCTGCATCTTTCCTAAAGTGAGGTGCCCAGAATTGTACTCCATCCAGGTGAGGTCTGACCAACACTGAGTAAAGCACTACTTCTCATGACTTGGAAGCTACGGTCCTACTAATGCAGGCTAACATTGCATTCTCCTTCTTTGCAGCCGCATCACACTTGCTGACTCATGTTCATCTTGTGATCAACTGGAACTCCAAGATACGTCTCACATGTTGTGCTGCCAAGCTAGGTATCTCCCATTCTATATCTGCATCTTTGGTTATTTTTGCCTCAGTGCAGAACCTTGCATTTGTCCCTGTTGAACTTCATCCTATTCATTCCTGCCCAATATTCCATTCTGTCAAGGTCTTCCTGAATGCTTCTACTGTGTTTGCTACTCCTCCCAGCTTGGTGTCATCCGCAAATTTGATGAGGCCTCCTCATAACCCTTCATACAGGTCATTGATGAAGATGTTAAAGAAAACAGGGCCCAAGACAGAGCCCTGGGGCACTCCACTTGAAACAGTCCTCCAGGTTGATGAGAAGCCATTGACAAGCGCAATTTGTGATCATATCATCTCCTATATTTTACTAAAGTGCCGAATAAGATGTTGTGGGGAACCCTGTCAAATGCCTTACTGAAGTTGAAATAAATTACATCCACAGCATTCCCATTGTCTAGTAAGCTAGTAACCTGATCAAAAAAGGAGATGAGATTTGTCTGGCAAGATTTATTTTTGACAAATTCATGTTGGCTTCTATTTCGCCGAGTTGTTATCCAGATGTGCGCGGACTGTATGTTTTATCATTTGTTCTAATATCTTCCCCAGTACTGAAGTCAGACTGATGGGTCTGTAATTTCCTAGGTCTTCCTTTCCCCCCTTTTTAAAAACTGGGACTACATTAGCCCAGTCTAGCGGTACCTCCCCTGTCTTCCAGGATTTCTCAAAGATAATTGACAGAGGCTCTGCGAGAAAATCCGCAAGTTCCTTTAGTACTTTAGGATGCAGTTCATCCAGTCCAAATGACTTGAATTCATTTAAGCCAGTTAGGTGGTTCTTAGGTGGTTCAGAGGAGGATGCACCAGCCTCTGCTCCTCCCACTCTCCAATGCTGCAGCTCAGCACTCCTCCCCTCCACACTTCCTCTTCCTCTCTGTCCCCCTCTTCCTTTTCCAATCCAGGGAGTGGAAGGAGGAGGAGCAGTGGAAGCAAGTAGGCGGACAGAGATGGGCGCCCCACCAATCTGTTGCCTGAGGCGACCAGTTGGCCTCGTGGATAGGCCGGCCCTGCATCCCAAGGTTCACAATGCTCTCTGTGACATCAGAGCAGCTAAGCCAATGACTACTAGGAGACTGAGCAGCTATCTCTTTTGCAGCGTTTAAAAGGAGGCTTTCGACATCTTAAAAGCTCAGTTTCATAGTCGCTTGAATGAACCATCTCTCAAGTCTATGTCAGGATAAGAACAAGAGGGTGACTTTATGTTTAAAATGGCGGGTCATTTGACATGTTTCCTAAATTAAACATTTGCGGGGGTGGGGGTGTTAAGATGGACTACAAAGAAGAGGTCAAACTTTTAGAAACAACGTATTTTGCCAAGGAACTCTTACTCCAACTATAAAGGGGAAGATCTGTGTAGAACAGAAGGGGATTTGTTCTCTACAAACAGCAAGAGAAGAAGCAGTTACACAAGGAAGAAACGGACAGACTATTCAACATTACACTACCCCAGCATTTCTTAAGCTGTGGGTCAGGACCCACCAAGTGGGTCGTGACCTGATTTTTGGTGGGCATGAAACTGAAACTGACAGGTTGATATCTGGCAAGAAAAATGTATTGAGCTCTATGGAAACGGAAACAGAGTAGCACTGCACATTTACTCATGAGTAGGTGGTTGTGCCTTGGTCCACTTTGAAGGGAAGGCCAAGAGGAACGCAACACCACCAGAATGGTCCAGATCCAATGACTGCAGGCCCCAACAAACTCCCCCCTCCAACTGACCAGGAAAATATATTGAGCCGTATGAAAGGCGAAATTGAGTCACAAGTGCACATTACTCATGAGTAGGCAAAGCTCTTTTCAAAGGTCAGGCAAAGGGGGATGCAAGGCCACCAGAATGGTCCTGATCCGATTGTGGATCTCAACAAATATTTCAGAAAGTCCCCCCCCCCCCCGTAAAACAGATAAAAACAGAGGAGTGCTGGTAAAGTGAAACTTTTTTAAAAGTCTTGTAATTTGTAAAGCTAGGTGGGTCCCAATAGAGTGTCATTTTAAAAACTGGTCCCAGTGCTACAAAGTTTAGGAACCACTGCACTACACACATGTACAATCCATGTACACAAACTGTTGATCTGTACATGTGGTTGTGGATGGTTTACTCATGCATTACATTCCTACACACACGTCCAGCAATACATGTAAAATCTGTACACTACATTTGCAGGATCTAACGAACATATACACATACAACTTAACACGTGAAAAGGCTCAGTGTTGAAGCCAGAACATACCTCGGGGCCAGGCGGTCCCGGAATTCCAGCTGGACCTTTGTCGCCAACCTTCCCCTGCAGAAAACCAAACAAACAGACGGAAACATGAAATATTCTTTGCCTGTTCACACATATTTCCCTCCCTTTCCTTGGCTTTCTCCTCTGTGTCGTCCTCTAGATTGTAAGCCTCTTGGGGCAGGGAACTGTCTCCCTCTTCTCTGTACATAAATGACACGTGGGGACAGGGCTGCAGCTCAGTTGTAGAGCCCCTACAATGCAAGCAGAAAGTCTCAAGTTCCAACCCTGGCACCTCCAGGTAGGGCTGGGAAAGACCCCTCTGTGTCTCAAATCCTGGAGAGCTGCTGCCAGCTTGCGCCGACAATGCTGAGCTAGATGGCCCAATGACCTGACTCTGTAAAACACAGATTTGTGTGCATAAAATGATCAACATGCAGAGGTCAGGACGGGACCTACCCCTACCATTCCGATCCCACACGCATTGATTGCTTCCCATTGCAGAATCCCTGAACAGAGCTATTATATGGAGTGCCGTCAATGGGCATGGCAGAGAGGAAAAGAGAAGGTCCCTGCCCCAAGGAACTTATAATAGATATTGGCACAAGGGAGAAAGCAAAGCAGGAGGAAATAGGTATCAAGGCAAGGAAATAGGTATCAAGGCAAGGGTAAACAAGGAAGCCTATGTAGTTGTTTCAGTTATACTGTACATACTTAACTTATGGCTTGGCACCGGCCTAAGGAGTTGCAAACATGCCGTAAAACACGCTTGCAACTCCCAGAGATAAGCAGTACCAGTGCCGCTTACTAGTCTGCGGAACCGACGCCACACTGGCTGCTGCAGGTAAGTCCCACGCTGGTCAGCACGGGGGCAGGCAGGGGTGGCAAAGGAGGGGGGCGGCCATTGGCCAGCCCAGGCTGAGAAAGGGCAAGGATATCGGCAGCGATATCCCAAGCCCCGTTGCAGCCTGGGTCAGCCTAACTTGGTCTCCCCAGACGCATGCTGGGGAGCTGGCAGGCATCTGAGGAAGCCCATTGGTCCCTGCCCTGCTTACACTGGGAAAAGGGGAAAAACGTCCCCTTCTCCCAAGGTGAGCCTGGGCTGCGCTGGCGCAGCCCACAATCCTCACACGATGCAGCGGCCAGCCCCTTTAGGCCAACCACGCATACTTGTGCAGGGTTGCGCTATTAGTACAGCACAGTAGAGAAGTCTTTACGAGGAAGATCAGGAAACAGAAGCAATTACTTACCGCATACCCTGTTTTTCCTCGGGTACCCGGCATCCCAGGCAAACCATGGCTGCCCTGAAAAAAAGAAGCACGCATTTTATGTAACAAATTAAGAAGAACCCTGCTGGATCTGGCCCAAGGCCCACCTAGTCCAGCATCTTGTTTTCCCACAGTGGCCAACCAGATGCTTTTGCAAAAGCCCACAAACAAGAAATGAAGGCAGACCCCTCTTCCTTTTGGCTTCCCTGCAACCAGCAGTCAGTGTAAACTGTACCTGAACATGGAGGTTCTGTTCCTAACTGACATGGCTAACAAGAGCATCCCTCCTGGATCAAGCCCAAGGCCCACGTAGTTCCCCAGTGGCCAATTAAATAACCACAAGCAGGAATTAAGGCATCTCCCTCTTCTAACACTGCTGCCCTGTAACCGCTATTCAGAGGCACGCCACAGCTGAGGCTGGAGATAGTATGTCACCATTGCCAATGATAGATCTCTCCTGCTTTGTAAATTTAACTACCCCCCTTTTAAAGTCATCCAAACCAATGGCCGTCACCACATTATGTAGCAGTGAGTTCCACATGTTAAGCACATGCTGAACAAAATGGCAATTTAGTGACGTTCCATTGGAAAGAACGACAGGTGTGGGAGAGTACCTCCGCCACAAACTCACTCTGCAGCCAGTTCCTGTCTCTTCACCTTAGTTATCAATTTCTACACTGGGCACGGTGGCGCCAGGGTATAAGCTAACTAAGACAAAGCTCTCACTGAGCTGGTAATATTGAACCTGGGCTGCACCGCTCTAGACAGCCAGCTGCAAACTGCACAAAAACATCCTTGCACACTGAAAACAAGCATATGAAGCACTCGTAACTACAGTTCTTATGATCAGTGTTGGCAGAAAGAAGTCCTCTTTCCTATAGCAATCTCTTGATTAAAAATAAAAATGTTACGCTGCAATCCCATACAGACTGACACAGGAAGTCAATGGGGCTTACTTCTGAGTAGACATGCATAGGACTGCAGCATTCATTCATTAATTGCTTGGGGGTTAGATGATAAATTGATTTGTTCAAACAGAAATGGAACTGTAGGTCTGTAGAATAGCATGCGCTGGGTACCCAGAAGGTCATTGATTTGATTCTCAACATTTCCAGGTGGGGCTACCTAGAGAGCTGCTGTCAGTTAGTGTACAGCAGTGCATTTCTAGCCTTAATTGAATTATTTGACTGAAGCAGAAAAAGGAGGTGTTCTCTCTGGGCTCAGTCTCTCTGGGCTTGAGCTCTGAGATTGTCTGAAACCCGGGAAAGACACTTCCAGCCAGTGCTGACATCACCGTGCTAGACAGACCAATGGTCTGATTCAGTATGGCAGCTTCATATATTTATACAAATCCTCAGGAATCTATCCTGGGCACTAGGTAGGTCGCCAGAGACCATACATATTACAGAGAACTTGTAGCGACCCCAAAGGCACTGAGTATGGGGAATGAAGGAGCCTCCTTGTTCCGTTCAGAAATAATCAAGAAGAATTAACTGAAGAAAGCAGGCTTGGAGTGTGCAAGCATCTTGCCAAGAAAAATCAGACAGCAGAGAAGCATTAATATTTACACAAACAAACAGGAGAGAAAATCGGGATACAGTTACCTTGTCACCTTGGAATCCGGCATCTCCCGGAACACCTGGCACTCCCTGATCACCCTGGATGCACATTACCAAAGAGAGTTACAACAGACATCATGTCAAGGGCAAAGAGAAAAAGGAAGGCCCAGATTAATGGAAAATTAATTAGTTTTATTGTAAAGAGAAAAGGTCATGCTTGGCTTCTTTCAAGGCAGAATCGGTGGAAAAAAATGCAGAAGAACCACCAGATTTCTGAGTAAGACAGCCCCAACCAACAGAGGGTATAGTCAATGGCAAACTTCTCCCAAGTGCACCAATGACTTTCCCCTCCTTCATTTCAAGGGAGTTTGTGAAGATTTGCCCAGCAGGTTGCTTTTCAAAATCTTAACTGGAAAATCTCTCTAGTCCAGCATGTCAATTTCATTTTCCTATTCAATGCAGTTGGCCATGACCCCAATGCCATCAGAATAAGCACTACAGTTTGTTTGTCTTTTAAAAATACAAAGGGATGGACACGCCACAAACCAATGGACCTCATTCAGATTGCAGAATACATGGAATATGGAATAACAGAAGTATGAAATCAAAGGTTTATTCATTTTCTTCCACTTCTCTGGGTCAGTCTGACCCCACTATTAGGATAAGGGTTTTTAAGGTCCCTCTAGTCTAGCCTCTTTAGAATGTTAAAGCAGCATTCCCTATAAACAAAAACAGGGAGAATGAACCAGGAAATCAGTATTGCTCCTGGAAAACTTGGATTATTGGAATATTTGCAAATTAAGTGCTATGTGTGGAAACCCTGAGGTATTCCAAAGTAAAGAAGAGAGATCTGGTTCTAAGACTTCTCTTGGCTGATATACTCCAGGCCGAGGTCAACACCCAAACAACTCTAGAAGGAAAGATCATTGGCATGTATAGCCCTGCTATCACAGAATTTGGCACAGTGGATAAATACAACACCAGACCCCCAAATGGAGAAAATACCTAAAACAATTCCAGACAGCTTGTCTGCGATCAGAAGTCAAATAAACCTCGCCACGAAAGCACAGAAAGGAGGGGTGACCCTAGAGGGAGGTGGGCACTGGAGCCTTGCTTGAGGTGAGTGGGATCAGTGCCAATGGAAGGCCCTTATTTGGCATCAGGGCACATATTTCTCCCCCCCCCCCCACGAGCAAGGCATTTGGAAAGAATTAGGTGATGCACTGAAAATTATTTATTCTGAAAAAATATAAATACAGAGAAGAAAGCCTACATTTCAGGCAAGACACAATGTTCACTTGGATTTGTAAGTCGCTCCAACCCTGGCATGCAGGGTATGCTACAATGTAACACCCTCATAAAATAACCAATAAAACTACCCTGAATAAAACATATGTGGAAGCCTCACACCTGTCAGAAACCTTTTTAAAAGGTTTTTTTTTTTCATTCCCAGCCCCGCTTGTCTGACATTTTCTGGGGAACTCAAAGCAGCTGGCAGGAAAGAGAGAGACAATGCAAACGGAAAGCAAAAGAATACAAAGAAAAGAATCAATCAATAGTTCCAATTTTCTATAATTTCCTTCAGCCTGGGAAGCATCAAAAGCCCAACGGCTTATACCAGGGGTTTCAAAGATAAGGCCTGCAGACCAAACATGGCCCGCGGAAGCTCTTTATCCAGCCCGCGTGATGGTGGTGCTGGGAGAGCCCAACTATCAGCTGCTCCAACTTCTTAGTGATGCATTGGCAGAAGTGGCGCAGCTGAAAGGGCGGTGCTGGAAGAGCCCAATTATCATGAGGGTCACCCTTTCAGCAGTACCACTTCTGCTGAGGTGTCACTGCTGAAAGGATGGCCTGTGTGATAAATGGGCTCTCCCAACACCGCCCTTTCACCAGCAGCACTTCCACAGAGGCGCTGGGAGGGAGAGATGGAAGGAGGCCTCAGAAGGCAAGGAGCACTGCTGGGGAAGGGGCAGACCAAGAGGGGTGAGAGAGGGAGAAGTTGCAGATATGCTAAGAGATCCCAATTATCATGTGGGCTGCCCTTTCAGTAGCACTGCTTCTGCTGAGGCATCACTTTGCAGAGCACCTCTCAGCTGCTGTGCTGCGAAGCTTTGGCAGAAGTGGCGCTGCTAAAAGGGTGGCCCATGTGATGACTGGGCTCTCCCATATCTTGAAAATATCAAGACCTACATATTTTCTCTTCTGTCATTTGCAGCTAATGAGTTCCTAAGTGCCTTATTTCTAGTCATCACCTGCTTAATGATGTCACTTCCTGTTTAATGATGTCACTTCCAGCCCTTATCAGGCTCCATTAATGCTATTCGGCTGGCTGTATGAAACATGTTTGACACCTCTGGCTTATATCTTCAGAAGGCAATACATTTTTTTTTCCTTTTCAAGAGATACTGTAGAGATACAGGGTTATTAAAAAAGAATGGTGCAAAAGTAAAGCTGATTTATTCTTTAATGAGCTGACATACCACAACCGTCATGACATGAAAAGATAGAAAACCTGTTTCACATGAACATTACAAATGTTCAATGTGGGCACTTGTGTAGCTACAATGGGGCAAGGGGGTGGGCAAACAGCCGTGGTCCCCTTCAGAGGAGACTGTGGCTATCACCCAGGGCATTTGTCCCCCTTGTAGCTACGCAAGTCCCACATTGAACATTTGTAATGTGCATGTGAAACTACACTAGCAATTTTTCTGTCTTTTCATGTCATGACGGTTGTGGTATGTCAGTTCAGCTTTCCTTTTGCACCATCCTTTTTGAATAATCCTGTATGGCACTTAATGCTATCCTAGGCATGTCTACTCAGAAGTAAGTCCCATTGAATTCAATTGGATTTAATCCCAGGTAAATGTGCTTAGGATCCCATCTTCCCCGTTTGGATATGACAGCATGTTTTATTTAATATTTATTAATTTTTCAATTTAATAATATGTATTCATTTTTCAAATAATTTAATAGTGCTTTTCCATCTTTCCATTAATTCAACAACATTTATTAAGTGCACACAGTTGTACCGAGGGCAAGGACATAACACAAGTGACCTCGTATCTTGGGACCGAGCCTCAGTTCCATTCAGTCCCATTCGATGATAATTAAGCGCATCTCTGGGATCGGTTAGTTCTGCAGCTCATTAGAAGCTATAAACAGATTTTTATAGCATGGGCTATGCCTGCTTTGGGCAGTTTAAGATTATCCTGGAAAAATGGAAAGAAAGAAAAAGAAAACTAGAACTACATCAAAGGGAACCTCACACTTGTTAACATCAATGTGCCAATTAGGAACCCTGGCACAGATCACTTTGTCCTTCAGTTTTTGCTCTGGAGAGGACTGGTAAAGAAACTCAGGGCAACATTTAAGCTCTCTGAAAGTCTTGGAAATCCAACCTTTGAACCATTTTCTCATTGGGCAACTCCAAGGCAATGCAATATACGCAGGAAGGACCACAAGAAAGATGGGGGTGTCCAAAGTCTGTGTTCTCTTTTGAATGGAGACAGTGTGTGCATAACTGCAACTGTAACTCCCAAAGATAGCACCTTTCCAAGAGGAGTGAATGCCAGTCCTTCACGTACCATGAGAACAAGAGGGGAGAAAGGAGACATCACTGGAGGGGAGGGGAAAGAAGAGAGCCTGAGCTCAGCTCTGCTTTTTGGGAGAAGCTGATTTTGCCAGCTCCCCGCAAGATCCTCACCAGCTGTAATGAACATATATGCTTTTTCAACGAAATGAGCGAGAAACGATTTAGATTGTCCGCATTGCTGTTTGCGTAGCCTTGGTCACACTAGAATATGACTCAAAAACATGGCAAAGAGCCGCATTTGTATGTGTATATGCATTATTCTCTACAGTGCAATCGCTTGCGCGCACATACACACACAGCCCTAACCTTTTCACCCCCTGCCGATGCAGTGGCACCAAAATGGCAACCGCTGCATCCTGTGTGGGGGGAGGCTTCTGCAGGGAAAGGGGACGTTTAATCCCCTTACCCCTGCATAAGCTTCATGGCCCGCAATGGGTCTCCTCGGACCTATGCTAGCAATTTTGCTAACGTTATGTCCGAGGAGAGAAAAGGGGCAGGGAGGCTGCAAGGAAGGGGGATAGGATCCAGCAGGCCTTCCACAACAGATCCTCTCCTCGCCCCGTTATGCTCCCACCCTGCCCAGTTTTGCCCCCTCCAGGAAGGAAGAGAGCCTCAGGAGAGCTGCCACTGAACAGAGGGGTGAAATGGCACGGCGTTGGAGGGCAGAAGAGTTAGGCGCAGGAGGAGCGCTCCATTGTTAGTGGAGCATGGGAGTGTTGGTGCGGAGCGGGCAAATTCAAGGAAGGAGGTGCATCTTACAATCAATAGTGTGTGTTTTTCCTGTTGGTGATACTGAAATTAAGGTGCGTCCTACAATTGATGTCGTCTTAGAATCAAAGAAATACGGTAACTCAGGAGCAACATGAGAGGGGAAAGCGGTGGCTCACTGTTTTCCTGGTCAGGGTTTGGCTGGCTGGCGCTCTCCCATGCTCAGACTCCTTCAGGCTTTGCAATTAAGGAAAAGTAGCTTTAGGGAGGGCAATTTGGAATGCTCAGGGGCATCTGTACATGGTGCGTTGTGGGAGAATCAACAGAACAGGGCTTCCTCCCCAGAAAGCCTGTATGAGTGCAGACTACGGGTGTGTCTGTGTGTGGAGAGTACAACTTTAGGTAGGGTGTGTGTGTGTGTGTGTGTGTGTGTGTGTGTGTGTGTGTGTGTGTGTGTGTGTGTGTGTGTGTGTGTGTGTGTGTGTACACACACGTACACTGTGGGGTCATCTGCTTGGTTTGTGTATGAACAGAGGGGAGCTGTTAAATGGGTGCCCCCTGTACTATGAAAACTCCGCGTGGCTGGCACCTGCCCAGGAGGAAGAGGGGAAAAGGCTCCTTCATGGCGGGACAAACTCACTCATCCGCTCCAGCTCTGCAGCTTATATCATTCCCCCCTCCCCGCGAGCCAACTCTGGCTGGTGCCTCTGCCTTACTACAAAGGCTCGAGCGCAGGAAGTTCAGTGTCTCGCTTGCATCCTACTGACCGTCCCCTGTAGGGAATAGGGTGAGCATGCGTGAAGGGAGGGCTGGCAGAGGTGCACGCTTGGGAATTTGCGTTTCGCCTTGTGCCCCGCAGTAGCTACATTCAACCGTCTCCTGACAGTTCCACTGGAGGAGCCAGTTGCAGCGGCTTTCACATGCCTTTGGCTATTGTTCGTTCAGTCTATTGGTCTGGCCCTCAACAACAGTCCCAGTTTCTCATGTGGCCCCTTAGGAAAATTAATTGCCCACCCCTGCTCTAGGCAAATGCCTTTGGACTGTGGGTACCAGTGGGTACATTGCCCCAGCTACGATTCATGGGGAAACTGTTTCCAAAAAATGCTTCATTTACACATGATAGTGCTCGCATGTGTGGACAGCACTTCACTGAGTTGCAAGCCCCGGATGCTTCTCTCGCAACTATGCACGACAGAACGTTCATTTTTTTCAGGATCACGCAGCAAATGCGCACATAAAAAAGTCCTCCTGGCTACCTGGTAAGGAAGAGAAACCAGAAGACTAATGTCCTAACCATACAAGTGTAACCTCCTGGGGACGGCTCCTGAACAAACCCAGCTGAATTGAACCAGAAATGTGCTGCTTAAAGGAAGGGAGGAGGAAGCAAAAGGTTCTTGAATCGGCAGAGAGAAAGAGACAAGCTCTGAAGCAATGTTCTAGAGGAGCAGCCTGATGGAAGCAGAGAGACATCAGTCCAAGCCAAGCAGGATGTGGGATGCCCTCAAACCTCCTAATTCCTTTGCACAGACCTTTGCAAGTCAGCAAGAAGCAGCAGATGGAACAAGTTAGGTCCAGTGGAGCCGCTCTAATCTGATTCGAGTTATTAATTCTGAAAGGTTGGTGGTTACTGTTAGGGAAAACAGGAGGCTTACAGTATTTGCCATGCTCTTGTTCCTACTCAACCAGTATTTTGGGCCCTAGATGCCATCTTGCATTGGATATTTCGCCTCTTTTTGAATTTGGTTTTCTGTTATGGCCCCTTCTTGCCCTACAACTTCATTGTACAGTATTTGTTTTTATTGTGTTTTAATTGTTGTAATCCACCTTGGGCTTCTTATTCTTTAAGTGGATAAGGTGGGGTATAATTTTTTTTTTTAATTCTATGTTGTCCAAATCTGGAGCTCGGCAATGTGAGAATTTGACTCCCAGTTGCTCAGATCTCCCTCAGAGAGGAAACAGGATAGACTGTAGCTCATAGACTGTAGGGCGTTGCCAATACCGAGTCAGACAACTGAGTGGGGGCTGCATGCAGTGAGACAACAGTGCAATAAGGGAATATGCAGATCACCTTATCACCTTTCAGTCCATGCTCGCCAGGATTTCCCATCAGCCCCTAAAACACAAGAGATGAAAAGGTGACCAGAGTGAGCCACGGCCTGGCACTCTTCCCAGCTGCATGGGAGACCTGGCCCTTTGGGAACCTGAGCCCTCCTGACACCAGGGCAGGGCTGCCAGTTGGCCAAAATTTGAACCTTTCTCCAGTTTTTTTTTCAGACCGATGGGCAGCAAAAGTTCATCTCGGGCCAGTTTGAGTCCACTGCTGGGCTCTGCCCCCTCCTCGCTGGCATCCCCCCACTTTTTCAAGGGTTGGCAGTCTTTGGACATCCTGTGATGCCACCAGACCCCTGACCTGGCACCCCTAGATATAGACATGAACCAGCCTCCCACACCACCATAAACACCTCGCCCACATCATCTGCTTCCTGAAATTCAGACAAAGGGGAACACCTTGTGAATCCTTGGGGATAGGTGATGCCACAGTTCCCAGGTAATTGTTGAAAGGTAATGACAGGCCTTGGGTTTGGCTTCATGTGCCAGGCTGCAGCTGGGGAGGGGGAAACTACATTGCAGACAGATGAGAGTCAAGATCAGGTAGACCATGATCAAGCGCTCCAAAGGCAGGACGTACATTTAGGGCCTGGCGGGGTTCAGGTACTGAAGGACAAAGTGGGAGCATCTATGCAGGTACTGTAATGAGTTGCTCAGACTGAGGACTGTTGGGGCTGAAGCAAGTGTTAAATAGAGCCAGCCTGGCCCCTATTGGCTCCTTAGGTCACCTGGGAAGAAGGGGTGTAGTACCAGCTTTGACCATTCACAGCGGAGCCCTGCAGAGCAGTGAAGATCAGGCCAACAGTTTTGTCCACCTGAGAGAGGCCTTGGGGGCAGAATGTCAGACACCTGAGCCCTGCTGCTCAAGACCCACAGAGCCTTACAGGTACATGACATAGGCCTACTTTTTTTACACACTAAAGATGGGTAATAAACCATATTACTTCCAACTCACGTGATGGAATGCTTCTCTATACAAAACAAACCTTTCAAAAGACCTTCTGCACTCAAAGGAACTATTATCCGTCCACATCAGCAATCACTCACCTTCAGTCCTTTGGGTCCTGGAAAACCAAGTGGTCCGAGAGCACCCATATCACCCTGGTATGAGAGAAAGCATAAGTCGTTTCGTGAGAGGCATGGGTGAACAAGACCCTGCACCTTCCTGGGAAACTCGCTAACTTCATCAGCAGATCTCCACTGCATAGCAATCAATTGGAAAAATCAATTGGAAAGTTCCTGCAGTCAGGAGGACTAGAAACGTATCTTTAAAAAAATGACAATCTCAGGTTCACGCAACTAAACTGCAATGCCGGGAATACAGGTCAAATCTATTTTACATGAATTTATTGTGCAATAAATGCCTTTGATAATCCCCCCTATATTCAGCAAGAAAACCTTCCCAGATTACAAACATTTGCCTTCAATTCAATGGGACTCTCAAGAAAGAGTGTACAGGGGCGTCGACAGGGAGAAGTGTGCGGGGTGGGCCGCCCGGGGGTGACGCATGCACAAGGGTGACGCGCGTCCCCCCGGCACTTACAGTTTGTTGGTGGTACTGGGCCCGCCCGCCCGCCCGCCCTCGCGTCCATTTGGCTCCAAAATGAGCTGAAAACGGAGCGGGGGGGTGCTCCGCGCCTGCGCGTGACATCACGTGCGGCGGCGAAGCCGCGTCCTTAAAGGTGACATGCGCGCCCCACTCTGGGGTGACGTGCGTCCCTGTGACACGACTGAGTGTGTATAGGATTGCAACCTAAATGACTTGGAACTGGGGTCTCTCAGGGATCACCGCCTTCAACATGAACCTGCCTGAGGACCTAGCTCTAACATTTCAACACTGTGGGCGCCAGAGAGGGACCCCATCCATCCTCCCCAATTGTTGGATCCTGGGGATAATTTGAAGGTATTTGGTCTGCTTTTCTTGCTTATCTTCAATTGGTGTTTATTAAAAGCATCAAGAGCCCCATTGGCTCAGTCTCATTTACCTTATAGTCAGGAGCATTCATGTAAAACCAACTGTTAATTTTTCCTTTTGGAAATCTAACACATATGGGACAAAGCTCACCCTCTTCCCACTCCCAGAAACACACTTTGCCCCTTCTACATGCATGCCCTTCCCAATATTTAATTTCTCAATTTGCCCCTGCATTTCAAACTCTGCCTGTTCAAACACTCACACCGTCACCATGTGCAAGAGGTCCTAACAACCACATGCAAGATGACAATTTCATGTGCCTCAACCAAGCACCCTGAAGTGGGCAGAGCAGCAGTCTGCAAAAAGCATGCTCAGTCCCCCGAGCTGCAGCCCCTCCCCATAAGTGTGGGCATAAATCCAGGAGAAGGGCCAAAATTTAAAAGCCCACAATCAAGAATGTTCCTTATTCTCTTTGCCCAGTGAAGGAGGCCAGCAAACATTGTATAAACAAGCAAGGAGCTTCTGCTTCAGGCATACGTTTCAGCAACAGGAGGTTGCAGGCACCGCATCAGTGTCGACACTGCGGCTAAGCAAGAACAGATCCCTTTTTCATGCCCGGTCAGAGCAGGCTTCTTGCAAGAAAGGCTTTGCTTCATACACCTGGCCCAGAGTCCTTGGCCATGAATGGAGGTTGCTCTCATTACCTCTCGTGGTTCATTCTGGCTGTGGACAAGCAAAACTGAATGCCAAGAAGGGGAGAAGGAGATCACCAGCCCCCTTGGTCCTCGGGATACCCAGAATCAGGAGGAGGTATCAAGAGGCATTCAAATCAAGGGTTTCTGGGCTAGGCAGCAGCTTCCAAAAAACCTTCGACTCAGGAGAGATCTACCCGTGGCTATTGGGCATATTTAGCCAGGAAAATCTGTGTTCATGGATGCTGACAGATTATGCACCCATGATGCAGAGTGAGGTGGTCAGCCAAGATGTTCAAATTTTGAGCTGTTCCACTTCAGATTGCAAGGGAGGGACACATATTTTTGAATCCCCCCCCCAGGCAAAAACACGCCTGGTCTTTAGTAAACCAGAAAAGTGGTGCTAAATCTTTCCTCCAATGAGCTCATTTACAATGAGCAATGAGAGGGATTTGCGTGCGAGCTTTGCAGGGATTTGCTAGACTTCTCCCACCTCAGTTTGCCAGCCTTGGTCTGTATGATGGGTAGATGTGGTCTGAGACCCGGTCTAAAACATGCCATACAATGAGGTGGTAGAATGGACTGTAGATAGGCCTTGGGCCAGATTCAGCAGGGCTTTTCAATGACCTGTGTCTGGATTGTTCAATTTCAGGTGTCCAGGGGTTCATGTGGAAATGCTCCTCTATATTTACTCTCGTGTGTGCATGTGCAAGCATGCATGCACGTGCGTGTGCACACACATGTGCATATGCACACACATACACACACACAGAAATATTGAGAAAATGAGCATATCAGGGAGAAAACTAGGCTAGAATGCTGACATGCTAACTTTCTGGATGGAGGGATGTTCTCTGCATGTATTTATTATACTGTTATCTTGCAGATCCTCCAAAGGGGAGCCTGCCTGGTTCCTTGCACACCTATTTTATCCCTGGGAAGTAGGTTAGGCTGAGAGAAGCCAAGTAACTGACCCAAAGTTGCTTAATAAGCTCCACAAGTAGGAACTTGAACCTATCCCTTCCCTCATCTTCACAACAGCCCAGAAAAGGTAGGCTAGGATGAGAGAAATGGAGCAGCTGGCTCAACAACACCAAATGAGCTTCAAGGTCAAGTAGAGATGTGAAACCGGGGCTCCCTGCTCCAAATACAGAGCGAAGCCTCCACTTGCAATCTGGTGGTATTGTACAGGCCCCTCAGCACATTAGCCTTATTGTAGAGTCTGGTGAGCTCCAGTCTCAGCTAACCCCTGCCCTACGCAAACCACCTGCCATTTACTGTCTGCTAATCACTGCCCAAAAATGAAACTCCCACATTGATGTTTTCAGCGTTCCGGCAACACTGAAATTTCCAGGCTCTTTGTTTTCCTGGCACACCCCCTCCTAAATGTGACAATTCCATCAAGACCCAGGTTTGCGTGTGGAATTCATTGTGCCTTGACAAGGGTTAAAAACCTCCAACCCCCAACCCCTGCGCATACAAGCCCTCCTATAGTTTCCCATACTTACAATGAGCCCGTGAACTCCAGGAGGACCCAGAGCTCCTACGTCTCCCTAAAAGGGAAGAAAGATCAACATGGTTACGGACTGTCGACCAACGGAGGCTCAAAAAGCGCCTCACTGTTGCGGGGGCTGGAGGGAAAGGGGAAGAGGGCCGCCTGCCCTCGCTGGGCAATCTCACACTTCCATCTTCGGGGGAGCTTGTTACAGCGGCCTGGCCAGACAGAAGGCTTCTTGTTCTTCTCCTGAAGTTAAGAGCGAGAATGAGACCGGCTTCCCCTCCCAGGAATGGACAGGAGAGAAGAAGGGTTTCACTGTGCCACTTGTGGGGAGGAGGAGGGGAAGCAGGCAAAAAAGGGAAGCATTTTGTCAAGCCGAAAAGTGACACAGCCATTGCAATGCTTGTCCCTCCTTTTGGGGGGATTTCCCTATTTTCCAGTATCTGTCCCTGTAAGCTGGTGAGGCATAATGGCTAAAAGACTGAGCTGAGACTCGGGACTTCCCTGGTTCAAATCTCACCTCTGCCTTGAACTCACTTAGGCAAGCAACTCTACCTCAGCCTCAGTTGTCTCTATCTGCAAAACGGAGACAAATCAATAAGCCACTGTTTTTATTTTGTCTTAAGGGAGATGCTAATTAAAAAAAAGTCTTGCGAATGCGTGCAAGAGTTAGGAATATAGGAATCAGTCTTATACTCTTGGCACTTCTACTTGGCATCGTCTTCCCTGACTGGCAGCAGCTCTCCAGAGTTTCAGGCACTGACTGGCAGCAGCTTCCAAGGATTTCAGGCCAGGGTTTTTCCCAGCCCTACTGCTGGGAACCCCTTCCCAAGATCTCTAGACCACCTTTACTGTTACAGAAAAAGGAAACTTCTGGGGAAGGAAAGCAGAGTTCAACAGTTACAGCCCCTTCTGCCCATTTAACATAAGAACATAAGAAGAGCCTTGCTGGATCAGGCCAAAGGCCCATCTAGTCCAGCTTCCTGTATCTCACAGTGGCCCCACCAGATGCCTCAAGGAGCACACAGACAACAAGATACCTGTTTCCTGCTGTCACTCCCTTGCACCTGGCACAGAGAAACCCTACTTCTAAAGCCAGGAGGTTGCTTATGACTTAACTTGTGATGGACTTTTCCTCCATAAATCTATCCAACCCCCTTTGAAAAGCATCTAGGCCAGATGCCATCACCACATCCTGTGGCAAGGAGTTCCAGAGTTGAATTACACGCTGGGTGAAGAAATATTTTCTTTTGTCCGTTCTAACTCTCCCTCCACTCAATTTTAGTGTATGTCCCCTGGTTCTGGTGTTGTGCGAGAGGGAGAAGAATTTCCCTCTATCCACTCTCTCCATCCCATGCATAATTTTATACGTCTCAATCATGTCCCCCCTCAGGCGCCTTTTTTCTAGACTGAAAAGCCCCAAACGCTGTAGCCTTTCCTCATAAGAGAGGTACTCCAGCCCAAGAATAATTTTGGTCGCTCTTTTCTGCACCTTTTCCAATTCAACTATATCCTTTTTGAGGTGTGGTGACCAGAACTGGATGCAATACTCCAGATGTGGCCTTACCATCAAGGGCATAATGATATTGGCCTTTTTATTCTCAATCCCTTTTTTAATGATCCCGAGCATGGAATTGGCCTTCTTCACGGCCGTCGCATTTGCCCCCTACAGCAACCAAAATTCAGCAGCATGCTGGAGGTTCTGCAATAGCCACAGACAGTCCCTCCTATACTATGCGGGAAAGGCCATTCAGCTAGTGGTAGCTAGTGCCACCCAATGCCCTGAGACTCCACTTAACTAGAAGGGTACGAAACATAGCCACATGTCAGAAAAAGTTCCCATGGAATAGGCAAACCAACATGAAAAGGGAGCAGCCCACACAAGACCAAGGGCCTTCACCACAAGCCGATCGAACACAGATAGTATGAAACCACCCACATCCAGTGGAAGGGGAAGAAACAATTAAGAGTCCAGAGTGCGTACCGAATTCTTAGGGGGGGGGGGGAGGACCAAAGCCCTGGACTTATGGCTGTGGTTTTGGTTCACATTTCTCCCAGGAAATTCAAACCCTCTTCCATGAATTTGGCTGGAATGTGTTCCATCCGAGACTTTTGTCTGGACCTTGCCAAATTTCTCTTCTTCAAATGAGTTGTAGCCGTCTCTTTTCATTCTGTGCACTAAGTGCCATGCAAAAAGGGATTAAGGCAAAGTATCCTTTGGGCTGGGAAGCTAACATTCCAGAGTGCCAGTTTCTCCCACAGCCCAGACACAGAAGTTCCAAAACACAACCTGGAGTTCCTCGTCAGATTAATCCTTTAAAGCAGGGTTCCTCAACCTTTGGGGGTCCGTGTACCCCCTGGGTGGGCCCCCAAAGGTTTGCGTACCCCGACCCCCCAAGCCCCGCATACCCCTCCCCAAAAATGCACACACCCCCAAAAACCAAAAAAAGCGCTTTTGGGGGGCCTGCGGCACGGCTGAGCGGGTCCTCCGGCTTGCAGCGCAAGCCGGAGGACCCGTTCGGCCGTGCCACAGGCTGAAAAAGCGCTTTTTTCACTTGGAGGGGAATTTGGGGAGGGGGTACGCGGGGGAGCATCTCACGTACCCCCAACCTGTGGCCTGCGTACCCCTGGGGGTACGCATACCACAAGTTGAGAACCTCTGCTTTAAAGCAAGCCTAAGGAGACCTTGGGACAAAAACAAGGACAAGACTTTGGGATACAGGCAACTAGTCATTTAAGGCTGAAGACATTCCTGACTGTCTGGAATATTTTGGCAAATAGTACCTGTGGAACTCCCTGCCACAGGAGATGCAGCCCCTTCACTGCCAGTTCTTCGACGGAGCTTTCCCTGCAGGTCTTTGCAGATCAGCTCCGATACTGCCCGCTGGTGTTGTCTTGTTTGTATTTTGCTGCCATCTCTGGTGAGGTATGATTTGGGATTTTTTTTTCTCCTGCTGCTGCTAAATTCTTGGGATTTTTTGCTTTGTATGCCAGCGGGTGGCGCAGCGGGTTAAACCGCTGAACCATAAGCTGTCGATCGAAAGGTCGGCAGTTCGATTCCGCGCGACGGCTCCTGCCAACCTAGCAGTTCGAAAGCAAGAAATTGCAAGTAGACTAATAGGTACCGCGTCAGCGGGATGGTAACAGCGTTCCATGCGCCTCGGTGTTGAGTCATGCCGGCCACATGACCATGGAAACGTCTTCGGACAGCGCTGGCTCTTCGGCTTTGAAACGGAGATGAGCACCGCTCCCTAGAGTCGGACACGACTGGACTTAATTGTCAAGGGATACCTTTACCTTTACCTTACCTATGTTGGTGATATTTTGCTTTAATTGTGGTTTGTTTGAATTCTGTCATCTACCCTGAATCGCAAGATCAGGTAAAGACAGAATTTAAAAACAAAGAAAATAAATACCTATAGAACAGCTGAGCGAAGCTCCCTCATGTTCCTAAACCTGCTTAAAAATCCACTAGAACAACATCACAGTAGCAGGGAAGTGAAAGGCATAACCAAATATCAGGGCCGACCCATTCATGAGGAGGGTGAAGCAGCTGTTTCAGACGGTGGGCCTCCCCTGGCAGATGTTATTAGCCAAGGAAGGCAAGGGTCAAGCGTGCAAGCAGACACTGCATGACACTGTTCTGCCTTGCCTGACCTTGCCAGAAGTGAAGATGGCTGGGGCAAAAACGCACTGGCAACAAGGTGGGGCTGCGCAACGGTCCTACCCTTCAAAAGTGGCATGGGTTGGGCAAAGAGGGTATAGAGCAGAAGACCGATCATAGAAAGTCAGAGTTGGAAGGTACCTTGGAGGTCATCTAGTCCAACCCCCTGCTCAGTGCAGGCAACTATGACAGCACCTGACAGGCGGCCGTCCAGCCTTTGCTTGAAAACCTCCAACAAAAGAGAGCTCACACCTGCATGATACAGACTTTCTAGTGCCAGACAGCATTTACAGCGTGGAAATTCTGTCTACCTGAAATCAACTTCCCTGTAGTTTCAAGCCATCAGTTTTGGCCCTTCAGGAACTACAGAGAGCAAGTCCTCCCCCTTCTTCCATGTGACAGCCCTTCAACTATGTTTCCTCCCAGTCCACAGGTGTACACATTTAACTCCTGTTGTGTATATACACCCTTGGGTAAAAACGCCTAATTAAAGATGACTATCAGAGCTCCCTTTAGTGTTCTCTTCTCCACACTAAACATACCCGTCCGTCCTCTAACCATTCCTCATAGGACTTGGTTTCCAGACCCCTCGTTGCCTTTGCTGCCCTCTTCCAAACCAGTCCCAGTTTAGATCAGGAGGCAGCAGCAACCGGAGAAGCCTCTTCCTTGCTGCAGGGACCATGATGGGCATGCCACCCACTTCCATCTACAGCAATTCTCCCCAGTGACCTTGGAAATGTGGTGCCTGAAAAGTGATGCTTGCCAAAAGAGGTTGAAAAGCCCTAGGCTACATAATCTGCCTCTGGCCTCTTGGACTTCGACTGCTCAAACTTGAGCCGTGCCACCTCTATTGGCCTCTGGCCCCTCAGACCAATACCAGTACCCCCTGTGGATGCCAAAACCTGACTGCTTGCAGGCCCAATCTCCGTTGTGCCCTGAAATCCACTTGAGCTTGTTCCATTCATCACCAGCGTTGCCTCTCCTCCCACCTTGCCTTGCCTTAGTGTGGGCTGTTTCTCTGGCTCCCAATCCTGCTCCAACTCCTTGGCCAGGCCAACTGCCTCCTCCTCGCAAGTCAGGCAATCCTTTCAAGCTGGGTGTCAACTGTAGGGCTTGTATCGGGCTGGGCACCAGCCTTGCTGTCCAAACTTCTGCCAGGCGAGGGGAGAACAGCTGTCTTGCATTCCAGGACAAACACTTTGCATTGACTCAAAAGCTTGCAACAACCAATTTGGCGAGGAACTGCACTGACAAGGCAGCTCAGGAACAGAGCCTGCCTTGGTTATCCGGACTGCGGGCAGGCTAAAGTAGCCACTTTTGGCCTTCTGGGGTTGCAGTTCACTACAGATCTGCAGAGATCAGTCAAAGCCACCAAGCAGAACTCTGCCATTTACTTTCACACCAGCAGCTATAATTATATCCACTGGCTGTGCACAAAGTGGCTTTTCAAAGCAATTATACATTTTCTCTCCGCTCTTGAGCCATGCAAACCGCCAGAAGGAACAGCTGTTGAGCGGCGAACAGAAAAGAGAAGAACAATACTAAGAAAAAGAACCCAAATGGGGAATTAAGGGGTTGCAGAGGGGTGGAAAGAGCTCCGTCAGTCTGAATTAAATTTTCTGGCAAGGATAAGGTTTTTATAAAAGGTGGCGTTTCTAACCTGACTCAGCAAAAGGTGCGGGCGACGGACAGACCTATGTTTCTTCAGACCACCAGCAAGAGAGCCAAACACTATGTTGAGGCTGAGCCGTGAGCAGCAGCCATGAGAGGTCAAAGGTTGGAACCAGAAGGCAAACCAGGAATCAAGAGCCAAGATGGAAACGCAAGCTGGAAGTCCCAATAGACTGCCAGCCCTCCAAGGAGCATCCTTGAGTCTCCAAAAATTGGCATCCACCTTCAGGCGATGACAGAAAACAGTCCTGGAAGTTTTAACAGGGCTTCCAGGAATTTCCAATATTACATCATGTTGGGGAAAGAAAATCTCCAGGAATAGCTTCAGCCAGAGTTGGCAACACTAGGTCAGGAACATGCCAGGCATTCAAGCCAGGAATCATAGATAAGTACCAGAGACAAGGAGACCCTGTTACTCATGCCAAAGGTCCAGCCAAGACAGGAAATCTTTATACCCCTTTCTGTCCAGAAAGGGCCAGTCATTTGGCTGGATAGGTGGGGCCAGTCCACATCCATTATTCCTACATCCAGCAGTTGGCTACACAGGGCAACTGCTAGGTCCAGTCCCAAGCAGTGCCCGACACGACAGTCACACCAAAAGGTTTGATTCTCCAAAATATGCCAGTTGCAGAAAATGAGAACCAGTTTCCACATGAGCCTCTCGCAGGGCTGTAACTTCTCTAGCCGCTTGTGTGAAAGCCCCTCCACATTTATTTTATTTTATTTATTTAAAAATTTTATATCCCGCCTTATCCTATGCCGAGGCAAATGCCCAAGGCGGCTTACAACAAAAATTAAAAAACATAGTTTAAAATGTTTAAAATGTAAAAAGACACATCAAAGTCTCCCTGCAAATCTTAGAAGAGGGGAGACGGCTGAGTGATAGAGGGCATGTTTTGCATGCAAAAATCCCAAGTTCTGTCTCTAGTTGAAAGAATCTCAGGTAGTGCAGCTTGGAACAATCCATGTAAATGATCTTTTGGAAAACCAGTACAATCATGGCAGACAATACTGGCTTAGATGTTCTGAACCTAACCCCCTAGGTTTCAGTGGCAGAGCCTGAAGATTGTGAATCAACAACCCATGCCAAAACGACAGGGATCCTGGCTCACCTCTCTTTTTTCACTCCTTCAATCATTTATTTGCTTAAAAACTAAACGTCAGCACCGTCACCAGTACGAAACATCAGCAGAGGTGTCAAACTACATATAAGGGGATCATTCCTACATGAAGGAATCAATCAATCATGTACATTGTTTTTTTTCTAGTAGCAACTGCAAACGTTGCAGTCTCTTGAGACGTGCAGTGGACCGAGCCAGCCAGTAAAAAACAAAGCTTATCGGAGTCAGACGAGTCAACCAACATTACGAAGCAGAACTTGAAGATTCTTGACCTAGGAACCTCATCGTGTGGCCAGAATGTCCTTGAATGTTGATGACATAGGTGATCCCTTGCTGTGCAAAGATGCTACATCTAGAATCGGGTGGGTAATTGAGGCACCCACACCATGCCAGGGCCTGCCTCAACTTTGAAAGTGGTCCCCTCCTCTCCTAAGTTTTGTGGAGGATCTTCCTTTGAAGGTGGCACTGGACCCTTCACCTTCTGCAGACGTCATGTTCCACCCAATATCACTGATGTGGGATTGGGGGGGGGGGAAGAATGGCAGTTGACAACAAAAGAGTGGCTGAGCCAGATCCTCTCTGGGGCAGGCGGGAGGAGGCTGAGGGCAGGCATCAGCACTGTGCCCCCCCCCACAGCTGCCAAGAGTGCTGTGCACTGACATCTGACCAGCAAAGTTCCTAAATACAGAAACAGAGTCCGTGACACAAAAGACAGAAGATGGAAAGTGGAGTGGAAAAGGGAACCACACAGAAGTGGTACGTAGTCAGTTCTCTGGACAGCCAGGCAGTAGTCTGGGTGAGAATAAGGCCTACTCAAGAGCAAAGCAAGGGAGGCAGAGAGTAGACATCACTGGATATAAAGGGTGAAGGGAGGGGGAAGCTGTGGAAGATGGAGCCCTGTACCTCTTGGGTCAGGGAGAGAATAGGTTTTTACAGAAAACAAAGGGTATGCGTACCCCCCTTCCCTCCACTGAGGTCAGAAGTGGGGGAGAGCTCCACTTTCCCTTCCTCACAGGATGAAATCCACAATTCCAAAGACAAAACGACAAAGAGCCCTCCGGCCCTTTCAAAGACAAACCCATTTATTTTCAGCATCACCTTCTGCGGACAGCAGTTCACGTCGCTGGACGCACCTGACGAAGTCGACTGCGGTCCACAAAAGCTGATACCGGCATCGAGTGTGTTTGCTTTCAATGTTGTGGCTGCGACGGAATAACTCAGCTTCCCCTCTGGAAGTCAGTTCCACAGGCAGACACGCACGTTCATAGGCACCCATTAAATGCCATTGATACCAAACAGCATGGAGCTCTACATTTTAAAATAAATATGACTCTTATTATTCACTTTGAGTCATTGTTTCCCCAGCAAGTAAAGTCAGACGATAGAGGGAAGCGACAGAAAGGAGAAGGGAGGTGGGTGGCTCTGCACTGACCCCTTGCTTCTTAGATGTTTGACTGAAGTATTTAGCACTTGGTATATAAGATGGGAACAGTTTCAAGAGGGAACTTAAAACAACAGGGAGAGAGACAGAGAGAGAGAGAGAGAGAGAGAGAGCAGAGGCCGCTTCCCAGTGGCCAATCCAATCAACAGACAGGCGGCCTCCTGGAGAGGCATGAAATCAGAAGAAACTGTTGCCAACTTACTGGGTTGCCATCAATTCCTGGAGGTCCTCGTTCCCCAAAATCTCCGGGAAAACCCTGAGGAGAGAAGGAAGGGGGGAAAGAAAGGAAAAAGAAAAGCTTTTGGTTACAAAGCAAGATAATGCATGGATATGCAGGGGATACATACAAAATGCAAAAATCCAATTTGTTTTGCTCAGCATGGAAACTGTCAAGAGAACAAACACTTCTATTTGCCAGTTAGAGCTTCTTGTTATTAAATGGTTCTCTCTTCTGCTTTTTCTGATAATTCAATGCGGCTAACAATTAAAACAGCAAAACACACACTTAAAAATATGACATTCATAGGAATAAAAATGAAGCAGGCCCCCCCACCAAATAAATAAGACCACTAAGAAACTGTCATCGCAGTGTCACTCAACAGGCAAGTCACAAACTCCCCCGAAGCAAATCTAATAACATAAGGACAGCCCTGCCGAAGGCCCCTCTAGTCAAGCATTCAGTTTGCCAAAGTGGCCAACCAACCAGATGGCCTCTGGGTCACCCACAAGATGTTTTAGCCATCATTTCAGAGAAGAAAGTACGCTGGTTTTCACACTACGGAGTTCTCTGTGAGCCGTCTAACTACAAAGTTACACATTGCCAAAGGCTCAACTCTTTTTGCTATAATTTCTCCTGCCATCACTTGCCACACTCTCATTTAAAAGCCTTATATGCAGTCTTCGGATTTAAAATATACAGTATTAGGAAAAAAAAACACTGTGGCACAAACACGCTTTGCTCATATATTATTAAAAGAATTTATATACCGCTTTTCAACGAAAAAAAAGTTCACAAAGTGGTTTACAGACAAAAATAATTAAATGGCTCCCTGTTCCAAAAGGGTTCACAATCTTGACTCAAAAGACATCACACCATCATTGCTTTTTAAATTGGCACAGGGCAAGTGATGGCAGCATAAATCATAGACAGCTTCTTCACAATACAACTTATTAGCTGTCATGTGCGCAGACCTTACTACGTGGTGTCTCACGTGTTCACACACGTTCACAAGGACAAGATGCATCCTCCACTCCCACTCAGAAATTTAACGTCTAGTCTAGAGCAGTGGTTCCCAAACTGGGAGCCACGGAAACCAGCCAGGGGAGCCGCGGAGTGCCACGGAATCCTCTCGGAAAACAATGCAATGCCAATTGGCAGGCATCAACGTAATGTAACGGGGAGCCACGGCCAATGGTCGGCAATGGTCAAGGGAGCCACAGGTTGAAAATGTTTGGGAAACACTGCTCTAGAGCACTGGTTCTCAAACTGTCGGTCGTGACCCACCATTGAGAACTTTTGCTGTCCCTTGCCCCTTTAAGGGGCGGGGATAGCATGGCAGCGGCAGCGGCGATCCGGGGATCGCCACCGCTGCCAAAGTGCCCAAAACGGGGGCCCCTGCACTTACAGGGGCTTGGGGGAGCATTGGGGAGGCCTGCACGACCCTCTGCAGGTCCCCCATCTTCGGATCGCTGTTTTGCAGCAATCTTCGGGCACTTCCGGTTTTCGTGAAGATTGGGGGGGCCTGCAGAGGGTCGCCCAGGCCTCCCCAATGCTCCCCCAAGCCCCGGTAAGTGCGGGGGGACCCATTTCGGGGGCGGTTTCGGCAGCAGCGTGGCAATTCCCTGGATCCGCCCCCTCTAGGGGCTTGAAGGAGGAAGTCAAAGCCTGAAAAATGACTAGCGACACTAGCGACTCATACTAACATTGCAAGAAGGCATCAATAAAGGGCAAGGATGGGACTAAACATTTGCCAGCAACACATCCCAGAAAATTAGGACTGCCCCCATGTAAGCTCTTGAATGTAATGCCCCCATGTACAGTAAGCTGTTGGGGTGGGATCTTGAATCAGAGACATCAGAAGCGGTGCCCCCCCCCTCTCTCTGCATCTCAAAGACAGATTATGAGAGGATGGACTGACCGACCTGAGTCTTGCTGCTCCACAGCACCCCCCTGACAGTGGCAGAAAGAGAAACTGAACCACACAGTATAGGAAGAATCAGGTGACCTCTCCTGGGTGTGGCTCCCCAAGTCTGCTCCAAAACCCGATTCCATCGCCTGCCTCTGACCACTTGTATCACAGACTGCCAGCCAGCCCTGGAACCTTGACTATGCCATTTGTCCCATCGGCTCCTGACTGAGCGAACGACGCAAGTCTGACCAGCATGTAAAAGCTGGGGTGACCCACAGGGCAGAGCACCAAGATGGAGAGGTAAACTGGGATAGGAAACCAAGAGCCAGAGGCTATAGCAAGTGCTGGAGCAGAGGAGCAGAGGGCTGAACCCAGAGCCCAAAACAGAGAGAAGCAAAGGAAATCATGTGGGAGGGGGTTCCGGGGGAACTCTCAGACACAGCTGTTCCACTCATGAGCATTCAAGCAAGTCATAATAAAGGAAGTCAGAAGCCCCACTTCTTGCTGGACTTAAGTGGGTCCCAATCCAGAGTCTGTATGCATGTCTGCTTTCCCAAACCTCTTTAGTAGGCACAAAAGGAAGTAAGGCCTTGAGAAGTCAGTGACGCTTCTCTACTGGTGCGTGGGGCCTCAGTTCTGATCTGGCTAGCAGGGGACCGACATGTGGGTAAACGGGAATGGATGGATCATATGAAAATGATACTTAGTTCTTTCCACTGACTCAATCCACATGTTCAAAAACACAGTGTCTCAAATCATAGGGGATGCTCCCAAAATGTCCCTTCAGGACAGAAGTAGTGAACTTAATTGGTTAAAGATTCTCTTCTTTGGAAGCATTTTCAGATCTCAGGGCTTTCGTAATCCTGGTCACATTTTATCATCTGGAACCAGAGAGAGCCGACTTTAGAACTGGCCCTGATGAACAAGTCACGCTGAATGAAAATATCCCTCAGCTGGGTTTTCTTTTCCCATTTTTCTCCCCCAATTCTAAATTTGTCAGCTGCTGGCTTCAGAGAAGAAAAGACACAGTCTTTTGGATTTTCACAAGCCTATCAACTGAGTCATTCCCTGCAGTCAAAACAACAAAGCATCCTATGACTCTTTAAAAACATTTATTGTCGCAGAAGCTTTCATAGACGATGGTAATTCCGGTTTTCGGAAATGGCCGAAAATGGCCGTTTTTTGCCGAAATGAAGATCGGGGAGGCCTGCAGAGGCTCGCGCAGGCCTCCCCGAAGCCCCCACAGGCCTCCCCGAAGCACCCAGAAGCCCAGGTAAGTTTAAAACATTTTTCCCTATTTTTTGCTCCATGCGTCCTATGGTGCGATGCGTCCTATGGAGTGAAAAATACGGTAAATAAGATATTTTTTCACATTTAAAATTGTTTTAGTGCTTTTTATTTAATGATTAATTACCTAATTACTTGATTAATCCAATTAATTAGCAGTTAATTAGCAGGGGTACTTCTGAAAATTGGACCGTGATAGGGGGTACCCAGGCCTCTAAAGGTTGAGAACCCCTGGTCTAATCCAATACAAACACCCACACTCACACAGAAACAGTAAAAGAGACAGCAAGGGTACTCCCCTCCAGAAATTAACAAGGCTGGTTTTGTTGCAATCTCCCCAGAGAGGCTAATAAAGCATCTCAGCCTTGTGGAACAAAGATAATGTCATTTGCACAGAGCAGGACAGATTTTTCCTACATCCAAGGCATGTAGGGGAGATTGTTCACCCCTAGACTCTGGAATAAGATCATTCATATTCAAATGAAACCAGAGATACTATAACGTGCCTCCACTTAGCACCCTCTCTTCTTGCATAGATATTGTTTAAAGGCAGCCTGGAGGGAGGAGTTTTGACTTCTGCATACAGAGCCCTAATCACAACTATCTCCTTCAGAGACAGGTGGTTAGAAGTTTTGCCCATCAAATCAAAGCCTGTCTACAAGTAACTTCTTCTCTTTGCTCTTCAACATTCGTTAATCAGATGGGCAAGACAAGAGCAACAACATTATCCACAGATCTAAACCCTCTTGTTCTTCCAAGATGGTATCACATAGCAGAGCTGACTCTCTCTAAGTTGCCAAGCAAATTTTTTGATGCAGCTGCAATAACTATCAAGTTGATAGGCCCCCTAAATGGATGTCTCCCTTCTTATACAGTAAATGGGGACCACGATCATTGTGTTCCAGCCACTTGGTACATGTCCAGGAAGATGGATAGCATCGAAACGTTTGACAAAGTGGGCTCTGATGGATCCAAGTGACTGTTTCTTGCTTAAGAAGTTGAGATGGGATGCCATCTTGTTCATTGAGCAAAGATAGTTTTCAACCTTCCGCCTCCTTTTGGGTTACAAAAGTCCAAGGATCATGGTTCCAAACTGGATTACAATGAGCCTAGGAATCAATATCACAATTCATTTGGTTTGACAAGAGTTACTCTCCTTAGAATGACAATAATCCTTTTAATCTAGGACAGTGGTTCTCAAACTGGTGGGTTTTCCACCAGGAAAACCAGATGCAGTCGCTACCCACTTAAGGGGGGTGGTGATGTGCAAGGACGTCCTGCCGCTGGGAAAAAAGGTGTTTTTTAAAACTTACCAGGGGTCGCGCCAGCCCTCCAAAAGGCTGGTGGGGCCCCCTCCAAAAGGCTGGTGGGACCAGAGGGGTACCCAGCCGATTTGGGGTGTGGGGCCGGGTCCTCGCCGCCCCATAAAACTAATTAGCATAATTTATGCTAATTAGTTTTTTCCCCGCTTTTTTCGCCGATTTTCGGCGATTTTAAGCCTAAAACTGGGGTTTTTAGTAAGTATGTCTGCTTTTACCGGCACTTTAGTGATATTGGACGCTCCCTCGACGATTAATAGCCTTCTCCCGGGCCCGCAGCTTCTCCGTGCACCCGGCCCGGGTCTCTGTACAATCTTCGTAGTTTGCGCATGCGCAAACCCACGGAGTCTCCAGGGACGTTCTGGGCATGCGCAAACTGCTCCCTGGAGCGTCCCTGGAGACTCCGTGGGTTTGCGCATGCGCAAACTACGAAGATTGTACAGAGACCCGGGCCGGGTGCACGGAGAAGCTGCGGGCCCGGGAGAAGGCTATTAATCGTCGAGGGAGCGTCCAATATCACTAAAGTGCCGGTAAAAGCAGACATACTTACTAAAAACCCCAGTTCTAGGCTTAAAATCGCCGAAAATCGGCGAAAAAAGCGGGAAAAATTCAAATTTTTCCCGCTCTTCCCCAGAGCCTCCCGCCCCCCCAGGAGCCTCTGCGCCCTTGCGCCCTGGGGCCCACCGCCCCAGGGCCCCCCATCTGGGGACGCCTATGGGTGGGACCCCCGGTAACTTAAAAAAAAAAACACCTTTTTCCCGGCAGCGGTGCAATCCCAGGAGCGCCGCCGCTGACGTCGACCCGCCCCCACAAGGACTTACAACTTCCCCAACTCATGGGGAGAACTTTGAGAACTGCTGATCTAGGATGACAAGACAACTGCTATTAATTTACTTCCAAGAAGCTACACCATCTTTGCCTCTGGCTGCCAACTTGAGTTCATTCCATAAACTTTGCCGGATTAAGATGTCTGTTTACTGATTAAGATGTCTGTTTACTTTCAAAAGACTTCTGTATTTTTCCCCTCCTCAATGTACAGATTTTAAAATGTGAGCAGCTGCCAATGCAGCTCTATCCTGGCTGATCCATCCATGAGGCCAGCTGAAGCTGTTGCAGCAGATTGGTGGAGAAGCACCTCTCTCTGTCCGCCCACTTCCCTCGACTGCTCCTCCTTCCGCTCCCTGGATTGGAAAAGTAAGAGGGGAACAGAGAGGAAGAGGAAGCATAGAGGGGAGGCGAGTACTGAGCTAGAGCAGGGGTTCTCAACCGGTGGTAAGCGTAACACTAGTGGTATGCAGACCATTGGCTGGTGGTATGCAGGTCCCTAGCCACCAAGATGAGGGCCGCCAGGGAGCCCACACTGCCCTGCGCCCTGGAACCAGCGCCTCGAGCTCTGCAGAGCCAGTAAAGCTCAAACACGCGGGTTTCCAGGCTCAGTAACGGCCCTCCTCCCCGCCCTTGCCTGTTAGCTTACCTTTCAGGGCACAGCGAAAACCTGGAAGTGCCGATGACATCATCGACACTTACTTCCAGTGGTACGTGACAGGAGAACTGCGCTGGAGGTGGTACACGGAACAGAAGAGGTACAGGGAGAGGTACAGAAGAAATACAGGGTCCTCTTCTCTGTGACACCCCCAGAAATTACGTCACCACCAGAAGTGACGTCACATGCACTCTGTACTTTTTAAAAATGGAGGCTTTTTTTTTTTAAATGGAGCTGGAGACTGGAGGTGGTGGCAAAAAAGGTATGTGGCCGCTTGCCATCCCGTACCTCTGCTGCCTCCTGGTTGATCCCCCAGCCTCAACCCCCATTCTAGTTGCCCCCCCAGCGCCTTAACTTCAAAACGCTAATCTAGCTCTGAACAGCTGATTGACGCTATACAATTGTATAGTGCTAACCAGTTGTTCGGTGGTGCTAGATTAGCGTCTTTAAAATCTTTTTAACCCAGCCCCCCCAGTCTTTTTAAACCCACAGTGGCAGCAATCAAAGCAGTTAAGGAGGAGGGTTCTGGCACCCCCCCATAGCTTCTATCACCACCCCTCTGGCGGTGCTGTCAATCCAAAGGGGGGGGGGTTACAGAAGCTGCAGGGGTGCCAGAAGCCCCTGCAACCGCTTTGATTGCTGCCGCTTTGGGTTTAAAAAGACTGGGTGGGTGGATTTAAAAGATTTTAAAAGACACTAATCTGCCTCCGCCACAGTCTTTTTGTCGTCGTCCCCCGGCTGAGTGTCCTGCTGCCCTGAGGCAGTCCGCCTCACCGAGTTACCCCACTGGGGCAAGGGGACAGGATTTGGCATACCAACTCAAGTGTCAGGAGGTTTGAGCTGGTCCTCAGATCTATGCACATTTCCTCGGAAGGAAGTCCCAACAATCCCCAATACCTGTGGTGAGGAGGAATCAAAAACTAAAGAGTACCCTTCAGTTGGATTAAATCATTAGTGTTGAGCCTCAACTAACCTACCATTCCACTTTAAACCACCTGGTACCCACAAGTTAGGGACATAGGAAGTGACATAGGGACATGAATTTAATAGTGGTCTCTTTTATCATTTTTAGATTGTTATTATTTATTATTTATGAGTTTTAGTTGACTGTTTTTATTGCTTTTAAATAGCGATTATGGTTTTTTGTATTTGTATTTTTTGTTCTTTGTAAGCCGCCTTGAGTCCCTTCGGGGAGAAAGGCGGGGTAAAATACTGTTAAATAAACAAAAAACAAACAAGTCACCTAACCGAGTCCGACTATATGTCCTCCTAGCTCAATATGGCCTGCACAGGCTGGCAGCAGTTCTCCAGAATTTCCAACAAGGGTCTTTCCCAGTCATACCTGGAGATGCCACAAGGACTCGAAACCAGAGGCTTCTGCATGTAAAGCAGGTGCATGTCTCTACCACCAAACCACAGCCCCATCCCCAAGTTCCAGGTCATCAAGAGTGAAAATATTCTGTACTTTTCAGAAGAGAAACTATAAGCGCAATGTTTTAGCTGATTCCAAGAAAGGTTATTGAAGGTATGACCCAACTTTGGCTTTTTTGTTCCATAATGGAACAGAGGGAGCTATGGGTTTTACTATGTGCAATGCAACTCCACATATCCCACCCCAAGCTCATTCCTTTACTCACTTCAGTTAGTGATGCTTTCTCTCTTCATGCAGCATTAAAGGCACACTAGAGAGAAATGAACAAATGTTGTTCTCTCTTATTGGCTGCTCCAGAGGTCTGGGCATCGTTGCAAAGAACAAAACTATGCAGCTTCGCAACTGGGCACTGCTGGGTTCCAAGCTTAGCTGACTGCGTCCAAGGAACTGCAGGGAGAGGTGGCCGCAGGCAGCTAAACTGGCATCTCGCATACATTCACCCCCTGCCAGACTTCTATTTTTTAACTAAAAAAAAAAAATCAAGGGAGAAAACCTCTCTCCAATAAACTCAAAGAACGCGGCCAAAAACCAGATCAATGAAAGAGGACGTCGAGAAAGACAGACCAACACAGCCCTGCAGCCGGCCAAGAAAAATGTCAGCATTTTTGCTCTTGATTTAATTACCAACACTTAAGTCCCACTTTGCTATTGCAGATATTTACAGCAGCAGACAATAAACCTCCCAAGGGCCGAACTCAACTCACGCTTGCTTTCTCTTGTGCAAATGGTGCATGGAGGGATGTGGCCTGGATAGGGACTGTGGGGGGGGGGGAGGGAACTTTTAACCCTACTGCTGATGGATTGTGTCCCCTCCTCCAGTGTATGCAGTTTACACAGCCACAGAAAGGCCTGTTAGCACCAGTGAAATCTTTGAGGGGGGGGGGAAATAGCACTCTTGAGAGATGGGGCAGCTTAATAGGTACGGCCTAGCAGAGCATGTTCTAGGCGGGACTCACAGCCACATAAGGGTTGACTGCTGGCCACTTGAGGCAGCAAGGGTTCAAATACCCATTGCCACCCAACAAGCCAGGGGCAAGCTTTCCAGGTGTGTGCTTTCCAAAATATGTGGGGGGGGTCACTTGGGAGCCTTCCCAGGACTTTTGTCCCAGACTCCACCCCCCAAGTCAGAGCTGCCACTGCAAAAAAAGTGTTGCAATCCAGACCAGGAGAGCAGTGGGGGGGAGGGATAAAGCCCCTCCCTGATCCCAATCAATACCACACAGCCCACAGGGGCAACGAATGCAAAAGCAAACAAGCATGCCAAAGCTAACAATACCACATCTAGGAATGGCCCAAAGAGTAACTCAATAAAACCAAAGGAAAAAAATCATTAAAGTATCAATGGTAATAAACATAACACAATCCTACAAATCAATATCAACGGACAGCAACAGGAAGAAATCAAATGAGACTTCAAAGGCAAGATGTGAGGCCTCTGCTCTCCGCCAAAGGCAAGCAGTCACGGGGCCAAGAGGATGCTCCAAATTCTGGGTGCCCTGTCTCTTGAGCCCAACGGTCATCATTCTAATCGGGGTGGACTTGCAGCATGGCCTCGCAAGTGAACAGGAGGAGGGCCATGCTGCACCTCGGGCCCATCACAGATTTCAGGACTGCATGCAAGGTAAGAGTAAATCCCCTCTCAACGCGAGATTGCAGGCAAATCCTGAAAGCGGAGTACTTATCCAAGGAGCTGAGAGATGTATAAATACGATTAGCTGATTGTTCCCACACCATAACCTTGGGCTAGGCTACGAGGCCACCCAAGTGAGTTCTGTGCTCTCTGGTCCAGGGCCAGCACTGTATCCACTCGGCTACATCGGCCCTCAACTCTTGCCCCCTCCTCACCCTACTACATCTTCGGAAATATCCGAGAACAACCAAATCTCTCTCTCCACCTCCAACCACCTCCTGCACAGCAGGCATGCACAATTCCTTCACCCTTTCATTTTGCTGTTGGAGAACAGGCTGAGCCCTCTGTAGCTCCCCTCCAAATCTTTTTCACTATGTCAACATCCATCCTGAACTGCAGTACCCAAAGAGATAGTGCAATGCAATGGTATCAGCATCAGATGAGGAATTCCTGCTCAGCCATGAAGCTGACGGGGTGACCCTGAGGCCAGTCGCTCAGTCTAACCTACCTCACATGGTTCTGGTGAGGCTAAAATGGAGTGAGAGAGAAGTTGCCATCCTGTGCAACTTGGAGGGAAAGAGAGATTACAAGTAGGAACAAGGATTCAATGCAATTTTAGATGTACTTTAAAATATGCTAATTCAGGTCTACGTTAAAAGCGTTTACAAGACAAGTACACCCTAGTAAAGGTAAAGGTATCCCTTGACATTTAAGTCCAGTCGTGTCTGACTCTAGGGTGCGGTGCTCATTTCCGTTACGAAGCCGAAGAGCCAGCGCTGTCCGAAGACACTTCCGTGGTCATGTGGCCAGCATGATTCACCTTGCTGCAGCACGTAGTGTGTGGCTGGACATGAAACACTGTTACCTTCCCGCAAGCGGTAGGTACCTATTTATCTACTCACATTAACATGCTTTCGAACTGCTAGGTTGGCAGGAGCTGGGCCGAGCGGCAAGAGCTCACCCCGTCACGCGGATTCAAACTGCTGACCTTTTGATCGACAGTTCAAGGTTCAGTGGTTTAACCCTCTGTGCCACCCCGCGACCCAAGTACACCCTATGCACATCCAAATAGATCTCCATTGAAAGATTAAACACTACTTTGCTATATCCTGTGGCCACTCCCTTGCATCTGGCATTGAGCGATAGACTACCTCTCAAACTTGGATGTTACATACAGTCATAAGAACATAAGAAGAGCCCTGCTGGATCAGGCCAAAGGCCCATCTAGTCCAGCTTCCTGTATCACACAGTGGCCCCACCAGATGCCTCAGGGAGCACAAGACAACAAGATACTTGTATCATGTCACCACTCCCTTGCACCTGGCACAAAGAAAACCTACTCCTACAACCAGGAGGTTGCTTATCCCCATCATGGCTTGTAACCTGTGACGAACTTTTCCTCCATAAATCTGTCCAATCCCCTTTTAAAGGCATCCAGGCCAGGTGCCATCACCACCTCCTGCGGCAAGGAGTTCCACAAACCAAATACACGCTGGGTAAAGAAATATTTTCTTTTGTCTGTTTTAATCCTCCCTCCACTCAATTTGAGTGGATTTCCCCTAGTGAGAGGGAAAAGAACTTCTCTCTATCCACTCTCTCCATCCCATGCATAATTTTATACGTCTCAATCATGGCCCCCCTCAACCACCTTTTTTCTAGACTGAAGAGCCCCAAACGCTGTAGCCTTTCCTCATAAGGGAGATGCCCCAGCCCACTAATCATTTTGGTCGCTCTCTTCTGCACCTTTTCCAGTTCCACTATATCCTTTTTGAGATGCGGAGACCAGAACTGGACGCAATCATGGCTTGAAAACCGTGATGGACATCAATCTGTCTAATCCCCTTTTAAAGGCATCTAGGCCAGGTGCCATCACAACATCCTCTGGCAAGGAGTTCCACAGATCAATTCCACATTGTTCTTTAATTATCGGAAGCAAAGCTTGCAATCCATCACTTTGTATTTGCAGAGCGGACAGCAAAAACCCACACAAAACAGGGCATGATGGAGCTAGCTAATCCCGGTTGCTTATTCTCAGCATCTACTAATCAGAGGTACACTGCAGCTAACCATGGAAGCTCCATGACTAATGTTGATAGACATGGTGTCCAGCAAGATCCTCCGTACTTTGCGTGAGGAGAAACAAGGGTGGGCACGATTAGCACGGCAGTTCATGCATGATCAATACAAAAACACCACACAAAGGTACGGGTGATGATCATCCAACTAACACGATCACCAGGTGGAGATCCAAGTGTCTGATTCTGGTTAAAGCTCTTCCTCCACTCAAGTGAAGGAGGTTATTTGGCAGGCACCTCTAACAATCCTGGCTAAACCTCCCAACCACTTGGCTCATCCGCTGAAAATAGGATTTTTATTTTCCTGTTGGCTCAAGGTTGACACTGCTCAAGCCACCCAACCCTCTGGTCTTGTTTGAGAAAGGCTGTGCTTGCCAGTTGGCTGCAGCCAGGTGAATCGGTGCCCAGCGGACTCTCCCCAAGGGCATGGAATTTGCAAATCAAACTGTTTCTAACAAAAAGGGAAGACAGAAAAGGTTGAGAGAGAGAGAGAGAGAGAGAGAGAGAGAGAGAGAGAGAGAGAGAGAATGGATAAAACAAACAATCAAGTCCAAAAGCCACATCCACCTTGCTTTGTGAGAAGGTCTTCCCTCCCCCCCCTTGCCAGATTGAATGGGGGCAGTCAGGATGAAACGGTCCTCGGTCCTCGTGTAGCAGGAGCTCAGAGAGGCACAAAAGCAAAAAGGAACTTTACCCACACTGAAAGCACCCATGGTCACAAGGCAGATTCACACAAGTCTCTTTACTAATTGCATCTCTTTATACTCCATGAGCCTTTGAGGTGCTTACAAACCCTTAAAGCTTTAAGACAAAATTTTGTCTTGTCCAGTGGATCTGAGCATGCTTAACTCAGTCTTGTAAGATGCACGCACGCCCCCCCCCCCGGTTTAAAACCCATTTCTTCACAGCCCACAGGTGTACACATTTAACTCTTGTTGCGTATATACACCTGTGGGTAGAAATAGTTTAATGAGGCAAGTCCTGTTCTGATCACAGATCAGATGCTCAACTAAATCAAACCATGTAGGGAGGTTCTATAGCTCAGTGGGAGAGCTCCGACTGCGCATGCAGCAGGTCCCAGGTTCAATTCCTGACAGCATCTCCAGGCAGGATTGGGAAAGACGCCTGTCTGAAATCCTGGAGCGCTGCTGCCAGTCTGTGTTGGCAACACTGAGCTAGGTGGCCCAAGGGTCTGACCCAGGAGGAAGCTTCCTGTGTTCCTACAGCTGCAACCCCACACACGCTTACATGGGAACTCAATTGGGCTTGCTTCTGAGTAGACATGCACAGGATTGCACTGGAAGTCGAGCATGGCCAGACCCAATGGCAGTCTATTTATGTTGACTTTGGCATGCAAAAATAAATATGGATTGCACAACTGAGCCGCAGTCGAAATGTTCAAACACACCCATGTTTGCAACCACTTTTCTCCAATCCCTGTTACCTGCCCCCTCGCGATATGGCTCCCAAGACCTCCAGTTTCTGTCTCTTCCCCCCCCCACACACACACACAGAAGAGCTGTATGGAGTACAGCCATTTGACAACCAACTGGCAGTTGGTTCAGGACAGGCAGAAGGAATCACTTCTTTGCTCAACAGAGAATTGATAGAGGGAATCTCCTGCCTCAACCCATGATGACCCTCAGATCAGATGGGTTTAAAAGGGGATTGAGACAAATTTATGAATGGTAATCTATCAATGACTATTAGCAATGATAACAAAATGCCATTGGATCCTCATCAGTGATTAAGGCCCTGTCTAGATTCCCCTGCCATCATAAATCAGGCAGGAGGCTAACAAGAGAATGGCATAGAACTCCCTCCCTACAGGAAGTTTGTCCAGTGCCCTTGTTACCTTTCTTTAGGCTTCAAGCTAAGGCTTATTGAGCCTTTGCTTGAAATCTGCCTACCCCACCTGTCACAGGCTGTCACACGCTGTCACAATATCTGAGGTTCAGTTGGAGGGAACAGGTAGCAGGCCCTTCTCGGTGGTGACCCCCTCCCTGTGGAACTCCCTTCTACAAAAGATATATTGCGCTCCCTTCCCTCTTGTATTTTCATATCAGCTGAAAACTGACCTGTTTTTAAAGCCAACCCAGATTATATTTATAAAGGGCTTTGTACCTTTAGGCTTTTAGCCGCCTTGGGTCTTTTCGAGAAGAGGCAAGATACATTTTTTTTTTAATATAGGAAGTTGCTTCAGATCCTTGGGCCATCAAGCTCGGTATGGTCATGCACTGACTGGCAGCAGCTCTTCAAGGATTCAGTTAGGGGTCTTCCCCAACCCTACCTGGCATTGCTGCTACGGACCGAACCTGGAAGCTTCCCCACACCAAGCCAAGCTACACCCCCAAGCTCTACCCCTCTGTTCTCATCCCCCTCCTGTCCCTTCACAGCCTACAGTTTTGCAAATATACAGACAGCCTTTTTGTACACATACATCTCATGATACTAGTGTTGCCTCCACCCAAAGGAACCTGCAACCATTCCCTGGGATTTTCCTAGGCTCACGGAAGTGTGAGTGAGTAACAATATTCCCATTGAGATACTTGCCACCCGGGAATTGCTGCTTGCCCACACAGTTTTCCAATTAGCTGCATTTCTGATGCCTTGGGAAAGAGCTGAGTGAAGCAGGAGACTGGGCGGAGGGAAGCCTTGTCAAAAGCCCATTTCCAAGACAGAGTCGTCATGTTCCTCTCACGTCCCCGCTGAACTGAACTCCCCTGGAAAGGTTTCAAGCTGTGACTCACGTCCAGTACGTCTATTTTAATCTCTTACATTCTTACATCATTCCAGGAGGCCCACAAAATGCAGCACACAAGAATCTCATCGCTCCATCTACTGAAGCCTTACAGCAATCAAGGCAGGGGAGGGAGATGTAAACATCTGGCCGCAGATCTTTCCCTTTGCTTGTGTATACATCGTTCTGTTGGGGGGGGGAGTCAAGAGATCTACAGCCAGGACAGAAGACTGGGGAAATGGCATGGAAGAAGAGACTCGACAACAGAGTTGTGTTAAGGCCAGTGACTGCAGGGGCAACACAGGAGCCACAGAGGATTTCTTCATGGAAGATTTCCACAGTGTTTTGGGGGAAGGGCCACCGCTAGGGGCAGAATATGTGCTCCTACATGCTGAAGGTACAGTGTTCAGTTCCTGATATCCACAGCCAGGAGGATCTCAGGTGGTAGCATCAGGGAAAATCTCTGCCCAAGAAGTTGGGAAAGCAGCTACCAACCACAGCTGGCCACACTAGGTGAGATCGGTGCAGCTGCAACCAGTGGTAGGTGCATTGCTGGTGGGACTTCATAGAATGGCTGGTGGCAGTGGTGTAGACTTGAGACTATTGACTCAGACTCGAGTCGGACTCAAGTCGCATCAATGACTTGACTCGGACTTGACTCGGCAATTGTAAAAGACTCGAAAGACTTGACTCGAGACTTGGAGCATTTTACAACGAGTCAAATTTTATTCAGGTTTAAACCCGTTTTCCCCATTAAATAGATAGGGACTCGCAACCAAAGACTTGGGATTTGGGGGCAAAGACTTGGGATTTGACTTGAGACTTGGACCCAGAGGCTTGATCCACATCCCTGGCTGGTGGTACTTGGCCTTGCAGGGGCGCATGTGTGCGTGTGCAGGGCCCTGCTTCTGCCCTGATGACCATGCAACATTTCTTTGCCTGGCCCAGCCCCATCGGAAGCGGAGATGGCTGGAGAGAGAGGCACCAAGGTGCAGTTGGGCTGGGTAGACCATGCCTTCCAAACAACGCTCAAACTGGGGAAGGAAGATGCTAAGTTGAGGAGAGACCAGGGGGCAGCAGCATCTGGAGGAGCCCCTCCCTTGCTTGCACAAATAGCTGAGTGCTGAGCCGCCAGGTCCCACACACAACACATTAATGGCATGATCTTCCTGATGCAGGAATGGATTTCCTGATGCACATGTTTTTAGTGCTAAATCAGTTCTTCCATACGATTGGCTGTGCACATTAAATTCAACTGCAACCTTAAACCAATTTCAACAACAAAATCTCACCTTTGATCAAGTAAAAAAAGTGCACCAATTGATCAAGCAGATTTGTTTCTCTCTCTCTCACACACACACACACACACACACACACAAAACAACCCCTATTTATTGGCACCAACAAACACTTTTGCTTCTGGTAAAAGAAGCACCACCAGCTGGCTCTGGTCCAGATTGGGATCACAAACATGTTCTTAATCCCCAATGCCACAGTCTCAAGTCATACCCTGTTTTCCACATGCACAGCCTCCAGATCCAATCTGTGCCTCCTCAAGACCAGCTGTCCATTTTGGTGGTGGTCTCCTACACCCTCAGAGCCCAGCATGGTTATCTGCTCAAACATCTGATCATTATAAATATATAATAGGTATGTTTTCCCCACTTTAATCACTACTTTGAGAAAAGAGGTGGCTCTGTGATTGACATAAGCACTGGCCAATCAGCGCTGTGCATATCTGGCCTGCTCTGAACCAGGAGAATTAACTTCATCTTGAGCTCGAGCTTGGAGAGAAGACAACCCTTGTAGATTAAAAAAACAAAAACCTGCATGCAGTCACACCACTGAAGTCACGTACATCTATGCACATCCCAAACGTAAGCATATTAATTAATTAATTTAAAACATCAGAAAACTTTACTTTAAACATTAGGACTTCAAACTGCAGTTCTAAAAATTTTAAGGAAAAGAAAATTCTAACTTAAGCAAGATGATCCATTTGCAAATGTATCCCACCATTCCACAGAAGGGAAAAATCCATTTGCAAAAAAATTAAAAAGATTGCTATTACACATGGGTGTGTGTGTGGAGGGAGGTGGTTTCTGAATGGAAGATTGCAAAACCCAAAACAGCTGGATAGCATTGAGCATACAGGCCCACCGTGTGTAAAATCGTGTCGGAAACGCTGATCAGACCCAATGCTTAACAACCGTTGCCTTGTTTAGCTTACTCAGAGTCCAAGGTTTTCTCCCACTTTTTTTACAGTTATGGACTCAAGATGCTTATGATGTAACCAGTAGTCAGCAACTCTGGCAGATGTGGTTGTTTCTTGGACTCTCGCTCCTCCCCACTGCCTCCCTCACATTCTTTTTTTTTTTAAGTGCAAGAATATTAACCATAAGGGAGGCTGTCAGTTGCACTCCCAAAGCCATTTCTTGCAAGAAGCCACAAGGATACAGACCAGCACTCTGAGGAAGCGCCAGGAGAGAGACAGGGGTTGGGGTGGGGAAGGGGAAATGGAGAGAGGCATTTTTCAGGTAGGTGGCGTTACAGAAGGCGCTTCATGAGGCTGGAAAACCAGAAAAAAAAGGTGTGCTAGGTGGAAAGGAAGGTAGAGAATGTGATGGACATTGCTGAGCAACGCAAGCAATGGAGTCGCAATAGCACTGGCAATAGTCCCTGTCTACAGCCAGTTTTTGGGTTGGCTTTCCCTAATCTTCCCAGATGGGAACATGAACTGTGTCATGGAAGGATGCCAGTCCTTCTTCACTGCTGCCACTATAGTTTACGGGTGGTGGTGCTGTGGAGGACTCGCATCCGTGAATGCCAAGTGCTTCCCACTGCCTCCTTGTAAGCCTCCCCATGGGGCTCTGGCTGGCTTATGGGAAGATGGTGGGGAGTTGCTACAGAACAGATGGCAAGCATCCATATGGACCCCAGCTTAGCAGACAGCAATGGAGAGCAGTGGATACTTGCTGCCTTAGCAGTTGGTTGGGCATGGGTGAGGACTTGGGCATGGAAACAAAGGTCTTTTCTGTGGTGGCTCCTCTAATGTGGAACTCCCTCCTTCAGGCTGTTAGAAACTCCAGACATCGAGATTAGGACATCATACCCAGCGTGTTCCCCCCCCCCCTTTTGCTGTTTTTCTTAACACTCTGCCTGCCGAAGACCTCTGGAGAACATGAAACTTCTGCTCAACCGGTCACATTTCCCCCTCCTCCAAACCACCCCCATCAGCCCCCCCCCCGGTTTCATTTTTGTTTTAAATAAAGTCTGCATAATAGACGAGGAAAAACTTTACCGGCCTACCCATCTTGCCCTTCTTCCCAGGCACGCCAGGGATCCCCTGCAAAACAAAGAGACGGGGGGGGGGGGGGGGAGAGAGATGATTAAAGTCTGACAGAGATGGGGGGGGAATGCAAAGTAGCTATATAACTTGCCAAGCTATATAACGGGCCAAGATGTCAGCTACTTGCTGCCAGATGCAACGGTGAGGGGAAGGGAGAGAAGAGTTGCTTAACCTTATAATGGATACTTTCCCCTGTGCTTAACGCGAGCGCACACAAACACACACACACAAGCTCTGCTCCCACCCAGGGCAAGGAAGTGGAGACGGAGCTTAGCAGAAGGAATAATTAAGCTACTGCTCTGGAACCAAATGAATGCGAAAGCCAAGTCACTCGCAAGAGGTCCTCTGCAAGCATTTGGTTACACAAGCATTAAATCAGCGGCTCCATGGCATTAGCAAATTCCTCCTGTCCACACAGGCTCACATTTGCAGGACCTGGCTTCTTGCCGAGGTCTGGGATATGCCAAAGGCACAGAATGGAGTTGACTCCGTTGAGGAGACAGTACGGTGTTGCAGAGAGAGAGGCGGAGACAGAGACCTGGATTCAATCCCCACCATCACAAAGCTCATTGGGTGACCTCACCCATTTGAGCTACCTCACAGGGATGTTGTGAGGATATGAAATAGGGGGATGGATGGTGTACACTGCCCTCTAAGCTCCTGGCAAAAAGGGCAGGTTAAAAAAAACAAGGAAGGAAGACACTTCTCAGAAAAATCAAGGGCAAGATTTCTCACCTCAGACCTCCTCCTTTCCACCCAATCCCATCTCCGCTCTGCCAAACTAACTAGGCAAACAGTTATTCTCACATATTTGGCAGGGGGGAGCAACTGTCCCTCTTCATCCCACCTTCGTGTCTTTTCCAGGGGCTGCTTGATGGGGTCTCCCGTTTTCTTAAGAGTATGAGGTCCTTTGGGAGAGGGAACTATACTCCATTTCTTTTGCCACAAAGTACTTTGTGAAGACTGTTGTTGTTGTTGTTAAGGAGTGTATGAATATTCAGATCATTAGCTCTGTCTCATGCTCTGGCCATCTCACGTCTAGAGTGGCTACAATCTCCTAGCTTTTAAGTGTCATTCCAGGACACCTCTGTGAAGCACCTCCCTCTAGGCAGTGTAGGCTTCCCAGGAACTGGAATGACTCCAACCACCCAGGCTGGCCACTGGCTCTCCTCAACAGGAAGCCTTCCTGTTCAGGCTGGGGCCTGAAAAATGCTGGGGCCTGAAAAAACTTCCTTGGCTGTGTCTTGAACTCCTGGCTTCCACTTGATGGCTGCCTACAACGCCATTTTCTGACACAACTGCAAGTAACTCCATATCAAGAAGATGAGGAGTAAGGAAACAACCCCCCCTTTCTCTTTGTGGCTGAGAAAACAGAGGACAAGACAACCAGGAAAAGCGAGAGCAGAGGGCACCATACACTGAACGGCCAAAGGCGACACCACAACAGACAATAGGCAAGAACGAGGTGACGAAGACTATACGGACAATGGATGTCACTCTTTGGCATAAAGGGGGCCAATGGGAAGGCTACCCCCCCCCAAAAAAAAATACTCACTCGCTCTCCATCAGCACCTGGCAGCCCAAACAATCCCGGGGAGCCAATGTACCCCTGTGGGAAGAGAAGAAAAGAAAAGAAGAAACCAGGAATCAAAGACGTTTCCACCCCTCTGAAAGGTGCTGTCAAGTCTTTTCCTTTGGAAACAAGCAGGGCGTCCTCCAGCGCTGGGTCCGGGGTGGCCGAGACGAAATAAACCTTGAGGCAAGTGTATATGCCCATGGACTGCATGGTGTTGTCTTCCACGATGTAGTCCAAGGGCACATACCCTCACACCAGGGATCATGAGGACTCCGGGGAGGAAGGTGCCAGCCTGCTGGGGGCCTTACCTGGGCTGGTTCTGAGTGCACCTGAGAGAAACGGAGCTCGGATGCAGGTTAACAAAATCACATTCATGGCTGCTAGCACTGACATCACAACTGCACCACAAAATACCTCTCTAAATGTCTTAGGGTAAATATCCTAGCGGTCTTAGGAACACAGTACTAGCGGATTCCAACCTTTTCGCTCAGCAGGCAAGTACGTGACTAAACAGCCTGTGAGGTGCTTGGGTGGGTGGGTCTCCAGCAGCTGGGCCAAGGTGCCTAATACCCTTTACCTATCAGCTATCAGGAAGGGGCAACAATTGGCCTTATCTGTGCTGCTCTGCAGCACCACCCAGAGAAGATACTGCACCAAGTATCTTATACCCTTTATCTGTAGCTCTCTCAGGCAGGGATAAAGACTGGCCTTATTTGTGTTGCTCTGCAGCAACACCCAAAATGATGGCTAGAGAAGGTACTGCACCTCATCAAGCCCCATCAGGACAAGTGATCTGGGGAAGCAATAGAGTTCAGGCTGGCCCTATACAGATGTTGGCTCTAGTTTGGTCCCCCAGTCTGATGAACTCAACATCTTGAATAGCCACACAGACTGCCATGATCTGCCTTTCTCTGGGAATCCATCTGTAGGTCTCTCTCTGGACATTCAGATCCCAGTCTGCATGTTCCAGAACCTGGTCTAAACTTAGCTACTCACATCTATGTCTTGACATCTATATGGAACCTTGGAAATCCACAGGCCACTTAATCCTATGTATGATCCTGGCCTCTATCTTATCCCACTGCATCTGATTCCCATCCTACCCTGCCTGTTCTCCTTTCAAATCCAACTGTCCTGCTTAGTTATGGATCCTCACTTACTCCCTTAGCCATGACATCTGAACACTTCCACACCTTTCAGTTAGTCCAAAAGATCTCCAAGAACCTCACTTTAACCCAACTTCCAACATGTACCTTACTTGCATCTTCCTACGTCTCTTAATACTACAAGAAAAGGTGGGTCAGCTGGCTTCTTTCAAGAGCAATGTGAATCAAGGCTCCCCCCCCCCAATCGAAGATGTGAAAATGATAACACTTCCAGATTAGACTACTGTCATGCTTTTGGAGACAGCTCAGAAACTTCAGCTCATGCAAACTTAGGTTGCTCACAGGTTGATGTCCGTGGATTGACATTCTCAAACATCACGTATTTTTGTACATGGGACTTTGCTCCTTATGGGTTTGATGCCCTCAAACCACTAGATGATACTACCAATTTGGCTTCTGTTGACTCACCACCTAATGCATTACCACCTAATGCATCAACTATAAATTATTCCCAGCTTGGTTATAATATAAGGAGGATCCTGTTTCTTTCTTACGCCTGTTGTCTTACAAAGGGGGCTTGGGGGCTTCCAACTAGTGCTAGGGACTGAACAGTGGCATTGCTGGGCTTCCCCTCCTCTAAAAATGGGACAACAGCCTTTATTGATCCCTCTTTATCCCAGGAACTCTGGATGCAGCTTGAGATCCTGTCTAGCATGATAAGAAGTTGAGAAAAGCCCTGCTGCATCAGGCCCAAGGCCCGTCTAGCAATCCTGTTTCCCACAATGGTCCACCACTGCTTCCAATCGAAAAGCACACATTACGTTTACCATGGGATGAGTTGTTAGTGCTTTACACTGACACGATCCAAAGCAGAGGCCCAAGGACTGCTACAAGGACAGACGTATGGCAACACTGCATATCACGCGGCAAATGTAAGCAGTGCTTGGATCACAGCAGAGGCTTCCCTGCCACAGCTCCAGCGCTCTGGAATTCCTGCAGCCTCCGCCTGGCCGTCTTTTCCAAGGTGGGTTTGAAACCTATCCTTCTTCAAGCCTTGTTTTGCCTCTCTTGCACTCTGTGGGTTTAATTTGTGCTCTGTTACTCTTCTTGTCTCGACTGATGGCGTATTCGGTTGCATATTTTCAATTATTTGGGGAGGGGTACACCGCTTCAAAGTCCATACACAGAATGGTATAATTCTTTTTTAAAATAAAATAATAATAAAAGCAAGCTTGCCTCTGAGCACACACGGGCAGCCAGATCCTACCTACGGATCCAGCGACGGATTGAGCGTTCTGCCACCAGAAGCCATCGCAAACATGCCATAAGGCACGTTTGCAATGACTCGAGAGTAAGGGAGGCCGGCACAAGGCCGGCCACCCTCACTGCGTCGCCTGGAGATCCATGCGGCCACCAGAGGAAGGTAAGGCTCTGGCGGCGGCCGCATGGGCGGTCCAGGCGGCAAGGGAGGGGGGCCATTGGCCGAGCCAGCCCGGGAGGGGGTGGGGATGGCGTCCGCCATATCCCTGTCCCCTCCTGGGACGGCTCAGCCGTTACATGGCCTCCTCCTCCTCCTACACGGCCTCCTCTGATTGGGCCTGCCCCAGTTTACACCCGTCGCCTTCCCCGAGTAGACCTCCGAGCTGCAGCAGTGCGGCCCGGAGAGGGGTGGGATAGGATCCGGCGGGCGGCCCTAGGACGCCCGCCAGATCTCTACACATGATTTCGCCGATAGTTACTTCCCATTACTGCTCAGCAACCACAGCACACCTCTCTGTGCAACCGGGATTAGGAGTCAGCTCCTGTTTCAGCACTTCCCATTTTGAGAAATATAATGGTTAGAACTGTTGCTTCTCCTCACTCCCTTCCTGCATGGATAAGCCTTTATCTTCTCCCTGCCAGTCAGGAGGGCAGCCAAGAGGGCAAGCTGTGTTACAGAGCGAGCCGCCATTACAGATATTAAACAGTTGATCAGCCCCTTCCTCCATTGCACAAGAATGAAAACTGCAGACAGGGTCAATGTTTGTTTATCACTTGTAATTTTCTGGTGATGGGAGCCAGCTGGTAGCATTTACTGCTCAGAGGGAGAGGAGCACATGACCAAGGGGGAGGCGGATTTATTGGCTCAGAGTGTCACGATGATTTACAATTTCAGTTGGAGAGTAGGAGGTAGAAAGTTGGAGTTCTTTATATATATAAAGAGGCAGAATAAAGGAAAACAGATAAGAAGCCCTGCTCCTCAACGGGAAACCTTGACCCTCGGCTAGACGAACACGCCCAAGCAAGCCCAGATGACGTTCTCGTTGGAGAACTTCGAGCTCTTGGCCTATTGCTCAAGACAGAGATGGAAAAATCAGTCCCCGGCACTTGCTGCTTACAAAAACGCAGTACTGTCATCAACTGGACAGGAGAACAGCACTACTGAACGGGACCAAAAGACCAAAAGTACAGTCATCATCTGAGCCTCTGCACCCTGGACTGCCTCGAACAAAAATTAAGCAGGTGAATTCAACAATTTGAGAGGGCCTCTTTTTTTGGAGCTGATTTTGAGACCCCTTCCCTGCAAAGATTTGCTGAGTGCCCACTCTCCCCCCTTTTCAGCATGCTCTAAAAACATTCTTTTGAGGCATTTCATCTGTGCTGAAACAAACTTTCTAATATGCAAAAGTTTCTCCCTGAATGCTCTCATGAGCTCAGAAGTCCACCTTTCCACTTTTCTGCCCTGCAGTTCCTTCCAGCTTGTCTATCCATCCCTTGTCAATCCAAGCATTGGACTGCAATTTGTCAGCCATATGGTGGGTAACTAGTGGCAGTGGCGTCGCTACCGTGTCGCAGGGGGGGCAAGACGCTGGGGATGACGTGCCGGGAGGGGGTGACGGGCCGGGACTCCCGGTGCGTCACCCTCCTGGCACATCACCCCCTCCTGGCATGTCATTTAAAATAAATGTGTTTAAAGGGTGTCACAGGACACCTTGTTTTGCCGCTAGTCAGCGGTGTCACAAGCCAGCGCGTCACCCCGGGCGAGGGGTCGGCCAGCTCAGCGCGTCAACCCCCACCGCCCCGCTGCGTCACCCCCCCACCCCCGCCATGTCACTCCCCACTTCGTGTCACCCCCAGGCGGCAAAACAAGGTGTCCTGTGACACCCTTTAAAGCACATTTTAAATGTGCACCACAGTCCACTTCAGTAAAACTTCACGTGCAGTATGCAGTGGGTGGTTGTTATGTGTCAGTCAGTCAAACACACAGGTGTAGAGAAAAAACACAACTTGAAACCATAGGAAAAGCCCTGCAAGATCAGACTGAGGCCCACCTAGTTCAGCATTCTGTTTTCCCACACTGACACACACGCCCCCCGCTGCCTCTGGGAAGACCACAACTAGTGTCAAGCTTAAGTGTGCAGGAGAAGCCCCATGACAATTCACAATAGGAGTACTGTGTCCAGTTCTGGTGGCCACATCTAAAAAAAAGATATAGTGGAACTGGAAAAGGCACAGAAGAGAAAGACCAAAATGATGAGTGGGCTGAGGCACCTCCCTTGTGAGTAAAAGCAACAGCGTTTGGGGCTCTCCAGTCAAGAAAGAAGGCAACAGAGGGGGGACACAATGGAGACGTATAAAATTATACATGGGATGGATAGAGTGGAAAGAGGGAAGTTCTTTCCCCCTTTCACATCAGAACCAGGGGACATCCGCTAACATTGACTGGCAGGAGAGTTAGAGCAGACAAAAGAATATTTCTTTAACCAGTGAATAATTAACCTATGGAACTCCTTGCCATGGGATGTGGTGATGGCGTCTGGCCTATGCCTTTAAAAGGGGATTGGACAGACTGAGGGAGGAAAAGTCCATCACACGTTACAAGTCATGACGACGGTATGCAACCACTGGATTTTAGAGACAGCCCCTCTCTGAATGCCAGATGCAAGGGAGTGGCAAGAGGATACAGGTATCTTGTTGTTGTGTGTGCTCCCTGAAGCATCTGGTGGGCCACTGTAAGATATAGGAAGCTGGACTAGATGGGCCCTTGGTCTGATCCAGCACGGCTATTCTTATGTTCTTAGGAAAGACTGAAAATCCAGATGAAAGCTTCAAGATGGGCAAAAACTACTTTTTTTATTTTTTCATTTTTTTTAGAAAATGAAACGGGCCTCATCAAGAGGGCTGTAATTAATTTAACCCAACAGGGGAAAAATAGTTTTACATCAAGCACTGCTTATCATTGATTGGTTTTAGCAGGGTCAAGATAAGGATGGAAACCAGAGTCTGAAATGTAGGATGTGCCAAAACAAAAACAAGCAAACAAAAACTGAGACACTTAACTTGGCTTCCCTTGCAAATCCTCTGATATTGCACCTTGGAAGGGGTTCCAAAATTGGCTTCAACTTCCATCATGCGTGAAATCTTGGTGCCAAAGGGAGGTGTAGAACTGACAGGCCAGGAGTGTGCGTCCACTCCATGGTTTCTGGACAGGGCAGGAGCAAACGGCCGTCAAGTTCAGAACCCCAGACAGGTCCCAGGGCGAAGACAACTTGTTCCAACAAACGTTTGGTGCTGAGACCTTGACTACTTCCCAGGTTCCACTCCCTAGGGAATGGAAAGGTTGGAAGGGCTGGCCCTCTGACCTGGAGTCTGGCATCCCTACAGTGTCACTTGCCAGGCATTCAGTCTGCAGCGGTGAACAGGTTCCAGGGAACTCAATCTCCTGTCTCCTGCCAAGTAATCTTGCCTGGTGAGTCAGTCTCCTCTAATTAGTCTTATCAGATCGCTGTTTCACCTTTAAAAAGCAAACACATTTTCCGCTGGTTTCAATCACAGTTCAATCACTTCCTGGTTGCTCAATTTCCCCCTTCCCAAGATTGCCCCAGAATGCACTGGGGCAAACTTGGGGAAGGGAGGGGGAAATTGAATAACCAGGAAGTGATTGAACTGTGATTGAAACCAGCAAAAAACGGAGCGTTTTGCTTTTTAAAGGTTTTTCAATTATTTAAACCCCCATTTTTGCCCCCTTTCGCTGCTTTTCCCCAATTTTTGCTTGCCTACTACTGGTGCCCTGGTGCTCTGGTGCTGCTGGTGCCAGCTGCCAGCCAGGACTCCCCTGTGCGGGTCGGCTGCCACTGCCACCGTTGTTGCTGCTGCCACCACCGCCATTGCTGCTACTGCCACCCAATTCCTGGCTGGCCAGCTTCATTGGTCCGCACAGATCGACTACCACCATCGCCACTGCACACAATTGCAAGATCCAAGATGGCAGCACCGAAAAAAATCATGGAAGCGGCAGCGGCGGCAGACCCGGAAAACCGGGACTGACCTGGCTCTGGAAACCGGGGCAATCCCGGTTTTTCCGGGAAGGATGGTAAGCCTATAGAGAGGTTCAGCAAATAACAGGAAGTAGTTCCAGTTCATGCTTGGGCTGAGCCTCTCTACCCTCCAGTCGGCTTGTCTGCTAGTTAAAGCATAGAAGCAGACACAGGCCTGAAAAGCAAGACACAGGCATGAATTAAAACACAAAAAGCTAATGGGGGGGGGGGGCATGGCCCAGGGGCTTCTTCAAAGCATTATTAATGTTTGTGTGTGTTGCTGGAGGGGAGCTCGTGAGTGAGTGGGTGGGTGGATCTTTAAAATGCAGCTCCCAGAGTGATCTTTGCAAATGCCAAGCCTCTTTACCATCCAGTTGGATTGTCTGCTTCTAAGCTGCCATAGTTAAAGCATAGACATTTTATATAACGGCTTCAGTTGAAACACAATAAAAGTAATGGGGGGGGGGCACACGGGGGAATTCTTCAAAGCGTTATTAATGCGTGTGTGCTGCTGGAGGGGAGCTCTGTGTGTGTGTGTGGTCTTTCTGGCTGTTATTGCTGGTTTGTGAGTGGCATGGATATCTTTGGGGTTTTTTTTTCTTTTTTAAGGGAGACCTCCAGCCATCGGGAAAAACCACACCAAATTATCTAATTCAAAGAATTCCACAAATCCTTAAGTTTTACCCTCGACTTATCAAAGGGTCATAGCAAATGTCAGGACTTTTGGCTCAAAACGTGCCCCTTGTCTTATATGCAAGATCGCCTTATATGCGAGTGTAGGCCTTGTCCTGCTTCATTCTGCAGAGGCTACCAGCAGGCTGCTGCTGAGGCCAGGGCAACCAATTCAGTTACAGCTGCTCCTCATTTTCAGATCAGTGGGCAGGAGTGAGGAGGAACAAACCCTCCGAAAGCACAAAGGTATCATTTCCCGTGACCAACGGATACTCATCCAGATAATAAATCCCACACATACACATCTTGTCTTTGAATTTCTCACCCACTGTCTCAGCCCTTTCAAATTTCTCTCTGCACAACCACGAGATCTAGCAACTTGATTAAGATGAACACTAGGGATTCTCCCAAAATCCTACAAATTCCAGGAAGCAGAATGGTATGTCCTGTGCAGCTTTCATAGCCATGCAGGAGAACTCACCAGCCATACAGAAGGGCTGAAAGACATATTCACGCACTCATATTCACAGAATAAATGTAGGAGTGAACTAGAAGTTATGCACACATGCATGCAAAGAAGCCTCCCAGGAGGAGGCGATTCCTCTCCTCCACATCATGCCTGCAGAAACTCCTCCCCACACCATGATGTATTTTGCAAGGGAAACAAAGGAAACAGCAGTAGTAAGGGGGATTTTAGAGAAAGCAAGCAGCTGGTTGTTAGTTATGAGCATCCCCCATGCACCCCACTGTTCCTCCATGAAAGTCACCCCCTCCCAAAACTAAATTTGCTTTTTAGAAAATGAAGCTGCCTTCATTGCATGCATTTCTACATAGTGTGTGGTTAGGCTGCCAAGGTCAAGAGAATGCCAGTGCCGACGACAACACAAATAACTGGCTCTCACTTACCCGACTGCCTTTTGGACCGGGCTCTCCTATAGGTCCAGGTAAACCCTGCAACAGAAGGGGTGTGTGAACAAAGACAGATAACTGTGGATATGTTATAACTTTTTAACTTTTGTAAACAGTGCCAAAGTAGAGGCTCCTCTACAATTTGGGAGCAAGTCCAAGAGATAGCTGAAAAATAATAATGCATCAGCACTGAAAAACAAATTATCCAATTGCTGCCGAGAGATGACTCAGCAGAAACTGGATTCAAACAGACCCAGGGGGTTGATTTAAGCTCCATTCCACTCCATTCCAAAGCAGCTGAGCTACAACGGAGTAAGGTGTGGAACACTGAAGGGTAATTGGGCTGCCTTTATCCAATTGCAATAAGTCTCTGCTTCTCTCATAAGCACTCACACATCTTGGCTGATATACCAAGAAGTTAACAGCTGTGTTCGTCACTAGGAATCAGAAGCTGTACTTGCATCTGAGGCATCTCTTGCCAGGAGGTTTCAACCCTGAAATGCAAGATCACCAGAAGGTTTTGCTACATGCAGGGACACCAGGAGGGCAAGAACAGAGCCCCCGGAGCCCTCGTGCCTGTGCCAGGGACAGATTCTGCTCTAGGACATGCTGAGTCATGGGCCAGCGCCAGGTGACTCGTAGAAAACTGATGATTCATGCAGCATCGCTAGAAGCCTCTGAGCCAAGATGGGGGAGCTGGAGTGTTCAGTTGCAAAAGAGAACAGATATATGTTCATAGAATCATAGTGATGGAGGGAGAAGAGACCAGCATTAGACAGTTTCTCTAGGATCAAGCAACTATAGTTTATCAAAAGGACAGGGACAAACGTATTGGGGACAGTGTAGCTCTGTATGTCAACGAAGGTACAGAAACTGGCAAATAGAAAATTGAGGGGATCGGACTACTCCAGAATCATTGTGGATGGAAATACCAAACCCAATTAATAATTTAGGACTGGGGACATGCTATCACCCTCCTGACCACAATTCTGAGAGTGAACTCGGCTTGGAGAAAGGCATTGTAGCAATGCATGAATTCAATTACTCTCACAGAGACTGGGAAAATTCACATTCAGACCATGACAAACGCAGAACATTTCTAGATATGATGAACTTTTGATTTTTAACAGGCTAGTGGGAGGAAGAGGTTCTCTTAAAGCTAAACGAATTGAAGTCAATGGAAGCGTGCATGTGCAAATTGTACATGAGTAGTTTTTGAATGGAGAAAAAAGACCATTTCCCTCCCCCCCTGTCAGTTAAATCAAAGGTTCGCTGTACACTAAATGGTTGTGTTCTAGAACAGTTGGAACTGACCAGAGGGGAGGTGACCCTACACTTGGCACCTAGGACCCAAAATGAAATGGAAGCCTTGTCAAACCAATAGGGAACAGTGACCGTAAACGCTATCGAGTTCAACACACAGGCAATTGGACAGTTTCCAAGGAAGTCCAACACAAAAGAAGGGCCCTCTTATCAACGAAGGAACTAGTAACAAATGAGTCGAAAGGAAAAGTCAAAAGGGTCAAATCTCTCAAGATCAGCATTTCTCAAAGTCTTACAGGGGAGTTTACTCCCCTGTCTTTGCGGGGGCGGGGTGATGTCAGAGGCGACACTCCAGGATCATGCTCGCCCCCAACTCAGAAACACTGTTTTTAACATACCTGGTTGTCCTGCCAGGTCCCCAAAGGGTACAGAGAAGCTGCTGCAACCTCTGCAGGCCTCCCCAAGGCTCTAAATGGCGCTGATCATGTCGCAAAGCCCACTTCCAATTTTTGTCCAAAAATTTTGCCAGTGGGCTTTGAAAACTGAAGTGGGCAGAGATCTGTTGTCTCACGATTTGTGAAGCACCAGATAGACAGGTGGCATTTTTACAGACAAGTTTATTTCCTCTTTGCTAGATGCCTGCTTCACAACTTGCCTGCTTCACAAACAAAATGGAATGGTTTATTCTCCCCCTGCTGCCAACTCCACCCCCATGGACGTTTTACAAAAGCAACCTGGAATCCCAACATGAAGTGATGCTCTTTCTAGCTCAGCCATCATTGTAAAAGGGTTTTTTTCTTCCCCCTCTCCCATCAGGCCAAAGTCAACAGACAAATGCAACCAGAGAGAAGCTAACACCGCCACCTTTTCCACTGCACTGCAATACCAATACCAGCTCAGAATAATAACAAGTAATAAAAAGAGAAGAAAAAACTTCCACTGAATCAGGAAAGCAAACGTTTCTGGGACTGAAGAGTTTGCATACACCGCTTGGATGAACTGGTCACAGAGGATAACAGAGAGAAATAGTTTCTCTCTCACACACATACAAAGATCTTTGAATCAACTGCTGTTGGCCAAAAAACGCATGCAAGCCTTTGAGTTACACAGAACTTCTCATCAAACAAAATGGAAAGGCGGTGACTTTGAGGTGGGAGGAGTGCACGTCAATGGAAGGGCTGCTTCTCTGGGTTGGCTTTTTTTCAATTATGTGTGCCCCACATTGGCAATATGACATGGCACAGCCCGGACAGAAGTTTATCTCGCCAATGAGAACTAGGTGCAAGTCCCAGGCAAAACACACAAAAAAGGGACAAATGTTCCAGGTGAGAAGGTTCACTGTGACTGGACTTGAATCCTTTGCTACTTGTGGGACAATGTTGTCTTCTGCATGCATTCCCCAAATCCCTATGCTGTGCACAGCATGGTAAGATTTACTGCACCTGCCTGCCAGGATAACCTTTGGCACCTGGGTTCCCGTCGGGTCCTTGTTCACCCTGTCAAAACAAAAACAAAACAGAGGGATTCAATTGGGTTCCACAACCTGGCCACTTTTTAATAAAACTGTTGAATCCAGTTCACATCTGATCACAACAGGCCATGCGCTGGTGACATCAAGGCTGGATTACTGCAACACCCTCTACATGGGGCTGCCTTTGAAGACTGTTTGGAAACCATAATTAGCACAAAATGAAACGGCTCGTGTAGTGATGCAGGTAAAGCTGCATCAAAGTGCATCAAATCAAAGTGCTGATTTTGAACTTTAAAGTCCTGTATGGCAGTGGTATCTCAAGGACCGCTTTCTTCCATATGGGACAACCCCCATGGGTACCACCAGTCTCTGAGGCTCACTGAGAGGAAGGGCCTTCTACGTAGAGGCACTACAACTGTGGAACTCCCTGCCTACTGAATTAAGAACTGAACCCTTCCTATTACCCTTCCAGTGGAGACTTAAGACTGTTTTGTTTCGTACTGCATTTGTGCCTTGAATGTTATTTCTGCTGATTGTGGGTATTTTGCTGGTGACTGTTTTATCGTCTTGTGTTTTTTATATTGATTGTATAATAATTGTTTTTACGTTTCACTGCGATTGCAAGCCGCCCTGGTTCCTTTTCAGGAAGGAGAATGGCGGGATAGATATCTTTTAAAATAAATAAATTCATTTTTCCGGAAAGAACAGGGTGGTTCTTGCTGTACTGACTGGTATCCTAGACAGATACTGCCAGTCAGAGTGGATGATTCTGACCTAAATGGAGCAAGGGCTCGACTCGCTACAAAGCAGCTGCATGTAGCCATGTCCAGCAGCAGCGACTGATAAATTGCATCCTGGGTGAACTGATGCATATTTCCCCATCAGTCTTAACAAGCTCTGCCATTCCTTAGGGATTTACGCCCACCCCCAAGTGCAGGCATTGCATTTATCCAAACAGAAAAGAGGTAGGTTCAGCATAGGAGAAAATTAAAATTACTGCTTTGTTCTTTAAGAAGCGATTCCATCCACCTCAGCTGAAATATTAATACACCGTTGGAAAAGGGGGGGGGGAGAGACACAATACTAACCAGCACACAGCTATTTCCCTAACATCACATTAAAAAATCAGAAAATATTAAGAAGCTTAAAAGTCTCCTACCACTTTATTCACCACAGACCAACAGCAAAATTTGGGACTCCAAATTAGCAAGGGAGCCCACTGCAACAAACACAAGATTCCCCCCAGGGCTGAAGCAAACGGGGTCCTAAGCTATGTCAAGCCATAGAGGCCCATCCTTGTTACCCAGAAAAGCTGATTATTCTTAACAGAGGAGTTAAAGAAAAGAGACCAAGAAAATAAAACATTCCAAAGCTTTATACTTGCATGTATTCATAGGCAAACATGCAACCGTTTTGAAGCACCGCCCGCTTCTTCAGTCCGGTGCTGTATTGTAAGGTCCTAAAAAGCCTGTTTAAAGAAAAAAAATGCAACCGAAAACGACTTCCGGTTGCGTGCAAAACTGGAAGTCATGTCTGATCGCATTTTTGTGGCACTGGACCAAAAAAGCGGGTGGCGGGCCCGCAAGGCACTTAAAAAAAGGTTAAATGGCGCCGGCGGGGGCAGTGCCATTTTAGCTTTTTTTTTGAAGCGCCATGCAGGCCCACTGCTGCCCATTTCTTTGGTTCAGCACTGCATTGTAAGCTCAAAAAAAAAAAAAAAGCTTGTTACAAGACAAAAAAACGTGATTGGAAGTGACTTCCGGTTTCACATGCAACCGGAAGTCACTCCCGGTCACGTTTTTTTCTTTTAACAGGCTTTATAGGACCTTACAATGCAGCGCTGGACAAGCAGTGGGTGGCGGGCCCGTGCAGCACTTCAAAAAAAGCTAAAATGGCGCCGGTGGCGCCGCCCCCCCCCCCCACTGCAGATTTAAATATACGTTCCCGGAACCCCCGCAGATGCCAAGGGCCAACTGTATTAAAAACTTGAAACGTTCATGTTTAGAGGCATGAGTCCTTCAGCTGAGGCTCACTTAGCTTGTGTAAGCTACGAATCCGGCCCCAATTCCAGCCAAAGTCTGAAACAGTTATCAATTCAATTAAGCTTCAGTCCAGCACAAAGCTTCACATGTGCTCTGATGCACTCATACAGCTCCTCTGCAAGCATAGCGATTAAGAGACTGAGCTGAGAATCAGGACTTCTTCAGTTCAAATCTCATATCTGCCATGTATTCTCACTTGGTGGTCATTGGCAAGCCACTCCCTCCCAGCCTTAGTCTTCCCTATCTCCATCTGCAATATGGGAATAATAATACTCCTTTCCCTTGCTGGGTTGTTGTAAAGATTACATCAATATAAGTCATGCAACATTCGTTGTTCACTCAGTGCCTGTACAATCACTCACCTGGGAACCCCATCTATGCTGCCTTGACTTCCATGATGGAAGAAATGAAGGAAATAAATCTAACCAACAATGAAGCTGGGTTTGGGGTGGGTGTAGAGGGTGACATTGCATCTCAGATTTCAAATGTTGCAAACTCCTTTAAGGATTTGATGTTCACGTGGGGTCATGCATCTACTCAATACAAAAACTGAAGAGCTGCTATCACCACAGATTACTGTACTGGAGACCCTTGTGCTGCCTCAAGTGACCTTCAGAAGGAAGAACACAAAACCTTTGCAAGAACAGACAAAAGGAAATATTTCTTTACCTGTGTAAGGGGTAAAGTGTAATTCACCTGTGGAAACTCCTTGCCACAGGATGTGGTGATGGCACCTGACCTGGATGCCTTTAAAAGGGGAGTGGACAGATTGAGGGAGGAAAAGTCCATCACAGGTGACAAGTCACAGTGACTGTATGCAACCTCAGGGTTTTAGAGGCAGCCTGTCTCTGAATGCTGGATGCAAAGGAATGGCAACAGGATACAGGGATCTTGGTGTCTTCAGGGCTCCCAGAGGAATCTGGCGGGCCACTATGAGATACGGGAACTGAACGAGATGGGCCCTTGGCCTAATCCAGTGGGGCTCTTCTTACATTCTTAAGAAGCATAGATTTTAAGTCAATGTCAAAACAGATTTTATGCCTTTTTAAAAAAACCCACTCACCTGTTCTCCAGGATGCCCTGGTGGGCCTGGGTACCCTTTCTGACCCTGTTTAAAAGAATCAAAACACACATATCAGTTTTCTTTTATCGTTAACATGGTTGGCCTTTTTCAGTGCTCAAAAAGAACCATTCTAGCAAGGAACATCACAAAAGTCAAATCAGTATTGTTGGAAACGAACTCCAAACTCATCTCAAAGACGCTTGGATAAGCCTGGTCATCACAGCCCAGTTCTCACAACTGATACATGCTCGCTTTGTCCAGGGTGACTCCACAGGTGTGTGTGTGTGTGTGGGGATCATGCCCACTGCAGGGGCTCACACCCATGCCTTAGCAACCCCTTGGCCTTGAGGGTCCATTGCCCCCCAGCACTGTCAAGTAAGCCAGGGCCCTTGGGGTGCTTACTGTCTGAACATCGGTATTGTTGGAGACTCACTCCAAACTCATATCAAAGCTGCTTGGATAAGCCTAGTCATCACAGCCCGGTTCTCATAACGGATACATCCTCGCTTTGTCCAAACTGTCTGCTGCAGCAACTGCTTCACACCATCACCCCATAAGCCAGGGCCTCAGGGAGGCTTACAATTAGGGAGAAAGCAGCAGGAGAAGACATGAATCGTGTTTCATGCTGCCGCCCAGAACTATAGCAACAGAAGTGAAGGAAAACTGGCTGGCTTTCCCATCTGGGTCCCAGAGACAGCATCCAGCCAGGAAGTCCAGCCCATCTAACCAGGAACCAGACTGCAGTTCCTCCTTTACTGGGCTGTCATGTGGGGACACGTATCTGTTATGTGGGGACATGCATCTGGTTCCTGAACACACCGGGGGGGGGGGTAGCTGGCATGCACAAGTACTGTACTTCCAAAGAATGGGGGAGTGTGCCATGGGGGGGGCGCTATTGTACAGTTTTTGTCCCAGGGTTTCCCAAAGGACACACACACAGTATATCAGAGAGAGAGAGAAGCCCTTTTGACTTGAGATGCCAGGAATGGAACTCAGGACATTGCGCATGCAAACCACATCCTCTCCCACTGAACTACAGCCCCCTCCTCTTTCTCTACCTTGATAAGATCTTTCATCAGGGACATGCAAGACCTCAAGGAAGAACTCCACTGTTCATCGCTGTGAACCAGCAACAACATTCAATAGAAAAATCTGTCCAGGCTCATGACTTCAGCTTTGTTTTGCCAAACAATAATGGCCCCCTTACGTCTACAATCCTAAACACCCTTAACCTGAGAATAAGTCCCATTGAACTTCACAGGACTTACTTCTGAGTAGGCATGGCTAAGCTTGGGACGTTAATCACAGCCCCCCGATATTTTCTCATGTATGTAATTTGCTCAGTTCCACTGCATTATGGGCTTTGTAGTCTTACAGATATCCAAAAAGTGGAACTCTTCCTTTAAATGGTGGAGGTTAAAGCGATATCTGGTTAAAGCGATGTGGGCTTAGACAAAACTGATTCCAAATTCCAGAAGGCGATACTGCCACAGCAAAACTCCCAACTGCACCCAGAATTCCATTTGCGATGCAATTCAGGCTAGCCCATCTTTTATCCTTGTATTTTCCATTTTGTTTTCGGTTTTTTGGTTTTGTTTTGTTTTACTTTAGGCAAAGCTATTTCTTACACAATTTGTTTTAAACATTCAGTGCAACACAGTCCATATTAAAGAGTGACGACTGTGGCTAAGGAGAACAGATATCAGGAAAAAATAACAGCCCCTAAACAGTGGCGCCCCTAGAGGTGTGTGGGGGATACCTGGGGGGGGGGTTGACATCACTAGTGGCCAAAATGGTGAAAACTTTGTCTTTATGAACAATATCATCATGTTATATATCATTCGATGCGTACCTTCATGCAGAATGCAATGAAACAAACAGGATAAGTTTTGACCTATCTGTATTCTATCAAAGGTTATGGCCAAATAACCAGAAAACTAAAACAACTGCCTTATGTTGTAACAAAAAGTGGATTTCCTTAACTCAAAACAGACCGACTGTTCTGAGAGCCGAGTTGGTTACTGATTTGTTGGGTGACCTGTACTGGGTGATATTATATATCTGGATTTTCAGAAGGCATTTGACACGGTCCCTCATGAAAGGCTCCTGAGAAAACTCCACACTCAGGGAATAAGAAGGCAGGTCCTCTTGTGGATTAGGAACTGGTTGAAGACCAGGAAACAGCGAGTGGGAGTCAATGGGCAATTTTCACAATGGCGAGAGGTGAAACGTGGTGTGCCTCAAGGATCGGCCTTGGGACCGGTGCTTTTCAACTTATTCATAAATGACCTGGAGTTGGGGATAAGCTGCGAGGCGGCCAAGTTTGCGGATGACACTAAAATTTTCCGGGTGGTGAAGACCAGCAGGGATTGTGAAGAGCTCCAGAAGGATCTCTCCAAACTGGGAGAATGGGCAGCAATGTAAGTAAGTGCAAAGTGATACACATTGGGGCAAGAAACCAAAATTTCACATATACGCTAATGGGTTCTGAGTTGTCTGTGACGGATCAAGAGAGAGATCTTGGGGTGCTGGTGGACAGGTCGATGAAAGTGTCGACCCAGTGTGCGGCAGCTGTGAAGAAGGCCAATTCCATGCTCGGGATCATTAAAAAAGGGATTGAGAATAAAACAGCCAATATCATTATGCCTTTGTACAAATCGATGGTAAGGCCACATCTGGAGTATTGTGTCCAGTTCTGGTCACCACACCTCAAAAAGGATATAGTTGAATTGGAAAAGGTGCAGAAAAGAGCGACCAGAATGATTCGTGGGCTGGAGCACCTCCCTTATGAGGAAAGGCTACAGCGTTTGGGGCTTTTCAGTCTAGAAAAAAGGCGCCTGAGGGGGGACATGATTGAGACTTATAAAATTATGCATGGGATGGAGAGAGTGGATAGAGGAAAATTCTTCTCCCTCTTGCACAACACCAGAACCAGGGGACATACACTAAAATTGAGTGGAGGGAGAGTTAGAACGGACAAAAGAAAATATTTCTTTACCCAGCGTGTAATTCATCTGTGGAACTCCTTGCCACAGGATGTGGTGATGGCACCTGGCCTAGATGCCTTTAAAAGGGGTTTGGACAGATTCATGGAGGAAAAGACCATCACAGGTTAGCAACCTCCTGGTTTTAGAAGTAGGTTCTCTCTGTGCCAGGTGCAGGGGAGTGGCAGCAGGAAACAGGTTATCTTGTTGGCTGTGTGCTCCCTCAGGCATCTGGTGGGGCCACTGTGTGATACAGGAAGCTGGACTAGATGGGCCTTTGGCCTGATCCAGCGGGGCTCTTCTTATGTTATATATTAAAATAAATAAAGTTAATGGGTGTGACACCATGAGTTACTGGACCGGGTGACACCAACCCTAGTGCCACCACTGACCAGGAGTAATCTGTAGAAATGCATAGTCCTGCCTTATGGGCATCTTTTGTAGAACCCAGCTTAGCCCAACCTTGTTTCTCCCTATTCACCTCTGGGATCCATCATGGAGGTGACGCGCTGAGCTCTCACACAGGGTGATGCAAACCCTAGTGACGCCTCTGTTTAGGCTGCAAACATACATTTAGGCTGTATGTATAATATTGTAATTTAAAGGTAATTTTGATTATACGGGAGGCAGGGCAATGACGTGGGGGTGGGGCGATGATGTGTTGCCCTGCCCACTGTATTGGAGGTGATCTATCATGGGTGTGATGCACTGACCCACTGGCGTCACTGCAAGGGGGGGACAGAGCTCTAAGTTCCGCTGCGGTCAGACCGTCCGTTACACGGGAGCACGAAGCACCCCGCCCCCTCACCTTTGGAGCCATTCAAGTCGGTGAAAGCACCGGTGAGAGCTCCGCCCCCCCTGCAGTGACGCCAGTGCACTGACCTCCCGCACCGGGTGATGCAAACCCTAGGAACCCAATAACCCTAGTATTGGGCTCTCAGCCAGACATAAAGCAGTGTCTGGGAACCAACTGAATGGCTACCTTGAATGAACCAGGGATGTTTCTACAGCATTGGTTCTCAAACTTACCCACTCTGTGACCCACCTTCTGCATGGAGCTCGGAAACCCAGAACTAATGGTGGTGATGTGATGATGTCATCATGTCACTGCCATTACTTCCAAGTTGCTGGGCTTTCGTGGGTTTTTTTTTCTGGTGGAACCTCTGCATAGCAGTTCTTGGCCCATTCCAGGCCTTGTCGTGTCGTTTTCATCAGCAAGAAAACTATGCGACAAGGCCTGGAACGGGCCGAAGACTGCAATGCACGTAAAAATCCGGCAACCCAGAAGTTTGTGCAGGGCAGCGTTCACGACTCACCAAAATATGGGGCACAACCCACTTGTGGGTCACAATCCACACCTTCAGAAACGCTGTTCTACAGTTTACATAAGAACCTAAGTAAAACCCTGCTGAATCGAACCACAAGCCCATCTAGTCCAGCGTCCTGTATCTCACAGTGGCCCACCAGATGCCTCAGGGAGCACTCAAGACCACAAGATCTCCGTTTCCTGTTGCACTCCGTTGCATCTGGCAATCAGAGAGAGGCTCTGAAACCCGGAGGTTGCATACAGTCCTCATGACTTCTAACCTGTGATGGACCTTTCCTCCATCAATTTGTCCACTCCCCTTTTAATGACATTTAGGCCAGGTGCCATCGCGACATCCTGTGGCAAGAAGTTCCACCGATTAATTACATTCTTCTTGGACCTTCTGAGATATCTGAGGTGGTTTGGGCTTACTAGCCCTGCAACTGAAGGACACAGGTTCAGCATGTAATGACTACTGGTACCCAATACACCTAGTGCGGTAGGCTTGAATCTGGATTTCACCTCTCAGGCTTTCTGCATCGTCAAAAACAGAAAGTACTTTTTTTTGGCTCTTGAGCTTTCAGCCTTCCTATTTAACAAGTTTGCATTTGCAGGACTTGTTGCCTGTGTCGTCCCCTTCTTCACCTCCATCCTTTTTCCATTTCTCTACAAAACAGGCCAGGCTGTCACTTGGCCTGTGGATGGATTGGATTAGGGATGCCATTGCAAAAGTATCAACAAACCTTCTCATTTTGCAATTCTTTATGCAGCAAAGCACCATGAGATTTCCTCTTCAGACAATGGCCCCTTTTTGATTTAGTGCCCTGGAAGTGTCGGGTACAGGAGAGCAAACTCAGACTTATCGTTTCCTCCTGTCATTTCAGTTCTGTTTGATGAGGCTCACTTAGGGCGATCCTTGGGCCAACAGCTTTGCCTAGGGTTTGAGTCACCCGGTGCAGGAGGTCAGTGCATCACCCCCATGATGGACCTCTTCCCATGCAGTGGGCAGGACAATGCATCATCATCCCTCCCCATGTCATTGCTCCACCTCCCACATAATTAAAATCACACCTTTAAATTACAATATTATATGTACGGCCTAAGTGTATGTTTGCAGCCTAAACAGAGGTGTCACTAGGGTTTGCATCACCTGGTGTGAGAGCTCAGTGTGTCACCTCCACGATGGATCAGAGGTGAATAGGGAGAAACAAGGTTGGGCTAAGCTGGGTTCTACAAAAGATGCCCACAGGCAGGACTATGCATTTCTACAGATTACTCCTGGTCAGTGGTGTTACTAGGGTTGGCCTGGAGGTTGGCCTGAAGAAAGCTAAGCAGGTTCAGCGCTGGTTGTCGCTTGGAAGGGAGACTGCTGCCACTGACGAATCTTGTGAAAGCACTGTGAGTGTGGAGTGTGTGAAATGCGTAGGAGTCAGCTGGCAAGATGGATAACACCTTGAGAACTGACTGAGGGATACCTGCGGATGCTGCAAAAAGCTTGGAAGGCAGAAGCACAGCCAGGATGTGGCTGCACGTCCTGCACGTTTGAAAGGAAACATCTGGGAATGAAGGGTTCTATGTTCTCATAGAACAATACTTGTAAAAAAAACATTTGAAAAATTGGGGTTTAGAATGACCTGCCTATGGAAACTGCCTTGAATCTGTAAAGAAAAGGTGGTATATAAATACCATAAATAAATAAATACATTTCAAATGTTTCCTAGGGCAGCCAAATGAAACCTGTAATTCGCACCAGAACCGAAGGATGCTCACAGGCTAACTCAAGTCACCAAATTTCACACACATTGTTATGTTCTCCCCTTGCAGAGCGAATAGGCCATTATGGAAAGCTCTTGTTTGCTGCCATCACTACCGAGAAGTGCTACTCAGCAAAAGGAGCCATTCCCTCCCCTCTGAAAAGGTCTCCTGCTTGTTTGGTCAGCTGTTTCTTATCCCAAGAACCGGGGGGCATAAGAATTGTGGGTAGCACAGGGTGGGAACGGCCAAACCACAAAACAGACATGGCACTCTTGCTGTGATCTATGGCACAGAAGGAACTTTCTGGGCTGTGAAAATAGGGGAAAAAAACAGCAGAGATCCAAGTATCTCCATCAGCGCTGCTTAAATTATTTCACATTATGGCAGGACTGCCATAGTGGCCCCACAGGAAGCAGAGATGCCTTCTCCAGCTGGGCCATTGCTCCCCGACAAGAAGATCAGCTACCCTGAAAGAGAGCAACACCAATTCTCCTGAGTTAACAGCAGAGGCTAAACTAGGGCGGAGCGGGCGGAGCATCGCCCGAAGGGCGCCCCGCCTGGCGCCCCGCCCGCGAGTCCGAGTCGGACTCGGAGACTCGCGTGTCCGAGTCGGACTCGGAGACTCGAGTCAGACCGCCCCCTCAATCGGGAGAGCCGGCTCGGGGACGTCTTCCCCGGCCGGCTGCCCGGGGCCTTCTAAGGAAGGCGCGCGAGAACGGTATTTATACCTTTTTATAAAGGCAGCCTTTTTCCCTCAGTAACAGTCTGAGCATGCGCAAAAAGAACGGTATAAATACCGTTCTCGCGCGCCTTCCTTAGAAGGCCCCGGGCAGCCGGCCGGGGAAGATGTCCCCGAGCCGGCTCTCCCGGTTGAGGGGGGGTCGCCGCCTCCCGGAGCGCGCAAGCCGCCTCCTCCCGGAGCGCGCAAGCCGCCTCCTCCCGGAGCGCGCCATTATAGGGGCGATATTAATTATAGGGCGCCATACAACGGGGGTAGTGACGCCCCTGGTTAACAGTGATTTGAGTGCTGTTATATTTGGCCACATTCCTTTTAACTTGTTCTGCCTGTCCTGTTCTCGATGCGTGTTTTCTCTCCCTAAACTCCAAATTGTGTCAATTTCAAATTGGATTTGTATTGCTTTGCAGAAATTGTCAGCTGCCTCGATGACCCCCACCTCCTTTCAGGGGGTGGGATGATGAACGATAAGTATTTTGATTGATTGATTGACTGCCAACTGCTTTGCAAGAACAGAATTCTGAAAGGCACGAACGCAACTGTATAAAAAATAAATGCATAGGCCAGGCTAAGGGTGACATCCAATCTTCCCTCTCATTTTCCCCTCGAGTGCGTGGAGCCCTAACGTGTCTGAGCAGGGGTGGCTGTGGAGTGCTTGGCAATGACATCATCACCACCGAGCTCCGGAGTACTGAAAGTGAAGGTGTGCTTATAGGGAGGGCTATAAGCTTGGCATCTGGACCACGTTCATGAGGGTCTGGGGAGGGTCCTGAACTGGATAGGAGGTCCCAGATTCAAATCCTGGCATCTCCAGATAGGGCTGGGAAGACCACCCTCGTCTGAAACCGACAGTAAGCATAGGCAACACTGAGTTAAATGGACCATTGGCCAGACTCCGTAAAGGCAGTTTCTCATCTTCATGTCTCATGATATTTGTCCTGAACACATCTAACTACCCTTGGCACAACTACATTCTCAGGCGGTGTGGATATTGGCCTAATATCAGCCTTACCAGCACCAACAGTTAAGTGTGATGCTTGCATACCCATCTCCTTGCTACTTCTTGACCTCGGCTTCACCCCAGACTCCTCTAGGGGCCATGAGGCTCCTCCCCCCCATAAAAGGTCAACCCCCTTTGCTTTCACTCAAACCAGGATATATATTGGCAGTTTTCCTAAAACTGCACATGCAAACAGAGAGGCTTTTCTGCAGCCAAAGGTTTTTCAGTGGGTCCATGCCAACAGAGGATCTACAGCCATATCCCCCCCCCATATATTTTTCCAACAGTATTTTCTCGCACACTCTTTTTTTTTTTAATTTAAAAGGCTAATAAAATACAGTCTCAGTCAAAAGCATCAGCCTGGCAACACACGCCCACTCTTTAGTCTTTGTAATGCTTCTGCCCAAGTGAAATTTTAATCTGTCCTCTGTGTGTGGCGGGAAGTAAATTTTAAAGCTCAGGGGCTCAGCATAACACCCTACCATACCCACTCCCCACTACAACTATACAAGAAAAAAAAATCTATTTTAACACAGATTCCTAGAGTGTTTTCGTCTCCTGTCGCTTATTCCTGCTATGAAATGTATTATTTCAAGATTTTAAGATTCTAGCTCATTTCATCCCAAACCCTTGGAGTGGCATGCAATAGTTTTAAAACAAATGTTTAAAAATTGAAAAAATGGAATTTAAAAATATCCCAGATAAATAGAAAAGGCACAACATCAGGCAGCTCTTGGGAAAGATGATGACCTAGTCATGAACATGGGCCCCTAGGCAAATGTCTCCGTTTGCCTCCTGCTGAGCCCGATTCTTCTTTTCAACTAACGTCCTTTGAAAAACCGTTTCATAGGCAGCATTCGAGCACCTCAGCCAATGACATCAGGGCAGGGCATCATAGAGAAGCAGGGCTGGCTCACCCATGAGGCCAACTGAGGCAGGTGCCTCAGGCAGCAGATTGGTAGGAGGCGCCCATCTCCGTCCACCTACTTGCCTTCACTGCTGCTGCTTCTCTTCCCACTCCCTGAATTGGAAAAGAAGAGGGGGACAGAGAGGAAGAGGAAATGTGGAGGGGAAGAGAATGCTGAGAGAGAACATTGGAGAGTGGGAGGAGCATAGGCTGGCATGTCGGGGGGGGGGCAACATTTGGCATGCTGTCTCAGGAGGCCTTGGGTTGGCCCTGTAAAGCAGCAATGTCTGCCCCAAAACAAATCCATCTTGCAGGAAGCTCCCAGAGTAATGCTGTTCAAAATCTATCCTAAAATGCTCTTACCTTTCTACCATGTGGTCCAGGAAGTCCCGCCAAACCAGGTAGACCTTCATGTCCCTGTAACCAGAAGCATAACCAGTTATAAAGTTATGTTATTTCAGTCTGACTTGAGATTCCATTTAGAGGCCCTAGAATCTCAAATCTCATTACTATTTTCAATGTTAAGGGTCTAGTCCTCATGGTTGCGAAGATTAACTTGAAACCATCATGATGGCAGTGAGAATTTCTCTAAGCAAAAACCAAATTGTAAAATTGATCCCCAAAACAGGATTTCCGTGAGGACTCTCCAACTCAATAGGTTAATGATCTGCTCCTTACAATAATCTGAAGCCATAAATAAATTGAGGTTTACCTTTGGACCATTCCATGCTTTCCCAGGTGACAATCCAGGATCACCTTTCTGGCCCTGAAATGCAAAATGAAACTTAGCGTGACTCCAACAAAACTCTCACTCTGCCACAATATACATATCTAGAGCCATTAATGGGTTGGGACCCACAAGCTGGGATGTGATCCAAGAAAGAGGAGGTGACAGCAACATTGTCATAGGAGGGAAATACATTTGGTTTTAAACAAAAGAAACAGATGGCAGAGAGAGGAGAAAGATTTCAGCTGCTAACCAATTAACAAAACCCAAGCCGGGTTTTCGAATTCATACATTAGCATACATTTTTGCATTAAAATGTAACTTCTGCAGATGCAAGCTTTTAATACGATGCAAATGCAGGCACTTATCGTAGACCAGGGGTTCCCAACCTTTGTTGCCAGGTGCACTTCTGTAGTACGGTCAAATTTTTTGAAGTATCCCCTGCGCCAATTAATTAATTAGAATCAATTAAATTAATTAATTAATTAATTAATTAGATGTAAGTCAGGACAACTTTAATATTAGGTTTACTTATGTGCTACCAATGAGCCCTGCCAGTTTCTCCCTGCCTTTCCCCCAAACACACAGCAGCCCTGCCAGCCAGCCTTACTCTCTCTCTCTCTCTCTCTCTCTCTCTCTCTCACACACACACACACACACACACACACGTCTGCCAGCCTTCCCCCACACATATACACTGCAGCCCTGCCAGCCTCCCGCCTCCCCCCCCCCCCACACACACACACAGCTGTTCAGGTCTGCATCTTACCTTTTCTCAGCGCCGCCATCTTGAATCTCACAAAATCTTGCGAGATCCAAGATGGCAGCACCGAGAAAAGGTAGGATGCAGGCCTGAACTGCAGAGGACAGAGAATAGGCTTACCTATTCCCTCCAACCGGGACAGAGTGCTAGACCTTTAGGAGAAGGAATGTGGGCAGGTGTAGCTTGTTAAACCTCAGAGCACAATCCTAGGCATGTCTACTCAGAAGAAAGCCCCATTGTGTTCAGTGGGGCTTGCTTTTGAGTAGACATGCCTAGGATTGTGCTCTGAGGTTCAACAAGCTACATCTGCCCACATTCCTTCTCCTAAAGGTCTAGCACTCTGTCCCGGTTGGAGATCTGGTAAGCCTAACATTGAAGGCCTGTAGCATTCTTTTTAGGGTTGTGGCGCAGGCAGAAAAAATCAGCTGTCCCTTATCAGCTGCTGATCGCAGCAGCTGATAAGGGACAGAGTCTTATGTACCCCTGGGAATGCCTGTCTTAGGCAACTCATTCTCTCCATCCAGCAATTTTCCTTTCTGAAACTGCACATTTCGCCTTGACTACACCAGTTGTTACCCCCAGCTGGATGCAGTTAGCCTTGCTCCGGCTCTCCATGCCTTGGTCTATCCTGGACTTGATGGCTGTGGCAAACAGCATATGTAGGTTTGAGAACAAGTATCTGACTCCCAATTTGGTTCTAGGTGCAATCCAAAGTGATGCTTTTTACCGAGAAGCCCTTTATAGCTGGGATCCAGCTTTCTGAAGGATTGTCTGCTGAAATTGCCCATTAAGCTCCTATTCTGCCCCCCCTCAAAGAGCAGGTGAATGACAGATACAGGTCTTCCCCATTGTGGCATGTCAGCTGTGGCACTCTCTCCCAGGGACATTTGGTTCTCCACGGTTTGCTCTCCTCAGTTTTTTAAATGGAGAATATTTTCCTGGGCTGTTTTCTGGCTTGCTCCACTGCTGCATTACTGATTGCTCAATTACTTAAATTGCACCATTTGGGTGGTGTAGCACAGTGGCTAAAGCTACAATCCTATACACACCTTCTTGGGAGTCAGTCCCACTGGACACAATGGGACTTACTTCTGAGTAGACATGCCTAGGACAGTGCTCCAAGCTGCAAATCAGTAATTTCCCAGTTCAAATCTCACCTCTCCTATGAATTCTCACTCAACACCCTCAGGAAAGCCACTGCCTCTCAGAGTCAGTCTTCCCCAGCTGTGAAATGGGGATAAATAATACTGACTCACCTGGCAGGGTTGCCTCAAGATAACATGGCATGCTTTGCAAACTCAGGAAGTGCTATACAAATGCTTATTTATTATTATTATTATTATTATCTTGCTACAATGCTGGCAAGGGCTTGGACACTGCGATATTTTGGCTTCCAATCAAGACTTGCAAGGCTATCCCACAAAAACTAAAACGGTACAAGGTTGTCCATTGACTGGATTGTCTTGGGCACATTTGAAAATCCATCGCAGGCAAAAGCATCTTGCACTCAACAGCTATATGTTCTCCCTGTCCTCTCAGGGAGTGATTCAAAGCAAGCTCTCGACATAAAAAACTACCAAGGGGTGGTGGTAACATCCCCCTCCTCTTTATTTCTGGCCCATACTGCAAAGAGGCCACTGTTACAAAATCTGCCTCTAAATTTCTCCATAGGGGTTGGCTGTTAGACTTCAGCATGATGGGCTAGAGAACATCTGTAGCTATAAATCATAATTATGGCCTCTGCATTTAGCACTCACTGGCCATCCAAGTGCACTGAGAGGGAATGGCCATTTAGCGCACGGGGAGCACATTAAAAATTCCTCTCCACATCTCCTCCTACTGCCTGGGAGCACCTACTGAAGTCACCTTCCTTTTACCATGTTTGGCTGCAGCTTCCTCTTCTGTGGGGGGAGGGGGCAACATGGCATATCAGCTTGGGAAACTTATGTGTGCATGATATTCATGTGCTTCAGGACCAGCTTCATTGCTCACTATCATTCATTATTATTACTTATTTACACAGCATCATTAATCTGTGTGGTGCTTACACAAACTGGAAAAACCAAGTCCCTGCCCCAAGCGGATTACAATCTAAATTTTGACACAACGAAGACAAAGGGGGAAATAGGCAGGGGTAAAAAGGGTAAACATACAGTATGTGATGATTATTATAAATTTATACAGTGTCATCGCCCCCCACCTGCCCATTTGCTGCCAGAGGCGACAGACTCAACTGGCCTCATGAAAGGGCCTGCCTTGACTTTCTGGATTTGTTTTGTGTGCATTTTGAGTGTCTCATCTCAAGTCACTGGCATCGCTTGAGGTGGGGCAGGACAGTAAGTTCCGCACTGTGCTAACCTCCGTTTACTCCCTGGCACGAAGCGGCCCCACCTCCTCGCCGACGGAGCCATTCAGAGTGGCGAAGGCAACGCATTTGCGAAGGTAACACGTTCGCCGCACTGAATGGCTTCGACGGTGAGGGGGCAGGGCTGCCTCATGCCGGGGAGTAAACAGAGGTTAGCACAGTGTGGAACGTACCGTTCCGCCCCACCTCGAGCGACGCCAGTGTCTCAAGTTGGCCATCCATAGCACTCACGATGGAGATGTCATGTCAGTGTACGTATTGCCATGACCAATACCTCATGCATAATCATAAAAAGTAACAGTTTCATCAATTAATCACGCCAAGCAAGGTTTGCGGGCCAAGCATTCTTGCTCTGTGAAACTGGCTCAAGCAAAGGCTGGCCCAGCTGGAAAGGGGAAAGTTTATCTTTAACGGGCTAACCGCCTGGGGGAACTCAAATGGTTGCAAAGTTCTTTTGAGAGTTTCATCCTAAAATTTGCTATCATGTAAATACAAAAGGTTCTTTTTTCTAAATAATAAAATAATGACCATGTTCCCAGTAGTGGAAAAACAGCTGGATGGAGGAGCAAACATTATTTGTCTCGGTGCAATCTCACCCTTGTTTCACACTTCCTTTCAGTTCTCACACTCTCCAGATTTTTTTTTCAGCATCTCTCCTCCCCCTCCTCAAACACACACCCCCATCCAGTCTAAATGGAGATCTATTCGGTGGGGATAGTTCTCAGAGACAGACTGCAGAGTGCACTGCTGATTCAGTACAGATGTCGCTGCCCAAATTCTGAATGAAGACCGAAGGGGCTTTGCTAAGCGGTAAATGAAGTCATGCAGATAATTCCACTTTGCATGCAGCTGTTATCATAGCTGGAGTTCCTCTCTGTGGCATCCTCGTTGCAGGCCTGGGAGCAAACTGCCAGCTCCGAGAGGTACAGGGAGTGGCAAGGAAACATCCTCACACTGTAATTGGGGGTAGGTGGGAAGAGGGGGAACTTCTCTTGAAAAAGCAGCCCAGATATAACCCTTAACATTCCTTTCCCCTTCGTGAAACCTATTTAAAAATCAGTAGCACTTATAGTTCCTCTCTGCAGACAAAATGACAGGGCTGCAAAGCATTCACGGAAGATTACAGCTGTGTCTTCAAGCAACAGTGAAGGAGGTTTTAGGTCTAAGGAAGGGACTGTAGTGCTGAGGTGGGAGAGTACCTGCTTTGCCTCCCAGATTCAATCCCTGGAAGCATCGCTAGGCCAGGGAAGGACCCTGTCTGAAACCTAGGAGAGCAACAGCCAGCCAGTGCAGCCAATTCTGAGATCTATGGTCTGTGGTCGAAAGTGGAGTGTGCCTAGATTTTGAGGACAACCAATGCAGAAAGTGCCAGGCTCAAAAACTGCTAGATCTGAAAACAGCCCCTGCCAATATCAATACCATCAAACTGCCCTGCAGGGGTGGCATCAAGGGTACACCAGGGGTCCATGTGGCCAGGCTGACCCCGACACCTCAGTAGTGAGAGCAGGTGCCTAATGTGCCATTGGGGGTGGACAGGGTGTGCCATGGGGTGCCAGGTGCAGGGCACAGAACCTCTCCCCCAGAATCCTACTGACCGGCCCCTAGCTTTAATTGAAAAATTCTACTGGAATGTATAGGTAGTTGTCTTCAACCAAGCAAGACCCTTTGTTCATCTAGCTCAGACTTGCCAGCCCGGACCAGCAGCAGCTTGCCAGAGTTCTGACACTGACTGGCAGCAGTTTCTCCGGGGCTTCAACACTGGCTAGCAGCAGCTCTCCAGGATTTCAGACATGTCAGCTAGCAGGAGAGCAAGCTTGGCTCCCACAATGGCTTCTCAGGCAGACTTTCGAAGCAGGCAAAAAGCCCTCTGCCAGCCCCAGAACGCACCTTTACTGTTCTTCCAAGTCATCAGGAAGCAGTGATTTCCCCTTTCTAGACTACTCAGGAGCCAGAGAGAACATCTCTGACACAAACAGATGTTCCTTTCACATTAAGAGATTGTCCAATGCAAAAAAAACCAAAAACAAATGGGGGGGGGGCATGAAACATCACCACCAGACAAGAAGTCACCCACCATTGCCAAAAGTAGCTAAAGAAATGCGAATGGCAAGACGACAACACTGGGGACAGGGGAACCAACCTGACCAAGTGCAAAGAGTCAGCTCTTCTCGGTCCTGGAGCAGCCAGAATGTTGCTGGGATCAACACATGGGCAATGCAGCCCCCATTGCATATCACAGATACATTAAGAATCCTTGCAATAATTCAGATATCTGGTACATCTCGTGGGGTCACAGCTCAGTGGCAGAGCACCCGCTGTCATTCAGAAGGTTCAATCCCCAGCAGCATCTGCAGGTAGGGCTGGGAAAGACCACTGCCTGACACCCTGAAGAGCTGCCGCCAGTCAGTGCCTGGACAGAGATGTGCTGCCGCCAGCCAGTGTTGATAATACAGTGCTAGAAGGCTCAAAGATCTTACTCAGTAAGAAGCAGCTTCCTATCTAGCCACCCACTATCAACAGTTTCCTCAAGGTCTCCAGCAAAAGGGTCTCTCTCAGAGCTGCTACCCTCAACATGCAAAGCATAGCTGGAGTTGCCTGGAGGCAAAGCACGTCCTCTGCCACAAAGCTGTGATCCCCCTAGCTCAGCACTGTCTCCTCTGCCTGGCTGTAGGGATCTTTCTCAGCTTTGACATCCTTTCAACGCAAGATACTGGGGATCCGATCTGGGACTTCCTGTACGCAAAGCAAGTGCTCTCCCACAGCACTGCAGATGCTCCCAGTGGACGCATGAAGCTGCCACATACTGAGTCAGACCCATCTAGCTGACTATCAACTACAGTACTGACTGACAGCAGCTCTCCAGGGTTTCAGACAAGGGTCTTTCCCAGCCCTACAGCTGGAGATGCCAGGGATGGAACTTGGGATCTCTTGCATGCTAAAGAGGTGGTCTGCCACGAGTGACAGACATTCTCCATCCGTCCTTAGGACGATGCATCCGGATAGTTTTATTACTAAAGCACAGCAACAGCAGCCACACCCTTGGTGCCTCCTATCAGCCTGAATTAAGCTCCTGTTTTTCAACAAGGCATTGAAGCATCTGTTCATATCAACATGCCTTGTTCATTCAAGAGATTATAGCCACCCACATGTCCCACCCACCCCGACGGGGGAACAAAAATGAATGGACACCATTCCTTTTTTTAAATGATCAGGTGCAGGGATGCATGTTTAAGGAAAGGTTATTTCCTGCCCTCCCCTCACTTTCTTTTAAATATCTCTGCTATTGTTCAAAGAAGTAGGTAACACGGGTAACCCGGTCATGTTTGCAACTAAAAATAGCGATCCAGCCGATAAAAACAATGACGAAAATACCCGGTATGGACTTTGACGGCCCAGAAACCCGGATAGATAGAAATTATTTAAAATCAAAATCTGGAACTCAAGGACCCGACGTTTCGTGCCTTAGTACAGACACATCTTCTGGGGTATTTCCAAAGTAATTGGTAGATCTCTGCTATTGTTTTTTATTATGAACATGACCAACCTCAACGGGGAAGGTGCACGCTGCAAACGATGAATAAAGCTTCTACCAGCTCAGACCATTGACGATGTGCTGGTACCATTTACTTTCAGGGTTGGTTCAAGACCTCTTGGCACCTGCATGTGCCAAATGCTGCCCCTTACTTTACCTGGCGAGGCACCAGACTCTGTTCTTCCCAGAAGAGGAAGTGTGGAGGAGAGTGATGAGCTAGAGTGTCCACACTTCCTCTTTCTCTCCATCATCCAAACATGTCATCTTTTCTTTTCCAGCTCAGGAAACACTCTCCTCTCCTCCACACTTCCTCTTCTGCTCCATCCCCTTCTTCCTTTTCCAATCCAGGGAGCAGGAGAAGGAGTGGAGGTGGGCACCCTCTGCCAATCTGCTGCCTGAGGCAACCACCTCAGTTGACCTCATGAATTAGTCAGCCTTATTTATCCTGGACAGCAGCCACCATTGGATATTGTCTTTCCCAGATCTGCTACCTAAGAGCAAACCAGTGATTCAACTTGGGACCTCCTGCATGCAGAGCAGATTGAGCTACAGCCTCTCTCCAAGGTTAACCATACCACAGCTTAGATATGTGTAACTGAAACAATTACATTTTTGCGTGTTTTTATTTCAGTTATTTATAGTCCACCTTTTCCTCCAAATAATCTTCTCCAGTTTCCAACTCTTAGCCCATTGTCTCCTTTGTGTCAATATCTAGATTGTAAGCATCTTGTGCCATGCACACTGATGCGGCTATATAAATAGAGCAAAGCAGGTTTTCACACTGGCCTCCCCATTGTTGGAATTGACTATGGATAAGTAAGCAGTACACACACATAAGTACACACACTCTCGTTAATTTGGGAAAATCCCAGGTGGAGTTTGTAGAGATGGCAGCCAAGGTGAACGCTTTTAATTCTGCCTTTTAAAAAAATACACAGAGAAGCACGATCTGGAACTCATTGACAAGAACATCAATATAAAAGGTTACGATGTCATGAGATTTTTTTCTTCCTTTTTATAGTCTCACTCTTTCAAACTATATAATGGTGCTTTTAAATTCAGAACAGCTGTGACTCGCCAACACATCTCTAGCGCCTAATCCTTAATCAGACAGCGGCAACGGGCCAGTTTACTGGAATATTTTTTTTTCTAGATCAAGAGAGTGCTGAAGATATCACTGGCCTACAAGGGAGGGGAGGGAAGGAGGGTGGGCAAGAAAGAAAGGAAGACAAAACGAAAGACAGAAGCCGTTTCCATTTTCTCTTTAACTTGTCATGAACTTGCAAAGTTTCCATCGTTCACGGAAACAGTCTCCCAGATCACCTTTGTTCAAATCCCTTCCTCAGTCTTGGTGATACACGATCATCTGTCTTAAACGTCAGAACTGCACTCAAAGAGCTGGAAAAAACCCAATGCTTCACCTTGTACAGAGATTCTGTCTTTCTGATGGGACCCAGGCAAAAGTTGCAGAAGCAAAACATGAAGACAATATACCCCTTCCTTTCCTGTGAACTCCCAGCCTCTGGTGGCCAGAGGCACAACATCTCTGAGCATGGCAGAAGACCACTGGCAGCTTTCTGCATGGAAAGCAAGGTCTGTACTACTGAGCTACAGCCCTTTTTCTCATTGCTAAGAGATTCACATTGGCACGTTCTGCATGAATTTCCCTCATCCTTACCTTCAAGCCAGGGAGACCAGGCCGGCCAGGATTCCCATGGGGGCCAGGAGGACCCTGAGAAAACAAAGGAGGCTATGATTAAAATTTGCAAGTCACATTTCAAATCTGTCCTGCATCCTTTCCCTGTTTGTCTCTCCATTGTGGATACAACCCTACCTCCTCTCTTCCCCAGAAGCAGTCTTCCACTGCACCTGCTTGCCCAGATCCCAAAAGTGCAAAGTTTCGCACCAAAGACCTGACCCTTGCAAAAGTTGTATACACACCCGTATAGTCCCACCACTGCAATAATGCCTCCAGAATTTCCTTCTTCCTCCATCCAAGTGAAGGGCTGCCATTGGTTTACAACCACGCACCTTCCTAGCTGCACAGCTCCCCGATTTCGCCTGCATAGCTCTGCCTAGATTCCATTTCATAGTCACACCGGATGGTGACAAAGAGACATAAATTGAGAACTGCCCTTTATACATATGACTAAAAAAATTACAGCTGGTAGGATTGATAGAATAGGTATGGAGAGAAGACCTCAATAATTTTAGAGACCCCTTTAGGAGGGTGCAACCTCATCTCTTGGGGCCAGCATCACAACACAGGCACCTCTTGGGGACTCAGCACTTGATGGTAGGGCAGCAGCAACTTGGAGATCTCAGCAGCCACACTGGTGGTTGCCATCTATCCACAATGCAAATGCCCCTGCCCCAATGCTGCATGAATGGGATGGCGCATCATAGCAGGGATGTTGGCACTGTGGTTAAAAAAAACACCACAAGAGCAACCATCATGCAGCCACTGTGAAAAGATCCAGACTACCATTAGTGACTTCCCCCAACAAGCTACATGTCCCTACCCAAGTTTAGGGGGCCCACTGCCACATAGAAGGGGGCCTCCTAAAGACATGTTACTTAACTCACTCACTGGGCCAGCACTGACAACTAGGGACTTCCGATGCCAGTCTTATGCAAGAAGGCATAGGGTCACTTCACACCGACTGATTATGCCAGTGTAGTGGTTTGGGAGCTGGACTTAGACCTGGAAGATCCAGGCTCAAATACCCACTTAGCCATGAAGCTTCCGGGGTGACCTTGGGTCAGTCACCATCTCTCAGCCTAACCTACCTCTCAGGGTGGTTGTGAGGATAAAAGAAGGGAAGGAACCATGTATACAACTCTGAGCTCCTTGGAGAAAGGGCAGTATAAAAATGTGAAAAATAAAATATGCAATCTTGATTTGAAAGATCTCACACACATTGATGGACCGAGGAGAGGCTAGTCAACCGCAATAAGACTGAATGCAGCTCATCTCAAATTTAATATACTTCAGTGTTTGCATGGCTGGCGTTAACTGCCCCCATTGGGCACCCAAAGGGTAGTCACATATTCTGTTGTGAGCATACAAGAAAGGTGTTAACAAACATGCCCTCAAATGTGTGTGAATCCGACCTGCATATGTGCTCATTTTCAAAGTCAACACAGGGGCTGGACCCTCCAAAATGCAACTATAGCTCACACATACTGTATTGCTGTATACTTGCTGACAACAACATGTTAATACAGTAGGGCCCCTGTATCCATGGGGGATATGTTCCAGCCCCCCCCCGATATGTGAAAACAGCAGAGGGGGCGAATGCCCCCTCTGTGGTTTTCTGAGGGCCCTCCCCACGTCCCCCCCCCGGCTCGGCTCTTACTTTTACCAAAGCAACTTCATTTCTTCCTTCAACAAGGAGGCAAGAAGACAACAGGCAAGCAGAGCGAGACTAAGTGCTAGATAGGCTCTGCAAGTTAACCTTGTAGAGCCTATCTAGCACTTAGTCTTGCTCTGCTTGTCTCACAACCACCTATCAACCACCTATCGCATTTGTTGAAGGAAAAGACGAAGTTGCTTCGGTAAAAGTAAGAGTCTGAGGAGGGTCACGCGTGAGGGGAGGGGAGGCCATCCACTATCCACGGATAAGTGAATTCACAGATGGGGGTGCTGTAACTGCATACCCGTGACCGTAGTGGCATATTTTGAAGTGAAGGAGCTAACAGGTGAAGGGCGCACGCACGCACACACATACACACACACACCATTCAAACTCCATTAATACCACACAACAACAAAAATCAACGTTACGTCTCTTCATTCGAGTGTTTTCTGTCCTGTCACTTATTCCCGCTTTGAAACATACTATACAGGTGTCCCCCAATTAATGACAGGATACAGTTCTGAAATCTCTGTTGTAAAGTGAATCCGACGTTAAGTGAGTCTTCACCACCATCTAGTGGTTGATTTTGGTATAGCACATTTAGCTTATGTAATAACAACAGTGCAGTTGTAATTGGGAATGAATGGCAAGTACTCTAGACGTGTCTTTAAATCCCCAGCCCATCAGCTGTTTGGTGCTAGATTAGCGCTTTGATGTTTAGCGCCTAACAGCTGATGGGCTGGGGATTTAAAAAGACACATTAAAAAGGATTTTAAAAGGGCTGTGAGTGCAAAGTGTAGTTCTGAGAAAGCAAAGGTTTTTCATCATGTTAGATTTCTAAAAGAGAAATAATGGTATAGTTCATTAACTCTTCCCATCCTACATTTATTTTTGAACGGGTCTTGATGGAATTAACTTTCAAATAAAGATGCTTAGCATTGCAACCATATTTTTAATATATGCAAAGAGCTTTTAGGATCCCTCTGCTTGAGTATCTGAAAATGGAAAGGTGTTCTGCAAGGAGTGGAGGGAAGGGGAAAATCAAATTTCCTCTGAACATGAACATAAGCCAGAGTGAGCCTGCCACTTCCCCCCACAGGCACAGCGGAAGCCTAGCAGCCTGCAGCTTCCTCAGAAGGGGCTTCTTGCAAACACACACACACACACACACACACACACCCTCAAACTGGCATTTTCTCCCCCTTGTCCTTTGCTTTTTCCTTCTCCTCCCCCACTGTTTGTTCTCCCTGTGATGGTAATGAAGAGAAGCAGCAAATGGGCAGTGAGGGTTGTGAAAGAAAAACAAGTTTCTCTGATGAGGAAAGAGAGAGAGAAATCCAAGTCTCTCCTTTGTTTAGCATCAGGGGGAGAAGGGGGGAGGAGCAACCCACATGTTAGAAGCATTCATTTGTTTGTTTGCAAGAAGCCCCTCAGGCAGACAAGGGCTTTCCTCCCAGCCTACAGGTATACACATTTAACTCCTGTTGCATATATACACACCCTTGGGTAAAAATGCCTTAATGTCAAGGTGAGAACAGTGTGGGAGGAGAAAGCCCTTCAGGCAGACAAGGACACCCAACTTGAGAGGACTACAGGTGGGCCACCATATCCACTGATCCGCTATCCATGGTTTAAGTTATCCACAGATCACGGGGACACCCCCCCCCCCCCGGCTGTTACTTTTTTCCCAGTAAGCTTCGTTTCTTCCTTAAACAAACAGGAGGAGCAGCCTCTGGCTGTGCTTATTGCAGGCAAGTAGAACGAGACTAAGTCCTAGAGAGGGTCTGCAAGGTTAACAGAAACCTTGCAGAGCCTCTCTAGGACTTAGTCTCGTTCTACTTGCCTGCAATGGAGGCTGCTTCTCTGTTTGTTTTAAGGAAGAAACAAAGCTTGCTGAAAGAAAAATAAGAGCTGGGGGCGCACGCACGCCTGCCCGCAGGGGAGGCAGGGCAGGGGGCCCTCAAGAAACCATGGAGGGGGTGTTCGCTCTTATCCACAGTTTCAAGTATCCACGGAGGCGCCTGGAACATATCCCCAGCGGATATGGGGGGAGTACTATACTGTATTTCCAAGCCACCAAACCTTACTGTACCTTGCTGTTGCTGCTGCTGCTGAACTGAAGTGCTGCACAGATTCAGTAACATGCTGAGGAGGACTAAGGGAGGAGGCAGTTTTGAGCATGATGAAGAAGGGGTGTGGAGAAGCTGAACAAACCAGCCAATTGCAAAGTGCTTAATTTGCAGCATAACAGTCTCTTCCATTACTGTTACATGATAGGTTATTAGGAGCCATTTCATCAGAGAAATCACTCAGTCACCGTAACTTGGATGTAATAGCAAGAAGAGAGGTTTATATAGCAATTACGGTACATATTTCTTTTAGTCAACAGAGCTGATTGGGGGAGGCCTGCAGAGCTGCTGAAGAAACAAGACAAAACCAAGAATTCTCTCTCTTTGTACAGTATTCTTGGGCTTCTCTGTGGTGTGTCACCCCTCAATTGTGTGTCACCTGGTGCAGTCGGCACCCCCCCTAGTGACGCCACTGCATAGCCTTAATGGAACAAGCTCTCAGCAGTCCTTGAGAAAGATGATGGCCTAGACTAGGAGTGTCAAACGCATTTCATACACCGGGCCTAATAGCATTCATGGTGCCTGCTGAGTGCAAGAAGTAATGTCATTAACCAGGAAGTGACATCATTACGCAGGTGATAACCAAAACTAAGCACTTTTTTCTCACTTAGGAACTCATTAGCTGCAAATGACAGAAAAGGTACAGCTCCTGATCATATTTTCAAAATATGGGAGAGCCCTTATCACAAGGGCAGCCCTTTTAGCAGCACGACTTCTGTAGAGGTGTCACTTTGCAGCTCAGCAGCTGAGAGGTATTCTGCAAAGTAATGCCTCAGCAGAAGCAGTGCTGCTGAAAGGGCGGCCTGCATGGTAATTGGGCTCTCCCAGCACCAACTTTTCAAGCAGTGCCACATCTGCCAATGTATCACTTCACAGCAGCAGCTGATGGTGGTTGGGAGAGTCCACCCCTGGCCTAAACATTAACATATGTCCTTACGCACATTTCTCAGTTTGCCTCCTCTTGAGCCAGATAAATTTTTTCAGTTACAATTCTTTGAAAAGAGTTTCAAAGAGCACATGAGCATTCCTGCTGATGACATCACAGCTCTTGCTGCAGGAAAAATCCCAGAGCTCCACTTCAACAATCAACATTGTACACAGATTGCGTGTGCATTGAACATAACAGGTGAATAGGCTAGCCAAGTGCCAAAGTGGAGGGAATGCATGCAGTAGAAATGGTTGTCTCTGCCTTGGCAACTGCAAGCACAAGGCAGTAGGACAAGAGGGGATTAAATAATGTAAATGTGGGGCTTTTTGGTCTAGAAAGAAGGCGTTGAGGGCCCAGGACATGATTGAGACATGCAAAATTATGCATGGGATGGATAGAGTGAATAGAGGGAAGTTCTTTCCCCTCTCGCACAACACCAAAACTCAGACATCCACTAAAACTGACTGGCAGGAGAGTCAGAACAGACAAAAGGAAATATTCTGCACCCAGTTCTTAATTAATCTGTGAAACTCCTTGCCACAAGATGTGATGATGGTATCTGGCCTAGATGCCTTTGAAAGGAGAGTGGACAGATTGATGGAGGAAAAGTCCACCACAGGTGGACTGTGATGACAACAGCATGCAACCTCTGGGTTTGAGAGAAAGCCCGTCTCTGAATGCTAGGTGCAAGGGAGTGGCAACAAGATACACGCCTCTTGTTGTCTGTATACTCCTAGAGGCATCTAGTGGGCCACTGTGAGATACTGGACGCTGGACTAGATGAGCACTTGGCCTGACCCAGCAGGGCTTTTCTGATGGGAGATGCTTGGATGGGAGACGGAAGCTGCTGATGTACCTCGCGAAGACACAGAGAAGGCATCACGAGAGCGTGGAATGGAGTCAGCTAGAGAGAGAACATCTTGACAACCGTCCGAGAGCGAACTGCAGTGAACTGTGAAGCTTGGAAGTGCAGAGCACAAGTTAGAAGGAGGGCTGCATCCGGAAGGGAAATACAGTATATCGAGTATGGAAGGTGCTATATATGAATAGAACAATATTGTAAAGACCTTTATTGGGTCTAGGATAGCCTGCCTGTGTAAACCGCCTTGAATAAATCGGATGAGAAATCTGATGATGAGAAAGGCAGTATATAAATACAGAAAATAAATAAATAAATAAATAAATGTTCTTCTGTGGAGAACACATGTGGAGGACTGGATCTTAGATGTCAACATCTGCCAGAATGAAACAAGCCAAAGCAGCCAACAGCCTCGCATTTGAGGTCTCGCAACCTCAGTCTCGGAAATATTCCAAGGAAAGTTTTACTGTTCGACTCAAAGCGTTACCAGGGGACTGGTAGCAGAAAAGCAGGCTCTGAGAACAATCCTCCCATGTGTTCTCTAAAACAGGAGGGTCAGGAGGGGTTCTCAAAGGTGGCAGGGCTGGTCATCTGGATGGAATGCCATTCATGCAAAGGGGGTGGGGGGGGAACACAGCCTCCTCTCTGGGAAACCCAGAAGATACTAACCAAGGAGAGCCTTTGCTGCATGAGTGGAGAGGGGAACCCTCCTCCAGAAGCTCCCCCATTCATTGGTTCATGGACAAGAAGACTTAACTGGGCGCAATCCACCTCTCTTGGCTGTGTTTTGGAGCCCTAAGTCAAGAAATGCCCAGATGATACTCGTTTACAACTCGTGTTTGGGGATTTTTTTTTCCGGGTTGGGCGGCAGGAAAGAGGAGAGCAGCAAAGAAAGACAGCTTGTCTCCTCTTGACCTATTCCACCCTGACCTTTGGCTTGGTGCAGAAGGAACAACATAGACGACAGCCGGCCAAACCAACTGTTTCTTTAAACACTTTCTTCTTCCTCCTAGCAAGGCCTTCCAGTTTGTGAGTCCGAGATGGTTGACGCAATGTGACAGGACTTCAGTCTCTAAGCCCCTGGGGCTAATCAAGGCCTCAGCTTCCCACCCCAAAGGTGAGAGATTTCTGGGGAGGAGGGAGCGTCCTGACAACTCAAGTCTTCGCTTCCACAAACAAACCTTGACCCCAGGATGCTTTTATCCTTACAAAACAAAGCAGTGGTAGCTACGAACATGACCAGGGCCCTGCTTCCAATTATTTTAACACAGAAAGCAACCATCCACACATACGTAGGCTCTCCACAATGGACACAGCTATCGTGTGCCTTTTGCACATGTGAACCCATATCCAAGAACGTCATCCCTTGCTCCAATACACAAGGACCATTGTCTCAGGGTAACAGAGCTGGGTTAACTTTCTAGGGTAGGGTGAACCAACCCTTCAAGATGCACTGGAGTCTCCAGGAATCGGCATGTGGTGAAGCCTGAAAACCAAGCTGGAGATTTTCACAGGACTTCCAGAGATTTCCAACACAACACAATGCCGGGAAAAAGAACAAAAACCTCCAGAGTAGCTTCAGTCAAAGTTGGCAGCAAGCCTAAGCTGGAGGTATTGTTGATCTCGGATCGTTAGCACCCGGCATACCATCAAGAAAGAGCACCAGACAGGGCTTGGCCCTGTCTACCAAACCTGATGCCAGCACTGGGATCCAAACAGTGGTGTGAAAGGATGGGATGTAACTTGTGTTTGGGCTCTACCACTTGAGACTGCAAGTGGGGGTTCACATGACTGGAATACTTCCCCATATCCAGGATCCCCTACACACAGAAAAGCAGCATGTTGAGGTGAGGATATTGGCAGACAAGCTCATTTTCCAGGCTTAGGCATCTTTTTCCCCCATAGGGGAGCATTTCATTGTGTGAGCCAGAAGTGGTACAGCCCAGATCCACCTCCACCGCCATTCCTGAGGTCCTAACATAACATAACTGAGCACAGGACTTGCAGAGGAGTAGTTTTCAACTGTTACATGATTATCCCAGAATGGCTTTGGGGGCTTCCGATATATGCCTCTCGATTAATTTAGCAACTGTGGGCTGGAAATGAAAAAGAAAAACAGAAACACGGACACCAGCAAGCCCGTCTGGAAAGCAATGGCAGGTATCTAACTGTGGATACTTTGTGGTGCCTGGAAGTGGCCATGTCCAGACTTGGGGGCGCTCTATCCTGCAGGACAACTTTGCACATTTCCAGAACTAAAAAACAGAGCCCTGGTTCACCTGAAGCTACACAGGTGGCTGCCGTGCACTGTCAGATCAATGTTGTACCTGGCCCACTCTTGTTTTCAGTGCCTGGCAATGGCTTTCTACTGTTTCAGACAAGGGTCTTTCCCAGCAGCACCTGGAGATGCCAAGGATCAGAGGCGTCGCTCCGGTAGGGGCGGGGCTGTAAGTTTCGCTCCTTCGGAGTCCCTTTACCGAGCGAGCAGGATGCAGCCCCGCCCCCTCACTCTCGGAGCCTTTCCCATGCTGAGAAAGCAGCAGGCAAGAGACCCTGCCTGCTGCTTTCTCCGCAGGGGAATAGCTCCAACAGTGAGGGGGCGGGGCTGCCTCCTGCTCGCTAGGGAAAGGGACTCCAACAGAGCAAAACTTACAGCCCCGCCCCTACCGGAGCAACGCCTCTGCCAAGGATCAGACATGGGATGTTCTGGAGAAGAACAGCCATCCTACCACAGAGCTACACGCTCTCAGTATAACCTGCTTTCTACAGAATCAGGTCACTGGTCCAATTAGTTCCGTACTGAACACTGACCGGCAGCTACTCACCAGGGTTCTGGGCACAGACTGGCAGCAGCTCTCTAGGGTTTTAAATAGGGTCTTTGAAGCCCAATCTGAAGAAGCCAGAGTGAACCTGGGGCTTCCTACATGCATAGGCTCTGCCACTGAGCTAAGGCCTCATCCCCCAAAATGCTCCAATGTTTTAAGGAAATGCCCTAATTATGAACTGGCTCATCTCCTAAGATCAGCCAAAGAAGCTCTACTTCATGTGGCACCTGTGACAGAAGCCAGTTTGGTGGCAACGAGGAGCAGAGCCTTCTCTGTAGCAGCGCCTTTCCTGTGGAACTCTCTCCCAGTGGGATTAACAACTGCTCTCTCACTATTAGCCATCCAGCCAGTGGCGACGCTCTAGGTGGGGCGGAACGCAAGTGCTGCCCCACTCTGAACCTCTGTTACAGCTCTGCACGAGGAGGCCCCGCCCCCTCACCTTCAGAGCCATTCGAGGCAACGAAAGCCACACACAGGAGACTCCCTGCGCGTTGCTTTCGCTGCCTCGAATGGCTCCGAAGGCAAGGGGGCGGGGCCTCCTCGTGCAGAGCTGTAACGGAGGTTCAGAGTGGGGCAGCACTTAGCGTTCCACCCCACCTAGAGCGACGCCACTGCATCCAGCAAGGGCAAACAACCCTTTTCTTTTTCGTCTAGCCTTCCCATCTTAATCGTCATTTTGGGGGGTTGGTGGGCTACAGCTTTTTAGGTTATTTTAATATTTTTTTATTACTGCTGTTCTTTAAAGTGCTTTACTGCAGTGTATTTTACAACAATGGCTGTTTTAATAAGTGTATTTTTTCATTATGCTGTACGCCGCCTTGAGTGCCCTGATTGCTGGGGACAGATGGACAGGGGACCGCGGAATACAAATTGTTTAAATAAATAAAGCAGTGAGGAAGGATCTGTCTCCCAAACAAAAGATTCCTGCTCCTTTAAGAGCTCAACTGAAGAGACAAAGTCAATCACTTTAAAAATCTCCAAGATAGCTGAGTCAGAGATGTCTAACTCTCTCACAGGCATGCACACATACACCGGACACCCCAGCATTAGGCTGTTCAGACACCTGGTTCCCCCCCCCACGTATTTTATGTATTGTTTTTTCTCTCTTTTTGTGTGTTTATATTAAATGAAAATATATTGAGATACTACATATTTCACCACATAAAAACCTCTTGTGCACGATGGCTTGCTCATTTAACAATCCTACCACCTTTGTGGCGTTGGTGCTCATGAGTCATTGTGGCTCAGATCCAAAGATTCCACTGCGTGAATGGAAGATGTTTCCACTGACTTCCAGGGAAAACGAGTGGAAGGGTGGTACACCAGTTTCCATCACCCCCACCCACCCAAAAAACAAATCCAGGGGGTCGGGGGGGCATCAAAGTAGTCTTGCAGGGGCTCAGACTGGAAGGAAATCCGCGGACGTGCGTGGAAGCCACACAAACAGACGCACCTTCCGCCCACGTGGTGCAATTCTTGGATCCTCCCTCTTGTCATGTCCTAACTGAAGCCCCTAGCGACAGGCTGCTGTCGTTGACAGACGGAACTATATTCAACTCACAGTGCTTAAACTGTCATGTATGAAATTCCCCATCCAACCGCAGCACACCCTCTCTCATATTCTGACCCATATCAGCTTTTATCAGCACAAAGTGTACTGTGCAGCTGGAATACCCGAAGACCTCTTGACCTTGGGGGCTCATTATAACCTCAGCCCCCTATCCCCCCCCCCATGGACCCTTTACTTACCCGTGGACCTCTCTTGCCAGGTGGTCCTGGTAAACCGGGCAATCCAGAAGGACCCTACGAAGAGACAATTAACATTCATTTAGAGCAACATTACAACAGTGACATCCTCTGCAAGATAGACACAGTCAACAAAAGAACGCTGAAGGAGTCTGGCTGGAGGTGGGTGGGTCACATCTAATCCAACATCCCGACTTCCACAAGGCTCACAAGTAACCCCCAAGGCTACTGGGATGCTCATAAGCAGGTGGTGAAACCAACAGCCTTCCTCACTGTCTGTCCCCCAGTAACTTGTGTTCAAATGGCCACTTCTGAATGTGGAGCTTCCACTTAGCTATTGTGACTTACAGTATTTGAGCTAGGCTGGCCCACCTGTGAGGCTGATTGGGGCAGTTGCCTCAGGCAGTGGGTTGGTGGGGGGTGCCCTGCCCACCTCTGACTACCCACTCACTTCCACCGCTGCTGCTCCTCTTCCCACTTCCTGGACTGAAAGAGGGATGGAGCAGAAGAGGAAATGTGGAAGAGCTACCCTAGCACACCACTCTCCGCACTTCCTCTTCTTCTCCATTCCTTTTCCAATCCAGGGAGTGGGAAGAGCAGAGGCTGGCACATCTCCAGATAAGAGGGGACTGCATTTGGCACACCAACTCAGGTGCCAGAAAGCCTTGGCCCTGCCCTATCCTATAGTCAGCTGTGGGTGACATATGCAACTCACAAAGTTCGTCCCTCAGTTGCCAACATCACATTCATGCACAGCTGTCCCCAGGTCATGTCTGTGTTCATTCTCTCTCATGCACACCTTAAAGTGCAAGTAAGCAAAAAAGCCACAGCTGAACCGACCCCTTCGTGGTTGATGCTACACATGAATAATTCATGTCAAAATGATGTAATCTCTGAGCTATTTTGATGGTTGGGAGGGTTCACCAAGAGCATAACCATTTGCACTTCTCAGGGCTTCAGGATGCTGAGGTCAACCGTTCCAATTCTACAGTTTTAGGCATTCCCGCTGGACAAGACACTCCAACATCTCCACAAAGCAGCCCGCACTCTTAAGAAGTCCTGCATTTCCCCCCCCCTTCTTTTGGCAGCATCAACTTCAAGAATAAACCAAGGTGTCTCTGAGGATTTATATCCAAGTAGCTTGTTATGAATTATGTTTTTTTCCTTTGTATGAGAAGAGAGGGAATGAGAGAGACCAGAAGGCTCAAGAATGCTTGGAGGCCAGCCTTCGTTTCTCCAGAGCTATGGAGACTGTGCAGCTTTTACCAAAAGTAGACCTTTGTGCTCCAAGTGGCTACAGCCCCTACAGGACTGCAGGTGTAGAGAGGGCCAAAATTAACAAGCTGGCTGGGCAGGTGGCCAAGGGTTCCACAATCTGGCCTTCCAAGCAGCTATACAGTAATCATCTTTCCCAGGAAAGGAAAGACACACGGCACCAAAATGTATGGTCCCGAGTTCTTTCTGGATGTTCTTCCTACTTGTCCATCCCGGTTATGGTGGCTGGAAAGTAGAAAAACCTCTGCACCCATGGTGATATGAAGGAAACCTTTTAGATCTCTACATAGCCATGGTCAGAAGGTGCCACGCACGCCAACCACGAACCTGGCCGCTTCACCACACCCCATTGGAAACCTTTAAAAACCAAATCTAGATAGATTCATCACCACCAGAAAGGACGTTGTCCCCCCCAAACTTCTGTACAACCAGGGGTCATTTCCTCATCCCACCTACCAGGCAGCCACGTCGCTAGAGTGTAGCGAGGGGGCGGACCACTGCGGGGGGTGACGAGCGCAGAAGGGTGATACACGCACCCACGCACGTCACCTCCCCTGCGCGCATCGCCCTCCGGAGGCTCCGAGGCCGGGAGAAGGCCTCGGAGCGTCCTCCCGGGCCGGCGCTCCAGGGCCTTCTGATGAAGGCCCACTGCGTCAAAACGTAATTTATAGCGTTTTTCGTGCATGCGCAGACTGTTCCTGGGGGAAAAGGGCAGCCCTTGGCCCTCAGAAGACGTTCTGCGCATGCGCGAAAAACATTATAAAATACGTTTTGACACAGTGGGCCTCGTCAGAAGGCCCAGGACAGCCAGCCGAGGAAGACGTCCCCGGAGCCGGCTGCAACGGAGGCACAGGAAAGGTGCGGAGGCGGGGGGGCAGAATCGGGGGGCACCCGTGGCAGCATCCTGTCGGGTCGCCCCCGCAAAAACCGTGGCGTGGCTGCTAAGGGCTATGTGTCGGGGGGGTCATTAGGGTGGCATGCAGTATGTTCATTAGCGACGCTGCTGCTACCAGCTAAAAAGGTAAAGGTGACCCCTGAGAATTAAGTCCAGTCGTGTCCGACTCTAGGGTGTGGTGCTCATCCCCATTTCAAAGCCGAAGAGCCAGCGTTGTCCGAAGACACCTCCGTGGTCATGTGGCCGGCGTGACTCTCCTTGCCACAGCACATAGCATGCGGCTGGAACACGGAGCGCTGTTTACCTTCCCGCAAGCGGTACCTATTTATCTACTCACATTAACATGCTTTGGAACTGCTAGGTTGGAAGGAGCTGGCCAAGCAACGAGAGCTCACCCCGTCGCAGATTCGAACTGCCAACCTTTTGATCGACAGCTCATGGTTCAGCGGTTTAACCCACAGCTAGGGTGAGCCAAAATGACCCAACTTTGCAGCACGGAAGCCAGTTGCTAGAAGAGCCATCTCTGAAGCTAACTGACCTGGTTATTTATTTTATTTATTTATTTAACACATTTTTATACCACCCTTCCTCCAAGGAGCTCAGAGTGGTGTACATATTTCCTCCCCTCCTTTTTGTCCTCACAACAACCCTGTGAGGTAGGTGGGGCTGAGAGATAGTGATTGGCCCAAGGTCACACAGGACGCTTTGTGGCTGAGCGGGGATTTGAACCTGGATCTTCCCGGTCTAAGTCCGACTCCCAAACCACTACACCATCCTGGCTAGCCCCAACTCCTTAGCACCACTCTTGCCCTGGGCAGCGTTAGCACCAAAGGACAAGGGGTAGAGTTCCCAATTCTAAAGCTATTCCTGGAGATTTTTTTGCCCAACCTGATCTTGGGAATTCCTGGTGGCCCTGCTAAATTATCCAGGACTGCTCCAGTCATCACTTAGAGACTGATGCAATTCTCAGACAATCCTGGAGGGCTGGCATCCCTAGAAGAAGGGCAAGGGGAGGCAAGTCTTTGCTCTGAGCAGAAACAAACAGGCAAGGCTTGGAAAAATAGAAAGAGTTTATCAAAAAGGCAAAAATAAAAAGGCAATGGAAAAAGGATGAATGGACAGAGACTTACAAGGAAACAAAACTGGTCTTACACTTAGGGGCAAAATGAAAACAAAAAATCCTGACGTGACTAGCAAGACATACAACCTACCTGAAAAGATGCTTGGCTTTGAAGCAACTGTAGCTCCAGGTGGGAGCTAGAGGAGAAGTCAGGCTGCACAGGTAACCTTTGTCCACTGGAACAGGGTGCACCCAGATTCAACCCAGACTGTTCCTTATGTTGACAACTCCTGGCTCAAGGTTCTGCCATTCAGAGGGAAGAAACCTGAGGCCAGTCCCCTCAACCTCACCTCTCCCAAGGTCAGGAGGAAGGGACCCGAACAAGGGAAAGGAGGATGCCGAACCCAGCAGGGTGCAGTCATTTTCCTCCAAGCCCCTTTGTTCAACAAGGGACAGACACTGGCCACATTCCTGCTTCCAATCCACATCTCAGATGCAGGTGGCAGAGATTAACTCATCCAAGCTACTGCCACATTAAACACGAGGGGGAGGGGTCAGGTAAAGGGTCTCCATTCACTACTATAGCACCATTCACAGTTCCTCTCAGGTCTCAACTGGCTGCCATTCTGGCCTCCTAATTGGCAGGGAACACTACTTAAGCTTCATGCCTCCAGGAAATTCTACAACCTGGACCTGGATATTCTGCAGATCGGCAACTCTACAGTCAAGCTGCTATTTTGTGTGCAGAATGTCCCAGGTTGAATCTCCAGCATCTCCAGGTAGGGCTGCAAAAGACCCCTGCCTGAAAATCTGGGGAGCTGCTGCCAGTGAGTGACTGAAACCTTAGAGAATTGCTGCCAGTCAGTGTTGACAATACCAAGGTGGACAGATCAAGGGTCTGACTCAGCAGAAGTCACCTTCCTACAACGCTCACCCCTTACATCCCAGATCAAGTTTCACCGTGCTTCCCTTGTCAACAGCTAACTTCATCTGCTGTCTTCTCTCCCATCCTACGCTAAAAATTGTTTTCATTTAAATAGCGGCATTTGAGTGCAGGGACTTTGCAAAGCACAGGCTTCAGCTGAAGCCACCCAGTGAGACCAACAGGCCAAAGCATATTTAGAAACAAGAATACAGATGGGGGCTACTCACATATAATTATCTGCTTATGCATCATTTATGTACGTGACGCTTGACATGCAGCAGATCCCTGCCCTGAGGAGCTTACATGATTTGCACTTCCACACAATGTTTTGCTTAACATCCATCAAGTCAATGAAAAATGGCAAAAAGAAAAGCTCTGAATACTAGGCTCCCGCACCTGGATTGAATCATTTTATCAAATGCAACTCAATTTTACTAAAAATGACAAATTACATGTATAAGCATTTACCAATTTTTGTTCTTCAGTCCAGAAAATCCATGCCAAACCCAACCCACCCCCACCCTCAGGAATGTAGGCTGGAAGAGAACACTGTCGTGGCCAACTGGAGCAAGCAAGCAAGCAAGCAAGCAAGCAAGCAAGCGCACGCGCACACACACACACACACACACACACACACCAGGATAATTAACAAGGGAGGGACAAAACTCATGCCGTGTCTTCTTCGCTGGTCATTATGCGCAAGAGAAGGAAATGAAGCAGGACATCTCCCACTTTCCTTGCTTGTCCTTGCTTGTCAGCTCTCTTCGGTGCTCATTGGCCAGAAAGAAGGGCGCTTCAAAGCAGCCAATCCATGGTGTCCTCCTTTTACATCTGTTCAAATTTATGGCCTAGAGGCAGTTTTTAATGAAAGCTGGAAATGCAGGAGAGGGGGGGGGGCTGGCTGGCAGTATAGGTCTGCTCCCCAAGGATATGGACTTGAGAACCAATTTGACCAGGAGGGGGACAGAAAGGGAGACTTGACCACGGATATTCACACATCAAGATAAGATGGCTGCAACATATTCAGCATAGGGCGGATTGGTGTGTGGGGGGTGTCACTCACCTCTGTCCGCCCACTCTGCTCCACTGCTCCTCCTCCTCCCACTCCCAGAATTGGAAAGGAAGAGAAAGTGTGGAGGAGAGGAGAGTGATGGGCTAGACTAGAGTGTCTCCAGGGAGTGAAAGAAGCAGAGGTAAGGAAGGGGCAGTATTTGGCACACCGCCTCAGGCACCAGGAGGTCTTGGGCTGATCCTGAGGGGCAGCAAAGGAGGAAAGACAGAGTTGTTTGAGGGAGCAGGAAACCTTCAGACCTTTGAGGGTGGTGGAGCTGCAAAGAGAGCACGACACAGGCAGGAGCATAGCATGCTATGAGAATATGACCTTCCTTCTAAACACTGAAGCTCCACTTTAGTTATTACACCTAAGAGGCTTCAAGTCGAGACAAGAAACTAGTGTACTGAGAAGGCCATACTGAGAAGAGGAATATAGCAGCTTACTTACCAGACCTGCAACTTAGAGCAGAGAAAGGGGGGGGGGGGGATATCAAACTGAGCTCAGCACAAACTTTTGCAAAATACAAGTCAAGTGTACAAATTTGACTTGTACAGATTTCAAAGTCAAATACAAGTCAAGTGATGACTGCATGCAACTTCTGGGTTCTAGAGACAGCCGGTCTCTTCTCTGAATGCCTGATGCAGGGGGGTGGCAACAGGATACAGGTCTCTTGTGGTCTTGTGTGCTCCCTGATGCATGGGGGGGGGCGGCAATGGGATATGCAGGAAGCTGGAATAGATGGGCCCTGGGCCCGATCCAGCAGGGCTCTCCTTATGTTCTTAGATCTCCAAGTAGGGCTAGAAAATATGCTCTAAATCTCGTCAACCAACCCATTTCACTGGGTGACCCTGATTTCTAATGTTACAAGGAAGGAAGGAAGGAAGGAAGGAAGGAAGGAAGGAAGGAAGGAAGGAAGGAAGGAAGGAAGGAAGGAAGGAAGGAAGGAAGGAAGGGGAAATCTTCTCTCTCCCCACTTTTGCCACATTGTGCACAAAGGCTGAAAGGCAGGGCGGAGATACCCAAATGCCTGACCGTTTCTCCCTGACATATGAGCCTTTATTGCTTACTGCTGCAACATAAACAGAATTTTACCGGTTCAAAAACTAAGCAAAGCTCTCTTGAAGGAGAATGTATCCAGAAACACCATACACTCACTGTAGCAACGGGGGGATTGTATACACTTCGCAAAACCTCATAATCACCACCTGCAGCTCTATGGTGTATAATATTTTCATTGGCTACATCGCTTCTAAAGGGTTTAATTACAACCCAGCTCCCAAAACATTTATTTACTTAGTCCTGTTTGCAGCCTCAGTTTGGAGCAAAGGGAAGAGGGAGAAAGGATTGGCAATTGGGTGCCAAGTGGTACTCCCAAAAGACAGGGCATCAGCACCCCAGGCCCTGATTCTTTAACTTCTAAACTGGTCAAGTTCCTTAAAACTACTGTACAATAAAAATTATACAGTACAAACAAACAAACAAAAATAAGACACTTGTTAGATTCAATTTCTGAAAGCTCAACAGGAGATCCTCCTGACCCTGAGGAGAGGAAGGTCCTAGCATGACTCCAGAAGGAAGGCAGCATGACACTCCAGGTCTCCTGATTTTGAGGTGCAGGTGCTACAACAAAAAGGTCCTATGCTTCAGGGAGGCCAATTTGACCTTCATTGTGAGCATTTTGGGGACAGGGACCATTTAATTGGTTTATTTAGCTAACTTTTTGTTGAAAAGCAGCATCCAAATATTCATCATAATATGAGACATTCCTTGAGATAAGTAGCATCCAAATTAGACAGGCAGTGGGAGTGCCAGAAAGAAAGAAAAATACAGTACAATGTTTACTGGTTAGGTAGGGAATCACAGAAGGGGCACAGTGCGTTACTGGGATGGAGTTTTGCCCCATATTTTAGATTTCTGAAAGAGAAATCATGCTATATTTCACATTAACGCTTCCACCCTAAATGTCATTTCTTTGAGAAGTCCTATTGATTTTAAATGAGTGAAAATTTCTGTTCCCCACTTAGGTTCCATCAGCAACAAGCAGAAATGAGCTAGTGGAGAACAGATTAGATAAACATGCAAAAAAAAAAGGGACAGATTAGATAAATAGATGATGAGTGAGTGAGTGAGTGAGTGAGTGAGTGAGTGAGTGAGTGAGTGAGTGAGTGAGTGAGTGATGCAAGGAACATAAAAACATCAGAAGAGCCCTGCTGGATCAAGCCAAGGGCCCATCACGTCCAGCTTCCTGTATCTCGCCAGATGCCTCTGGGAGCACACAAGGTACCCGTATCCCATTGCCGCTCCCTTGCACCTGGCATCAAGAGATAAACTACCTCTAAAACCCAGAGGTGGCATACAATCATCCTGACTTGTAACCTGCAATGGACTTTTGCTCCCTCAATCTGTCCAATCCCCTTCTAAAAACATCTAGGCTAGATGCCATCATAATGTCCTGTGGCAAGGAGTTCCACAGATTAATTACACACTGGGTAAAGAAATATTTCTTTTTGTCTGTTCTGACTCTCCCGCCAGTCAATTTTAGTGGATGTCTCCTGGTTCTGGTGTTGTGCGAGAGGGAAAAGAACTTACCTCGATCCACTTTAACCATCCCATGCATAATTTTATATATCTCAGGGTCCAATCCTATCCAACTTTCCAACACTGATGCAGCCATGCCAATGGGGCAAGCGCGGCAACCTATGGTGGTGATGGGCAGTCACGGAGACCTCCTCAAGTTAAAGGACCGTTTGTTCCCTTACCTCAGGGCTGCATTGCAGCTACATGGGCACTGGAAAGTTAGGCCCTCAATCTTGTCTCCCCTCAGGCACTTTCTTTCCAGACTGAAGAACCCCCTTTCCTCATAAGCCTTTCCTCATAAAGGAGGTGCCCCAGCCCACTAATCATTTTGGTCTTGTTTGCACCTTTTCCAGGTCCACTATAAGGAAAGAACTATTTGATTAGATTGAGAGATAGAAAGGTTCAAGGAAAGGAGAAAGGTAGGGAGACAGACACAAGGAAGGAAAGAAAATTGATCAGATGATATGACAAGCTTCTTGTCCTCAAGGAGCACTTGCCCTCCCTTAACCCTTCTCTGATGCCACCTACGCAGAACGACAGAAAAATAGAGAGATTAGAAGTTCATTAGCAGAAGCCTTTCCCCACTATAAATGCAAGGATGACTAAAACGGAGCCGGGACACTGTTGCTTCCACTTGTATACACACAACCCCTGACCGAAACATCTGGCCCTCACTGCCAAGCAATACACCCATCCATTTAACCTGCCATTATGTCCAGCCACAACCCCGTGGATAATGTGATTATGCAGCTGCACAAATAGCCACATAATTAGTTTTTTTCTTTTTTTAATAAGAGCAAATCCAGAGGCTGTTACGTAACTGCTGTGCAAGATCCAAACACTTCCTAATTGATAGAGAGATAAGGTGCTGCCAACGGACAAGGATACTAATCCTATGAGATCGGCAGGAGTGTGCCGGCAGTCCGCTCAGAATGAAGCAGAAGCTGTCCTCACGGGGCCATTAGATTGCAGAGAGAGGAAACAAAGACGGTTGAATACTAGGGGGACCCAGGTTCAAATCCCTAGATGATGCACAAAGGCTGACCCTACTGCCCTTGCCTGTCCCTACCTTGAGGGGGAGGGGGAATTCAGAAGTTCAAAGGAAGCCACGCTGGAAAAATCAACTTGCTCTCTCACATCTCCCATTTACAACAAAATGGGCAATGGCCCCTAGGGGGAAAAAAGAGTCATAGCATGGTCCTTTGCATACAGGAGAGTCCCAGAGTGAATCCCTGGCAGCATCTCCAGGTAGGGATGGGAAAGACTCCACTCTAGAGAGCTGCTGCCAAGTCAGTGCCTGGAATTCTGGAGAGCTGCTGCCAGTCTGTGTTGCCAAAGCTGAGCTAAATTTTTATTATTTTATTTTTCACATTTTTCTACTGCCCTTCCTCCGTGGAGCCCAGGGTGGTGTACATAATTCCTTCCCTTTTCTGTCCTAATTCCGTTCCTCTTTTTGTCCTCACAACAACCCTGTGAGGTAGGTGAGGCTGAGAGATAGAGACTTGCCCAGGACAACCAGGAAGCTTCATGGCGGAGCAGGGATTTGAACCTGGATCATCCAGCCAAGTCCAACTCCAGAACCACTGCAGCACCATGGCTCTCAGCTAAATGAACCAGCTGCTGCCAGCCTGTGCTGCCAACACCAATGTCTTGAAAAGAACCTGTGAAAAAGCTTAAGCAGATAGAAGAACTTCCCTCAATTTATTTATTTATTTAAAACATTTATACCCCGCCTTTTCCTATGCTGAAGGCAAATGCCCAAGGCAGCTTACAACAAAGATTAAAATACATAATTAAAATACATAAAATAAGTTTAAACAATACATAACCATACATAAACAAGTTTAAAAAACAATAAAATCCACTGGGGGGGTTTGACAGAATGGAGCAGCAGAGAAGCAGCATGGCAGAGCATCTTGAGACACAGGAGGCAGACAACAACCCATCACCCAAACGCTAGACGAAAGAAAAACGTTTTGAGCCCTCGCCAAAAAGTCATGAGGAAGGGGGTGGTTCTCAGATCCCCTGGCAGGGAGTTCTACAGTTGTGGCGCCACAGCAGAGAAGGCTTGCCCCCGTGTTGCCACTCCCCTAACTTGCGATAGGGGAGGCACTCGCAGGAGAGCCCCCTCAGATGACCTAAGAGAGCGGGCCGGAATGTATGGGAGAAGGCGGTCCCTCAGATATCCTGGGCCCGAACCGTGGGGAGAGGGGATACCTTTACACACAATGTAAATGAAAGGACAACTTTGGATCCTTAGGAGTTGCCAGTGCAAAGGAAGTTCTTTCCTCCTTCATAGAAACATGAGGGGGTCCAGGGGAGAGAAAGGGGCCTCTCACAGTTGGGGATTGTCAGCCAAGTCACAGAAAGATGGCTAGAAAGAGAAGAAGAATGCTTACAACAGACATTGCCTTTTACATGTTTGCCAAGTCGCCCTGTTGCCCTTCCCTAACCTGCTGTTTCTCAACTATACCAATACAGATTTGGAGAGTAACATAAACATCCTGGTGTGCTGCTTATTGAGAGATTACTCAACTGAAATTCTCCCCCGCCTACCTCTGTATAGGTAAAGACTTCCGAGATTATGGATGCTCCTGACACAACCAGGTTAACCTGGTGAATCCAGAAGGGCTGGGAGTGAATATTTCAAGCAGATAAAGGGCCAATCCTGAATTAATTTTTTGACTCATTAGTATCAGATCGTTTGAACTGGATTCGATGTTGAGGAAAGAACACGAGAGAGAGAGAGAGAGAGAGAGAGAGAGAGAGAGAGAGCTGTCTCAGGGCAGCAATGCCTGCACACAATTGGAGGTGGGAAAATGCTTATAAACCCTGGTCAAAAACCAGAAAGGAACAAGAGTGCAAGAAGGGGGGGGGGGGGAGAGAGAGAGAGAGAGAGAGAGATGCTGACATAAGCAGCGACTCACTCGCTCTTTTTCTGCTGCCAGGCCACAGAGCAGCAACCTGGTTTGGCAACCACAACGCTCAAGGCAATGCCAAGAAAAAAAGACAAAAGAAACTTTCCATATTTACACACGCTTCTCATCCTTTCCCTCTCTGCAGGATTAGCAAAAGATTGCCATTTCCCACCGTTATTACAAAATTTCCTTCTGCCCCTAGGAAATGTTCTTGTCCAAAACAGATTCTGCATTTCTAATCAGAGAAGTATGGTTGGCCCAGAGCAGGGAAGAAACCCAAAAGGTCATCCACTCAGAAGGACCCACCCTAAACATCACCACAGACTAAAAGCAGACTACCTGTCACCTACTGGGTGACACTGGATGAATTTCTGTGATGTCACAGAATCCTCGTAAAATTCTAGCTGCGGAGAGGGAAATGTCTGTCACTGTGTTGATCTTTAGTGTAGCAGCTGTGAAGGAAGTGGAAACCTGGTTTGGTGACGGGGAGGGGGGGACCTCACAAGACCTAGAGACAGAAGAATGTAGATGGAGGGGGGGCGGAAAGGCAAGAGGGCTTCGGAAAGGTAGGCTGCTGTGGACAAGGAACAAACAGGGCAAAGGTTTTACATAATTATCTGAATAGCCTGCCTTTGTTCTGTCAGCCCACAGCTCCTAATTGACCCACAAAAAAGGTTAAGATCCTAAGCAGTGGACCAGAAATTTAGCTTGGTCTTTGTCAGGCCCCCAAATATGTGGTTGCCATAAACCCTGCTCCTCCCTCAAATCAGGGGAGAGGCATAACCTTGTCTTGTCTCTGACATCAGGCCAAACTTCACGGCAACTCCAAAATGCAGCCCAGAATCAGAGACAGTCTTCTGCCTGCCCCCTCCCACTGCCCTTTAGAGGAGCAGAGACGATCCTGCACCCCCCCCCGCGGGGGGGTCCCAGATTTTCGCCGCCCCCCAATAAAAAACAAAAACAAAAAACAAAACAAAAAAACCACCACCACCCGGGTTTTTCAGATGTCTACGGGCTTTTTTACTGTAATGTTGACGTGTGTATGCTTTGTCCCACTTAGCTTGTGTATCCCGGAGCCTTCGTTCTGCCTGCTTTCGTTCTGTCCGGGTGGCAGAACTCCTGAAAAGCGCCCGTTCGCTCCGGAGCAGGGCGCTCCGTCGTTCCAATCTTTCTGCGCATGCGCTAACTGAGAGGAACGACGCAAGCGCAGAACGACGGAGCGCCCTGCTCCGGAGCGAACGGGCGCTTTTCAGGAGTTCTGCCGCCCGGACAGAACGAAAGCAGGCAGAACAAAGGCTCCGGGATACACAAGCTAAGTGGGACAAAGCATACACACATCAACATTACAGTAAAAAAGCCCGTAGACCCCCGAAAAAACCGTAAAAATACAAAAACAAATCGAAACCTAAGTAGTCCCCCGCCCCCCCAGGAGCCTCGGCGCTCTCCGCCCGGGGGCCCTGGGCCCCCCCGCCCCGCCCTTGAAGACGTCTCTGTAAAGAGGAGAGACTCTGGAAGACAGAGTGTACAGTAGAAGCTGCTTTGCAGGCAGTATGACCCCAGTTTAGTCCTTGGCAGCGTCTCCAAGTAGGCCTGGAAAACACCCCTGAAAACATGGGTGGCTACTGCTGCCAGTCAGTGCAGAGCAACATGGACCAAGAGGGTGTCTCAGTATAAAGCAGCTTCTTATATCTTTCTGGAGAAGGGAACATAGCTCAGCAGTAGAGGATATGCTGCCATGCTAAAGGTTTTAGGTTCAATCCGTGACATCTCCAGGTAGGGCTGAAATATGGCCCTATCAGAAGCTCTGGAGAGCTACTGTCAGTGCCTGGAACCTAGGAGGGCCACTGCCAGCCAGTATCGACAATGCTGAGCTAGGTGGACCAATGAGCTGTCTCGGTATAAGACATATTGAGATTCTGAAATATCGGGGGGGGGGAGTGCTGTGGGTTTATATAAAATGTATTTAGTGATTTAATATGATCATTCTGCCTCTCTCCTTGTAAGCCACTTCAAAATCATGCTGACATGACATTTCTAGACAGAAAGCAACTTGCCCAGGGATGTCATGACTGAGTTCAAGTTTGGACTCCCTACCAGTTCCCAAGACAACACCTGGTGAAGCCCAGCACATGGAGGGCGCAAGCTCCCAACCTGCAACTTGCTGGATCAAAGCAAGTTGGGCCGGCAGAGATATGACAACATGTGAGATGGGGAAGGACTTGGGCTGCATGCCTGGCTTCAGCAGAATAGTCTGCCCGTGCCAGAGCAGTTACTCAAGCGGAGAGCTATTTATTATCAGCATCTGTATTCTGAAAACGCATTTGTCTGGCTGCCTAAACACTCATAAGTTACATTTCTCAAGATGTCATCTCATTCTCCATTCCAGACCCTTTCAACAAAGTGCTGCACAGAGAGAGAGATCCCTCAAAAACATGAGTCATCACGAGGTCAAGGAGGTCAGCCTCAAAAACGCAGCTCTACCCTTTTGCTTTCTCCATTGTGCTCGCTTTACAGCTAGGGGATCGGGAGCTCAGCGATTCGAGTGGGGGCTGTGTCATTCTCCCTGCCCAAGACATAACTGAACTTTTCTCAGACAGTAGAAAAACCACTGTCATGCCTTTCCAGAAAAACCACTGTGACTCACAGACCAAGGGTCATCGTGTCCCACATTATCCATTCACTCCTCTTGGAAGGCTACCAGTTTCTTTACTGCCTGGAATTCCAGGTGATGACATAGCCAGAAGCAATTTTCAAAAAAAGGGGTCCTACAGGAGGGGAGAAGAGAGAGAGGAGCCCCAAAATGGCCCAAGAGAGGGATGTTAGGGATGGCTACAGAGGGGGGTCTTGTGGGGCACACGTAGGGAGCCACCCACACCTGTGCATGGCCAACCCCGAGGCAGTGAGGATTCACTGCTCCCCATTGCCTCCCCATGGGGATGCTTGTGGGACAATTGTGGGGAGCAGCTGCAGCAGCAGGCGGTCTCCTCCCAATGCTGTGTCAGGGGCTGGAGCATCTGGGAACGGTAAAATGGTGCTGGGGGGGAAATAAAGAAAATAGCACACCACCGACATCAGCTACACACTGCCCCACCAATTAGCCTCCCCACTGAGTATCATAGAATCACAGAGTTGGAAGGTAATCTAGTCCAGCCCACTGCATGTAGCAGGAAATTGTCCTAGACTCAGTCTAGAGCAGGGTTTCTCAACCTTTGGGGGTCCGCGTATCCCCTATGTGGGCCCCCAAAGGTTGGCGTACCACAGGACATACAGGACAGATCAGAGATGAGCAGAAGCAAAGCAACCGGAAGCAACAAGACGGCCTTTGAAGCTGTTGGAGAGGCTCTGCAACTGTTCTAATCAAGATCCCTTGCTTAAAAGTATCAACAGCTTACTCAAAAGTAAGAAAAAGTGGTGATATTTTGTGGAATGAAGGGTTTTCATGTTATTTCGCGTTTAGAGCTAAAAAATATTGCGTTTTGAGTCAAAATTAGCGTTATTTCGCGTTCTGTGTTGGTCACCAAAGAACACACACCTTTATCTGTGGGACAACCGATGGGGGCAACAGAAGCAAAGGAAACGGCACCGGGGGGGCGAAAGGTGAAACATACAACTACCTGCGGCTCCTGGTCTTCACCTGCAAACCCTCCAAGGTCTCGCCCTCCCCACATCTCAGCTCTCACATACCAGGCCCTTTGCTCCTCCGGCTCCACCACCCTCATCCCTCCAATGGTCTCTTGCTCCCTCAAACAACTCCACTCTTCTCCCTCGCTGCCCCTTGTGCTTGCAACTGCTTCCGCAAACACCACTCACTTCCTTCACATCCCTGCTTGAAAGCCACCTTTTCTGCAAAGCCTCTGGCACCACATCTTACTTCCCAACAGTGGTGTAGATGGCTCTTCGGCTGCCCAGGGCAGTGACTCCTGATGGAGCCCCCCCTCCCGAGTGCCGGAAGACCTGGAAGTAATCGGTGGTGACATCACTGCCAATTACTTTTTGTTTGTGAGGCCTCCAGCTGAAAACATTAAGAGGCGCGGTGGCAGATCAACTGGCTGAAAGACTAGGGATAGCCTCCGCTGCACACGTCTTAGTGTTTTCAGAGGCATCGCTCCAATTGGAGCAAAGCCGCCAAAAACACTAAGAGGTGCACGGCAGCCCCCCAGTGAGTGCCCCTAGTAGCTGCTGCCTAGGGCGGACTGCACCAGCTACTCTACAGTAACTACGCTACTGCTTCCCAACCCCTACTTTAAACTCAGCTTAACTGAAACAGCTGCACAGACTTCCCCTGTTCGCCCCATCTCTTTTTCCCTTCAGGTCTTTTGTCACGTCAATATGTAGATGGTAACTTCCTTGGGGCAGAGATCTGCTCTCTCATGCCTTGTAAATCGTCATGGGGATGGCCCTCTATATAAAACAAACAAACAACACCATAGACAAAACAACTACCTCACCTGTCTTCAGACAAAGCAAAACAGTCTTTGGCTTACTGTACAGCCAAAGCTCATGCAAAACAACAATATACAATGTTCAACGATCACAGCAAACATGACCCACCACAAAAACTGCCAACAGCACAAATAGCTGCCACACAAAAAGCTTTCTTAAACTTTGCAGCCTATAGAACACAACAAGAGGACTATAACGTTGATGGCACTTCACTTCCAAAAGGGTTGGAGGATGCCCACCAGGATGGCAAAGAAACCCAAGGCAGAGCATAAAAGGTTGCTATCTCCTCTTAGCTTATATCTTCTCTGAGCTTATAAGACAGTTTTAAGCGTTCCTCAGTTTCCAGATCTCTTGCCATCTTTGTTGCCCTCCTCTGAACCCGTTCCGGCTTGTCAATGCCTTTCTCAAAATGTGGTGCCTAAAACTGGATACCGTATTCAAAGTGATGCTTGGTTACTGCAAAGTAGAGAGGAACTATTACTTTTCAAGATCTGGATGCTATGCCTCTGTTAATGCAGCCCACTACTGCATTCTTTTTTGCACCAGCATCACACCGCTGGCTCATGTTCACCTAGATCCTAACACTTTTAAACATTATGCTACACGCACATTGGGGACAGAGTCACCTTCCGCAGAGGAGCCAGGTTTGAAATCAGGCCCCTCGTTGGCTCCTTCCATTGAGTCAATATTGCAGCCTTTCTTCAGCAAGCATCTGGCAGACAAGGAAGCCCCTGGCAAAGCCATTCATTCTGCCGCAATAAAGCCGGGGATACCATGAAACTCCTGAGAGCTGCTGTTGTTTTAAGGAAGGTTTAACAAGTTGTCAGCCGCTTAAACAGAAGCATAACTCATGTTGTTAAGCCCAGATGAGAACACACAGAGAAAGCATTTCTGTGCAAATGCAAGACAAAATAACACAGTGCAGATGTAAGTGATCTTTGGGATCGTTCCCTGATAGAAGATTAACCATTTAACAGAAAGCTTTTTCTGCAGATGGTTTACAAAGGGGATCAGCAAACAGGCACAAGGAGGGAGCTGTACCAACACATCTGTCACTATTTACTTGCCCTGTTTTTTAGCACTCATCCCTGCTATACCCTTCATCTCTCTCTTGGCACAACTGTTGCTTTTGGGGGACTGCCCAAATGACATTTTGCTACCAAGAATCGCTAGAGCTGTCATTTTCACAGGGTCCAGTTCCCTCCACCAAGTCTCTAGAAGTCACCAAGTCCCTGAGCAGGCTCATTGTGTCTGGCACACAAACACGTAAATGCACGCACATGAACACGAATGCACCATACTGCGTACAGCCTGCCATTTAATATACCACAGGTGCTGAGTTTTTGCATTCCTGATGATAATATATTTTAAGGCAATTGTGCTTGTTGCCGACATCCTTAACCAAAATAGTTCATTGCAGCTCAGGAAGAGATTTAACTCAGGTGCAGGGGGGAGAAGGTTGGACCAGGGCTGGCCCAAGACCTCCTGACACCTGAGGGAGCATGCCAAATGATGCACCAGCCTCTGCTCCTCCCAGTTAATTTCAATGTCTTAGCTCAGCACTCGCCTCTCCTCCATATTTCCTCTTCCTCTCTGTCCCCCTCTGCCTTTTTCAATCTAGGGAGTAGGAGGAGGAGCAGTGGAAACAAGAAGGTGGACAGATATGAACCCCCACCAATCTGCTGCCTGATGCAACAGCTTCAGTTGGCCTCAAGGATGGGCCAGTCCTGGGTCGGACCCCCCCCCCCTTCCTTCCATGCTAAGTCCCCAATCTAAATCTTCCCACTCCTCTGGTGGTTGCTTTTACAGGAAGGAACATGGGGAGTTCCACTAATTAAACTCCAATGTAACACATAGTTTGCTCCTCAGATATTTACTTCTGATCAAAAGTCCAAAGCTTTAGAGAGAAGGGGCCGTGACTTGATGGAAGAGCACCTGCATTGCATGAGGAAGGTCTGAGGTCCAAGTCCTGGCAGCATCTCCAGATAGGACTGAAAGAGACTCTGTCTGAAAACCTTGGAAAGCTGCTGCCAGTCTGCAGTCTGCTGCCAGTCTGACAACAGCCAGACTCAGTTAAAGGCAGCTTCGTACGTTGAGCTTTAAGACAAGTAACGCTTCTTTCAGCACTGATATCAAAGTGACAGCAAGGACGTGCGGTGTGGGGGCAACAGTTGAGGCAGAACCACCCTGCCATTGTCCACGGAAAATAGACGCAGTCTAACCCCGAGATTGCGCACACGCGTCACCACTTCCTTAGGTGAAAGCACACGCACGCAATCTCAGGGTTAGGCTGAGGCTATTTTCTGTGGATGACAGCAGGGCGGTTCCACCTCACCTTCCACGCCCCCCACCGCATGTCCTTGGCTTACAGAAACCAACATCAGGTGGTAACGCTGTTCCTCCATCATGCCCCTTCAAAAAACACAAGGGAGAGGGCTGCATGCTTGTATGAACAAGTCCCTCCACTGAGAAAATTGTCAGGGAGAGGGATTCTAGTTCAGCCCCATAGACTTCCCCCTGACATGTTTTCTACTTGCAGGGCAACATTCAAAAAATGCACTAATGCACTCAGACATGCACACGCACCCCGGCAATCTGAATGGCATGGAAAGGAACAGTTTCGCCATGCAATCCTCTTTGTTCATGTGGTCCTCTAAATATTAGGTCCATTTTGTCGATGGGAAATGAGTTGGGAGAGAGGTAGCAATTTGATAGCAAAGAGGAGGACATCCTCGAATACCTTTTCACCAGCACCTTTCAGAGCACATCAGGAAAAGTCTGACTTACCAAAGGACCTTGGTCTCCTTTGGGCCCCGGAAGTCCCACAACAAATGGAAAGAGAGTGGGCCCAGGGGGTTCAAACAGCTGGTACCCATCCATGGAAGTTGGCATCGTGACGTTGATGGTTCGTACATTTGCTCCGATGACAGGATAAACAACTCCAAGACCCAGTTTGGGATACGGGAAAGCTACGATCGTAGGACCTGGCTTTTTCAGGGCTGGAAAAGATATGAACTTCTTTGGAACCGGACCGCTCGTCACACTCCCCACCTTGTGTTTTAGAGTCACCAGATGCAGACTGCCAGCTGAATCCTTGGTCACCTTCGCTGCTGGATTCACGGTGCTGGCCATATGAGAGGGCTTAATGGTTTGGCTTTGGCTGATCATCTTTTTGGCCTCTTTCTCCACTGCCTTCTTATGGGGGATGCTAGAGGGATGGGTGGCTTTACTAGGGGAGCCAGAATGAACGTTTCTGATGGTGGACAACCGAGGTTTCTCTGAACTTGTGCTGGAAGCAAAATGAGATGCTCCAGGGGCTACGGTGGTAGTCCAGAGAGCTCTTTGGGGAGTCCAGTGGCCTACCGTGGTAGTTCGAGGAAGTGCGTGAACAGACAGCTGCAATTCAGTGTTTGGTGGGACAGGAGAGGGTGCCACAGTGGCCTTTGCTGCTTTGCTGCCTGGAGACGGGGCTGTCAGCTTAGATGGTATAACGGTGGTGGACACCATAGCCAACCTCCTGTTCTGAGCCATGGTGGCTTTGGAGAGCGATGATGGAGGCATCACAGTGGTCAGGTTCTTCAACCCCAGGAGAGAAAGGTCTGAGCGTGGCAGAGTCTTTACGGAAGCTCCTGGATCTTTGGGCAGAAGCGGGAGGAGAGGCAGAAGATTCGGCCGGTATGTGTCTGCTTGCCTGCATTGTTTTTTCAGGTATTTACAGTAATTGTGAGCTGCCTTGGTGGAAGGATAAATATCAAACTGGCACAGGGCACCTTCAAACTGCACTGAGTGTTGGTTGAGCTTCCCTAAGAGGAAAGACCCTTCAGGGTCTAGCACCTCGTCTTTTTTCAGATGCAAATCCGCATGGACTCTTTGCTTCCCACAAGAGGTCAACAGGGTAACTACGTGTCCTCGAATGTCAATGGCCAAGTTGTGCCACTGACCATCATGGACATTATAATCAAAATACACTGAGTGTTTGTGGCCTATGTAGACAATGACCTTCCCAGGGATGAACTGGAGCCCCAGCTGTAGCTTCTTCTTCTTGCTTTTGACAGTGAACAAAAAGGCGCTATTGATTCGGTGGGAGCATAAGCTCAACACCAGAGTCAAGTTCGTCCCAAAGGCAGCAGGGATAACAGTACTGACGGGGACCTCAATCCGCGCTCGCTGGGTGAAGATGACCCCAGACTTGAATGGGATGACTCCTTGAGGAATGGAGCGTGACGATGCCCCCGGGGCAGGCGGCCTCGGCCCCACCAGGCCCAATTTCTGAAGTATGTCCACATCTGTAAACAGGGAGGAAGAAAAATGTGATCAGTCAGGCAATTTAGGGACCTCACCCAACCCTTGGTGGAGATCAGATCAAGTCTTGGATTCTAATCCTGGATGAGCCCCACCCATGGCTTGAACATGACTCAAGCCATGCAAGTTATAGAGGACAGGTAAGGGGGCTCTGAATAAAGTCTACAAGATCCACCCTGAGATTTGCCTCAGCTTTAATCAAACTGTGCTCCCTACAACCTTCTAAAAACTTAGCTAAAGGGGCCACCAAAATATGTATGGTGGTCATGTATCAAGGCACCGTCACATCTGGACTCCAAAGAAGCCCACTCTGGAGAGGAAGGGAGACCACTGCCCTTGTGAGCCAGCCAGAATATCCACAGAGGTACCTCCCATGGAGCCTGGAATCTCTTCAGATCCCACACTCTCCATCTGGACCCTGGGTTCCTCTCCAACCCCCCTCCAACAACTCCAGAGCAATGGAGATTGTAGATCAGGATTCAGGTTCAGGAACAACACAGTAGTGCTCGCCTGGCCGCTTGACACCTTGTCATTGATGGGTCTACGCAGGAGGAGGGTAAGCAAGCTGAGATGCATAGTCTTAGATCAGTTAGAACCTGGAAGGGCTGGGAGCTTCCTGCTCACTATATTTGTTTAAATCAGGGGTGGCCAACCTTTCAACATGACTGCTCCTGGCCCTTTAATGGTTGTATAGGTGAGGGCATTTCAGCAGGTGCAGCTGCTTTAGCAGCACCATCAGCACTTGCAGCTGCCAATATTCTGTCTTCTACATAACAAGAACACAGAGAGAGGCCCTAATGGTGGAAGGTTGGCCACCCCTGGTTTAAATCATTTCTAGCCCACCTTTCCACCTTTGTGGTTCATGACACAAATGCAATACAATAAAAAAATGTAGAGAAATAGGATGTATGGGATTGTCAGCCATGTAACTTTTTTTTGAAGAAATAAAGTTTTTCAAACTTGTACCCAAACAACTTGTCTGGAGAAATTCCTTATTAACCATAACACCATTAACTTCAGCCAACGGTAGTAACGTCCAAGGATTATCCAGAGCAGACAAGAAAGAGACAGAGGAGTACCCAGGCTCCCCAGCAACTGGGGCGGAAAAGCCTGCCGCCCCATTATGCAAATTAAGTAAGTAATTTGCATAATGAGCTTTCGGGTTTTTTTAAAAGTTTTTTCGCGGTTTTTCCGCAAATTTAAAGTGTAAAAACAGGGATTTTCAAAGTGTGTGTGTGCTTTGCGGCCACTCAAAGTGTGTGTGTGCTTTGCGGCCACTTATCTGATCTCCAGGACATTCCTCCAGCAGGCTGGCAGCAGCAGGCAGCGACGATCGCAAACCTGCCGGACTCGGAGTTTGCTTGCGCATGCCCAGTCCGTCCTTGCTAACTCCCTGGGTTTGCGCATGCGTAAACTCCGGAAACTCCTGCGCCAGGGCACACAGCCTCTCCCTGCTCCGGGCGCAGGAGTTTCCGGAGTTTACGCATGCGCAAACCCAGGGAGTTAGCAAGGACGGACTAGGCATGCGCAAGCAAACTCGGCAGGTTTGCGATCGTCGCTGCTGCTGCCAGCCTGCTGGAGGAATGTCCTGGAGATCAGATAAGTGGCCGCAAAGCACACACACACTTTGAGTGGCCGCAAAGCACACACACACTTTGAAAATCCCTGTTTTTACACTTTAAATTTGCGGAAAAACCGCAAATAAATATTCAAATTAAAGGATTCCCGCGCCCCACTCCCGAGCCTCTCTGCCCCTCCCAGAGCCTCTCCGCCCTGACGCCCTGGGGCCCACCGCCCCACCGCACCATGTCAGCGGACGCCTATGGAAAGAGACTTTAATCCTCTGCTTACGTTTCCTCCCTCGCTTGGGACTTTGTCAAAGCATTAACCCGGCGACAGCCAGCAGATGGTCCAATAAAAAAAATATTGCCACAATAAAAATCAATAACCACCCATGCATGCAACAAAACAAAACAGGAGCAGCAGTCAAGAAAACTGCTAGCGAAGGGCTCAGTAGAAGAAAAAAAAAGCTCTTTTGGCTGCTGTTATTCACTCGCACCTTGGCTCTTGCTGCTGCAGCAGCTCAACTTGAGAGCTCTCCGTAGAAGTGGGTCCTTGTTTCTTGCTCCTACCTTGACTTCTGGCTCCCTGGTCCTGGCTCCGTTCCCAGGCCAGCTCCTCGTTTTACTCCACACTCTCCAGCCTATAACATCAGGCTCCTGCACTGACTTCGGCTCCTGCCTCAATCCACCACCTGGGCTCCACATCATTCCTGACCTAAGCCTTCAGCGGCCAGCTTCACCTCTCTCAGCTGGCACATACTAACACCAGAGCCCTCTGGCGTGTGCCCCCCTTGTAACTTGAACACTGGGACAGGCAGAGGCGTCGCTAGAGCGCGGCGGGAAGGGCGAACCACCTGGGGGCGACGCACACAATGGGTGACCCGCGGTCGCGCAGAGGCGGTCCGCCCTTCCCGCCGCGCTCCAGCAACGCCTCAGAGGAGGCCTCGGAGTGTCCGCCCTCGGCGGAGCTCCAAGGCCTTCTAAGGGAAGCCCGATGCGCGACGTCATATTTAGAAGGTTTAGCGCATGCGCAGAACGTTTGAGGGCAAATTTGCCCTCAGAAACGTACTGCGCATGCGCGAAACCTTATAAATATGACGTCACGCATCGGGCCTCCCTCAGAAGGCCTTGGAGCTCCGCTGAGGGCAGGCGCTCCGAGGCCTCCTCCTGCCCAAGACAGCCGGCTGGAGAGGATGTCTCCGGAGCCAGCAGCAGCGGAGGCTCCGCTGCTGCCGGCTCCGGAGACATCCTCACCGGCCGGCTGTCGGGCGGTACGGGGGTTATTAGGGCGGCGCACGCGCCCTCGCACAGGGCGGCGCGCGCCCTAGTGACACCGCTAGGGACAGGCGGACCATTGCGGGAGGATCCACAGCTCAGTGACAGAATAAATGCTTTGCATACAAAAGGTCCCCCGTTCTGTACTTGCATCTTCAGTTAAGAGGATCTCAGGCAGCTTGGAATGAGCCTGGTGCTCAGAGAAGAGTGTACTGGGCTGGACAGACCAAGACCTGACTCAGCATAAGCCTGAGTCATATATTCAGCTTTGTGTGGCAGCCACCAATGGTCTGACTCAGGACAAGTCAGCTTCATGTGACTCAGCATATAAGTCACCATACAGCCATCACCAATGGTCTGACTCAGCATAAAGCGGCATCGTAGGACACACAAGGCACCTTATGCTACTAAATGTTCATGAATACAAATAAGGCTCCTCATTACATAAGCCATGCAATAAATACCTTCCAAACAGTGTGCACTGAGAACATGAGAACTGCCTTGTTGCATCAAGTCAAAGACAGGTTATAGGCAGAGGATGACAGAGATTGTTCCCTACCTGTTGCTTGACCCCAGGCATATGGGCTAAGACACTTCTCCATATGGAGGTTTTCCTGCTGACTATCTGAGCTAATCGTCATTGACAGAACTACTATACTAATACTTAACATCTGCACAGCAAAGCACTTCACAAGTGCTTGGATACTGTCCTTACAGCAACCTTGTCAGGTACGTCTGACAAGGCTAACCGTGGAACTCCTTGTCACAGGATGTGGTGATGGCATCGGGCCTTGAAAGGAGGATTGGACAAATTGAGGGAGGAAATCCAACACATTTCAAGCATGATGTTACAAGCATGCTGACGTTATGTAGCCCCTGGGTTTGAGAGGTAGCCTATCTCTAAATGTCAGATGCAAGGGAGTGGCAAGAGGATACAGGTCTCCTGTTGTCTTGAGTGATCTCTGAGGCATCTGGTGGGCCTCTGTGAGATACAGGAAGCTGGACTAGGTGGGCCCTTGGCCTGATCCAGCAGACTCTTCAGACGTTCTTAAATTAGGTTCATCATCCCCATATTGCAGCTGAAGGGGCTAAGAGGAAGTGGCACTGGCGTCACTGCAGGGGGGGGCGGAGCTCTAAGTTCTGCTGAGGCTCCGACCCTCTGTTACACCGGAGCATGAAGCGGCCCCGCCCCCTCGCCTTCGGAATCATTCAAAGCGGTGAAAGCAGCTCGGCAGAACTTAGAGCTCCGCCCCCCCCTGCAGCGATGCTAGTGGGAAGTGGCTTGCCTGAGCCCACTATACTAAGCAACTTCACAGCAGAGGCAAGAATCACACGGTTATCCCCAAACGAATTATTGTCCTCATCGATCAAAGACTTCCACTGTTGCCAACATATGCTTCTGGAGAACATCCAGGTGAGGAGTAAAGCGTGAACGTCCAGGTGAAGAGTCGAGGTCCCTGAAAGTTGAGGTCCCATTGATAGCAGCAGATGTTTTCCATGCATACATGACTTCCTGCAGGCACCAGCCATCCTTGTTCCGGAGCCTTTGCTTCCTGGAGGCCAGGCTTTCTTGGTGATGACACCAACCTATGGAACACTCTTCCTAAAGAGGCCTTGTTTGCCCCTGCCTTATCGTCTTTTAGGTAGAGACATGTAAAGACTTGGCTTTTTCCTTCCACTTTTGGGGAGGGTAATGGTTGGCTGCAAACAGTGATGGTGGGCAGGGTGAGGCCATTGCGGTTTTCGAAGTGGGCTGGGGATGTCCTAGATGCCTTTGGTGTCTATTTTACCCATTGCAAGCGCTTTGGGCTGCCAACAGGAAAAAAAGGTGGGGGTCTAAATATTTTAATTTATTAATTAAACCACCCACCAAGTGTGCCCTCGGTGGTCATCCATTTACTGTCACTCCTGGCTCACGTTTCTCAGAAGGCAAAATCTTTACAAGGGAGATAATCGGTCCAACCCAGCAGGATAATTCCGACCCTCTTAATGAAGTGAAAACAAAATCTAATGCTGTTCTTGGTGTACCTGTGCTTTTAAAGGGCTCCTCTGCAACTGTCTCCCACACCTGGCCTGTTCTCCCTTCCCTGTTACATATTCCATTTTGCCCTCTGAATTTCCAGAGCTGGCAAGAAGATCTGCAATATGGACAAGAGCACCTGCCAACTTCACTCAAGCTTACATTCGTCATCTCCTCAGGACAGAGGCGGGAGAGAGCCAGAGGAGAAGAGCGCCATTCCTCAATTCTGGCAAAACTAGCCATTTTTAATTTTACTACATCAAAATTCAATTAAACAGGGCCAAGACTGAGCCTGTCTCTACTAGCTCCTGCTCCAAGGAGGAACAGTTGGTGTTTGCAGGCTCTCTTGTTCTTCTTGGGGAAGAAAAAATAAACCACAGCAGACTCTACAGCATGGAAAACAGCAGATGTGTTTCAAGGTCAAGTGGACGGAGCATGAAACAGTTTGCTACGTTACCTCTGTGCTGAAGAGAATATGATGGATGGCTATCTTCGCCATGATTTATTCATGCCTGAATCTGCTCCTGAGGCTAATTAAGCTCTCCTTGACAGTTTCCAGTCTCACAGAAGTCTGGAAAGTCTTGCCCACTTTTAAAAAAAATTAAAATGTAGAAGCTCTGCACAAAAGGACCCAATTAATAGAACAGCAGACATGTTGGATCGGAGACACAGTTCACCGGCAGTTCGAATCCGCGACGGGGTGAGCTCTCGTTGCTTGGCCAGCTCCTGCCAACCTAGCAGTTCCAAACCATGTTAATGTGAGTAGATAAATAGGTACCGCTTGAGGGAAGGTAAACAGCACTCCGTGTTCCAGCTGCATGCAGAGTGAAGTGGATGACAGGCAGGAGGAGGAGGAGGTGACAGGCAGGATGAAGGATACACGGCACCCCAACCAGTTCACCACCTCCCCAAGTCTACCACTTAAAGCGGCCACTTCACCTAGCCTCATGGGTGGGCTGGCTCCGTGTCCTTTTCTCCCCCAGTGTTAGCATACAGCCCAGACTGAAAAATGTTTGCTTAAGTGAACTCTACCAGATGTTCACCTCTTATGTGAGGAAGTAATAAATTGGAGAGGAAGAAAACCAGCATTTTTTAAAAATATGGTAATGGCACCAGTTCCGCTATTCATTCATTCACTCTCTCTCTTTCTCTCTCTCGCTCCTTTTTCATACTGTTCTGCAAAAACCGATAAGCGGGCTCTGCATCAAGCAACTGACTCATTTTCGGTGCTCTCTCTCACACACACACACACGCTCTCACACCCTTCCTTAACGTTGCAAAGCTGGAAGGACCAATGCAGATAACTAAGACCACTTTCACATGTTTACTAACCTAGCAGGGCCCTGTTGCTCTGCTAATCACTACAAAACATCTGTTGCAGTTTTCATTGTGTCCTTTGGATCGATTAGCCTCCTTTTTCTCTCTGTGCCCCACTCTCCTAGCTTGTGGTACCACAAAGGGGTGGCTCCACTGGGCCGCCTAGCTCCCCACCGCCACCTGGCAAGAAGACTGTGTGGGTGCAGAGCAGACCATCTTCTCTGTCCCAGTGCTATTTTACAATCCCTGAATTCCTGTCCCCCAATGGATGCTGGCCAACCAGAAAATATTAAACCGTGTCAGGGAAAGAAAAAAGGCAGTCCACTTTGGCCACCTGCTCCTTCCACTGCCTTCCAGTAAGCCTTCCCATGGGGCTCTGGACACCTGGCCGGGGCAGGAGGAAGTGGGGACCAGTAGGCGCAACAGACTATCCTCTGCCTCTCCCTACACCATTTAACCACTCTTGCAGTCGCTGCTCCCCACTTCTGCCCAGTAAGCCAGCCGGGGCCCAGAGCCCAATGGTGATGCTGACCAAGAAACAGATGACAGCACCGGCAACAGCCATGATTTCTCTACCATGCCATGGCCTGTAACTATAACTGGTGGTGGTAAGGGAGACCAGTCATCTGTCCACTGCTGGGTTCCCGGTCACCATGTGGGGAGGGGGCAGCTGGCACACATGTATTTTCCAAAGCATGGGGAAGCACACCACTGAAGGCCCCCAGGGCCCCCCAAAAGCTGGAGCCAACCTTGGCACCCCACAGATTTGTAACCCATCTATTCCCTTTTTTCTGCATGCCCACTCACAAGGGCCATGTTCAGCATGGCTATAACAGTCTGAGCAAACAAGCAACTCCTCCACGATTTGCCTGGGGGAAACATTTGCCTGCATCAGTGAATCTTTCCTGATCATCTTTCACCCTCAGCTTTGGAGGAAAAGAGCCACAAACAATGGAGACAAGATGGTGCAATGGTTAGAGGACCTGCAGGGGCAGCTTCCAGGCAGCTGATGCAATAGCATGACGCAAAGTCAGTCAGGTTCGGCACTGCAAGAGGCCTCATAGAGCTGTGCCGATTGTCCAAGCCCCCCAGTACTGGTGGCAAGACTCTAGGGGTGTGGGGGTCTGCTTTCTCTCAAAGCCTCCAGTCAGCTGATGTCATCACTGAGCATCTCACTAGGAACTGGGTTCAGATTCTTTCACTTGTCCATGAAGCTAACTGGATGACCCTGAGTTCGGCGCTCTCTCGGCCGAACCTACATCACAGGGCTGTTGTGAGCACTAAAAAGAGGGAGACCCATCTACATTGCCCTGAGTGTCTTAGAGAAAGGGCAGAAAACAAATAGAAGAACTGGTATGTGAACTCCACAGGCCTGTCTCACAGATCCAAGTAGCCTGACACTCAAAGAATCCCAAAACTTTCATTGCTCATCACAGGGGAAGTTCTTCAAATCCAGTCAATACCCCGAGTAAATCCAAGGAAGGAGGATTTGCTATTTTAGGAGCAAGGAGGTGGCTCGCCAGCAAACAGATGTCTGAGAAATGTGTTTTCCTACCCAGCAGCAGAGATCTCCCTCACTATCATCCTTGAAACAGGGAAGTTCTTTAGAGTTACTCCCAAGACTATAGATTCTTGCACAAGCTTAGTAATTGGGGCTACACCATCAATTACTACAGTAACTGATACCAGGTCGGATCGATCAATGACAGCATCAGACAAGCGCACGCGCTCGTGAAAAGGCACATCACAGGTGCAGCACTGAAGACAGTGACACGTTGCCGCTGCGAGTCACCAAGGGCCAGGGAAGCCAAGTGATGGACACATATACAAATTTGTCTTTGTGCCTTCTGTCGTGCCTTTAGCAGTTAAGGCTGTGACACACTGGCTGCACATGCGGCTCGAAAATTTCAGTGTGTCTCGTCATTTTACAGATCGCAACACAGGAGACCTGTGTTGCGGTGCGAGCAAAGTTGAACAAATGGAACTTCGGCCAATGAGAGGCCTCATTCGGTGCTGTGGGGGGCAGGATGTGGAGCGACGCGTTGGCCAGAAGCGTCACTAGGACGCGTGTCACCCCAAAGCAGGGGGGGGCGTCACCCTAGTGATGCTCTGACATTCGGCGCGGCCAAAGGCCACGACGCGATTTTGAGAGAGGGCGCGACCCGGCTGCACCCTGCCCCGGGTGCCCCCCGCCCCGCATCGCCCTCCGGACGCTCCGAGGCCAGCCCGGGAGCCGGCCTCGGAGCGTCCAGCCCGGCCAGCGCTCCAGGGCCTTCTGAAAGAAGGCCCCATGCACTGCGTCAATACGGGTATTTTTACAATTTTCGCGCATGCGCAGAGACCGTTTTGAGGGCAAGGGCCTGCCCTCTTGCCCTCAAAACGGTCTGCGCATGCGTGAAAATTGTAAAAATACCCATATTGATGCATTGGGCCTTCTTTCAGAAGGCCCTGGAGCGCCGGCAGGACCGGACACTCCAAGGCCGGCTCCCGGGCCGGCCTCGGAGCATCCGGAGGGTGACGCGCGTCACGGAGGTGACGCGTGCGGGGGTGCGCGCGTCACCCCGTTGCGCGCATCACCCCCTGGCGGCCCGCCCCCCCGCCACGCTCCAGCGACGCCACTGGCGTTGGCCAATCAGAATAGTCTGAAAAGACTTGATTCTGATTGGCTAACAGAGAGCAGAGGGTGGGGCAGCTTACCCTTCTCCATGCTGCTTCCTTCAGTGCTGACAGGGTGCGTCGTGGAGTGACACGACGGCTACTGTCGCGCCTCACCGTGACGTACCACAGTGTGACGCAGCCAGTGTGTCACAGCCATTAGAGTCTTGGGCTAGGATCAGGGAGAGCCAAGTTCAAACCCCACTTAGCTCCCAAGTTGGGAGCTAAATGAAACTGGATAATCCTGAGCAAGTTATTATTTCTCCACCAAGCCTAACTCATAGGAAGAACATGTCCACTGTCCTGAGATCTTTGGAGGAAAGGCAGGATAACAGAATAAAATAAAAGGATTGTGAAATGTTGCAAGTCGATTGATGCTCACAGGACGAAAACCAAGGCATATTGGCACAAGACAGGTGCTCACCAGGCAGTGCCAACTCTGGGATTTAGACCACAGCCTGTGCTAGGAGGCTGGCATTGTCAGGCAGCCACTCAAATGATCCCAGCTGAGCTCCGAGACCATCCCATGCCCAGAGCCTTCATGGTATGGTGGGGTGGGGTGGAATGACCCTCTCAACCAAGAAGGTGCTCTGTCGCAGCAGCATCACCCCACTGAGCGCACAAATGCGGAAGTAATTGGCGGTGACATGACAATGTCTATTTCCGGCTCACACAGGCGCCGGCAAAATGCCGATGGTGCCAGATCAGCCTCACTCACTTGCATGAGCAAAGGAAGGCAAGACCAATCGGGCACCTTCATTGCTTTGGGGGTCTGTGTTTTCAAACACTGAAGCGCCAAAGGTGCCTGATCGGGACTGCATGCCTACGCAAGCAGAGGAAGGAAGCCCGATTGTTTTTGTTGCTGTCAACTATGGCGCCAGCATGTCACCCCCCCCCCCCGACCCGGTGTGGTCCACCTCCCTAGTGACACCAGTGCTCTGTTGTCACCATCTCTCTCCCATCCTACCTGCCAACATGAGCTCCATTTAAACCATTAGGAAAGCCTTCTCTATGGCAAAGTGAGACAAACAGGGTGGCAGTGAGCTCTTTGCAGTAACTATCTCTCAGCCTAACCCACCTCACAGGGTTGTTGTGATAACACAAGAGAAGGAACCATGTACACCAGCCTGAGCTCCTGGGAGGCAGCACAGTATAAAAATGTGACAAATGAATAAATTGTATGGCAGCAGAAAAGGGAAATCCCAAAAGCAAAGAAGGGGGCACATTTGGAGGAGAAGAGGGAAGTAAAACATTAAGTAGGTGAAAGATGCGGGAGCTCAGGCTGCAAGAGCAGCTCATAAGCCAACCTAAGTGAATAGGGGACTGTTGGTTACCTTGCAGTATTTATACCATGAGTGTCCAACAAGACCTGGGAGGACAACTGGCCAATCAGCTTTTCAGCTTTCTTCATTATCTCAAAAGGGTTCAGATTGGCTGGCTGGCTTGACCCCGGCAGCTCGGTGGGCAAGGCAGGTTACTGAGAAGCTAACAAATGATGAAATGTCAAGGCAGCTTTTATTTTATTTTTATTAAGTCAGGCCTGCGAATGACCTTCTGCAAAGCAGCGAAGCCAGCTTTTCTCCAGCACAAGGCCCCCCAAGGGAAACGCCAGCAACATATGAAATCTATTATAATACTTGGGCCGTGGGCCGAGTAGAGAGCTCTGTATGCCATCGCCGCAGCTAAGCCTTCTCACGGCAGGTGTGGAGAAGAACAAAGGAACACAGAGGACTTCCTTGGAGGCTGTGCCATATGGAACAGGTTTAACTGAGTGTGGAAGCCGGACCAATGAAGGAAAGGAGGGGAAGAGGGGGAGCTCAGCTGGGTACAGGTGCCTGGGAGGCTTAGTTGCCAGGCTCCAGCATAGGGTTGCTGTCCCTCCAAGACTGGCCTGGAATCAGCATCCATCTCCAAGCGACAACCAAAAGCAATGCTGGAGATTTTAAAGGAGGCCTCCAGGAATTTCCAACACTGCATCCTGCTGGGATCCCAGGAAAAGCTTCAGTTGGAGTTGACAACCCTACTTGGACACCTTACTTCCTGCATGACCAGCAGAACCGGCGTCAGGGATCGGCATGGACAAAGCACACGCCCACATTTTTGCCTGTTGCCTTGAGCGTTCTCATCAGCAAGACAACTGACAATCTGAGCTCAGAGACTGAGTTGCAAATCAGGACTTGCCCAGTTCAAATCTCACCTGTCCCATGAATTCTCACTTGGTGACCCTTAGGCAAGCTGCCCTCTCAGCCTCAGTCTTCCCCATCTGCAATATGGGGATAATAATACTTGCTGTACATGGTGATACTTGGTATTACATGATGTTGCATGGAAAACATCTAAATATAATAGCTGCTAAAAAAGCATTATGAAAATTGTATTATTATGAATACAAGATCAACTGACAGTCCTTCCCTCTCAATTGTCTCCCTACCAACCCCTCCACCAAGAAAAAAAAAAAGTAACTTCAAAGGTGAAATTTACCTTCAGGACTTCCCTGAGAGAATCCTAGGAAACACGTAAAACAGAAAACGGTCCAGAGAAAAAGCTGTCCCCTAAAAAGAGGGAGAAAAACCAAAATTAGCTCGTGCTGCTTTCAGACAATCAGAAACATAAACTGGATGACCTGCTCAAGACAACAAAAAGAAGGATGAACTTAGTGAAGCGTTCTTCCGTGTATGAATTTTGGAAAAAGGAACATTACTATGCACAAGTGAGCTGACTTGTGTGAAATCTATGTGCATTTCATTGTCTATTTTACTGCATGGACCGAAATTGAACAGGGGCCGGAGCACTTAGATGGCCAATTCAAGGAAGGGCATACTCACCACTCGGTAAGTCCAATGTCGAAGCGATGACCTGCTTTGACATACTAGAAACAGTTTCTGCATTGCCTCAAACAAAATGCTTTGGAATGGTGCTAGTTGACCTGTCCAGCAGCTGCAAGTCATTGAGCATTAAGATGCATCAGCTGACGGCCATGATGTGCCCCCTGAAGCCCAACTGACTTCAAGAGGATGGATGCATGTTTGCTGGATGGCTGTGGGCTGCGTCCAAACAAGGGCTGGGCCCTGAAAATCTGGGCTAGATGTTCCCAGAGCCAATATTTTCAACCCGGGACAAATTACACAAAGCAGGTATGGCTGTACACACATACACAATCACCAGAAGAGAAACACACGGCTGCATCATCAAGGAGGGTTTTCTACCTTCTTTGCAAAGGGCTCCTCTCCTCATTGGTCACATGTAAACTGCCAGAGAAGTCAAAGGATATGTGAGGCTCTCATATCTGGAGCCAGGTCATTGGTCCATGTAGCCCTGTACTGCCTACACACTGACTAGCAGCAGCTCAAAAAAGGTCTCAGACAGGTTGGGCTTTCCCTACAGCTGGAGATGCCAAGATTTGAACCTGGGTCCTTCTAGAGGCAAAGCACAGGAAGCTGCTTCTTGCTGAGTCAGCCCCTTGGTCCATCAAGCACAGTATTGTCAACACAGGCTAGCAGCATCTCTAAGGAGATTCAGACACATGGTTTTTCCCAGCCCTACTTGAAGATGCTGCCAGGGATAAGAAACATCCTGCTAGATCAGGCCAAGGCCCATCTAGTCCAGCTTCCTGTATCTCACAGTGGCCCACCAGATGCCTCAGGGAACACACAAGACTACAAGAGACCTGTCTCCTGTTGCCACTCCCTTGCACCTGGCTTCCTCAAAACCTGGAGCTTGCACACAACCTTGCAGCCTGTCTTTTCCTCCATAAATCTGTCCAATCCCCTTTTAAAGGCATCCAGGCCTGGTGCCATCACTACATTCTGTGACAAGGAGTTCAACAGATTTAACCTGAGACCTTTGCATAAAGCAGGTGCTGTATGGGCCTTGCCCAAACTCTGCACATGGAGCCAGTGTGGTGTAGTGGTTAGAGTGTCAGACTAGGACCATTGAGAAGTTGATTCAAACCCCCACTCTGCCATAATGTTTTCTGTCAGTCAACATCTCTGAATCTAGCTGACTTCTCAGGGTGGTTGCAAAGATAAAAGGAGCAGGAGAAGCCTTATACACAGCCCTGAGCCCCCTGAAGGAAGGGTGAAATATAAATGTGAATAATACCGGTAAATACATTGGTTACATACAGTACATGCTTCCAGAGAAACATATGATGCTGCTATTTGTCCATTTGACTCAGTAGTATGAACCCTGACTGGTAGCAGCCTGAATCCAGAATCTTCAGCGTGCATGTGACCTCCCTTCCCCTAATAATGGTACTGGGCTCAGAGATGAAGCCCTTTCCTGCCACAGTTAAGGTAGAATCAAGACTTGCTCTTTGAAACATTGATCTGATATGCTCACTCAACTTCACGTCCTGACTTTCACGCAGAACAGCCACGCCGCTGCTCAACTTGTGTCTACAAGACTGTGACACAACCACCAATCAGTTTTCTCACAAACACACCAAGCAGGGAAAAAAAACCCTGCAAATATTAGCACAATGGGGCAGAGGTGACAATGACTCCATATGATATGGCCCACATGTCATTGGTCCCAAATTCTCTTCTGACCAACAGAATGCACGTCGGGGAAGTTTCGACATGACCCAGCTTCTGCAGAAACTCAATGGGGCAGATAGAAATTGAGGTGTGGAGCTGCTTCCAGCTGGCAGAAGATTTTCCTATCGCAGCTTTTGCAAACAGTCAATACTATACACAAGTGACACTGGGAATAAAAGCCAAAATTCTTTTTGCCAATGCACTGGCAAAAGTCTCGGGACTTCATGGAAAAAGCAAACAATGCTTTCAAAACATAGGAGTTCCAGCTGACAGGGACAAATGGTCAGTGCTGGGTTTCATCCATTGCTTTTTCCGCCTAATAAGAAACTCTCCTTCTCTCACACTCACTTCTTCCAGTTACACAGCTAGGCTGGAGGTGATAAATGACCAGAGAGTCCACGCACTGAGGGCTATCACACCCCGTGGTTACATGGTCCACACATTGCACAAGCTAGAATAGAAAATATTTATTTACCCAGCGTGTAATTCATCTGTGGAACTCCTTGCCACAGGATGTGGTGATGGCACCTGGCCTAGATGCCTTTAAAAGGGGTTTGGACAAATTCATGGAGGAAAGGACCATCACAGGTTACAAGCCATAAGCAACCTCCTGGTTTTAGAAGTAGGTTTTCTCTGTGCCAGGTGCAAGGGAGTGACAACAGGAAACAGGTTATCTTGTTGTCTTGTGCTCCCTGAGGCATCTGGTGGGGCCACTGTGTGATACAGGAAGCTGGACTAGATGGGCTTTTGGCCTGATCCAGCAGGGCTCTTCTTATGTTCTTAAGCTCCTTTTGCGGTCCCAGGTCTGGCCTAGAGGCACATGGTACAGTCACTTTTTGAAGCTAAACAACTTTGGATGGCAGACCTGAGAGCCAGCATGGAAGAAAGGCAGGATATAAAATGAAAATAAATACTTGCCTGAAGTCCAACTAGGCATAACATTATGCTACAGGCTTAACACACTAGAAGTAAGTATTCCAGGAGTGGCTTTTGATGTCAAAAAAATGCAGCCATGGGGTGGGGGGGCACCTAATGCAGTGTGAAACAGTGGCATGTAAGGAAAGTAGGATAAAACTTTCCCCTGTGCCATTGACCTGCAGAAAATCTCTTTCCAAAGTGGTCATCTGCCCCCAAAGTGGGTTGATTTGTTTGCAGCAGATAGTCAATTTACAGCTGTTAGCCATTAGTCATCATGATGGCTGTGTGGAGCCTCCACATCCAGGGGTTGTCTACCACTGAATACCAATTACTGGGATATAAAAGGAGGGTAGGACTGTTTCCTTCTTCCCTCTGCTTGTGGGCTTCCTTGAAGCATCCAGTTGCCTGCTGTGGAAAACAGGAAGCTGGGCTAGATGGGCCTTGGGCCTGATCCAGCAGGGCTTTTCCTAGGTTCAGAGAGGCTTTGTAGGCTGGATGGGTCCAAAGCCATGCACTGCCAATTGCTGGCTGAGCTGAGAGCTATCAAGGGTGCTTGAGCAGCGAAATCACTAAAGAATAATCTGTCTAGACACCCAGTCAAACAGAAACAAAGTTCTTGAAGTGACTTAACAGAATGAGGAAGACGGGCAAATGTTCATGAAAGGGGTTGGATTTCAGGAGTCGACAGCCAACACATTTTGCAAGATCATCTGAAGAATTAATGTGGCACAGTGGTTGAGACTGAGCTGCGAGTCAGGGCTTCCAAAGTTTTAATTTCATGTCTGCCATCAATGCTCGCTAGGTGGGCCTTATGTGAGCCCCTTCCTCTCAACCTCAGTCTTCCCCATCTGCAAAATGGGAACAACAAAACTGAGGGCCCAATCCTATCCAAATTTCCAGCGCTGATGCAGCACACGCCAACGGGGTGTGTGCTGCATCCTGGGAGGGGGAAGTCATGGAGGCCTCCTCAAGGTAAGGAAACATTTGCTCCGTTACCTCGGGGCTGCATTACGGCTGCATCGGTGTGGGAAGTTGGATAGGATTGGGCCCTGACTCACATTACAGAATTGTTGCAAGGGCAACATCAAGGTAATACCTGTATAATGCTTTGCACAGTTAGAACACACTACAGTATACAGGTGGGCCCCCATATCCACGGTTTCAGTTATCCACGGATCGCGGGGACTCCCCCCCAGGCTTTTACTTTTTTCCCCAGTAAGCTTTGTTTCTTTCTTAAACAAACAGAAGAAGCAGCCTCTGGCTGTGCTTATTGCAGGCAAGTAGAACGAGACTTGGTCCTAGAGAGGCTCTGCAAGATTTACAGAAACCTTGCAGAGCCTCTCTAGGACTTAGTCTCGTTCTACTTGCCTGCAATGGAGGCTGCTTCTCTGTTTGTTTTAAGGAAGAAACAAAGCTTGCTGAAAGAAAAATTAGAGTGGGGGGGGCGCAAGCCTGCCCGCAGGGGAGACAGGGCAGGGGGCCCTCAGGAAACCATGGAGGGGGTGTTCGCTCCTATTCATGGTTTCAGGTATCCACGGAGGGGCCTGGAACATATCCCCAGCGGATACTGTATTCTTATTAAAGGAGTTAAGATAAGCTCTCTCTCCCAGGGGCTCAACAAAACTGAAACAAAAACCATTCTCTGCTACTATTCCTAGCCCACGTTTACCAGGCCAATTTCTGGTTGAGGTCCTCACCCTGTGGCTGGACTGTACCACCATTCCATGAGGTGGGGGCTCATATAATGGAACGCTCCTCCCTCATTGCCAATGGAAGCTTCCCACCTGGGTCTAGTGGCAGCTGCAGGGTGGGGAGGGTATTTTCACCAGGACTACACTCAAGGAGCATGGGTTAAATAGCCCTTTGTCATGTGCTCTGGTCCGGATCCTCATCCCCCCCCCCCATCCATGAGTGCTATTGGTTTGAAAGAAAAAGACAGAAGCTAAGAATAAAGGTAAAGGTGACCCCTGACAATTAAGTCCAGTCGTGTCCGACTCTAGGGTGTGGTGCTCATCCCCATTTCAAAGCCGAAGAGCCAACGTTGTCCGAAGACGCCTCCGTGGTCATGTGGCCAGCATGACTCTCCTTGCCGCAGCGCATAGCTTGCGGCTGGAACACGGAGCGCTGTTTACCTTCCCGCAAGCGGTACCTATTTATCTACTCGCATTAACATGCTTTGGAACTGCTAGGTTGGCAGGAGCTGGCCAAGCAACGAGCGCTCACCCCGTCGCGGGAATCGAACTGCTGACCTTTTGATCGACAGCTTATGGTTCAGCGGTTTAACCCGCTGCGCCACCCGCTGGCCTTGAAGCTAAGAATACTAACATATAAAGCTGCTGCCTACTGAGTCTGACCTTTGGGGTCTATCTAGCTTGGTATTGTCAGCAGCTGGCAGCAGCTTTCCAGGCTTCAGACAGTAACTCCGAAAACTTTCACACCCTCCTGAACTTACTGCACCTTTCGGGGTTCCCTGACCCAGCTCAAATCATCTGTCCTACAGGCGAGTGTGCAGAGACTATCAGCAAGCTACAGAGCTATGATCCTTTTTCAAACCTGCTATTGCAGCCCTTTTTATACCGAGGACCTTGCAAGACTTAAGTCTTCATGCCGACATTAATGCAATATAACTCATGGCTTTGAGAAGAGGAAGCTGCTTTACACCAGAACTGACCCTTGGGCCTAGGACAATGGTCCTGGCCAGCAGAGGCTTCCAAGAACATTTCTGGCCCAGCTGTGCTAAATCCTAGACTGAACCTGGGAACTTTTGCATGCAAAAATCCCCCTCCTCTGAGCAGCAGCGTTCCAGGGCAGGGGTCCTCCCCAGCCTAACCATGTTCAAGCCATCAGGACTTGAACATGGGACCTACTGTATGCAACTGCCCTCTAAGAGAGTTCGGAAGCTGCAATTAGTGCAGAATTCAGCGACCCAGGTGGTCACTGGAGCTAGACGGTTTGATTCTGCTTAGGCAGCTACACTGGCCGCCCATTCACTTCCAGGCCCAATTCAAGGTGCTGGTTCTGGCCTTTAAAGCCCTTCGCGGTTTGGGTCCAGATTATCTGAGGCAGTGGCATTCATGTCACTCGGGGCGGGAGGTCAGCGCGTCACCCCCATGATGCCGCTCCTGCTCCCGCCCAGTACGACCCGTTCGTGTCTTTGGCTGCTTCTGACTATGGCAAGGCTTCTAGCGGTGTTGTGTGCGTGCGCAGAATGCCGCTTTCAGCCTTGCCCTAGTCAGAAGCGGCCAAGGAAGACAAGATTGGGTCTTCATTCGGCCCTTCTGAGGACAAGGCTGAAAGCAGCATTCTGCGCATGTGAAGAAGAAGCGAAGAAGACGGCCCTTCTGAGGGCAAACGAAGACCAAATTGCGTTTTCTTCAGCCGCTTCTGACTAGGGCAAGGCTGAAAGCACGCAGAACGCCACTTTCAGCCTTGCCCTAGTCAGAAGCGACTGAAGAAGACACGATCGGGTCGTACCAGGCGGCAGCGGGAGGAGAGGGGGCAGCGGGTGCGTCACCCTCTCCCTGCGCGTCACCCCCGGCGGACCCCCCCCGTGACACCTCTGATCTGAGGGATCACCTTCCCCCATACATTCCTACCCACTCTCAGATCATCTGAGGGGCAGTGGCGTCACTGATATGTGGCGGGGGGCGGCGAGCACGGGATGACACACTGGGAGGCAGGTGGAGGGGGTGACGCGCCAAGGGGGTGACACGCTGGGAGTCCCGGCATGTCAACCCCCTCCCCGGTACACTCACCCCATCCCACCGCGTCACCCCCGGAGCCGGCAGGCTGAGCCGCATCTTCCTCGGGGCTTGGCCGCTTCTGAATAGGCCGGGCAAGGCTTTGAGCGGCGCATGAGCACGACGCTCAAAGCCTTGCCCTCAGAAGGCAGGGGTCCTCTCCAGCCTTACATGGAGCCATCAGGACGTTATGCGCATGCGCTGCTCGAAGCCTTGCCAAGCCTATTCAGAAGCGGCCGAGCCACTGAGGAAGACGCGGCTCAGCCTGCCGGCTCCGGGGGTGACGCGGCGGGATGGGGTGAGTGTACTGGGCGGCTGGGGGGTGACACGCCGGTGGGGGGATTGCCGCATGGGGTGATGTGCCGGCTCGTGACACCACTGCTTAGGGGGCTCTCCTACAAGTGCGCCTCTGTTCCAAGTTAGAGGGATGGCGGTATGAGAGCGAGCCTTCTCTGTAGTGGTGCCACAATTATGGAACTCCCTACCAGGGGAATTAAGATATTCCCTTTCCCTGAATCCCTGATAGCCTTTCGGCATGGACCCCAAAAAAATGTTTGTTTCATCTGGCGTTTGGTTGATATCTGTGCCTGTTTGTTTGGTGGTGGTTGTTTTTTGTTCTGATACCTCTCCCTGTACCAAATAGTTGCTCCTAGATGGTTTCTTTGTTTTAAGTGATTTTACTCATTGGTTTTCATACACTGTTCATCTTGTTATAGAATCTTTGTAAGCCGCCTTGGGCATATGCTTCGGCATGGGAATGGCAGGATATATAAACTGAGCTTGTATCCAAAGGCATGCTAGAGTCTAGCCCGCAGCTCCAGCTGTCATGGTGTGTCTCCACATCCCTCCCCTTCGCAGGCCGGTTCTGACCATATTTACACAGAAGAGGACTTGCTCCGGATTAGCGCCTCCCGGCCACCACCATTTCCTCTCCCCGACCAAGCACCGAATTCCCTCCAAAAGTACACTTCCAGCTAAGGGAGCGTCTATCATTATCTTCTCCAATAACGTCGCCTGAAGGGCTTTAACCCTTGGCTGCCCTGCCAGGGCACAGAGCAAGACGCCTGGGAGATCCAGGGGAACCCTGTCGCGTAAAAGCATTTCACGTTTCTTTGAGTTTCAAGGTGGTCTACGTTTTCTTCAACTCGGAACTATTTCCCCACTGGTCTATTTAATTAAACAACCACATTTGGGGGGGGTGGTGGCAAAAAGAAATCAACACTACCACCCTCTAGCTGCCCTATGCAGAAGAGGACGGGGACACAATTTCTGTCTTGCGTTCACACAGGCGTCTTTGCAAAGCGTTTCCTTCCTTCCTTTTCCATGGGGGGGGGGAAGGGTGCATATTCTCAAGACTCCGCTTCCCCCTCCGTGTCTCTTGCCGCCCTTTGCCCCCTCCCTCTCTCCATGATCCACTCACTCTTTCACCTTCTTTCTCCCCCCCCCCGCGAGAAACTTTTTCACATCCAGATCTCCAAACCACCAGCAGCCAAATCTGCATCCCTGCCCCCACACACCCCTCCCCATCTCTACTACCTTTTACATACCCACGCTCTACCCTTGACCAGAGAGGACCCTCCCCAATAAAAGACACTCACACCACCCACTCCCACCTCAAAGTCAGCGTTGCACTCACCCCTTGCCTGCCGCTGCTTGGAGTCTAGAGACCGGTTCCAATATCCGCTTCATCACGTTCAGCGCATTGTTTCTTTGCGACCCATCAGAAAGCAGGAGGCATGCTGGCTGGGGGGTGCATCTTCTCCCTCGGTCCCCCCTCGCTCTCTGCTCCGGCGTCCCCGTCTCCCTTGCGAGGTTTCCCTAATCCCATTTAACTCTCCGCTGGCTTATGCCTTGTGCAAAAAGGAAAGGAGGAACAAGAACACATCATTGAGGAGCGCGCTTCCCACATGATCGCGGGGCTACTCGGTTGCTTTCCGCCCCCCTTTAAAATGCAAGTCCTTCAAAAGAAAAGAAAAACTCTAAAGGTCTCCCTTTTGAATCTCTAAAAGTCAGAATGCAATTAATTGGCCTGTTGTTTCAGCTTTGGGCTGGGTGGGAAGAGAGCGGCCAGCGGGAGCTGTAAGCTTTCTCGAGTGGCAAATACAGATGCTGTTCTTCCGCCGCAAGAAACACTTCTCTAGGCTTTGCAAGAAGAAAAAGCAAGATGGGGGGGGAGGGGGAGGAAACTTTTAAAAGGCGCTCCCCAGTTGCTGCTCTTTGCTGCCCTCTTCTGGAGGCGAAACATTTACAAGTAATTGAAAAGGTGGCAAAGCGAGCTGGGGGGGGGGGAGTTAAAAATTCTCTACACACTTACTTTGGAGTAAGCCCCCTCGAACCAAATGGGACTGACTTCTGAGCAAATATATTGAGGATCGATTGCACTGTTAAAATTCCTGGTAAAGTATATCTGTGTTTACTCTGAAGCAAGCAAGTGCCATTGTGCGCCATGGGGGTTGCTCCCAGGTAAACGTGCTTAGGACTGCATCCCGGCAGTGCAATTTTCAGCAAGTTTCCTTGGAATCGGGTCCCACTGCGTTCAGTTACTACCAGGTCAATGTGCATGGGGTTGCCGTTATGCAGTCCAACTGTACACAGGTTTAAATCAGAAGCAAGTCCCACTATGTTCAGTGGGGCTTACTCTCAGATAAGATTGAAGCCTTAAAGATTATTTTTCCCTTTGCAACCAACACACTGAAAAACTCTCCTGCACAGGGAGGGGTAGAACAGAGAGCTGGAATTTTCACTCACGCCTTAAATAAGCAGTTTACAGGAATACTGTAGCTTGTAAGCGAAGGGGGGGGGGGGATGCATCTGATCTACAGGACTCTTAGTTCCTGAAAACCTACACCACAGTGAATCTATGACACCAGAATTCTATGCATGTTTGGCTCAGAAAGAAATCTTGCTGTATTCAATGAGAGTTGTTGTTGTTGTTCAGTCGTTAAGTCGTGTCCGACCCTTCGTGATCCCATGAACCATATCCCGCCAGGCCTTCCTGTCCTCCACTATCTTCCTGAGTTCGCTCATTTTCATGTTCGGATTTAGGCTGTCATCCAACAGACACTTACTTATGAGTCAGCCCCACTGAATTCTGAGGGATCCATGCACCTGTTCGGACTGCATGCCCACCTTGGTAAGGTTCAATCCTGCAGATGTTCCCCATGTGGAATCTGTTCACCATTTGTTAGCAAGTTTTTTTTCCTCTCTCTTTCTCTCTCCTCCAGTTACACAAAGGTGAGCACACCTGAACATAACCAGGCCGCCAAGAAACCAGTGATGCTTTCAAAAACAGCCAAGCTAAATTTAAAGTTCCCCCCTCCTCTAAGTAGTTTAAAACAAAAACACAGAATGGTTTTAATCTGTAATAAAATATCAGACACTTAAAAAATACTTGGGATCTTTAAATCCTCATTGGATCAAACATTCCATCTTCTGCTGTCTCTCCCCCTCCTATAACGGTATAGGACACTTACTTAGTAAGGAGATGAGCCACGCATGGTCCCTTGTCTCAGTTTCACTGTGCTTGTGCCGCCTTTTCACGTGCCAATTTGACTCCTGAGTAAAGAAAAGGCTACAGACACAGAACCCTGAAAAATCCAAACAGTTCAGGTGCCAGCAATCCTTGACCCATCCCAGATAGTCCTTTGGAGACGTGCAGCATGGCTCCAGCCCCCGTTTAAGTGATGCTTCAGTGACTCAGTCCATGAAAGAAGCTGAATTAGGATGTTTGGGGATGTGCAGGAGGAGACGGTGGGGGGACGGATCCCAAAAAGAGGTGTCGCTTACAAAGCTATCCTGGTCGTTTTTAAGTAGCTGCAGGGACTCTGTGTTTTGGCACTGGTTGAACGGGTGTCTGGTTTCAGCAAAGGATGGAGCTAATGAGTGAGTGGTCCGGCCTCCAGAGGGCAGGGTCCACATTGCCATGAAAGCTGCAAGAGAGCTAAGACAGCTCCACAAGATATGCTGTGAAGAGACTGGAACCTTTTGAGAGAAATGAGAAATGCTCTCTCACTGTACTAGAACTGGGGGGGGGGCCTCACAGATGGGAGTTTGATTCAGGAGAAGCAAAAGGAAATGCTTTTTCACCCAATGTGGAATTAATTTGTGGAACCTGCTGCCACTGGATTCAGAGATGGCCACTCAAGCTGAGATGGCTTTTAAAAAGGCATTAGACGAGTTTGTGAAGAATCGGTCTGTCGCTGGCTACTAGTCACGATGGATGGTTATGCGCTAGGTCCAGGAGCAGAGGCTATGTGCCTCTGAATACCAGTCACAGGGGAGAAGGATGCGTCTTCATGCCCTTTCATATCTGGTGGGCCGCTGTGGGGGAAAAGGATGCTGGACTGGGTGGACGTGGGACTCAGGCTTGATCTAGCATGGCTCTTCTTACATTCTCATGGTCTAACTGTGAAAACCCTAAGAGAAAGGAATAAATGGAAGAAGGTGAATGATGACTATGGGACATTATTGTCGCATGTGCACACCATGGGAACAAATCCATCCAGAGAAACTCTCTCCTTGCAGCTATGTGTGTGGGGGAGAGGAGGAATGTTTTATTTTAAACACTTTATCACATGTAATGTTTTATCATCACATTTCAAAACATATTTGGTATCTCAGTTATAATAAAACCACCCAGTGTGGCCTTGCTTTAATTTGGGGGTGGCTTCAAAATTATTCCTACATCTGGATTGCATATGAGGCTGCTGTATACTGAGTATGAGCCTTGGTCCGTCTTGCTTAGCACTGTCTTGGCACGGGCTGGCAGCAGCTCCCCAAGGTTTCAGTCTGACCTGGAAATGCTATCCAGGGTTCAACCAGTGACATATCCAGTGACATACAGTGCAAGTGGCTCTGTCAGTGAGTTATGGCTCATCTCCATAATCTAATCTATCTCATATACACAGTACTTTATACCAAGCCAGACACAAAAATATAAAAGCCCTGGTGGATCAGGCCCAAGGTCCAACTAATCCGGCATTCTGCTTCCTACAGTAAGGACCCAAGCAACAAACTGGCACAAACAGAGGCAGGGCCTGTCAAGGCATCTCCAGCTCCTAAATTGGAGCTCCGACTCCGACCAGCCTGAAACAGAGGTCCTGCAGTGATGATGAGGTCTCACTTGATGGGGGGGGGGGGGGGAGGTGCTTCACAAGGGAGGGATAGGGAAAAGGGCACCTTTTTTCTTTCCTATTTGCTTGAGGTCTTCCTCCACTGTGCTACTCTGCGCTAACAGTTTAGGAATGGAGCTTGCTGCCAGCCTGAAACCTACACATCTTATTGCTGCCTGGTTTGTGACGGTCCAAAAATTAGGAAATGGAAAAGGTGTCCTTTTCCCCTCCCTTTCTGTCAAAACATCCCTGTATCATGGCACAGGGAAAGGTAGGGGTTTTGTTTTTTAACTTCTCAGCATGCACCCATTTCAGCCTTAATTACCCCTTCCAAGATACTGTATTTGCGAGAAGCTGCTAAGGACTTGAGCAGTCCAATTCCCTCTCATATTCTCTCTTTCCTCAACCCGGCCACCCACCCACCCGCCGTGCCTTGTCCATTTCTGTTCCAGTTGTTAGACTCTGTGGCTCAACATTCAGTGGGTCCTGGAAGCTCACCATGCCGTTTTCTTTTTTTTTAAGCCATCTCAGCTTTAGTAGCTGTCCCTGAATCCAGTGGCAGTGAGTTCCACAAGTTAATTGCACCTCGGGTGAAAAAGGATTTCCTTTCACCTCTCCTGAATCAAATTCCCCTGTGTGACCCCATGGCATTTTCTACATGCTTTTTTAATTCTTCAAGTCCCAAAGAATATACTTCTGCACACAAAGAGAGTCTCCCCCAGCTCAGTATGTAGACATCATGCTCTCATTTCTAGAGTGGAGGGGGTTCTATTCCACTTCAGCACCAACAGATGATCAGCCACTTGAGGACCTTATTAGAAGGAACCCTTAATGAAGAGGATTGTTGAGAGCCTTTCCTTGGGTTGTCTGTGGCGAGTAAAAGACGTCTCCAGGGAGGCAGGCAGGGGTTAGGGAGATTTGTGCTCTTGTCCCAAAAGACATTGCAAGGCAGGCAGTGAAAAATTTCTAACCAAATCCTGATTGTACATACTTGAACTGAACTGCTGCTAAGCTGTGTTTTTCAAAATCTGGAGAGCCTAATTCCTTTTAGCTTTTCCTTGCATCGGAGTTGGGTTGTGTTCCCAATCATTTTTATTGCTCTTCTGAAACGTGGCGTGTAGTCCCACAATCCTCGTTATGGTGCCAGCTCCCCAAAGGGTCGGGGGGGGGGGTTGACGCTGCCTCTGCAGGCCTTACCGAGGCTCTACACAGCGGCGATCCCATCAAAAAGCCCACTTTTCGGCCCGAAAAACGCTGCACTAAGGCATGGACCACCGTGGTCAGGTCCAATCAACTCAAGTACAGCCACAGCTGGCACACCAGCAGAAGCAGGGCATATACACCCCTAGCCACCACTGACACCTGGCTCTCCAGGGAGAGCTGTGAGTCCAGGGGCACACCCAAACTGTGCACCCGTTCCTGCAGGAGGAGTGCAACCTCATTCAGAGTGGGCAGATAGTATCTGTGTTGAGGATTTCCTGACCAGGAGGGCCTGTGTCTTTTCTGGATTCAATCTCAATCTATTGGCCTTCATCCACACCCCAACCGCCTCCAGACAGCGCTCCAGGATGTCCAAAGCCTCCCTGGAGCAAGATGGTAAGGAGAGATAGAGTTGGGTGTCACCAGCATATTGGTGACATTCCACTCCAAATCCTCGGATGATCTCTCCCAGAGGTTTCATGTAGAAGATGTTAAAAAGCATGGGAGACAGAATAGAGCTCTGTGGCACCCCACACTGTAAAGGCCAGGGGGCCAAGCAGGTGTCCCCCAGCATCACCATCTGGGACTTGTCAGCCAAGAAGGAACAGAACCACCGCAATGCAATGCCCCCAAGCCCCAACTCAGCCAGCCGACCCAGAAGGATACCATGGTCAATGGTATCAAAAGCCGCTGAGAGGTCCAACAGGGATGCACTCCCCCTGTCTAGTCCCCGGTGAAGATCATCCAACAGGGTGACCAGACTGAAGCTGGACTGAAAGGGGTCCAGACAGTCCGTCTCATCTAGGATTCCTTGGAGCTGAGATGCCACCACCTGCTCAATCACCTTGCCCAAGAAAGAAAGATTGGAAACCGGTCGATAATTATTTAAATTGGTGGAATCCAGAGATGGTTTTTTTCAGGGGGTGGCGGTGCACAATTACGGTCATCAGAATGCTAGGCATCACTCCCTCCTGTAAAGAAGAATTTACAATGAGTTCCAGCCAATTTGCCAGACCGGTCCGTACAGATCGTATTAGCCAAGCTGGGCAAGGGTCAAGCAGACATGAAGTTGGTCTCAAGCTACAGAGGACCTGATTAGGCAGACAATAAACTAATTCAATTGCAAAGATACAGTGCAGGTTGTCAGAAAATTAAAGAAATGCCAAGAACGAAACATCTCCAGCGGGATACAACAAAAGTTTAAAATGTAATTAAAACTTTAAAACGACTTTGTAAGTCTTCCTAAAATGCAACAGAGTGCAAATAAAATACTTTAAAAGTCTCTTTAAAATACAATAAAAACAGTTTTAAAACACTGCATGACGTTTCATTCATGAACCATGAATATCATCAGATGCGTAAAAGCCTACAGAAGGGCAAAAGATGTTAAAAGCACACAGGTAACTAGCCTTCATTTAAGAGAGTTTTGGCACGCATTTGCAGCAGAGCTCATTAGCACCAGAACTGGGACTTCAAACATTTGCGTTTTTGTAGGCTGTAGCTCAGGAATGGATTGCGGCGGGGGCTCAGACCACAGAGGGGCAGGATGACGCTTCAGTCTAAAGCAGCTTTTCATGACCTCTTGGGTGAGGCTTCAAATCCAGCACAGGTTGGTCAAGGCTTAAAGCTGGCCACCGTGTGTGCAGGGCACCAGGGGCCATCTATTAAAATGTATTAAAAACTAAGCAAATAATCATAGGTACACAGATCAACACTCCCTTCTCAAAAAGTATTTCACAGAGTTGCAGAAAGGGGAAACCCAAATGATTCAAGAGTTTGGAGTATCTTTCCTAGGAGGAAAAGCTACAGCTGAAAAAGCTGCCAGGTTTATGCACAAGCTCAGTAAGCTACAGCTTTGGGTCTCCCATTACGAGGGGTCTCAAGGTGGAGGTCTTACATTTTCTATTAAAAAAATAAGAGACTAACAAAAAGACTCTCTAAATGACATTGCAAATACTGTATGCTAAAATATTTTAACTTGAAATATTCAAGACTTCATAAGCGAAAAGGCTAACAGCATAATCCTAGACATATCTACACAGAAGTTAGTCTCATTGAGTTCAATGAGATTTACAGCGCAATCCTAACCAACTTTCCAGCACCGATGCAGCTGTGTGAACAGGGTGCACACAATTGTTTTGTTGCACCTTTGCCTATGAATACATGCAGATACAAAGCTTTAATATCCCTGTTTTCTTGGTAATGTTCTGCGATGGGGCATGTTAGGCTTGACATAGTTTAGAGCAGGGCTGGCCCAAGATCTCCTAGCGCCTGAGGCAGCATGCCAAATGCTGCCTCCCTTACACAGTGACATGACAGCCTCTGCTCTGCTGATACTCTGGCCCAGAGTATCTGGTGGGGGGGGGGGCGCTTTCTTCTTCCCCACACTTCCACTTTGTCTCCCTCTGTTATTTCCAATCCAGGGAGTGGAAGGGTAGAAGAAAGTGGGTTCTCCCTGCCAATCTGACACCTGAGGCAACTGCTTCAGTTGGTCTCATGGATGGCCCGGCCCATTTAGAGCCCCAGCATGACTTAATCTGGCCCTGGCTGTGACTCTCCAGAACTTCCAATCAGGTTTTTTCCAGCCCTACCTGGAGTTGACAGGGATTGAACCTGGAACCTTCTACATGCAAAGCCAGTGTCCCTCCACTGAGCTATGACCCCTGCATGAGTAGGGCTACCATATTTTGAGGAACCCAAACCAGGACGCACCCACCCAACCTATTTTTTTTCTCCTCACCAATTTTTTTTTTAATTTTCTGGTCGTGTCGCTGCTGTCTTTTTTTATTATTATCGCACCATTTTTGCTTGCATTTTTGCTGCTCCTCCCACAGCACTACTGCTGCTGCTGCTGCTGCTGCTGCTGTCGTCGTCCTTGTTGACTGCTGTGCCGTGCCCCTGCCACCGGTCAGGACTTCTCCTGGACTGGACGTTTCAGCCAGGTACTGGGCAAGGCCGAAGCATCCAGCCGTGCCGTGCCCATGCGCTGCTGGGCACTTCGGCTTAGCCTGATCCTCAGCTGGGTATCTCCCCACAAGGCGGGGAGAACTTTGAGTGCTTGCGGGGGCTGGGACAGCGGCAGGGGCAATCCTGGGGATTGCCAGCGGCGGCAGTGGGAAAATGTCAGAAAAGGGGGGGGGTTACTTGCCAGGGTCTCCGGAGGGTATGGGAAGGCCTGCGGACCCCTCCACAGGCCTCCCCGAGCTATAGATTGCCGCTCTGCAGTGATTTACAAGCACTTCCAGTTTTCAAAAACCAGAAGTGGTCTAAATAGCCTCAGAGTGGCCTCCCCATACCCTCCGGAGGCTCTAGTAAGTTAAAAAAAAAAAAAACCTTTTCTGACTTTTCCCCCCGCCGCCATTGGCATGCTTTCCCCACCCCATAAGGGGGCAGAGGAAGCATCCGGTTCTCCTGGTGGGTTGTGACCCACCATTGAGAACCGCTGCTATATGAGTGTAAGCCCCATCAAGGCCAGCCCAAGACCTGATGCCTGAGGTGGCATGCCAAACGCCGCCCCCTTATGCCAGCCTCTGCTCCTCCCCCTCTCCAATGGCACTCTAGCTGAGCACTCCCCTCCACACTTCCTCTTCCTCCTCTTCCTTTTCCAATCCAGGGAATGGAAGGAGAAGGAGGAGCAGTGGAGGCAAGTAGGCAGACAGAGATGGGCGCCCCCCCCACCAGTCTGCTGCCTGAGGTAACAGCTTCACTGTTGGATGGATGGACCAGCCCTGCCAGTAATGGCTCCAAGTAACCAGAAATTAACCTTTGCCACCTGTCCATATGACAAAAGCAGTAAAACACTGGAGAACCAGGGCTACACTGGGCAAACTGGCAGTCCCTAACTGGATCTCTCCTCCCAACATCACAGCTGTCAACAGAACGTTCTGGAACAGAGCCTCTGGCCTACCTTGGACGATCTGACTCACAGCCAAGTCTGATGCCTAATCATGATTTCTGCAGAACTCAACACCTTCCGGTCTATTTTTTTCCTCCTGAAATTCCTGGTTTCCTATGAGCTGTAAAATTAACTTGGATGTCTTTCAGGCAGAAACGCTATTGTCTTTCAGGCAGAAAAGCTTTGGGGGAAAATATATATATTTTGCCTGTCCACCTCCAACCACCACCTATCTGTCTGCCAGCTTTCTGCAGGCTGGAGAGAAGCTGCCAAAGAGCAAGAGGGGAAAAGGTGACCCATGATGCTTCTTGGGCAGCTGAGGCACCACTTCTCTGTCTGCTGCTGCTACCACCCCCTCACCTGTCCCCCCAGGTGCCGATTCCCGGCTCTGCAGCAGTACATGAAAAGCTCCACTCCATTCTCCTCCTTGGCACCCTGTATTTCAAGAGGATGGACTAGAGGGGAAGTGTGTGGGAGATGAGATAGTTGAGCTATAGAAGCTCCAAGGAGACATTCTAGCCCACCACTCTCCTCTCCTCCACACTTCCTCTTCCACTCCCTTCCCCTTTTCAAAAATAGTGAGTTTGGGAACAGGTCCTCACTGGCCACTTCTTTCCCACTGATGGAACAAGAGCAGCAGAAGTGGGTGGCCACTGCTTACCACCAAGTCACTGCCTCACAGATAGGCCAGCCCTGGGGAGGGGTGAAGGAGGCCCATGGGGGCTTGATTCAAGGCTACAACTTACCTGCAAGACAAGAACCAAGGCTGGCCCTGCGCCCAGCCTCCCTGTGGGATCTGGAAGTCTCACAGGAACCTAGAGTGCCACCAAACACATGTTTACCACACCTGCTTCATAAGCAGGAAGGTAGTGGCCGGCAAGGATCTGCCCCTTTCCTCTGCTCTGAGTCAGGAAGGAGGAGGAAAGGGTGCGTTTTCCCCCTCTCCCTTCCAAATCCAAGGTTGCAGCTATCAGGAAAACAGCCCTGCTCCTGGTTGCCTCACTCTCAGGTGTATTTTTTTCATCAAATTACAGAGATAATTAACTAAGCATTGCTAGGAAGTGATAGCTAACTAGGATTGCTTATCTTGTTTTTTTTTACACTTGTAAGGCTAGGTATTTTACGTTGTCTCTTTCATTTGATTCTGCTGTTTCTCTTCTATGTATTTCTTCTGCATAACGCACATCAGGGCCCATGAGAAGGGGGTAAAGGCACTCATGAAACGGGGTAAAGAGCGAGGGGGTAATTTGTACCAGGGCTCAGGGTCCAAAAGGGGGCCCAGGAGGCAAAGGAGGGGCCCCAGAAATGTTCCTATCTGCGGGATGTGTGCTCTGCACACGCACTCACTCTGTATCGAAAAAAATGGATCTCTGTTGCAGGCAGCCCTTCCTGGCGGCGGCGGCGGCGGCGACAACTTGGTCCTGGCCTCAAAGTCCCACAAGGTAAAGCGGCGTGGGGCTATTATGGGGGCCTGTGTGCTGTGAGGGAGGGGCATGAGCTCCGTTCCTGTGGCTGCTGGGGTTTCTGGCAGCATTAATGGCCCAGCACACGAGGCGGCCTGCAGCCAAGCTTTGAGGGAGGGGCATGAGCTCTGTCTCTGGACTGCTGCGGCTCCTGGCATTCTGGTGGCAAGACAGGTACATAACATTTAAAAAATCAATTTTTGTGGCAAGTTGCAATGCAACGTTGGGCAGGTTTATTTATCAGATACAGTAGTTGTTCAAAAGAAGGTCAGGAAAGCTCTTTTTGTGAAAATAGCAAGTTTATCAGTATTGTGAAATGTAATTCTTTCTCCTTAGCATAAACAAAGATGTTTAAAAAAAAGGCCAGGAAATCTCTTTTTGTAAAGTAAATAGCAAGTTTATCTGTATTGTGAATTCTTAGCATAAACAAAGATTTTCAAATCAAATGTGCTTTTTTTAATCCTCTTGTTTGTTTGTTTGTTTGTTTGTTTGTTTGTTTGTTTGAAGGCTGCCAATCCCACCCCTTCCGGGCCCGATCCACCCATCCCACCCCATTTCGCCTCCTCCCCTCCCCCTTTGGGAAGGGGCACAAAAGAAACTTTGTACCCCCTGGTAACATTCCTCTCAGAGCCCTCACGCACATAACACACACACCCCTGCCTATTGAGGATTTTACTACATTCATCTTTATGCTCCACTGTATTCAACAGTGCATCGTCTTCCACAAAAGCTGCTACAATAAAATGGTTGGTCTTTCAGGCGCCACAAGGTTCTTTGCCGTTGTTTGCTGCTCCAGCCTCACACAGCCATCCCTCTGGCAGTTACCACTCAATCTTGAACCTCACTGAGTGACCTGGCCCAGTTGCACTGTCTCAACCGCCCTAGTCTATCCTACAGGGCTGTTGAGAGCAGGGGGTGGCTCCACAGGTGGGGCCTGGGCTGGCAGGGCACGTGCCTAGGGGACAACATGCCCACAGAAGGGCTCACACATTTGCCCACCCAACCACTGAAGTGCTGAGAGTCCCCTGTTGGCACTGCTCCTCACCACAGACTGGCAAAAGCCAGCGCCCATAGGGATGTGTACCAGATAGCTGTGGCAGAGGAATCTGTGGAACATCTTTCTCCTCTCCCAAGGCCATTTTACAATTCACATATTATTTTTATATTCCACTCAAAGTGCTTCTTAGAGGAAGGATCTTTGAGTAGGATATATTATACAGTATCACCATCATCGACAGCAGCAGCAATATTTTTTAACATTTAAATGTATTGCAATTTCTCCCTGCCTGCTTCAGGGTTCTCCAAATCAGAACCACTGCCATAAAAGGATCGGAGCGGGATACGTATTGGTTGATATTTGGATTGGAAACAAGAGATCAAGTCTGCCTTTCTGTTCCTATGATGGCAACAACATTAAGTCAATATTTAGACACCCAACAGCAAAGGAAACATTTTTCTCCCCTGGTGGGACATGAAATAAAAGCAAGTGATTGAGACAGGCATTAAAGAAGCTGTATAGATTTTAAAAAAAAAACTACCCTAAACTCAAATCATATGGCATGATAGTCATGACAGGGAAGTGACCTCACAGCAAGAGGTACCCTCGAATGAACAAATTGGGTTTTTTTTTTTTGGGGGGGGGGCAAAAAACCGTTTTGCTGTGCCAGTTGAAGAGAAAGGATGGTTGTCAGCATCTTTCAGCATTAGGGTAAGCCAGAGATATTGAATGTTCTGGCACACCACATTTGCAACATGAGGACTAGAAACTTTCCCAAAAATAAAATGTCAAGCCTAGGTTAGTATTACTTATTTAAAAGAGAGTGATCCATGTCATTTAAGTGTGCATGGGCCAAAAGAGAGAGTGTAATTTACTAGGAACTAGGAACTAGACCATCTCTGGTAAACAAGGTACACAGTTTGGGGCATCTACTTGTGGTTTTAAATGCAGTCAGACAAAATGTTTTGTTCTCTTGCTTTGTTTCATCTGCATTATTTACAAAAGCATGCTATTTTATCTCCCGATGCATCTTTGTTTATTTGTTTGGGCTCCAGGATAGGCATCCTGCTACATCCCACTGCTCATTAGAGCTTTTCAAGATATTTTTCCACTGCGATGGGCCATGCCAAGGAATTTTTGGGAAGAGTTCCAATATTCAGATCAGGGGCCTTCTCTGGCTGCAAAGCATTAAAAAAACCCTCACCATGTATATAGAATTTCATGCACAAATAACATTGGAGGCTAGGGACTGTAGGGTGATGTCTTCTACTGTAGGAGAAGTCATGGACCTCCACTTGCTCCTCCTGCACTACACCCTTGTATATGTCACATAATTATAGAGAAAAAGCAAACTGACCTTAAATCAGGAGGGTCAGGTGGTAGGAAATGAAAGCAGGCGAGCTTAGTGACAAGCTTAAGCATATAGGATAAGCAAAGGACCATTTGCACTTGAAAAATATCAAGAAATGGGATGAAAATTTCAAGGCTGACAAAAACTATTTTAGAAAACAAAATTGGCCCCATCAAGAGGGTGGCCACTCGTCTGTCGCGCATGAATACTGAGTTCTGCAGCAGTCATACCAACAATCAGGCAAGCCCACAAGGCTTGCTTGTCAACTGCAAATTGTCCAGAGATCTCCCAGGTCTACATTCTGCCTCAAGACAGGGAGGGGCAGTGCCAGATGGGCAGCCCAATCCTGCGTAAGATGCAGCACGTGCTGGCGGAGCCGGGGCACACCTTGGGGGGAAAGGGATGCTCTTCCCTTTCCCCCAGTGTCAGCCCCAGAAACCCCAATGGGCATTCTTGGATGCGCGCCAGCTATTTTGCTGGCGTACATCCAGGGAGACTGTGTAAGGCTGGCCAGGCCTGGGAAGGGGGTTAGGAGTGGAGTATGCCACCGACGATCTCTCCCCCTCCCTGGCCTGGTTGGCCCATCTCCCCCACCACCCCAGCCCAGCCTCCCCATGTCCTCCCGCCACCTCACCTGGCACAGCACTTACCTGGCTAGGATACGGCACGTGTTCTATGTCCGTGCCGCAGCCTAGCTAGACAGAATTGGGCTGTGAGTTAGTTAAGTATACGGTGGGCCCTCCTTATCCACTGGGGTTTGGTTCCAGAAACCCCCAGGGGTAACAAATTCCACAGATTGTGAAGTCATGCCACAGTGCCTTACCTGATCCAGCGAGAGGTGCCTCCGGAGGCCTCTGGAGGCCGCTTCCGGGTCATGCCGGGCTCACAATGTACTCCATTGGCCTCTGTGGGCCCTAGGATGTCTTGGGGAAGGAACCGGAAGTCGCAGAAGCAAGCAGGAAGTTGCTTCCATGAAACCAGAAGTCGCTTCCAGTCATTTCCCCAAGGCGTCCTGGGACTACAGGCTTAAGCCCCACTAGCTTAATCTGAACCTAGGGAGGGGGCTGAACTCTGGAGAACGACAACTCCACTGACTCATGCCAACATTTTGGGCACGGGATCCCCGACCCCCACAAAAGACAAAAATTAGGACAGCAATTTGCCAGTGACAAGGACTGGAAAATAGGGACTCTCAATATGGATGGTGGAGTGTATGGGAACGGCTCCGTCTCACACAGCAGCTTTGACATGGAAGGAGGCAGGGCAGATTATGTGGATCTTCCCCTTTTGCAGTTAACTCTGTGGCAAGGGCAGGAGATTCTCCAGTCCTTCCTTTACGGCCATGTAGAGCCCTGGGGTGTGAAACAGACATGCATGGGACAAGAATATGGAGCTGCCTTCCACAGAGTCATCCCTGCTCCATCTAGCCCAGAATTGTCAGCATGATAGAGAGGTCTTCTCTCAGCTCTACGTGGGGGTGCTATGTGTGTCACAGTGAGCGCCTCTTACAACATTAGGATCTCTCTCAGACTCAAAGGGTGGCAACTCTAGGTATCAACAAGACCTTAATGCTCACACAGCAATGCATTTTTGGAAAGCAAGCACAGTTGGGGGAAATCTGGAGAGGGAAGTCCACTAAGGGAACGGACAAAATGAAATATTTCTTGTGTAGTCAGTCTATGGAACTCTGTGCCACAAGATGTTGTGATGGTGTCTGACCTGGATGCCCTGAAAAGGGGATTGGATAGATTGAGGGAGGAAAAGTCCATCACAGCTCACAAGTCCTGATGACTGTATGCAGCCTCTGGGTTTTGGAGGTGGCCTCTCTCTGAATGCCAGGTGCAAGGGAGTGGCAACAGGATACAGGGATCTTGTGGTCTTGTGTGCTCCCAGAGGCATCTGGTGGGCCACTCTGTGAGATACAGGAAGCTGTATCTAGGAAGCTGTACTAGATGGGCCCTTGGCCTGGTCCTGCAGGGCTCTTAAAGGAAGCAGATCTCGGTGCTTCCACTGACCTGAGAACCCCAAGCATCATGAAATCCTTGTCCTGTCCTCAGGTGAGGCACAGGCAAGGACCACAGGGAGCTCCAAGTGAGCACCCTGCTCCAGAGCTCAACCGAGCCCTGGGCAACCCTTCCCTGCAGCTGTCTGGAGAAGGAAATGCATTGAAGTGACAGCCCTCCATCGTGGAGCTTTGCACCTCTCCTCCTCTCCAGCAATGCCCTCCTGGACTCACTGCAGGAACTGGCAAGCTGGTACAGGATAGCGCAAGGTTCCAGGTATGGATGGGGCTGGGAGTTGGGCTCAGCAGGGTGCAGACTCTGGGGGCTCATGCTCCTGGGGATGTTGATCAACGGGCTCCATCTCCACCTCAGAATCAGAAATCTTCTTCTTGAGGCTCTGAATCTGAACTGCTGCTTGAGGAGCTGTCGCGAGAATCACCTCTTGACCCTTGATCCTGAGGACTTGGTTTGGAAAGCTGGGGGGGGGGGGCTTTTCCTATAGCATGCTAACTGGATCCCTTTGCTTGTGTCATCATGAGTCACCTGGGGGGACTGTGAACAAGAGAAACTGTCCTATGGTCTGGCTAGCTCCACTAGTCTCCCCTCTACAAGTGGTTCTCCTCAATCTCAAGCAGAGCTGTCCCAGCCATGGGGCTTGAAGTTCTTGCAACTGGAGACGGAACCTGGGGCCTTCTGCATTCAAAGCATATGTTCTAGCACTGAGCTAAGGCCCTCCCCCCTCAAGGGATGAGCTCGCCCTCAAATTTAGTCTCACAGAGCTGTCCCCAAATTACTAGCTGCATTTTTTACTTCCGAACATCCCCTGTTTTCAGTAAATTTCCAAAAGTATGTGCGATATTGATTTTTTTTTTTACATCTCCACCCTGTGGAATGCAAATATCAACTAGCTTGGCCTGGATACAGGGCATCTGTAGAGAGAGCCAGTGTAGGAAATAATCAGTAGCTTGTCCAGCCTTCTCCCACCTCACGTTATCCTGACTTGCTTAATAATGGCAAGTTGCAAGGATTGGGGGGGGGGGGGCAAAGCAAACAAACCAGTTTCCGTGCTAGGATCTGCAGCAATGCATGTCTCTCAAACAACATTGAGGAGCACCGTGACAGCACGTTCTGCCCAAGAACTGTTAGAGAATTTTTTTCAACTGGTCCTTTTCCTGAAATGTGTTTCTGCAGGCCAGTGCAGACCACCCTCTAGAGCCCGAGGAGACAAAGCTTAGGGAGGCTGGTTGCAAATTACAGATCGTCGAGCCTGCGAACGCGTAATTACAGTTATTGACACGCCAAAACACCCACGAAAGGTTTAGTCTCCCCCCTCTGCCAGAAATAACTGTGCAAAGCTAAGGTAGCCAAGGAAGAAAAAACATACATGCGCACCCCCAACCCTACATTAAACAAGCCCAACTGGGAACCACTAATTAAAACCCCAGGCAGGAAGCTCCACCCAGGCCGCCCACAGCATGGCGCACACAAGAGAGACAAGCATCCATCTCTTTCCAGGCCTGGCTTCTTAATGCTGCTTTCATGAACACGGTTTTACCTAGGTGCTGTTCTGCCTACATGCACACAACGAAAGAGACCTCCCTGATTCCTGCCACATGCAGCCTGTCTTCTCAAACAGTAGAAGTTTTAGCCTAACACTAAATTCAAACTTTGGAGGAGGGGTTGACATGGGAGCAAAATTGCCCTCCTGGGTTCGCCGTCTTCTGTCACCACTGCCAGTTTTGCAGCAGCAGCAACATTCTGCATATAGTCATGGCTGCCAATTTTATTTCCCATAAGTCCTTCAGAACATTGTGCTGTGATGACAAGCAAAAGGAACAATGCCACCATGAGTAGGCCTACCAGATTTCCAACCGGGACAGAGTGCTAGACCTTTAGGAGAAGGAATGTGGGCAGTTGTAGCTTGTTAAACCTTAGAGCAGGGTCAGTCAACCTTTGGGGGTCCGCGTACCCCCTGGGTGGGCCCTCAAAGGTACCTCTGACCCCCCAAACCCCACATACCCAATTCCAATAGTTTATTAACGGTCAATAACCAGCAACATAAAACAGCAAAACACAGCATCATCAAAACATCAAATAACAAGCCTAAGTTAAAACAAGTAAGAAGCAATACACAAAAGAGAACAAACAGAACTTAAATAAGCATTAAAATTTTCCCTCGATATTGACAATACTCTTTCGAGTTCTGCAAGCAGCTGCCAAAAAATGTGCACACTGGATAGTAAACCAGGGGCTTTTTCCCATGATGAGCATCTTGGCCAACTCCACGTCAGTCAAATTGGGATATTTTTTAATAAAGGGGAAGATAAACCTAGCACGCAGCCCCTGATAAAATGGACAGCGAAACAGGACATGCTCTACTGTCTCCACTTCTCCCGAGTCACACGGGCATACCCTTTCAGATATTGGAATCCTTCTAAAACAGCCCTCCAAAAATGCCGAAGGGAGGGCTCTCCACCTGGCCAAAAAAAAAGGCCCTCCTATGCGTAGGGAGCTCCAGCAGTGATAGACAGGCTGCCGGCGCTACTTTATATCTAGTGTCCTCTGCAGCTAAAAAGTGTGGGGTTCTGCTGATGTCCTCTTGCCGCTCTGTGTCTAGCAGCCTTTGTCTTATGGCTGCTCTTGCTTGAAAAAAGTCCATTGCCAGCACAACCTCAGGGGAAAGTCCCATATGTCTCAGTTTCCTGTGAACTGCCATAAGCCATGACGATTGAAAGTTGTCTTGTAGAATTAGTGATGTTAGGCCCTGGGCATTAAAGTTTAGATTTAGCCAAGTATTAATAGAGGCTAGGGAAACCCTAGCCTCAACCTTGAGCAGGCCAGAGTCCAAGCGCAAGCTTGCATTGGAAACATAGCTGGACACTTGGAATATAGATCTTAAAAACTTGGATTGCACCCGTTCCAAGGGGGCGAAACTGGAGGAAAGGGGCCCCAAAATTGTCCCATATAAAAGCTGGGGCAGAGTTTTTGCTTGATGTAACTTAATTGCCACAGGCAAATAATGGCCACCTTTGGTGTTAAAAAACTTAACTACTGCACGAGCAGATTTCTGGCCTTTCGCGCCCCCTTTCTTCTATAATTAATTCATTGAACTGATTTTTTATTTGGGTTTCTGGTTTGTGTTTGCATTTATGGTTGTTTTTTCTTTATTGCTTGTAGTTTGGGGTTCATTTTTTCTTTATTGCTTCTACTTTGTGGTGCGTTTTTCTTTATTGCTTGTACTTTGTGGTTGGTTTCTCTTTTTTGCTTGTATTTTGTACTTTGTGGTGCGTTTTTCGTTGTGGATTGTAGTTTGGCGTTGGTTTTGGTTGTTTGTGCTTGGTTTTGTGTAGTGGTTTATGATTGGTTTTGGTTGTTTGTGCTTGGTTTTGCGTTGCTTTTACATTACTTAATTATTTACCTTGCGGGGGGGGGGTTATGGGGGTGTGTGTCCCGGTTTGAAGTTTGAAAAATATGGTAAGCCTATAGTTGGCTAACGTTGGAGGATGGAAATCAGGTGAATCCAAGTACTCCACCAGGCTATTCACATAGATGTTAAACAGAAGAGGCGCTAGGACACAGCCCTGTTTTACCCCTTTACAGGTTGGAACTTGTTCTGTAAGATGCCCATACTGGGTGCATCTTACCTTAAGGGATGTATTGGAGTACAGGGCTCGAATCAGGCACAATAATCTAGGATCAATGGACATACCCTCCAGTTTCTGCCACAGTTTGACCCTAGAGATGGAATCAAAGGCTGATTTTAGGTCAATAAATGCAGCATGTATGGAACTAAGATTATTGGCTGTATATTTTTCCACCAGATGTTGCATAATCAAGGAATGACCTAGTGTGCTCCTGCCCTCCCTAAATCCGGCTTGCTCGTCTGCCAGCAAGCTTTCCTGCTCCGACCAACTTTTAAGCTTACCTAAGAGATGACTTGCATAAAGCTTACTGATAATACTCAGTAAGCTTATTGGTCTGTAACTGGCTGGGTCATCCCTCTTGCCTTTCTTAAAAAATGGGACTATAACAGCCTGTCGCCAGTCCTCCGGTATCCGTCCCGTGGTGTTGATGTTAGTGAAAAGGGAAGCTAGAAGCGGGGCCCACCAGTCCACATGGTTTTTTATCAGCTCAGGAGGGATGCTGTCAATGCCAGGAGCTTTGCCTCTTTTAAGTTGTTGAATTAGTACTGTGACTTCCTTTACAGTAACTGGGGGCCGTTGAGGGAGATCATCTAAATTTTGCAGAGGACCTTTGCCGGATGAATCAGCATAAAGCCTTTGAAAATAGAGTTCCCAAGTATTGGCCGAAATAAGTGAGTCTAAAGGTGAAGTGTCCTTGAATGAATGAATGGCTATCAATTTCCAAAAATGGGCTGTATTTCTCTCTTTAGCTGATTGAATTAGTTGCTCCCAGGTTGCCATCATGTCTGCCTTCTTCTTCCTGGCCACTATGTTTTTGTAGGATTTTTTAAGTGCCAGAATATGTTGACAGAAGGCTGGGATGTCAAAGCCAGGGGCAGTTCGATATGCCTGGTAGGCAGAGTTAAGCATCCGCTTGGCTTCACGGCATTCCCCATCAAACCACCTTTTTGAATGCCTTTGTGCTTGATTGGCCTGTGCGCTGGGCTCCTGCACCAATAAAGGCTTCAACCCCTGAATAATTTGCTTATAAGCAGACAGGAAAACATTTCCCTCCTGATTACTCATAATGGCCCTTCAGAGGGCCACGTTAGTCTCTTCTGCCAGGAGCTCTTTAGCCCTTTGGTCGAGCTGAGGGGTCCACTTGACACGGCAACCCTCGCGTTTCCAGGGCTTAATAGATGTTCCAGCCAAATTTTTAAGATGGACATGTTGGAATGGGAGCTCCAGCCATAAGAGGAGAGGTAAGTGATCACTGTCTAGGTCTGGGAGCACCTGCATCCTCCTAACTGAGGATGATACATTTTCGCTAACCAGAAAATAGTCAATGGTGCTACACCTTGCTCCTGCTAAAAAAGTGAATTCCCCTGGATAGTCCCCCGCCGTGGCCCCGTTTAGAATGTAGAGATTAAGTCTCATAGCCGATTCTACCATGCGGGAGCCAGCAAGGTTTACCTTACTGTCCTTGGAAAGACGCGGGTAATGAAGAGAAACTTGGGTATCACCCTGTTCCTCTATATGCCCTACCAATCTCCCCTCCAGGGGGTGAACAAATGGGCCAATACGAGAATTGAAATCTCCCGCCAAAAGGACCTGATCCGCTGAATTTTCCAGAATTAGATCCTCAATGTACTGTTCCTAGTTCATATATTTTATTGTTTATAACAAACATAAATATATCAACAACAACAAAAAAGCAACCACAACACAAAACAAACTATTAAAAAGACTTCCACTTATCTCCACCTCAGACATAACTAACAATATTATAGTATTCTATTAAATCCAACTTTTCTCATTCTCCAAATCCACAAATATACAAGTCATTATTATCTAGGCTCTGCAGAAAGTCAATAAAAGGCTTCCACTCAGTCAAAAATCGGTCTGTTGTTTTATCTCTTAAGAAGGATGTCAACTTTGCCATCTCTGCTAACTCCAACATCTTCATTGTCCAGTCTTCTATTGATGGTATACTGGAGCACTTCCACTTCCACTCAATGTACTGTTCCAAGTCATCCCAGATCTTATTTATTTGGGCCTTAGTTTGTTGAGGGGTGAGATACACGTTAACTACCAGAAGTCTTATGGCACTGAATTCAAGACAAACGGCCATGGCCTGATGGGCCAAGGGGTGCAACTCTCTGCACCTTACGTTAAGAGTTGTGGAAACCAAAATGCCCAGACCCCCCTTCAACCTCCCCGGCCCCGCCCCCGAAACTGCCCCCACACTATAGGCATGATAGCCATTTATCCTAAGTTCACTGGCCGTCCATGTCTCTTGCAATAAGGTTACATCATAGTTCCGATGGAAGAAAGGATAGTCCTGGCTTTTACATCGAGTCCAACCAGCGATGTTCCAAGAGGCAATTTCCAACAATTTCGTTGCACCTGACTTGCACAGTCAAACTGGTGTTTGAGCTTCCTGATGATGATTAGGGCTAACACCTTCCGATATCAGGCAAAGTCCAGGGGCATCAGAGGGTACACTTACGTTGGAAAACACTGGCTTTTTGTTAATTATGACTGATGGAAGCAGTGGATAACAATTCGCCTCACAAGGGGCTGATCCCGTGGACGTTAGAGTCTCTCTCTGTGTAGTGCAGGCTGGGAGGCCCATCCCACACTGATGCTCCTTGTCCGAAGATGTCTGTTTCTTTGCTTTTAAGGATAAAACCAATAGTTCCAGGCGAGAAATCAGGTACTCTTGCTCACTCGTTGGCAGGTGGGAAAAGCCATTCAGTAACTTGGCATCTGCCTCGTCTTCTGTTAATCCCACATTGAAGTCAAATGGCTCTGTTTGAGGATTAATGAAGTGGGAGCGTGGCTGTTCTGCAGTAACAGATGGGTTAGGGGCATTCAAATTCGTCACCTCCATTGCCGAGGGTAAATCTGTGGGCACTGGATGATCCATTAGAGTGCACAACTGCTCAGAAGGACCTTCTGGGCTCCACAGCAAGTCTACTGGTGGAATTGTTCGTACCTCTTCTTTCTTGCTCTTGGGGAGAGCAGGAATTAGCCTCTGAATTGAGGAAACTCTGAAGTGACGTTGGGGTCGAATTCCAAAGCCCACGAGACCAGGGGCTTGAGCCAGGAGCTGGCTCGGGATTCTATTTGAGCCAAAGTAAATAAGAAATCGGTCCCGGCCATATATACTGGGCAGCGTTTCCAGCACCTGAATGTCAATGGCAGAAACAGGCATACAAAGGAGGAAGGCAAGATGTTGTTTGGCCCTCCATTTAGAGGACCAGTCCATACGCCTCCCCCTGTACAGAGACACATTGATAGCTATGCTTCTAGGTTCGTAAACAAGCGTGGTGGAATCTTGGCCACCAGTTGACCAGGTAGATTTTCTGGTGACTTGTGCCACAGGGGGCCTTCTACTGGTGTTTCTGCCCTCCTTGTTCTGCCCTATAGATTTCTGCGGGTTCTCCACCTGGGTACCTTTCTCCCTTTCCAACAGCAATCGTTTAATCTGCTCGAGGTGGGAGAAAATTCTCTGTAATGTCTCTGTTGCCAAAAAGGCCTGTTGTGCTAGAAGGTTAAACTCCTCTGTCTCCACACAGTTACTTGTGGCTCTCTGGCAAGCTACTCCTTCATTCCCCTGTAGAACCTCATTGGGGAGTTGCCGTGGGGAGTCCACAAGTTTATTAAGGGCTGCCTCCAATTGCTCCAGGCTATTCTGCGGCTTTGAAGGTACCTTCACTGGGGCAAAGAAGTCATCCAGCCTCGATTGTTTAGAGACCGGGGATAGTCTTTCGCCCCCCTCACCCTCTTTGGGGAGAGTCCTTTTCAGGCCCATGGGTTTATCAGGAGTTGCCTCCAGCTGCTCCAAGCTGTTCTGCGACTTTGAAGGTACCTTCACTGGGGCAAAGAAGTCATCCAGCCTCGATTGTTTGGAGAACGGGGAAAGTCTTTTGCCCCCCTCGCTCTCATTAGGAAGAGTCCTTTTCAGACCCATAATTAAATCTCATTACCTTATTCTATTGAACTCATTAAAAGCCTTGAAATACCGGAACAGTCCTGGCTGTGCAAAGTCTGTGGCCTTTGCCGCTATAGTTAAACAAACACTATTTCTTCAACAAAATGTCCATTCCTCCGTGTTTGCTGTATCTCCAGCTGTCCTTGAGGTCGACTCCTTGTCTGTGCTGGCGAAAAGCCCAAATACTGCTTGCAAAAATACCGGTTGGCAATCCTCACTCAGAGGGTAAAACTTTAGCAACTAAGCTAGTAAATATTGATAAAAAAACTGTTAAAAGAGATTAATAAAATATCTAAAAATTGTAGGCTCAAGGGAGCTTGTTTTCCTAGCGTCCTCCCTTGGTGCCGCCCAACCGGAAGTCACCCCACATACCCCGCATGCCCCCTCCCCAAAAGTGCAACCCCCCCGAAAAGCAAAAGCGCTTTTTCGGCTTGCAATGCAGCCGAGCGGGTCCTCCGGCTCGCGCTGCAAGCCAAAGGGAAAGGCTACTGCCCTGCTGATTCGATATGTACAAAGTACAAAAATAAGCCAAAAACCAAAATCAGAGAGACAGAAGGGCTCCGAAAACAATTAAAACTTAAAATCTATGTTAATTAGCTGCTGATGGGGCAGATAAGGGGCAGGGCTTGGCGTACCACCAGCAAGAGGTCCACGTACCCCTAGGGGTACCCGTACCACAGGTTGAGAACCTCTGGTCTAGCCAACCATACACAAGTGTGTTGAGACCAGCCCACGTCCAACCACCTCTGCTCGATTTAATCTCTTTTGATCATGTCAATGAGACCAGGGGATACAGAGGGACAGATAGAACGAAGCTTGTGATCTCCACTGTTGCATCAAATCCTTCTTTCTCGGCTAAACCAAGCAGATCTGTGACGGACAAAGAATGCAGGCGCAGCCTTGCATTTTGGCACAAGTGTTTCAGAATGGGCATGGGATGTTAGCATCCATCCCTGGTGCTGCTTACCGTGGGCAAGGGGTGGCTCTCTGCTCCGTCTCTCCACAATCAGAGCTCTTTGTTTTGATGTCTGCAGAAACCTCATCCATAGCAGGAAACAAAACAGCTCCCTTGACAAACTCCCCTTGTCATGGGCAGAACAAAGCCAGGAATAGATCAATCAGTCTGCTATTTCTAGGACAGAAGTCAGAAAATGAGAGAAGCTTTGTTTTCAAGAGAGTTACTGCCATTGCCACTGAAACGGTGAAACCCACATCCTTTTTGCTTTTCTCTGGGTCAATAAGGATACAGTTGGACAAATTCTGTGGTGATCAAAATAGCGGGATGGCTTGTATAGTATACAGGGCTTGTTTGCCTTGGGCTTCATTCTCCCTGAGGTACATGGATTGAGACTGTGTCATGTCCATGTGGTTCTTCCACACGCACGCACACATTCTCTGAATATAGAAAACTAGCATGTCAGGAAGGAAAGCCTGGGCTATCACGTCTTCCTTTACATCTAAATTTCAATATGCATTGAAGTGAGAAGCATGGTTTGCCACACTCCCCATTCTATAGCCATGTGACTATAGACTTCACAACAAAAAGTCTGAAGCTGCCTTCCGGGCAGCCCGATCCTCTCTAACTTTAGTTTTGTTTTTTTTTTTTAGGAATATAGATTTTTATTTAAAAAAATTACCCACTACCAATTATTTTACACACCCATGCGCAAAAACGCGTAACATTTCGTTTTAAATTCATAATACTGTCTAATACATTGTAATTTCCTTACTATACTGACTCTAATACATACTGTAGTTTGAAGTTCTTTATGTTTTTAAGATCATGGCATCTGGTCCCATCAATTCCTGGCAAATAGAAGGGGCAGAAATGGAAGCAGTAACAGATTTTACTTTTTGGGGTTCCAAGATCACTGCAGACGGAGACAGCAGTCATGAAATTAAAAGACTCTTACTCCTTGGAAGGAAAGCTATGGCAAACTTAGATAGCGTAATAAAAAGCAGAGATATCACCATGCCAACAAAAGTTCGTAAAGTCAGGGCGATGGTGTTCCCAGTAGCAATGTATGGTTGCGAGAGTTGGACCATAAGGAAGGCTGAGCGCCGAAGAATAGATGCTTTCGAACTGTGGTGCTGGAGAAGACTCCTGAGAGTCCCTTGGACTGCTAGGAGATCAAATCAGTCAATCCTAAATGAAATCAACCCTGACTGTTCCCTGGAAGGACAGGTACTGAGGCTGAAGCTCAAATATTTTGGCCACCTAATGTGAAGAGAGGACTCTCTGGAGAAGACTCTGATGCTGGGAAAGATTGAAGGCAAAAGGAGAAGGGGAAGGCAAAGGATGAGATGGTTAGACAGCATCACCGATGCAACGAACATGAAAATGAGCGAACTCAGGAAGATAGTGGAGGACAGCAAGGCCTGGCGGGATATGGTTCATGGGATCATGAAGGGTCGGACATAACGACTGAACAACAAACTTTTGACATTTTGTCTTTTTCATAGTTACTTATTGCTTTTATTTTAAATAAAATAGTTTCAACCGAATTGTTAATATTTATTTCCTTACCTGTTTTGATTTCTCTACTTCTTTGAAATGTCAAAACTGATAAAATTAATAAATTGATCAAACGTAAAGTGGACCATGGAACCATCCAACAATTACTTATTTTTGTTTCAGTATGCTTTCTTTTTGTAGGTTTCTTTTTCTTTGGACCTTCGACGAGTTCTGCTTCGGCTGCTCCCGATACAATGTTTTCCCAGTTTCTCTCTAACTTTAGAGCGGTGGAGAGCATGATCTGCCACTCTAAAGTGTCACAAACGCACTGTAAAGCACGTTTGCAACGACTCGGGAGTAAGGGTTGCCGGCACAGAATCCTGGCCGGCAGTCCTCACTCCCCTGGCCGACTGTCCCGTGCCTGCCAATACAGGTACGTCCTGCACCGACTGGTGCAGGGGCGGAGGGAGAGCAGAACTGGGCAGCCCGGGGGATGGCCATTGCATGACTGGTCCAGGCAGGGAGAGGGCGGGGATATCAGTGGCAAGTTCCGCCGATACCCTAGGCCAGAGGTTCCCCCCAGGGGTACACAGACCACAGGTTGTACGCGAGATGGTCCCTGTTATCAGCTGCTGACAGCACCTGATAACAGGGAGCGGAAAAACTGCTAAATTGCCCCCTGGTAGCTTCCCTTACCTTGTCTCCCGGCCACCTCCATCTTGAATCTCGCGAAAATCTCACCAGATTCAAGATGGCGGCAGCCAAATCTCATAAGGGCACATGAGGCGGCCGGGAGACAAGGTAAGGGAAGCTTCCAGGGGGTAATTTAGCCATTTTTCCTGGGCTGCGGCACGGCCGGGCAGGTTCTCCAGCTCATGCCGGAATCCGGAGGGTAAAGCTACAGAGCTGCCAATTCAGCAGGGCTGTAGCTTTACCCTCTGGGTTGCGGCGTGGGCAGGAGGACCCGCATGGCCGCGCCGCAGGCCGAAAACACTGTTTTGGGGGTTGCAGTTTTGGGGAGGGGGTATGTGGGGGTACATGGGACTTTGGGTGGTCCGGGGTATGCAGGACTTTGGGGGCCGACGTAGGGGGTACGCGGACCCCCAAAGGTTGAGAAAGGCTGCCCTAGGCCCGTTCCTGGGCTTGGCCGGCCTTACTCCGCCACCCTGGATGTATGTCAGCTTCATAGCTGGTGCACATCCGAGGAGGTTTGCACCCGGGGAAGGGGACGAATGCTCCCTTCTCCCAAGGTGCTCCCAGGCTGCCCCGGGGCAGCCCAGAAACGGGATAGGATGTGGTGGTTGGCCCTTTCAGCCGGCCGCCACATCTTACACAGGATTGCACTGTTAGGAGTGTTTTCTCCTCTTGTCACTTATGTATACAGGTGGGCCCCCATATCCACTGATTCGCTATCCACGGTTTCAGTTATCCACGGATCGTGGGGACCCCCCAGGCTTTAATTTTTTTCCCAGTAAGCTTCGTTTCTTCCTTAAAGAAACAGGAGAAGCAGCCTCTGGCTGCTTATTACAGGCAAGTAGAACGAGACTATGAACTAGAGAGGCTCTACAAGGTTAACAGAAACCTTGCAGAGCCTCTCTAGGACTTAGTCTCGTTCTACTTGCCTGCAATGGAGGTTGCTTCTCTGTTTGTTTTAAGGAAGAAATAAAGCTTGCTGAAAGAAAAAATAAGAGCTGGGGGGGGGAAGCATGCCTGCCTGCAGGGGAGGCAGGGTGGGGGGCCCTCAGGAAACCATGGAGGGGGTGTTTGCTCTTATCCACGGTTTCAAGTATCCACGGAGGGGCCTGGAACATATCCCCAGCGGATATGGGGGCCCACCTGTAATTTGAAACTTATTATACTTCATTTAAAGAATTAGCTCCTTTTATCCCAAATGTTCTGAGTAGGTTGCAATAACCTAGTGGATAAACATTGAAACATGAAATTAAAAAGATATATACACGAGTGCTGGTCTATCCATGTCTTACTTGTGGCGAGGTCACTGCTTCTGCTGCAGGAGAAGTCCTGGTGCCTTGCTCCACCCAGTGCTCCTCCTTGACAACGCCCCAGTCTATACGAAGATAATGTTTTTATAAGGAGGACAATGCCATTGTGGAAATCTCCATCTGCATATGAATGTCTCTGGCTATCGTTGGGACTTCAGAGAGAATACGCTGAAATTCGCCAGGCTTTTGGTTCAATTCAGCAAATAATTTGTGTGTCCTATATAGGGCTGCTGGTTTCATAGAATGTCAGAGTTGGAGGGGACCTTGGAGGTCAACTAGTCTAACCCTCTGATCAGTGTAGGTGGCAACAGCATCCCTGACCTGGATGCCCGAGATGACCCTCTTTCTCCAGCATTGTTTTCCTCAGATAGATGGATGGCACAAATTATTCTAAGGTCACTGGGCAGGGCACTACTGATGGGCTCTGCCCCAGTACCAGATCTTTCCCTCCATATTTAGCAAAGGTTTGGCAGGCTTCTGACATCACCAGGCCCTGCCTCAGAAATCACAAGTTCTGGATGTATTCAATCTGGCAACCCATTTTCTGCTTCCCATTTGGAGGGAATTTCTGCCACATTGCCCTGATTTCTCAAGTGGATGCCCATGAGATGAGGCTGGTCAGCGTTACAGTACCCTGGAGAGCTCCAAGTGTACAAGTTGCACCAACAAGGGTTAGAAGAGTAATGAGCAGCACAATCCTAACCAACTTTCCAGCGCCAGTGTAGCCATGCCAACTGCATTTTGGTGTGTAGGGTGCACACTGCATTTTGCAGTGCAGGGGTAGTCATGAAGGCCTCTTCAAGGTGATACCTCAGGGCTGCATTGCATCTGCACCAGCACTGGAAAGTTGGTTAGGATTGCACTGGAGAATATGCATACAGTCCAGACTCCCCCTCTCATTCTTCGCCTCCCTGCCCAGAGAGATCCCAAAGGGGCAGTGCTTGCGCTCCTCCTTCACTCCATCACATTTCTCTTGACTCATCATCATCAATGCTGAGTTGCAGGATCAGGGGAGCACGAGGTTCCGGGTGTTTATGAGGCTGGTTCCTCTGGCTCAATCATCAATTTCAGGGAGCTCCTGGTTTGTGGGCTTGAGTCAAGGTCTGGGGCAGAGTCTAGGGCTGGTCCTTCTCCCCTTCCTTAAGGTCAGAGTCCAAGTTCAGGACAGGGGTCATGACAGAGTCCATGTTCAGGACAGTTGGACATGAAAGCAACGAAAATTCCATCCAAACAAGTTCTAGAATGCACACAGGGGGTGCAACTTCAAGGTCCACATCCAATCCACCTATATCCTTGGCAATTTCAACCCCTTTGACCTTCACAGAGTTATGTTCATGTCTTGCCTATAGAAATAAAACCTTGTTGACTTTAGCTTGTGGCTCAGTTGCTTGACACAACAGTAGGGTGTCATGTACCACCTTAAAGTGTTGTTATTGTTCCATCTAGACTCCCATACATCCGAGACCCTGCTTTGTCATAGATGATTTTACTTGCTCCGTCTTGCATTGAAGCTTCAACAAAATATTACATGTCCCCCAACATCATGTGTTTTCACCTTCAGCTATGATTATTTTCTCAATGTCTATAATCTCCCTAAACTGCAAAGTCTGTCCCCAACGGATCTTCTAAAATAAGTCTTTAATTGTATGAATTCAAACCGGGGTGGATTTGATTGTTCATTCTCAATTTGCTTATTTCATCTGGGAAGAGACGGTAGTTCAATGAATGAATGCTTGTTTTGCAGGCAGGAGGTCCCAGGTTCAATCCCTGGCATCACCAGGTCCGGCTGGGATATAAACCTCTGTCTGAAACCCTGAAGAGCTGCTTCCAGTATTGAGAGCAGGTGTATCATTGCAGTTAGGAGACTGAGCCTATCAGGCCTTCCCTGGTTCAGATCTCTCCTCTACCATGAATTCCCACTCCATTTGGCAAGCCACTCCCTCACAGCCTCACGGCGCAATCCTCACTAAGTATAGAGTGGCGTAGCATGCACTCCGCCACTCTAAGCCGTTGCAAACGTGCCATAAGGCACGTTTATAACAACTTGGGTGTAAGCGGTGCCGGCACTGAGGATGGCACCGCTCATACCCCTGGCGAACCGAATCTGCGCTGGACAACACAGGTAGGGTCTCCGCCACTCGGTGCAGGGGTGAGGACAGATGGGACAGCAAGGGAGGGGGGCCATTGGCCAGCCCGGGCTGGGAGGGGGCGGGAATATCGACGGTGCACTCTGCCAATATCCTATGTCCATTTCCAGGCTGGTTCGGCCTTACACGGCCTCCCTGAATGTACACCAGGTCTGGACCTGGTGTACATCCAAGGAGGTCCATAGGGCCCCGGCCGGCTTACACCCGGGGAAGAGGATGAACATCCCCTTCTCCCAAGGCATAGGATACAGCAGTCAACCCTTTAGGCCAGCCTTGTATCTTTAGGCAGGATTGCGCTATCAGTCTTCCCCATCTGCAAAATTGGGATAATACTGCAAAATGGGGATGATAAAATATCTCAATGGGGATAATAAAAGGTTATTGTAAGAAAAATGCCAAGATAACAAAAGTGAAGGACTTTGCACACTTAACATGCTATTCTACTGTCCCCTCATAGACATAGGGGACAGTAGAAAAAACTGGGTACTTTTGTTGTCCTTTAGAAGTAGAAGTAGTTCCTTCGTCATTCTTTCTTCCTGCCTTTTTTCTCCTTTTTTAATATAAATAAAATTTATTTTATTTTTGCTGGCCGCAAAGCGTTATTTCTTCCCCTTTTTTATTTTGCTGGCCGCAAAGCGTTATTTTTTTAATAAAAGGAAGCATTTTCCTGGTTTTTCTGGTCGTTTATTCAGTTAACAAGAGAACAAGGGGTTGTCCTAACATTTCGTTCCTAAACCATGAGGAGCATTTTCAAAGGTGCAGCAACTTGCTGTCTGCTCTAGTTCTTCTTAGCAAGATCTGTTAATCTTCCAACTGTTAACAACTTGTGCTAAGAAGAACTAGAGCAGACAGCATGTTGCTGTACCTTTGATAACTTACTTTGGTAAGTAAGTACCTGATTTTGCCTGTATAACACTGAATGTAATGGCAATAGCAGTGATATAAACTCTGTCAACCCCCTAAGAGATCCCAGCATTCAATGGGGGGACAATAACTTCGAGAAGCCACCAAAACAGTCACTGACTAACTAGACTTCAGCAGACAGAAGGAATGGAATCCCTACTGCAATCCCCAAAAATTGCCAAAAAAATAAAATAAATCATCCTCTTGGCAAAAAAAAAAAAAACCTTTCTCAATCCCAGCGCCTGCATTCCTGCCTTATCCAACAACAGAGTACAGCATCTATTAAGTACAGTACCAGTAATCTTATGCCAGCAGGCTCCTACTTCTGGGAAACATGACTACAAAACATGATAGGGCATACAGAGAATGCCTTCAAGGGAAATAACTTTACCTGCTGCACAGCACAATCCTGCCTAAGTATCCTATAAGTTATAGGATAGTATCCTATCCCCATTCCAGGATAGGCCCAGAGGTCCCAATGGACCTCCTCGGATTTCCACCAGCTATTTATATGGCGGTGGCCATCCCCGCTCCCTGGCCAGCTCAGCCAATTGCCCCCCTCCTTCACTGCCCGGACCACTCCTGCAGCCGCCGGTGCTGCACTTAGCTTCTCTGGTGTCCGTAGAGATGAACTGGCGGCGGAGTGAGGGTGGCTGACCTCCCTTACTGTAGAGTCATCGCAAACGTGCTTTACAGCATGTTTGTGACGGCTTCAAACGGCGGAGCACTCGCTCAATTGTTCCTGCGTTATGCAGGATTGTGCTCGCAATCAGTGGCGTCACTAGGGCGCGCACTGCCCCAGAGCGGGGCGCGCGCATCACCTAGTGACTCCTCCCCCGACACCCCCCCTTTATAAACCTTTGGGGGGCACCCGCGATTTGGGGGGCGCCCGATGGGTCGCCACTCCAAGCGCCCCCTCAATCGGGAGAGCCGGCTCGGGAACGTCTTCCCCGGCCGGCTGCCTGGGGCCTTCTGAGGAAGGCCCGCAGCGAGAACGATATTTATACCGTTCTTTTTGCACATGCGCAGACTGTTACTGAGGGAAAAGGGCTGCCCTTTTCCCTCAGTAACAGTCTGCGCGTGCGCAAAAAGAACGGTATAAATATCGTTCTCGCAGCGGGCCTTCCTCAGAAGGCCCCGGGCATCCGGCCGGGGGAGACGTCCCCGAGCCGGCTCTCCCGATTGAGGGGGCTCCTGGAGCCGGCCTGGCGAGGCGGGTGGGAGGCCCCCAGGCGAACCGCGCGCGTGTGCGCGCATCACCTTTCTGCGGGCGTGTGCGCGCGCGTCACCTGGGGCCCCCGCACACCTCGCCACGCCACAGCGACGCCTCTGCTCGCAATGGCCTTTCCCACTGCAGCTACTTGAGACCCTTTCTAGCCTCCCTTTCTAAAGCCTTTCTTTGCTATCATGACTCTCAAACCCACCTTCTTCTGAAGGAAATTTCTGATCTCTCTCCTATTTATCCAGAGGTGCAAAAACGCAGCAGTGGTAGAAAATGAGGTGCGTTTTTGCACCACCAGTAACAAAAGTAACAAAAGTCATTTTGGTGTCACCCCCTCCCTGGGGTGTCACCCAGTGCAGTCCACACACCCCTAGCGACGCCCCTGCCATTCAACATCTTATAAACTGCTGTTCTAGACTACGTTCTGATCCCAAGGTTGTAAGACATAGTCCTGATTCAGCAAAGGCTCCCCTTTCTAGAGAGAGGGCTGGATGGTTGAGTTTCAATCCCCCAATCTCAGGTGGTTGGGCTGGGGCTCAAGCATCTGTAAAGCTAAGAAGCTAGTTTGTAACCAACTCCATGATGGTCCTGAATGGGGGTTCTGTACCACCTGAAAGGAGAGATGGAGACAGGAGGGGTGAGTTCAGTTTATGGTGATTCACTTCTCCTTTGTGCAGTCAGTGATAAAGCCTGAGAGGTAGATTCTGGAAGAGACAGTGACTAAAAGGGGATTTTCTCTGTGAGAGACTGCAATGGAAGCCAAGAGGATGAGCAGGCAGCTGGCAGCTGCAGACATGCTTCCAAGACTCATTTAGCAGATGTTGCTTACAGGAACATGCTATGTAACACCATTCCAATTCTAAACTCCTATTTCACAATAAAGCCAATATTACAAAGATACCACAAGCCTCCAGTGACCTCTTCTCTAAAGGAAACCCAAACCTAGCTCACTTTGTGCTGCTGGAGCTTCTCACTGCACAATCCTCAGCGTTCTTGGGACAGAGCTGGGGGGCACCTTTGACGTGCGTTCTCGGTCAGCTGCTCTCAGTCCAAATAGACAGTAGTGGGTGAAGAGGTGAACCGTCACAGTGTGATAGGGCTCATGCTTTGCCTGCAGAAGTTTCCAAGTTGTGTATTCTCAGTTACAAAGGATTTCAGGTTGGCAGAACTGAAGAATAGCATTGCCTAAAGGCTTGGAGAGGGGCTACCAGCCCGAGCAGACAATACTAAGCCAAGTGAGTCACTGTTCTGACCCAGTCGGAAGTAGCTTTATAGTTTCTCAGGAAACCCTTTTTGCTCTTTTACTTGGGCTGCAGAAACCTCATGCTGTTGGGTATCTCTTTCAAATCACCCCCCCCCAAGGGATACATTGCCTTTAAAACCAAGAGGATTGGAGTCGAGATCCATTTGCAAATAGAGACCCAGTGCTCCTTTTCGAATGAAATTCTATTTCAAACTGTTTAGGTCCCACTAACTCAGTGGCAGGGGGCCAAGCCAAACTTCTTGGTCCGAGCTGGTTAATTCTCACTGCAGAGCGTTTAAAGAGGCTTTCTTTCTTCTCTTTTTTTGCTTCCTTGGGCTCTCTTTTAGTTTAATGTGTTAATTTGGCACATAAGAGCCAAAGCCGAATGATATCCTGTTCCTCAGGAAGGGATGCCAGGCCAGCACACTGTAGCCTTACTGTTCCAACCTGGGTCCAAGCTGCTTTAATTAAAAAACTCGCTTTTCGAGTCCTTCAATTAATTGGGTGAAGCTGTACCTATTGAAAAGGGAGTGAAAGGACTTACTGTGACAGAGGGGATGGGGAAAGGGGGGAAAGGAGGCAGGATAAAAGGAGAAAGATAGCACACGCTTTTGACACCTTCTTGATGTTGGGAGCTCACGGGGTGGGTCTGTGCTAAACGTTTGAATCATGGGTGTTCATTTCTCAGTGAGAAATCTGTAGTCTCAGATACAGTTTATTGCTTGAAATTGGTGTGCAAAAGCTAGTGACGTGGCAGGTGTTCGGTGTACCCTTCATGGTGTTTAGGTTTTGTAAAGCACCTTCAGGGAGGAATTTGGAAGAAAAAAGCAGTGGGGAGAGGGTGCACAACGGTCAGAGCTGGGGTGTGGGCAGGAAGCGTGGGAGAGTCAGGAGCCAGTGGTAAGCCAGGAACCAGGAATTGAGAAGAAAGTCAGGAGAAGGAAGATGGGAGTTCGGACTGAGAAGTAAGCCAGGAGTCACAGCAGGGAAGGCACCAGGGCCAAGATAGAAGACCTTGTTGCTCATCCGCTCATGCAAGGACAATACCCTTTATATTATAGGAGTTCCTTTTCAGATGGATTCATTTGCCATACATACTGTGTAGGTGCGGCCAGTCCTGAGCCTGAGACCCCCCCCCCTTTGCTCCTGTGATGGCTCTTGTTCTGGCAGCTCCCCCCCATGGCACAGCGACTCCTAGAATCGGAATTCTCTCACCTCCAGTGTAGGCAGCGTCTGACCATAGTCCTGCTCTTGCCTGCAGCTTCTTTGCTCAAATGACCTCCCAGACAATGTTTACCATGGCAGGGGCCAGGAGGGGCCATTTGGAACTGAGTTGGATGAGGAAAAGGTTCAGCAGCCCCCTTCCTTGCTGGTTTCAACTCCAAATTCTGCCCTCCTGGAAGCAACTTTTCTTGAGAAACCAAGCATTAATAGGGAGTGCGCCCAATAAATACAGTACATTGCAGGGCATGTACACAATATACAAATGCACATAGTAATGTGCATTTGTATATTGTGTACATGCCCTGCAATGTACTTTATTTATTGGGCACACTCTCTATTTTCTGGTCTCTGTCCCACGTTTTGTGGCAATAATAAACTGTGTTCCTATTGCAGAACCCCCTCTTTAAAAAAGGATGTAAAATGCAGCATTATGAGCTTTTCCTCCCCTTCGTGCTTCGCATGGTCAGTGGTGGAATTGCTTTTTTTCATGTTGGGAACATGGATTACTACTGTACATGTAGTTCTGTGGCGACGCCACTGGCAAATGTCAGCTTTTGAGAGCTGAACTAGGTTCTGTTTCTCATGAAAGTATCTTTCATTTGGGAGCCTGGTTTGGGCTACTCCACTGGCACCAAAGGTTTGGAAGCCAAAGAAGGAGCCGGGGTTTGGTTAGCCACACCTGAGGTCACTCAAACACATGCAACTTTTCTGTCTTATGCCAATGGAGTCCATCATTGGGGTTGTTTCTTGATCTAAGCTGGACAAATGAAGTTACCGGGGGGGGGGGGATGAGTGTCAGTGTTGGCCTGCATTTCTTGCTCTTCCACTCACCCCTTCCAATTTTATCTTTTGAGGATTGCTTTCAAAAATTATTCTGAGAAGATCTTGAGACTCCCTAGCCTCATTTTCCAGAAACTTGTCGTGGATCTAAAATGTAGGAAACAGCTATTTAAAAATAAATCAATCACTGCTGGTTTACCTTTCAGGCCCCAAAAAGTCCCCAAGGGTGACACATAACAGATCAAAAACAGAGTGATAAAATAATGCATAGGAAACAGCATAAATCAATTTTTTAATGTACAAAAAGTTTAAAAATAAAGCTACAAATGACTGAGAAACAGCAGGGTAAAAGAGAAGGAGGGGGAGACAGTTGCCAAATAAAATACCTGAAATAAAAATATCTTCACCAGGCAGTGAAAATTCCACAAAGAAAGGCTTCGGGCCTCAAGAGGCGCGGAGTTTGGCCACAACTGAAAAGGCCCTGTTGCATGCTCCTCCAACTGGACCTCCCAAGGTGGGAGGACACAGAACAGGGCTTCAGATATGGAACAAAAAGGGCGGAAGCATATGCATAAAGACAGCCCTTTAAATATCTTGATGCTGAACAGGTTAAAGGAATCGACTTCGTAAACAAATGGTGGTGGATGTGCATTTTCTTGTTTCCATGAGCAGGAAGAGTTCAGTGAGTGAAATAATTCTGCTTTTATAGTCTATACCAGTGGTTCTCAAAGGCCCATCTAATAATCAAGCATCCTGTTTCCCACAGACAGACCTGGATTAACCATTAATTAAACTAAGCACTTGCTTAGGGCAGTCAAGAGAGGGGGGGACCACTGAGTTTTTTCCAGTGCCAGATTTACCATGGACCATGGTGCAGAAAAACTCAGTTAACCAAAACAAAGTCTGGGAAAAGAAGGGAGAATCACTGAACCCAAAATATGTTACTGTAATTCAAAATATATTTTACTGAAATGTTATTGTTTCATTTCAAAAGATTAAATTTTATTTTACGGTTTGGTATTGTTTTTATTTTGAATTACATATATATGGGGGCACCATAATCCTTTCAGTGCTTAGTGCCTCTGAAGAAGGTCTTAATCCAGCCCTGCCCACAGAGACCCACCAGCTGCCTCCGGGAAGCTCACGAGCAGGAGATGAAGGTAAATCTCACTCCCACCTTCGCTCCCCTGCAACTGGGATTCAGAGACAGACTGCCTCTGATCCTGGAGGCAGTGCATATCCATCAATGACTAGTAATCAGAGGTAGGCTTACCATAGTCCCAGCCCTGGCTGGGACAGTTCCAACTGGCCCCGGAAACCCAGACTGTCCTGGCCTTTCCCAGCCGTCCGGCTGCGTCCTCCGCGGCTGGCGGGGACTGCATACTGGCTCACGCACCTGCGCAGCGCAAGCACACCTGGGAGCTCACCCAAGGGTTGTTTTGTGTGCCTGCGTGAGACACAAGCCGGTATTATCAGTTCTGGCTGGCTGCAGAGGATGCACCCCGCCCGCTGAGACAAAGAGGAGGAGGTGGCATCGCATCGGCGGCATTGGCATTTCAGCCGGCTGCCGGAGAAGAAAAAGAAGAGGGGGAAAAAGCCCTTTTCTGGGCGGGTGGCTGCTTCATGGCCGGCAAAAAGAAAAAAAAGACGGGAAGAAAGAACAATGAAGGAACTACTTCTACAGGACAACAAAGCTGTAAGTACCTGATTTTGGGGGGTACCCAAAATTCCAGATGGTATCCTTTTACAGTCTGGCCTCTCCGTTGGCCGTCGCCTCCCACAGTGTCAGATCCAGTGTCGGCGCAGCTAGAGCAATCCTCAAGGAAAGGGGATGTTTGTCTTCCCTGAGATGTCAGGGAAAGGGGATGTTTATCCTCTTACCCTGAGTAGAGCCCCAGCCGCCCTGATGGGTCTACTCAAATGTGTGCTATTTTGCTGGCACACATTTGAGTGGGCCATGTAATGGCGCACTGGTGTAGCTAAAAAGGGGCAGGGGTGCTGCTGTACCCCAGGTGCCATGCCAGACGCACCTCTGGGGATGACACTCACATGCCAAAAAATAAAGACTGGCAGTGGCGGCAGTAGCAAGGGTGAGTGGGGGGTTAGGAGGGCTGAGTGGGGGCAACAGGCTGGGCTGGGGGGCAACAGGCAATGGAGCAAGGGGGCGGCGAGTGAGCTACCTTTTTTGCCACCGCCTGAGTCTCCAACAAAAAAGCAGCTTTTTGATGCTTTTTTTTTTTGCTTGAGACTCAAGGTGGCGGCGAAAAAGACTGACAGCGGCAAGGGTGAGTGGGTGGGGGGAGACAGGATGGGGGCTGGGATGGGGTGGCAACTGCAGGGCAACAGGCGACAGAGCAAGGGGCGGCGAGCAACCTGCCTTTTTTACTGCCACTGCCCCATTGCTCCTCACTTTCAATTTTTAATTTCATGTCACATCACTTCCGGGGTTGATGTTTGGAAATGTGCCCCTGTTACCACAGTGGCTAGCTACTCCACTATAATGGCGGCCAGGCCTGGGAAGGGAGATAGGATTTTGGTGGAGCTGCTGCTGCTGCTGTTCTCTCCCCCTTCCTGGGCCCAATTCCCCCTACCAGAACGCCCTATTCTACCCTACCCCCACCTGGAGAGGAACTTACCTTCCCCAGCAGGCACTCCACTTCATCTGGAGCGAGTAGAGCTGTGCCAGCCTTGGTACCAGCGCTGCCTACTCGCCGGGTGCAAATGTTTGCAATACCCTAGACCGGCGGAGCAGTGCTCCACCAGTCTAAATTCCAGACAGGATTGTGCCATAAGGATTCTGTATGTGGTCTGGTACAGGAGGAGGTCCATGGGGGTGACTCCATGAGTTCTCGCACCAGGTGCACCAAACTCTAGTGACACCTCTTTTGAATGGCATTAGAGAGTGGTTCTCAAAGTGGTGGATCATGACCCACCATTGAGAACAAAGGTTTCCCCTGCCCTCTTAAGGGGCGGGGACAGCATGGTGGCAGCGATCCCCGGGATCGCCGCTGTCGCAGCCAAAAAAGTGCCCAAAACCGCTGGCCAAAACTTGCCAGCTGGCCTTCTCAGCCTCCTCCCTCTCAGCCTCCTCCTCTCCTGCAATCTGAAGTGGTACAACCCTGACACAGATTAACCACCTCGGTGAAACTTGAGGCCAACATCTGTATTTCAGTAGAGCTTCCTGGAGTACATTAATGTGCCAATAATACACTCTTGTGAAACAACATCTTCCTAAGGCAGCAGGCTCCTGGCCTTTGCTCAAAAGGCATTAGGAAAAAAGTTGTTGGAAATGCAGCTGAAGCTATTATCATAAATATGCACTAATTTAGAACACTGAACATAGAAAGTTAGGCATTCTATGTCTCTGCGATCAGCCCTGCTCTTTTCCATTCTCCCTGGAACAATTTTTTTAATGACCTTGCTTTATTCCTATTGCAGTGCTATGATGCTCTCTGAACTCTGCTTGTAAATGTACGGAATCCGTTTGTCTGAAGCAGAGAATTAAAAGCCTTTAATAAAATTCTTCCAAAATAATCTAGTGGGGAGGAGGAAGAGCCAAATGATGCTCGCAAACAATGAGGCAATGGATACAAGCGTGCCAAATGATGCACACAAAAATCCCGAATCCATATATACATTGATCAGGGTTTGGAGCTGTTGACTGTGAGAGAGTGGGATGGCCACATTGGAATCCTGTGTCCAGTTCGGGTTGCCAAACCTAAATGGAAGATACTGTAGAGCTGGAAAAGAAAGGTGTAAAAGAGGGCAACCGAAATGATCGTGGGCTCCAGCCTTGTTTGCAAGGAAAGGTTACAACATTGGGGGGTGGGGGGGTTAGCTTGGAAAAAAAGCAATTTAAGTGGGGGAAAAAGCAATTTAAATTTAAACCTGATAGAGGTTTATAACATTATGCATGGTATGGAGACACTGGAGAGAATAGTTCTGTTTCACTCACCACTCTAGAACCTCAGATCAGAGAAGATTTTGGACATACAAAAGGAAGTACTTCTGGGCTACAATCCTAGACACACTTACCTAAGAGCAAGCCCCACATGGAAAACAGTAGGGCTTACTTCAGAGTAAACACATATAGGGTTGTGCTGCTACTCATTATTTTGTACTTTGCCCACTATTTTGTGACTTGTAGACATTGAGACTCTTGCCCTACATGGAGTTGCATTTGACAGATGAAAAGGTGGATACAGTTCTAGCACACTACTTCCAGTTGTGTGCTCCAAGTGTTTGTGGTACATGCTTCCTTCCAGGTTCAGAGGCAACAGGCCTCAGGATAAACCTTGCAGGGGAGCATTGGCGGGAGAGAGGGCCGCCTTCATCCCCTCCTTGGGACTTACCCAATGGCCACTGGTGGAAACAGGATGCAGGGCTTGATGGGCTTTGGGCCTGACCCAGCAAAGTTCTTCAGTTCTTACATCCTTTTGAGATGCTCCTCAGCAACATCATGTTTTCTGGCAAGGTCAGCTCAAAGTTACGCATCACTCCAAAGTTTAGCGGTTGCAGAAAGGTCTTCCTGATTGCCATTGGGCCTGGAAACTACAGTTGCAATTTTAAAAACCCTGCTAACTGGGCAAGGAGGCACTTTTTCAAGTGGTGCTCATTTTATATTTAGCAAGGGAAGAGTAACTATCCCTGTTCACTCCAAAGTGCAGTATCTTTTCTAGTGGCTATTTGCTGGCGATTTTTTCAGCATCTTTTTTGATTGTGAACCTTTTGGGGACAGGGAGCCATATATAGTACTTAATTTGATTCTCTCTGGAAACTGCTTTGTGAACTTTTTTTGTTGACTGGCATATAACTATTCTTATTCTTATTCTTATTCTTATTCTTATTCTTAATAATAATAATAATAATAATATGCACACCTAACAACTTGTTCACCCATCGTGTGTGGTTTGGACCCTGAGTTTGTACATTTAAAATGCACTGGTAGATCACAGGGAATACTACTAAAAACAAAGAGCACATGGAGGAGTGAGAACAGCCCATCTGAAACCCCAGAGAACTGCTGCCAGTCAGTGTACACAATATTGCGCTAGCTGAAGATCTGACTCAGTAGGAAGGAACTTACTGTGACAGGTCTAAATTAAGCCCAAGTGACTTATTTTAAAACCATCTGTTGCCAAAACAGTGGTTTGGGGCCCCTTTCTCCTTCTGTCTGGTCATCTTGCCTCCAGCAGGGCAAGTTAGGTCTCTTTGGACACGCAGCCCACCTCTATATTCATTGTCCTCACCTGACCCTTTCCCTCTCATTCCACCAACACAGAGGAATATTTGCCTGACTTTGGCGGGGGGGGGGGGAGCTTTTCCATTCAAAACCAAGATGAATATCTCCACACAAGGTGGGTGTTGCCGTCATGTTAAGAAGCGATTGTTCGGTGGCCCAAAACAGTCACTCACGCTGGGTGTGTCGAAACCGGAGTCAGCAACGTGAGTTTGCTTTGCTGGGTGGCCGTGTTTGTACGCTTTCTTCCTCTGGTTTGCCAAAACACAGAAAGCTTAATATTTCCCAAAGTCAGTTTTTAAGTTCTCTCTTTAAAACCCGCTCCAAAGAGCAAGCAGTCTGTCGACAAGTTTTTATTGGGTATGTTCGGTCTGAGCTTCTTGCAAATCCTTTGGGTCAGCTGAAAAATTAGGCACTGGGACAAAGCTTCCCTTCTGTTGTTTTCCTTCTGCAAATAGCAATTGGGTGTCAAATCCTGCCCCTACCTGACAAACAAGGATGCAGTGAGAAGAAAGGGCTGCAAGTGGAGGACGGCCAACTTCTGACTCAGGCTTCCTGGCTAGGGAAGTCAAAGGACAAACGGGCATCTGTGCGAGCTGACACTGGCTTGCTGTTAGGGTGTCCCTATCCCAAGGAACTTTGGGAATTGTAGCTTTCGAAGGGTGCAGAACTGGGGTAGAGAAGGCCATGCAAGACATAATTGTGATGTACATTCTGGCCTATTTGTATCTGGAATTGCTGCTGCAGGAAGGTTGGTGCAGCAGCATCCTTAATGCAGCACTGAGTTTCATGGTAGCCTGTGAAGACTATGGTGAGCCTATGGTGAGCAAGACCGTTGCTCCATCTGGGTCAGGAATGTCTGCACTGACCCACAGCGGCTCTTCAGGAGTTTAGACAGACAAGGCATGAGGCAGAGCTGATCCAGGATGGGAGACCTCTCTGGAAAGTGGAAAAGCCATCTGATGGGATGGGCTGCAGTGGAAGGGGACACAAGCGGCACCCTCCCCTTGATGAGGTCAGTGCAAGAAGGACAAAGGAAGCCTTTTTCTGGCTGCAGTTTTCCAAGTGAGGACACAAGAGCCGATTTGATCCAAGTCAGAAGCTGGAACAGAAGCTAAGAGAAAGAGCTGGAAGTCCCGCTGTACCTTTCTGGGTGCAAGGCTACTATCTGGATATCTGATCTAACCTGTTATTGCTTGAAAAGCGTGCTCTGCTATCCACCTTCAGCCAATGCTCAACCCATATATTTGCAAATAAAGACTACAGTCTTTGTGTTAAGATTAAGATTATTCGGGCTTGATGGCAACGGTCTCATAAAAACATTGCCTCCTGATGTTTCACCTGCATCTTTGGCAGGCATTGTCAAAGGTGAACACCAAAGTACGTACTCCAAACCACCCTGTCTCTGGGAGAAATGAAGCTTCGGTTATATTCAGTTATACAGGTGTTCCAACTGACCTGGGTTGTGATTGACAGCAGGTTCATGTGACACTGATTAGCTGCGGAGTCTTCAGTGCTGGTTTAAGGGGAACTGACTGATTTTCATATCCATCAATTTGTGTGCTGCTAAAGTCCCGTATCCTTGCATTCTTGAGTACTGGAAGCCAGGCATCACTGAGACATCACTGACACCTCCTTTCTGTTCATATTATTAAGATATGAGATGCAGGCGAAACATCAGGAGACAATGTTTTTATGAGACCGTGACCATCAAGCCCGAATAATCTTAATCTTAACACAAATACCAGTTTCACCGGCCACAAAAGCCTTAGTACATACATCAAAGATGTAGACTACAGTGCAGAGAAGAGAAGACTACAGTGCAGACACCCCAAGCATTCAGTACCCTCTCCTCTCACGGAGGCCAAAACCGATATAGCAATATCTATGCCCCTGTCCCGAGCCCTGCTAAGTGGGCAAAGAGGCATTTTTTCCAGCAGTGGCTCTCTTCTATTTAGTAAGGGGAAAGCGACTGTCCCTACTATTCATCCCTATTCACTCCCTCACTGTGGGCATTGCTGGAGTCTCCCTTGTTTCTTTTTAGATTGTAACTCTTTTGGGACAGAGAACCATTTTCCCATTTCTTTCGCTAAGTATACTGCCTTGAGAACGTTTTGTTACTGTTGAAAAGTGGTATATAAATATTTGAAATAACTTAAACAAACTTCTCACCACTCAGGGAAGTTCCTAACAAGATACGACATACAGCAGCAAAATAAAACCAAACCAGCTGTGTCAGTGAGAATCAGTGACCAATAATACATAAAAGCAACTAACGAACAGAATTTCAATCATCGAACCGCCTGACTCATCATGGTCCTACATAGGAGATGCATGCCCTATTTTTGTCTCGGAAATGTTGGAAGGCATGAAGCACTTAAATTTTCATACCCATTGGGCCTGTGCGTAAGGCAAGACCGAAGCCATCATGCTTTGGCCAAGCACCAAGTCAGGCCACAGACGGGTAGGCCAGTTTGGAGACCCAGCAACTGGAGATGCAGTCAGTATCAGGCCATGGCTGGGTACTGAATCACAACACTGAAGATTCGAGACAGGCAATTGTGTAGCTGAGGATGGACCAAGATCGGGGCCAAGGTGAGACAGATAGAGAGGGCTAAAGGCAGAAGAGGCTATCTGAACCAGTGATGATCAGGCACTAAAGTTGGTGGGGGGATCTGTGTTGTTGTTCCAACTGCCAGGCTAGCTTGGGGGCAAGGTTTTATAGGTCCATTGGATCCAGTTCCATTGGATTATGAGGGTCAGCTGACCACATCCAAGCTTGGGATCAGCTGACCATGTTCATCCTGGCTTTGTTGCCTAGAGGGCGCCCTCACTCCATGCATGTTGACTCTGCTTGGCTTACTGGAAAGCCGGTGTTATGTGGTGCAGGACTCCTGAGAGAAGGAGCTTGCAGTCCCTTCAACAACCCGCAGCCATGCAATTCGCTCATGCCCTTGCCTGGACACCTTTAAAACTTGCTTTGCTCCCCAAAACTGTGCCTAAAATTCAGCATTTCAATTCCAAACGACATCGGGATCCCGGCTTCTACCACTTGGACAAGCCCTGTTAAAATTCATACCAGATTCCTGGACTTGGCAGATAAACTTGAGGTCCCACAAGAGTCATATTTTTCTCCTTTGAAATCCTTTTGAATGGAGACCTTTATAACAGAAAGAAAAACCCTTCATTAATATTGCTAACCTATATGCCTTCTCTCTATACGCTTCCTGTGTAAATCCAAACAGATTCTCTCTGCACAGAAAAAACATTTGAAATTCACATATTTACTCCCTCCACCCATCACCCTGACCCAAAACAGAAAAAGGAAAGTGTTACTGAGGAGGACCTTGTGGCTGATGGTGTGTTTGAGAGAGCACATTATGAATGAAAGGTCCTCTATTCACGGGAGAGGAAAGGGTTGGAGGAAGACAGACAGACTGACAGATGGGATGCGGAGGTAAAAGGATCTTGATCCAGAGAAGATTTTTCTCATCTTCCAAAATATACATTGTATAGCTCCCTAAGCTTAGTCACAGGAAGGAAGGAAGGAAGGAAGGAAGGAAGGAAGGAAGGAATAATAATAATAATAATAATAATAATTATTATTATTATTATTATTATTATTATTATTATTATTATTATTATTATTATTATATACCGCCTTTCTTGGTCATGGATTACTCTAAGTGGACTTAGAGACTTTAATCCAAGGCAGTTTACATGGGCAGGCTTTCCAAAAAAAAAAAAAAGCCTAATGGGATTTTTACAATTATATATGTTCAATCTTGCATGAACAACTTCATTCTAGAGGGTTTCCTTCTCAGTCTGGCCTCTCACTGGCCTTCACCTCCCACTCTCGGCCGATGCAGCTGGCAGCTTTATCTCTCCTCACAGAGGGTTTCACAGCTTTTTGTCAGCAGCGTGTCTCAAACTGCCGTTCACAGATCTTCAGGCTTACAAGGCGGCAACTCTACCAACTGAGCCAGACCTCCAGCCCATGGGAATGGGTTATAATCACTGGAATATTTATGTACAGCTTCTTAACTTAACAGCAACAAAAGTCCACCAAAAACAGTTTATGCAGCAAACTAAATGAAAAGATGGTTGTGCTTTTGGCAACATGGTGTCAGGTCAGGAGGCCTTGGGCAGCAAACAGTGTGAGAACGTAGATGTCAATTTTTCGGCTGTGAAATGTTGCAAACCGTGAGTGTTTAAATGCTGGAGTTTCCACAGTGGGTTTTTAGGGGGGAGGGGTTGGTTTTTAGGAAGTAGACCACAATCTCCACCCCCTTCCACCCCCACACACAAGTGTTGTGCTGGAAAGGTTGAGATAAGGCCACCCCATATCAGAGATGCTGTTTTCTTTCAGGGAACGGAAAGAGTTATGTATACACAAGCAAGGGATGCAAGTCAATCCAAACAGGGAAGGTTGGAGGGCTCTGAAAGGAAAGGGCATTTTTGTGCAGGGAAAATGTTTTGGGTGTGGAAATCTCAAAGCCTCACCACTCATTGACGGCACTTGGCAAGGGAATCAACCCTTTTTTTATCTTAGCAGCTCCTCCACAGAACATGGCTGTGTGACCCCAACAAAAGCCCTGCTGGAGTCACACCGAACTGACACATATCGCAGGCAAATGGTACCTCCTTGCACCACCACCCCTCCTTAGACCTCATAGAAAGATCACTCAGCACAAGCCATTCTCTTGTTGAATGGAGGACTTTGACCGGGGAAAGAAAGAGGTTTCTTTTCAGCAGAGAAGAGGGACAGAGAAAGAAATACAGTACTTTGCAACAAGGAAAGAAGTCCTTTGCCCCCTTTCCAGCTGAGAAAAAAAATACTTTTATGTTAGAAGGGGTTTGGCTTGAAAAGGACAACTCTTTTCCTTCCCTCTGAAAACCAAGTTGGCTTCTTGTTTTTCCCCCTTTGTCTATTCAGCGATCAGCACTGCCCAGATTGTCTTTGCAAGTGGAAGGCCAGGATACGGATGCGACAAGATCTGTCTCTCCAGCCAAGGATACAATAATGGAGAAGATTCTTTGGACTGAGGACAGAAAAAAACTGTTTAAAAAGAAAGGAAGAGAAAGGAAAGTGCTTGAATGACTTGGTGATGCATCCAACCTCCCCTTCTATTTTTTCAGCTTGCTTCCACGGAGGAGAAACCAGTGTCTCATTGATGCCAGCTCACAAGTGCTGTTGATTTTGGAGAGAGGGCCAAGGGAGGCAGCCCAGAGTTTGGTTTCTAAAATAAGAACAGAGGAACTACCTTACAGAAAGCAAAGGAACCTAAGGAGTGGTCTTATACAGAGTCAGACAATCTGGCTCCAAATTGTCCACAGGAGTCTCCTACCTGGGGGTGCCAGGTATACTTTGGACCTGTTGCATGTAGAGTTACAGCCCTATCCTACTCTAACGAGACAATTGAAGCTTGCTTAGACTTGGTGAGATGGTTCTGGGCCACCATCTATCCATGGAGCCCCAACAGAGTTGAACAAAAACCTCTACCTTAAATTAAGTCCGAGCTTACATTATGAATATCACAGCTGGCTTTTGTGCTGCTGCGGTGGATTTGCCTTGCTTCTTCCTTCCTGTTCTCCCACATTTCATGCATTTTCCCCTCCCCACACAACATCCTCACACTCCGGGTATTATGTCAGTTTGCCACAGTTTTTATATTCATCAGAGTTCAAAGCACTTCACAAACAAACTTTATGAAAAGACGGGCAGCCCAATCCTGTGCAAGTTGCAGCGGCCAGCCTAAATGGCAAGCTGCTGCATCCTGCGCAGGATGTGGCCCATGTTGGCACAGCTGGTGTAAGCCCCAGCAGCCCCAATGGGCCTCCAGAGATGCACACCAGCTCTGGAGTTGGCGCACAACCGGAGAGGCCGTGTAAGGTCCAGGAAGGGGCTTGGGATATTGGCGCAGCTCGGCGCCAATATCCACGCCCCCTCCCAGGCTAGGCCGGTCAATGGCCTCCTCCCCCAGCCTGCCCTCCTGCCACCTGGTGCAGCATACCTACCTGTATCCAGCGGTGCAGGAAGAGGAGGACAATGGAGTGAGCGATGCTGGCCTCTGCGCCGGCATAGCTTACCGGTACTCTAGAGAGGTACCATGAAAGTGCCTTACGGCAATTCTCTGCCGTATTAGGACTTCTCTGGGTTGAATCTTGCCTCTGCCATTAAGTCATTCAGTGGCCTCAGGCAAGGCTCTCGACCTCAGTCTTCCCCATCTGTATTATGGGCATAAAACTACATACGGTACTTACGTCCCTTGCAAGGCTGTTGGAAGGACTACATCAAGATAATACTTGTCAAGCACTTTGCACACTCAGAAAGCATACTTCAAATTCTGCAGGCTCAAGCCTTGGATGAGCCCTTTGATCTGCTGCCAGCCTATTCCCTGGGCGCCGTTCAGTGTCTTGGGTTTTGTTTTGTTTTGTTACTTTAAAGCCCTAAATGGGTCTGAGGCAGGGCTGCAGCATGCTAGCACTGGGTCCGGGCAAGATGTCTGATCGGCACCCTCTTCCTAAATTTTCCTATAAATCAGATGGCCAATTGCAAGATACCAGAGCTACTATATGCTGACGATACAGTTATTCTACCAAGAACCCCAGTAGGACTTAGAAGGGCCCTAAAGAAATTCAGTCTTTTTTGTGATGAAAACCAGTTGGTATTTAATTACCAGAAAAGTTATTTTGTGCTAAAGGTGGCCACTATATACCAGTGGTAATTACATTATACCAAGCGAAAACCTTGTCCCAACTCTTATATGGAACAGTTCTGTGTCCTCCTTCCTCTAGCTTCACCCCCCTGGAACGTGTCCAAGCTAAGTTCCACATTTCAAGTGTCCAGTTATGTTTCCAACACAAGTTTGCGTTTGGACTTTGGCCTGCTAAAAGTGAAGGCTAGGGTTTCCCTGGCCTCCATAACCTCTTGGCTCAATCTAAATTTTAATGCCCAGGGCTTAACATATTTCATCTTACATGACAACTTCCAATCATCCTGGCTTAAGGCAGCTTATAGGAAGCTGAGGCACCTGGGGTTCTCCCCTGAGGCCATTTTGGCAATGGATCTAGATCAGGCGAGTAGCCATAAGGCAGAGGCTATTAGACATTGAGCGGCAGAGGGATAGCAGCAGAACCCTAATTTTTTTAGCCACAGAAGACATCAGATATATAGTTGCGTCGGCCACCTACCTTTCGCTACTTGAGAGCACAATCCATACTAACTCTGGAACGGCAGAGCGCACGCTCTGCCGTTCAAGAGTGTTGCAAATGTTGCAAACAACTTTAGAGTAAGGGTGCGGAGGCCGGCAACCCTTGCTCCACTGCCAAATCGTCCCTGCGGCCTCCAGAGAAGGTAAGGGATCCCTTACAGGCGCGGGGATGGTCCGGGCAATGAGGGAGGCCGGCCATTGGCTAAGCCAGCCTGGGGGGGTAGCCCCCTTCCCAGGCCGACGCAACCATTATACAGCCTCCTCAGACTTGCACCAGCTAAATAGCTGGTGAAAACAGTGGCGTCGCCAGATGTGGGGCCCTGGGGCGGTGGGCGATTTTTTCGCCGCTTTTTTTCGCCGATTTTCGGCGATTTTAAGCCTAGAACTCGGTTTTTTTCTAAGTATGTATGCTTTTACCGGCACTTAATTTGTATTTGACGCTCCCTCGACGATTTTAAGCCTGCTCCCGGGCGCGCAGCTTCTGTGCACCCGGCCCAGGACTCTGTACCGCCCCCAGAAGCAATCTCCGTAGTTTGCGCATGCGCAAACCCACGGAGTCTCCAGGGACGTTCTGGGCATGCGCAAACTACTCCCTGGAGCGTCCCTGGAGATGCCGTGGGTTTGCGCATGCGCAAACTACGAAGTTTGCTTCTGGGGGCGGTACAGAGTCCCGGGCCGGGTGCACAGAAGCTGCGCGCCCGGGAGCAGGCTTAAAATCGTCGTGGGAGCAACTAAATACAAATTAAGTGCCGGTAAAAGCATACATACTTAGAAAAAAACCCGAAAATCGGCGAAAAAAAAGCGGCGAAAACTAATTAGCATGAATTATGCTAATTAGTTTGGGGGTGTCGAGGATGCTGCCCCCCCTGCCAGACCCCACTGGGGACGGCTCTGGGTGAAAATCCGAGGAGGCCCGTTGGGGCCTCCCCACATTACACCGGGGGAAGGGGACGAACGCCCCCTTCCCCCAAGCATCCCCTTCCCCCGAGTAGACCTCCGGGCTGATCATGATCAGCCTGGAATGGGGATAGGATCCGGCAGGATTGCACTGTGAGTTTCTCAGGCACAGGAAGGCCTTCTTCTTAACCAGGTGGAGAGCGCTCCTTCGGCATTTGTCGAGGGTTGCTATAAGATCCTGTTACGCGTTGATTAATAAATCAGCAACCAGGTATGAGAGAAACTTGGACATCTTTCTTTATTAAGCACATGTGCTGACTGGTTCCCATGGGACTCTTGTCCTAAAGTCATGAGGAGCAGTGCTGAGCTCTCCATTACAATGCTTCTTATAGCCAACAGAAAACAACTTTCAGTAGGCAGGCAGTTTGAAAAAAACAGATCCAATTCTTATTGGTTACAGAAATACAGGAACATACGTAATAGACAAGTTACATATCTTATTGGTCATTCTCTGAGGTTTGACGTACATAATTCTTGGAATTCAATTTACGTATTCTCATGACGCTTTAGTTCTTCTGTTCAGTTAACCTTATCAGCAACAGGAGTAGGGCTGACCCAAAGCTTCACCCCACACATGCTTGCTTCTCCCTTTGGCCTCCAGCTCAACCCTGCCAGCATGCTATCTTTTAGAAGAAGGCCAACTTGTGTACGTCATAATTCTACTGCAGAACAGAAATGCACCTTAATATTGTGCTCTTGCTTGTCTGACTATATGAGAGCATAAGCCATAATATAAACAGGTGTATATTTCTTTTTTTTTAAGTATATTTATATTTTATTGATATAATAACATAAAAACAATACATAATTCATAAAATTATAGCAAGCACAAAGTGTCACATCCTACTAGCATACTATTCACTATTTTCTATATATAATTTCCAACTTAGCCAAAATAACACCCACAATCTATTCATTAAATCCACATATCATCACATCGTTCCTCTCTCTCTCTCTTAAAAAATCTATAAATGGTTTCCAATTATTCACGAAAAGGTTAACTGACTTTTCCTTAATTAAAATTGTAAGTTTGTCCATTTCGGCATAATCCAAAACTTTCAGCCACCAATCTTCCAACAAAGGTATCTCCGAATTCTTCCAATATTGTGCATATAAAATTCTTGCTGCAGCTATCATATATAAAAACAAAGTTTGCAATTTTTCGCCTACATGATCATCCCACATACCCAACAGAAAAGTTTCCGGTTTCATTTGAATCTTAATCTTTAAAATCAACTCAATTAACATATAAAACCACCCCATTCTTCTTCTTGATGTTTGTTGAAAAAAATTCTTCTCCCAAATTTTTCTGAATCAAAAATTTTGTATCTCCCTTTTTTATATGGGTTTCTTGAAGGCAAATCACATCTTGATTAAGTTTTTTCAAATAATGGAATACTCTTTTTCTTTTTTGCGGAGCATTAGCTCCATTAATATTCCATGATAAAAATTTGTAATCCATTTTTACTGTTCACTGCTTGCCATTGCATCGTCCATCCCATCATCATCATCATCATCTTCTTCTTCTCTTCCATCCTTGAATCTTTCCAGGAATTCTTTTGCTTTCTGAATTATATCCAATCTGTAGGTTTTTCCCTGAAGTTTAAAAATCACACCTTCTAATTTTCCCCACCTAAAAACAATCTTCTGTTTCTTCAGCACTTCGACCAGGAAAGCATAAGTTTTCCTTTTCTGCAAAATTCTCAGCGGAATCTCCTTTAGCACAATAATGTGCACTCCTTCTACCTTGAGTCTCGATTTAGCATGTTGCTGTAGAACTTTATCTCTTGTTTGTTGCCTCACAAAATGCACCAAGATATCTCTTGGCACTTTCTTAACTGCTGCATATCTTGTATTAATTCTATATGCCTTATCCAACTCCAGATCCATTTCGTCTCGATCTATTTGTAGGAATTTTGACAGAATGTGTAACATTCTATCTCTTGTATCTTCTGCTTGCTGTTCTGGAATTGCACGAAACCGTAAGAAACTCTGTTTTCTCTCTTGTTCAGCCAACGCCAGCATATCCTGAATCTTACAGCTCTCCATTTCAAGATTCTTCACTTTATCTTCTTGTATTTTCATCTTGGTATTTATCTCTTGAAAACCACCTTTCATTTCTTTTACAGCAACATCCAACTGACGTAATTCCTGCGTCATCTCTACCTTCATCTTTTGAATTTCTTCCTGCAAAGTTCCCAATTTGGCATCAAATTTATCAAATTTGGCATCAATTTTAAGTTCCCATCTTTTGAAGCATTCTTCCAGTTGTTCCACTGGTTTTTCTTGTCCAGTTGACCTTGGAGGAGATTTTTTTTCTGATGTATTGCCTCTTTTTCTTGTAGCCATATTTATAAGTTCATCAAATTGCACTTTTTCACTTATTTAATTCAAGTTCTTTTCCTTCTCTTTAGAAACCAAAAACCATAAAGACTCAACTTCTTAAAATATGTGCAGGCGGCAAATATCAACCAACATAATTATTTTTCAATGGTGACCTTCTAACCGGAAGGGATTGTTTGTTCTATTTTCAAACCACAGGAATTCCAAACAAACAATTCAAAAGCAAAACAAGTCTCTTTCTCTGTTACAACAGTTTATAGATATCTCAAGAAACATTGAATGTTTCTTCGCTAATTCAATCTTCCGTAAGTACCAACAAATTACTTAATGTTGTCACTTAATATTTTCACTGTAGTATCTTGTCTTTCTTCCAAATTATATCCTTTTCACAACAAATCTTCTATTCTTAAGTTAACTTGTTATCTTAGCTTGTTTCTTCAATTCTTACTGCAGTTCCTTGCCACTTGCATAAGCAAAGCAAAAGTATAAGCGGGAGAGGGCTTGGCTTACATTCCGGCTGATTTTTGAGCTCGGTGTTGATCCTCTCTTCCACGCTCAAACCAAAACAAACTCGAAAAGCCTACGCTCTCCGAGAAAGTAATGGGAGCGATCCGAAGATGTGTGGTTTATCTCATCGCACACCCTTTTAATCCAGGGGTAGAGCAATTAAGTCCATCAGACGTGCTCTGTCGGTGTAGAGCAACCGACAGAGCTGTCAGCCAGCCATTCCTCCCAACCGGAAGTCTAACAACAGGTGTATATTTCTCTCTTTCCAGAGACTTGGTATGGGATTATGTTGTTTTGTATTTAGAAAATATATTTTGATGTTTACTACAAAGAAAGCATTCTGATTATGGTCAGGAAACCTCTACAATCCCTGTTCCTAAAAGGGTATGCCCCTGTGGCTCAGGAGAAGTGGAAACCATCGAGCATGTTCTGTTTCATTGTTCATTCTACCAGGGAATCTGTGCAAAGTTTATTTCTCCCCTGATTAGGGAATTCTCAGGCTTGCCTGATGTAGAGATGGCCAAGAAACTCCTTACAGGAACTAATCCTTGGTTCACAATTCAGAGCCCAAGCTGCCTGGCAGCTGCCTGCAAAACCCATAAGGGCATTGTTAGCAATGAAGAAATTTTTTGACATCTATTCATCCTCTGTTTTTCTGTTTCTTGTATGTATCCCATTTTTAGTTTTGATATTTAGCAATGCAAACAGTGCTGCTTTTGCTAATGTTGTGTTTTGTTCTTGCTAGTCTATGACGGTACTAATAAATTGATTGATATAAACCAGATGTTACTACAGTTTTTAAACAAGTTTTAATTGACATTTCAACTTAGTATGAGCAATATTGAAACTAAATGAAAACATTTATCAGAATGGGATTATTGCCTTGTTTATTGAAACATTGTTTACAAATCCAAGTGAAAAAAAAGCTTGCATTTTGATTATTGCTCCATCACTAAACTACCTATCAATGTCAATATGTTTGGTTGAAAACACACTGTGACTGATCACATTAGAACACATTAGCAGCCCGAGCCTATGTAACTTCTGCGCTGGGGCAGCATGTGCTGCCCCGGCGCAGGGTGTTGCAAAAGTGCCATAAGGCAGGCAACACCCAGCGAGCAAGCAGCGCCGGTGCTGTGGCCAGCACTGCTCGCTCCACCGTCTCCCTGACCCTGCGCCAGCTGGCGCAGGTAAACCCTACACCGGTCAGGGCAGGGGTGGGGGAAGGGCAGACTGGGTGGCGAGGGAGGGCGGCCATTGGTCCGAGATCCCCAGTATCCAACGCTCCCTCCAGGCCCCAGATATGCCGACACAGTCGGCTTTACTGTGCGCAAGCTCTGGACCCATTGGGTCTACCGCCGCTGACACCAGGGGACGATCATCCCCTTCTCTCGAGTTGTTCCCGGGCTGCCCCGGGGAAGCCCGGGAACTCAATAGGATACGACGGCCGTCCCTTTAGGCCAGCCGCCATATATCCTACACAGGATTGTACTGTTAAAGTGGTGCTTTACGAGCCTTTTTATTAGCAAATGTTTTAATTATAGAATCAAAGTTTAGTTTTCTTGCAAGTTTTATTTCAGTAGCTAAGGTTCCCAGATCTCTGAGGTGCTCTTGATACATCATTGAGCTAAGGCAGTTTTTAAAACAAGCCAGAGTACTGAAAGACTCTGCTTCAGCCACAGGCACTGGAAGAGTGCATACTGTCGGTGACACAATATGCTCTCGCACCGGGTGATGCAAACCCTAGTGACATCTCTGCTACTGCATTCTTTTCTTCTGCCTCAGCAAACTCCTCCTAAATTGAACATAAGAACATAAGAAGAGCCCTGCTGGATCAGGCCAAAAGCCCATCTAGTCCAGCTTCCTGTATCACACAGTGGCCCCACCAGATGCCTCAGGGAGCACACAGCCAACAAGATAAAATCCTGTTTCCTGCTGCCACTCCCCTGCACCTGGCACAGAGAAAACCTACTTCTAAAACCAGGAGGTTGCTTATGGCTTGTAACCTGTGATGGTCTTTTCCTCCATGAATCTGTCCAAACCCCTTTTAAAGGCATCTAGGCCAGGTGCCATCACCACATCCTGTGGCAAGGAGTTCCACAGATGAATTACACACTGGGTAAAGAAATATTTTCTTTTGTCTGTTCTAACTCTCCCTCCACTCAATTTTAGTGCATATCCCCTGGTTCTGGTGTTGTGCGAGAGGGAGAAGAATTTCCCTCTATCCACTCTCTCCATTCCATGCATAATTTTATACGTCTCAATCATGTTCCCCCTCAGGCGCCTTTTTCTAAACTGAAAAGCCCCAAACGCTGTAGCCTTTCCTCATAAGGGAGGTGCTCCAGCCCACGAATCATTCTGGTCGCCCTTTTCTGCACCATTTCCAATTCAACTATATCCTTTTTGAGGTGTGGTGACCAGAACTGGACACAATACTCCAGATGTGGCCTTACCATCGATTTGTACAAAGGCATAATGATATTGGCCATCTTATTCTCAATCCCTTTGTGCTTTCCAGCACTAAAAGGATTACACGGATCATTGACATCATTAGCTGAACGCCCAGACTTTGCGATTAGCGTAGGTAGATAGACGGCTTAGTGAGAGAGAGTTCCAGCCACGCAGGTGGGTGATTGGATCCACGCGCAGCTGAACTTTTACTGTGGCTGAGAGGTTGAGTGGCTCAGGAAGGTGCAAAATGCCGCCATGCGTATCCAATTAAGCAGCTCTTTCAAAGAATTTGGCTATGTTTAAATGGGTGCTTTTCTGAGCCCTATATCTCAGCCATTTCTGAACGGGTTTGAATTAAACAAAAAAAGTCCTGGGCTGCATTTCCACTACACTACAGCTTTAAGGAGCTACCCTTAACAAACTACAGCCTTCAGAATGCATTGGAGTAGAAGTGCATTGAAAGTGGATTAAAGAAGCTGTAGTGGAAATGCAGCTGTGGATAGATTGAAATTAAGGTACCCAAATTTATTTAGTAATACATTTGTTTTTTGTACTGTATAGTTTGTTTTGTCATCATGGCCTGGGCCCCCTGGAAACCCAGGCCCCAGGGGTTTTGCCCCCCTGCTGCCCCCCTTTCCTCAGGAGGCCTGGTCTGAGGGGTACACCTAAGGGTACACCTTTTCATACAGAGGCTTAGGATATTTCCCAGGGCTTGAGATATTCCAGAGGTGCTCTCCTTCACATTCTGGCATCCATATCCAATGTAAGCTTGGCTGGGGTACAAGAGATGACAGTTTAAACCAGGCAATCAGTGCAAGGGCAAAGAACTAGCCCTCCTCACCCTGCTCTGCGGCTCCAATCCAAATTCACAATCTCTCATGCACAAACACACACGAGCACACATGCGCACTTTTGGGAAAAGATCTCAGGCGTTCCGTTCATGCTTAGTTTGGCCCTGTGATATATTATTATTATTAACAACAACAACAACAACAACAACAACAACAACAGTATTTATATACCGCTTTTCAACAAAAAGTTCACAAAGCGGTTTACAGACAAAATCAAATGATTAAATGGCTCCCTGTCCCAAAAGGGCTCACAATCTTAAAAAGATGCAGAACACCACCAGCAAACAGCCACCAGAAAACACTGTGCTGGGGTGAAAGGGGGGCAGTTACAATCCCCCTGCTAAATATAAGAGGAGCACCAATTGAAAAAGTGCCTCTTGCCCTATGACACATCATAATATTACATAAAATGACAATCTTAATAGTTTTAATAACATAATCACATAATATGACATGAATGGGACAAGGTTTTTGCTACATAAGCTGCTTTGTGAACTCTTTATTGAAAAGCAATATATAAATACAGGTTGAGTATCCCTTATCCGGACTGCTTGGAATGGGAAGTTGTCTGGATTTTGGATTTGTCTGGATTTTGGAATATTTGCATAAATATAATGAGATATCTTGGGGATGGGACCCAAATCTAAACACAAAAATCATTTATGTCTCATATATACCTTATATATACTTAGCCTGACAGTAATTTTATACAATATTTTGTATGATTTCGTATTTTTGTATAAAATTTTGTGCCCCAGCATGCCTTGCGCTATGCCAGCCAGGTGCTGAAAAATGCTTTTTTTAAACAAGTCATAGCCCAAAAAATGTCTGGATTTTGGAATAGTCTGGATTTCGGATGTCCGGATAAGGGATTATCAACCTGTACTCTTAATAACAATAATTCTTTCCTCCCCCGATTGCTCGATTTACCATGACACAGAAGACCTGCAAAGGTTTTCAGGCGCAGAACTGCTTTTTCGGTGGTGCTGCCATAAGCCCTGTAGAGGTGCAATTAATCGGATCAATCCTGCTGCGTGTTGATTTGCTGCCATGCCATAATTTTTTCCTGATGGGTCTTGATGTTAAGCAAGACTTCTTAACTGTCTCCATTCTTGATCATTCCAGTCTAAGTCAAAGAAAGCCATCAAGCCAAGCGGGCTATGGTGTGCTCGTACTCCCTTGGGAGACAAAACAACCATGTGAAAATAGGATTATTTTTAAAAGAGATGCTAGAAAAGGCTCTTGGAAGGATATTTCCTTTTTTATTCCATCTGTTGAGGGAGGTCAGAATTTTACAGCTACCAAAATGGGTTAGACAAAGCTCTTAGACTTGCAGTTGACAAGTCTATAGGCTCCTAGCTATTCAGTGATCTAATACTCAAAAAGTGGAGCAGAGGTGTCACTAGGGTTTGACACACCTGGTGTGAGAATTCATGGTGTCACCCCCATTGACCTTCTCCTGTACCAGACCACACAGAATCCTTAGTAATGTTTTTTGTACTAATGTTACTTGTAAATCGTAATTCCCGTATATCACTGAATGTAATGGCCATAGTAGTGACTTAAACCCCATCAACCCCCTGAGAGATCCGAGCAGCCACCAAACCGGTCACTGACTAGCTAGACTTCAGCAGACAGAAGAACGGAACCCCTACTGCAGTCCCCAAAAATCAAGCCTCTTGGCAAAAAACAAAGCCTTTTCAGTCCCAGTGCCTGTGCTCCTGCCTTATCCAACAACAGATTACAGCATTTATTAACTGGGGGAGAAATGGGGGGGGGGGTGTTTGCAAGTTGGTTGGTTTTAGGTTGTAACTTCCCCATAGAGTTTGGAGGTCAAATGTTGAGTGTTTAAATAGGGCTCAGGAGAGAGATCAGAAATTTCCTTCAGAGTCATCATGATAGCAAAGAAGGCTTTAGAAAGGGAGTCTAGAAAGGATCTCATGTAGCTGCAGTGGGAAAGGCCATTGCAGTAGGTAAAGTTATTTCCCTTGTAGGAATTCTCTGCATGTCCTGTCATGTTTCGTAGTCATGTTTCCTGGAAGTAGGAGCCTGCTGGCATAAGATTACTACCGGTAATTAATTTGTTACAAAAATGGGTTTCTACCACTGGTGTGTTTTCTTATCACTGGTAACAAAATAGAACAGAAAGTCATTTTGGCGTCACCCCTCATTGGGGTAACACCCAGTGTGGTCCACACACACCCTAGTGATGCCCCTGAATTATTTACCGATCCATTTAAGAGAAGATGCAGCTTAACTGTACAGGAAGCCCATTGGTCAAGCTTGGGGATGGCTTTCTATGGAAGCCAAGATCCATTGTTTCAAGACAAGCTGGAGCAAAAGATGGCAGAAATTAAGGGAAAGAGTTACAAAACATAAAACGAATCTGTATGAAATAGGATACAGGTGTTTTCACAGAGCAAAGAAGATGCACAATAGTTTATCTTCAGGACCTTCCAAGATAATGTGACCTTGCTCAGACTGAATGCTCAAGACTTCAATATCTACAACATACATAGATGCAATACATAGATATAATATATCTATGTGGGTTGTCAGCAGAGGGAGGCGAAGACCAGACTGCAGAACTCCCCATGTGGATGTGAATTTTTGCAAAATGAGCATTTGGGAGTTCTCCACATCTCTCTCTAACTTCAACATGCTTCAGTGTTATCCAAAATAAGATTACTTTAAGAAGTTTAACTTCTCAACTCAGCACTTTCTAAGGAGAGCCCAGAAATATTGCCTTTTTGGTTTGACTTGACAATCACGTGCAGGTGGCTGTTTGAAAGTTGGGCCGTTTGCTACCCCTTCTTGGAGAATGTGTCCCCAACTTGGGAAACACCAAGGAAGCTTCCACAAGAGTCCAAATCAGCCAGCATAAGGCCTCAGTCAGCCCCATGGATGGGCCAGTCCTGCCCATATCTTGGTGGCAGGTGTGGGGATAGGCATGGGAAGGAGTCTCGGAGCTGGCAGTGGGCAGATAGCACTGTGTTCTGCTGTCTGGAACAGTGATCCCTGTTGCACACACTCAAGATCTCATGCAAACCTAGAGAAGTCGCAGTGGTGGTGGGAAATCTGGCAGGTGGCAGCCAGATAAAACTCTCTTGTTGCTGCTACTGGTACCACTGGAAGAAGAGAACCATGTATGTCATCACACCGTGAAAGGCTCCACCCAGTTGGCGGCTGTCACTTGATGGCTGGGCCCAGTCCTCTCTGGGTGGCCATGGCAGATGTCAGCATTAGCAGTGGTGGATCCAGCATTTGGTGGGCTCCAAGGCCAAAGTCCTACAGAAGCCTCCTTCCCAGTCTTACCTGGCAACTGAACCTGGAATTTTCTGTATGCAAGCTATTCCACCCTCTTCCACCAAGCTGTTGATACTCCTGGTCAACATAGGAAGCTCCTAATGAGTCAAGATAATCAGTCCATCTGGCTCAAGACCTCCTGGCGCCTGAGGCAGTGTGCTCAATACTGCCCCTCTCCATTATCTGGCGATGTGCCACCCTCCGTTCCATGGATTGGAGAAGGAAGAGGGATCAACAGAATGAAGCAGAAGAGGAAGTGCAGAGGAGAAGGGACACTCTAGCCCACCACTCTCCTCTCATTCACACTTCCTCTTCTGCTCTGTTTCTCTCTTCCTTTTCCAGTCCATGGAATAGGAGTGTGGAGGACCAACAATGGAAACAAGTGGGCCAGTGGAGGTAGGTTGCTTGAAGTGACTGCCTTACTGGCTGGCCTCATAGGTGCCTCAGGCCTGGTTCACGTTGACAGCCAGCCAGCTGTCCAGGGGTCTTCTTCTCAGCTCTAACTGGAGAGGCCAGGGATTGAACCTGACACTTCCTGCATGCAAAGCAGTTTTACCTTCTGAGTCTTTCACTCCCACCTCTGTCCCCTCGGATCCCAAGTTGCTTTCTCTGGACTGGAACTCAATCCTCCAACCCCCTCTGCCACTCCTTGCCCGTTCCAGACCTTGCACTCCTCCTCCTTGAGAGATCCCCGCTGAGGCCGAGTGCAAAGGAGTGCAAAGGCATGTACCATGCCTATAAGCAAGCCCCATCTGGCACAGTGCTGACCTCGGGCCCGTGACATGTCATTTGTTCAAACAATGTTGCCTCTTTAGGGAGAAAACTCTTTTCTCTGATTTGGTTCAACAACATTCTCAGGAGCATTTGCTCTCCATCTGGAGATGAGGTTGACACTCTGGTGTGGCTCTCACTCTTCTGTGCGCCATAAAGTCTATCTATACGACGTGCAGGCAGGATGGAGATTGCCAACAGGAGGCACTGCTGTTTGTGGAACTTGTAATCATTGTCCAGCTGGCAGCCACAGCCCTCCTGCAGGCAATGGGTGATAGATGGCCGTTCTTGCCGACAACTCATTAGGGACTCATTATTTGCACATGCAAAGTTTGGTTTGTTTTGTTTTCAATCTGAAGACACTAGTGGCTTTAACCCTTCTGCAAGATGATTAATCACTCCAGAAATCTGGATCTTTCAGAGAAAGACCAGCAATTCAAAAGCTTGAAGTTCCTTTCTTCTCCCTCTGCTGCGATTTACGTCACAGCTAATAAATAACATAATTCTGAGGAAGGCTGAAATTAAAAAAAGAAAAAAAATAGAAAGGAAATTAGGTCACTAGATTTCTCGACTCACAAATACACATGTTCTCCTAGAGAGCTGGTAATGTCTGGGGTATATAGAGACCCAAAAATGGAAGCTTATTAGGAACCTCACATTGGCGGTAGACAGAAGGCACCAACCGAGTTCCTGAAGGAATTATTTTTGGAGGAGTGGAAACTAAAAGGGGGAAAAGCCTGGATGGACATTTTCATGACTGAGACATTGCTGTTTAAATGCCCAGTCTGAGGTTTATGGGATACACTTTAGTTGCCTACAGATTAGATTACTGCACTTGGCAGTATAGTGGTATATTTTTAAGTACAGCAGTTTATCGTGATACCCCCCCCATACAGCCTGCTACCCCTCCTTACCCGATGATGTGACATCCTTAGCTCCTCCTACTCTCCAATGTTCTAGCTCAGCAATCTCCTCCCCTCCACACTTCCTCTTCCTCTCTGTCCTCTTCTTCCTTTTCCAATCCAGGGAGTGGAAGGAGGAGGAGGAACAGTGGAGGCAAACAGACTGACAGACTGCCCCACCCCCAATCTGCTGCCTGAGGTGACCGCTTCAGTTGGCCTCATAGATGGGCCGGCCCTGACTATATCAACAACAAAATCAACTTTAAATGTTTTCATTTGTGTGCTTTCTTCTCCTGCCACTTATTTCTACTTTGAAACGGATTACAATTTAAAAATGAACTAAAGCTTCCATGGCCTGCTATTATATACAAAGACTGGGTTGTCACGGGTTTGAAAGCCATGTAAAATCTAAAAAATGTATCTTTATGTATAAACAAGTAGGATGAAAGTTGAAACAATATTATCATGTTATGTCTGTGATTATACTCTGGCCATCTCCAGACTCATGTGCTGCCATGATGAGGATGCCCTTTGAACATGTTTGGAAGCTTCAACTGACTTTCAGGGTTGTTCCATGGAAGCACATAGCCTCACCACCATCATCATATCAAGAATATTTATATCTCAGTTGTCAGGGGGGCCCCCTCAACTCTCCAAGTGGTTTATATGCAGCATGCCGACTGACTGAATCCTGCAAGGCACTCCTTATGTTCTTACGCAAGAGTGTCTACATTAAGGACAGTATGCTTTGCTTTTTATCAGTTTGGTGATGGATGCCACTTTTAATGTTTTGTTGTATTTTTTAGGATTCTGTGGTTTCTGTGCATTTTTAAGCACACATTTGGATTGCTTTCCATTCTGCTATAGAGATATAAAGTCCATAATACATTTTATTTATAACTTAAAGATTCTATAGACCTTGGCCATGAACCTGGGGCCCGGCAAAAATGTTTCCAATTGGGCCCCGCAGCTCAGAGGCGTCGTTGGGGGGGGGTTGCGGGGGGACCCTGGGCCTCGAGTACAGGGTGTGGAAGCTCAGCAGGGGTGTGTGTAGGAATGTCCGTGATGGGTGGGGGGTTTTTTCGCCTCGGGTGTTTTTTCCCTGGTTTTGCACACTGCTGCCGCCCCTGCTGCATCCCCAGGGCGGCAGCTGCTTTGTGTGACCCCCCAGGCCTGGGGGGACATTATTGGCCGGTCACGGGGGCAAAAACATTAACTGTACTTCTCCTTCGGCTCGGTTGCATTTTCAGCAGCAATGAGGGCGAGCAGGAAGAGACTAGGTGCCTCTCTAGGACACACCTCTCTAGGATCCGGAGGAACTAGTCTCACTGGTAGGACTCTGGAGGACTGATCACCAGCGAGACTAGGTGCACGTACATCCTAAAGAGGCACCTAGTCTCTTCCTATTCACACTCATGGCTGCTGAAAATGTGACTGAGACTGGCTCTGTTTTCTGGAAATGCTATTTCTGGAGATGGTTTTTCCCACCAACCTGATGCAGCACTGGAAATCCTGCAAGCCCTTTGAAAATCTCCAGGATTACTTTCTGTAGTCATCTGAAAATTAACTGATTTGCTATACCAAGGGAAGCAATGGGTTCTCTCTGGCTGGAGGTCTTCAGGCGGAGGCTCGACTGACACCTTTTGCAGATGCCCTAGAGAGGATTTTCCTGCTTGAAACAGGGTTGGACAAGACATACTGAGGCTAAGGATGTCTTGTCCTGTCCAACCCCGTTTTAGGCCCTTGAAGGCCCTGTCCAACTCTATAATTCTATAATGCCAATTCCTGGAGATGCCAGCCCAATCTTTGAGGGCTGGCAGTCCAAATGGTCAGACCACACGTAAAGCAGTTTCAAATGGTCAGAGATCATTTGGCTTTGTAATGTTAAAAGATTTGGCTGGATTGCGGGAATTCTGGTTTGTTTGTAGGGGCTTTCTGAAAGTAGCCACAGAAGACTGAAGACAGCTGTACCCTGTTGCACGCATGGACCTTGTCTGGATGCTGCTGTTGGGTGCAGAGAGGTAGGCATGGGGAGGGAAACGGATTGACGGATGGAACAAAAACCTTGAATTTCCAATAAATGAATACTGGGATTGAGGCTGGGGAGGGTCAGTGGAGGGAGGGAAGGAAAGGGAAGACCAGAGTGGCACAGGAAACACTGAAAAAGTGAGCACAGAGGAAGGGAGAAGACCATGAGATACAAAGTGTGAAACTGTTCTACCCATGAGCAGTAGAAATTGCAGAATGCATGTGTCTGGTTTCGGGTCCTGGGGCTCTGAGTGGTGCTGCAGAGGCTGATGGCCCTGCTTCTGCGGGGGATAGGTCTGGCCCGGGAGTTTCCAGGGTGGGGTGGAGGCTGGTTGATGCGGGCCTTGCAGCCTTCCACGGGCCTCAGATGTGGCTGGGGAAGGGGTTACAGCAACCACCGTCCTTCCGAGCCTTGTTCTGTGGGGGTCACGAGCCTCTCAACCTTCCTGGTCGTGGACCTACCCAGAACTGGTCTCCTCATCGGCCAAGTGGAAGCCTTATATGTGCAGGAAACCAGGTCCGGCCCCGCCCCTTCCTGTGGTTGCTTCCACCCCCCTGTTCCTCCATTAGCTTGTCCCTACTAGCCCAGCCCACTCGCCTCCCTTCCCGCTCCGCCCTCTGCCCAGTTCTCATCTGAGAGCTTGATCCATGTAGCGGGCCCGTGTGCGAGTGGGCATTCCCTTCGCTCTGCTGCTGCCTCTGGCCGCTGGGCAGGGTGCCGTATTCCATCCGACCCACGATAAGGCGGCTCAGTGTGCTTCGATGACAGGGGCGTTCGGGGGTGTTGCCAGAGCGGTCACCCCAAGCAAGGCTGCTGATGGAGCGGCCGACCTGACTGTGTGGAACTGGTGGCGAATAAAGGGGGGAGATTGGAGCGGTCGGGAATGAGACCGACGGGGCAGCCGTCCGTGGTCGCAGCGGGCGCCATGGTGGGCGTAAGTTCGGGGAGACCCGGACAGGATGTAACAGACTTCAGTTATTCAATTATTAAGGCTACCATCCTATACACACCCGGGAGTAAATCCCATTGCATTCAGTGGGACTGACTTCTAAGTAGACATGCACAAGATTGTGCTGTAAGAGATTAGCAGTCACTAGCGGGGACGACGACGACGACGACGACTAGGAAACAGCTTGCTGTGCATGCTTCTCAGTGGTGGCAACGTCAATGCCCTATATGGTTGTGTGCATCTTCTTAACTGCAAAGCCAGTTAAGATGCATACTGCAATAAAAAGGAAAATTGGGCTTGCACCGAGCACCTTGCATTCCACTTGCAGGCATCTCTCGTGGGTTGTCTAGGAGAGGCTGCTGGTCCTTTGCAGGGTTGGTAAACACATACAGCCTGCTATTCAGAACACAGCTCTGGGCTGTATGCACTCTGGATCGCCACTGAGGTTTTTCTGTTTCTCCCTCCTCCAGTCTCTTAAGGTGGGACTGTTGTGCTTTGGCCAACATTCAGTGCCTACCACTTCTCCCCTGCCTCCAATTCTCAGTACACTGCACCTCTTTCATAAGAAGTTCGCCTGAGGGAATCCAAGCTCCTCAGAGCCAAGAATTTGCAGTCAAGTCCCTCTGTCTCAGTGAGCTAGCACTCAATGAAACAGATTGCCTTCTGTGAATCTGGCCTGAGCAGAATTGCACTGCATTTCATATCCAATTCAACAACGTGGAGTCTTGGAACACAGGCCTTCTTCCCCCCAAGTCAAGTTCCTAGTCCCTGTGATGGCACAAATGCATCTGAGAAGGCAACAGCCGTAAAGTGCTCCTGTCACACTATAAACTTAAAGCTTGGGAAGGATATTGTGGGTGGAAGGGAAACTATTTCAAATTCAAGGAATTTGGAACAGCAACTGCTGCAAAAATGTTTCTTTGGAAGTCAAACTGCACCCATTTCACTACCATGGAATCTACAGAGGACAGAAATAAGCCAAGCCATCATCTCAATGTAAAAAGCAGTTTTATTCTTGCCAGGACTTTTAATTGATTGCATTTAACGAGCTTGGAAAAGAAAACTCTGGCCATTATCTAGCACTCCGGAATTGGCTGGGAATAATTGCAATTTTCCATAATTATGCTATTTAGGCAGAGACCCCCAACTGGTGCTCTCAAACTTATTTAATATTAAAAAAGCATGTTTAAAAACACATTCAAAAGTTCTTGTGTAAGAGGGAAGGGACGGAAAGGAAAAGATACACTAAAATGAACCAACAACGAATGTGGCTGACACAAGAATTAAGTGTAGTGTTAATCAGTCCTTGTTGGACCAGTCCATCTCCAGAAAGCATATGGGGGGATTTCTTGCTTGAAAACTTCCCATGTCAAAGTCTCTCTACACATGGAGACCTAGTACATCAGGGACAGTGGCTTTTGTGGGACTGTAGCATGTGCTTACATTAATGTTCAAATCAGCTTAGCTCTCACTGCAGATGGTCAAGCTGTGTCTGGGCTGCACCATTTCAGGCTGCAGATAGGGCCTGCAGTGCAGTCACAACTAAATGCTCTTCCATACAAGGAAAAAACCCTACACATAGAAAACTAGCATCTCAGGGGGAAGCTGGTCTTCCTTGACATGCTGTTTGGTGGTGGGGGGTGTTGTAGGGATGAGCATTCTCTTTGGTCTTTCATGTCTGGAGCAATCCAGAGGGGAAGAGAGGCCAGAGATTATACATAGGCTGTCAGCCCGATCCTACCTAAGTGGCAGCTGGCCGAAATGGCTGGCTGCTGGGGGAGCCGGGGCTCATCTTGGGGGGGGGGCTACCCCCAGTGTAAGCCCTGGAGGCCCCAATGGGCCTTCTAGGATGAGCACCAGCTCTTTAGCTGGTGCACATCTGGGAAGGCCGTGTAAGGCCAGCCCGGCCTGGGAAGGGGATGGAGATATCAGTGCAGCCTGGTGCCAATATCCCTGCCCCCTCCCAGGCCTGGCTGGTCAATGGCCCCCTCCCCACCACCCCAGCCCACCCTCTCCACGCCTGTCCGGTGCAGGACTTACCTGTGTCTGGTGGCGTGGAGTCCAGGGGACAGCAGAGTGAGTGGTGCTGGCCTCTCTTGGTGCCACAAAAGTGCCTTATGGGCTGGCACTTTCATGACACCTAAGGCCGGCAGAGCACGCACTCCTACAGGCAGAATTGAACCCTGTGTTCATTTTTCAGCTTCTAGGCCTAGCAGTGCTAGAGAGGTGGTGGTGGTGGTGGTGGTGGTGGTGGTGTTTTCTCCTAGCATGCTAGTGTCACGTTTGTTTTTCACCCTCAAGCACACTGGCTACGCTCGCAATCTTTCTTTCGAGATTGAAGCTGTTAAACACGGCGGCCTCATGCACCAATAGGAAAGTTGTTTGGTTGCAAAGGAGCTTGGGAGATGTAGTGTAAGGGATGAGGAAATAAGAGCTGTCTTTTGCCCAGGGCTTATTATGTGGACAGGGTATGTCTTGCAACAACACTTTGTCATCTTTAGATTTTGCATCCAGTAATGCCGCAAAAGCACCATGTTGGTTTGATGCCATTTTCGCTTCTGTTTTCAAATGAACTGTGCTAGAAGCATGCTAGCAACGTCACTTCTGGCTATTTTCTAGCCAAAAAACAAATGCAACCATAGTCGGACATTGTAGGGGTGAGAAATTGCACGTTGATGTGAGTGAAAGCTGTACCACTTCAGATGGCAATAAATGAGGGGGTTCACATGATTGAATGTGCCCAAAATTCCCTGCATGTAGGAAACTAGCATGTCACAGAATAGAGTGTTAACCTAGCTTTTCTCCCTGAGTTGCCAGTTTTCTATGAATAGAAGAGAGGTTCCATGATGAGAACCCCTATCTGCAGTCTGAAGCCATTTCAGGAAGAGGTTTTTCCCCAGCCCTTCCTGGAGATGGTGGCAGGGACTGAACTGGGGACTTTCTGTATGCAAAGCTGCAGATGCACCACTGAGCTCTGGGGCTCCCACGATCAGCATCACATCCAGACACTGGTGCCTTCCCTCCACCCAAGGAGCTACACACCATCAGAGTGAAGAGATGTCAACAGCCAGGGACAAACTGAGCAAGGCTCAGACCTACAGCTTTGAAGAGCTGCAGTCTCATCCAGGCTCAGAGCTGTTCTCACTCAGTGGCCCCTGTCTAAATATTAAAAACGGCTTCCAACTGTACAAGCCTCAGCTAGCAAAACTGCAACATTTCAAAGCTATTTTTCCTTTGTGAGCTTTTCAGTTAGTCATTGAACCACAGAGAGGGACCATTCATCACAGCAGCTCAAATCTGTGAAAGGGACGCCCTCTCCTGGACAACAAGTGTCTGTTCCTTTCGCTGGGAAGATGACCCACAGAGCACATACCGATGTCCTGGGGCTGCAGCAATCTTAACCTCATTCCCCGCATTCTGTTGCAGCCGATATACAATTACAGTTTGGAGTCTCACCATCACTTGGCCTCTGGTTCAAGGGAAACTTACGTACTGTATTTATTTGCTTTTCCAGGTTTTTTTGTTCTGTTCCGTTTGTACATTTTTATCAGCCGTGAAATATTTCAAAACACATGGACAGGGGAGAAAATGAACTTGCCTTTCAATCCTGTCCATGTTGCAGAAACACCAAGCCTGTTACTGACAACAGGCGGTCAATGCATGCAGGGAAATTAGGTCAGATTCCTCGATCCATTAATGGGTTGGAGATATTAGGAGACAGAGCTGTCGATCAGCAGAAGAGCACCTACTTTTTACGTACAAGGCCCTGGTGTTAATCCTGGCAGCAATATTTCCCTAGCCAAGCTTGGGAAAGACCCCTGCCTGAAGCCTTGGAGAGATGCTGCCAGCCAGTATCTGAAAACTTGGAGAGACGCTGCCAGTCAATGCAAATATTGACATAGATGGATCAAAGTTTCACTCAGTATAAGCCAGCTTCAGGTGTGAAATATTCCTTCCAGCATTGTGGGAATTTTAAAATACAGGTAGCCCCCAATTTAAGGACATCTGACTTAAGTATATCCCAACCTAAAGACAGCTGCATTTTGCTTTTGTGCAGGCAGTCCTTCCATTCTGACGTTTTCACGCAGGCGCAATAATGCTGGGTTTGGAGACGGGGGAGAGATGCTGTGTTTTGGAGACGCAGAAGTGGTGGGTAAAGGAGAGCCTGTACAGTACTTAACAGAACTGTCCTCTCATTCTGTCCAACTAATACGAGTGCAAGTTGTAATGTTTTAAAATGCAAATTGCAAGTAAAATGCAAAGAATACAAATGCAAGTCCCCCATCAAAGCCAATTTTGTACATTACACAACAACAAAAAAGCAGGGTTGTCACAGAATGTACATTCACTAGGAGGTGAATGATCTATTTCAGTGGTTCTCAAAGTGGTAGGCTGCAACCGACCATTGGAACCAAAAGCTGCACCCTTAAGGGGCGGGGACAGTATGGAGGTGGCAGTCCCGGGGATAGCGTTGGGGGAAAAAAGTTTTAAAAGGTGATTTGTGCACTTAGCGGGGGTTGGGGAGGCCTACGCTACCCTCTGCAGGCCTCCCCGAGCCTCAGATTGCCGCTCTGCGACGATTTACGACCACTTCCGGGTTTTGCAAAAAAAAAAAAAAAAACGGGAGTAGTTGTAAATCATCTGAAACTCGGAGAGGCCTGTGGAGGGTAGCACAGGCCTCCCTGAACCCTCTGGAGGGCTCCAGAACCCCCGGTAAGTGCACAAATCACCTTTGTTTCCCTGGCGCCAGCAGCAATCTCTGGGAGAACTTGGAGAACCACTGATCTATTTTATAGAAAAATTGTTTATAGAAATAAATTTCTATATTGTTTTTCAACCACTACAGAAAGTTGGTCACAATGTTGTTTATGTCACATAGAAAAATAAATGTTTCAAGTACAGACCTCTGGAACATCACCTGTACTTAAAGTAGGGGACCACCTGTAGTGGTCACCAGCAAAATGGCAGCCAAACCCAATCATCCAAAACTTTAGGCCTCTGGTCTAACTTTAGGCCCTAGTTCCCAGGGCAGGGAACAGTATTTAAAGGGCTTTTGTCAGTGGACATGGGATGAATAAATACATGTATATGAAACTGTCAGGTATGGTGTAGTGGTTTGGGAATTGGACTTAGACCTGGAAGATCCAGGTTCAAATCCCCGCTCAGCCACGAAGCCTCCTGGGTGATCTTGGGCCAGTCACTATCTCTCAGCCCCACCTACCTCACAGGGTTGTTGTGAGGACAAAACGGAGGGGAGGAAATATGCACACCACTCTGAGCTCCTTGGAGGAAGGGCGGTATAAAAATGTGAAAAACAAACAAACAAACAAACAAACAAACAAACAAACAAACAAACAGTGAAGCTGCCATGTGGAGTCAGACCCTTCCTCAAACTAGTTCAGCATTGCCTGGCACTGAGCGGCAACAGCTCTTTAGGGGTTCAGGCAAACCTCTTTTGCAGGGATGCTGGGAATGCTACCGGGGATGCTGGGAACTGAAAACGGGCCTTCTGCACGTTAAGTATGAGCTGTGCCTCCACGTTACTATGATATTATTGGAAGAAAAGATTGGGCCTAGGAGAACTTTGATATAAGATGCTGCCATACCGAGTCTGACTATTGGTACCACTCACCAAGTATTGTCTAACACAGACCAGCAGCAGCTCTTCAGGGTTCCAATAAGGAGTCATCCTCCCCCCCACCCCAACCGTACCTGGAGATGCCAGGGATTGAACCTTGGACCTTCTGTATGCTAGGCTGGTGTTCAATCACTGAGCTAAAACATAGAACCAGCAACTAGGGATGTAAGGAGTTTAATAAAAGTAAATTAGAAGCAGCTCCAATCAATCATCCAATTTTTCAGAACAGACAAAAGATGGAAAACATTATGACTGGATTTATGAAAAGGACTGTTCACCACCACCCAGGTTTCAAACTGCATAGCAGACTCTTCGTAACTGACTTGTAGTCATTTTCCCAAGGGGAACAACAAAAAGGTCTTATTTGGCTACTGCACTTACATTTGCCAGATGTAGAATTTCACCATCCGTCATGCATATCTCCAAATACACCCAGTGCTTTTACTGTGGAATTCCCTCCCCCATCAGTGACAGAAGCGCTGCTGTCCATTGTCAGGGCTCTGGAAATAAAATTCTTAATCTTCAGGAATAAATCAGCAAAATAACTTCATTATCTGTTGCGTAAATTGCAACAGCCCCCACATATAGGAGGCAGACTGAGTCATTTGCCTAGGGGCCTGCCTAAGCCATCATATTTCCCAAGCAGGGCTGGTCCAGCCATGAAGCCAACTGAAGCGGTCGCCTCAGGCAGCAGATTGATGGGGGGTGCTCTTGGAGGAGCATGCTGAGCTAGACCGTTGGAGAGTGGGAGGAGCAGAGGGTGGTACATAATCAGGTAAGGGGGCAACATTTGGCATTTTGCCCCAGGCATCAGGAGGTCTTGGGCTGGCCCTGCTTTTGATCATTACATTACCCACTAGGACTGACCCAAAATCTCCTGGCGACACTTCCACGCCTCTCTGCTCCTCCAGACTTCTGCTCTGTTCCCCTCTTCCAATCTAGGGAGCGGGAGGGAGAGCAGCAGAAGTGGGCACCCGCTCCCTCTCACCAATCTGCACCTTGAGGCAACTGCCTTAGTTGGCCTCATGGATAAGCCAGCCTTGACCACAAAACACCCCAATAATCACAACAGAGGCAACCAATAGAGCATAAACCAAACAAGAGACAAAACTCAAGGGAGAGCAAACTGGAACATACATCTTATGGCACAGTCCTATGTATATTTATGCAGTCCTATGTATATTTATCCATTCCATTCAAGCTTAGTCCCTTAGTCGTGTTGCAGTCTTAGCTGTCCATTTGGAAGACAGCCAGCCTTCCTGGGTGAAGGAGTTCTACAGTCAGGGAGCAACCACTAAGGAGGCTCTGCCTTCATCACCCACCGATCATACCTCCGTCGGTAACGGAACAGGAAGCAGAGCCTCCAATGTCAAGTGCAAAATGCAGGCCAGTGCATAGGGTTTACTGTGGTCCTTTGTTTCTCTCTCAGCTTCTCATTTGGTTGTGGAGGCTACAAGCAACAACCAGAGACTGCTGTGTGAAGAGATACGTTTATTTGCAACAATTCTATCCCACCTTCATGAAACTCAAGGTGGTGTTTAAGGCGATATCCCATGGCCAGGCTTAGCCCTGCTCAACTTGAGTGAGGCGGCTGTATCATGCGGTCTCAATCTTGGGGCCAAAAATCACACTATTAAAAGCAGAGCTGGCCCATGTCCCTAGCACTTAAGTAGCTCGTTGCCACTGCACTCTGCGACAGGACCCACACATACCTCATACTTTTTTTATGGGGGAGTCCTCACAGTGGCCAGCAGGTGGCGCAGTGGGTTAAACCGCTGAACCATGAGCTGTCGATCGAAAGGTCGGCAGTTCGAATCCGCGACGGGGTGAGCTCTCATTGCTTGGCCAGCTCCTGCCAACCTAGCAGTTCCAAAGCATGTTAATGTGAGTCGATAAATAGGTACCGCTTGCGGGAAGGTAAACAGCGCTCCGTGTTGGAGAGTCATGCCGGCCACATGACCACGGAAGCGTCTTCGGACAACGCTGGCTCTTCGGCTTTGAAATGGGGATGAGCACCACACCCTAGAGTCAGACACAGCTGGACTTAATTGTCAGGGGTCACTTTTACCTTTTACCTCACAGTCACGCCTCCTGCTACTCCCCATTTTTAAAAACCGAAGCCTGGGAAGAGGAAGGGGAAATGTGTTTAAGGGAAAGAAGAGTGATGGCCTACACTAGAGTGTCTCCGTGAGACACTCCAGCTGACCACTCTCCTTGGCACTCTTTCTCTTCTGCTTTTCCAAAACCAAGAGTGCTAAGAGGAGAAATAGCTGCAGCTGCTTCCAGGCTGCACCAGGAAGCTAAGCAATCCATCAGACAGTGGAGTTAGGTGCCAGTGGGTGGAGGAAGCTAGTAGACACAGGGCAAACACCACCTCCTGCCCATCGGCCATCTGAAGCAGCTGCTTTACTCAGTGAGCCAGCCCAGCTGAAAACCATAAAAGCACTTCTTGCCCAGTGCTTTGAAAGAAAAGCCTCTCTGCTTTTTTTTTTTTTTTTTTTTACCATGGATAACAGAGATGCTCTCTTCTGGAAGCAGCAAAACAATTCAACAGCAGAGGGAGCTTCAGCACCACAATTCCAATTACCCCTTGCAAAACCATGCCTAGGAAACAAGCTTGTTTTGCGTGGCTAATTCATTTCTATCCGCTCCAGACAAGAAAGGAGAAGGTAACCAGGCAACTGAGGCTGGGCCTTATGCACACACAGCAGAGTGGACGTGGTCGAAGAGATTGCTCCATTTCAGGCTAACATGGGTGTCATTTTTTAACCCTGTCCCCTGTAAATAAATTCAAAGTTCATAATGTGTTTTCTAGGTGCGCAGAGCGCCTCACATATGTTATCTTGATGCTGTTCTTACAACAATAGCGAGTATTATCCCCATCTTGCAAATGGGGAAGACCAAGGCTGAGCAGGAGCAGCTTGCCTAAGGCCACCAAATGAATTCATGGCTGAGGTGAGATTCAAACAGGGGCAAGGCTGGAGTTCAGCTCAGTTTCTTGGCCACTTAATATACCAGCTTTCTAAATCATTCCCCAAAATCCATGTGCCCACCTGTCTTCATCCCCAACCTTGATCACACACAAAATTCAATTGCATATGTGCACCTTCATCTCTTATTAGCCTTGCCTTCCCCATCCCTCCTGTTTTGTCCTCAATTATAGGCTTCAAGTTCCAAGGTCATTTGAGGCAGATTGCCGTGCATAATGACGACATATGAAATAAAATTCCTATTGCCTCTAACAGCACATGAGTATAGTAAGCTGCTATACCGAGTCAGTCCATCTAGCACAATATTGTAAAGCACTGACTGGCAGTGGCTCACCATAGTTTCAGACAAGAGGTTTTCTCGCCCTTACTTGGAGAACCTGGGGATTGAACCACAACTGAGTAATGGCCCTTTTTTTTGTGCAACCCTATGCATGATGACCTGGGCACCAGTCCCACTAATTTCATAATGGGACTTGCTCTCCAAAAGGCAAAGATTGGAACCTCAGGAAAGATAGCCTAAGATTGCATTGTAGCCTAAGAAAGATATTGAAGGAACACTGTGGATGCGTTTCACTGAGGGGGCATCACATTTCTAGGCACACACAGCGAGAGTGGCCGAGCATTTCATCTGTCGTCTATGGCTTGGATCAATTGCTTGAGCCATCCATAGTACATGCTCCAAAGGCAGCAGCTTTCTACTTGTAACCTGTATTTAGGGTTGGAAAGGGTAACAGTAGGGAAGAGAGGAATGGTGGATGCTTAGTGTAGCTTCAAGTTAGACTTGATGGCCATTTGGTTTTTTTACCAAGATTTCTGTTGATTCTTCAAGACAACGGAGCCTAACATGGCCGGAAGCTGAGTATTTAGATTTCAGCAGTAGCAGCTTCAGTAAATTAAAATTATGGCATTTATCCAACTTCCCACCCACTCCAGCATAATAGAGCAAGACACCTTACTGTGCTGCAATCACAACATAGCTATACTGAGTTGGGGGGGTCAGAGAAAATCCCATACTTATGAATAGGTTTACCAGAGTCCTGGAAATGACCAGGAATCATCCTGGCCATCCAGGCTGCCGTCCCCAGCATCCCGGCTGCCGCGCAGCTTCCCAGCACTTCAAACGGCTCTAAAAAGTTTTAAAACCCCTGATTCACAGCAACTTCCGGTTTTGTGTTGTAACCAGAAGTCGCTGTGAATTGGTGTTCTTTTTAACTCTTTAGAGCTGTTTGAAGCACTGGGAAGCCGCGCGAGCTCTAAAGAGTACAAAAAACCCGATTCACAGCGACTTCTGGTTAGGACGCGAAACCGGAAGTTGCTGTGAATCAGGGTTTTTTTTTTTAGAGCAGTTTGAAGCAATGGGGAGCTGCGCAGGAGCCCAGGAGCAGGCGGCAGGTGTGTAAACTTCTAGGCTTGTGCTGTGTGTTTTCTTTCGAATGTCCTGGATGAATGATGGCAGGAACTCTCTTTAGTCTAGAGTACCACAGGATGGGGAGGGGGGAGGTTTGGCTTTGTTTCCATTTCTTCTTCCCCCATTATGCCCCCCTTCTCTTTCTCACCTAATTTGGCAACAAAACGGCATATAACACTTTTGTTCTTGCAATTCATGAGCTGTGCAGCATGGCTGCTTATTGTTGGGATTAGAGCAATTTCGCTGCAGGACACACTTAACTTCGGTATATTCTTGCTTGGGGGAAGGAAACTAAAACAGTTGTGTGTGTGTGTGTGATTTGTAAGTTGGAGAGAAAAAAAACAAGACCAGGACAGAGGCTTACTGTAGGATGATACTTGGAGATACATTAATTTAAAATGTTTAAAAACAGAACTAATAAAAAACCCCAAAACATAATTTTTAAAGATACCCCCGCTCCTGGAGTCACTTGGGCCCTGGGCGCACCACAATAGTTTGTGATGTCACTTCCGGTTGTGTGCCAGCCAGACACGCCCAAGTGACATCACCTGCCCACACCCGTGGGCATGCCCCCTGCAACTCCCACTTCCGGTGGACACGCCCACTTCTGGCAGAAGTGACATCATGGTTCCTTGACCCGCCTTCCGTGATGTCACTTCCTCCCCCCTCGGGGTGCCAGAAAATTTGGTAAGCCTACTTATGAAGGGCTTCTGACTCCTTAAAAGAGGAATCGTATCTCACTGTTAGAACTGCAAATCAGAGAGGTTGCACAGGCCAGTTTCAGGGTGGAAACATTTCCACCATTCAGGAACGGGCCCATCCCATTCTCTTGGTTGCTGCAAGATGTTCAAGTTGAAAGGTTTTACTGCCAAATGAAATCTTCTCTTGCTAGCTCTTGGTGATTGGAGCTTTCCAAGCAGGACATTTTGAGCAAATGCAAAGTTGTCTGGGGAGGGGGGGGGACAAGGAAGAAACCCACAATTTAGCCTTATGCAGACATGCAGCTCAGGAATCTTTAGACTCAAACACAAACCAGGGGGGAGGGGAGTCAGCATTTTTGATAAACCTTTATTAGCAAACTGTTCCCTACCATCAAGGACTTCTCATTTGTTAAGATTTACTCTTCATAAATCCGGGTTACAGTTACAAAGACAGTTAATCTTGCATTGATCGGCGTGTTCTTTCGTCAGGCCACAAATGGTAGAAAAGGTGGTGCCAAGGATATAGAGACTCGCCAAAAGAAAGGAGGGAGGAGAGTCACACCACTGATATGAACTTAAGACAGGCAGGCAATTATTCCAAGCAGCAGTGGCCTCTTTCAAGAAAGAGCAGGGGACCCAGGCAAAGAAGCCTCTCCATACTGCAAGAGATACGGGCCCACAGAAACGAGCCCACTGCTTTTTATGTGCCTGGAGGAGGCTCAGTTGGCGAGGGCAATCTCGCCTACACAAAAACACAGCAACCCCACTCCAAGTACAAAATGTCCTTCTGACACGTTCGGGAAAACGGGCATCTTGTGACTTTGGCTCCCTGAGATTTTTCTCCCCCTGCCCAAGGCCAATCAGCCCTTTTCATTATTAGCCATTGCAAAAAAAGGGAAACATTCAGCTTCTACAGATCTTGCTTTCAACCAGCTGTCCTCTGAATAAAGAAACCAAAACCACAAGGAAACCCCCAAGTAAGGCTAACCTCACAACAACGGACCTCCCTAACTGCCGTGTTTCAGGGGAAATGACTCCCTACCTACAAGACCTTCCCCCAACCTCAGCTTTTTGCTATGAGAAATTTCTCTCAGGCGACTGAGATCCTCAAGTTAAGGTCAGATGAAAAACAGGCAGCACAATGCATGGAAGGGGGACCATCTCCCCTGCCTGACCACCAGTGATTAAGTCAGATGATGCTCCAAAATGTGCAAAATGGTTTAAGAGAACATAAATATGGAACCTCTACAAAAATACAGAAGAATACCAAGGACTTCAAAACAAAACAGTGTAACTATATTTAAACATGTCTATATAAAAATAGTTTTGACAACATTTTTGTCTTCAAATAAATACAAAATAAATATGCTTTAAGCAGTAAAAACAAAGAACACAAATGGAATGTGACATTGGCCTTCGAGCCAAGAAGTCAGAGGAGGATCCCCTAAGTTCTGCATCCCCAGAAGCGCAAGCAGACAGACTCATAGGAACTTGTGATACTGTCAGTCAAGCCACCATCGCCTTCCCTTCTCCCTAGGTAAAGAGCACCTTGCGGAAGGACATCTCTCTCTCACACACACACACACACACACACACACACACACACACACACACACACACACGCGCGCGCACTTCTAATCCCCAACTAAGGCTGCCTCCTTTTCACCCTCACTTAAACCCAGTCTGTTCCCCACAGCCAAACTATCTCTAGGCCAAAGCCCAGGTTCACCAGCCCAGCCCAGCCCAGCCCACACGCAAAACTCTAGCATCCACCTACAGAGATTCATAAAGGGAAATAGCAGCCAAGACTCATAGTTTTGAAAGGGGGAAGTCGCTTCCCTCAGCACCGGGCAGAATTGTATTCAGAGCACCATGCAGAAACAAGACAAGGGGAATGGAGAGTCTCCCTGTCCGTGCTCTGCTCAGGTGGGTCACATCAATGCAGCCTTGCCAATTATGAATGAAGCTGTTCAATGTGCTGGGTGGTACAGCGGCCTCAAGCTTCTCCCGTCTAACCCCCAGAATCTGGCATGCAAAAACAGACATGCTGGCTCTGTGCCACTGCATCCGTTAATAAGTGCATCTTGTTAGCAGTTTCAAAGAGCAATGTGCTCTCAGACCTGCAAAAACCATGGGATTTTTGACACTGCTGGGCTAGCAAAAAAATAACTTTCAACCTTGACAGGGGACCAGCTTTGCCCCTTCAGGCTCTGTTTTTAAAATCTGCATTGCAGTGTCAGAATCTTGAAAGAGGAGACTGAATTGCTCCTATCCAAAGGAATGTATGTAAACAACAAATATTTTTGGCCCAGCAGCCACTCCTACTCAAGAGAGATCTAAAACAGGTAGGAGGAATTAACAACTCAACAGAAAGCAGCTTTTTTTCAAGCCAGTCAGAAGATGCTACATTCTCTAGCTCCAAATCTGCATGAGATTTGGAAGAGGAGGGGTGCTCTCGAGTCCCTCCCCCTGCGGTGCTTGGAGCCAGGTCGGTACACACAGCTCGAGACTCTTCAGATTCCCAGTTTGGTCCCTCGCGTGCAGGGAGGATGACTGCCTGGTGATGATGATTGCCTGATGAACACGCAGCTCTTGCAGTAGCAGCACAGACTTAAAAGGCCCAGGACCTCCCTTGCCGTCCTTCCTGCCCCGCCTGGGATTTTCACAGCTTGACTTGAACAGCATAGTGTCGCTCAACACATTCACAGAATGAAACGGCCGTACACCCTGGGGACGCAGTCCCAAGATAGTCAATTAAGAGCTCCAGAGTCCAAGGCCATGCGGTCACCGAGACTGTACCCCCAGAGTCATCTTCAAGTTCTCGTAGACCACATAACTGATGCTGACAGCTGGAATCACCTTCATGAAGTTGGGGGCCAAGCCCCTGTAGAGGCCAAAGGCTCCCTCTGTCTTGAGGATATGCTTGAAGAGGCCCCGCATGGTCACTTCTGGGGCTCCCTCGATGGAAGCTAAAAAGACAAGCCGTTTTGAGAGATGTCAGGAGCCCGATGCATACTATGAGATTTCAAATCACACAGCCCCAAGATCTGCATTCTGTGTTTTAAAGAGCCGGGAATTACAGCTCCATGACTGGTTGGCTTCAATTCAGCATGAGTGCATACCAAGCAGCAACCGGTCAATGAACCAGAGAGTATGGATTTTGGAGTCATTGAGAAACAAACTACAAAAACTGCAGAAGTCACGTGACCAGACAGACCTTTGATGTGATCCAGCAGAGCTTTTCATATGTTCCAAGCCCCACTTTGTCGTACTTAGAACCCATGAGTAATGAATGCAATGTGCGTCCATTCTGCCTTGTGGCAGAATAATGTATAATGGGCAGCTACATTTGTATAATGGGCAGTTACATCTACATTAAGACATTAAGTCAGCAGCTAGGTCTCTTCCCTCATACTTCTGAAGTATCCACTGATGGCTAAAGACCGTCCTCGCATTAAGCTAACCCCAAGAACCTCTCCAGCACTCGTACCTTGAGCCTGCATCCGCGTCCGTACCAGGGCGAGAGGATAACTGGCCAGTTGCCCACAGGTGCTCGATACAGTACCACACGCCAACAGGACAAACACACCAGGGTCGGCGCTGTTTACCGCATACCGCTGCAGCCAGGTGTTTTTTAGTGTCTAGATGAAAATCACAGACAAGCGAAGTGTTAGCCGAAATTGATCACTACAATACCATAAGTTCTGTAAAAAGACAATGTTTCTGGGTAAGGGTTTGGAAACCTTGGGAGAGTTGCTGCCAGTCAGCATAGACAATGCTGAGCTAGACCATGGTTTGACTCAGTAAAAAAGCAGCTTCCCACATCCCCTATGACCTACAGCATGAGGTATGCCCGTAGCTTCAGATATCTGTGCTGTTCATACTGCAGGGTGGGTGGTGAAACTGCGGCTTGGCAGGTTCTCGGCTGTCGGGCCTCTTACCTCATACACTGCCAGGTCTATCCCAGCATACGGAATGATCCCCAGCATATTGGGGATGTAGCCTTTGTAAAAAGCGGTCATCCCTTCTTTTTTGAGGATGTTCTTGGCACAGTCCAGCATGCCCAAGTACTGCCCCGTTTTGCGCAGGGCCATTCGGGTCTTCAGAACCTAACCAAGCAGGAGAACAGAAGGGTCAGGAATGCAAGTAGCAGGCTGAGCAAGGGGAGTCTTCCCCAAACTATGATCAAAGAGAGGGCATTAAACTACTGAGCAAGTACCATATAAGCATATTCCCCCCCCCCCCAGCAATTCTACTAATTGACATACCATCAAGAAAGCCGCCACAGCATCGCTAAACGTTTGAAACCGGCCTTGAGTGATACCCAGTGGCAAAAGGGACAACACAGACTCTTGCTTGGCCACAAGCCAGCTCAGAGACTCACCTCCATGGGGTAGATGCTGCTCTGTGCAATGGCTCCTGCCAGAGAGCCTGCCACCAGCCGCTCGTGAATCCTCAGCACCTCCTGGTCAGTGCCAATGAAGCGTTTGATCTACAGGAAAGGACAGTGTGCAGTTTTAGGGGACAGTCTAGGTCATTCGCATCCTCCTTGCTGCCACTCCCCACATGCACCAATGCGTCTCATTCACCCGTGTCTGGCGTCCATGACACAGTGCTTTTACCTGTTCATAGGCCATGAATTTGATGGCAGACTCTGGGGCAATCTTCAAGACATTGATGCCGTTCCCTCGCCAAAGGGACCTCGTGCCGCCTTCTCTGATCATCTGGGTAAAGCCCCCAACAATGCACATGTTGTTAGTGCGAGAAGCATGGACCTGAAAAGGAACGGGGAATCTCCGATCACATCCAGCCCTAATAGTTCATGTTCGTTTTAGGCAAAAGACAGCATCTCTTCCCTAAGCGCAAGTTTAATAGTGAGGTTTTCATCTGCCTCACTATTTAAACAGGAAAAGAGGGATCTCTCATTAAAGACCAATAACATTCAGTGACCTCTGGAATAGCATTGTTTAGCGGTGGGGGAGGGGAGAAAAAGGACTTTAGAAGGAAAAAAGAACAGATGATGAAAAATGAGAATGGTCAGTCCTGACCAACACTATGCAAAGTTCAAATTCCTTGTTTAGTCATGTGCTTTCCAACAGCAATTATGCTCCTCTGCCCTTTGAGCCCAGAACAGGAAGAACTGCCAACGAGTCACAGGTTACCTCATGTCCAGCAAGAGCACTCAGAACCAGTTCTAAGGGAGCAGTGGCTGTGCCAAGGTTGAGCTGCTGACGAGGCCGAATGACCCGCCCACTCACAAACAGCTCATGGGCGCTTTATGAATGGCAAACACACCAGATGCATTTGCCGCTGCACCCATATGCAGAAGCAGCAGGGCTGAGAGAAGGGGCTAGAGTGGGTCTTCCCTGTTGGTCTCTGAATTATACAACAGAGACACTGCCTAGTTTTACACCAAGGAGAAGCACCTTTAAGACTACCCAATTCATTGAGCACAAGAGGTCCACTTAAGAACACGCTGAAATAAACTGGCTTGAGACAATTTGATTTTTGCTATGACAGACTAACACAGCTGCCTTTTTGAAAGCTGGGACCTAATTTTACATCTTCCATGTTTCAAGGAGGGGACACTTAAGTCTTGCAACAGGCATGGAGACAGAAGTTTTGTGGTGAGGGGATCTAACGGTGCAGGAAACGTAGGAAGAGCCCTGCTGGATCAGGCCCAAGGCCCATCTAAGCATCCAGTTCCCCACAGCAGCGGACTCTGGGAAGCTCACGAGCAGGAGATGAAGGTAAACCCCTCTTGCAACATTGCTCCCCTGCAACTGGGATTCAGAAGCCGAGCACAGCCTTCACAACTAGTACCAGTGATAGACCTGCCCCTCCATGCATATGTCTAATTGCCTTTTAAAGCTATCGAAGCTGCTGGTGGCCATCACCCCATTATGTGGCAGCAAATTCTGTAGACTGGCTATATGCTAGGGAATCTCGTATGTATAGTGTTACTTAAAAACTGTCTCACTACTTCTTAGCCATTGGGTAAATGTTGCCTGCACACTTTTACATACATCTCCACAAGCAGAAGGACTAGAGACTTTTTATTAGTGAAGGATGAGCGTGCGAAGAAGGGGGACCTGGTATTATTCTTAGGGGCATGGCTGCCCCTTCTTCTATTGAATCATGGTGCTGGGATGGGGAACAAAAGCAGCATGGAAGAAAAGAGGCCCCTCTCACCTGCATGAGTACTTTCAGGCGGTCCAGAGGAGCGGTACACGTCCTGGACACGGCCCCTGCACCTCCACCTGCAACCAGATGTCGCCACCACATACCGGTCTGCCTCTCTTCCACAGTGAATTCATCTGGTACTGTCAGATTCTCCCCCACATCAAAAATCTGCAAGGCAACAAGACAAGGCATGAGCACAGCTGTGTGCTTCGGCAGTACAAAGACAAGCACTGAGACATCCCCATAGGGTCCGGTCCTCACTCTGCCATGCTTCAAGATGAAATATTTGAACGGGGGGGGGGGGATTTTAAAAAAATCAACCCAGGCGTACTATTTAAAACCCACATCTCGTTCCCAGAACAGCAGCAGCTTTGTTCTCCTCCTGCACACGGGGCACAATCTACAAAATGTGCCAGAGGGCACTGGGAATCAAGCCTTCATCAAGGCCCTCTGCACCAGAACAGTTCCACTTCAGAAAAACTGGACGGCTGCCAGCCCTGCCGCATTCAGAATGACTGGCCAAGGGGAACGGCGTGGGAATGATCTGGAGCTGACAGGCTGGGTCTGACTTTACGACAGGGCATTAAAAGTGCCACATTTATCAGCGAGGACTCCTATCAACTTCTGGACTTGGCAAGCTGCTAACTAGCAGGAGCCAGTCACTCGCACACATTGCGATCTGGTGAAGCAGCTCACTTGCTTTCCCCTCCCTGAGGAAATGTTCTTTCACCTGTGCCAGAGGACTTTAGGAGACAGGCCAGAATGCAAAGAATCAGAATGGGAGAGGCCAAAGCAAGGATCAACCAGAGCGAGAAGAGAAGCTGACTAGCAATAAAAACTGCTGATAAAAAAGCCACTAAGAAGCATGGGGGGGGGGGGGAGGAAGAGTTGCCACAAATCCAGCCACTGGTTGCCCCCACATGCTGCACACAAGCCCTTTAAAGGCTTCTTACTGTTGAATGCTTCCAGTACAAGATGATCTCTGGGATGTTCTCCACGGGGTGCAAAAGGTGGTAGTCGCGCCATTCATTCCAGTCAATTGTCATTGTCCCATTTTTATCCATGCTGCAAGAAATCAAGTTAGAAAAGGCACGGTGAAGAGGAGGTCAAAAAGGGGGTGGGTGGTGCCTCTGTCTCTCTCAAGCAAAAGTGACCACTGAGATTCAAAGAGAGTTAAGCAAGTTTATGAAGGTGGGATTGTTCTCTCCTATTCAGATAGGTCAGTGAAGCTATGGACATAGGAAGCTGCCTCCTAGACGGACCAGACCCTTGGTCCACCCAGGAGTCTGGCACTGTTGTCTCCACTGGCTGGCAGTGGCTCTCCAAGGTTTCAGGCAGGAGATCTCTCTACCCTACTAGAGACTCCACCTGGGTCCTTCTGCGTGTGCCCCACATGTGCATCTGCTACTAAGCTATAGGAGAGTACCGTAGCCAGTGGCGTCGCTGGAGGTGGGGCGGAACGCGTTGCCTTCGCCCCACTAAATGGCTTCAAAGTCGAGGGGGCAGGGCCGCCTCGTGCTGGAGAGTCAGCGTGGTGCGGAACTTAGCGTTCCACCCCACCTCCAGCAACGCCACTGACCGTAGCTTTGTATATGCCTGTGTGTACGTACAAATGGAGCAGAATGAGATAGCAATGTGGTGGATGAACTGTGTTACTTCAGACTGAGAGTGCAGGAGGGAAATCACATCTTTGAAGGCTCACTCATGTGAAGAATACTCTAGAAACAAAATACCAACACAGCAAGAAATAGCCTGAGATACTGTTACAACCTTTTCTCCCTGAAAAGGATCTTTTTTGGTACAGTACTTGCAGAAAGTTAAAGTATGGGAGAGCAATAAAAAGTGCCCCCCCAACACACACAGCCTGAAGTGGTACAGTCCACTCCACCACCAGGACTCTGCCATTTCCTTCTGCTGCAACTGCTGGCCAGACATTATTCAGAAACCTTGTTGGCTTCCATAGGGCCTTTCTCATTGCCACTCCAGGGCTTCAGAACTGCCTTTCCATGATGGGGCTGGAAATGACAAACATTTTGCTTTTGTTGTGCTTTGGGGAATTACCTGGTGCTGTTTGACTATTCTATGGATGTCAAACACATGTTAAAACACTCCCCTCCCAGTGTTTCAGGGAAGGTTAAAGATATTTGTTCTGACTGACCTTTCCCAATTATTCCTGATCACTTTTTTGGCTCTCTCTCTGGCTCTCTCTCTCTCCTCATTTGTGTTTGCTTTTTTAAAAAATGCGATGCTGCTGATTTGAAGCCTTATTAGTCTATGTGTTTTGTTTTTGCTTTTACTATATTGTTTAAAAAGTGCATTTACTGTAAGTCACCTTGAATTTACTAAGAAAGGCAGTGTTGAAATGTTCTAAGAGCAAAAAATATATACTGTTGTATGTTACTTGGGGCGAGGGTCGAATAAGGCACGTGGTGGTTCCTTTTCTTTTTTAAAGATGGATTGCGCACCACTGTGGATGCATCAGCCGAAAAAGTACATTTCAAAAATTACCCAAAAGACATTCTTTAATAAGATTTCAAAAAGGTTTATGAAAAGAGGTTTCCTAAGTGTGAAATCCTCTGCCACCAAGCTCTACCACCTTCACACGGAAGAGGGAAACCAAACAGGTACACAGGACACAAGGAGTCAAACAAGAAAACACTGTAGTACTTACTAGGTGACAGGACCCCAGAAGTGCCCCGTCCTTATTCTGACATACAGACAGTCAGGCAGACAGAGGGAAGGATGCAAAAAGGGAGAAAGGGACAAATAAGTGATCATTAGAAGTTAGTGCCACATGCATACTGCAGAAAGCAGCTCAGTGTGTTAAGCCGCAAGTACATACGGAAGCAAGCACTGGTGCAACGCACATTCCTTCAGAAAGCCTCTTTACACTCACCCTGCAGCACTGCATTGTGGGCTACAAGGATAGCAGTACAGAAAGTCTGGCAAAACCACAAGGACCTCTTTCCTAGCACCAGACAACAAAGGCAATTATGCTTGCCTGCATGCTAGCTAACCATCTCCAAATCACACAGGTTAACACCTTTTTGGTCTGCTGTACAGGACAGAAAGTTATAACCGCGAGCTCCTCCCTTAGCAGATGCCATTCTGCAGAGACAAAAAATGCTGCTGTCTCGAGAAGCTGTGTTTGCTTTTGGTGTCACACGGTCTCATGCATTCTGCTTGCACTGTGTCCTAGCTTCAAATTGCCCCTGTGATTCCAGAAAGGACACGCTGGACTGCAATGTGACCAGTATCCTAGCATTATTTACTATAGAGATAGGCAGCGAGATGGTTTCACCAGGTGCAGTTTTAGAGGGGGAGGAAAAGAGACAGAAACAAAGAGAAAGGAGATCAACGTAATGCCTTGCACTGTATTCTCCAAAGCGGAAACACTGGATGCAGCAGCACACTCACCTCTTGAGGATTTTCTCAGCCTGCTGCTCAGAGATCTTGACTCCCAGATCACGAAGGGACTGCATAATCTCCTGGGCATCAATGCGGCCTGTGGAGAGAACATGAAAAGTAAGCACCAAGTTCCATATTCAGCCTCACCCACCACCCAACCGCAGCCTCACCCACCACTACCCAATTGTAATAATTGAGCTCACCATCATTCTTTTTGTCCAAACTCTTGAAGACGAGCCTTAGTTTCTTTTCATGGTCTTGGAGGTAATGAACGAACTCCTCAAAGTCCAGCTGCCCATCCAGGTCCTTATCACCAGCTTTGACAATTTTCTGGAGGAAAGAACATAAAATAGATAAGCTTAGTCCATACAACCGAACTCTTGTCAAAATAGGCACACTGACTATAACTACCAGAACGACCTCTTAGAACCAGTGGCGTAGCTAAGGGGGTGCTGGGGAGGGTGCTGTGCCCCAGGTATCACACCTTAGGGGGGTGCTAGGGGATGCCAGAAGCCTCTTCTAGCACCCCCCTGAAACTCCCCCTTTTCCCACAAAAACTCACCCGGGGGGCCTCGAAAGATCCGTTCTCCTTTGCGCAGGCCTGCAGAGGCCTCTGCAGGCCTGTGCAAAGAAGAACAGACCTCTGGAGGCTCCCCAGGGTGAGTAATTTGCTATCGATGCTGGACCCCAGTATCTGCAAGGCGCCAATACTGGGGTCCAGCTACTGCGCAAGTCTATTTTAACTTTAAAACAGCGCAGCTAGTGCCCCAGGTGCCAGGAACCCTAGCTACGCGCCACTGCTTAGAACCTAATCTTACAAGAGGTATTTGCGACCCACAGTCAGACTTAACACCTCTCACTCTTAAAAGTAACCTGCTAGCAATGTCCTAGACATCCAGAACGACTTCCTATACAGGGGTCCACCAATAGTCAAAAGCAGCAAGCAGAATTTCAAGGTTGGCAACTAGCAGGAAAGGAGACAACATAGGGAAGCAGGGTATATCATCCAAAATAGTGCCAGGGCAGCATTTTGTGCTGCGACGTGGCATCAGTATCATGGGTTGGAAGAGAAGAGCTGCTATAAACATCCCCACAGGGGCTACGGCTGCAACCCTATGCACAGGTTCCTGGGAGTAAGCCCCTGTGAACTCAATAGAGCTGAGTAGAAATGCATTGTACCATATGAAGTTCTGTGAATCAGAACTTTCCCAGTTCAAATCTCACATCTGCCATGAACTCACTGGGTAGGCCACCAGCAAGCCACTCCCCTCTTAGTCTCAATCTTCCCCATCTACAATATGGGGATAATACTACTGTGCAAGGATGTTGTAAAGAAAGATTCCATCAATACACAAGGTGTTTTGGACACTCAAATTATTATCATCCTTCCCACCATTTGTGTCCTGCTTCCTAGGCATCAGGTGCAGAAGAGGCAAACTTAGTTTCTGTGAAATAGGAAGTGAGAAAATAGAAGCTCACCAGCAGCTAGAAAAAATGGGTCATGACCATGTGGAACCCCATTTTTCAACTGTACACAATCAGCAATTTCTGGAGAAAAACTAACTAACCATAGTGAGAAAGGTCTGTTGGCTAAATGAAAGCTAGCATTAATCGACAATATCCTTTTAAAAAGTGGCAATCATACAAGGGTGAACTGGTTTGGTCACCCTGCAATTCTGCACTTGAGCAAGATGTTGAGGAAAACTAGATTTCAGGAGCAAAGAGTCTCTTTGCAGAACAGATTAGGAAAGGGCAAGATCAGGCTGCTTGGCAAATAAGGAAACTCCAGCCATAACATTCCTCTTCGCTCCCTTGAGCAAGAAGTGGAACCTTGAGCACAGCCCGTACAGGCAGGTGAGCAGCAACCCTAGACCTCAGCAGGCACCTTCTCTGCCATTCTCTGTGCTTAGGCGTCAAGACATTTATTCAAGGAGATCAATGTTGAAAACTGGCCAGGAAAGGCAAGGTCTCTCCCTGCTGGTTCTCCTTCACATGGTTCAACTGGGCTTCCTGCTGTAATTTCCACATAGCACAAGGCTGTGAGTCAGTGAGCTTTTCATTCAACACTTTGGGTACCAGGCTAGATGCTTAGCAGCTGCCTGTAAGATTAGAGCCTGCCAAAACCTAGCTTTCATAGTAGAAGGCAGTTTCTTGAGTCAGACCTTTGGTCCAGCTCAGTACTGTCCACACTGGCCAGCAGCAGTTCTCCAGAGTTTCAGGCAGGGGTTTTTCCCTGCCCTACCTGCAGCTGCTGCCAGGGACAGAAATCTGGAGCTTTCCCCGTGCAATGCAGGTGCTCAACAATGAGCCATGGCCCTTGGCTTCACTTAAGACTGTGAAAAGACCTAATGAGCAAGGGCAATGGGTTTGCATACTTATTGGCTCCCTACTGAGATGGTAAAACGTTTCACATTGCATAAGAAATACAACCTCCCCTCCCCCTCCTCCCGGATTATGCCAAACCTGCATCCATAGGAGAGGTCCTTCCTCTGAATCAGCTATACTTAGACCTCAGGAGAACTCAATATCTTTCCTGGCCTAACCTTAATAAGTGCACCCAGCTGTCATTTGCGGTGACCTTTCATGCAGCCAAGGAGGCTCTAATCTGCAGACAGTCATATGACAGTCATAAAAAAGCAGAGATAGAAGTGATCACGGTTTGTGAGTTAAAGATAGGCAGACATCTGCTGGCATGCCGGCTGATAACACCTCTTTGGCTTTGAAATGGGGATGAGCACCACACCCTAGAGTCGGACACGACTGGACTTAATTGTCAGGGGTCACCTTTACCTTTACCTAATAGAAACTCCTAGAGTCAGACACGACTGGACTTAATTGTCAGGGGTCACCTTTACCTTTTTTTAATAGAAATATAACCCTTGAAGCTGAGACGACGATTGCGAAGTCATAAACCAGGCCCTGCAAAATCCTGGCTTTCTTCTCCAGAAGGACTACCATGACAGGCACAGAGGGCGATGGGGTAAAATGCTGGCAAGTGGGTGTCCCTGGCTGGTCCTTCTGAGTTATCTGTCCTTGCTGAATCTGCACTGCAGCGACGCAAGCCATTTCTCAAGTTACAACACTCGGTTCACATCACCATTGGTGCTGAAATTCTTGCCTGCATATGCACAGGAGCCTGACATTAATCTTCTCTCTCTGAGACAGTTGGAGCTCCGATGCCAATTTTATGCTTAGCAAGTGGAACACGGAGTTTCTATATCCTTCTCCTTGCATTTGCTCCCTAATTTCTCCACCCCCGTCTTTCTAATCTTCCCCCTTGCAACCTAACTGTCAGGCCCGAGGAGGCCAATTCCACAAACACAGCTTTGCCCAGCCTGCTACCTAGCATCACGAACACCACCCAAAATACCACTCTACACTGTGAAAAGGATGGATCATCGTCATAGGAGATGAGCCTGGCCGACTCTGTGGCCTTGCAACTTCTCCGCCAAGGCATTGCAAATATTTGCCTCTCTACAGGCAAATGAATCTAGTCTCCTCTTGTTGCTTTATCTTTTTAAAGAAAATTGAAGAGCCTCTGTTAAGTGGAGCAGTTTTTGATTTAGTTGGTTAGCAGAGGGCACGTTGGCTGCCTGACCGTAGGAAGAAGCTAAAGGCAACACTAGGAGAAAGAGAAGGTCGTTTTGCAGAATCCCCAATTCCTCATGAAAGCAAGCTAATTTATTTCGTATATATTAACTGGCCAGCTTACCAGAAACCTGGTGGCAGTGCAGCGAGGAAACAGGGGAGCATCATAATAAATAAGCCACTCAGAACCAACAGGCCTGTCTGTACATGTGCACCTACCTTCACCCTTTTCTGTTTACAAAAGAAACTTGGAGCTGACAACATTTGCAAGCATCCCACTCAGCTGCGGTAGAGAGGAGGCAAGAGAGGCAAAGTCCACTCCATCAGCCACTGGGCTCCTCCTCTCCCAGACCTGCCCCATGCAGTGGTCACGGCACTTAAGTGTGCTTATTCTCTTCTTCCCTTCCTGTCCCTTTCCCCCCAATAAACTGTAAGCTATTATTTCAGGCCTGTGGTACATAGGAAGCTGCCTTATAGGCAGAGCCAACCTATGCTCTCTCTAAAACAGCAATGCCCACCTTGACTGGCATCAGCGCTCCAGGGTTTCAGGCGAGATCATTTCCCAGCCCTATCTGGAGATGCTGCCAGAGACTGAACCTGGGACCGTCTCCATGCAAACAGGGGCTGTTCCACTGAGCTGTGTGAACTGCTTCGAGTGCATGGGCATAAAGACAGGATACAAACACAGCCAAACAAACAAACAAAATATTATAGATAATCAGCACTGGTTACCCTGCATGCTTGGAAAGCAAACAGGCAACATGTGCTGTGTTCTGAATCAGACCTGTACCACCAACAACCAAGCATTTATGGCCTGTCAGGTGCTTGACAGCTCCGCTCAAGCAAGAAGCCAAAAATTGGAAGTCTGTCAAGCCCTTCAGCTGCCATGTGGCGATGTGTCACAAATGGTGCAGGCCTGTTTGAGGAACATCTGTCAGTTTGTCAGCCTTGCTAGAGACACAAACCCCTGAGCTGCAGCAGACACCCAGACCTCTCCATTGCATTTAATGACACCCTGGTTAGACCACTGGGGTACAGCCCATGTTTGCAAAGAAAAGCTCTGCAGTCATTAGCAGCCATCCTTCTGCCCTTTACAGATCCTACACCTTTGCCCCTCTTTAACACAGCTACCCATCCTACACATGCCTTTGGTTTCCTTCCCTGTCACATTTAGTTTCTGTTGCACATCTCTCCCCACCCTATTTTTAGGGTGCAGGTAGCACTGCTGTAAAGTTACAGGCAGAAGCAGTCCCAGGAGATCAAGAGCTTGGCAGAGTGCACAGCCCGGAGGCGTTTTTAAAGAGTATATGGCGAAATTCTATCGAGGTTGCTCATCTTGATCTTCATGAAACTGATGGGGAAAGGAAGGATTTCCCCCATCCTGTTCGTTCGTTCGTTCGCTCGCTCGCTCGCTCACTCACTCACTCACTCACTCAAACAAGAGCCAATCACAAACCAAAGAATGGGAATATCTATGCTCCATGCAGGTAATGTGGGGCAGGGCGCCGAGACCGAGTGTGGGGAAAACTCAGGCTAAAATCCCCACCACATCAAGAAGCTCACTGAGTAGCCTTGAACAAACAGTACCTCTCAGCACAATTGATATAGGATGCTGCCTCCCGCTGAGTCAGGACCTAGGTCCATCTAGCAGTGTTATTGCAAACACTGACTGGCAGCAGCTATCTAAGATTTCAGAAAGGGATCTTTTACCAGCATGCAAGGCACATACTCTTCTACTGAGCTACAGCCCCTTTCTCAAATGAGGAGGGAGAATACACAGAGAAACTATCAAGACTGAAGCCCACCCCAGATCAGGGAGCCAATGCCTAAAGTGTTGGGCATGACCTTGGTGGAGGGGGGGGAGGATCCAGGTTCCATTTTCCGCTCAGCCATTGAACTAACCAGCAGCCAGGCCAAAACACAGCAACTGACTTCTCTTCCCTCACATAGAAGGGGAGACCATGTACAGAGGTCCTCAGAAGGAGGGACAGTGACAAAGCAAGCAGAAAACGGACCAGGAGAGCTCAGCAAAGTATTTGTACCACTTCTTAGCCCCATCCTTACCTGCTTCCATTGACGGTAGGTGGAAAATTCCTGGGAAGGAATTAAGAGGCTCAGCTGGAAGATGGGCTTGAATTCAGCAGGCAGCCCCCTGGACTCGAAGTACTCAAATTCCACCTGGGACTCGCCAAACGTAGGCACATAAAGACAGAGGCAGAGCATTTTCCCCGAGCCGCTCAGCTGCTCATGCCAACTCCACGTTGTAGGTTCAGAGGGTGGGGAGGAAATGCCGGCAAGTCTCATGACACATGCCTATGAGCTGTCTTGCTGAGCTGCCATTGGCTGCCAGAGTCCTGCCCTTTTGCTTAAAAGGGAAGCCATCTGTAGTTTAAGCCCTTCCAGGAAGCCAAATCTGACAAAAACATGTGACTCCAGCTGCGGATTGCTCAATGCCTTTTGTGTAAAAGGAAAAAGTCCTGCGTCACTTTCACTGGGAGGCAAAATTAACCCTTGGCTGCCTCTCTCAGACTTCAGAGCTGCATCGCGACTGGCGGCCATGGAAAGATATGCAGTTACACAGGAAAGGCCAGATCCACAGTGCATCTGCCAGGTGCTGAGTAATAGGGCGTAGCCCACATCTGATGGGCATTTCGGATGCCCAACTTGGCATCTGAACATCCTTGTAATCCTTCTACGTATGAATACAAGTGGAGGTGGCATTTTAAAATGGATGCGCCAAGCATGTAGGGTAGAGAGAGAGGAAAGAATTGGCCCCTCTCTCACCAAATAAAATCTGATCCTCATTTGAGACAAGGCACAAAAGCCTCTCAGTCAGGGCTTGTATTGACTTGTCACAACTATTTTTGTTTTAAATATTCGTGCTCTGCCTTTCCACCTTTTCAACCCACAAAGCAGCTTACAGCAATAAAGGCACACTTAACCTAACGTGAACATTGCCGCCACAAAGGCAGCAGAGACACACACTTAAGAACGGGAAAACTCTGCTGGATCACGCTTAAGGCCCATCTATGTCTTGATGTCTCCCCCATTTGCCCACCAGCTGCCTCTGGGAAGCCGACGAGGAGAAGAGAAACGCTTCCTCACAGCTGCTCCCCTGCTCCTTGCCTCCGAACCTGGAAGCCATCATAACCAGCAGTCACCAATCCCCTTTTAAATTCCCTATGAGGGAAGAGATTACTTTTGTGCAAAGTAGCACTTCCTTTTGTTCACCCCAAATCTCCTGCCAGTAAACTTCATGGGATGACCCCTAGTTCCAATGTTGAGAAATGGAATTCTGTCGTTCCAAATGCATTCTGGACTCTCTTAACCAGCCACCAATGCCCTCCGTTTGCTTTCTGGCAGGGGCTTAAGCCTTTTCCATTTAGACTTTCTGCTGTTTTTAGTTCCTGCTTAGCTTTTATGAGTTTTCGATTATTGGTTGCTGTTACGAGCCTGATTCCTTTGTGTTTTCCTGCTGTCGTTATTTTCATGGCTGTGTTTTATTTGCCGCTTGTTTCCTATTTTCATTGCCTTTATACAGTAGTTTAGTGTGTTAATTGTGTTGTACAGTACTTGCTGTTGAGCCAGACTGGTCATTCCACTTACAGAAGGAAAGGTGGCACAGAAATGCTTTTAACTATATAAAAAATAAAAATACTGTAGTTAAGCCGGGTCTTGGAACGGAGTTTCACCAAGCAGGTGCCACCGTTGAGGCCCCCACCTGTAAAGACCCCAACACACAGCTCATGTACCACAGTTTCAATAATTTACCTACAGTGCTGAGGCCATGTTCCAAAGGTACATTGACAAGGATGCACCTTCCTGTGAATATCTATGCCCTCAACCACAGTGGATATACTAAGCACGTGGCCTGGATCTATTTTGGTTGTTTAAGTGGAAACAAAAGAGCCTCCAAGTTACAAAGGGCCACTCCTGCAAGGTCTGTCAAGGTTTGTACTGAAGCATATCTCACAGATCACTGTGTTCAGTGCTGTACAAACAAGTATGAATATTCCCTTCCTGCAAACAAATTTCTGTTTTGAATATTCTGCTGAGTTGAGAGAGAGAAAGAAATAATCCTGTCCCTCCCTTTTGAGCATTCTGGGAGACAAGCATTTCCAGAGATGAGCAAGCAGCTAGGTAGTAATTTTCATTCCATCAACTCTGACCCGTGGCTGCCAAGGCTGTCGGACAGAGCAATTGACTGACGGAGCACATGACTCATGCAAAAGGCACCAGGGTCAATCTGTGGCACTGCCAGTTATTAAAAAAATAATAAAGGGCATCCCAGGTAGCTGAGAACAAAGTCCTTTGCTCAAGATCGTGGGAGAGTTGCTGTCTGTCAGGGTAGGCAACGCTCAGCTAGATGGCCAAATGGTTTGACTCAGTATAACAGCTTTCACTGGAGCTGTGAGCAAGCAGTGCACTGGCTCCCCGAGTTGCAGGCATCCAATTTACAGATGGCTGCATTGGTGCTTTTGCACAGGTGCACTATATCCTTTGGCGGTGCTTTTGCGCAGGCGCGATAGTGCTGGACCGGCAAGAACCAAATGTTTCAACTTAAGTACAGACACCTGGAACCGAACCTGCACTTACCGTAAATAGAGAACTTTGTGTACACAGAATCGCTGCAAGAGAGAAGTCCCAGGAACAGTGGCAACTTCAGGTTTCAGAGGCACTGGGGCTAAAGCCCTGAAAGTGTCCCCTCCCATGATGTGCTCCCTTGTGCTCTGGAAAACATTTTAACCAACGATTCCACCAGCTACTTGCCACCTCCAATGGTGCCCAAGAATTAGGCAGCAGACAGACACAAGTCTCCTGCACCTATTCCAACGGCATGAAGGAGAATTGTCACACGCTGGCTGCCTGGCAGGAGACGGGCAAGAGGTCTTTCACCACTGGCACCTTTCACCAGGTTTCGGCTGGTGAGACCAAGCAGGATTCATCCACTGCTGCTGCCTACTCCCCATCGCCTCCTCACAGGGCCCACAGCTGGGTGAGGAAGGTAAGCAGCTACAGGAGAAGCCGACAAGCATCCCCCACAAGCTCTGGTTTGCCAGGCAGTAATGGGGAGCTTGCTCCCTTGCTGCCAAGGCATGGGTGTGGCTCCCTGAAGACTACGCCACCAGACCCCACCTGTGGAGCCACCCCCGTCTAGGAAAGGCTACTGCCCACCTTGCAACCCCAGGTGGGCTTGCCTCAACCCTCCAGAGATTACCAACACTGGAGTTGACCGGGGAATCCTTGGTTAAATGCTAGCTTGTTGCTTCCAATTTACATGGCCCTTGCTCAATTTCTTCCCCTATTTCTTTTAACTTAACAGGGCTATACCAGAAATGAGAGCTACTGGCTTTTTGTTTTGTTTTTTCTAAACAGTTAAAATACTGTAAATGCAAAGTAGCAAAGCTACGAAAAGACTAACCAGCTCCGTTGCTCCTTCCATACCAAGCTCCAGAGCTTTTTTGCATCCTTTCCCCTTTCTGCTTAGTGCTGTGTATTTAGGTCACAAGTTTGTGGCTAGTGTAAGTACCATACAATTCCCTCTCTGGTCACAGAAGCAGTCTCTCCTTATAATTAGGATCATAGGACAACGACGCCTACTGAATCAGTCACTTCATCCATCTAGGTCAGTATTGTCAACACTGACTGGCAGCAGCCCTCAAAGGCAAGGGTCTTTCCCAGCCCCACCTGGAGATGCTGCAAAGAATTCCATCTGGAACCTTCTGTTGGACTGCCAAGCTCCAGTTCCGCCCCCGGAGTAGGCGGGTGGAAAAAAAAGAAGAACAAGCCAGCTCAAAGTCTTAAACCTGTGACATACCACCTGCGTCAGGGTGGTGCGTTGCGAGAGTAGCATTCAGTTGTGTGCGCCTCCAATTGCACTCTGAAGTGGTACAGCCCAGACACCAATCAATATGCAGTTGCTACCCCTGGCAGCTCCACTACCTCTGATCCTCTCTTCCCCACTGCTCTCTCTCAATCCCAACCCTCACTAGGAAGCCTGCTGTCATGCTTCTTTCAAGCTTTCTCCTAAGAGTGCTGCCTGCCCTGTCTCTCTGTGACAGTAAGGCAGCTCAGTCAATCACTACCCAACAGTAGGACGGAACTGAATCACATGATCTATCTAGAGTTGAAGCTGACCTCCTCAACTTGGGGGGTGGTGGTGGTGGTATTTTGACCAGGACTGTTTACATCGGCACAAGTCCACAAACCGTTATGGGGTCTGGTAATTTAACTTCTTAGGATTCTCAGCTTTCACTGGAAAGAAAAGGATTAAACCAAGTTTCTAGCCCTCAAGGCCAACTTACACACTTCAAATTTTGTTTTATTGTATTAAGTTGCACTATCATTTTCCCAAGGTGGAGAAGGGGGTGGTCTAAGCAGAATTTCCAAGAACTCAGCTGTTACAACAATGAGAGAGAAAAAACCCTCCAGGCTGAAAGCAGGAAGTGACGCCGAAACAAAATTAGGCTACTAACGCGAATAAAGCCTCAGAGGCAATATTAAAAAACAGAAGCAGTGGTAGTTTTGGCACTGTTGACTCCTTTACCAGACCTGCCTCGTAAGAGCAAATTGTACAGGAAAGGCAGGACACAGACATTACACCAGTGGAAGGAAGAAAACCTCCCGTGCTATAAATTCTGACCAATTAAAGTTTAATTATGTCTCTGCAGCCTGTGTGCTCACCGGGTAAGCATTTTAATTATAGATGAAGAATAGGAAAAGCATTTCCAGCCACCTGTGTTCTCTGGTTAAGAAAAACCTGCCTTAAGCAGACACCTTCTTGTAAAAAGTGGAAAAGTTTAAGATGTTTGAAGTCAATTGTCCGGTATCCCTGACAACACCTACAAGTGTGCTACAGAAGGGCCTTTTGAACCTTGTTTCTTGGGGCAGGAGGGGACAATAGCCACCGCTTGAGAGCCCCAGCACTGCCACCAAAGACTGCAGCTACACACGAGTGAGTGCCTGGCCCAGCAGCTTGGGCTTGGCTCTGCACCCTTCTTCCCCTAATATGTTTATTTTGCAGGGCCACTGGCGTTGCTAGAAGTGGGGCGGAACGGTAAGTCTTGCACAGCGGTAACCACTCCGTTCCATGGTGCAGGGAGTCTCTTGCGCGTTGCCTTCGCCGCTTGACTGGTTAAGACGGTGAGTGGGTAGGGCCACAATGGAACGGAGAGGTTACCGCTGTGCAAGACTTACCATTCTGCCCCACCTCTAGCAACACCAGTGCACAGGGCTAAGCAGCTACACAGCTGCACTTCGTCTTTTGGGGCACTGCCACTCCAGCCACCTACGCTTCCAGCAGCTTCAGGCCAGACAAGTTAGTGCCCCGCAGTCAACCGTGATAGTGAGGCCAAGCACTATATTCCGTCCTGAGAACTACCAACGGTGAAAAAAGCAACGTGCTCCAGACTTGGGTGCTATGACAAATGGGTGTGGTGGGAGGAATAAGGCAGATATGATCAACATTACAGTACACACAAATGCCATACAGAAGTCTTACGCCGATTGCTTCACACAACCGTTGCCCTGCCATGCCAACCTGGAATCTGGAACTCGAAGTCCCGAAAGGGGTGGGGAAAGAGAATGCCATCACCGTATTTTAGTTACCCAAGGAATAGTAAGAACTGAACAGGTAGATAAATCAGACTAGACAGACACAGGAAATCAGTGTTTAAGTTCTGCATGCAAGCACTGTTAGCACCGGTTTCAAATCTGCCTTGCAGCATTTCGTTTTCACTGTCTTCTGTAAAACACAACAATTCAACCCAAGTAGGGGCAGGAACCAGTTTAAATCCAGTTCAAATATTGGCCCCTGTGTCTGACTGCAAAGCTTTAAAGGTACTTAGATGATATGCTGCCCCTGGCATAAATTCCCCTCTCTCAATCAAATCTGTTACATGAAGCGGGAATATTTTAGCTCTGGCCTTGGCAGTCAATTCACATGACCACAGTAGTAATTACATCAAGAGATAAACTTATCCTATCCTCTAGTCTTATCAATAAGTTCAGAGTTTGACACAACCAAATTTGAAGACTTTATCAATTCAGAATGTCATGGTATTGGCACCCAGACACCCCATTTTCCAAATGCCCTGACCCTTCAAAGCCCTTTTTAATTACCAGTCCTGCCAACTGTGTCCTTTTATTTCTATTACCTAACTCGGCTTAACCTACTCCCCCCCCTCTGACGTCTGACTCCACAGAAAACAGGATCCTTGCTCAAAACCCAGATCCTCTTAGAGATCAGCTGCAGCAGGCAGGCAAAAGTTAAAAAAAAAAAAAACAAAAAAAAAACCCACCACACACCTCAGTTTTCCATCACGGCTGCTAATATGCGACCAAGCTCTCTAACCCCACTGAGCATGCTACCTCTTCTTGGCATTAAAATCTGCCAACTCAAAGTGAACAGAGTTAATCTGGAGCAGACATTTAAGATGACACAGCAGGACGTCTAACGCCTGGGCATGTGCCCAGAGCCTTGGAGATTGGAGATGTCACTTTTTAGCTCAAGTTGCAGCAGACTGCAGCTGCTTCGAAGAGCATTATGTAGTTTTTACGCAAGTCATATACCGGTACCTTGATTTGGCAACTGTTTGTTGTTCAGGTGTTAAGTTGTGTCCGACCCTTCATGATCCCATGAACCACTGTAGATGCTGGCTAAAACCTAGAAACACCTGAAGAGAGCCAGGCTGTTCCTGCAGTGTCGGCAAGCTGCACTCCCTCCAGTGCCGACGCCAGGTTGCTGAGCATCCTGGGACAACGCCCTGCATTGGGGCCCCCACAGTACTCTCAACAGGGTACTAGGCACTTAGCACTGTCACCAATAGAATACTGGGTTGGCTTGACCAGGTGGGCCTTCAGCCAGCGTCCAAACTAGCCAACCGCTTGACCCCGTCAATAGCACAGCACATACAAGTCTTTGGAGCCCAGGTTCCAGCATGGTGCCTCTCTCAGTCTTAACCCAGCACCCAGCCAGGTAAGGGTGGGTGGCAGCATTTGGTGTGCTGCACTGGTAATGTCTTGGGCATTCAGGCCCTACCCTATTCCAACCACCAACATCAGGTGGATAGAGCTTCTTTAAAGTCAGATTGCAGTGGCAGAGAGGTGGAGAATTTGCATCTGAATGGGCTATCTACAAAACCTTCCCAGGGAAGATTGGTGAGCAAGGATGCAAATCTAGGATCCAGGGGACAGTCCCCAGAGGATGTGTGGATAATCTTTCATCCCCTATGTGCATGCACTTATCAGATAACCTCAAAAAAGTTATCCCACAAATGCCCAAACTTTGAACTGACCCTATGAACTCCAAGCAATTAAAAGTTATCTCAGGAGAGATAACCTGCTTTTCAAAAAGCATTGTTACCAAAAAAGTGATGAACTTTCAGGAGGAAGAGGCACAAGAATCCACAGAGGCACAACAGCATAAGAATCGTGTCAAAGGAAAGAGAGAGAAGGAATATTTTATCTGCCAGACCAGTCAACACTGCCCAATACAGTAGGATCCTTCATTCTAGCCGTCCTCAGCATTTCTCCCTCGCAGGTCAGTCCTTGCCATGGAGATCTCTCACACAACAAAGCTCTGCCAAAGGAAGCTAAATTTCTGGAGACAAAAAAGTACTACGGCATTCACCAACAAACTAGTTTGTTAAAAAATGAACATTCATGGGCTGTCTACTTCAGATATTCTCACACTCTCTCTCACTCTCGTTTAGAGACTGCCAACTCCAAGGCAAGATGCAAGTTACCTGCTAGAGCGCAAAGCTACTCTGCCCTATACAATCTGCGATCCAATATTTAGAGAGTCGATGAGTTTTATGACCTTCCATCTCTAGAACGTTTGCATGGTGGGCCAGTTCAAGTGCCAGGATCAGGACCTTGCCGCTTGCTCATGTGCTCCTTCCTCACATCATGCACTCCTCTTGCTTTCTAACTTTAAAATAACCACCGTTTGCAAGAGCAACCAAATCAGACCAGAACCCAGAGGATCCCCAAAACCCAGTAGTGTACCAAGGGCAGGGCAGGGTGGTGGTGGTCCGCCCCGGGTGTCAAATGGGCCACTGAGTGCGCCTGAAGATCTCGAGGCAGTGGCCAGGTCTACTCTTCACTTCGAGTGGGGGATCTGAAGGTGGAGGCCGCTCTTCTCACTTTGAGTGGCTGGCAGCCCCACTCACCCCAGGTGTTAAATACCTTAGGCACTGCCAAAACCTGAACTGAAAACCCAGTTTGAATTATGGCTTCCAAGTCTAAACTATGATTGGCAGTAACCGTGGCTTGCTTGGTTTTAGATGCAACAACAAACTATGCTGAACCAGGAAGCGAGCGGGGAGGGGGGGAATCTCTGGCTCAATCCCTGGCATTGCCAGGTAGGGTTAAGAAAACACTCCCGTCTGAAACCCTGATGAGCTCTTGCCAGTTACGCAGACAGTTCGATGGCCCAATGATCTGAATCAAAGTAAAGCAGCTCCTTATGTTGCATATGAGCAACTTGGAAAGCAAGAAGGGAGGATGGCACCAGAGCCCTGACTGCCACACCATGATATAGTAATGACATCTGAACTGAACCAACAAATCTGAACCAAAGCGGACTTACAAATACTCGACTCCCCCCCTTCACCACCCCCCATTCTGCCAAGAAGCGGTTTTGGATGGTGAACTGTTTTGTAACTACCAATCTAATCTACCGATAGTCACACTGATGAAAGAGATTCCAGCTAGCTGCAGCATTTCGCATTGCTGTGTTCTTGAAAATTGGTTTATGATTAATTACGCAGGACAACAAACATAGCCGTAAAAGGTTGTGGCAATGTGGGGGCCAACAGACAGCAGAGATACTATAAATCCTTCAACTCCACTGACAGGCAGTTGAAAGCGAGGCTTCGTGTTGTATGACCAGAAAGAGAGAAGACTTTCTCCAAGTAGGCGACTGGCCTCCAGAACTGGCCTACTGGCAAACACTGGGGCACAGGAGGATGCAGACAAGTAGGTTTTCTGAACATGAGAGCTGTGCCAATGTGTCGCAGGCCCATCGATCTTAAGGGAAGGGTTTAGCTCTATGGCAGAACACAATGCTTTCCGTATAGAAAATCCCAGATTTGAGCCCTGGCATCACCAGATAGGGCTGGGAAAATGCCTGTCCCCCAAAGCAACTGACAATACTTACCGTAGACCAAGGGTCTGACTCAGTATAACGCAATTTCTATATTTCAACCTCACACATGCAAGGAAAACAACTTAATTCCACTAATTCATCTCCCCCGTGCCCCAAGTTCAGCTTACTTGCCAGAGTCAACAAAAGCATCTCTCAGTGGACTATGGAACTGGCCTTAACACAACACCGAGTTTATCTGTACCTGCGTCAGCAAAGCACTGCTTCCTAAAGCATCTCGGGATCAGCCTGCGATAGAATCAGGGTCAGCTATCACATCATAAAAGAATGAACAGAGGCACAGGTGGTGGGAGTTCCGAATTGGCAAAAAAACCCCACTCTGGACAAATATGACCCCCCTCACCGGAGAAGGCAAACCATGTTTGTTTTTTAACCTGAGTGTTATTGTTTTCCAGACACACAAAAAGGTTGAGGGGCTGGATGGCATCTGAAGTGAAGGCATCTTCTGGTCTTTGCCACTGGCCAGATGACTAAGGACCTGGGATGTTGCAACCCCCCCCCCCCCCCGTATGAACACCATTAAGAAAGCCAAGATCAGCTTTCGTCCCCATCAACAGCTAGAGGACGGAACAGCTGCAGGAAGTTCGCCTCTCCATCCCGGCCTGCAAAGATCTCTGCTCAACAGCCAGTTGACTGGTGAACTGGAGAAGAAAGTGGAGGCATTGGCCAGAGGACTAAGAAGCTCCTGGATCGTTTTTTATTGTTATCATAAGCTGCCTTGCAGGAGTCATTTTAACTGAAAGGTCGGGTATACCTCTCTAAAGAAATAGATATTCTACCTGCCCGTGACATGTTAAACTAGGCCCATGTATGTACTTCTCTTCCATGGGGGTTCCCTAGTTCATTTCATAATCCTTTCAGCTCACAAACGATCATCGTTACTCAGCACCCACCAGAACCAGTGTTTCTGATTTCGTACCAGAAACTGCAGAAATGCAGCAAGGCACATGCAAGTCATCCATCACCTGCTTGCCACCTTGCTTAACAGTGGCCTCTGCAAGTTGTGTGCGCACTTTTAATTACATTAACCAAAAGAGATAAATTGTTTGGAACCTTTCATATTATGCTATGAAATGAGCCACCCTGCTGTTCATTATTGCACCCACACAAGATACATAGCCCTCCCCGCCCCATACACCTGCAGGGCTATGCTCCCAGTGTCAGCAGACTTAAGTCCTTGTTATCACGCACGTACACAGACATAATCCAAACAATATCCCATGGCATGAGGAAGTTTTCCTTGCAAATAGCCAAATGTGTGAAGTCTTCATTGGCACTCAGCCAATATCTTAATGCAAATCAAAGTTTACTGTATTCAAGTCATGTTACCCTGAAGTGCCCAGTTAAAGGGCCAGCATTTGTTTTCATTTCTGCTGCACTGTCCATTTTCATGTATCCAACACAGCCAGAAATTCCAAACCAGAGCCTGTTGGGGTCCCTTCCCCACCACCTGCTCATTTCCTTTAACACTGCAGTTTCTGATCGCATCAAGAAAAAGAGCATGAACAAACATTGTCACTTTAATAGACCTTTTAGACTTTTAGCAATTTCCTTCTGTAATTTACTTGTCTATATGCACATTCAACGCTTTTTTTGATAGTTGGCTTCTGTTCTGTATTTGTGTTTTGTTTTGTGTCTTGTTTGGATGCCAATAAAAGTCTGTCTGTCTATCTATCTGTCACTCTGTACTGTGGACCTCTGCCTATTCTTTCTGTGCTCACTGGCCTCTTAATGTCTCCCCTCTTGCAGTTTGGACGGACGGACACACACCCCTATTCTGTACACTGTGGACCTCTGCACATTCTTTCTGTGCTCACTGGCCTCCAATATTCCACTTTTGACACCCAGCTGCTTCTTTAAACAGATCTCTCTTTCTAAAGACACACTCCCCCCCCCCCCCCGCACCTAACCAAGTAACGTCTTATAATGAACTGGCAACCCTCCCCTTTTTGGACACACAGACACACACACACACCCCTCTGTGCTGGTTACAAGTCATTCTCACTCAGAGGGTGGATTTAGAGGATATGTTACCTGTGTGAAATGCTCTGCTGGTCCAACCACCAGTAAAATAGCTGGTCTCCTTTCAGAAGGATCAGCCCCTTTGTTGAGCGCCTTCCCCGGCATCTTTGGCTCCTGCTCCCCAGGGCCAGGAGCTGGGGGGTCCTTTGCATCACTCCCTTTGGTTTCAGCAGGGCCTTGACATGCAGCCCTTGAGAAAAGGCAAGAAAGAAGCCACCAGAGGGACTGCAGCATCACTTTCCCTGTGCTAGGCTCCCGGTAAGGGACCCTGTGCAGTCAGTGATAAAGCTGTGACTGCGCTATCAAGAACCCCGTTCAGGGAATCAGTTTTTTCAGCAGAGGGCTTCAAATTCAACAACGCCAGAAGCTCATATTGTTGTAGCCGCTTCCTGCCTTTGAAATTGCTGCTCAGTGCTGTCGTGTTCGGCCTCCCAAGCAGCTTGCTCAAAGAGGTGATGGCAGAAGCACGTTTCCCTGGAATGAAGGCAAGATGATGCACATCACAGGGAGCCTGAGCAGAAAAAGGGCACTGCGCTTAGACAGACACGGAGAGAGATCCTTTTGCTGGAGGCAGCTGTGCCAGTCAACCTGTGCTTCCCGGCTCATCTAATGCACATCAAAGGAACAGGAGCCTTGAGCATCCGAGCTGCATTCTCACTGCAGCAGTGACCAGCCAATCACCGCACCCAACACTAACATGTTCATTATTCAAGCCAGCAGTCTTGAGCCAATCAGGTAAGCGTGGGACTAAATGATTCCTTGCAAGCAGCCAGATAGGTCTGCAGAGGAGTGCTGGCTGCAACTTGGATGAGAGGCTGCATGGCCTGGGTATCAACTGTGTGTGGGGTGGGGGTGGGAACAAGGGAAAATGTATGCAGGTTTACAAGGAGGCAGGAAGGGAGGGAAAGTTAACAGCTCAATTTTATTTATTTTATTTCTGTATTTATATTCCACCTTTCTTATTCTCAGATAGCTCTTCAGATATTTAAAAAAATATTTAAAAAATCTAAAAAAGACCAGCTTCACTTCAATTTAAGGGAAAAAAAACAAAGCAAAAGATGCTCCAGCAAACAGTATCTTATCCATGCCCCAGATACGAATCTCTGAACCAGAACAAAAAATTCAATTTCCTCCCCAAATCTCTGAGATATTGCCACGCTCTCCCATGACTCCAGATAAACCGCTGTTCATTATTAAGAAAGCAGACGGCCTCTGTGAATTTTCCGTCTGAAGAACTGAGGTGACTTCAAGGTTTGTTGTTCAGTCGTTAAGTCGTGTCCGACCCTTCGTGATCCCATGAACCATATCCCACCAGGCCTTCCTGTCCTCCACCATCTTATTTATTTCTTTTTCACATTTTTATACCGCCCTCCCTCCAAGGAGCTCAGAGTGGTGTACATATTTCCTCCCCTCCTTTTTGTCCTCACAACAACCCTGTGAGATAGGTGGGGCTGAGAGATAGTGACTGGCCCAATGTCACCCAGGAAGCTTCATGGCTGAGCGGGGATTTGAACCTGGATCTTCCAGGTCCAAGTCCGACTCCCAAACCACTACACCATCCTGGCTCTTCCTGAGTTCGCTCATTTTCATGTTCGTTGCAATGGTGATGCTGTCTAACCATCTCATCCTTTGCCTTCCCCTTCTCCTTTTGCCTTCAATCTTTCCCAGCATCAGAGTCTTCTCCAGAGAGTCCTCTCTTCGCATTAGGTGGTACCCAAATCTAAATCAAGGTACTCAAATCTAAAAATGCTCCCCAAGTCTTGAGTCTCAATTTTGCTACTTCTTTAATACATACCCTGGTGGCGTTGTACCAGCACTTTCAGCTAAGCCCTCACTAACACTATATAATACTAAATAAAAATTGAGAGCCAGAGTGGTATAGTGGTTAGCATCTGGGACTAGAAGCAGGGAGATCCAGATTAAAATACCCGCTCAGCTCACTAACAACACAACCCTATGTGCAGTACCCTGGGAGTCAGCTCCACTAAACACAGTGGAACTTACTTCTGAGTAAGCTTGCATAGGATTGCACTATAAGTGACCTTTGGGTCAACTATTCTCTCTCAACCTCACAAGGCGAGGATAAGACAGGGGTGGAAAAAACTGACAAAAAAAACCTTGGAGGTTTTTTTGCCTCACTAGTTGTGAGGAAGGCTCACTACCCACAAGAATGCCACAATAAATGGGATTTCCTTAAGGTGCCAAAAGAACTATTTGTTGTGTGTGCTGCTACAGACTGACATGGCTACCCCTCTGGAAAAACTGACTGGGCAAACTTGGGCCAGTCAATCTCTTACCCTAACCCACCTAGCAGGAATGTGTGTGAGGATAAAAAGAAGGGAGGAAAGGATGCAGGAATTGTGTGTGAGGATAAAAAGAAGGGAGGAAAGGATGGACCAGGAATTGCACCTTGAAATGTTTGAAGGAAGGCTGGGGTAAAACTCTAACTTTAACACCAAGGTGGGCAAAGCAAGGATGGGGGGGCAGGTCCTGCCCACAAGAACCTCCAATCTGAGCAGTGCAGGTCTAGAAGAACCGGCTGTAAACAGGAGCAAAAGGAAATTTTCCTGTTTCCCTCCCTGAAACTCTTTCCCATTCAAAAGGAAAACGCGGACAGTGAACATTGCATGATCCAAAAAGAATGGAATGCAAAATAAATTTTATACATAAGCTTCGTCCCCCCCCCCCCTTTCAGAGTTGAATTCAAGGTTACGATGGCAGTTGCAACAAGGAGGCTTTAGGCCATTTCAACATCCCAGTGAGTGTGAACCTCGGGTCAAGCATTTGTTCAGCTGTTTAGAGAGACTCAGAGGATTTTCCCATCCACGCCTGCAGGATGTTCTGCATTGAATCCTGTCAGATATGTAGTTGTGACCTGGCCCCGAGCCGGTTTTTTGCCCCAGGATGAAAATCCAAGTAAATATGCATAATTAAAAGGGAAATGTGGGACTGGGAACTGAGGACAGAACTAAGCGGGAACTGTGGAGCCTTCAGCCTGAGCAACATAAACCTTTGGATTTCACAACCAGTCGACAGACTACAAGGAAAGGGAGATTTGCCATAACTCAACTATTACTGGAGAGCAGATAGCCAAAACATAGGAATGAATCAAGAGGAATTTGCTCAAAGATGCCCTAGTAACTGTGTCAACAGTTACTGTGGAATAAATAACTTCAAAAGCTGGTCAGTTATTCAGACCAGAAAATATCCCAAGAATCTTTCCTTCTCAAATGTTGGGAGATGCTTTTTACATAGTGCATCCCATCGTTGACACTAAAAGCTCCATTTTTGGAAGGGAAGTTCAATAGCTTTCATATTTAGAACAGTGCTAGCTATTCAAAATTAAGCCTGTGACACACTGCTCGCGTGGTGGGAAGCGGCGCGAAGAGTGCAGTGTGACCTGCACTCTCCTCCTTCGCATGGCAACGAGCTGCGGTGTCGGGAAACAGGAGATGGAAAATTTGAACTTCGTCCAATGAGAGAGTGCTTCGTCCAAAGCAGCGGTTCACTGCTGTGGGGCAGGACACAAAAGGAAGCGAACAGCAAATCAAAACTGAGTCTGAAAAGACTCGATTCTGATTGGCTAACAGTGAGGGGGCAGGGAAGGACATCTTGTATAGACAGGAAGCGGTGCAAAGCGAAGCAAAGACCAGCTTCACTTCACGCCATGCCGCTGCGCGGGCAGCGTGTCACAGCCTTTAAGAAGAACCAATTCCCTGAAAAACAGAACCTTTTTTCACATGCTCACAAATCCTATATGGCAGAACAAGCAAGTCATATCCCCATCTTTATGTTCAGACCAACGTTTGTCCAGACCAACATAACTCTGCAAAGCTCATCTGTACACTGAAAGCTCGCACAGTTATTTTTTTTTTGTCTCTGCTGAAAGGAAACAGAACTTATGATTGAAAAATTCTTGGCAGAAATGCATCTTAGTATATCACAGCACACACTGTTTATCCCCAACTAGTAACAACTTGTATTTAAGGATGACATAATACCGAAGGCATTGAGATTAAAAGCAACCAGGTTTCATTGCAGTGTCTTTTCTCCAGGAATTCAAAATTTTCTCCAGGAACACAAAGACTCATTTTTCCTCACTTGATCTGTATTCAACATATAATTTACACATGAAGTGACCTCAATCTTCATGCTACCCCACACCCTCTCCCTGTCTGCATTCTAACACACAGGCTCTAGCCTGGAGGAATCGATTGTGTCAGAATGCAGACAAGGAGAGGGTGTGAGGTAGCATGAAGATTGAGGTCGGTCAAGCCCATTTCTCTCCTCTATACTTTCTCTTCCACTCTATTCCCCTCTTCTTTTTCCAATCCAGAAGGAGCGGCAGCAGAGGAGGCAACTGGTGTGCCACTGGTGCGTGAGGTATGGCAAGGCGGGTGTAACAACATTTACGGTGCCACCTCAGGCGTTGGGAGGTCTTCGAAAGGCCCTGGCAACAGACCCCCCCCCCCAACCACCTTGCCATAGAGGCCACATCCATACATCTTGGCACGACCTTCTCAGTTCTCCTCACAAATGTATGCCCGTGCCCTCTCTCCATGGCAAGGTGATAGGAAGGAAACGAAGAGCTGAAGGGGTATCTTGGGGGAGAACATATGAAAGTACCAGACTTGGCCTGGAGCTGCCAGTTGCCAATCCCTAAAAATGTGGTGCAACCAAATGTGGTGCAACCAAATAAAGACCAGAGGCTCAAGTGGAAGGAAGAGACTGAAATCCTATGCCACTTACTTGGGAATAAGTGAACTCAGTAGAGCTTACTTCTGAGTAGACATGCATAGGATTGCTTTGTTAGAGGGCCAAGGTAACAAACACTAGACACTTTGCCCACCAATTTGATTACCACCTGAGATTTCCTTCTTGATCCACATGGTTCCAGGAATAAAAAATTCTTCTGCCACCCTGGCCACACCTTCCAGACACTAGAACTCTCCTACATCTCCATTTTATCTGTCTAGTTTAGCATCTATGTCCCCTGGGCAGGGACTGTGCTACCTCAATGTCTTTGGACAGTGCTTAGGGCACTGTTAAAATGATGTAACCGTTAGATCCAGCAAAAGAGAGAGGAAAAAGGGGTGCCAGGCTTTATTTTAATGCTTAAGATGTGCAGAAATACTGACGTGTTTCAGAACATCAGAGTTTTCTGATGACGATGGAACTACAAGCAGAACAAGGGTTAAAAACAGCCTGCTAACTGGATAGTTTCTCACTCCCTTCTCAAAAGAGAGAAAAACAGCAGCCACAGTAGGCCCATCACCCCAGGTGACTCTGCTGTGACTCATCAACTATCAGAGCTAAGAGTGACAAGAAGTGGTATGTTTTGGTCATGAAATGTTTTGTATTCGAAGGAAAACTAAAGTTCTCCAAGCTAGTGCTATGAACAAGGAATGCAGAGCCTAATGGTGCTCAAAAGAGGGTTATTTTAGGTTTCTTTTACTTAAGCTGTGTGTTCAGTAAGGCAATACAAGCTCCCCTAAATCTAATGGGTTAGTTGCTACACAGGAATGGGGGTGAGAATCAAGTTACACTTTTTCACAGCAGCTGAAAATAAACTTCAGCAAGCAACCAACTGCAAATGGTTAGACAAGAATCACAGCTAGTACCAAGTTATTAACCTTCATTACAAGCCCTCAAAGTTATGTGTACTGTTGCTCTGCTATTCCTCCTACAGGACTTGGCTTTTAAGGAAGCAAATGTTTGTTATCCAAAGGTTATGAATGAGCATCAGTTGAGGAAGAACTGAATAAGTAACTTGCAATTCTCATGTTAACATGCAAAGCAGGGAATTCACCCAGTAGCAGTGGGATGCACAAAGTTCAATACTACAAGCAGGGCCTTTGAGAGAGGGGTTAAGGGGGTAATTTGTACCCAAGCCCAGGGCGAAAAATAGGTCAAAAGGGGGCCCTGGAGCAAAAAAGAAGGGGGTCCAGGAGCCAAATTCATATGTAGGGAAGGGGCCCAAAAGAAACCTTGTACCCCCTGATAAAATTCCTCTGAATGGTCCTGACTACAAGTCACACTCTTGTGTTCCTTTATCAGTGCTTGCTGCATTGTCCAAAGTGACTCCAGTGTTTGGACGTTACCCCTGGATAGGCTTGCAAGGCTCTGCTGGAAGTGGAGATGGCTGGGCTTTACCAGTGGGCAAGATACAGCTGACTGCACATTCAGAAGAAGCAGGTTTGGGGGACGGGGGTGGGGGAAGAGCAAAGGAAAGATCAAGAGAAGCAGCAACTGATGAAGTCTCTCCCTTCCAGCAGGGAGCAGCAAGTCACTTACCCCTGTGCACAGCTGCCAGCTCTGGTGGCACTTGCAAAATGTGGTACTGGTTGAAAAGCCCTGCATAAGAGCTTTCTCCCTACCTCTTGCAAGACATGCCATATAGCAACCGTGTGGAGCCTGTCCTAAGCAGAAATGAGAACTAGCCAGCCAGGCAGCCACACACCAAGGTTAAACAAGGCAAAGGTGCCTCCAGAAGCCTGTGGCTCAAGACAGGTTACCCAGCACACAAACAGAAAGTTTGTCAAGCAATTCCCTTGGTGCAAGACTATCACAATCCATAGCCTACTACTTTCTAACACAGTCACCAGCTTATCCAGCCAGATCTTCTGGCAGCCCAGTAATGCAGCTGCTATGACAGAATCGTGCCAAGCAAAATTAAGTATTTCCCATGCCTTGCAGCATGCTCTTCATTTTTTCTTCTCTCTAGTTTTACAGTGTTGCTTTTTATGTGGTTGTTTAAATTTTTTTACAATGCTGCTGTTTCATCTCACGAGCCACACAGATAGCTCTGCTGAGCCAACAAAAAAACCTCTTATGTATGAAAAATCCTGGTCTTCCAGAAATATAGAAGCTTCCACTGTTCTGTCCCTGCCAGTTAAAAGGATGCCAGAGAACAGGGCTGAGAAAGATCACAGCCTTTGGAGAGATGCTGCTGATCAGAGCAGACAATATTCGGTTAGGCGACCCAGTGAGCTGACTCAACAGAAGATACCGGTAGCTTCACATGCTCAGTCATATAAGTGATATCCAAAGGTCGCATCATGGATGGGTTCTGGCACTGCAGGCTGCTCACAAATTGAATGCTGCCACATAAAGGGTTTCCAACACAGGGCAACTAGCACAGAATACCACCAGAATACCACCAGCACACAGAATTGCGTGGCATCCCTTTTGTACCCTATCTACATTATGCTCCGTCTCCTCAAATGGTGGGTTTCCAACTGGAGACAGGCTACACATCACACTAGTCTTTAGTTCATGAATTACATATGCTTTCCCATCTTCTTTTGCACCACACCCCTCCCTATAGTTCACACTCCACTTTATTTATTTGAAGAATCAGGAGGAGCCCAAGGCAGCATACTGTATTTTTTTCTGCATATGTCCCACATAACGCCACATCCTTGAGTGCTGATTTGTTACAGCATTCTTTGTCCCAGCATGAATGACAGCTATTTTAGCCAACAGGAGCATGGGAGGGGCCAAACTCCCATCAGTTTCTTGCCTTAACTTTAATGATGTCATCTCCAGCAACTTTCCAGATCAGATCCATGCGAGCCATTACTGTATTAGCGATAGCCAGGACGGCGTAGTGGTTCTACAGTTGGACTTAGATCTGGAAAATCCAGGTTCAAATTCCCACTCAGCCATGAAGCTTCCTGAGTGACCTTGGGCCAGCCACTATCTCTCAGTCTAACCTACCTCACTGGGTTGTTGTGAGGACAAACGGAGGGAAGGAATTATGTGCACCACCCTGAACTCTTTGGAGGAAGGGCGGTGTAAAAATGTGAACGAATGAAAGAATATCCTTGAATTAAAAATCCGCATGTTGCCGGGAAACTCCGTTGTTATAGATATAAAAATTTATTTCAAAAATAAATTTTACAGATGTTAAAACATACTTTTGACGTTTCGCACACGTAACATTTGTGGCATCATCAGAAATCCCCTATAGTGTTCCTAAGACAGCTTAAAAGACTAGTGCAAGAGAAAACAGGAAGTGGGCACTCCCTATCTGACAGGAGAAACAATCAGTAACAGCTGATTGTAACCTCTAATCGGAGAGGTGAAGCCACTCAAAGCCAAACATAAAGAAAACAACACTATAAATGCCAGTACAATTTAAAAACTCACTTCTAAATGAAACACAGAACACATGAAGGCACAAAAAAAAATCCAACTTAACAGAAGCAAATAAAAAGCTGTCAAATAAAGAGGGAAACAGGAGAGAAAACAGCATTAAAATAAGGAATGTTAAAAGATTAATTAAGAGAACAGCAGCAGCAACAACCAGGAAACCACCACTAATACTGAAAAAACATTGATCCCAGGAATTGAGACACAAAATAAAAGAAGTAAACATTGTTCTAACGTAATTGTAAAACTTCATACAGTAAACTAGCTGTTCTATTTTACTTAATAACAGTTGTTGTAGAGGACATATATCCCATTGTCATGATTACCATCTCCTATTATTTGTTATTTGGAGCTTTTTTAACACCGGTAACCAACTATCACTGACTTTTAATGATTCTTCCTTTTTGTTTACTGAATTTGTGTGTTTGTAAATTTCTATTGACTCTCTATGAAGTCTGGGTAAATATTGATCTGTTTTGACTATTAGTCTTGATCAAATTCAATGTTATGATTGTGATTAATCGCATGTTCAGCTAACGCCGATTTCTCTTTTTGGCCCAGCCTGAAATATCTCTCATGTTCTTTAAGTCTGGTATTAAAACTTCTCTTTGTTGTACCTATATAACATTTCCCACATGAACATGGTATTTTATAAATGAGTGAAAGAATAATTTGAGACGGATGAGCCGAGCCCCTCTACGCAGGGACTCACTTTGTTCACCATGCCCATGAACAGCACTATACAAATAATTCATAACAGAGGTATCCCTCAGCTGGTATGAAGACCAAGTAGAGGAAAGCAGCTATTTTCAGCATGCTACTACCCACCTAATAGTTCGTATTGGCTGCAGAGGCAGAGAGCCTGCCCTGGAAGATTTAAAAGCAAAATTGGGCAGAGTTGGACTGCTTTCCTCTTCCGTCCCCCAGCTGTCTTACAGGATCTGTAAACCCTTGCTGCACAATTTGCCGAGTACAAAGATCTGCAATCACTGTCAAGCACAGAGCTGCTCCGACTGACCTTCAGAGTGCAGTTACCGCCTCCCACTCCCCACTCAGAGGCCCCTGCACAGCACAGTAGCTATAGCAGACAGGGCAGGCCCAGGCTAAGGGCATGAAGCAGCACTTTGCAGTGATGCTGGGACACTAGAAGAGGAGGGAGAAGAAAAAGAAGTCTCTTATTTCATATGGTAGGAAGGGCACAAGACTCTCCACTCCAAACTACAAGTTCCATAGCACCTGCAAAATGAAGTCTTGATAGAAGGCTCAGCTTCACAGGCTTTGGAGACACTCAGAAGCAGTAATCGTAATCCTCTTACCCTACTTCCAAGTGATACATGATAGCCCAGGCCAACCCCTACACCCCCAAATCTTCAGGATGTGGAAGGCGGCTAGCAAAAGAGACAGGGTCAGCAGTAACCACAGGTAACACCTGCTTTCATGTCCAGCAAAAGACGTGGATCCAATTGGGACGTGGATCCAATTGGGATCCCGCGCTTTCATAGCCATAATAGGAGGCCCCGCACTGGTTGAGTTGCCCCAGCCTGCACCCTGGCCGCACCCTTCTAGGGACAGCTCTGGACCACTGAAGAAATGGCTGCTAACATAATCCACAGAAACAATTTCAGTTGGAATGCTACTCAAAACTCTCAGATTCCACACCCTTTCTTACCTGTGCCATGGATGGCAGAGTCACCCAACCCCAATTTGCATACAAACAGTTTATTGTACATCATTTCACAATTGCAGGAGTACTTCACAGAAAGACACACAATGAAGACAGAAATGTTTAAGTCAGAAAAGGTTTACAAATAAGTTTAGAAGATGGAGAGGGAACACAGCACACTGGACAGCTCATTTTCCCAAAAGTCATTAGCTGCAATAAAAGGTGACCATTTTTTTTTGTCATCCAATGGAGACTGTTCCAAGGAATTCTGAGCACAGTTGTAAGGTTCTGAGCAGGAGCTCCAGCCACTGTTGTTTGTGGTGGGAGTCAGCAGATCACACTTCTACGAACACGTGAGAAGGCAAGTAGCAGAGCTCACATGCTGGAATCTAGACAGCTGATACACAAGAGGACGAGTGAGAGAAGAGATGCCAGATTCTGTGAGAGAAGAGATCAAAGTCCAAATGAGGATTCAGCACAACCCAAAGTGGAAGAACAGTACAGTAAAAGTGTTGAAGTGAAGGGGACAGGAACATTTGCTAGTGCAAGGCTACCTTTGAGCCTCTTTCTTACTATTTACGTCAATGTTTAATTGTTGTGAAAGAGAAAGGAAAAGAGGTGTTTGAAATGCAAAGGAGTATTCTGACCAATCTAAACATTATTCACATTAAGAACTGGCTGACGAATCATGCTGCAGACACAGACACGGACACAGACAGACACACAGAGTTGAACAACAGATAGATTGACAGCGCAATCCGACTTAACTTTTGTGCCAGTTTAACCAGCGGCGCAGCGAGAACGGGAGGCCCCAGAACAGAAAAGGGATTCAAATCTCCTCCAAAAGAGGAATTCAAAGGGGATTTGAATCCCTTTTCCATTCTGGGGCCTCCCGTTTTCGCTGCGCCGCTGGTTAAACCGGCACAAAAGTTAAGTTGGATTTCGCTGTGAATCAACTTACACTGCCTGACATTTACAAGTTCTGTAAATTTTACATCTATCTGCAAGCAGGTAGTGAAAAACAGTTGCTCATATCAACCCAAAAGGACCTACCAAGAAAAATTTAGGGTTGAACAGGCAAACTTCACCCCAGACCGTCTACAATTAGCAGCTTGCTAAGGTTATGACAACTAAGAAAATAAAGATACCACATTGATAAAAACAAATCAACAATTTCTTAAAATATACAAGAACACTCTTTAAATTGAATCAGTTTTGAATTGAATAGAATCAGACTCTTAAAGTTTTGTCTATAAAAGACAAGCTGGCTTAAAATGAAATCTGATAATGCAAACCTACAGTTTCTTAACTGAACTTATGAAGGGCTGGTTTTCTCTGCAAGAGCGAACTGTGGGGTGAAAATATCTTAGTCATCATACAGCTTGGCAGCTGACATACTTCTGTTATGGCTTGGTACTGCAGGCAGAGGACTGGCAAGTCTCCACACAGGTGTCATTCACTGATCAATTTGGGATACCTTTCTGATTTTATGCCTAGGAGGATTCCCATTTTCTGCAACTGATTCAAGGTCACTACTCCACTTGCAAGTATTTATAACTTTACCTACCAATTATTTATTTATTTTTTACATTTTTTAGACCGTCCTTCCTCCAAGGAGCTCAGGGGGCTGGTGTAAATGGTGCCTTCCCTCCTTTTGTCCTCATATCAACCCTGTGAGGTAGGTGAGACTGAGAGATAGTGACTGGCCCAAGGTCACCCAGGAAGCTTTGTGGATGAGCAGGGATTTGAAGCTGAATCTTCCAGGTCTAAGTTCAACAGCAGAACTACTACACCATCCTGGCTCTCCTATATTATCTCCTAATTATACTAAACACATATGAGTACATAGGTAATTGATAAGTATCTCAATAATACATGGAAATTTTGATTTAAATCAATTAGTCTTTTCTGCTTGGCAATTTAAATCACCGAATGAAATTGCCTTGGTTTAAAAATCAACCCACCTGGCAATATGGTCAAATATAATCATGCAGGATAATGCTGCTCAAGGGTGACATTTGTAACAGGTGCTCCTGGCACCAGGACATACATTTTCTGTACTAGTTGACAAATTGTGCAGCTACAGCACCCACTAGAGTCCAAAGCTGTGCCTCTCCACCAAACTAGGTGAACAGGGATGTGGTCAAGTACGCAAATCAACATTTAGGGCTGAATGACAAAAGATACTACCCCAATTTGATGAGAGCTATAGTCAGACTTGAATTGCAAAAATTGTAAGTAGTCACGTTGGCCAACTAACACCCAAAAGCTACAGAAGGGCTATGACTTTATCAGGAGCAACCTAAATGATACACCACAAGCAGCAAACTGTTGAGTTTAATCTCAGGCCTAGTTCCAAAAGTAGCCCTCTGTCTAAGCATTCCCCAGACCAGCATTTCCATCCAACTACATGGCCACTACTATTTCCCTGCAGAAACCGTACAGCCTGGTCACAGGTGCCACAGGAAAAGAAGCACCTATGCAAATTTCCAGCTGAGCCAACACCCAGCAAAGGAATTGCATCCATCACTTCCACAAGGATGATTGAGGCTGAATACAGCCTTCCTCACGGGTGGAGTTGCAAGAAGTCAGCACTGGCAAAGCTTTGCCTTTAGCTATCAGCTGCTGAAATGATCCAGGGAGTCTCCCACAAACGGCTGTGGGGAGGGTGATAACACTGGCCACTCACTATTGCAAAAACATTACTGAGATGATTTACGGAAAGTGCTTTCGTTATTATTATTATTATTATTGCAGAATGACAGGCTACAGCTTCATGAATGCAGCACAATGGCACAGCCAAAAGTAACTCCTTTAGTCCAATAATTTGCACACATATCTTCCCACTTGCCTTCCTCCTACAAAATACACATCTAGAAGCTTTAAGCCAATATTCTCTTGCCAACCTGAAGCTCCACCCCACTGATATTACCTTCTCACACCTATCAATGCAGCCCCTTCAAATCTGAATATGTCCCACAGAGCATCCCATGATATCCCTTTCCCCTGCACCTTCACTTATTTGTTTCACTGCACCGACTAACTCCTTCCCCATATCTTCTCAATCCGGTTCTTCTCCTTCCCCGGTTCTCAACCCGGCCATATAACCCAAGTATTTTTCCAAGCTGCCTCACTTCACTCACAGGTATCCACCCCTATTTTCAACTACTCCAGCTTCTACGTCAAATCTTCTCCTCTAAAACTGCACTGCATTCCTTCCTCCAGAGATCTCTTAAATGTTACCCTGGGTCTCCTATAGCATCTGCAGAGTCATAAACTAAAGAATGCTGTAGTATCTCAGAACAGGTTGCTGCTTCATGTGGCACCGCAAAGATAAATTTTGCAAGGTTTAGTTAGTACTACTAACTAATAAGTTAGTATTACTAAGTAAAGAGGGGTCTGGCTCAGTTGGTAGAGCCACCGTCTTGCAAGCCAGAAGATCGGTGAATGACAAGTTGGAGGCACGCCGTCGACAAAAAGCTGTGAAAGCCTCCGTGAGAAGAGACAAGAGCTCCCAGCTGCGTCAGTTGAGTGTGGGAGGCGACAGCCAGTGGAAAAAAGCTAGACTGCAAAAGGATACCACCTGGAATGTAGCTGTTCACAAAAGATTGGACATTTATATATTGTAAAAAAAACAAAAAACAATAGGGGGGTTAGGAAAGCCTGCCCATGTACGCCGCCTTGGATTAAAGTCAGAGGAGAAATCCAATGACAAAGAAAGGCAGTATATACCGTAAATACTGTATATTATTATTACCAGTATATTATTATTATTAGCCCAAGCATACATGGGGCTGCTTAACCAGTACACTCAGAGGAGAGACAAAGAGCCAGTGGGGATATCTTATTCACATCACATCATTGATGCAGCACTTTAACAGAAACAAACACACAGGTCCCTGCTCAGAGAAGTTTACAATCTACCGTATTTATTGGCGTATAAGACGCACTTTTTTGTCTACATTTGTGACCCAAAATAGTAGGGTGCGTTTTATACGCCAATACTAAAAAATCCCTTTTCCCCACCTTGCCCGTTTTAAAGCATTTTCGGGCTTACCGCGTTTTTCCGGAGCCGGAGAGCTCCCTTGTGCTTTCTTCCCTAACTAATCTATCCGATCTACAGCTGTTTGTCGGGTTTAATTTATGCACGTGCATGAGTTGAGCTTCTCAGTAGCCAGCAGAGGGCGCTATGCTCAGTTCAGTTCAGTTCAGCTGAGCTGCCGAGGGCCTGCTCTTGAATGCAGCATGGGTAAGCTTCTGAACTGGGCCTAGTTGGGAGGCTTTGGAAACTGCATAGGTGGGGTGGGGGAAAAGAGTTGAGTCTGGGGGTTTTGTATTTGGGATTTATGTTTACTTTGGAAACTGTGCATGGGTGGGTTGGGGGGAAAAAGAGTTGAGTCTGGGGTTTTTTGTACTTGGGGTAAATATTTTTTTACTTTGGAAACTGTGCATTGGGTAGGTTGGGGGAAAAAGAGTTGAGTCTGGGTTTTTTTGTGTTCTGGTGCATTTTGTTCATGTGTCTTATTGCCGTGTGTTTTAAAAGATCCTGGTATTTTTGTGCAATTTATGTAAATTAGCTAATTAAGCAGCCAAGCAGTAAGTGGCCAAGTGGCCCAAAAATGCTTTAAATCTTTTTTTCTTGAAACCCAGGGCCAAAAGGAAGGTGCGTCTTATACGCCGGTGGGTTTTATACGCCGATAAATACGGGTATATTTTAACAGTTGAGAGAGAGAGAGAGAGAGAGAGAGAGAACAAACACAAGAGTGAATACGCATAGATGCAGTTTTGTGTGTTTCAATTCGGGATGAAGATTAAGGAGCTAATAGTATCAAGGGTAGCAAAGAGGAATGGAAATGGAAGAGAAAAAGAGCGTGAGTGAACGCGGCCAAGTAGGAAGAACATCCATGTGGTCATATCATGGGACCACCACCCACCTCTACAATCATTACACATTGCTGAAAGTTCTACCACCATATGCTCTTCAGCAACAGTCCCACCCACCCCACCCCCATTTTAAAAATCATGGAGGCATCTGTACTTTGGAATAAAAATATGCTCAAAAAAGAACATTGCTAACAGACTGCATGGGCAACAACCACCATTTAATGTGAGCCTCTAGAGCAGATGGATTTCCTAGGGCAAGACGTTTCATAGCCAACCCAGTGTCTCCACCAACAATACCTTTAGAGGCTCTAAGTTAGAGCATGTGACATGACAGACAGTACACCACCTGGTGCCTGAATGTTCATGCTTGTTCAGATTTACATGTGCACACTAGGCAAAGGATAAAGGCCATGAGTATAGGAAGCTGCCTTTTACCAAACCAGATGGGCAGCGCAATCCTACGTAAAGATTGGGCGGCCATCCGCCTGATCCAGTGCTCTGCCACGGGCTGCCTGCAGCAGGCAGCCAGCAACGGAAAGTCTATTCGAGGAAGGGGATGCTCGTCCCCTTCCCCAAGTGTAATGGCGGCTGGGGCCGGTAGGCCTCCTTGGATTTCCGCCAGCTCTTTTGCTGGCGGAAGTCGGAGGCAGTTGTGTAACGGCCCAGCCGCCCTCCAGAGCTCGGCGGAGACCAGGATATGGTGGTCCGCCTACCTCCAGTGACCACACGGGCTGCCGCATTCAGCACTAATTGCAGTTTCCGAACCGTCTTCAAGGGGAGCCCCACATAGAGCGCATTACAATAATCTAATCGAGACGTCACCGTGGCATGGATCACTGTGGTCAGGTCTGCACAGTCCAAGTACGGTCGCAGCTGGCGTACCAGCCGAAGGTGGGCAAAGGCCCCCCTGGCCACAGCCGCCACCTGAGAATCCAAGAGCAGGTATGGATCCAGGCGGACCCCCAAGCTGCGGACCTGCTCCTTCAGAGGGAGTGCAACCCCATTCAGAGCAGGACGGTACTCTAGCACCTGCATCGTGGATTTCCGAACCAGGAGAACCTCTGTCTTGTCCGAATTTAATTTCAGCTTATTAGCCCTCATCCAGGTCCCAACCGCCTCCAGGCAGTTCCAGTGGTACACAGCAGGAGAGTGGCGCAGGAGATTATACTTGGCCGGGAAAGGGTTGAGAACCCCTGCTCTAGAGTAAGGTTTTTCAACCAGTGGTCCTTGTCAGAGGCATTCCTAGGGTTTGCATCACTCAGTGCGGGAGTGGTGCGTCACCCCCATGGAGCACCTCCCATGCAGTGGGTGGGGCAATGCATCATCGCCCCACCCCCTACATCAAAATTACCCCTTTTAAACTACAATATTATACGCACAGCCTAAATGTATGTACGCAGTCTAAAATCATGTACAAAAATGAATGTAATGTTGTAAGAAATGTTTCTTACAACAGCCCTCCTGTCCTGTGTGTCCCCCTGTGCTCTGCTGCAGTGCTACTGCCAGCCTTCCTTCTTGCAGGCTTGGTTCTTCTCTTCCCCAGTCCACCCACACTGTTGCTCCTCTCCTCCTTGTGACCAGAACTGAGGAGTGGAGACCACACTACACAGCGCCTTTGCAAGTGTTCCTCTGTTCGCGGAGGCATACCAGAATGTTCCGACAGTACCTTGAGTCTGAGCTACTGCCGCTCAGCCTAGTGCACCTACACAAAAAGTCAAGAGGAAGGCACTACTCATGGCGCCGATGGTCTCAGCGCCTTGCTGTGTTGCAGCGTTGGAAGGGGTGACGTGACACGCCGCCACCCCCCTTGCGGGCGACAAACCTGTTCCTAGTCTCCCGGCCTCTCCCCCATGATGAGTAAAAATCGCCCTGATGAGAATGGTTCCTCTGGTCGCTTCGATAAGACTCGCGCATGCGCGTCCGGTTGTCCCATAGGCCCTGCGAGACTCTAGGTACTCTCGGAGTGGCCTGGAGTGCGTGCGTGCGCTTTCCTCTGTTCACGCACATTACCCGGGACGTCGGAGCCTGTGGTACTGCTGGAACAGCTTGGAGCATGTGTGCGAGCCTTTCTCCGTTCGCTCATGCTCCAGGCCATCCCAACACAGTACCACAGGCTCCACGAGGACTTGGGCAATGTCAGAGCAGCCTGGCGTGCATGTGCAAACAGAGGAAAGCTCGTGCACATGCTCCAGGCTGCTCCAAGAGTACCTGGAGCATTGCCGGGCCTGTGGGATGGCCTGACATGCATGCACGAGCCTTATCGGATCGACTGGAGGAGTCATTCTCATTGGGGCGATTTTTACTCATCATGGGGGAGAGGCTGGGAGACTAGGAATGGGTTTGTCACCCACCGGGGGGGTGGCAGCAGGTCACCCCCCACGCGGCAGCTGGTGCAGGCCGCACCAGTGACGGAACGACACTGGTCCTTGTACCACCAGTGGTACTTCAGTCAACTGCTGGTGGTACTCGGACTGCCAGCCCGCCGGAACCCAGCTCCGACGCGACGCTATTGGCACCACGTTTTCGCTCCCGAGAGGCTCCTGCCTTTGGACAATCTTCTCAGGAACGATTTGAAAGATTCATGGCCAGCAATGATAGACACAGATTGTGGTTGCATTTTAATCCCGTAATGCAACCACAATCTTCTCAGGAACACTGAGAAGGGTCCTCCCACCTGGCCAGAATCTCCTACCTGTGTTTTCTGGCCTTCGAAAACCCAGAAGTAACTGGTGATGATGTCATCACCAGTCAGAAGAGTGGTGCCGGAGGTGGCACTCGGCCAGAAAGGGGTTGAAAACCCCTGCTCTAGAGGGACAAGTCTCCCCCCACAGTCCCTATCTCTGGTAAGTCATCAGTGTTTCTATTTTTGCCTTTTAGAGAAGACTTCCTGACTTATTTAGCTGCATTGGTCTCATCCCTGGAAATTAAGTACAGTTGAAGCATATTAAATAATAAGGGTCTGAGCTGAGAATAATATTATATCAGCATCTCAACTATATTAATACAAATATATTTTTGCTATGTACTGCACCTTGGTCAAAGAGTTTTGCTTTGGCTGATAACATACTCTTGCTCTTTGGTTCAGTTTATATGGTCTTGGCTTGTAGTCTATTTCAAATTACGTACTTTATTCTTAAAACCATACTACTACTATCATGGTCCCAATGCCGAGCTGAGAATAAGGACAAATGAATTTTTTTAAAACACATAGCAAACAAAACATATCCCACGGCTGAACTAAGAATAAGAACATTATTATTAGACAGGGCTGAGCTGAGAATATTAATAATTATTCTCAGCCCCAGAACTTGCTCATTATTAAATACATCAGCATATTATGTACCATATCAATAATACATATCAAATAATCCTATTATTAAATGCATCAGTATGTTAGGCACTGATAAATCCTGATGCTCAGCCCTGAGTCAAATAGCTGGCAGAGAAGAACAGGGGTGCGTGTAATCCTAGACACACTTGGCCAGGTGTAACCCCCACTGCAACAAATGGGACTTCCTTTCGAGTAGACATGCCCAGGACTGCACTGCAACTCACCCAGAGGTCCCTCTCGGAGCGGTGAAGCCCAAGGCGTCCCAGCCCCACGGCCAGGTCGTGGACGCAGAGAGCACCGTCCCGGTTGACGTCCAGCAGGAGGAAGAGGCTGTGCAGGCGCCGCTCCTCCACGAGGAGCGCCGGGGGCGAGCCGCTGCCCTCAGGCACCGCTCCAGTGGCGGGGCCGCCACATTGGCACAGAACGCCGCTCACCACCGGAGAGGCCAGCGACCGCCTCGCACCCCCAGGCATCACCACCGCCGCTGCTCCTCCTGAAGGAAACCGAACTACTTTTTTTTTTTCTATTTGGCCCCTCACGCGACCCGCGCACGCCGCTACCTGCGATTGGCTGCTGCTCGCGCGCCGGTAGAAGGAAAGCAGGCAGACTCTCAGTCCCGCCCACCCGAGTGCGCAAGAGCTACGAAAAGCACCAGAGTGCCTCATCTCATTGAGCGGATTGGGGAGGGCACGAAGCATGCTATGGGGCCTACTAGGCACTAGTCTAGGACACACGAGTGCTCACCTTGTTCAGGATTGTCAGCACCACTGACTGGCAGCAGCTCTCTCCAGGGTTTCAAGGCAAGGGGTCCTTCGCTAGGAGATGGTGCTAGGAAAAACAAGGTTCAGGACTTAACCTCATGCAACCAATGGGATTTCAATTAAATAAATCTACGGCGCCCCATAGAGCCTCATGTCCAGGGACAGCTTTGACATGGTCCCCAAAAGTTAAACAGACAATGTGTGGAGTTCTAGCTTTTTCTACGTCTATGTGCTTCCGAACAGCAGCGAGACCAAAATCCCCCATGTGACCGTCTCTAGCCAATCAAAAGTGAGAAAAATTTCACGCGGGCAACCGAAAGGAAATGTAGTGTAATGGAAAAAGAGGGTGGGGAAGAAAAAAGAATGCGCAGACGTTAAGATCACGTGCTCCATCCGATCTAGACACCGCCCGTAGCGTCAGAGGCCGCCAAGATTAAAACGTTATGACGTCTACGGACACACCTTCTGACGTAAGAGGAGGGGCCTTTTGATAAGCCTCTCAGGTTTTTGAGCCAATAAGAAAAGAGTATCGTAAAGAGATTGGCAGCCGTACAGAAGAGGCAGTCATTGGCCGGCGAAGCGCCATTAGGGAAGAGAGCCAATCGCGTAAAGAGGAAAAAGAGTTTGGGGGCGGGATTTAACCATTTTTGATAGGCAAAAATGATCGAGGCTGATGCAAGTAGGGCTCGGAGGCGCGACGGACATGATCGTTAACCAATAAAGTGCAGGGATGGCTACAGCGCTGTGTAAATACATCGCTAAAGTGACTTGGAGCCAACCGGGCTTCAACTCTCGAGCTGACAGATTGATGACGTTCGTTGCAGACAAATAGCAGTGCACGCAGGGGTGAAAACTGCCTCCTGATTGGTCAAAGCGCGGCCCAATGGGCGGGAAGAGGCGAGAGGTGCTGATTCTAGAAGCCATTACGCCACTACCGCAAACTAGAGGCTTTCTTTCGTGCAGGTCTTGTCGGGCGGCCGCGGTACGCAGTTTGCGTATCTCTTTCTCTCGGAAGGGAGGGAGGGGGCGAGCGTGCGAGCAGGGCCCTCAGAAGCTCCCTGGGGGGGTCACAGGCGGGAGGATCCCTTAGGCCTGGTAGGACCCGCCTGAGTCTGGTGGGGTCCTCAGGAGCCTCAATCACTGGGCCCCTCCCAGCCCCCTCGAGGCCTCTGTGCTTCCCCAGGAGCCCCTCCTCTCCCTGTCCTGGGAGGCTCCCTGGACGGACATCCTCCCCCCCCCCCGAAGTTGTCAGGCGGGCACGTTCCCCCCCCAACCCAATTACAATGGCATTTTCCTCTCCTCCCCCAATTATATTACAAATATATCTGCTTCCTCCCCAAAAATTTCATCTTGAAATATTATTATTCTGCAATTATGTTGCACTTACATTTTCTTCCCCTCTATCCACTCCAATTATATTGGCATTTTCTTCCCACCCCAAGTGATATTACAACTAAAACTTATATTGTCACTGTATTTTCTTTCCCCTTATTATTATATTTTCTCTCCTATAGGTTATATTGTAACTCTACTCTTTTCCCTCCCAAATTACAGTGAAACTGTTTTTTGTCTTCTCCCCAGAACTAAGTCAACATTTTATTTCTCCTTCCAAAATTATGTTGCAATTTTATTTTCTTCCCTTCCATCCACCCCAATTATGTTGGTGTAGTCCCCCCCCAAAAAAAAATTTATCTTGCAACTATATTTCCTCTCCAGTGAAACTATTTTCTTCACCCAACTGTATTGAAATTATAGTTCATAATTGAGGGAATTCCTATTTTGCATATGATTAATGCATATTTATAACTGGACTTATATTTTCACCTTCCCAATTATACTGAAACTACACTCTACTGTAGAGAAAGTACACTCCTCTGAGTGTTATACTGAGTTTATATTTTCTCTCTCCCCTAAATTATTAATAATTATGTACCACTTTTCAACAGAAAGTAGTTCACAAAGCGGTTTACAAAACTAAATAAATTACTAAATAGTCTCTGAGATTTTCGTGGCCGGCTATCAATGAGATGATTAAAAGGGCTATCTGACCACGGTGCCGATAAAATAGAAACTTCTGACGTTTCGCCCATTCTTTCACAGGCTTCTTCTTTAAGATCAAGTGTCAGCATAGGCTGCAAAAAGGTGGCTCAGCTTCAACACATTCCCTTGGAAGAGGCCTGTGAAAGAATGGGCGAAACGTCGGGAGTTTCTACTTTATCGGGACCATGGTCAGATAACCCGAAAACTTTTAATTTAAATAAATTACATTTAAAATGTATTTTCTTTCCTCTCCATTAAAAATCTTTTCCCCCCCTTTTTTTTAAGATCGTGAGCCCCTTTGACACAGGGAGCCATCTTTTCATTTAATTTACACTGTAAACTGTTGTAAACTGTCTATAAATATTTTACATCTTCCCTCCCCACAAAACTATATTGTACTGATTTTTTTTCTCACCCTTCCCTGGAATAATATTTTCTCTTTTTTTCCTCTTTCTGTTTTCCTTAGCTAGGCAGTTTCCTATTCTCTCTCTCCCCCCCCCCCCCGCTCCTGCCATACCTATGCATACCTAGCAGTCTCTTTTGGGTGACTCCTTTTATTGTTGCTTTTGACTTGATTAGTTGTCGTCGTCCCACTGTTAATTAATTGCCTTTATATTCTGTCCTCCTTCCAACAAGCTCGTGGATACATGGTTTTTTTCTTTCCTCCCAACTGTCCTGTGGGGTAGAGTAGGTTGAGAGAGACTCCCTGGCCCAGGATTGTCTAGTGAACTTCATGGCTGAGTGAGGATTTAAGTTTTCCCAATTCTGGCTTTGCAGTTAACCGCTCTGTAGTGATGATTGACCTGATGGTGTTTCTTACAGCATCCTCTCAGACATGTTTAAGGTAAAGGTATCCCCTGACAATTAAGTCCAGTCGTGTCCGACTCTAGGGTGTGGTGCTCATCTCCATTTCAAAGCTGAAGAGCCAGCGTTGTCCGAAGACGCCTCCGTGGTCATGTGGCCGGCATGACTCTCCTTGCCGCAGCGCGTAGCATGCAGCTGGAACACGGAGCGCTGTTTACCTTCCTGCAAGCGGTACCTATTTATCTACTCGCATTGACATGCTTTGGAACTGCTAGGTTGGCAGGAGCTGGCCAAGCAACGAGCGCTCACCCCATCGCGGGAATTGAACTGCCGACCTTTCGGTCGACAGCTTATGGTTCAGCGGTTTAACCCACTGCGCCACCAGCTGGCCTTGTAAACAGACATGTTTACTCAGAAACAAATCTCACTGAAGTTCAGTGGGGCTGTCTTTTATGTACATGTAAAAAAATCTGTTCAGTGCATATTTACCGATACTTAGGTGTGTAAATGGGGTATACATCTCCATAAGTCTGCATTGGATTGAACTTTAAGACTTAATAGCCTCTTAAGTTTTTGCTAGCCGCCTCTCTCTCCCTCTTCCCCAACACATGTATTTCCTGCTTCCTTGTCTCTGCATGGTACATTTCCTTCCCCTCTCTCCTCGCCCTACATAATTGATAGCTTCCTTCCTGACCTCCATGGTGTCGTCGTCGTCTCCTCATCACTCCAAATGGCTTCCTGTCCTCTTCACCTCGCCCTTACCCCTTATGTATTCTCTTCCCTTAGAAAATATAATGGTTTTCTGTACTCATATTTTTGCTCTTTAGTTAAACTAATCCCGTCACTGTCCAAAAGGGTCTTCAAAACATGACCATTCTGAAATTTACAGCCAACATTTGCTCACCAAGATGTCATAACATCCTCCTGTTGTCATCCCCTTGTTATCAGTGACTTTGACCCAATACTGTACCTTTTGAGTATGAGATCTCTATAAATTGAGCATACAGATCTTTGTAGCTTTGAAGCTGCAGCTTCCTCCCTTTTACCCAGACCCTGTTAAACGTAATCTTACCCACGCTATTCCCTGTATGGGGGGAGGGATCCCATGGTCAACAGGCCAAGCCTCACCCCTTCCCAGAGTTCTCTCTCTTGCAGAGCAGAAGCAACAGCATTTGAACTTCTGTCTCTACTAGACATCCTGTCATCGTGTTTTGTCTCTGGACTTCACCTCGAGCCTGCAGCTCCCCACATCTCTTGGGCTCCAGATAACCCATGGCAATGTCATCTCCCCCACCACCTCCGGCTAAAAAGCGCAAGATGAACTTCTCGGAGCGGGAAGTGGAGATCATCGTGGAGGAGCTGGAGCGGAGCAAACACCTGCTCATCAACCACTTCAATGCGGGTGTACCGCTGGCCGCCAAGGCAGCCGCCTGGCACAACATCCTCCGTCGTGTCAACGCTGTGGCCACCTGCCGCCGGGAGCTACCTGAGGTAAAGAAAAAGTGGTCCGACCTCAAGACAGAAGTGCGGCGCAAGGTGGCGCAGGTCCGGGCTGCCATGGAAGGAGGCGGCGAGGGCCAGGATGGAGGTGGCGAGGGCCAGGATGCGGAGGACCCCACAGGGGCCACGGCTGCCCCTGTTATACTCACCCCCATGCAGCAACGCATTTGTAACCTACTGGGGGAAGCCACCATTATCAGCCTGCCTGCTGGAGACTGCACTGCTGCGGATGGGTCAGAAATACCCATTACAGCTGCAGCTGCTACAGTCACCCTTACTCAGAGTAAGTTGCGTCATTCCTAACACATGCGTGCTCTTTGCTTTTTGCTGGTTCAAAGGTGTTTGGCATGATGGTCCCCTAACCGCCTTGTATAGAGTGAGATTCCATGCTTTATATTAAAATAAGAGTAACTTGCGACATCATTTAAAAAGTGAACAGTCTTATCTCAAAGTTGGTTTTGTGGTTTGGAACTCTCTTTCCAAATTGCATCTAGTGTTCTCCTCGGTTGGCAGATGGTGTCCCGTACTTTCCTCACACACACAGGCAGAAAGAATTGTAAATCATGAGACCCCAAAGCTGTGAGATGCCAGAGGCCTTTGGTTTTGCTTGATGCATTACCAAAGAGCGTGAGATTAATTTATTTTTGAAAGTGATTTACATGTATTGTCTTGCTGGAATCCTTACTTGCAACCTAAGGTATGCAAATATAATTATCCTCATAGAGCAAATGGAGGAGACTGAGGCTGAGAGGGGGTGTCTTGTTTCAGGCCGCCTAGTGAGTTCATGGCAGAGGCGAGATTGGAACCAGATACGCAGCAACATCTCTTGGCCACTATGTTGTGCCAACTCTGAAGGTTTTTATATCCGATTTTGATCAAAATGATCACCAAAGTGGCTTATGATAGACCAGCTCAGCAGTCCTTAGTCCTTCAGCTAATGGCAGAGGCTGCAGTCCTTTGCAGCTGCAGTCCTTTGGGCAGCTGGCTGTTGGAGCAGATGGTTCTTTCTGTAGGGAAGAGAGCTCAAAGCAAGTTCTTTTCTACTGCTGATGGATGGTGTTAGGGCAGCAAGTGCAGTGTCTCAGGAGTCCTGAATACCATTTATTTTGCATGTTGAACGACACAAAAAGGGTCTCGTTTTGTTGTATAGCATTTAATATGAATTTACTAATGTTAGGTGTATACTGTACATGCATCCAACAAAATGGTCTTCAGTCTTACGAAAGGCACAAGAAATCAGTTGTTTACTTGTTGGTTTAAAAGATTTCTGTACCGCTTTTCCGATGCTCAAATTGGTATACAACAATAAAAAGTACAAAATAAAATACAATTAATAAAAGCATTTCAATAAAACCATTAAAAGCAATTGAAACAATACAAGTTAAAAGATGTAAGTTAAAAGATGTAAAAACAGCAATAACATAAAAGCAGCAAACAGAAGGCCTATAGGTACTAGTTAAAAACGAGTCCCTAGGAGGTTCCTCCTTCCTCAAATGTCAAGCGGAATAAATACGTCTCCTTGGCTTCTGATGGTGGTGGTATCCTAACAGGGCTCTGTCTGATCATGGGGACATGCAGGATTACATGGGGAAAGGAGGTCCTTGAAGTATCCTGGTCCTACGCCATATAGGGCTTAAAGGTCATCACCAACACCTTGAATTGGGCTTGGGCAGTTAGCCTTCAAGGTGCCACAAGACTCTTTGCTGTCTGTTGCAGCAGCCTGAACACAGCTTCCTCCACCCTTACTGTATCTGAAAATGACAAGCATCTGTGTGAGACAGAGTCCTAGTTCTCATGGGGTGGGAATAGGGCAGTAACAAGTCACTTCTCGTTTCTGAGGAGAAGGGATCTTTGCACTTCTGTGGCAGTACCTTGTGTAGTCTCTCCCACCCACCTCTCTGAACCCATGCGCAGTTGCTCCTTCTCTGCTTCTACACAATTAGGGTCTGCCACAGCTGAGACGGTGCTGAGTAGTGTGGGGTGCTAACTGCATTCCCTCCTCCACCAAACAAAACCCAACCTCCCTTTCCAGCCCCTCCCCAAAGCCCACAGTTCCCATGATTCTTCCCCTGTTTAGCCCTGCCTCTGTTTACACCTTTGTGTCAGAGATTGTAAACTCCTTGGGGCAGGCCTGTTGTCTTGTTGGCATTCTATAAAGCTATGCACATTGACAGTGCTGTAATACTGCATTCTGTCAACTCGCTGCTGGGGCTGTCCTCTTCAAAATATTCTTGGACCAGAGGCAGTAGAATGGGAGTTTCCTGGCTCCCTGATGAGTCACACAGCTGCTTGGATGTATTTGTCACTCTTGAAACAACTCTTGTTGTTTTGGTTTCGCTGTTGTGGGCTCTTAGCTCTCTTGGTATAAGAATGGTTCCCGGTCAGTTAGTTCCTCCTTTTCTTGACCAGTCAGGGACTCTCATTAACTCCTTCCTGAACAAAGTTCTGCATTATGCGCCCCATAATGTTCTCCTTAGCTTGTAAGAAGACAGAGCACATCTGAGAGCACCCCATCTATGGTGTGTATTGACTCCAGGATTCAAAAACTGCCTCTTGATTATCTGTGGCTTATGGATCACGTACAGCTTCGAGAGATGTTGTGTTACAGTCCCTCCTGTGCCTCCTGCAGAAACTGTCATGTGCCTGGAAAAGGTCTGCAATTCGTTGCTGCTTTGCGTGCAGAAGGTCCTGGGTTCGATCCCTGGCCTATCCAGGTAGGGCTGAGAGAGACCTCTGGAGAACAACTGCCAGTCATTGTCGCCAGTACTGCCCTAGATGGTCTAAGGCAGAAGTTCCCAAGCCCCAGCTGGGCACAAAGGGTTGCTACACCCTAAGGGGTGTGGCAACCCGCGGTGACATCGACGGTGTGTCCAGGATCGCGGATGTCCTCCGGGGTGTGTGGGGAGTCTGCGGACCCCTCCGCAGGGCTCCCCAAGTGTCGGAGCAGCCCTCTGACGCAATTGTGACCCACTTCCGGTTTTACGGCGAATCCTGGACACGCCGTCGCGACCCCTGGGAAGGCCCCGCTGCCACTTAGGGCAGCAAAGGGCCTTCCCAGGAGTTAGAGAACCACTGGACTAAGGTAGAAGTAGAAGGTAGCTATGTTACTGTTCTGCCAGCCTATGTACATGTTGTCAGGCATGTGAAAATTCAATTGTGACTGCAACTTAAAACTTGGGCATAGGAATTGGGACTCGAATTGCTGAGAAGAGCAAGAAACATCAGTCCTCCCTTGTGTGTGATGCCCTGGCCCTCTTACTTTCTGCTTCCTTTCTTAATTTGAACCATGTGTGGGTGTGTGTGGGTGTGTGTTGGAGGGGGTTACAGCCGTGACCATATGCAGAGGAAGACAGGGATGGCAAAGAGCAGGACACCCCAGTGGTAACAGACTCCCTCTGTGGCACATCCAGATCTCCTTGCAAGCTGGCTTCATCCTCTCATCCTACAGATAGCTCTTCTTGTTTTTCTCCTGCTTATCTTGACTCCTGTGGGCCTTGAGAAAGCTTTCAGATTTCCAGTAGTAGGTTTTATCTGGCCTGTTAGAATAAGACTTGTGAGGCTGATACTGCCCAAATCTGCTTTCTGTTTGCTGCTTTCGAGCAGCAAAGGCAAGTTTGTTGCTTGCAACGTGGCTTCTAACATGGCTATCTTGGCAGAAAAATCAGAGAGGCTTTTGTGGAGCCAAACGCAGTTTGTTGTTATAGACTAGAGACTTGGGTCTAAAAGCTGTTGTCCTGCGACAGCCCTGCTGATTGGCTTTTCAGTTCCCTGAGGTTGTAGCATTGCCCTGCCTATGGAATCTTCTGTAGCTATTCTGCTTGGTCATGACAGACTTTCGAAACAAACACTGAATTTTAGAAATAATTTTCTAAAGAAAAAAATTCCAAAGAATTTTAGGTAGACTTTTAGAAACAAAACACTGAACATCAGGTGTGAAGTACAATGATAAAGGAGAAAGAGAGTTCTGTGTAATGGGAAAGCATATTGCTATAGTAGCGTAGTGTGGGGAATTTTGAATGCTGTATACCAGTGGTTCCCAAACCTTTTAGTACCGGGACCCACTTCTTAAAATGGCACTTTTATCAGGACCCACCTAACTTTATGAGACTTTGTAATGAGGCAGCCCTAATGAACAGCCTCAAGGCTTGAGGGGCTTAGTTAGGTGACACAGCCTTTACAATGCTCTCACTACCTGTCATTGATGGACTTGGAAAAAAATGCACCATAAAAAAGACACTCAGGCATTTATCTCCCTATATTTATACAAGCTTGCAAGCTGCAGGAGCTCAGCTCCTTGCAAACTGCAGGAACTCAGCTGTTTGCAGAGCAATTACCAGCTATTTACTGTATTTTGAATAGCCTCAGGGCTTGAGGCAATTAGTTATCTGATCTTTCCATGTTTTCATTGGAGGCTCTGCAGGACCCACCAGAAATCCTGTTGCGACCCACCAAGTGGGTTCTGACCCACAGTTTGACAAATGCTGCTGTATACAGTAAACACAATATTATGCCAGGTCTGCAGCATCACCCAAGCGCTGGCAGTGTTCTACCTTCCACCTCATTTTTCTTTGATGCTTTTGCCAGTGTCTGTGGGAAAGCTCATAAGGGATCATGTACAAAGGAGACCATGTTAAAGCTTTTCCCACACCTTTGCATGTATGTTGATTGAAATTATTTATATTCTGCCTTTCCTTCCAAATAAATGTAGAGCTTCAGGCAGTGCACAATATAGACCAAGAGTAACATGCAAAAATGACGAAGTGTAAAGTGCCATAATCGTCAAATAGGCATACAGAATAGTGGAATAGAAAACAACTAAAATGTAGAACATGACCACAAAACCTCAAAACAGCTAAGGGAAGGCCAGGTGGAAAAGGAGAGTCTTCAGCTCTTGCCAGAAGGCTAACAGGGAGGGGGCAGTTCTTAATTCCACTGGAAGTTTCATGATAAAGGCATCACCACAGAGAAGGCCCTGCTCCTCATTGCTGTCAAACTGGCCTCCTCAGAGATGGTATTTGCAGCAGGGCCCCCTCTGCTGACCTTGGGGGACAGGTCAGTCGGTAGTATAGGGGAAGGCAGTATAAGTACTCAGTACAATCATAGGCAACGTTTTTTGAGTGCCAGCATTCTGCTTTGGGACAACCAATTGCCCATGTTTGGTTCCCCCCCCCCCAGCTAAATACAGTTTCTGATGACACCTTTTTTACCTCCCTCCCCCTCTCTAGTTCCAGCAGAGACCACCTACCATAGTTTGGAAGACGGCGTTGTGGAGTATTGCACGACAGAGGCCCCGACCACAGTCACCACCGAAGCCCCCCTGGAGATGATAGCCCAGCAAGCGGAGGTCTCCGTGAAACCTCAGGAACTGAAGAGCCGCATTGCCCTGAACTCCGCCAAGCTTCTACAGGAGCAGCGGGTGACCAACCTGCACGTGAAGGAGATCGCCCAGCATCTCGAGCAGCAGAACGACCTGCTGCAGATGATTCGCCGTTCGCAGGAGGTGCAGGCGTGTGCCCAGGAGCGCCAGGCCCAGGCCATGGAAGGGACACAGGCGGCTCTAAGCGCCCTCATCCAGATCCTCCGCCCTATGATCAAGGACTTCCGTCGGTTTCTGCAGAGCAACACACCCACCCCTTCCATGACTGCAGATCCAAGCCAAGCTGCCCAGAACGGCCAAGACAGCATCATTCAATGAAGCAGTGCCTTCCCAGGCAGACTTGGTCAAGAAGACTGGGCAGAGGCGCCCTCAGCCTTGACAGTGCAGGCCAATGAGTTCAGTGCCTGCCTTTGTAGGATTATTCTGCTAGCTTCATTTTAAAATGTGCATCAGTGTCTGGATGTGACCTTTATTGGGCATACCTGACAAACTCATAACTTAATACTGGACTTTTTTAAACAAAAAAACAGACTGGAATCAATTTTATATAAAAGGGGAAAAAATCTTGTTTTCACGATTGATTATTCACATTTCTATCCCACCCTTCCTCCAAGGTGTTCGGTGCGATGTAGAAACTTCTCCCTCTGCCCCCCCCCCTTTAATCCCCATACCCATGTGAGACAGGTGAATAACAAAACTTAGCTTTTGTATGGTGCTTTCTGGGCGCCTCATGCGTACTATGTTAATGTTCTTGCAACAGCCCTGGAAGGTTGAGTATTATTGTGCCCATTTCATGATGGGGAAGACTGAGGCTGAGGAGTGGCTTGCCTGAGGCCGTCAAGTTAGTTCATGATGGCAAAGGAGAACTTCAAACTTGAGAAATCCTGATTCACAGCTCTGTCTCCTGGTGACTACATAACACCAGCTGAGAGAGATGCCCAGTGATAAGTATCTAGGGATTGTTTGGGGCTCTGTGCGAGTATATCACCACTGCCATCAGAGGGCAGTTCCATCAAGGTCCCTCCTGTGGAGATGCTGACTGCCAGCAGGTCTGTGGCTTTAGCATCTCCTTCCCCAGAGATTATTGGTTTCCCTCAGTGTCCTTCAGGGGAGGGACACTTCAGGGCGGACTTTTTCTTTGCCTTGCTGCCACTTGCTGAGGCTTTGCTAGAGCCACCTTGAAGCCCTGCGATGGAAAGCGGAGTTAAAGTACTAGTGTTTAGATAGGCTTTCTGAGAGTGTAAAGGGCAAAGGACATGTATTGTCTTGATGAAGCCCTTACAACAATTATGTAAGCTAAGTTAGAATTATCCCCATCTTTTGGATGGGGAAAACTGGGGCTGAAAGAGTGTGCCTTGCCTAAGTTTACCTCGTGAGCTCATAGCAGAGGCAAGATTTGAAATAGGGAAGTCCTGATTAGCAGCTGTCTCTTATCTGCTACGTGACACCAGCTTCTGTATATAAAATATATAATCTGTTCAAATGCGTAGCCCCTCGCTGCACCATCCTTGGCTTTAGACCGGCCTAGCAGCCAACCCAGTTACTAACTGACAGCCTCAAGACCTATGCAGCCAGCCACCTCACAGAAAATGCAGCAGAGAGAACCGATTTTTGTTTCTTTCCTGCAGGTGGTGCCACATAACCAGCCAGGGGAAAAACAGCAATGGTGACTGGGATTTTTGTTTTTGCCAGACTAGGTTAAAGAGATGATGCCTTTACAAAAACATACGTCATCTTCCACTGTCAGCAGTGCTGATGAGGATTAAGCCGAGGCGGAAGTTTATCATCCTGAGCTCCTTGGAGGAAGGATGGGATGAGGATCATCTTGTAAAGCAGAGGTAAGGGTCAAGGACCAGATCCAGTCCACAAGAGCCTCTGATCCAGCCCTCCCTGTCGAGGGCTAACACTCCAGCCTTCAGGCCCATCTCCTGTGTGTGCACACACCGGTGCTGGTGCTGCCCACCCAAATGTAGCAGACTTGGATGCTGCATTGGTTTTCTGTACACATGGAAGAAGGTTGCAGCTGCATGCCAGCCTACTGACCGTGGCAGGATTCTGCATGAGCCCGCATGTACCCTGTCTGGGGCAATGCAGATCTAAAAGAACTGGCCGTTACAGGAGAGAGGAAGAAAATGTCCTTATTTTCCTCCCTGCAGCTCCTCCCATTCAAAAAAATGTGTTCTGTAGGGGAAATGGACAGGGAATGTCATGTGATCAGACGAGAACAAAATGCAAAGTATATATTTGTACAGAGCTGGCATCAAGGTTACCGTGACAGTAGCTGCCTAACAAGTCTGAATTGTGGCTCTCAGTGTGGCCTTGAGGCTAGAAAGCATGCCCACTGTTTATCTGAATCAGCTGTGACTGAGGAAACCGGATTGAACTGGCTTTAGGCCCATCCGGACTTGTCCAAGCCATGGCCACCCCTCCTGCAAACACCTGTTGTGAGAGCTTAAGAGGAAAGTTTTTCCTCTTTGGCATTTCACATACCAAAGTGGCAAAAGGGAAGCATTAATATTTTTGAGAAGCAATGTGCAAGGACAGGACTTCCTGGTTTTTCTACATATTTTGGAGACGAAGAATGCATTGGTTGTAGCTTCTTTTCTCCAGTCGGTCAGCAAGCTCCAAGGAGCCACAGATTTCTCTGATTTCTATCCTGATTTCTCTCTCTGGCCTAGTTTTGACTGAGGCAGTCAGGGCTGTACCACTTCCAGCTGGTGGTGGCTCAGATGACAGAATGTCCCTCCCTGTGTGACTGGCGCCAAGTTGCAGCAGGCCCTTGGGCCAAGAGTGGTTGGGACCCCCTTTCTCCCACCTAGCCTTCCCCCAACCCTTTTCTCTCCCCGAGCAAGTGGGCATAAGCGTACTCCTCTCTCTCGACGCCTTTCGGACTTGCTTCCACGGTCCCCGGCATTCACATTGGGAACTGTGGACATGAACTCCATTGGCCGCTGAGGTGGAGGGAGGAGGAGGAGGAGGATCCAGTGCAGGCACTTCTCCCATCCCAGTGGCTGTTGTGCCCCTTGTTACCTTCCTTGGTAGCCAGGAAGGCTAAAAAGGATGGTTTGGCCTCACCTTCCTTGGGGCTGGCAGGAGGTGGCAGACTGCCAGCACAATCTGCCACCTCCACCTTCTTGACAGTCCAGAAAGGTAAAAAAAAAACAAAAACAGGATAATCAATCTGATCTTCCCTATGTGCCCTGGGAGAGGGAAGAGCAGCAAGAGACGCCTCTCCTGAGCCTTCCTAGACAACCAGGAAGGTAAAAGGGAGGAGCCTGACTTCAGACTCCTCCCTCTGAGGAAGCCCCATTGCAAATGGGAAGGGCAGGAGAATGCAGCAATGGCACAAGCCACTCAGTGTGCCAGCTGCTAGGGTTCAGCAGTCAACCAGATGGGCCTTCAGGAGCCCCTGGGTCATCATTCATGAGTGCATGCCCTCCCTGACTCCATCCGTGCCTCCCTGCACATAGAAAACAAGCATGTCAGGGAAAACACTAGGCTAGAATTGAATACTGTACTATTTGTTAGGACTCCCTGAAGCGTCACAGAATCGCAAGTGGGCCTTGGAGGTCTCCAGAGCTCTTTTTTAGGATGGAAATTTCTTAATTAAGAAATTAAGGTTGGTTGGGCAGGGAGAGAAAACCAGGCATGATGCTAAAGCTCTAAAGACTACCATTGGCAACATTCTTAAAAGCATTTTTGATAGTGCTGGGTTTTGGGCTTTTAGGCCAAGACTTGAGTTTTAGAGGGCCCCGCTGCCTCTCCCATTCGAAACTGAGGACACGTTGCTGATGTGCTTCTTTGTCTTCTTCTGTTGAAGTGAGATGCCAGATTTTTGGAGAGGTCAGTCAGTAAGTGGCAACTATATGCCCCACTTCTTGAATCTGAGGTCTGGGGGTGTCTGACAAGGCAGCCTTAACTGTGCATGCGGCATTAGGCCGGCTCAATGAGACTGTTCACAATTCCCTTTGATTTTTGCTTCCATTCATAAGACACAAATGTAGCTGGCCATGATAAGGGGAAAATAAATTCACAGAGCTCTTTATTAGTATAACTGCCACTACCGCAGAGAGCTGATGTAAAATACAAACGGATCAGAAAGGCACTCACAGCCTGTTATTAATTTAAGCTGAGAAAGAGAGGCTTAGAAACACTCGCTATCAGAGGATAATCCCATCTAATGGGGATAGAAATGTACGTGTTTCTTCACACACTTTGCCAGCGCTTCTCTAGCACATGTTCGCCGAGGGATGGGGGCATTTTTCCCTAACTCCTGCTACTTGCCCATGTCTCTTAACACACAAGTAGGGAATGAGAGAGAAAATGTTCACAAATCCAACGTGTAACACAGGCTAGGCCAGCTGTCTGGAGCCTTGCCGGGTCACCCTGTGAAGTTGACATCCAAGCATCTTGAATTGATGACAAGTCATGGAACCTGCCTGTCGCTTTGCTGTTCTTTTGCTTGTAGGCTCATAAGAAAAGCCCTGCTGAATTGGGCCCATCTAGTCCAAAGTTCTGCTTCTAAGAAGCTGCCTCTGGGAAGTTCACAAGCAGCAGAGAAAGGCATAGTACAGAACAGAGTATGTGTGAATTAATAGTATAATACAGTGGGCCCTCCTTATCCACAGATTGACCATCTGTGGATTTGACTATTAATTCACACATACTGCATATGGTGTACACAGAAACAGTTGCTTGACCCAGTTAATTAATAGGTTAATGACCAAGTGCTCAAAATGTTCCCCATTGGCATCTATATACTGCTGATATCACCAACCAAGGGATCTGCAGACATCCACCAACATGGGATCTCTTCAATGGCTTCCTTTAGATGTTTGAGTGTTGCAGTTTTCTACAATGAAGTATATATGAATTAGAGCTCATTAAAATATGTGCACTTTTTTTGAGCCACCCTTCTCATGATCTGGACTCTGTGCCTCCACTAATGCAGCGCAGCATTGCATTAGTTCTTTCTGCAGCTGCATCACACTGCTGGCTCATGTTGGACTTGTGGTCCATTAAGGCCACACTTATACACACTTTTCAGGGAGCCAGCCCCATTGAACTCACGAGTAAGCATGCATAGGATTGCACTATAAGGCACCTAAATCTGTTTAATGTATGCATCCTGCTGCCAAGCCAAGTCTCCGCCATCCTGTTTTGAAAACTGCTTAAAATGAAGGCAACTTCAAACAATTTAAACAAGCAAAGAAGTAAAGACACAAGCAGGATTAAAAACTGCCACTAAAAACAATCGCTGCAAATCATGGATTGAAAGCCTGCTGGAATAGATAAGTCTTCACTAGACCCCAAAAGTGTGAGCCAATTGGCCAAAGGCCACGCACTGAGTGAGTTCGTGGCAGAGGTGAGGATTGTCCCAGTGTTTCCACTTGAGTAGGTTTTGTAGTACTGTACTCTACTAGTAAAAGGTAAAGGTATCCCTTGACAATTAAGTCCAGTCGTGTCTGACTCTAGGGACCGGTGCTCATCTCCGTTTCAAAGCCGAAGAGTCAGCGCTGTCCGAAGACGTTTCCATGGTCATGTGGCCGGCGTGACTCAACACCAAGGCGCATGGAACGCTGTTACCGTCTCACTGACACGGTACCTATTAATCTACTTGCAATTTCTTGCTTTCGAACTGCTAGGTTGGCAGGAGCCGTCACACGGATTTGAACTGCCGACCTTTCGATCGACAGCTCATGCAGTGGTTTAACCCACTGCACCACCCGTTGGCTCAGTACTCTAGTACTAGTACTCTAGTACAGTACTAATACTGTAGTTCTAGTACTCCGAAGATGACTCTGCAAGATGTTTTCAGATCTTGATCTGAAAATCAAGTTCCATCCTCAGCAATTCACAAATGATAGCTGATTTATTCATTATTTAATGAATTACCTTGTGAAAGAGGAAAGCAAATTTAGGAGTACATTAAATAAGGCTTATGAGAGAGCTTCCTTTTTGGGAGCATGCTAATTGATCACATATATGCACGCACACGTTCAGAGTGCCGGCATAAAGGATTTTGTGCTAATCAACCCTCCTGGTATCCTGAAGCTTTGCAATCCTAGCTCTATTTGCCTGCCTTTTGTCAAAGAAAATGCAGATCCCTGTGAACCCAACTTGGTTAAATTACATGTTGTCAGCAATTTTCCAGGCATTTTTCCAAGTCTGTTTATTTATAACAACAGTCACGTTATCCAATTAATTACAAAGCATACACTCCAAACGGGGCGTGGGGACGACAACGGACCTTTCAGCTAAAAGCTGTAGAATAAATATGCGTGAGAACAGCAGGATTTATGATCCCCCTGTAATCTTTAACATTTGCTGCCTGTTAATCGCGAGGGAGAAGTCCGAATGGGGAAGTGAAGATGAAGAATCACGAGAGGTGCGCTTAACCTCTGTGTCATACAAGGCATTGAGGAAAACATGACTCCTTGTTTCAGTGAGGGAAGTGGGACTGGCCCATCCATGAGGCTGAATGAGGCCTCAGGCAGCAGGTTGGCAGGGGGGCACCCATCTCTGTCTGCCCACTCACTCCATGAATTTGAGAAGGAAGAGGGGGATGGAGTAGAAAAGGAAATGTGAAGAGGAGAGGGTCTCCCACACTTGAGCCCATCCCGCTTCTCTCCTCCAAACTTCTTCCTTTTCAGATCTAGGGAGCAGGAGGAGGAGAGACTGGCACAACACCAGATAAGGAGCAGTGCAGGTTTGAAAGAACTGGCTGTAAACAAGAGAAAAGATGGAGAGAGAGGAAAATGTCCTATTTTCCTTCAATTCAAAAATGAATGTTGTTGTTCAGTCGTTAAGTCGTGTCCGACCCTTCGTGATTCCATGAACCATATCCCGCCAGGCCTTCCTGTCGTCCACTATCTTCCTGAGTTCGCTCATTTTCATGTTCGTTGCATCGGTGATGCTGTCTAACCTTCTTATCCTTTGCCTTCCCCTTCTCCTTTTGCCTTCAGTCTTTCCCAGCATCAGAGTCTTCTCAGAGAGTCCTCTCTTCGCATTAGGTGGCCAAAATATTTGAGCTTCAGCCTCAGTACCTGTCCTTCCAGGGAACAATCAGGGTTGATTTCATTTAGGATTGACTGATTTGATCACCTAGCAGTTCAATGGACTCTCAGGAGTCTTCTCCAGCACCACAGTTCGAAAGCATCTATTCTTCCGCGCTCAGCCTTCCTTATGGTCCAACTCTCGCAACCATACAATGCTACTGGGAACACCATCGCCCTGACTATACGAACTTTTGTTGGCATGGTGATATCTCTGCTTTTTATTATGCTGTTTAAGTTTGCCATAGCTTTCCTTCCAAGGAGTAATAGTCTTTTAATTTCATGGCTGCTGTCTCCGTCTGCAGTGATCTTGGAACCCAAAAAAGTAAAATCTGTTACTGCTTCCATTTCTGCCCCTTCTATTTGCCAGGAATTGATGGGATCAGATGCCATGATCTTAGTTTTATTAATGTTGAGTTTCAAGCCAACTTTTGCACTCTCCTCTTTCACCCTCATCAAGAGGCTCTTTAGTTCTTCTTCACCACCATTAGGGTGGTATCATCTGCATATCTGAGGTTGTTGATATTTCTCCCGGCAATCTTGATTCCGGCTTGCGATTCACTCAGCCCTGCATTTCTTATAATGTACTCTGCATATAAGTTAAATAAGCAGGGTGACAATATACAGCCTTGCTGTACTCCCTTCCCAATTTTGAACCAATCGGTTGTTCCATGGCCGGTCTGAACTGTTGCTTCTTGACCCGCATACAGGTTTCTCAGGAGACAGGTAAGGTGGTCTGGTGCCCCCATCTCTTTAAGAATTTGCCACAGTTTGTTGTGATCCACACAATCAAAGGCTTTTGCGTAGTCAATGAAGCAGAAGTAGGTGTTTTTTTTGGAACTCTCGTGCTTTCTCCATGATTTGATCCAGCACATGTTGGCAATTTGATCTCTAGTTCCTCTGCCTCTTTGAAACCCAGCTTGTACTTCCAGTAGTTCTCAGTCCACGTACTGCTGAAGCCTACCTTGTAGGATTTTGAGCATAACCTTGCTAGCATGTGAAATGAGTGCAATTGTGTGGTAGTTTGAACACTCTTTGGCATTGCCCTTCTTTGGAATTGGAATGTAAACTGACCTTTTCCAATCCTTTGGCCACTGCTGAGTTTTCCAAATTTGTTGGCATATTGAGTGCAGCACTTTAACAGCATCATCATTTAGGATTTTAAGTAGCTCAGCTGGGATAATATCATCTCCGCTAGCTTTGTTGTTAGTAATACTACCTAAGGCCCACTTGACTTCACTCTCTAGGATGTCCGGCTCTGGGTCATGAATACATAGTGCCAAAGTGGACACTGAAGGTCACACTTTCAAGAAAGAATGGAATGCAAAGTACTGTATTTTTCTACAGAGCTGGAATCAATGCTGAGACAGGGATTGTAACAACAAAAATGCCTTAGGGGCTCTCCATACAGCTTCCAAGAAATGTGGCCCCCTGGCCACCCCTGTTCTAAGCCTTAAGCCAAGGAATATAAATATCTGGCCCACAAATATTTGGCCCACAAATATTTGAAATTAACAGAGCGAGACTGCGTGGTATTCTCTTGGGCCAAATGCACATTACAATAAATGTGTGATGCAATCCACCATGTGCACGTGTCTGTGTTTTAAAATAGTGTGCTTGTGTATGGGGGTGTGAAATCAAACAGGGCGAAATCAATGTGGGGGGGAGGTTAGCCTTCTGCCCCAACTGCAGTTCTATTTGTGATCATGCCCCCTCCCATGTGCACTCTGGTTTTATTGGAAGGGGGGATTAGCTTTCAGTTCTCCCTTATACAGTATTTCCATGTTAGTTCTAGAAGACAACCACCTGCTGGTTCTATACTCACACAGGACCTGTTTTAGGGGCAAGTGGGAGGGATGTTACAGGAATTTCTGGGAAAGATCCATAGCTCATTTTGCAGAGCACCTGCTGTGCATATAGAAGGTCCCTGGCATCTCCAGGTCAGGGAGAGAAATATTCATCTGACTCCCCAGGCACCTGCTGCCAAAAACATAGAGATAATACATGTAAATTTGCATGTAAATTGCAGTTAGCCAGAAACGTTTAAAAATATGTAATATTAGGGCTCCAATCCTATACACACTTACCTGAAAACAAGTCCTCAATTCAGTGGGACTTCTCAATAGGCATGCATAAGATTGTGCTGTAGAGGAAATAAAATTATCGTTATATCTTGTGTAGGGCATGAATACAGATTATCAGACCCACACATGGACATTTATCATGGCAAGGATAAATTGCACAGGCTCATCAAGCATCAAAAGTGGGGAAAAGGGTAGTACAAGAAAAAGTGAATGTATTCAAAAGCTGAACAAATGCAGCTGGGCTCTGTGGATGCCACACTATGCCCACAAACCTAGTGATAGAATAAAATCCCAATGATCTTGTCACCCATACACTTTGCATGGAAAGATAGGGAAAGTCCACTCTTTTAACCAACCTGATAAGAAAAAAGCTGGGTGTTTACAGGGTGTTAAGGAGAATTAATCTGGGATCTGCCTTAAGCAGCTTTAGAGGTGAGGGCTGTCTGGCGCTTCTGTCCGTAGCGGGGCAGGCAGGGATTAAGGAGAGGCTGGCTTCTGGTGCCCAAGAAAGCACCAGGCGATAAAGCACGATGCCAAGGTATTGTCTATAGCAGTAGTGTGTAGAACACAAGCTTGCAAAATCTACTCCAGTAGCACCCCACTGGGGGTGAACTGTGTAGAAAAGCTTCTGAATTAATTTAGATCAGTGATTCCACTTCTGAATTAATTTAGATCAGTGATTCCAACATAACCCAACTCTCAAACTGATCAGCGGAGCTGCTCAGAACCCTGGTGAGAGACAACCAGTTTAATATTTCCCTTTTACATGTGAGGAAGACTGATGTCTGAGGCAGTGTGCTAAATGCTCACCTTCCCTTACATGGTGATGCACCAGCCTCTGCTCCTCCCGCTCCCTGGATTGGAAAAGATGCTCTAGTCTGGCCCACCACTCTGCTGTCCTCCAGCTTCTGCTCCATTCTCCTCTTTCTGTTCCAATTCAGGGAGTGGGGGGAGGAGGAGGAGGAGGAACAGTGGAGATGAATAGGTGGCAGAGGTGTGGGCTCCCCCACCAATCTGGGGGAAGAACCTCAATCAACAGCAGCCTCAATCAGCCTGCTGGATGGACCAACCTTGATTCCTGATGCCCACAGAGCACATGCTTTTTCTTTGCTGGAGGGCATGTGTGTTCTTTTTCTTGTAATTTACAAACTTCTGCATCCCCGGGAGTCAACCTGCCACTCTTACTTTTTGGTGACCTCGTTTTGCACACACACTAATATGCACCCAGTTGCCTGAGCCTGCTTTCACAGTATACAGATAAATAAAATTATGACATGTCTCTTGCTTCAGCTTGTGATTTTTATCTTTCATCACATCCACATCACCTTGTGTTTTTACTTTCTTTCATTGCATTGATTTTTTTTCATTTTGTAAGCTGACTTCTTACAGGCAGGATATACATTTAAAAATAAAATATAATAATAACGGTTAACAATTATTATTGTATTATATCTCTGTGCACTCTTACTTTGTAAAAGGAGCAGGATATAAATTTAAACATGTTATTTCAATTATTATAATTATTCATTAGTAACTACAATAAGATTCATTATTATACACTGATAAATTTAATAAATATATTATATATTCATATAATATATTGCAAATAATAATACATTATATAATACTGTATATTATTATTGATAAAAATAATTAATTAATAATAAGATTGAGTATTTCCATCTAGCCCTCCTCCATCTCTTCTCATCACATTTAAACTTTCCTATTACCTCCCTTCCCCATTTCAGTACCAAGCTTCCACATTTTTCTCCTTTTCCCCACATCTCCAGTAGAAAAACAGAGGGGGAGCAAGAGAGAAGAGGCGGTGCTTTTCGCCTGAGTGAAGGCCCTTCCCTCCAATCCCTTCTCCGGCGCCTCCTCAACGACTCAATGGGAATCCAACTAGAATCCAACAAGCTCCTGCCCCCCACTTCTTTTCTAACCCTGCCTCCTCCTCCTCTGGCTATCCAATCCCCTCGGGAGGAATCGGCGTTCTCCCACCTCCCGGAGGAGTGGAGTCTTTAAGTAAGACGACGCGTCTCCCTTTTCCCTCCTCCGTCTCTTTCCTTCCGCTGTTAGCGTAGCGGGCGCAATCGGCGTAGCGCTGGCAGGGCCAGCCAGCGAGGAAGGTGGAGGGACCGGAGCGCCGAGCGGAGGTGAGAGGGGCCTGGAGTCAGTCTGGACCCCCTCTTTCCCCATACGTGTGGGGGTAGCTGAAGGGGAGAGGCTGGAGGGCTGACCAGAGGGGAGAATGTGGGGAAAAATCTCTCATCGGGCGGGGGATGTGGCGTTGGGGATCTGGGGGTCACTGTTGTGGAGGAGGGGCTGCCTACCCCCCAGGGGTCCCCCCAGGGGGGCTGAGCCTGGGGTCAGAATTGGGGGGGGGGAAAGAGATAGGGGAGCTCCTCTCAAAGGACTGGCGGGGGGCAGCCCCAAGTTGAATGTATGGGGGTGGGTGGCTCCCCATACAAGAGGTGGAGTGAGGGGGAAGAGAAGCTTGCTCCAAGGAGGGGGGGAGCTCCAAGGGACAGACATGCTACAACTTGCACGCATAGTATAGCAAGACACGTTTCAGTTTGGAGACTTGGGGTGCGGGTGGGAGAAAGATAAACTTGGGAGATTATCAGTTTGGAGTCTTTGGGTGGGTGGGTGAAGTGAAGATGAGCTTGTTGCATGGCCAAATTTGTGTATGTGTGTTCACATACGCACATACCCCATGATTCCATGAAAACAAACAAATTTCATACTGATTCACTCCTCTTTTGCATGTGTGTGAGTGTGTATCCAGCATGCATGATGCAACAAGAGGTGTTTCAATTTGTGGAGTCTTGAGTGGGTAGTGAACTTGTGGGAAGGTGTGTATGTGTGTATTAAACACACACTTTGGGGTCTTTTGTGGGGGTGAAAGGAAGATGGGCTTGTTGCATGGGAATACTGTGTGTGTACACATGCACTAGCTCACTCACCCTAAGAAACAACCTCATTTATACTACAGTATGTGGAGAGGGGTGAATGGGACTTGTTTCATGGGGGAGTTTTTTTCTGTGCTTGCCCAAGTGTGGGTGTGAGGTGAGCTCTTCGGTAGGAAGATGGTCTATAAATACGTACTGTACAATATTAGTTTTTGGTTTAGGTCCCTCACCCAAGAAATAGGGATGACACTGATACATGCTTGTTGATGCTTATTGAAATATGACATGATCCAGCCAAAGCGATGATTTTAAGTTCCACCTGTTTTGGTGAAAGGGTTAAGCATGTATGCATTTAAATTTCTCTCCCTTCGTTTTGCTTGGATTGCGCATAAAGTTTATGCTTTAAACAGATTGTGGCATAAATAAGTCAGACAGACTTCCTTTCATCACAAGACACGCAGTGAGTGTGGTCCTCTGCATATTTCTTCAGAAGTAAGCCCCACTGTATTCAAAGGGCCTTACTTCCTAATAGGTACATTGCAGACACAAAGGAATATGGCCCACCAAACACAGTGAGACTTCATTCTGAGTTTTCCATGTTGCAGAGCAATACTGTGCATGCACGCACCATCCCTCCACAGTGCATCTGCTCTGTCTGTCTAGATATGTCTCTGAGGTCTTAAGGGGTTGGCCCTTAGGGCTTTCGCCTCCTCCTCGGAGTCTCTTGGCAAAGGTATATAACAAGTGTGAGCTGGCTTCAATCTTGCCTGATCTTAGGCTTTTGATTTCTTCACCAGAATCCCTGGTATTTGTTAAATTTACAAAAGCAAAACCAAATACTACTTAAAAGTGGAAGCATGAATAATCTGTGTGTTGATCCTGTATGGCGGTTTTACCAGATCAAGGCAAGCCAAATCCTTTGCAAGAATCCAGCAAAACAGCTAAGGCTATGTGGCCCACCAAAAATTGGATAGTGGTCCACTTGTGTACCAAAGTCTACCTATCCTGGGGACAAATGCCTTTTTCCCCTCATGGTCCATCCCCAGGATCCTAACTGTGTGTCCTATTAATAGTGCAACCTGATTTGTGTAAGTTAAGTAAACATTATTGTGTGTGGGTGGTGGAATTCAGTGTGTTTTGCTTATGGACTCCACCTCCTTTTCCAGCAGACCACCCTTGAACCACGTAAATCTGCCTGCCTTGCACCATTGAATTCTGTTCTTAAGCTCCCAGGAGCTACATCTCACCCCACCTCAATATCTGGGTCATACTGGCAACTCAGGAGAAAGTGATAGAAAGGAGGAGGGAGATGACTGAGGTTGACCATCTTGTTTCGTGGAGGTGGGAAGATAGTGTTGGTGAATTGGAAGGCAAGCTTACTCCCATGGGATTTATTGGTAGATTGAACCCTAAGTTCTTGAAGCATCTAACATGAAGAGTGGGGTTGAGTGGCTTGAGGCAGACTGATCTTTCTAGAGTCAACAGCACAGTCGGTAAGGGGTCTAAGGATTTGAGGTCGTCTTGGTTTGTTTGTTTAAAGAATTTATACCCAGCCTTCTCCCACCCTCAAAGCACTCAAGGCAGCTTACAACATAAAAACAGTACAGATATAAATGATTTTTTTAAAAAAAAAAATCTGATTAAAGTTGCAGTTCATTAAAAACGCCAGCCCCTTATGTCAGCAGTCGAAGGACATCCTGAATAAAAAGGGTTTGAGGCCTGCCGAAAGGTCTCCAGGGAGGGAGCCGTTCTTAATTCCCCTGGGAGGGAATTCCATAATCGGGGTGCCACCACTGAGAAGGCCCTATTCCTCGCTGCCATCCCCCTCACCTTCGTCAATGGCAGCAAAGTTAAAAGGGCCCCCTCTGATGACCTAAGGGGACGGGTAGGCATATATGGAAGGAGATTTAAATTGTAGGAAGCACTATATAATAATTAAATAAAGGAAGCACTTTAAATTGTGCCTGGAAACGAACTGGCAGTCAGTGTAGCCGCCAAAACAACGGCCCAATCAAGTCGAAGTGATGAGCCCCTTCAACCACATGGACGGCTGCATTCTGCACTAATTGCAATTTCTGGATAGTCTTCAAAGGAAACGTCACATAGAGCGTTGCAGTACAGTTGGCCAAGGATATGGGGGTCCAACTGGAAAATACTGTAAGAATGTGGGGTTTTTACCTTTTTAGAGCAAACTGCTACGTGTTCTTGCTTAAATAGGCTGAAATCGCGCTCTGGAAGCCTCTTCTGGGTTGCATGACTCCCTCCTCCCCTCTCCCAAGGTTGCTCCAGAATACATTGCATTGCATTCTGGAGCTATTCTGAAGAGGCTTCCAGAGCGCGATTTCAGCCTGTTTAAGCAAGAACACGCAGTGGTTTGCCTGTAAAAGGTAAAAACCCTGCGTTTTTAAACTTTTTTAAAAAATGGAACCCCATGGGTCCGGGATCCACGGTGAGACAATCCGTGGGTCCCAAATCCATGGATAGAAAGGGTCCGCTGTAATCTACTCTTAGTGACGTTCAACTGATGTTGAAACCACCAGGCTTATTGCGTTGGACTTTCCGGGAACCAGTAATGCGAGCGTCCACAGAAGGAGAAGCGGGGTCACTCATATTGCCAGCTTCTGAAGAGGCAGCAAAGGAAATTGAGGGGAGGCGGAAGTCATTTGGGGTTTTCCAGGCATGGAATTAGTGTTTGAATTGAGTAATGGGGAGAGAAGATTCATTGTATGGGACAGAGGTCTTTGGGGCTAGCTGCATGTGGAATTTCCTGCTTCATTGGAACAAGGGGGGGGGCAACTTGTACAAAGAAGGTTGAAAGAAATTTGTTGAGTGGAGAAAGAAAGCAACTTACAATGCTGATGGGAGGAGGGAAAGGTGCCTCCCAACAGGAATGTTGATGCAGGATGTTTGATGGCCTTGTTACATGGTATTAAGGGTGTCACATTTGTTTGCAAATCTGGAAGGCAAAAAATGACCCTGCTGTCAGATACGTTAGTGGAGAGGCAAATAGCAGAGAAGATGGGCCTGGGTATACAGAACTGATCTTGACATGATGTTGGGATATAGCTGGTGTGTGGGGAGTTTCAGAAGTCATTGGGGTAAACAGTTTCTGTAAAATAATGCTGAACACAGCAGGCAAGGTCTGCAGCTAGAGATCTAGCTGAACTTGCGACTTTGAACTTTGGTAGTGTTTGTTAAGAAGGTGTGAGGCAGGGAAAGGACGTTGAAGCCTCAAGAGCCATGGGGCTAGGTCAGACTTTCATAAGCAGTTCCACGTGGCTCATTTTGCGATCGGCAGACCCATAATTTGTAGTCACATTTGAACCATTTGAACTGGATTTGTGTTTTTAACTGTGTGCACGCAGTTGTCAGTTTTGTCTGCTCCAAAGAGCCTGGTTGAATCTGAAATTTTGTTCCTCTGATGTCAGGGCCAGGTCTTCAGGCCTAAGAGAAGACTGTGTAATTGTGACCTTACACTGTAAGACCTGAAGCAATTTGCTTTGCTTGCTTGCTTCCTGGTGGTGAGGAAAATGAATACAGTACTTGGAGTTGGCTGAAAAGCATGGAGGTGGGGGAGAGGCATTCTCTGGATATGTCAGCCACCTTCTGGATTCTCCTTGATTCTTCCCAGCAAAATTCTTTCCACCAGGGGAAGAGCAATAATTCCTGATACACAACATCAGAAAGCAAAAACCATTTGACCAAGTTTTGGTGTCAGTTGCTATGTGCAGGGGAGCAAAATATTTTGGGGGTGTGGCACATATCGCGAGTTCCTTTTGCGATGGGTATTAGATAAGACTTGAACATTCATCCATCTATAATTAGCTTTTTGGGGACAGGGGGAGGAGTAGTAGCTGACAGTAGCTGTGTCTAACCCACCTCGCTTCCCTTCCCCAGGCTGACAAGAAACCTGTGGTAGCAACGGCTGTGTATGCAGCAGGGGCACCTATCCACGTGAAGCTTTTGCACAAGGGGAGGAGACTGGAGCCGGGAAGTCCACTGTGTGCTGTGCACCAGCTCAGAGAGAAGCTAGCGATGCTTTCAAGAAGGCCCTGACGGAAACACAGCCACTAATCAAGAAAGCTCCTGCTGGTCTGGAGCTTAGATTTTTCCCTTCCTTTCCCCTCCTTGGAGATGAACCAGAGACTGAACCTTCCCTCCTCCTTACCTGAAATCGGCAATGATACAATAGCCAGATCTGACCACCAAAGAGAGAAGAGGATTTTTCACTTACAGCTAGGCTGCCATTGCAACTGAACTGAGATTCACTCTCTCTATTTTTGTAAATTGGGTGGACTGGGCTTTTTTGGGGGGGGGGTTGTCTTTTTTTGCTTTTCCCCACCTTTTGAAAAAATCTTGATCGTTTAGTTTCTGTGGTGTATCCAGAGCTGCCTGCTACCTGAGATCGCTGAACTTTTTAAAATTATTTTTGGAATTTTGAGGCTTCTTACTTTGGTCTCATTTGAGTTTGCCCATGGCTTTTCTGATGAAGAAAAAGAAGTTCAAGTTTCAAACCAGTTTCACATTGGAGGAGCTGACAGCGGTCCCTTTTGTGAACGGGGTTCTGTTCTGCAAAATCAGGCTGCTGGATGGAGGGGACTTTGCCACCTTGTCTTCCAGGTAAGACATTCTTTGCGCGGGGTGCCCTTCTTGCTCCCTTCCCTCTTTGATCAGTGTTGCTGCTGAGCAATTTGGTGTATATGTAGAAAGCTGTCTCTTGTGGTGTCAGAACCTGGGTCCAGTGTTGCCCCCACTGACTGGCAGCAGCTCTCCAGGGTTCCAAGGAGGGATATTTTTCCCCAGCCCCACTTGGTGATGCAGGTGATTGAACCCGGGACTTTTTGCATGCAGCATAGGTGCTCTTCCACTGAGCTGTGTGTGACTAGAAGTGTCATCTTGTGATCTTATACTAGTGCAAGCCTGCCTTCCCCCTTCATCTTGCACTTTTTTGGGTGGGGATGAAGAGCTGTGGGCAACAATGGTCCTGTGTACGTGTGGGGAAAGGGTTCTTGAGGGAGATGGACGCACTCTCAGCAAGTCTGTAACCTGCCTAAGTGCTTGCAACCGCCAACAAACAATATTTTCCCCTACCCTGCCATGCACATAGCAATGAGAGTTGTTGTTGTGTTTGTAATACAGTACTCCTATCTCCAAACCCTAAATTCCTAAGTAGGTACAGTATTCTCTTGAAAGGTCTCTTTCCTCCCTTTTCAGTTCCTCTTTCTTCTGCTTATGAATTGAACTAAATAGATGCGACTCGATGCTTGTTTTGCTATGGGGCGGGGGTGTGTGTTAACTATTTTACTGTAGACTAGCTTGCTCTTACTTCTAAAGAGAGCCTCTGTCTCATCTCTCAGCAACTGCTAATCAAGTGTTGCTTTTGTCGTCAGCTGTGTGTACATTGATTATTGCCTAGCACTGTGCCAGCACAAATTTCAAAACAACCCCGGACTTGCTCGCTGACTGACCGCTTTGCTTCGTACTCTTGGTTAGGAGGGGCGGGTGGGAATTGGCAAACCTCTTTTCTCGTATCAGTACAGAAGCAGGTAGGCCTTTATGAAGGGACAGAAAATGACTTTGTGCACTGCGTGTGTTCAGAGTCGAACTTGTTCTCCTCCTTCAGATAGTCCTGCATGCTTCTGTCCCAACACAAGAACGGATAACAAACTTAGTTTCCATGAGGGTTTTTTTTTTTGGTACAGTACTTCCTGAAATAAGCCTTTTTCTGCACAGTGTAGAGGCCTGACCTCTCACCCCACAGAATCCAGAAACTCTTCTAAGGTTTGGATTTATTCAAACCCCTCCTGTCCCCTACTATTCTGTGTGTGTTTCTCCTGTTCACTTTGACCCATTGCCCTGGGTGAAAGCAGCTTATCTCAGGAATGTGAACCCTGCAAAAGCTTGGGAAGAGGAAGGAATTAATCCCCTCCGATACCCAGATTGGCTGAAAGTAGCGCTTACTGCTTCTCCTTGTTGACCTTGGAGACAGGAGTGCAGCTTCGGTTTTCGCCTGTGCTGCTGCTTCTAACTTTATGTGGCTATCTTAAAAATCCTGTTGGCGGAAGTTCAGCAGCGCTGCCTGCATGCAATAGTTGCAGCTCAGACTTGTTCAGGCAGAGAAACTGACTCTAATTTAAGGCAAATGTCTGCTCTCCCTCTCCCCATCTTGGCTTCTCGAACTAACAAAATGGAAAGCTGGCAGTAGGTTATAGAGCCTAAACGTCCACCCACTCATGGGCAGCCTGTCCCAAATGTGAAGGTGCATGTTCCTTTTTCACCGCAGTCCACAATGTATGTTCTTAACTGGACTTTCTTCTCTTGCAGTCTGTCCAGGTGCTGGAGTGGGCTCCAAAGATCCTATTCATATAGATAGGAACATGATTTCTCAGGCCTCCCTTGGCATCCTTCAGGACCCAGTTTGGACCAGCAAGGAACAAGAAGCGTCGCCTGATACGGGGCGGTGGGCCCCAGGGCGTAGGGGCAGAAGGGCTCCGGGGGGGGCGGGAGGCTCCTTAAGTTTCGTGGTTTTTTTGGTCTTTTTTTCGGGTTTTTAAAAGCTTTTTAGGGGGGGGGTTAGCACTAGCGCGGGGCTTGTAATCTTTAGTGTATGCTTTGCGCCACTTATCTGGATTCTAGGAGCCTCCAGCGACGATCTACTCCAGCGACTATCTCTTCCAGGGCGCAGATCGTTCCTCTGCTCCGGGCGCGAACTCTGTAAAGCGCCCAGCAGCGCTTTACAGAGTTCACGCATGCGCAGGACGACCATGTTTCCAATCGTCATCCTGCGCATGTGTGAACTCTATAAAGTGCTGCTGGGCGCTTTACAGAGTTCGCGCCAGGGGCAGCAGAGCAGAGGAACAATCTGCGCCCTGGAAGAGATCGTCGCGCTGGAGTAGATCGTCGCTGGAGGCTCCTAGAATCCAGATAAGTGGCGCAAAGCATACACTAAAGATTACAAGCCCCGCGCTAGTGCTAAAAAAACCCTAAAAAGCTTTTAAAAGACCCCCCCCAAAAAAACGGCAATAAAACTGTCAAAAATAGGTTTCGGTTTTTGACAGTTTTATTGGGGGGCGTTGGGGGCCCCCGCCCCAGATGCGGGGGTGCCTGGCGACCCCCCTGGGGGGCGGTTGCGTTTGATCCCCTCTAAACCCTGGCTCCAGGTGTAAGTTCGAAGCAGCCTTTGTCCTTAACAACTCCTCTTGATTATTTCCTTAACAAGATTTTATTTATTTATTTATTTATTTATTTATTTACAGTATTTTTATCCCGCCTTTCTCCCAGAAGGGACCCAATGCGGCTTACAACAGAAAAAAAAATACATACAAAAAAACACAGTATAAAAAAATCAGTAAGAACAATCAATAAAAATTAATAAAAACAGTGTCTAAAAACATTTAAAAAGATCATGTACAATCAGAGCAGGAGCATAAAAACAGCAGCACCCCCAACAGCGAGATGTTAAAAAAGGCAGGGGCTCAGAAGGCTTCTCTGAACAAGAAGGTTTTTAGGCCTCGCCGGAAAGTGTCCAAGGAGGGAGCAGTTCGTAGGTCAAAGGGGAGGGAATTCCATAAGGTTGGTGCCACTACTGAGAAGGCCCTGTTTCTGGCCGCCGCCCCTCGCACCTCCTTGGGCGACGGCACCCGCAAAAGGGCCTTCTCTGATGATCTAAGGAGACGAGCTGGAGTATATAGAAGAAGGCGGTCTCTCAAATATCCTGGCCCCAAGCCGTATAGGGCTTTAAAGGTCAAAACCAGCACTTTGAATTAGGCCCGGAAACGAATCGGCAGCCAGTGCAGCTGTCGGAGGAGCGGCCCGACTGAGTCGAACCGCCTACCTCCAGTGACCACACGGGCCACCTGAGAATAGAGAAAATAACTATTGGTAATGAGTCCTCAAGTGTGGGACTCCTTGAGTGTATGTTCCACTTTGTGCCTTCGTTTATCCTCAAGGTAACTCTGGGGTCATCCTGGCCTTCAGGTTGAGATCCGACTGAGCAGTGTGGTGTAGTCAGTCCAGTCTGGGCTGTCTTGCAGTTCAGTTGCTATGCCTTTCTGTTCATGTAATTAAACCTCCTTACCTGGAATTCTGACAATAATGTGAGCAAATAAGCAATGTCACTTACCTCACTGGCCCAGAGGAGACTTGTCTTTTGCCTAAATGTTGCAGAATTCAAGACAAATGAGAGTGCAGTGCATCCTTGCTTACCTGAATTGTTGGATTGAAAACGTAGGAATCAGTAATCCATGATAAGGTATGGCATTTCATGGCAGGGGGTTATAGCACTTCATAGAGAATTAGGGGAAGGGAAGGTTCTGTTGATGACACTCTATACATAAATTTAAGTAGATAATTATGTATTTAACAGATTGTTTGCTCTGCTTTTCTTAAACTCAAATCCGATTATGCTTACTCATATGAAACTGATAGACAAAGGAATTCCCAATATACCTTCTTCTTGTGACTGAGGAGGAGGTGTATGTGAAAAGTGGTGTGGTGTTGTGGAAGCAAAATACAGAAAAGGTAATATAACGGTCTTTTTGTTGGTCTTGTTTCTTTTGGTGAAGTTTACAAGTCACCAAGTCACACAGAATTAATTGGAGGAGGCTTGCAAGGATTTAAACATCCATATGCGTTGCATACCGACGTTCTGGTAAACGACCGACTGCATATACAACAGTGGTCCATCGCCCACCCTCTCTGACCCTGTTGCCAGCATCCCCCATCGCAGCCATTTTTTACCTTTCTGTCCAGGAGTGTACTTACCCACCCAGATGTAGGACTGCGAGGCCTCTTGGAGACGTGTCTCGTGGTCTCCAGCCCCAGCTAGCGATCCGAGCCAGCCGCGCCACCTGCCTCTGAACAAGGCCATGTGGGCTGGGCATTGGCCGAAGCGGTGCAAGGCAGGCTGGGGTGATACCCGGCAAGCATGGCTGCCACGGGGCCGGGCTGCACTGATCACGGGTGGTCCCTGGTGCCGGGCGCAATGGAGGGCAGCACCGTCTGTCTCACTGGCTTAGTGCAGTGGCAGCTGGGGAGACTCGGTAAGGGGTGGTAAGGGGGGAGGAGACGGGAGCAGAGCTCCTTTTGGGTCAGAGGGACAGCCAGAAGGGACTGGCCCGACAGCAGGCTATGGAGTCGAATTTACCCTTCGTGCCTCGCTGCAGATTGCAATTCCCAAGTTGAGAACTGTTCTGAATTCGTGTATATTGCTTCCAGAAGTGATGTTGTAAGGCCTGGAAGGTATCTAGCTCATTGCCATTAATATATCACCATTAATATATCACCTGTAACATTCTCTCCTTTAGCCTGTGATTCCCACCACCTGAAGCAGAAACCCAAGCAGCTTAGCTCAGAGGGGAGCTTGTTCAAAAGGCATTAAGATTCAGCACTGTCAGGAATTTGAAACATCCTGGAAAGTCTTTCCAGTTGGTTAAGAATTCTGGATTCTCAAAAATGTGCCCTTTTGCACACTCCCTGAAGCTTTCGTTGTAGGTCCTGAAGCTTATCTGGAAAGTCAGTTATTTGGGTTTCTTTCATTGGCCTCCTTTAAGCCTGATTCACACTAGCCTTTTCCCGGCCTGTCCCTGCGTCTGCGCTTGTATGCGCTTCTCTATGCGTTTGGAACTGGGGGGGGGGCTTGCCGCCTGTTGTCCTTCTGTCCCGCCTTCTTTAGAAAGCGCAGCTGTGATTTGGTGAAGAGAAATGCACTTCTCTGATTGGTGGGCTGTCGTAGCACCGTAAGCATTCCCGCAAGCGCATCAAAAGATGAGGGGAAACCATCTTTCCTGCCTCCCCGCAAGCTGCGACGCAAGCTGCGACGCAAGCATGAAAAAAGCTCCACGCGACCAAACGCAGATCCACAACGAGCTGGGAAAAGGCTAGTGTGAACCAGGCATTAGAATCCAGCTCTTTCTTCGTGTAGACAGGAGAGTCCTGTGACTGGTTTTATCAGAACCCTTGCATAACTGTAAGCTGTTGAGTGGTGGTTGGTCTTATCTTTCTGTAGGTGGCTTGGAAAAGCAGATGCTTTTTGGCAAAGCAGTTAATTGGCATGGTTCCCGAATGCTGGCATATGAGTGTATTTTGCTATTACAATGAAGGGATATTTCTGTGGTTGCCACTGTTTGTACCATTGTCTCTGAGGCTTTACAAAATGTGGCTTTCAAATTCGAGTACAGTACCTGCTTCGAATTTGTATGGCAGCCTGGCCCAATCACCCTTATCAGAGTGTTATCGCTCTGCAAGGGCCTGTCAACATGCCTATAGAAGATCAATAGCAGTGATTGGCCTTGGGGCTACGTGACTACAGATATGTATTTGTGACTGTGACGTCCATGTTCCTTAAACAAAACAAAATCTGCAGTCCCAAAATATAGATTCTGAGATGGACACTTGATATTTCTCTCTGGTTGCGTGTGAGGCATTTGGGATTTTGTCTTCCATTTTTAAATTTGGGGTTGGTAAGGAATGACTGACAGCTAGAAAATTGCAACATATGTGCATATGTGAACCATTAATTTATTTAGCTATGTAGACTACTTTTTTTGTTGAAAAGCCGTGTTCTTAAGTGTGCGCACACCTTTTCCTACTGAGGATAGCGCTTCTGAAGTATCTCTTGTTAATGAAAGCTTATTCTCCCCCCAAAAAAACTAAGGTATCACATGGTCGAACCGTCGTCCAACTTGTATCTCAATTGAATAAGTCTACATCCTAAGATTTCAGCCCATGTCTAAGGGTCTTTTCAGACTATGAGAATACGTTCCTTACATGGTAGCTAAATATCTTCCCTTCATGAAGTGCTTCTGTTGGCGTACCACACTTTTGCCCCTGATTTTTTTTGTTCTTTCCATTTTGATGGCATATGGAAAGCCACTAGCTTCTGAGAGCACCCTTCTGTGGAAAAGCAAGATGTCTATTTTCAACAGCCTTGCTTTTGCTAAGAAGTTCCTTGTCCCCAAAGGGCTCACAATCTAAAAAAGATGCAGAAGAGACACCAGCAACAGCCACTGGAAAACATGCCATGCTGGGGTGAGGAGGGACAGTTGTTCCCCCTTCGGTTAATATGAGGAAACCATTTAAAAGGTGCCCCTTGGTCCAGTTCGCAGGGGTTCCAAGTTGCACGTCTGTTTTGGTGGGCGCAGCTTCTTAGCTATTTCCACCCTCAAGACCTTGAGCCTTTTCCTCTCCAGTTCACGCTGGCAAGCCAGCTGCGCCCTGTCTTCTCCCTGCAAAGCAATAGCTGTCTGTTAGACCAGCTGAAGTGGGTGGACTGTGATCAGACATTCTAGCACCATAGGTTGAACTTGCAAAAGTTGCTCACTTGGGGGTATGTGCTACTTTTGACCAAATGCCATGAAAGTAGAAGGCCATTTCCTGAGCTTTCTGAACCCTGGAAAACCCCCACCCCAGATAGTGGTTTTTCTATTCACCTTTGGTAGAGGTGATAGAATAGAACAGAAAATGGTAAGGCGTTTTGAGGGTTAGCGGTTCTGTGACATGCTGGGAAAACACGAGTGTATTCTGACCACACTGTGCCATTTCCTTCTCTGGCCCTCCCACCACCACCCCCAACTTGTCACTACTGAAACACGAGGTTGACTTCCCTTCCGCAGTAGCTCACAATGCACCTCCGCGTTCAAAGTGCATCTTGGTGTGTTATGTGCCTGTGCAGCAATGGCATCGGCTGATATGGGGCGGTGGGCCCCAGGGCGTAGGGGCTCTGAGGCTCTGGGGGGGGCAGGCCTCCTTAAATTTGCATTATTTTTTTTTTGCATTTTCCCACTATTTTCTGTTTTCGGGGTTTTTATGTGTTAAAAGGGCATGTGTAAGTGTATGTGTGCTTTCCCGGCACTTATCTGTAATATGGGGCGCTTCCAGGACGTTCCAGCGACTATCTTCTTCCTGCACCCGGGCACAGCTTCTCCCTGCACCCGGGTGCGAACTCCGTAACGCCCCCAGCAGCGGTTTCCGGAGTTTGTGCAGGCGCAGAACCACAGAGTTTCCAGGGACGTTCTGCGCCTGCGCAAACTCCGGAAACCGCTGCTGGGGGCGTTACGGAGTCCGCACCCGGGCGCAGGAAGAAGATCGTCGCTGGAACGTCCTGAAAGCGCCCCATATTACAGATAAGTGCCGGGAAAGCACACATACACTTACACATGCCCTTTTAACACTTAACCCCCCCCCGAAAACATTTAAAAAAAAACCTTAAAAAATGGTCAAAAATAGGTTTCGAAACTGAAACCTAATTTTTTTGACAGTTTTATTGGGGGGCGTCAGGGGGCGCCCCCCCTTGGGGGCGCCTGGCGACGCCTCTGCTGTGCAGAGCAGTATGTTTGCTGCTGTCAAAGCCTTAGGTACAGCAGCCAGAGAAATCCAGCTGCTATTCCTAATATATACTGCTTTTCAATAGCAATCTACAGAGCAAAAAGGGGGGAGGGTTCCGAAAGGGGCTCAAAATTAAAAAAAAAAAAGGGGGGTGCCAACAGCAAGTCCTGGGAGGGGTGCTGTGCCAAATTGAATCAGGATAGCTGCTAAATATAAGAGGATCTCCACTAGGGCTCCTTGGGTTAGGGGTGGGAGTCCTTTATAAAGGAGGCACCTTAATAAAGGAGGCATTTGATGGCTGCTTTGCCATCAAAGCAGCCATCTTGCACTGTACCTGGAAGGCTGGCTGTACTGGCTGTCGATGTTTCTCTTTCTGCTTCTCCCCCCCCCCCTTCTTTAGCAAGGCGTGATAGAGGGAGACATCTAGCACTCTGATCAAGAGAATAACCATGGACTCTTTCCAGTGGGAATTTTGCATGCACGCTAGGAAAGGGGGACGTCCAGATGGCAGTAGCTTCTGAGAGCACATTTCTGTGAGGAGTGGGAAGTGAGAGAACAGTACGGAGCAGGCAGCTTCCCAGATACGGCGTTTACTTCCACAGCCTGACCAGAGCCGTGGCTGCTACCATTGTACTGTGTTGTCTTCATCGTGGCTTTGCTCAAGCTCCGGTTCTTGCACCTGTGCCACCTGGCAAGCGGAAACCGCAGCGAGTCGTTGTCTTGTTGCCCAGGCTCAACTTTCCCTGCTGTCGGCAATAGGAAGAGAGCGCTGGTGGTGTTAGCAGAAGGCTGATAAAAGGTTTCCGTCCCACAGAGAGATCTGCATCCTGTTATGCAAGGCCACCCCCCACCCCCCGCAGTTCTGACTTCCTTTTTGTGTTTGGACTTGTTCTTGTGAAGGCTTTTGTGGCAGAGGGCAAGATGGGGGAGACTTCACTCCATGGGGTGTGGCTGCCATGTTGATGAAATTGGTTGGATCGGTTAGGCTTATGGTACTCTCTTTCCTGATGGGGCCATGTTGCTGGGGGACCTAGGGCGAATCTCTGCACTGATGCCCCACTGGTGTGCTGGGTGCTATCACTGCCACAGCTATCGAAGGTTCAGAGGTCTGCCTGGTCAAGTGGGCCCTCTGATGGGTTTGGCTTTTGGCCAGTGCCAACCTCTGACTCTGCTCCTGTTCCCGATGTCACTGGCAATAATGTCAGGGTTGCTGCTAAGCCTGCCAACCTCCACCACTTTTGTAAATTTCGTTCTGCTCTTGCATGGGGCTCCCAGGACTCTCTCCCCCCCCCCAAGGGACGAATGAGGTCCACAGCTGCTTACCTTCCGCCATTCTGCAGCATCAGACATTTTTAAACCAGTCATCTTCAGCTTGTCAAGCCCTGGGACCCACCTCACACGCCCCAATCTGCAGCATGGGACCCACCTTCAGCAGCTCACTGGGGAGGGATGAAGGGTGGGCAAGCAAGCAGAGCAGCCAGTTTCTTGTATTTCCTTGCCCACTGGCAGCCAGTCAGCATGCTCTGCTTCTGTGTCATTCTGCCCCTTCTTTCCTTCCAGGCTAGTTGGAAGGAGAGGAGGGGCAGAGCGTGGCATAGCTTTAGTGTGCGCTCAGTTTTGAGAGGCAGAAGGGAGTGCCACGACAAGGCAAGCAGACTAACGGGTGAGGTAAGAGGGGGTACTTAGCACCAGCTTCTGTCCAAACGGTGCAAGCCTGAGCCTCAAAACAAAATGGCGGTGACAATGCACCCCTTGGCTCAGCTGCGGTTGGGTCATTTCTGGATCCTGACGCATCTGTTGAAGACCCCTGCCCTAGATCATTCATGGGGCTCATCCTATATACACTTTCATAGGTGCCATGAACCCAGTAAAATAGAGTGCGTATTTACCCTACTTTGAGGTCCACAGAAGAAAGGCAAGATATAAATTAAGTACAGCTCAGAGTCACCCATTCTAATGGCTAAAATTCTATAACCATTGAAATGATTTTTTGTTACGTGGGAGGGGGAAGTGGGGACAGAAGGGGGGTTATGCCTTCCCTAGTTACAGTACTAATTGTGAGATTAGGAGAGGCCTTCCTCTTACATCTGTTAACTGTGGCCCTGATCCTCTTCAGTGTGTGGGGCTGGCTTATTTTTAACTCTTTTGTCACATGGTTGTGCTGTACTATGCATCACATCCATTATGCATGGATGTGCACGCCTGCTGCTGGGACATCTTGGGTCTGCCTCTCTCTGTTTTCCAGCCATCAGGACCAAATTTGCGTGAGCCAACATTGATTGCTGAAGAAGCCGGGATGTTTTCTAGACCTGGGTGTCCAAAGGAAAGTCATGTTGCTGGTGTTTCTTCTAGAACAGACAGACCCTTCCTTGAATCGTCAGATTTTTCAAAACACTGTCAACCCTCGGGTACACCTCACTTGTATGTGTGCATTAAAAGGCTGGGGAAAAAAATCTACTTTTCTGCTAATCCTAAATCCTGCTGTTTTCCTGCAGTCCAAGTGGCCTAAGAGAGATTAACTGAACCATGCAAAGAAATCAACACAAGTTAGTAGCCCCAAAAGCCAATTGCTAGATTGCCTGTTTTATGACATATCTGTGTTGACTCATTTTTGCTGTAAAAAGCGGGAGGGGGGAGGGGGGGGAGAGGGAGCCCACCTCAATTTCCTATAAAGCTTTAAAGGTCTGATTACTGGGAGAAAGTTTATTCTTGACCTAGCCAAGTTGCTATTGAAAGGGCTGTATCAGCCGTTAAATTATTCTTAATTGTGTTGTGGATGTGCATGATGTGTTACAAAGATCGAGGTGGCATGGCCCTGCCCCAAGGAGTTTACAGTCAAGATAGGCACAGAAGGGGGGGGAATGGAGGCAGGGGTGAATAGGGGGAAAATGTGACTGTTGGTTACACTTAAGCTTAGCTACAGTAGGATAGCTTGGGCTAAAGGTGTCACAGAAAAGGTGGGTCTTCAGAAGGGGTCTGAAAGACTTGAAGACGATTAACTGAGGAAGCCTGTAGAGAGGGATGCTGGGTGGGAAGCATGGGTAGATGTGGTGCAGAGAAGGCTGTTGTGATGGCACCTAACCTAGGTGGAGACATGATGGAGATGTATAAAAGTATGCATGGGGTGGATAGAGGGAAGTCCTCTAGTGTTGCTCAACACCAGAACTGCTAAAATTGACTGTCAGGAGAGTTGGAACAGACACAAAGATGCATCCATCGTAGCATATACATCAGTGTGCCATCGTTCGGGGCTCATCTCAACGTGGCACCATTCAGCGGGCACGCTGACGCTCACTTAGCGCCTCGGTTGGGGAAGGCAGCTTCTGCTAGATGAAATAGTTGTGTTTATGTTCACAAAATGAATAAGTATGTGAGAGAGGCTCTGTGAGAGTGTTGGTGAGCATCACAATTCAGGAATGAAACTGTTCATGCAATGATTTTCTTTTTCCAGTTATAAATTCCTTTCCTCTCTCCCCCCCCCCCCAATTGGGTGAGGCTGTGCTAAGAAAAAATGTGATGCAGAGTCATATTTTCATTGGGTTATTTGAGTTTATTCAATGCTTGAAACAGGAAAAACAAGCGACACTGGAACATGTTGGAGTGTGGCAGGAGGAAGGATACTTCGGCTGCTGTTCTGTTGGTTTGCAAACCCTACCAGAGATGGAGGGCCATCCTAGGTTTCCTCCCAAGGTGCCTCTGCCCACTTAAAACTTGTCTTAATGGATCAGACACAAGGTTCATCTGTGTCCAGTGATCTGTCTTCCATTGAAACCCGTTTCTGCCCACCCACAGGTGTACACATTTGGCTCCTGATGCGTATATACACCCGTGGGCAGAAATGCCTTAATGGTCTCCCAGATGCCTTGAAAAATCTCATAGACGGCCCTTATTTTTGTCCTCGGTGTGGTAACTGAAACCTCCTGACAATAGAGTTAAAGCCACGTTTGCTGAGAGATTTATGAGTAGAATTCTATGAATGGTTAATTGTTGTTTTTTTTCAAAACCATCTTAAGACAACTAGTGTAGAATAATGGTCAAGAGGCAGAACTGAGAATCGGGAGTTTCCTGGTTTGATTCTTGCCCCTGCCATGAATTCACTCAGTGGCCTTGGGCAACCACTCCTTCTTGGCCTCAGTCTTCCTCATCTGCAGTATGGGGATAATTATAGTTACTTTATAGGGTTGTTACACCCAGAAAGTGCAATATAAATGTTTGAGAGTTGCCATCGCCATTTTTGGGTAAGAAATTGGGAACAGGGTCCAACCGAACTGTTGTACTGTATCTTTTAAGTCCCAATGATTTCAGTGGCAGATACCGTATTTCCTCGATTCTAAGACGCACGTTTTTCCGAATTTAGCAATTCAAAAAAGGGGGTGCGTCTTAGAATTGATGGTGTGCAAATTGCACCCCCAAAATGCCACTTCCTTACTTACCGGGGCTTGTGGGGGCTTCAGGGAGGCCTGCGCGATCCTCTGCAGGCCTCCCTGATCTTCAGTTCAGCAAAAACCAGCTGTTTTTGGCCATTTCCGGTTTTCGTGAAAACTGGAAATGCCCGAAAATAGCCGTTTTTTGCTGAACTGAAGATTGGGGAGGCTTGCAGAGGGTCGCGCAGGCTTCCCCAAAGCCCCCACAAGCCCCGGTAATAAGTAAGAAGGTGGCGTTTTGGGGGTACAATTTGCACATAATTTTTCCCCCCAGGATTTTTTCCCTGCTGGTGGTAGCAAAATTAAAGATGCGCCTTAGACTAGATGGCGCCTTAGAATGGAAGAAATACAGGTATTATAATCATAAGGTGAAACTTAAAAATGTATCTCTTTGGTTAGATGGTGCCCTAAATACTTGGTATTCCTCTTTGTGTCAGCTTACTGCTAATGACTTCGATGAATGACAGAGTTCTGGTTTTTTTTGAAAGGATGACTTTTTTCAACGATACAGGAGTTATGGGATTATCAGCCATGACCAAATGCTACCGGGCTGTGGCCGCCTCCTCCTCACGACCTGCCCAAGGACATGCTACAGGATGACTTTTCTCTGTCAAATCCTCAGACAGTTATGAATAATGTGGAAACCCTGTTTTGTCTGTCTTTTTAAATACACCTTATCAAAACACATCGTTGGCTATAAGCCAGTTGTCTAACTTTGCTGCATAAGGTTGTATCGCTCCCCCAGTGAGAGAACATAATAGGTATTACAGCTTCCTCATTAAATAAAATCCATCACATTCATAATGTTTCCTGCGCAGGTTCTTTCTCAGTACAAAACAGATTTTTCACCTACCTCTATAATGTTCAATGACTGGCATTTTCCTCTCTTTGTTTAAGCAGTAAGCTCATTTTTAATGAAGTAATCACTGATTTGTATGTACCCACATGGGAACTCCCTTTTCTTCCCAAAATATGCAACTGATCTTGTTGATGTCAGCAAACAGAAAATAAGCTTGTCTATTTGTTTCATTCCAAGTTCGTTAAGAGATCCCAGAACGATTATCAGCATGCCTGTTAGAAAGTTTACAGCAATTTCTGAAAAGATTTGGGATTCAATTTGAATATGAAAAGTTCTGATGTTAGGTCCGGACAATGACACCCTCTGTAGATAAGATTCGAGGATTTGGGGGTACAGCCCTTTACACACGTACCTTGAAGTAAGTCCCGTTGAACTCAATCCGTCTGTGACGGATCAAGAGAGAGATCTTGGGGTGCTGGTGGACAGGTCGATGAAAGTGTCGACCCAGTGTGCGGCGGCTGTGAAGAAGGCCAATTCCATGCTCGGGATCATTAAAAAAGGGATTGAGAATAAAATGGCCAATATCATTCTGCCCTTGTACAAATCGATGGTAAGGCCACATCTGGAGTATTGTGTCCAGTTCTGGTCACCACACCTCAAAAAGGATATAGTTGAATTGGAAAAGGTGCAGAAAAGAGCGACCAGAATGATTGGTGGGCTGGAGCACCTCCCTTATGAGGAAAGGCTACAGCGTCTGGGGCTTTTCAGCCTAGAAAAAAGGCGCCTGAGGGGGGACATGATTGAGACGTATACAATTATGCATGGGATGGAGAGAGTGGATAGAGGGAAATTCTTCTCCCTCTCGCACAACACCAGAACCAGGGGACATGCACTAAAATTGAGTGGAGGGAGAGTTAGAACAGACAAAAGAAAATATTTCTTTACCCAGCGTGTAATTCATCTATGGAACTCCTTGCCACAGGATGTGGTGATGGCATCTGGCCTAGATGCCTTTAAAAGGGGTTTGGACAGATTCATGGAGGAAAAGACCATCACAGGTTACAAGCCATAAGCAACCTCCTGGTTTTAGAAGTGGGTTTTCTCTGTGCCAGGTGCAAGGGAGTGGCGACTGGACACAGGTTTCTTGTTGTCTTGTGTGCTCCCTGAAGCATCTGGTGGGGCCACTGTGTGACACAGGAAGCTGGACTAGATGGGCTTTTGGCCTGATCCAGCAGGGCTCTTCTTATGTTCTTATGTTCAGTGGACCTTATTTCTGAGTCGACGTGCATAAGATTATGCTGTCCTACAATAAGCTAGACTTGGAAGCCCTAAGTGCCCTGAGTGCAAGAACTGCCTCTACCTGTATACCCCTGCCCATCGTCTTCACTCCTTTACCGAGACCTTCCTTTGTGTTCAGTGGCCACCGTTGGAGGCGTGATGGATATCCACAAGGGCCAAGATCTCTGCTGTGGCTCCCAAATTATGAAATGACTTCCTAGGGAGGTGCATCCTCTTGCTACATTAAAATATCATCAAACAAATTAATGCAAAGTAAAAGATAGGAAAACTGCAGTCACTGAACACCTTCACTTGTTTCTAAGTCACACTGCAGATACTGTTTTGGAAGTGGCATCTGCAGTGGCTAGGCACAGCAATGGGCCACAAGTGGAAGACTAAACTGTGTGGATGCTTTGCAGCAAAGATAATTATTTGGGTTTGTTAAAAGCAAGAGGTGAATACTTACTGTGGATTCTTGGGGGCCAAGAATGGGTTCCGACTTGGGGACCACAGTTGATCACAGTTCCCTTGCATGCTCTGTAGGTTTTCCTTGGGTTAGCTGCGGATGTTTCCCTCCATACCCAGCAATGAGAGTGTATTGTGGGAATGGCCTTCCACAACTTTCACTGCTGCTGTTTTTTTAATGTTGTGTAACACAATGAGCTGCAATAAATAGCTCTACAGATTGACCGATCCAGCCCTTTCTAACTGGAGCATGGGCTGAACTGAGGTCACTGTGGTCATATGAAGTTTGCTCTTATTGCTGTTCTTGCAAGACTTGGGAATGATTCATTTGAAAACTTGCTTGCCACAGTTAGTACAGAGAACATAGATGCACTCCTGGACTTGGGTTGGCCAGTAAAGTTTAGGGTGTCGTCTGGTATCGCACTTCCCTCCTGGTGTTCTGGAAAAGGTCTCGTAGGGATGCAGGCAAAGGTCATTTTTCTTGTAATATCCAAAGAAGATAGCCTTAATATTTCTTCTTTGCTTGTGGCGGAGCTCTGGCTCGGAGGTAGAGCATCTGTTTGTGTGCAGGTCCAATCTCTGGCATCTTCAGGTAGGGTTAGGAAAGACCAGAGCTGCTGCCAGTCAGTGTCTGCTCTACTGAGATGTATGGACCAAGGGCCTAACTTGGGCAGAAAGGAGCATCGTGCTTAGAAGAGTATATTGGGGAAAGCAATTCAGAACCTTTGTGGGCGCTTGCATCATTGTGTTCCAGCAGAAGTGCTGCCCTTTCTTTTGGCCAAGGTTTGCCCTCTTCCGGCTACATTCCTATACATGTCTCTAAAAAGCTCGCAGGAATACATAGTTGGAAGGGAAGATGAATGTTGAGATGCAGCTCATGTTCACATACACGGAGTTGGTGCCTGGCTTTATTTATTTATTTTTAAATTATATAGCCTGCCTTTTCCTTAAAATTTAGGTGCCCAAGGCAGCTGGTGATGGTGATGAAAAGCACAGTCAATAAATTTAATAAACTACAATAAAAACAATAAGGGCCATGCAGGAGGAGAAAGCTCCACTGTAGCAACGTAAGGGGAGAAGCTAAGCAATAAAGAGGTTTTTGGCCCCTACAGGGAAGGGGCAGTTTGAGAGAAAGTCCCACTGTGCTGCTTGTACCGTCTTATGAAATGACAGGAAGGAATAAGCAAAATGATGCAGTCTTGGCAGCACCACAAGCACTAATTGCTGTCCCGAATAGAAGTTGGCCCCCAGAGCAAAATGGAATTGCTAGGGAGCTCCGTGTCCTGTGACTGATTAACATGTCTGTCCACAGCTTGCATCTCTGATGAGCTCTTGTATCGCTAGACCTGAAAGACTGGCCAGGGCATCGTGGGGGCTTTCCCCAGGAACTGCCGCACAAGTGCAAGCCGACGGGGCAAAAGGGTGTTGCTAACCAGGAGCTTGATAGTGCTTTGATTGTGAAATGGGCCTTGTGGAATTTGGGCGGCACCTGGCAGTGTCTTGGGGTGGAGCATGTCCAAGCAGGTTTCGGCCTGAACCTATTGTTTGTTTAGGGCTATTTTTATAACACTCTATCTAGTACAAATTACGCTGGCACTTCCTGTCCCAGGCCACCTTGGTGTAACTTTTATAACTTCTCAAATTAATAGTGGGCATTGAATTTAGTTCTCTTGGGCATGGATTTGTTTGCATGTCATGGGTACATAGGAAGCTGCTGTACTGAGTCAGATCCTTGGTTCACCTCTTCAGTATTGTCAGCACTGATTGGCAGCATCTCCCTAGAGTTTCAGGTGGCATTCTTTTCCGGTCTGACTTGGAGATGCAGCCAAGGATTGACCTTGGGACATTTTTCCAAGGTCATGCTCATTTTGCATGCAAGACAGGTGCTCCATCCCTGTCCTGTCCAAAGGGTGACCGGAGTGAAGGAAACTCCTCGTAAAATAGCTCCAGTTGGCTTTATTAGCCTTGATTGCTTGGTGTTAGGATGTGTGTGTGTTGTTACTGTGTGCATGTGTGCCAACTTTGTTTGCTTTTATTGTTTTGCTGGAAGCTGCAAAAAACACAAATGTGGGATAAATTTAAATAAATGAACAACTCTGAGCTTTAAGAAATTTCTGAAACTTTGATGTCCGGATACAGTGCAACAAGAACGTTTAAATTCGGGTTAAAAGCCATGTAAAAATACTTTATAATAAAAAAATGTTTAAAAAAGTAAAAACACTAGTAAAAACAATTTTTAAAAACAAGTGGTCATGACGTTTCCTTCATATTCCATGAACATTCTCAAGTGAAAATTAGAGCATCAAGCTGCTAAGATGTTAAAAGACAGGAAAAAACAGCCTGGTTTTTGAAATTCACCTTAGAAATGAGGTTCTCAGTCTTAGTCAAGGACCTCATGTTGAGGAGAATGATTCATGTCCCCTCATGGATTGGATACAAAATCAAGATGAAAAACTCTTAGTCAGATCCCAAATCTTTAACAGAAACAAAATTCTTTAAAAGAAGGGGTGGGGGAGACTCGGTGTGCCTTGTTGCAATCTGCTTTGAAGGAGGGATGTAGGGTTAAAAACACTTGTTGAGAGAGAGGCTGCTTCTTTGGCCTCACTGTGACAATAGTCAGTGCTGCAAGGGGAATCCAGTCACATGCCTAAATCTTTTCTCAGCCTCCTTTTCCCAGGCAGGTAGGAGTCCTGATCTCCTTTACAGCTCACAATCCAGGCGGTTGCAGGTGTAGAGACTTGGTGGGGAGGACAGCTGAAGGTCAGCTGGTTGCCCTTGAACCTTATCACCTGTTTGGATGAGAGGAGGGACGAGGAAACCAAGAGACTTAGTCTTGCTTCTGCACCTCTTCTTCTCCCCTCCCTTGTACTAGTTTCTTAGCTACCCAGTTCAAATTTCTTGCATGCATAGCAAGATGGTTTAAAATGGAATCGTTGTTTGTCCCTTGTTAGCTATCTTTTGTTAAGAGATTAGAGAAGAGACTCAACTATAGCCATACTTTTTTTAAAAAGGAGCATTCTAAGCCATGTTTAAGATCCAGTATGCAGCAAATCCAGAATAACAGGGTGTGATCTTATGTACATGCTCAGTTTTCCTGTATTGTTCATAATATGTCAACATTGACTGAAGGTGAGCAGGTTTCACGGCCCTTTTTTCTGCCTAACCAATTGTCTGACTTACCCCTGTTGGTAAACGTGATCCTATGTTACTTCTCTAACCTGCTTGCTCCAAAAGATGGCAATTTGAAATGGGAACGTCATTTGGCTCCTAAAATCAAGCTGAAATCAAATAGTGCATCAGACAATCAAACTGAACTCTCATCTCACAAGGGGGAAAAATAGGGCCTATGATTGGACAGGAACTAAAAAAAGGGGGCTTACTGGTAAATGGGAAGAGCTGTACCAGTGTATAAATAGCCACTTTCCTGCTTTCCTTGGGCCAAGTAGGAATCGCCTGCAGACAAGCAAATGTGGAAGGTTTTACAAGGGGGGGGGGGCACACAAGTCTAAAATAAAAACCGGAAGTGTAGTTAACTCTTGTGGGCTTATTCGTTGAACTGCGATGTCCTTCTTGGCAGCATTGCAGAAAGTTATCCGGTGCATTGCTTAAGAAGACGGTGCTGCACCTCCAGTTATTGCTTAGCTTCTGTCGAGGCTCCTCTGCTGCGAACTGCAGCATGAGCTCACTCTGTGACCCTTGCGATATTGGCAAGCATCCCTGGCCTCCGACCAAAAGCAATTCATGTTCTTTCTGTAGATGTGGCAGTAAGACTTGGGTTGAATCTCTTTTCTGCCTCCACGCCTTCCTAACTGTGTTGTGGTTCAGTTCTCCAGAACCGTAACTCATCATAATTTAACTCCTACATTCCCTTATCCCAACCTCTGTAATCTTTGTCTTGCTGTTTTACTGTGTCCCTTTCAAACATGTTGACCTCTACAGTGGCTTCCTTTGAAATGCAATAGTACATTCATAGTTGCAAGTAAAAAAAGCTTTCCAAAGGACAAGGAGTGGGCACCTATGAGGGTTTAGCTCAGTGGAAGAGCATCGACTTTGCATGCAGAAAATCTCAGGTTCAAACTCTCTTGTCTCAAGGTCAACATGGGAAATAGCCCTGCCCAGAAGCATGACGCGTCATCACAGTGCCCAGGGCAGTGATGTCACTTCTGGGTTTGGGCTGTGGCCGTGGCTGGCTCCTTGCAAGCTCCTTGGGGTGTGCCCCAAGGTGGAGGTTGTGAGGAGGAGGTGGCAGCCGTGGCCTCATCACAAAGCCCGGGCTGCTCTCGCTTTCCACTTGGAGCGGAGAGGGAGAGTGGCTCTGGCTTTGCTATTGGGCCGCAGCTGCATCCTCCTCGCAACCTCCACCTTGGGGCACACCCCAAGGAAGTTGCGAGGAGGAGGCCGAGGTCATGGCCTGATCGCAAAGCCGCAGCCTTTCTTCCTCTCCACTCGGCTGCCGCCTCCTCCTTGCAACCTCTTCCTTGGGCAGGTCGTGAGGAGGAGGCGGCCACAGCCAAAGCCTGAGCCGCTCTCCCTATCAACTCAGAGTTGAGAGGAAGACCGCCCCCAGCTTCATGATCGGGCCGCCTCCTCCTCCTCCTCGCGGCACACCCCGAGGAGGAGGTGGCTGCAGAGCATAACTATGGTGGAGGCGAATTACATCCCCCCCCCCTTGGCGGAGCACCCAGGGCTGGTGTCCCTCAGGCTCCGCCATACTTGCGTCACTGGTTCTGTGTGCAACTTTGGAGAGCCACTGCCTGTCGGTGTGAGAACACAGAGCTGGATAAACCAATTGGTAGACTCTGTTTAGCAGTATCATATGTTCTAAAGTCTGGCTGCAATCTCTAAGCCAGCCCCACTACAGATCTGAGCTAAGAATGGCTCCTTTGCCTTTATAGAAGCATTGTGAACATAATGTCCTTGTTATCAAGTAAGTGCTCCTTTTTGAAATATAAAATTGCTTATTTTATATTAAAGCTACAACAGTAGTTGAACCATTGGAGTATTTCAAATATTGTGTAGCTCATGCAAGTGGCGGGGGCATTCCCTGCCCCCGCCACTTGCATCGCATGTCCTATCCAATACCTCCATAGCATTTCTTGTCTATTTACCAGTGGCACATAAGCAAGTTCAAATGGGCTATTAGCGATGTGCTTACCATTCTCTGGATTGAGGAAAGGGAGTAATTCCAAACTGCTTTGGGAAGCCCCTCTCCCATTATCAAAGGCAGGACCAATCAGCGTGAGACTTCTCCTGGTGGGAGGGCTCCCTAAACTCCCCAGATGGGTCCTGCCTTTCGTTGGAGTGGGACGTGTGTTGTTAGCTCAGCGTTTGGCGTTAAAGCCACAGAGGAAATGTTTACCTTACCTTTTCTCCTCCTCGTGCTTGTTTTTTGTTTGTCCGTCTGTCTGTCTCACTGTGTTCAAACAAATAGTCTCTAGATTCGGCAAGCCAGTAATAGATCTATTTGCCTCAAAGCAAAATGTGATGCTGCCCAGATTTTTCTCTCGCACACCACAGAGGGGAGCAGAGGGCGTGGATGCACTGCACACACCATGGCCAGAAGGGCTACTTTACGCCTTTCCCCCCCATAGGCCTCATACCAGCCTTTCTACGCAGGGTGAGGACACTGGAAGCAGACGCAATCTTGATAGCACCCAGGTGCCCAAATATTGAAGGCCGTTCAGGAGGCGGTTCAGGGGGCATTAAAGCCCATCCAGAGGCTTCCTTCTCAGGTTCAGGACAGGTCCTTTTTGTGTCGTAAGCGCAGAAGGCCCCCGAGCCCCTTGTCTTTGGCATCTTCAGTCTCATCAGAGGAGGAGCTGGTGGTTGCTAAGCGTGCAAGAAAGAGGGGCAAGGCTAGAAGCCAGAGGTACCACAGAGGCAGCAAGCCCCAGCATAGGCGAAGGAGACATGTTTATGTGGAACTAACCTCCTCGCAGTCTTCATATGAATCTGATCCTGCCGGTTCTAGCAGGGAGGAGGGGGAGCTTTCGGGAGACGAGGCTCTGTCACAGGAAAATAAGGTTGACTGTTTATTTCCTCATGGAAATAAGGATGCTCTCCAGGTGGTGCTCTCCACCACCAGGATGATCTACAAGGTGGTCCAAGCTTTGAACCGAGCTCCCGCACCAAGCTCTGAGGGGGTTCCAGAGCAGTCTAAGCCAGCTGCCAGGGTCCTGTTCCCTCAGGGGCCGGTCAAACCAGAGGCAGTCCCTTTTCCCGAAGCCTTTCAAAGGGTGTTAGATGCGGAGCCAGGCACCCCTCTTGGTTGACTAACAAGCTTTGTTTGTTTTCTGAATCAGTCATGTCATCTTTGAAGGTGCTCTCTGTCGATGCCCCTGTTGCTGCTTTGTCCACCTCAGCCGTCATTCCTTCAGAGGGGGAAGGGGGCCCACGGGACCCTTGCGATAAAAGAGTGGAGGCTGTATTGAAGAAGAGTTCTGACTCTTTTCCCATTGCTGTTAGAGCTTCCACAGTGAACTCTATCTTCGCCAGAGCTGCTTACCTCTGCTAATTAGCAGGGGTACTAAAAAAAAACTGACATCATAGGGGGTACCCGGGCCTCCAAAGGTTGAGAACCCCTGCCTTAGTACATACATCTTGTCCCTAAGTGTCCCACGAAACTTGTACCTAGAAAAGGTGCTTGTAAATCTTATCGTGTGTAGCGTTTTATGTAGTCTTCTGATTTTTGTCAGCAGAAAATGTGCAGGCCTTTTGGTAGAGTCTTAACTGAAGATTCAGGGTTGCCAGAAGCATGGAATGGGGCAGCTCGGGAACGGCGTGGGTTACAAAAGCATGAGTGTGACTCCATGGGTAGGAGGACGCAGTAAATCTGGAGGAGCAACCTTCAATAAGTGCTCAGTGTGGAACATCTGAGTCTTGCTTGTGTCAACAATGGAGTTCAAAGAGGACTTGGAAACAGAGTTTACATCATCTTATGCCTGAGCCATTCTTTTTCCATTGTAGAGACGGCTTTTTTGCTGAATTACTGCAGTGTTCTGGGAAAGAAACGACATGTAGATCGTGAAACAGTTGAATGCTCATCTGTTGAGTTTGGCTTGTTTGTCTCAGATGACGTGAGCGAAGTCACGAACGAATGACTTTTAGTGTGACTGGTTATGTCGTGGGTACATCCTGGGGCTGAGACGCATAATGCCTTTGTGAAACTGGTTGTGTTCTGGGTTTTGTAACTGGATCGTAAGCTTCTGTGTTGTATATTGACGCTACTCTAGAATCTCAGCTCTGCAAGCATACTGGAAATTTTGTGAATATATGAAGTGGTCTTTGCTGGGGCAGGGGGCAGAGGTTGTTGTCACGGTCAAGCTTGAGAATTTGTAATATCATTAAAGCACACCCAGGAGGAATGGCAGCAAGACTTTTCACCCAGAGCGGAGCTGTGTAGAGGATGTTGGTGGGATGGAACCAGCAGTTCTTGTGCCCAATACCAGGGGAAACGTTAATTAGGAGTGCAACCTTTAATGAATTTGTTGCATTTAATTTATTGAAAAACATCTTTTCAACTGAAAAGGCATCCCTGCAGATTCAAGCAACACACTTTTAACAGTTAATTATTTTTATTGCAAAAATGTCAGATACCGTCTTGACTTAAAAAATAAAGCATTTTACCTTCACTCCCTCCGTCAGAGGGAATGCCTCTTTTACGATGGCTTCATGTATTTGAGAGAGAGACCGAGACCTTGCTTGCTGGTATGTTGCAGTGGCAAAGACACTTCAAATATAGGGACGGATCTCGCCTTTGCTATGAACCCACTAGGTACCCTTAGGCAAGCCACTTCCCTTTCAGCCTCAGTTTACCTCATCTGCATGGGGATAATCATACTTAGTTGCCTTTACAAGGGTGTTGTAAGGAATATGTCAAAAGAATACACATGAAACACATTGAACGCTCGGAAAGCATCATACAAATGTTTGGTAGTGTTAAGATACATTGCTTGTTAGGAGAACCAGCGTGTTGGATTTATTTATTTTTCACATTTTTATATCTCCCCTTCCTTCAAGGAGGTTCCTTACCTCCTTCTGTCCTCACAACAACCCTGTGAGGTAGGTTAGGGTGAGAGTTAGTGACTGGCCCACAGTCACCCAGAAAGCTTTATGACTGAGGTGGACCTCATGACCTGGATTTTCTAGGTCCAAGTCCAACTCCAGAACCTCTACACAGCATCCTGGCTCCTGGACCATGAATTTGTAATATCTGACGACCTGCAGCTCACTGGGTTGTTTGGGACTGGTAATGCCGTTTTCTCTTGAACCTACAAAACACAGTTGTTGGGGTAAAATGGGATGGGGACCATGGATGCTGGTGCTGGGAAACAATGACTGGCGAGGACTAGGTATTTTGTCTATGGGTCCTGCTTTTGGGCTTCCCAGAGGTAGCTGGTGGGCCAGTATGAGAAATAGGGTGCTGGGCCTACAGTGAACTGCCAGTCAGTGTTGAGTCCTGAGCTAAGTGGGTCAATGGTTTGACTCAGTTGGAGGCAGTTCATATGGAAGTGGCCCATGCCAGCTCATGCCTTGGACCTAATCCAGCAGGGCTTCTCTTAAGATCTTGCGCTAACCTGAGCTCCTTTGGAGAAGGGTATGATACCCCTGCTATTTGGGCAGAGGCCCCTGTTAAAGTGGTGTCCTCTTATATTTAGCAGGGGAGAGCAGCTGACCCTTTTCACCCTAGTGTGGCATCTCTTCCAGTGGCTCTTGCTGGTGTCTCTTTTGCATCTTTTTTTTTTTTAGGTTGTGAGCCCTTTGCAAGGAACCATTTATTGATTTATTTTGCAATGTATAGTACAGGTATCCCCAGCTTACTGATCAAAGTCCGCCTGGATATATGACGGTGGTCTTCCCCCCCCCCCCCCCGAAACCCTGCACACCTTTTAAAGCATCGTGCCAAGCCGGCAACCCCCTCCATAGGCCTCCTCAGGCCTCTCCGAAGTGACAGGAAGTGGCAGTCGTGAACCCAGAAGTAAACGGAGTCGTTTCCTGTCGCTTCGGAGAGGCCTGAGGAGGCCTATGGAGGGGTTTGTCGGCTCAACGTGATGCTTGAAAAGGTGTGTGAGCTGAATTTGCAAAACTACCCCGCTTTACAATGGGGATTGAGGAACATATCCCTGTTGTTGTGGGGGGATACCTGTAAACCACTCTGTTGAACTACTTTTTGTTGAAAAGTGGTATATACTTATTTATAATAATAATAATAAATAATAATAATAATTAATAAAGCAAGCTTTGCCATGCATGTACCGCCCCAGTGGCTGTCTGCTTTCCTTCCCCAAAGTTGACCTTGTTCGTGCTTGTCTGGAGATAGTTATTTGGGTGCAAATGCTAGAATCTGCTTAGAACTCAAAATACAAGGTACTCCTCCCTGCCCACAGCCAGGATTTCCCCCACATTTTAATGACTTGTAACAGCCTTCCTACTTGTTTAATTGTATATTAAGTCTCGCTCTGCTACACTGGCTGTTGTATGCCGCAAGCTCTGAGGAAATGACCTGAGAGCACATGGCACGCCTTTCTTGCTGAGACAAAGCAGGTCTGGTTGATGCTTGGCTGGAGGAGCCGTAGTTCGTTGCTCGGGTACCTACTGGGCATACTGAGGATGCCAGGTTCAGTCCCTGGCAGCATCTCCTGGTCAGGCTGGGAAAGATCTCTTTTGGAAATCCTGAAGAGCCGCTGCCAGCCAGTGCTTAACCATGAATGGTCTGACTCAGTTGGAGAGGAGCTCATATGAAAGTGGCCCATTCCCGCTCAAGATGCACTTAATACAGGCCTGGGGGTGGGGAAGGCAATATCTCAGCTAGTCATTTAAAAAAGCTGTTGAAACTCTTAAGGCTGAGCTACACCAACTCTGGTTGCGTTGCATTTGCATTTGGAGGCTCGCGAGTGTAGGGGACAGAACGCCCCACCCCAAAACGCTGCCTTGGGCTCCACCAGTTTCTTCAACGTGCTTGTCCCTCCTGATTGTGTCTCGTAATAATGCTGATTGGCTGAAACACGTGCGCTGAAAGCCCTCTCTCATCCCATTGGTGAAACAGTTTGCTCTGCGTCCCGTCCTCTCTCAATCATGAGCATGGTCCATGACCGATCACAACGGAACTCAAGAGAGTGCAGCTCTCCCGCGTTCCATGGCGATCGGTTAAAAAGGAAGCCACACCATTCCGCACGCGCCGGGATATGTGCGGTGTAGATTAGCCTTTAAGCACCAGCAACAATTCTTGAGATGACCATGCATCTAGGAACAAATAAGCTCTGATTCAGTGGGGACTGACTAAGCTGTCAGAGCGTAAGAGCCAAGCTGCACATGGTAAGAAAATGTTATTCCTAGGGTCTCTTCCCCCCCCCCCCCAGTATGCTAAGAACCTGCTGAGGTTCCCATGTCCTTTTTGCAGCACTCTGAAGGAAGCCAGCAGCCAAGATTCCCATCTTTTGTCTGGTGTCTAGATTCCAGAACGGTCAAGTCAGACTGCTTAGGGATTGCCCTCTGTGAAATGTGTAAAGAGCTGTTTCAGCTGGAATTAAACCACTTTTTGTGTGTTGTAGCTGGATAGAAGCTAAATTCCAGCCTGGCTGTGTCAAAGACAAGTTGGTAGTCAAGGTGTAAAAAGGCTCAAAGATCCCTGAGGATTGTTTTGTTGGCACCATTCCCTTAGGAAAAAATGTTGCTTTGTTGTTTCTCTGTTAAGTGTAGGTGGAGGTAAAACGCCCATCATGATTGGTATGGGTGCTACCTTGGGCAACCTGCTGGACAGCTGGCATGTCAATAAACTTTCCAACAGCATCCTCATTCCAGGCCGCCTTGTCTTGTTCATACAGAATAATTTAATAATATAAACTGTTCTCCAGGACCAAGAGACTTTTCAATAATCTTTCAGGTTCTTTGAAGCAGTTCTCCTCTACGTCCACACAATCAACCAATGCAGTTCATAAAGGAGTTTATTATTAAAACAGCAAGGTAAATTAATATCTTACAGAAGTCCCTCTGCCTTCAAAGAAGGCAATTACAAGAGGGCTTTCAGAAAAAGGTTATATAATAGCTAAGGCAGCAGAGAAAATAATAAACATTATCTAAATACCTAAAGTTACGTGCTTACTGAATTCTAAAGACCTCTAAAGAATTCTAAAGACACTGCACGCAACGTGAAGCAAAGAGCAGGAAAGCAGCACCATGCGGATACATGTGTACAGTGTATCCTAGACTAGCCTTTCTCGTGTGGCTGCTCGTGTGAGCTCACGTAGCCGTGCAAGAGGAGATGAAAATATTGAACTTTGGCCAATCAGCATGCACGTACAATACAGTTTGGCAGGATGCGAAGGAAGCGAACAGCCAATAGAAACTAATGTTTCATAGACCTGGAAAATGGCAGAGATTCAACCGTGCGGGTGGGAGTCTGATATTGAATTTGTGCAAGCAATCTCCGACGAATCCATGGAAACATAATGCGGCTGCTGCTACAATATAGACAGGATGTGGCGCAGTGCAGTGCCAAGCGAAGGTTATGCTACTTTCTTGTTTGCTATTTTCTTGTTCGCCACCATGCGTCACCTTTATGCTCTGGAGAATGTCATCAGATAAGAAGTTTCAACTTAACCCTTCCAAACCTCTACTTTCCCAAGGGATCACTCATATCACTTACAGTCATTAACATTACCTAAACACTTTACACAGAAATCTTCTAATACCCAACTTATGAAATCTATTTCAGCACCCATCTCCCCTTTTCCAGATATTACATAGAAAATAAGAAGAATTGAATAGACAACTGTCAGGTTTAGGGGACCGAGAGCACTGCCAAGCGTCGGGTACCCAGGAGTTCCAGCAAGCCTTGACGTCTTGTCCTCAGAATGGTCGGGGGAGGGGGTTTACAGCACCCTAATCCTCCTCCCGACCGGGGGTGGCTGAGTTTCAAGTCAAAGGGGGAAGTCCCCAGTCCACTCTTTTAGCCAACCTCCTTCCTTGTCGGCTGTCAGGGCTTTTATGCCTCCTCCTGTGGGGTTGGTCCCACCTTCTCCCCGTTCCACCCTGGAGGTGGGCTGACTCAGGCCTCGCCTCCTTCTCCTGGCCTATCCTGGCAAGGGAGTCCGAAGCTGGCCTGGGCCTGGTTCGGGAAAAGGGTGGAGTGACAGGCTGGTTTGCCAGGGATTCAAGTGGCAAAGCGGCTGTGGGGACGTGCATCCTCCCTAGGGCTGTGCTCTTGCTCCCGGAGGTTGTGCCGGCCTGCAGGAGCATCTCCGGCTCCACAGCTGCCAGGCTCTGTTGGCCAGCCTGCAGAGGATCCGGGCAGCTCTTCTCGACGGCTTGCCTCAGCCCCGTCAGACACACCGAGAGACCTGGTTGACTCGTTGGTGGTGCCCGGCAGCTGGTGAACGCAGTGGAACGGTTCCTTGAGCAAGCTGTTAGAGCTTGCCGAGCCCCGACGCATTTCCTGCCTCATTGGCAGACCCGCTGCTGCTGGGTCTGCCAATGGGGAAACCCCATGCCTGCTGGACCTGCAGGTAAGTTGGGGCCCCGACAACAATCTCCATGACACTTACCTTGAACTCTTAAGAGCTGGGTGTGATAGTGAGGACAGTTCAACATCTCCAACATTTTAATCTTTGTTTCTATTGTGTATCAAGTCCATATTTAAAACAGATGGCAATGGGGACTTCAACTGAGGATTTAGTCTATCCTGGGATTTATCCCAAACACTCAGCAGGCAACCAATTCTGCAAGGGTTTTTTCAAGACATATCCGTTCACAAAGTGGTTTACATATGCAAGGCGCCCTTTTTATGGTAGTGCCATGTAACATTTAAGGGTCTGTTGAATTGCAAGTGGCTCGGCAGCGAGGGGGCTTTTAGTTTGGGTAGGAATTGCTTGATATGTGTTCAGACAATCAAGTGGCATGGAGTGCCTCTGATGTCCTGGTGCAATGAGAGTGGGGCAGCTGATGTGGGACCATGTGGGGCAACTGATTAGTTTCAAAATAAGAACATGGGAAGAGTCCTGCTGGATCGGGTCCGTCCAGTCCAGCTTCCTGTATTTCACAGTGCGGCCGCTCCCTTGCACCTGGCATTCAGCGAGAGGCTGTCTCTAAAAGCCAGAGGCTGCATCCAGTCGTCATGACTTTCAACCCCAGGAACATGAGCCCCCAGAGTCTGCACTCTGCTGAGCCCAACTCCCAGCCCCATCCATACCTGGAACCTTGCGCTATCCTGTACCAGCTTGCCAGTTCCTGCAGTGAGTCCAGGAGGGCATTGCTGGAGAGGAGGAGAGGTGCAAAGCTCCACGATGGAGGGCTGTCACTTCAATGCATTTCCTTCTCCAGACAGCTGCAGGGAAGGGTTGCCCAGGGCTCGGTTGAGCTCTGGAGCAGGGTGCTCACTTGGAGCTCCCTGTGGTCCTTGCCTGTGCCTCACCTGAGGACAGGACAAGGATTTCATGATGCTTGAGGTTCTCAGGTCAGTGGAAGCACCGAGATCTGCTTCCTTTAAGAGCCCTGCAGGACCAGGCCAAGGGCCCATCTGGTCCAGCTTCCTGTATCTCACAGAGTGGCCCACCAGATGCCTCTGGGAGCACACAAGACCACAAGATCCCTGTATCCTGTTGCCACTCCCTTGCACCTGGCATTCAGAGAGAGGCTACCTCTGAAACCCAGAGGTTGCACAGTCTTCATGACTTGTAACGGACTTTTCCTCCATCAATCTGTCCAGGCCCTTTTAAAAGCATCCAGGCCAGGTGCCATCACAACATCCTATGGCTTGAGTTCCACAGTGGAGGACAGTCACTGCAAATAATGTTGCCAGGCCCGTGCTGCTCCATATTTCTGGCAGTTGCCGAATGTACTTCTCTGCAGGCAGCTTTCTACATGGGGCTCTGTGAGTCTATCTTAGGAATGCCTGTAACAAATGCATCTAGAGCAGGTAAATCACATTTCAACAAGCAAGAAGGTCTGACAAATTGCTGATGGTTTGATAACCTCCGTGCTCCCCTCTGCCCACACCAGCTGCAGCCTGTTTGCTGTCTGTCTTGCTTATTTTTCTTTCCATTTCCTTAACCTGCATCAGGATGTCTCTGAACCTGATCTGTTCTATATCAACCCAGGGCTGTGCTTCTCAGGGCACCTCCTGTTCTTTTTTTTGTGTTCAGCTGTCTGTGAGCAAATTCTCCCCCCCCCCCCCTTTTTGGTTATTTGAAGCGCAATGTGGTGATTGTGAAAACGCCAAAAGTTGAATGTTTCATAAATTTCAGCAACACCTGGCCTCAGGGTGAGACTTGCACAGCATGGACATACTTGGATCAGTGGTGCCAACTGCAGAGTTGCTCAAGCCACGGCTGATTCCTGCCAGTGGCTGCATGGAGGTCTTTAGCTTAATAATGACTTGGACGTGAGCTACAACAGTACCGGGGACATGAAAAGAGTGACCAGAATGATTCATGGGCTGGAGCACACCTCCCTTAATGAGGAAAGGCTACAGCGGTTGGGGCTTTTCAGTCTAGAGGGCGCCTGAGGGGGGACATGATTGAGACGTATAAAATTATGCGTGGGATGGAGAGAGTGGATAGAGGGGAATTCTTCTCCCTCTCGCACAACACCAGAACTAGGGGACATCCACTCAAATCGAGTGGAGGGAGTATTAAAACAGGCAAAAGAAAATATTTCTTTACCCAGCGTGTAATTCATCTGTGGAACTCCTTGCCACAGGATGTGGTGATGGCACCTGGACTAGATGCCTTTAAAAGGGGTTTGGATAGATTCATGGAGGAAAAGACCATCCCAGGTTACAAGCCATAAGCAACCTCCTGGTTTTAGAAGTTGGTTTTCTCTGTGCCAGGTGCAGGGGAGTGGCAGAAGGAAACAAGTTGTGTGCTGTGTGCTCCCTGAGGCATCTGGTGGGGCCACTGTGAGATACAGGAAGCTGGACTAGTTGGGCCTTTGGCCTGATCCAGCAGGGCTCTTCTTATGTTCTTATGTTGCGGTATCCCACTGCATCTTGATGCATTTTCGTGTCCTGTCCTGTTGAAAGGCTCTGGGGTCAAATGAACAGTCATGCAGAATTGAGATCTGCTTTCCCTGCTATTTTCTGAAGCTACAGCCCTCTCAGCCACAGAAATTCAGCGACAACCCCTTCAAAATTTAGTGGTTGAACATCCATTTTACATGGGAAGGCCCCCAGTTAGGAAGGGAAATACTCAGTCTGGAGAGCTGCTTCCAGCCCATGGAGACAAAGCTCAGCTAAATAAACCAGGGGTCTGGCTCTGTATTAAGACCGCATCCTGTGTTCCTAAAATGGTCTTTGCAAGTTGAAAGCTGCTCTGCACCCTAGAGCAGCAGTTCTCAAACTTTTTAATCTCCAGAACCCCAAAACGAGTCTCGCAGAGTCCAGCAGTTGTGCGGAGTCCCCATAGAATCATAGAGTTGGAAGGTACCCACAAGGTCATCTAGTCCAACCCCTGCCTGTAGCAGGAAATCATCCTAGAGCAAGGCTTCTCAAACTGTGGGTTGTGACCCACTCAGCCTGATGCTGACCACCAGTTGGGCTCGCCCACCCGTTCGTGCCTCCATTTGGCTCCAAATTGGAGCAAAGCAGAAGCCACTGGAAGTCACATCTGGAACTCACCTTGTCCTGCTGCTCCCATGTTGTGCCAGGCCCAGGATGGCTACCATAGGTGGGTCACAGCGGCGGTGACTTTGAGAACCGGTGTCCTAAAGCAGGGGCTCTCAACCAGTGGTACTAGTACCACCAGTGGTACTTTAGCCAACTGCCGGTGGTACTCAGACCACCAGAACACACACACACACACACAGAGCAACCCGGAAACAATCCCCTTTAGCAGCTGTCCCTTATCAGCTCCTGCAATCAGCAGCAGCTAAGGGACAGCGTCTCGCATACCCTCGACCTGCGGTCTGCGTGCCCCTAGGGGTACGTGTACCACAGGTTGGGAACACCTGATCTAGCCTATATCTAGTCTCGGGGAGCCCCAGAGTGCTGATGCATGCTGAATCCCAAAAAAGAGCCAGAACAGGAGGGAAGTTAGGATGGAGAGCCACAAATGGGAGGCAGGAGGGATAGACGAGCAAACTGGGCAGCAGACCATAACTAGCGGCCAGTTATGGTGTGCTTGTGGAGCTCCTGAAGGGGTCTCTTGGGGCCTCAGGGCTTCTAGGAGCACACTTTGAGAAAGACTGCTCTAGAGAATCACTGCTCAGGTTTCGTTTATGTACTCAGTTTGCCCCTCTTGGCTACATCACCATCCTTTGAAACTACATGTAGGTGCTATTAGGAGACTTCTTTAATGGTGCTTGTTCTCACGGATGCCCTATAGGTAGGAGTGTGGGGTTTTTTTGTTGATAACCGCATAAAAACACAGAACCTTTCTGCTAAAAAAAATCTGTGAAAAATAAAACCGTGTAATTTTGCATCATTCTTCATCTGCTGACACTATACAGCCTATACCACCTACCTTGTACACTATTAAAGCAGTTAAAATGGTAAACATTTGGAATAAAAACACATAACACCGCTTTCTGCTATTTCATTTTGGTTAAACACCATAATCTGCGAAAAAATAAAACCATAAAAAACACTCTACCTATAGCATACGGTAGCAGTGCACTATAGCCTATTCAGGATGTCCTTGACAAATCTGTTGTGTCATTTGATGCCCCTGAGATCTTTTGATACATGGAGGTTGATGACTAAAGTCTCAGCTAGCGGCTCAAGGATTCGTATGCCAGGGGTGGATTCTACCATATGTGGATTGGTGTGGGTCAAAGTTCTTGCCTATCTCCATCTCATGTTGTTCTGGATGCCTCTCTATAAGCATGAACAGTTGATACGGAAGAGGCAGGTTTTTCCTGCCTGTTTCCCTTCCCTGTTTGTTTGTCGTCCTCCCCTTGATGCAGGCAGGAAGCAGATTATGGCTCTGCCCTTTCACTGGTGCCTGCAGCATCCCAGCTGTGTCCCCTTGTGCACCTTCCGGGGGTTTGTGGAGGGCTACATGGGGAAGCCTCCCTCAATGACCCATGACAGAGCGTGTCATGGACTTCCCCTAGCCCTGCTCATTGCTCCTCTCGACTGGGCTGTTGCGGGTTGGAAGTCCTTTTTTGGCATCCTTCTGGGAAGAGGCCTTTCAATGGATCCGTTGCTGAGGTGGACCCTCAATTGAAAGGCTTGAGAAGCCAAAAGGGTGGTGTCTGCCCTTGATTCCTCTGCAGTGCTACGGCTTGGGTCTTCCTTGAGCCTTGCATAGGCCTGCCTCGCCCAATAGTGTCTCCTCCCAGTAGCAACGCCTCTCTGGCCAGAGGTCGTCAGTCGTGCTGCTTAAAGTTCTTTAAACCGGTGATGCCAGGGATTGAACCCAGGGCCTTATGCATGCACTGGGCTGCAGGTCCTCCCCAGATGGGCTATCTGGAGCTTTTGATCTGCTGGGAACCTCTCTGTCTGTGGTCTAGGATTGTATTAGTGCATCTGCTGGGGAGGAGATGTGGGTTTCAAGAGAGCACTTCATAGCAAATTCCATTATTTTGGCTTAAAACGTGCCCTCGACTTATCCATGAGACCAACTTATACTCGAGTATATATGGTGGGTACACTTGTGTGAGAGAAGGTGGTCCTTTAGACCCCCCCGCCAACCACAAATGGATGGCTCGAGCAAGGGACCCAACTTACAGTGCTGCAAAGGAATAATGATCTGGCAAGGCTGGGCACTGGTTTTGGTTTGGCAGTCCAGAGTGCTTTAGCTGGTAGCTCTGATTGTCAGACGATTTTTGTCTTGGAAGGAAACAGGGCACATCTCTACGGTTGGCACCATTGTAGTGGGTTACTCTAGGAAAGCTGCTGAATTTTGCCCTCCATGCAAGGAAGGAAGGAAGGACTGTGAGAACTTGGAAAACAGGTGAGAGGGAATGTGTGCACAGTTGGCTGGGAAATGACTTCATTCTTGGCAAATGGGTTGGCTCGGCCTACCTAATTGGGGACAGGTAGTGTGACACTGACCTCGGTGCTACTGGAGCATCTCTAACAAAGGCACGGTCCCGAGTGCCAGGCAGAACCATCTGTGGCAAGCACGCAAGAGGATTAGTGCTGCTCCAGTGGCTTGACCCAGATTTATGTCTTGATGATAAGATTTCAGCACCCAGGCAGAGATGACAGAGGCCCGATGACCCTGAGAATGAAGAGTAAACAGGGCGATGAAATATCTGAACACATGCTGGCTTTTGCCTTGTTTCAGGGAGAGTGTCCCTAGCTGCTGTTGATGTCTGCCTGTGCCCTCTGATGCTAATGGAGACTCCTTGTTTGCTTGTCTTGTTTTTGTTTTGCACTTGGCACAGTCCAGCCTACTTGAGTCTGCATTGTTCCTCCTTCGCTCCCTCCTACAAACTGCAAACTGGAGCTCTATTTTTTTCCTCTTCTCTAGTTCTGTACAGTGTCCTGGTCTTTCAAAGACTGGGCCTTCACGGCCTTGTCCCTCCTTACCCCTCTGCTCTTATGTCCCATTGCTCTCCTTTCTCTCACCCTTGTGGCTTCAGCTCCACCACCTTCATGGTCACCTGCTCCCTCCCCATTCTGCCTCTCTCCCCCTTGTTGTCCCTTATGCCTGGAGCTCCACCTACAGTACATGATACGTCCTTCAAATCCCTCAAAATTCACTTTTTCCCATGAAATCTTTGGCACACGGAGGCCTCCTCAAGGTAAGGGAACGTTTGTTCCCTTAACTCAGGGCTGTGTTGCGGCTGCACATCGGCATTGGAAAATTAGATAGAACTTGGGCCTAAATGCCCCAAAGTGGTGACCAAGTGAGTGTATGTACAGGAAATACTGTAATCGACTTGTTTTCTGGCTTTTCTCCTCTTTCACCCTTGCATCTGTGTTCAGCTTGCGAGCCCTTTGGGGCAGGGATCTGGCTTTGTCCTGTTGTGAAGCATCATGTCCACCTGTGCTATTTGTTTGTACAGTATAGCCACCTGAAAGCTTGCTCACCACTTTGGGGCATTTAAATTTGCCTGATACCTGTATTGCCCTCTGGTTACTGGTGGTTGGTTGTTTAAATCTCAATCCTCCACCACCACCACCCCGTGCAGAGGGGAACATTTGCATGGGTGTTGTTGGGTACAGGGTCTTCTTGATGTCTGGTTTTGAAAGTAAAATGTCAAGAAGCTCTTGTACAGCTCATCTTGACTGAATCTACCTGTGACTTCCGGAAATGTACAGGGGAAAGAGAGTGTATTTTCCAGAACATGTACACACTGTCTTAGTGTCAGCATGATAAGAGAATAGATACGACAGAACCAATACAGCCTGTGATAGTTTCAGCATTAATTTTATGAGTACTTCTCATCTGCTCTTCCCAAAATGTGTTTAAAGTTGTTGTTGTTGTTGTTTTAAAGGAAAAGAATTAAATTAAAATGTAGCGTTTCAAACCCAGAGGCATTGTATTGTTGAATAACAGGCCTTTTCGTCACCAACTTTGCTGCTGATTTCTTAAAAATAGGCCTCTCAATCTGTGTAGCTATAAAGCTTGCATGCTTGCAGCTGTAGTCACGTCTGATGAAAAGGCGGATTGCCTTAACTCCTTTGCATCTCTCATTTTGGTTTTGGCCAAAGTCTTGCGTCCTTTAAATTTTTGTGGCACTTGACTGCTTCTGTGGAACGTTCAAGAGTGGGTAACTCCTGAAACACGCAACTCTCAAGCCTTTGGTGTCTCCAAATCTGCATAGAATTGGCCTTTATTTCAGGGGACTGGCTTATGCAAGGACATACTGTGTATGTATTTTTCTCTGGGGCAATGGAAGATCAATATTTGGCCTGGCGGGGGTCCAATCCCAGCTGGACAATAGCACAGGCCTGCATTCTGGTCGCACAGAAACAGTCCTTTGGCAGTCCCAGTGATGAGTTGGCATGGCCAGCCCATCCTTGGCCTGATCTATTTTTCGTTTCTAAAGTGCCAGATAAAATTATAAAAACTGAGTGCCTCTGTTTCAGGCTTCTAATTTAGCATGGAAGCCGAGGTGCCTTGTAATTTTCCACGTGAGATGTTGCCCTACTCTGCCATGTTCTTGCATTGCCCCCTGGCACCTTCCTGGCTTGTTCTCTCTGCCTGCTCCTTCTCTAATTCTGTGCTTGGTGGTTACACATGCATATTTCAGTCGCATCCAGGTCAGCTTTTAAAACGCGCTCCCTATAATTTTCCTCCTTTTTAAAAGACAGGAAGAAGGCAGGCGAAAAAATATGCCACACACAACTCAGACATTATGTTATGATGAAGCTTTCTTTTTAGAATGTTTCTTTACAAATGCAATGCAGCTGCTAGCTACACGTACATAAGTTACAGCAGGGAATGTGGACTAAGGTGTCCACAAAAGCAAAAGGTGTCCACAAAACCTTCGTGTAAAAGGCAAGTTATGCTCAGCAATAGCAGCAAGGTGTGCCTAAACTGTTCATCAAGGCCTTCCTCGCCATTTCTCATCTTCAGGAGTCCACAGATGCTGACTGAGCTAGCCAGCCATTATTTGTGTTTGCAGCCAACACATCTCCCTCATCTCCTTCCCAGTCCTCTGTGCATGTGCAGAGTATCTGGGAAAGATACGGTGGTCTTCTCTCATTTGTACTGTGATACAGTGATGGTAAAAACCAGCAGGTGCCTCTCCTGTTCCTCAGAACCAGCTGCGTCTCATCTTCTCAAAAATGGCAGCGGAAGCTACACACAGGCATCTGGGGTGGGAGTTTGGTGTCCTCACCCTCAGGTTTGGAACGCTCACCTCTGGTGAGCGGATTTATGAAAGCCTGCTCATTTTGCATCGATTATGCAACAGCTTGAGCAGAGCAGCCATAGACAGAGGGGAACACATCAATGATGGGAGGGGGCACCCAGGAGACTGTGCCTCTTAATTTGTGGTGAAAGGAAGCGTTTATCCCCCTTTCCTCCCTCTGTTGCCTCCCTTCTGTCTGTATCTAGACTGTAAGATCCTTGGGACAGGGACCTTGTCCTTTCACTACCATATGGAAAGCACCAAATACATTGACAAGGCTGTACAAATGAGAGCAGGCGTAGACTTGATTTGCCCCTTGGATGGGAGCCAGCTTGAAGCTTCATCCAAGAGGTGAGGTGCAAATAAATTATAAGTTTTAGAAGGCTTGGGGAAGGGGAAAACATACTATCCACAAAATTCCAGTTTCTTTGAAAATGTGCTGTAGATGTTCTTTCGGCTGTCTCCTGTGCCGTAAGGCTCCTTGCCTGGCCACTGCCTTTCCGCCTGCACCCTGAAAGAGCAGTTGGCCCTCTGCATTTGCTTGTCCCCTCAACTGCTCTATCTCACCACAGCCAGAAAGTCCTCCTTTAGTAGAGGCTCAAGAGAGGCAGGCTTGTAATAGCAACCTGGATGTTCCATTAACCTGCCGCAGGTGCCTCCGTGCAAGGAAGATCTGTGGTGAGTTTGTGTCTCTTAAGGGCACCAGTGGATGACAAGCAGCTAACACAGTGAAATTTCTTTTTAATCTGTCTAAATATTTTAAGTGCTGGAAGGAAACTCACCCAGGCCAGCCCTGAAAGCTCTTTCTTCCTGGCGTCACTGATGATGATCATGTGCATTATGCCTGTGGCGGTGGGGGGGGGGAGGCTTTTAATTATTGAAGTACCATCTTATGTAGTGCTTCCTTAATGCCACTTCTCCGCTCTCGCTTCTCCGAAGCTTCTTAAATTACTAGCTAATGGCTACGGATAATTCCCACTCTAGGTAATTTTGGCATCTTTTTTCTTTACTATTCTCATTCTCTCTCCCCCCCCCCCCCCCGCAATTAAGCTTTGAAACCTTAATTGTCTGAGGGCTGACCCATAAATAGATCAGACAGAATCTTCCTGATTCACAAAATGCATTGATTTTCTCTTGCTTGTCTGCATTCATCCTGAAAAAGGAGTGTTCAGTTCCACCCCCACTTCTCCATCTCAGCTGTTTGATAGTCTTGCACAGAGCAAAACTAAATTCACCCATCCCGCCACTCTTTTTGTTGCCGTGAGGTGAGCTTCCAGTGAGGCTAAACTGCAGAATCTGTTCAAGCTCACTAGCTTGCCTGTGTCTGTCCGTCCGCTTTCTACGTATCATCCTGCCCTAAATCATCTCTTTCGCATGTAACCTATGTCCTTCTCCACAGTTTGTTTTCCCTGTTTCCCCTGGATCCATTCAGTTAAGCATGCATTTCTGGGTGGGTTTTCCGGAGGCAACTGGCCAGTGAGGGAAAGCAGCTGAGTGTGCGACCTCCAGAGTCCAAAACCAACTCTTTTCCTGCCACTATCATCCCCAGAACAATACGACTTGCTTCCTCTCTTTTTCCAGTGCAGTTCTTGTCTCTTGTCTTTCCTGGTGCTAGCTTTGGTTTCTCTGTCCCTGGAGAGGGAGAGTGTGTGTCGCATGTCCCTCCCACCAGGGCTGCCTTGCAGCTGGTGTCATGGAGGCCTACTTCCACTGAGCCCAGAGGTGTCAGATAGCCATCATAGAGCTGTTGGCGGAGCCATCCTCCACGAATTGATCCAATCCCCTTTGAAAACCATCGGAGTAGCGCGCATTGCTGCATCTTGTGGCAGTGAGTTCCCAAAGACTAATGATATGACATGTGCAGAAGTCCTCCTTCTTTCTGTCCTGAATCTCTCACCAGTCCATTTCATTCAGTGGCCCCCTGGTTCTAGCGTAGCGAGAGAAAACCGATTGATGTGGATTGACAGTTTCGATGTTTGTCCCAAGGGATCTCTGCTTGATTGGCTATATACCCTCAGCACTAGGCTATAAGCCCTTCTGTCTGTGCTTGCCAACTAATCTTGAGTCATGTTGGCTCCCACACTCGGTGTCCCAGTGAATGTTGCCAGCTGATGCAAAAGAGAGAAGCTCACAAGTGCAAAAGTGTCAGTTTGCTGACCTACCCTCATTCCTCACCCTTCATCCTTGAAACTTTCTCGTGGATCCTCACAAGAAGCCAGTGGGCTTGTTTGTCTAGCCAATGACACAGCCTTCCTGTTGCCAAAGTATCAAGGCTCAGCTTTTTCCCCGTGTGCTGTTGCTTACCCTTCACCCTTCTGGCCCATGAAATGAAATTGCTGCTTCGGAGATATAGTCCCCATTTCAGCGGGGAAAAGTTTTGGAATGATAAGCAGCATGTGGGGAAAAATGAACCTTCCTCTCATGTCATGCCCTCGTTCTGACTGGGATTCCCCGCAACACCACTATCCTTTCAAATAACCCGCCCTTCCCACGAAGATTTTGGCACAGCCCCTTAGCCCAGATTCCTACTGTAACGATGTGCCCGTCACTGAAGCAATTGTGTATTTCTTTCCCTACCTCCGTTTCCACCTCTTCCTCCACTTCCATTGTTTGTCTAGATCAGCACTTCTCAAACTGTGGGTCACTGCCCACTTGGTTGGTCCGCCGCCTGATGCTGAGGTGGGTTGCTAGTTGGGCCCACCCACCCACCCTTGCCTTGGTTTGGCTCCAAATTGGAGCCAAACGGAAGCAACTGGAAGCCATGGCTCACCTTGTCCTGCATTGCTCCTACATCGCACCAGGCCTGGGATGGCCTCAGGCAGCCTTTGAAGCCCTCCAGAAGCAACCGGAAAGTGACTTCTGGTTTACGTTTGGGTTCGTGGGAGTCACTTCTGGTTGCTTTCTGAGGCCTGCGGAGGCCCACGCCAGGGTGACGAGGTGGGTTGCGGGGCCCATCAATGGGAAGCAGGTGGGTTACAGTGGGGGTTTGAGAACTGCTGGTCTAGCTTGTAAGCGCCTCAGGGCAGAAACCTATCCTCGTTTTCTGTGTAAAACACTATGTATGTGGATGTCGCTGTATTAAAGAAAACTTCTTGCCTGTTCACAGCATCTCTTTCATAAATGGAGTCTGCAGACAAGATAGCTGGTCATAGAATCTGTTTGGTCCTGACCCGGTTCAGCAGTGTCCCTCTTTTTGTTGTTTTCACAGAGAAGAAGTTCAGGAAAACTGCGTACGCTGGAAGAAAAAATTCACCTTTGTCTGCAAGATGAGTGCAAATCCCGCCACTGGCCTCTTGGACCCCTGTATCTGTCGCGTGTCTGTCCGCAAGGTGAGCTGTTCTGCTGTTCCTCCATCGTTTGGAGCTTCTGGTCTTGAAATACATCAGTCAGACCTTAAGTACCTTTTAGGTGAGGACGGGGGGGGGGGGGGGGGTATCAAAGAGCCAACCTGCTTTTGTAGGCCAAAAATGCTCTTCTGGTTCCAAAAGAGAGTCCAGGAAAAGGGCCTCTTCTTCCTGCTCAGACACAACACAGAGAGCACCTTGCACACAAAGAATATCAAGAACTAGGGGCAGGAGAAAATGGTGATAACGAAATTAAAACACATAAGCACCGCTTTTTGCTAAAAAATCTGCAATAAAATAAAATAAAACCATGTAATTTTGCATCATTCACCTGCTGGCAGTGTACAACCTATTACCTAGTGCACTTTTAAAGTGGTTACAGTTTATAAAACTGGGGAAAAAATTGGAATAAAAACACATAACACTGCTTTCTGCTATTTCATTTTGGTTACACACCAAAACCTGCGAAAAAATAAAACCATTTTCTCCCACCTCTATCCAAGAACTAATTGCACATCTGATTGTAGCATCCAGAACTCTGCCACACTGAGATTAGACAGTATTGTTGAAAGTTTCCCTCTCGGAATTGGGAAAATGAAATATACAACTCTGCCACTATGACTGAAATTGCCCACTTTATAAGGGGAAAAGAAAGCAAGTAAACATACAACTGGTGGCTAGACAATTTGGGCCGCAATCCTATACACGCTTACCTGGCAGTAAATCCCATTGAGTTCAGTGGGACTTACTTCTGAGTAGACATGCATAGGATTGTGCTGTTCATCTCTGTTGTACTGAAGGTGGGCAATGTAAAAGTACAGGTGTGGTAGACTTAATTTATCATAATGGCTGTATAACTCAGTAGCGATAGTCATTACATTGAGAGAGTGGAAATTGTGAATGGAAAGGCAGACGTGATGAACATTTATTGTGCTGCTTGGGAATTGCAAAAGCAGAATGCCCCGAGTAGATGAAGCACATTGTCTTCCTCCTCTTGATGCTTTCCCAAATTAGAGAGAGAGCTCACCGAGTGCTTACAAGAATCCCGTTCTGCCTGGGTTAGCCCCCTAACCCTGTGGGCTTGGAACTCTCCTTGTACCCATTCTCCAGAGGAGGTTCCAAACGGCCATCCTTGGTGGTGGTCATCATCATCATCATCAATATTTATATACCGCTTTTCAACAAAAAGTTCACAAAGCGGTTTACAAACAAAATCAAATGATTAAATGGCTCCCTGTCCCAAAAGGGCTCACAATCTAAAAAAGATGCAGAAGAACACCAGCAAACAGCCACCAGAAAAGACAGTTACTCTCCCCCTGCTAAATATAAGAGGAGCACCAATTGAAAAAGTGCCTCTTGCCCAGTTAGCAGGGGTTCTCAGGGTAACTCCATTCCAAATGGGTTTAATACGCCAGCCTGCAAGTGCAAGAAATGCATATCATGAGAGCTGTTCAAGTTGGCTGGCTGAAAAGACCTACCTAATCAGCTCCTGTTCTAACTTCAACTTCACTAGCCCTGGGCAACTGTGCCTTATTCTTCTGAGGAGTTAACCATTCCCTCTGAACCAGCTGTTATCTCAAGCAGTGGCATCCCTGGATGTGTTACTGCCACATACAGCTTCTGTGACCCTGAAAACAGCTTCAACCTCTGGGCTGATGGCCCTGGGTGATCCCTGCTTGTATTGCAACGCTCAGAAAAGAGGAAGGGATATTGTGTCTTAGTTCCTACGGTAAACCTGATGCATCCTTTCTTTTTCATGTCTTCTCTTTTGTTTCCCATTTACAGGAACTGAAGGGCGGAAAAACCTATTCCAAGGTAAGCGGAAAGACTTTTAAGATGTGAAAGCCAAACTGTTCATTGTAACGCACTTGAACTTTTTATTGAGTGTTGAAAGTGTGTTGTGTACTTTCTCTGAGCAGTCGTTGCAACAGCCTTGTAAGGTAGCTCGTTATCCCAATATTCATTTTAAGACTTTTTTATTCTGTCCTTTTGCCCCTATTGGGGCCACCAGGGCAGCTCACAATGGGACACAATAACATATAACATGGACATTCATACATAATTCCAAGAGTGCAGAGAATCCCTCCCCGCTGCAGAGTCTGATATCCGTCCTCCAGTTCATCCGCTGTCAGAATTAGGCAGAAGTTCCCACAGAAGTTGTCTTGATCAAAAGGGTGGGCCTAGGCAGGTGGAGTTCTCACAGCCCATGATAGAGGCGGGCTTTCCCTTGCTTGGTAGTTGACAGCTGCCAGGCACCTAACTCCCACAGATTGCAAAACGGGGACTGAGACTGTGAGAGAGGGGGGCTTAAGAACCTGTGTAGCTTCTTGTGCAGTCAGCCAGTGGTCATCCAGGCCAGTATTGCAGAGACTCTCCAGGAAGAGCTTTCCCATCTTTGCTACCCCCTACCTGCAAATAGGGATGCTGGGACTTGGAACCTCCTGTGTGCAAAGTATGTACCCTACCACAGGGCTATGTACCTTCCTCTTTCACCTAAAGCAGTGGTTCTCAAAGTGGTGGGTCATGACTGGAAATCTTCAGCTCGTGCGTGCGCCTGCGCAAACAGCGGAAAGGAAGCGGCGCTGAGAATCCCTGGCCTGCCTGCCCAATGGGATGAAGAAGGTGTGAAGCACCGGGCAGCGAGGGGGGCAGCGGGCGCGTCACCCCTTCCCGGCGCATCACCCCCAGCGGCCTGCCATGCCCTAGAAACGCCACCGTGCACTCATGTATCCTGCAGTAATGTGTGTGTCGGCCATTCATGCATTATGTGCTGCCAAACCCTGACAGACCACAGATCACTGGCACATGAACAGTGCTCCCTTAGAAACTCAAATCTGCTGCCTGCACTTAGTATCTGTTGCAGGAAACATAAATTAATTTGCTATAAACATGATTGCTGGATAATATGTGGAGCATCTGATTTTTTTTCTCTTTTTAAGTTGGAGAGACAGTTGTTGGTGTGGTTTTTACTCCTCTCCCTAACTCTGAGCCAAGAGAGAAAGACAGATCAGGAGTGAAGACCTTAGCTGAGCTATAGAGCATGCAGAAGGTCCCAGGTTCAGTGCCTGGCAGCATCTCTAGCCAGGCCTGGGAAAGACCCGCATCTGAAACCTTGGAGAGAACCTGCCAGTCAGTGTTGGCAATACTGCAAGAAGGCAGTGTTGTATGTTCACTGACAACAGCAGCTCTCTCTCGCAAAAGAGAGCATGAATTATGAACCCACTACAGGGAAAGGAATAATCCAGAGGAAGCAGCCATGTCTGTGGACCCCTACAGCAGAGGTCCTCAATCCCTCTCCACTGTGAAGCGAGGAGGAAACTGGCTCTTGGGAATTCTTCCTCTCCCTTGGTTTCCATGAGACACTTCTACTTTTAGTAGCCAAGTTGTCTGGATCGGTGTTGAGACTTTCATAAATCTCCGTTCTGGTGCTAATTTGGTGGGGAGGGGGAGCACCCAAGCATGCTCGAGTGGAAGTAGGCCTGTAGGATGTGCTGATGGCATGGAAACTCCAGTCTCCAAGCCGGATGGTGGTGCCGGCAGCTGGCTAAGTAAATGAAGGAAGCTGTACTGAAAGGTTATATCTGAGAACATCCTTTTGTTGAGAGGGTTGACCTTCCTCCCCCAGCGTCAGGCTGCCTTCGGTCACCTCCTCGCTCTCAGGGATCTGTTTCCTGGAAAAGTTCAGATCTCAGCATGTTGCGCTCAGTCTTGCGGCAGCGGAGGTTGAAACCCGCAGCGTCTTTGGTTGGCCTTGCCTTGTACCAGCAAGAGCCTTTTCTTGCTTTCTGCCGAGCGTGGCGGGTGCTGAAGCTGTCCCTCACAGAGGCAGTCGGCCCTGTTGCATTTCCGCATGCCCAGTCACATCCCTTCAATGTTTTATTGAAAGTTTCCTTGTAGAATTGCAAATGGCAGTGAGACTTTGAGAAATGGACAGAGTGGGGAAAATGACCCCAAGTAGGTTGTCTTCTCGGAACCCAAACTCAGGAAAATGGCACCCTTCTGGGGTCCAACCAGTTGACAAGCACGTGAGAGATGTGCCAGCCAGAGGTATGCCACCTGTAATCAAGGCAAGGGGACTTCTTAAATGGGGAAGTCTGAGGTTCGAAAGGAAATGTGCAAGGAGGCAGCAAAAAGTACAATTAAGACAAGTCTTGGACTGCATTGCGTTGGTCTATATTTGTAGGGGCACCCGTGGCCTCCAGAGTCAGCTTCCAGATTCCTAGGTCGGAGATGCAGGCTGTTTAGAAACTCCCCTGAACTCATGAATGGCACCACCCAGGTGGACCACTGAGATTCCAAAACATTTCCCAAGGTGCACGTCTCAGGCTCCCATTACTGTTGTCTTAACTAAGGTGGGGGAGGAGGCGTCACTTCGGTGTAAGGAGCAAGAAGCTGCAGGTGCCAGGCTGTCTTGTTTGCTCAACCCTTGGCAATATTTTAAGATTGATTTTGACTAACGGTGTTGTGTCCTTTTATAAGAAAACAGGACTGCTGTAGGAACTCATCTTTAGGATTCCCACGTCTGATTAAGCGAGTTTGAGCATGTAAATTGAGCTAGCTTTTTTTGGGGGGGGGGTTTCACATACTGACATGGTGGCTGAGTGGAAATGCTCTGCTTATCATAGCCACTACAGCTGAGCTCTGCTGTGCAATTTGTCTCCTTTCCTTCCACAGCTGGTTGGGAGGGGCCTGTAGAAAGGGAGCAACCAGCTGGCGTAGCCTCCTGTGTCCTGTTAGTCTGTGTGTGTCTGTCTGTCTCTCTCCCTGCCCCCCCCCATTCCTATCACCTTCACCCCGCTTCATCCCAAAACTGAGTTGTTCTGGTATTGGGGGGGGGATTAGGTCCTCTCTAACGTTTGCTTAACTTTGCATCAGCATTTTGAGAGCATCCTAATTTTGTGGTCTGTAGCCCCCCTCCAACTTGAGACAAGCTCCCAAACTTCCCTGTGTTGCCCAAAACTAGGGTGTCTTAACTTGTCTAATAGAATTTTTTGAAAATGAGTCTGAAACATACTTCTCCCTTCCCCCCCCCCAAAAAAAATCTTGTTTTTAGGCACAGTGCACCAATTTCATCTACAACAATATCCTTTCATCTCCTGGCGTGCCTGCTGCATTGCATTCTGGGACAGCGCAGTACAAAGAGAGCCTTATTAGATGTGTGTGTTAGGAGTGAGGTTTTTTTCCACATCAGTAACCTAGTGTCTTCTGTGTTTGGTTATGCGAGGACAGCGGGTGGGTTAACGCTCTCCTTGCCAGAACAGCAACCCTGTTTGTGTCTCCCTCTGCTTCCTGATGGCCTTACACGTGTCAGGGTTAAGAATGTGACCTGTTTCATCCAGGGGCGCGGGTGCCGCCAGGTTCTGTAGCCTGCTTCGCTCTGCACTCTCCCTTCCTGTTTTGTTAAGCTTGTGATGCAGAGCATTGAATTTTTTTTTTATCTCTTGGCTTTGCAGCTGGGTTTTACTGATCTGAATCTGGCTGAGTTTGCTGGCTCCGGCTTCACTGTCCGATGCTGCTTGCTGGAGGGGTATGACACCAAGAACACCCGGCAAGATAATTCCATCCTGAAGGTAAACTCTGAGGGATTCCATCCAGACAAATAGCACCACTTAATTTCATCGGGAATGCACGTATCTGAAATATCCTTCCGGGAGGGGGGGGGTCTTCCCCATTCATTCCAGTTGTCGTATCCCCTGCTTGAAAGCCAGTCGTATCCGACTCTAGGGTGCGGTGCTTATCTCCATTTCTAAGGCCGAAGAGCCAGTGCTGTCCAAAGATGCTTCCATGGTCATGTAGCCAGCATGACTAACGGAACACTGTTACCTTCCCACCGCAGCGGTACCTATTAATCTACTTGCAATTTCTTGCTTTCAAACTGCTAGGTTGGCAGGAACTGGGACAGGAGATGCGAGCTCACTCAGTCACGCGGCACTCGGGTCTCAAACTGTTGTTCTACCTACCTTCCGGTCTGCAGTTCAGCGTCTTAACCACTAAGCCACCGCAGCCCCATGTATTTGGTAGCATGTGACAAAAAGAGAATCAAAACTGCTTGTTTGTTGGAATGCTTAAAATAATTCCCAGTTTAGTGTGTGGAGGACTGCAGTGGAACAGTGCACACCAAGCCAAAAGATGTCCATGCAAACCACCCAGCTCCATGGTATTGGTGTGCACACACACCCACACACAAATGTTCATCCCTTCCAGGTGGAAGACACTGGCTCTCTGGTTTAAAGAAGTAGGCAGACTTTCATTCAAAACAAAATGTTTCTTGGAATAAAGAAGGGAGAGGGGGAGTTGAGACAAAACAGCCAAATCCTGTCCTTAAAATCAGAGTCAAAGTGCAAAAGAGAAATGTTTAAACTAGTTGCAAACAAAACTTCCCTTGCTTGCAAGTTCACTCGCAGGTCAAGACAGCTCGACTGGGAGGGGGAGCTGAACGTGCTTCTAGTGACATGAGCCTGTTTCTCTGCATTGCACCCTCTTGAGTTCTGTTCCCTGGTCCCTCCAGAGCATGGATGAATACAGACAACCATTTTACTGGGTTGGCAGTTCACTGCTGTGCGTTTCTGAACTGCTTAGTGTAAACCCCCTTGTTTGTATTGCCGTGCCAAGAGGCATCTTGTCACACATTCATATTCAGTTCAGACATGGGAAGGTGACACCTACCAAGACAGACCTTGGTCAGTCTAGTTCAGTATTGTCAACACTGATTGGCAGCGGCACTCAAGGGGCTTTCCCAGTCCTACTTGGAGATGCTGCCAGGGATTGACCCAGGGACCTTCTGCTATGCACAGGTGCTGCTTGTGGGAAGAACAGGAGAGGGACTTTTCTGTAGTGGCCCCTTCCATGTGGAACTCCTTCCACAGGAAGTGCATTTTGCTCTCTTCCCATTTTGAAGGGGACTAAAAAACATATCTTTCCAATTCACTTTGTCAGATTACATTTAGTTTTATGCGGTCTCCTTGTAGATTGTTGTACTTGTTTTCGTTTTATGTACATGATTTTTTTCCATTCTAGTATGTTTTTCTGGTTGTGAACCATCTTGAATTACAGAAGAGGCAGGGTAGAAAACCTTTCAAAAGAGAAATAATACAGGGCCTCTGCTGTTGAGCTTAAGAACATAAGAGTCCAGCTGGATCAGGCCAAAGGCCCATCTAGTCCAGCTTCCTGTATCTCACAGTGGCCCCACCAGATGCCTAAAGGAGTACACAGCCAACAAGACAACCTGTTTCCTGTTGTCACTCCCTTGCACCTGGCACAGAGAAAACCTACTTCTAAAGCCAGGAGGTTGCTTATGGATTGTAACCTGTGATGGACGTTTCCTCCATGAATCTATCCAAACCCCTTTGAAAGGCATCTAGGCCAGGTGCTATCACCACATCCTGTGGCAAGGAGTTCCACAGATGAATTACACGCTGGGTGAAGAAATATTTTATTTTGTCCATTCTAACTCTCCCTGCACTCAATTTTAGTGCATGTCCCCTGGTTCTGGTGTTGTGCGAGAGGGAGAAGAACTTTCCTCTATCCACTCTCTCCATCCCATGCATAATTTTATACGTCTCAATCATGTCCCCCCTCAGGCGCCTTTCTAGACTGAAAAACCCCAACCGCTGTAGCCTTTCCTCATAAGGGAGGCGCTCCAGCCCAAGAAACATTTTGGTCGCTCTTTTCTGCACCTTTTCCAATTCAACTATATCTTTTTTGAGGTGTGGTGACCAGAACTGGACACAATACCCCAGATATGACCTTACCATCGATTTGTACAAGGGCATAATGATATTGGCCGTTTTATTCTCAATCCCTTTTTAAGTGATTCCGAGCATGGAATTGGTCGTCTTCTTTGTTTGTTTGTTTGTTTAAAAAAATTATGCCCCGCCTTGTCCTACGCCAACGCAAATGCCCAAGGCAGCGGTGCACACTGGGTTGACACTTTCATGTGTGTGTGAAGTTTTGATTTCTTGTCCCAATGTGCATAAGTTTACATATTGAAGCGCATCTGCCATTTTGCTGTCCATTCTCCCAGTTTGGAGAGATCCTTCTGGAGATCTTCACAATCCCTGCTGGTCACCACCACCAAGAAAACTTTAGTGTCATCCGCAAACTTGGCCACCTCACTGCTTATCCCCAACTCCAGGTCATTTATGAACAAGTTGAAAAGCACCGGTCCCAAGATCGATCCTTGGGGCACACTGTTTTTCACCTCTCACAATTGTGAAAAATTCCCATTGACACCCACTCGCTGTTTCCTGGTCTTCAACCAGTTCCTAATCCATAAGAGGGCCTGCCCTCTTATTCCTTGACTGTGGAGCTTTCTCAGGAGCCTTTCATGAGGGATCGTGTCAAACACCTTTTGAAAATCCAGTTACCTGTAGTATCCACGGGTTCATTCACATGCCTGTTGACCTTTTCAAAAAATTCTAAAAGGTTTTTGAGGCAAGATTCCCCTTGCAGAAGTCATGCTGATTCTCCCTCAGCAAAGCCTGTCCTTCAATTTGTTTTAAGATTTTATCCTTGTTGAGACTTTCCACCATCTTACCTGGAACAGATGTTAGCCTGTAGTTTCCCGGGTCCCCTCTCCTACCTTTTTTAAAGATTGGCGTGACATTAGCTATCCTCCAGTCCTCTGGCAAAGTGGCCGTTTTTAGGGACAAGTTGCATATTTTGGTCAATAGGTCAGCAACTTCATTCTTGAGTTCCTTAAGAACTCTTGGGTGGATGCCATCTGGGCCCGGTGATTTATTGATCTTTAATTTGTCAATTAAGTCTAAGATGTCTCTATTTCACTTAATTCTTTAGTCAGAAGTGGCCATTCGGGCAGCAGTATCTGCCCAAGGTCTTCTGCCGTGAAGACAGATGCAAAGAACTCATTTAGTTTCTCTGCAATCTCCAAGTCCCCTTTTATCACCCCTTTCCCTTCCTCACCGTCCAGTGGGCCAACCGCTTCTCTGGCAGGTTTCCTGCTTTTGACGTATTTGAAGAAGCTTTTATTATTCCCTTTTATGTTGCCTGCCATAAGTTCCTCAAAGTCTTTTTTGGCCTCCCGTATCATCTTTTTACATTTCTTTTGCCATAGTTTGTGCTTTTTATTTTCCTCATAAATTCCTCATAGCCCCTGCTGTAAATCCAGGAGAGTAGCAATGGAAGGGTAAGATTCTCCTTTCCACTTAGCAAGGCGACATGGGCAGTTGGCTTCCCAAGTGGTTGCATGCCCACCTGGTTGGTGAATCCTCACCTGGCAAATGGTTTGTATGGTCTGTACTTTGAATTAGCACATTTGCTAATGTGCACAAAATAAGTGCACATTAGGAAAGTGAGGTGGAACATTTGGGACAGTCTCTTATGGGTATAAACTATGCCTCCTTTTTAAAGATTTTCTATTTCAAATTTTCCACAGGTAACAATTGGAATGTCCCTGCTTTCTGGAGACCCCTGCTTCAAAACGTGAGTCTTTTTTTTTTTTTAAACAAGTGTATTGTGGTGTAGTAGTTAGTGTTGTGCTATAGACCTGGGTACAGATCCCTCCTCAGGCATGAAGATCACTTGGTGACTTCAGGCTTGTCACTCTCTCTATCTAACCTATTTCATGAGCTGTCGAGACAATAAATGGGGGGGGGGGGAGGAGAAACCATGTTTGTCTCGCTGAACTTTTGGAGAAGAATGGAATATAAATGTACTAAATGAGGTTTTGAAGAGCCCTGTGCAAGACGAGACTCACAACTCTGCGTAAGTAAATGTGGGCTTGCCACATAGCTGGAGTTTACAAGTGAGTGTCTCTGCAGGGTTACAGCCAGATCCTGACTGGGGAGCTACTCCCCCAGGCCATCTGCACTCGAGTCGGGGGGGGGGGCAGAGCTAGCAGACAACACACATAGCATCATAGAGTTGGAAGGGATCCACATGGTCATCTAGTCCAACCCCCTGCCTCTAGCAAGAAATCTTCCTACAGCATCTCTAGCAGGTGACTGTTGAGCCTCTGCTTGAAGATCTCCAGTGAGGGAGAACCGCTCTTACACTTGCACTGTGCTGGCTGTGATGCCCTCACCTTTGCCCCTTGGCAGCTACCACTGGAGGAGGGCTTTCCTCTCCCCCACAGTGGTGAAAGGTAGTTCCTGCCCGGGGGGGGGGGGCTTATGGGTGGTGGCAATAGCTGCTTACGGCCACAATGCAATAAGCTTTTTAAGTGCTGTCTTGTGCTTCACCCTGTCCTATTTCCTTCCTTGTTAGATTCAGGGAAGGAAGGGAAAGCGGAGAAGCTTTTTTTTTTTTTAATGGTGTGTTTATGCATAAAACTGCATATTTCTCTCAAGACTATCAAGTGGCACCAATTTCAACAGGAGTATTTGGGAGCAAACGGGGCCCTGTGCTCAGAATTAAGCCCTGCCCACCACACCAGAGACCCCGCTAAGAAGCGCCATTTCCATTTGTTGGTGTCTAATCTCTGTGTCCCTACTGCAGGTATCCAACCCCTAGCTAGGGAGTATTGCAGTACTACCACAACCCACACCTCTTACATGAGAGGCCTCTTCCCGTTTCCTCACATACAAGTCCCTCTCTTGGCTCCACTGCAGTGGCGTAAAAAGAGAGGCACAGATTTAACCTGCATCACTGGCCATGTGAACTGTGTGCATGTCTTCGCTTTTGCAGACCTCCATCCACAGCCAAATCAATCACGATCCCTGGTCAGGACTCTACCCTCCAGCTGACCTGTAAAGGTGAGGGGACAACCAGCAGCAGCACCACGACCACCACCGTCAGCACGCCTGCCGCAATCGGCTCCGTCCGCCAGAGCAAGGCCAGGCCCACCATTCTCAACTCGGGTAGGGGCAGCATTTGGGTTCTGAAGCACGTAGGCGAAACCTCAGCCATGTTCCCCGTGAACAAGTTTCTAGCCCTTGCATTGCAGCCGTCCTTGACTGAGTGACGTCCTTGACCGCTCTCACCTCTCATACTTCTGCTCACTTCTCCTGTTCTGCTCAAGGTTGCTTGTTCTCTAGCTGCCGTCATCCATTCTCTGGTGTCTCCAGGCTTTGGGTCATGTTCTTGTCTAGGCCTGGAGCAGCTTCCCTGTCTAGTAATTAAGCTGCTTCCTAGTCTTCCTTCATCCCTTTTCAGCACTCATTTCTTTAAGCCACCTTTTGAGCCACCTTGGCTTGTCTGCTCTACCACCCCCAATTCTCCCCTGCCAAAACAGGCCAGAGTGTCCACTTTTGTACTTGTGCGGCCAGGTTCTTGTTTCTTTCTCTGTTACCTCCCTCTCTGCTTGCACAGTTGAAAGTGTTGATTGTCATGTACTGACATCCCCTAGGGCAGCTGTGTGCCTGCATGTCACATGAAGGGAAAGGCTTTGAACAGGGAGATATTGAAGGGAGGGAGGAGCAAGGGCTAGGGATGTAAATGCAGTGCGTAAGAGCCGTAGTGTGACAGAGCGTATAATTAGCTTGGTTTTCACTCCATCTCTCCTGTTTCAAGCCAGAAGGGAAAGGTGGATAGGGTGTACCACCTGTCACATAAGAACATAAGGAAGAGCCCTGCTGAATCAGGCCAAAGGCCCATCTAGTCCAGCTTCCTGTATCACACAGTGGCCCCACCAGATGCCCTAGGGAGCACACAAGACAACAAGATACCTGTGTCCAGTCGCCACTCCCTTGCACCTGTCACGGTCAAATTTTCTGAAGTACCACCTGCACCAATAAATATAGATAGATTTGTAAAGACTGTTTCACACCGTGAATAGTAGAATATATATGCTTAATGACTAAGTCAGGGCTACTTACGTATCATTAATGAGATGGTTGCGCCTAAGCATCTGGAGCCTAACCCTGCACTCCTATTACTGTAGTTTTGAGGGAAGCTCAATCTTTCTAAGTATGACTTATCTGTATCATTGGCCAAAGAGCCTCCCCTTCAACCTCTTGCAGCTACACTTTCAGAAATGTACTCATTTCCCTGTAAGGAGCAGTACAATTTGAAGCACTCGTTTTTTAAGAACCCCCTCCCCAAACACCCAGCAAATGTATAATGCAGGCTTGCAGATTTTTATTATTTTATTTATTTATTTAAAGAATTTTTACCCCGCCTTTCTCCCAACAGGGCAACCAAGGCGGCTTACAGAAGTAAAACATGTTGAAATATACAAGTACAATACAAGTACAATAAAAATAATTAAAACAAGACAATTAAAACAATCGCCAGTGGGTCACCTTATGATTACATTTGATTAAAAAAACCAGCCCACCATGTCAGCAATCTAACACAAACCTAAATAAAAACATCTTGAGGCCCACCAAAAGGTTTCTAAAGAGGAAGCCGTTCTTAATTCCCGAGGGAGGGAATTCCTTAGTTGGGGTTCCATCACCGAGAAGGCCCTATTTCTCGCCGCCATCCCCCTCACCTCCATCAATGGTGGCATGGTTAACAGGGGCCCCCCTGATGACCTCAGAGGACAGGTTGGATTATAAGGAAGGAGGCGGTACTTCAAATACCCTGGTCCCGAGCTGTAAAGGGCTTTAAAAGTCAGAACTAGCACTTTGAATTGTGCCTGGAAACGAACTGGCAGTCAGTGTAGTTGCTGAAGCAATGACTCGACTGAGTCGAACCAACGAACCACACGGACAGCCGCATTCTGCACTAGTTGCAGTTTCCGGACAGTCTTCAAAGGCAGCCCCACGTAGAGCGCATTGCAGTAATCTAATCTAGATGTCACTAGGTCATGGGTCACTGGCCAGGTCTGTGCGATCCAAGTATGGTTGCAGCTGGCGCACCAGCCGAAGCTGGGCAAAAGCCCCCCTGGCCACAGCCGCCACCTGGGAATCCAGGAGCAACTGCGCATCCAGGAAGAACCCCCAGGCTGCAGACCTGCTCCTTTAGAGGGAGTACAACACCATTCACAGCAGGGCGATGGTCCAATACCTGGATCGTAGACTTCTGGACCAGAAGAACCTCTGTCGTATCAGGATTTAGTTTCAGCCCCCATCCAGCTCCCAACTGCCTCCAGACAACAATTCAGGACATTGACCGCCCCCTTGGAGTCGGGTGGAAAGGAGAGAAAGAGCTGAGTGTCATCATCAGCATACTGATGACCCAAATCTTCGGATGACCTCTCCCAGCGGCTTCATATACATATTAAACAGCATGGGGGATAGAATTGACCCGAGTGGCACCCCACACTTCAAGGGCCAGGGTGCCGAACAAGCATCCCCCAGCACCGCCTTCTAGGATCTATCAGCCAGGAAGGAGCGGAACCACCCCAAGACAGTGCCTCCAAGCCCCAACCCAGCCAACCGACCCAGAAGGACACCATGATCAATATTGTCAAAAGCCGCTGAGAGGTCCAGCAGGACTAACAGGGACTCACTCCCCCTGTCCAGTCCCCGGCGCAGGTCATTCACCAATGTGACCAAGGCCATCTCTATCCCGAACCTGAAGCTAGACTGAAATGGATCCAGATAATCAGCTTCCTCCAAGACCCTCTGGAGCTGCCACTATTAGCTTGATCACCTTTCCCAGAAACAGGATATTTGAGACTGGCTGGAAGTTGTCTAAAACAGTGGGATTCAAGGAAGGTTTCTTCAGAAGGAGGCGCACCACCGCCTGCTTCAATGACAGCGGCACCACCCCCTCCCCTAGAGATGAATTCACCACCCTCCCCGTCCACTCGGCCAGCCCTTCCCGGGCAGATCTAATTAGCCATGCTGGGCAAGCAGATAGTCTCATACTCCAAAGAATCCTATTCACATCCTCAGGTTCTACAAGCTGAAAAGAATCCCAGGTGGAAGAACAGACAGGTGTCACAGGGACATCATTAAATACTCCTAATGTGGCGTCCAAGTTATGCCAAATCCGATTGACTTTATCCGCAAAGTGCTTTGCAAACTCATCACAGCGAGCCACCATGTGTTCCACCCCATCTACTAGGGGGGGCAAATGGAGCAGACCCCAAACTACACAGAAAAGCGCAGCTGGACGATTCTCTGCAGATGCGATGCCGTAAGAGAAGAAAGCCCTCTTGTCTGCTGACATCGCCACAGAATGAAGTGAACTCTAGCCTGTGTCCGGTTGGACTCAGCACAAGGTTTTCACCACCATTGCTCTAGGCATCTGCCCTGCTGCTTCATCGTCCGCAGCCCATCAGTAAACCAAGACAAGGTGGTTTGGCTGAGGATGCTCAGGAGCAATCTGACCCAGAGCCCTGGTCATCTCACCATTCCAGAGGTCAACCAGGGCGCTGGGTGAGTCGGCAACAGAAAAATCCCCCAGAGCCCTCAGGAATCCACCTGGATCCATCATCCTCCGGGGACGGACCATGCAATGAGGTCCCCCACCACTGCGGAGTTGACAAGCTGTGATAAGCCTAAATCCCACCAGGAAGTAATCTGTCTATGACAAAGGAGTGATGTTAATCTCCTCCACATCCAGATCACTATCCACCTGCCCAGCAGTACACACCAGGTCTAGCATGTGTCCGCATCATATGTTGGGGCAGATATTCTCTGAAACATACTCATGGTTGCCATGGCGGCCATGAAGTCTTGAGCCGCAGCTGTCCTCGGGGCCTCAGCGTTAAAGTCCCCCAACACCAGTAGGCGAGGGCACTCCAACACCATGCCCGAGATCACCCTGGTCAGCTCAGACAGGGAGACTGTTGGACAGCACGGTGGGCGGTACACCAACAGAATCCCTATTCTGTCTTGCCCTTCCAACACGACATGAAGGCACTCAAATCCAGTGGGCCGCGGGGACAGAGTACCCGGTGAGATGGATGGTATCACAATTATAGACCATCACAACCCACCTCCCTGCCCCCACTGCTGCAATACACGGAAACCCGGCGGGCACATCTGGGACTTACCCCTCCCAACTCATCCAGCCAGGTCTACGTAATACACACCAGGTCAGCACCCTCATTCCTAGACTAGGCAGGTTTAAGGGTCAGAGGGATGGGGGAAGGACCAGAAAGAGGGACAGTCTGCCTGTGACTGATCCTCGTTCTCCCTGAAACGGCCTGCCTCTACCACCATACCTTCTGTGACCTGTCACTCTACTAATGGTGGTTGCCCTCCCCTCCCCTAGACTTCCTCGAGGTGTCAAACACATAGCCCTTCAGCGGAGCCCGCTTCTACCACACAAACCTTAAGATAGACACTCCCACACAGCTTTTTTAAAAAGACCCCCCCAAAAAAAGAATCTCAACAGTCTCTCAAAGTATAATGCAGCCACAACAATCTTTTTAAATATAATTCAAAAGCCCAAACAGTCTTTATGTGTGTATTTAGTTAATACTTACTGATATGGAGTAGGGAAGGGAAGCCAGCAATGGGCAGGGCAGCAAAGGGGGCTTTTAAAATCTTTTTAAATCATCACCCCGTCATTTGTTGTGTTTCAAGCCTGTCATGCTGCTTTAACAATAAGTTTGCTTCTTTAACTAGCACAGAAGCAGATAAGCCAACTACTGAATAGTAGAGAGACTCAGCTGAATTAACAGGAAACAGTTCCAGTTCCTGCTTCTTGTTAATTCCACTGAGCCTCTCTACCATTCAGTCAGCTTGTCTGCTTCTGTGCTAGTTAAAGCAGAAGCAGACCTTTTGTTACAGCAAGACACAGGCTAGAAACAAACAAAGGTAATGGTGGGGGGCTTCTTAACTTCAGATCGGAAAAGCAGATAAGGGCCATCTTGCTGCGTACCACCGGTGGTCATGCAAAGTACCACCAGTGGTACGCATACCACTGGTTGAGAACCTCTGTGATAGGGTGTGTGTTCTATGTGTATTTTAGTCCCTGGCAGCCTCTCAAGATAGGACTCAAAAACGGCTCTCTCTGAGATCCTGGAGAGTCACTCCCACTCAGTGAGGGCAATATGAGATGGACTGGCACTCTGGCTTAGAATAACGAATGCACGTTCTTAATGGAATCCTCCACGGAAAGAGTGTAAGCCCTGGAATAACTTGAGATTCTGGCTCTACTCAGGAGCTGGCTGCCCTCACAGCAGGACAGGGAAACCATCCAGAGGCACCTGTCATATGCACTCATTGCTGAAAGTGACGGTGCTGTGCCTCTGCTGATGCAGTGTCAATAATGGTGGGAATTCCTCGCTCCTCCCCAGTCGAAACAGATATTCTACAGACAGGAAAGGGGGGGGGGAGGAATCAAACTGCATAGCTGAGGTTTGCCAGCTGTTTTTCTGACTCTTTCTTCATCAGGTGTACCAGAAGAACCAGACCAAAGCCTGTCCAGTCCCGAGGAAGTATTCCACTCAGGGCACTCGCGGAACTCAAGTTACGCCAGCCAGCAGTCCAAAATCTCTGGTAACTGCCGATCCCGACGTTTGGCATCTGTCGGTGCCAAGGAGACTCAGTGTATGCAATACTGTTGTGCCTCAGTTGGCATCTAACTTCCATAACTCTGTCCTGATCACTCTCCGGGATTTTTGTAGTTGCCAAACATCCCAGTCAGGATGCCAAAGTGCACAGCAGGAATGTGCCAGAGGAGGGACACAGCTGCTTAGTGCGTTCTGACTCCTCAGGGACCCTGGGCTTGAAATTGTTTTTGTTTTTTTTCTCCTTGCGAAAAATCAAAGCTTAATGTCAGCTCTTGCCTTCCACCTTGGTTCTTCTTTGATTTGAGATCCTGTCCTCTGAGCAAGTTTGTTTGATTATACCAATCTATTTATATCCTGCTGTCCTGCCAAGGAGCTCAAGGTGTGGCATACATTAGTTGTCCCGTTTTTATTCTCACAACAACCCTGTGAGGTTGAGCTGAGTCTGAGACATGGCAACTGTCACAAGCCTGGGTTTTTAATGAGTTTTGATTACTTATTGCCTGCCTCTCAACTGAACGGTCCTCAGGGCAGCTGACAATAGATGACAGTAATAACTTGAAAGCAAAATAACACACCCCGCACGCACACACCTCATCATCCCGTAGCCCTCTGGTCAATGGCCTTTGGGTGCTGCTATTGGAACAGAACATTCCTTTCTGGCAGGGAGAAGAAAGCAGGATCGTTGTAGCTTCTCCATCCCTGGCCAATGGATGGGGCCATGCTGCCTGTGGCATGGCATGATGCTCTCCCTGCTGAGTGGCAGTGGGTGTGACCTCTCAGTGGCCAAAACCAGAGGCTGCTTCCCTTTGATGCAGCAGTGAGTCCCCAGTGAGATTCATGGCTGAACAGAGATTCATCCCTTACCCAGCTTTCCCTGGTCCTCAGCCAGCAGCCTTAACCAACATGCTACACCCACTCTTGCTGTTTTGTCTGCTATAGCCCCACTGTGTATGGAGGGAGGCTCTGCAAACTTTGCCTGCCTGTGGGGCTATGGCATGGAGCTGTGGGTCAGGCATCACAACAAGCCCCCCTCTTTTCACAGGCTACAGCACTGAGCACTCACGGTCCTCTAGCATGTCTGACCTGACCCACCGCCGAAACACCTCCACCAGCAGCAGTGCCTCGGGGGGGCTCAGCATGACCGTTGAGTGCCCAGAGGGCGAGCGGGAACACAAGCCGGAGAAGCCGCCTCGCCCACCGAGACCAAATCTTCTGTCGGACCGGTCGTCCAGGTGGGTTCTGGCTGCCTGGTGTAAAAGAAGGGCAGTCCCTCAGGAGGGAGGTGTGTGTGTGTGTGTGTGTGTGTGTGTGTGTGTGTGTGTAATACATGCAGTATATGAAGCTGCCTTTCTGTGGCATCAAGCAATTGGTTCATATAGCCCAGTACTGATGGGTTGGCAGCAGTTCTCCAAGGTCGTGTCCAGTTCCTGAGCCCCCTTAACTGGAGATGCTGGAGTCTGGATTTAGGACCCCCTGCAAGCAAAGCATATATTCGTAACACTGAGCTATAGCCCTCCCTGATAATCTCTGCACATCCTGCCTTAAAAGGTCTCCCTAAAATTGTTGTACACTGACAACAAAGGTCCGCATAGTTAAAGCAATGATATTCCCCATAGTAACATATGGCTGTGAGAGCTGGACCATAAGGAAAGCTGAGCGAAGGAAGATAGATGCTTTTGAACTGTGGTGTTGGAGGAAAATTCCGAGAGTGCCTTGGACTGCAAGAAGATCAAACCAGTCCATACTCCAGGAAATCAAGCCAGACTGCTCACTTGAGGGAATGATATTAAAGGCAAAACTGAAGTACTTCGGTCACATAATGAGAAGACAGGCCACCCTGGAGAAGATGCTGATGCTAGGGAAAGTGGAAGGTAAAAAGAAGAGGGGCCGACCAAGGGCAAGATGGATGGATGATATTCTGAAGGTGATGGACTCGACCTTGGGGGAACTGGGGGTGGTGACGGCCAACAGGAAGCTTTGGCGTGGGCTGGTCCATGAAGCAACAACAAAAATGGTGTGTGCCCAGATTATTGAGATCACATGCGCTCCTATTGCGCCCTCCTAGTCCCTGGTGAGCCACTGTAGGGAACCAGAATGCTGGACTAGAGAGGCTGTGGGCCTGATCCTAGAGTAGTTCTTCCATCCCCATGTTTGCCTTTTAGGGTGCTTTATTCATAGTTTGTTAGTGTGTGTGAGAGTTTGCCATTCTTCAGGATTCATTGGCCTCCCCTAGTCTTGCTAACAGTTAAATACCTGAGTGATGGGAGAGGAAGGAGGATGTGTGTGGTCGCTAGTGCCATCCTGGCTCAGTATCGTCTATGCTGATTGGAGATGCTCTAGCCCGCCGCTCTCTTCTCCTCCATGCTTCCTCTTCCTCTCTGCTCCCCCTCATGCTTTTCAAATCAAGGATGAGGAACTGAGTAAGCAAGCAGCATCACAAATGGAACCCAATACCAGAGCTGGTGATTTGGGGATATGAAAAGGCTCCTGTTGTCCTCCTTGTAGCAGAAGTCGAAGAGTGTCTCATTCTTTAAAGTTCTTTCTATCAGGCGGAAAAAGGATTCTGTGGAAAGTCACCCCACATGGGTGGACGACACCAGGATTGATGCCGACGATATAGTGGAGAAAATCATGCAGAGCCAAGACTTCACGGATGTCAGCAACACTGAAGGTGAGGTTTCTTGGCTCCGTCTGGCAGCCGCTGCGTTGCACCTGACTCTGGTTGGTAGATGTCGCAGAAAAACCAGAGTAGATTGCACAAATCTGAGCTCTACTTGGGGCAATGTGGCTGTCTCGTTCCAAGGCGTCCAATAACCCATCTCCCAATTCGAGGCCAGTGCAAAGCATTGCTACCGGAATGTGTTTTAGGACTTGCCTGGGGCCAGTTCATTGTTTGGTGATAGACTCATGGTGGCTATGGAAGCCAAGTCATTCCAAGCTGACCCTAAACTACAGGGAAGCAGATTGAGGCTAGACGTGAGGAAGAATTCCTTGCTGTAAGAGCCTTCCAGCACTGGAACAGACATGTCTTTTGCTGCAGTGGGCTCTCCTTCATTGGAGGTTTTCAAGCAGAGGCTGGTTGGCCACTTGATGGAGATGCTGTAGCAGTTGCCTACACTGAGCAGGGAGTTGGACTAGGTGGCCTCCAAGGTCCCTTCCAAGTCTCGTATTCTATGATCCTGGAGTGGTGTTCTCTATTTTTCTGAAGGTGTCATCTGGAGGTGGAGATGTGTCTAATTTTGTATAGCTCCATGCCCTGCCAGTGGGCCCCAATCCCATTTCCTGTCTCTTGTTTCAGAGTCTGGAATTGGTTAGGAACAAGCATATTCCCCTTTATCCTTGCATGGGATTTGGCAGTGGCTTGGGATGGGACGCCTTGCCTCGCACGAGCAGCACTCCCCGAAAATACAGCATTGTGCTGCAAGATGCTGGATGGAACCAACGTATGCTTTGGAGCTGGGTGAAAGAAATAGTCACAATGGGAATATGTCCCTTGCTCAGCCAGACTGTTGCAGAGCCTCCTGCGAACTGCAGTGGCCTTGCATTTAGTCTCCCTCTTTCTCGGCGTCTTCCTTTCCAGACAGTAACCTAAGGCTGTTTGTGAGCAGAGACGGCACTACCACACTAAGCGGGATTCAGCTTGCTAACAGGTAAGACCACTGAGCAGACCTATTTAAAGTATTTGTGCCTCACCCTTCAACTGACAAGACTCCCTGAGCAGCTTATGTAAAATCAGTGGGAAATTACAGGAAAGGTGAAGCGGGGGAGAAGAATATGACTTGCTGGCTTCCTCTCTTCTCTTCCTCCTCTTCCATGGGCAGTTGATGGTTCTGTGGCCGTTGTAAGGGGAGGAACATGGTCAAAGCTTGGAGACAGCAATGGGAGTTGTTTGCCTTGCCGACTTTTTCTTAAGTGATCCAAGGCAATTGGATGACATTGAAATCCAGTGCATCTTTACTCAGGAGTAAGTTCCCTGTGGTCAGTGGGACTTGCTCCCGAAATGCATGCCTAGGATTGCAGCCTTGGGGGGGGGGGTTGGATATTGAGCAAAAGAGGCTATCAGTTGGCTTGGTTTTGTTTTTTTTACTTACTGTATTTATATATTGCTTAAAAAGAAAATTTACAGAAAGTGGCTTGGAAAACAAAACCAAAACCAAAACGCAGGAATCTTTTATGAAAGCAAGAGAACAGCACAAAACCTTCTCCAGCAGTGCCATATAAAAGCCATCAAAGCTAAAAACCTCTGGAATAAATTATAAGGCAATTGGGAAAGAAATGTTTGCACCATCTGTTTAGAAGCAGACCGAGGTGGGTGGGGGAGAGCACTGACACATCTTCTCCGTTAAAGAATTCCATAGTTCTTGAATTGCTTGTTCTGCCATCACTGCAGAGATGGCCTGCCAACTGCATTTGTGTATTATATGTCGGGCCAGAGAGGGATTTATGAGGATCATCTTAGGGTCCAGGCAGGGACATGTGAATGGTTCTCTGGGATGTGCCTTTCCTTGGTGAAAGAGCCGTGGCTGTGCAGCCATGGGAGGTCACCCCTGGAGTCCAGCTGTTTCCCTGCTGCTCCTCAATATATTGCCCAAATGCAGGTAAAGGGCTCTGGGCTCTTTTGGTAGCAAGAGATCAAGTTCCGGTTGCCATCGCCTATGCCTTGCCAATCCAAACCTGGAACAAAATCCCAAAGGAGGCCTGACTTTTGCCTCTGGAAACCAGTCTCTTACTTGCACGATGACACCCTCTTAATCTCCCTGTTTTTTGTATTAAAGCAATATCTCTTTCTCTCCTTGCCTTCCTTCTCTTTCTTGCCCCTCCTCAAAAGCTGTCTGACGTTTGATTTCAGGCCAGGTTAGTCACCTTCAGTATCTCTGTTAGAACAGTGCTTGTCTGTCTCAGTTTCTTCTAACTTGAAGCATTCAGAGTGGAATCCAGATGCACAAAATAATACTTTTCTCTCTGCCTTCCTTTGCTTCTGTCTCTTACAGGGTCTCATCTGGAGTTTACGAGCCAGTGGTGATCGAAATCCATTAAATGTGAACAAGGCGGGGTAGGCTGGCTGGAAATGGTCTCCTGCCCCATCCACAGTCAACGATGGATGCCAGTTTTTTTCCTCCTCGTGTTAATGCAACATTCCAGGCAGATTGTCCAAGCCCTCCTTTCCCAAGAAGTGTGCATTGCAGATTATGTGCCAAGAATGGGACATTCTCAGACACGCACTTTGTTTTGCTCAAATCTGCCTTGCATCTCCTCCAACTCGCCCAGATTGTTGGAAGCCTCTTGTGATTTCCTGCCAGTCCCAAGAGTGACCTTGGAAAAACCTCCTTGCTTGGTGGTGGGAAAATACCTCGTTTTCCTGCACTCCATCCCGAGCCCTCATCTCATTCCACGTGCCGCATCTCGGTGTGGGATCTCTCCCATCCTGTCTCAGCTGACCGTTGGGTTTATACCACTGTGAACACTGTTGTGTTGTCCTCTTTCAAAACTGTTGAAATTTTTTAGTGGGGAAGAGCCACCATTGCTGGTGAGATACAGAGGCAAGAATTGAGCAGCATTTCAGGGTGCAATTTGAAGCACGTGGCTCGTTCCTCGATGGGCTTTGGCCTCGTGGATTGCAAGGACAACATTGCTTCCTGCAAGGTCCAGTCACACCTAAGCGAAGCACCCCAATTTATTTTTTATCTTAAAATCCGAAGCCCTGAGATTGTCCGTTCATAGGAAACGCCTCGTGTTTTCCAAAAGTCACTAAGTGATGGAACTTTTTTTAAGGAAAAATTATGAATGCCAAGCACCTGCGTGTCCAACAGTCTTGCCGAAAATCCTCTTCTACTGAAGGGCAGAGAAGGAGCAAGATTCCTTAGTTTTCATGTGAGAGAGAGAGAGAGCACTTCACAGATTCCAATAACCAAGAGGTGGCTCTGAAAAGTGTGGGGGCAGAATCCATACTGTTTCATTTTTCAGGCAACAACCACTGTTGTGTGTGTGTGTGTGTGTGTGTGTGTGTGTGTGTGTGTGTGTGTGTGTGTGTGTGTGTGTGTGTGTAGGGTGGGGCTTGCAACAAGCATCTTAGCCCTTGGGGGGAGGCGGGAGGGGGAGCACAGCTATGATGGGCACAGCTATGCACAGCCCTGCTCGTCGGCCAGTAGTGAAACTTCTCACAGCACGTTCCCAGCACTGCTGTCCTTCCAGGTCAATAAAAAAAATGTCCAGTTAGGGTTATAGTAATCTTTCCAATCTGGGTCAAAAGTGTTTTGATGTTTTCTTCCAAAACTGGGACACAATAGACTTTAATTCCCCCCTCCCCTTCCATCTGGTTGGGTCTTCATTCAAAACTATGGGGGTTCTGCTGCTAAGAAGCTCTTCCCCTTACCAAATCCATTGTGGGGACGCTTCATCTCAAGAATGCCTAAACCGTACCTGCTTCAGTAAGCATGAATGAATTCTAATCCACTCCTTGGTCAGCTGTGCTAGGCCGAGTCCTTGCATGCAGCAGGATTTGGAGGTAGAAATTCTGAGGTGGTAGAGTGACCCACATCATTTTGTACTTACAGGTAGAAGTGCTAGTTCTTGAATGCCCTCCTCATATTAAAAAATAAATAAATTCCTTGCAAGTAGAAACATAGCACCTCAGGAAAGGCGATTCTTAACCAGTCTGTGCTGAATTTCTACTTGCAGGGAGTTTTTCTCATAAGTGGAAAACACCTACCACCTCAGGTCTTTACTGCCTCATCCCACTGCAAAATGCAAATAATCCGAAGTATTTTGGTTGCAAGATAAACTTTGTCCTCATTCTAGTTACCATTTTTTTTCTGGAGAAGGGGTTTAGTGTCCAGTAAACACTGATGCTTGATCGCTGTTTGCCTTCTGCTCCCCATAGTGTTGAAGCGTGTCAGAAAATGTAGTTGGAGGGAAAGTTTCTAGAGTAATCCCCCTCCCCAATAATGTCATCTTGGCCACTAGATCTACTACAGGCCCAAATCTAAGGGATTTCTTGCCCTGAGTTGGCTGCAGCTAATATTCTGCAGCCCCTTCTGTATAACTTCAGTCTGTAAGCTGTCTGACTCACGCCACCTTGCCCCATATCCCACCATCACAAACGCACTTGCCTCACTGGCATTGTGCAGATAACACACTCACTGGTTATACACTTGGGTGTGTATGTGCTCTTTAGGCCACGGTTGCCGACATGTGGCTAAGGCCATTGTATGCAGGCCTCACGCATGCAGGACCTGTGTATGGTACAGACTCTCTAACACACGTGCACACACGAACACACACACACGTTTTCATATGCAGCAAAATAGGATGGTTTAGGGGGGGGGGGCATCAGTCTTTTCTCCCTCCTCCAGTTTATACCCAAGTGGACTTATGACAATTTGCTACACTTCAGAATGGACTGCCTCAGAAGGTGTGCTGGGGGTGACTAGGAATCGGAGGGGAGACACAGAGTTGGCACCCAGCTGCATTTCGCAGTGGAAGCCAGTGGCACTTTCCTGGGGACCAGCGATTGTGTTACAAGCAACGGGTGCGAGTTTGTTAGGGTTTGCCTTCCAACCCTCGGTAGCTTGCTAGCGCCTTTAAATAAAGACTGCATCCCGACATCCTGCTTGAGAGCCAGTATAGCTCTCTTGCGGATGAAGCCATTGGGTTTTTTTAAAGACCTGTAGACTCATTGTGCCGGACAAATCCTTGCTTCTCCGTGTGGTCCACAGGCCAGGGTGGTGTGGCGTGGTGGTGGTTAAATAAACTTGCGCTGGCAGACTGGGAGGATTTCTAGTCGTCAATTCCACTGTTTCTGATACCGATCACTTAGCAAGCACTTCTGTCTCTTGGCATGATTGATGTTTCTGTTCCTAGTTGACCAGGAAATACTGTTTAGGGGAATGCATTGTGGTGGTGGTGGTGTTTTTTAATTTGAAATTTTCAAACCACTGGTTTTTTCAGAGACCTTCCCTCCCCTTTTTTTGAATCTTGAAGTTGATTGATGTTTTGTTGTTTTTTAAACCCAGCAGGCTGGGTGTTTTGCCGCTTTTAAAAAAATCCATTGTTTCATTGCTATCTTGTGTTTTGGGGTGTGTGGTTTTTTATTTCTAGCTTGTGGGGAAGCAGGGAGGAGCTGAGGAGGTGCTTCCTTCCAAGCTTTCTTTCAAAATCTAGTTGTTTCAAGACTGAATCTGTGTTTTGTTTATTGTTTTGCCAATAGCTCCTCCTATAATTTTAGCTCTTGGTCTCACAAGTGACTTCTGGAGGAGCAAAAGGATGATTATTCTAGGTAGATAAGGGCAGGGAAGGGGGAAGCGAAGCTGGTCTCTCCTCCCCCCGTGTCCAGTGCCAAATGGGAACAAATTGGGTTCAGTTGGACTGCAACAAAAACCATTTTAAGTGGTCTTTTTTTTTTTTTAAGAACTTTGAAAATTTACTTTTCGAACATGATTAATGTTGCCAGCATAACGTTCTTGGGGACGTTCCCGGGAACTGAGGTGGCATGCCAAATGCTGCCTCCTCTGCCTTACCTGGTCATGTACTCTTCCCTCCCCCTAGAGTGACACTCTGGCCCACCACTCTCCTTCCCACTTCCTCCTCTGTTCCCCATTTCCAATCCAGGGAGTGGGAGGAGGAGCAATAGAGGTGGGTGCCCCCTCCAATCTGCTCCCTGAGGCAGTTGCCTCAGTTGACTTCATGTATGGGCAGCTCCTCCCTGAACAGCTATATGCTGAAGGGCAGAGCTGAATGATTCTTGCTAGTCCTTTACTGCATCGTTGTAGAGTGGAGCTTGTCGGAGAACTTGAAGGCTGGAGTGGTGTTCTGGAAAAGAGATGGGGGGGTGGGTATTCGAATTTCTCTGGGGGTTTTTGACTGGCACTTTACAGTGGGGTAAGTGGGTGGGTAGTGTGCTGTCCTGTATCAAAAGGGGATAGATTTTTAAATTCCCCCCCCCCACCTGCCTGCTCTTAGCGTCTTCACAGGAAAACTTCTGTTTTTTAAAGGTGATGGTAACTGTGTGAGAACAGTTCAGACTGCAAAATGTTTCATTGAGATTGTGGAGAAATGAATTCTGTTTTGTATCTGTGTGGTTTGCCCCCCTCCTTCACTTTTTTCTTTTTTAAAATTGTGACTGTGCAGCTGGCTTGCACACAGATTGTGAACCTCTGGGAGGGCCCCCACACCAGGTACGTGTGACATGAGAGTGCCCAAGTGAAGTGCATCCCTCCCGGTGAGGGGGGCACATGAGGAGAGCTGATCTCTCCCTCGTTGCTTGATCTCAGGAGCTGCTAAATGAACCCGCTGTTCTTTTGTTTCTCCCTCCAAAACTAGCCAAGGAACTGTCCGCCACTGTATCATAGCCTCGTGGGCAGGGCCGGTCCCTCGGGGCCTGATCCTCAGAACTCTGCGCCTGGTAGCGTGTGTTTTGCAGGATCTGCCGTCCTCTACGTCCAAAGGGTCTTAATCTTGCAATGCTTCCACAGCAGGAGGCGATTTCCTGTCCTAAGTTTTACTCTCCCATAGCTCCCTGTTCCTACCCAGCTAGTGAGGGGTCAGTTTTGGGAAGGGAGGGTGTATCCTTATTTTTGTGGGGGTTTTTTAATATGGAAAGAAGTAAAAGGAACGTGGAACTTAGTCACTAACTCTCTACCTTGCTTCAAGAACTAATGTTTGCTAGTATGTTGTTGTCAAGCCCATATTTTTTGAAGGGATTTAAAAAAGAGAGAGAGAGATCACGTTTATTTTCTTGGAAAAATTATTGAAGCTCAGATGAGAAGTGTGCTCAATTTATATTCAGATAATTATATAATGAGAGAGAGAGAGCATAGATATTTTTGGAAAGAGAAAATGGGACTATGCAATCCTTTTAAAAAATTGCTTGGAGAGATAGTTTTAACACTTTCTAAACTTTTAAAACCCAAAAGATTAAAAATCTAAAGGCACCATTTAGCCATTACAGTGAGTCTAGAAAAGGATGTTTCATTCCACTGCTCCGTTGCAGCGATGCTTTGAAAAGTTTGTTGGACTGGAGGAGAGCGGGGGTTGTCTCTTTGGTTTTTTTCCTCTTTCCTGTTTTCCACAGTTTTTAACTCGCTCCTCTAGTGTTGGTTTTTTCCCCTAACAGAATGCTGTGCCGTCTCTGATTCAACCGATCGTGTTTGTAATCTCTGTTAATCTGGTTCCTAATGTAGAAAAGCAACCAATATAAAGAGGAAGATCACTATAATGTCATTGCGGTTTGGGGGAAATAAAAGGTGTTTTTGTTTTTTTGGTACTTCATCATCTGTGTCTTGGCTGTATTTTGTTGTTATCGTCATGTTAACCTTGCATCTTCAGCCCTCTGGTGTTGGCTTCTGTATAAGAAGCTACCTGTTGAGTCCAGACCCCAGTTCTGTATTATTAGCACTGACTGGCAGCAGCCCTGGGAGTTTTTCCTCTGGCCCATCAGGGCATGTTTCAGGGATTGAACCTGCATGCAAAGCAGGTGCATACGACAGAGCTATGGTTCCTCCCGTCTTCTACAAATGCCTCTGACCAGCATTTAATGTGGAATGTAAGAGCCCTGCTGAATCATACCAAAGGATGCCTCTGGGAAGTCCATACGCAAGAAATAGAGGCTTCAGCTCACCCACCTCACTCAGCAACCAGTATTCAAATGTCTATTGCCTCATACTATTTAGGTTTTATATCTATGGGAGAATAGCTGTTGAGAGAGCTCTCCATGTGCTTGGTTCCCTTCTAAGGTCATCTAATCCAGTAGCCCTTCACCACAATTTATGGCCACCTCTCTCCTATAATCCTGCCAGCCCTATTAATTGCATTTCTCCAGCAAAACGTGGAGAGGAGCCCCCTTGGGTATAGATTGTAGCAACTTTTTTGTCTTCCAAGACTCTGTTGCCTGTTGAGCCCCATTGCATTTTTGGCACCTTGTCCTTCCCCCAATGACCTTTAACTTGGTACATGGTTCTCCACCTCCCCTTTTAATCTTTACAATAGCCCTGTGAGGTAGGTTTGACAGAGATTGGCCTCTGATCATCTAGCGCAGGGGTTCTCAACCTTTGGAGGCCCAAGTACCCCCTATCACGGTCCAATTTTCTGAAGTACCCCCTGCTAATTAATTGGATTAATCAATCAATTAATTAGCTAATTAATCGTTAAATTAAAAAGTACGAAAACAATTTTAAATGTGAAAAATGTCTTACTGAACTGTGTGTGTGTGTGTGTGAGAGAGAGAGAGAGAGAGAGATTGCATTAAGTTCTAATTAACCAGTAATAAACTACTGATTGATGCTGATAAGGGGCAGGCTCCGGCGTACCCCCTGCCATTGGTCCGCATACCCCTAGGGGTACTTGTACCACAGGTTGAGAACCCCTGATCTAGCGAGCTTCAGTGCCTGAGTAGGAATCAGGCCTTTCCAGGCCCACTCTGAGCAAACTGTCTGCCTGGAGAAATTGGAGACAAAACAATGGGAAAGTGACTGGTAAAGGCCACAGGAGTCAGGCCAGGAAAAAGTGGCAACTCCCTTGTGTAAAGCCAGCACCCGCTGGATTGAGGTCGTGAAGCCTCTTACCAGGGCACCAGTGTCTTGAGAAGCTGAGTGACAAGAATGGAACGGAACAGCCTCCCCATTTCTCAATACAGACATGCTAGCCTCCTCCTGCTGCAGGTCTACCATTTATTAAAAGCACAGGAGGAGCCCTATGGGGAAAACCGTGGCAACTTTAATTTTCTTAAGTGTCTCCTGCCTTTTCAGCATATGAGGCTTGCTTGCAATATGATACACATGATTGCGCTGTTAAACAGGCCAGCGTTGTGCCGGCCCAAGGTGTCATAAATGTGCCATAAGGCACATTTTCAATACCTTGTGAGTAAGTGGTGCCAGTGGGGAAGCAAACACCACTCACTCGGCCATCGGACCAACCCGATGCCGGCCGCCGCAGGTAAGTCCCATGCCAGTCGGCGAGAAGGGAGGGCAAGAGGGGCGAGGGAGGGTAGCATTGGCCGGCCCAGGCTGGGAGGGGGTGTGGATATCAACGGTGATATCCAGCACCCCATTGCAGGCTGCGTGCCAGCTCTGGAGCTGGAGTGCATCCGAGGAGGCCCATTGGATGGACCTTGGCCTGCCTACAGACAAACTTCCCCTTTCTCCCCCCCCCCCCCGAGGTGCTCCTGCCAGCCTAGGAACTGTGCAGGATGCAGCGGCTGGCCCCTTTAGGCCAGCCACACATACTTGCACGGGATTGGGCTGTTAAAAGCTGTTTGCAATGGCAATTTGAAAGGGGGGGGAGGAGAGAGAGAGAATAGAGATATATCCTAAATATATATATACAGCAATTGAGCAAAGGCACTTCGTATCTTTCCAAGCGGATTTGGCCTACTCTCTATTGGGAGTAGTACATCTCTTAATTTGTCTTTTGATCCTTTTTTTTTTGCTTTCGTTTTCCTTCTCATTGTCTCCTCAAAGCTCTGCCGCTATTGCCATCCACTGCTGGCTATGTGTTCTCTCCCCCTGCCTTCAAGAAACATTCTTGGCATGGTCAAATGTGGAATATCTTATCAAATACCTACAAGTCCCACCCTGAGGTAGTAGAAATACAGGTGCATACAGAGCCCCTACTCTATCCTACCATGTAAAGAGATTGGCCTGGGGTGTGCATGCCACAGAGCGAGCGGTTGGATCATTGGGGCACAGAATCAAACAAACACTGCTGACTGTGGCTGTAGATCACATTCCATTTTGAATGCTCATCTATGTCATATTTTTAAATTATGTCCCCTGATAGAGAAATCCAGTACAACTAGGGATCAAACTATTGTGCTTTTCTTCATGCAGGGAGGGAGTCGGATGCATTCTTTAGAGGGGGTGGTGGTGTCTAAATAATGTGTCCTCTGCAGACAGGGCATTGAATCTACAGCACACTCCCAAGGACCGCTTAGGCTTGCCCTCTGGTGGTGTCTCCCAACAGTGAACACAGCCAAGCAACAGCTGTTGGAATTCATTAGATTTTGATTTTGCCATTCCTCCAGAGAGCCTGTGGGGAAGCAGATCTAATTCTCTCTCCCCCTCCTTCATTTTACCTTTGCAACAAGCCTGCTATTGGCACAGCTGGTTGATGCAGCATGTTTTGGGAGACCTCTGTTAAGAAGATCAGGCCAGGTGATCTTTGTGGTGATAAAGAAAAAACTTTATAGAAGGAACTACATACCATAATTAGATAAGAGTATGAGAAAGACAAGGCGCTTGTCCATCTAGCTGAGCACCAAGAGAGGGAGGGTTGGAAGGAAGTCTGCCTCAAAATAGTAATCTGCATACCAAAGGAGATTTGCTGGAAAAGAAAAAAACAAGATGGGTAACTATGTGCAGGATGCTCTTCCAACATCTGTGCGGTGAGTTTATCTGAGAAATGGAAGCTGTCCTAAGGTCACCCAGAGTGCTTCATCATAGCAGAGCAGGGGGTTGGACCCAACTTGGTCCTAGCCACACACTCTCGCATCATTATCCATCCTACTTGGGTTCTCCGAGAACAGCGGTGGGCTGTGCTCAGCCCAGGAGGAGGATCTGCAACAGCTGCCTGGTGCTTCCTTGTTTTCTTCCTTCAAATCTTTTACAACCCACCTTCTCTATGACCACCGTGCCACAACACCATCCCTATAGCTTACTGTAACTAAGCTGAAGTATGTGCCTGTGAAATAATCATGCAGCCTCCTCTCCATCTCTCTCTCCTTCTGTTGTCTTACTGTGTCAGCATCATCACTGGAAGCCCCTTGGGACACAGACTCTTCACTCCATGCAAAGCCACATCTACCTCGATGGCACATGATGCTGCTGCTGTTAAGCTTTCCCAATGCCCACTTCCAATTTTTCTAACGAATCATATAAAGTGGGGGAGGAATGGAAATGTTGCTTTATTTCATTTCTGCCCTAAAGCATTATTTTGCTTTAGCAGAGGCACTGGAGTTCCTCACTGCTTGCAGTTCTACAATTTACAAATGTCAGGCTCTGCTCTCCTCCACACTTCCTTTTCCACTCCACTTCTTCTTTTCCAATCCTGGAAGTGGGAGGAGCAAAGGCTAGCACATCATCATGTAGGGAGGGGCAACTGTTGGCACACTGCCACAGGCACCAGAAGGTCTTGGGCTAGCCCTGCATCCAGGGATTATAAAATAGCACAGGAGTGTAAGAAGGTGACCCATAGCTCCTGTACAAATTCCAGCAAGCATTCTCATGGGTTGTGGCTTACCAGGCACTGGTGGTGGGAGTAATGGAGGCCAGCAGCAGAACCTCACTGCTTCAGGACTCGACTGGTCATAGGTGTGAGTCCTTGAATAGATTATATGCCTGTTGCCATCTGCCCCACCTGTGGAGTCTCTGCCCCAGAGGGTTTACAGTCTAGATATTGACAAAAGGGGAACAACAAAGGTTAGGAAGAGAGATGGAAGCAGAGGCAAAACATGAAGCATACACAGTTGTTTCAGTTCTACACATGTCCGCTGAGATCCAGTAGAAAAAAAGAGAGAAAATGGATGGAGTCCAGAGTTCTAAACAGCCGACAGGGTCCTGATGCAAGTCAGGAAACAGAACACTTTTCTGGCGTAGATGATGGTGTTATTTCAAAGCACTGCCAAGAAAATGAGCACAGACCTAGAAAAAGGTTAGAGACACACACAGGCTGAACTACTGGAACAAAGTGTCCACTGAGTTCTCTAATGAAAAAAATAAACATTTCACATGGAATAAGAATGGAATTCCCAGCTACACTGAAATTCTGGATTGTGCCGGTGCTGCCTAGGGGTAACCCTCATTGTTGTGTGCAAAGCTGGACGGATTGTTGGGGGTCAAATTGTTTAGGAATTCAACGTGGTATTTCCTGCCAACAACAACACCAAATTGAGATAACTACTGTATAGACTTTATTGTGCACAAGAGGTGGCACAGGAGTATTTCTACTCAAATCAGTACAAAGTAATAATTCAAAAATGAGATTATTATACAGTTCAAAACCATACATCAGAAGATCATCTTATTTGTAGATGGTTGAAGATCAACAGAGGAAAAATGCAAGATTAGTACAAGTTTAACAACTTCCTCCTTATTATCTATGTATGCATTGCATACTGAATGCATCCCTGAATACATGCTGCATTCAGATTGGGAAAAAAGACATAATGGTTAACATTATTGGTATTATTGAGTGACGCTTTCTGTCTCAAAATGAATTAAATTTTCCCACTTTCAGCTGTCAATGCAAAGTGCAGGGAAGGGGTCATCACCACAAGGACAGAGCGAGACCTAGAGCAGGCCACTCTTCATTCACCATAGAGATATGAAAACGCTAGAGAGAAGGGTTTCATTGTCTTCAAGTCTTTTATAGGTAGCCGCTGGTAGTGTATCACTGATGAAAACGGAAGTTTCTCCACTAGTTGGTCTTAACAGGGCAAAAGAGAATGCAGATCCTGTTAGGTCCAATGGAAACCTCTAGTTGGATCTTTCCGAGCCAATATATATATATATTAAAAAAGGAAGCAACAGCCACAAATTCACCCTCCTTCGAGTCCTTCCCCATTTTATGACAGGGGAGGATTTATCAGCAATCAGTGGCTAGTGGGCACAGTCTATTGCATGCTCAGTCACTGGAGACGGGAGGGGGGGTTTACTTATGTGTCTGAAAGACAGCAACTCCACAAATGAAAGCGTGCTCAAAACTGAAATCATGACCAGTTTGCAGCAAATCGCCCTCTGTCGTCAATGTGGGGTGAATTTTGGGCTGTGGCTCCCTGTTAGAACATATGTTCTGTAGAAACTAATTGGAGCTGAAACTTTTAGGGGCTGACACTCGTGCAATGACACTCGTGCCTCCAGTTTAGGTTTTTGCAACTGCCTTCTGTTTACACATAGTAACTGCATCACAAAAACAACAAGGGGAATAAACGAAACAAGAGTTTATGAAACAGACAGTCCTGGCAAGCTTCAAATGTTTACCTAACATTTAAGTATGTATGTCATCCTAGCCTTTTCCTATCTCTTTGTAACCGGAACCTGGGCTTTGCCACTCTAGGCATTTTTTCTTTCTTGGCCTCCACCTCTATGGGTTCTGTTTTCTGATTGGGCAGCCTTGACGGAAGTAGGTCTTCCTGGAAGGGAGCAGAGTTGAGCAATCCTTGAATTGAGAGTCAGCTTTGCACCGAATATGGTGAGTTTTTTCTTCCCTTATTTAATTATAAACTAAAGTTTGCAATCTTATGCATGCTTTCTTGGGAGTAAGCTCCAGTAAGCACAATGGGATTTACTTCTAAGTAAATATGGGCAGGAATGGATGGTGGGAAGCTGCCACTCCTTAGTCTGTTTAGGTCAGTGTTGCCAACCCAGGCTGGCAGCGGCTCTTGAATAGGATTTTTTCTGTGCCATGCCTGGAGATTATCCAGGGATTGTACATGGGACCTTCATCATGCAAAACAGGGGCTCTGCCTCTGAGCCACGACCCTTCCCCAAATTGCACACTGTCACTGAGTTGCAATCAGGAGATTCTTTGGAAATGTCCTTAGACACCTGGCTGAGGGATTTTGAAACTGGAGGCCAATGTTTGTCTACCTTCTGAAAATGGGACTTTATTATTTGGAGGAGTAAAATACCCTCCATCCAACCAGTAGGTAACACTACCCACCTAGTTTCTTTTGACTTCTAGTGCATCACTTTAAAGTATTGTTGATATAAAGATTACCCTGTTTTGCTTTCATTTCTGGTCTCTGCCTGACAAAGGGACCTGTCTGCTTCAATTCTTGTCAGGGTGGAACAGGGTAGCTGTATATTCTAAACATGGGTCGACATCCATTAACGCCTCACCTTTTCTCCACAAGCTGTGCATGTGGACTGAGATCCTATCCACCTTCTAGTGAGGCTGGTGCTAGTTGAGTCTGCTTAATTCCTCCCACGCTCATCTTAGGGTTGTAACAAGCTGGAGACAGCTAAAGGCATCTTCTCCGACACAGGGGTGCATCCCCTAAAAATGAAGTATGGTTCTTATTTCATTAATAAGAACAAAACTGGAACAGAACAAGAGCATTTAAAATTACTGATGGATCCACTCAAAATTGGGGTTGTTCCAATCAGCTCCAGAACTTTTTTCAGGAGATCTTGGCTTCAGTCCCTGGCAGCGTTTCCAGGTGGGACTTGGGAAAGACCCCTGCCTGAAACCCTGAAGAGCTGCTGCCAGTCAGTGCAGACAATCAAGAGCTAAATGGCTGTGGGAGAAGGAAGCTTCATATGTGATTGACTAAAATGTATCATTAATTAGCTGATTGCATTACCAATAAATATTTGTATAGATATACAGTATTTATGCATTGCCCCTGATGGAGAACTATCTGATAGTGGTGGATATGCTGCTAATTTCTATTCTTGCAAGACTCCTGTTATCATAGCCCCCCCCCCCACACACACACACTTCCTCTTCTGCTCTTCTTTTCTCAAAAGAGCTGGCACCACCAGGTTGGGGGGATAGCAGCATTTGGCATGCCTTGAGGTATGGGGCCAGCCCTAGCTTTTGTCCATATCTAGATTGTAAGCCCCTTGGGGCAAGGATCTGTCCTTTCACTCTTTGTAAAGGAGCATGCAGAGTGATGGCACTGTGTGAATTAATTACACTACCTAACTAATAATATACTGTCTCGATTGTCTGTAATCAAAATGACCCTGACTTATTTTTTCTGTTGTGTTTCAGGCCACAGCCACTGATCAGCTGGTTGGGTATGGCTTAGTAGCCTTCAGCCTTGGTCTCTTCATATACTATACCGTCTGGATTATCATCTTGGTATGTTTTCAATTCGTTGTAGTTCAGAATTGGTGCTTCACTTTTAAGAGGTCTCATTTGGAGAGTTGCTCCCCATTAGAGTCCTCCTGCCAGGTCAGGATCTGTAGAGGAGACTCCATTCATGATCTCCCCTCCCCTGTGGTGTAAATCCATTGAGACGATGCAGGGCCTTCTCTGTGGTGGCCCTGACACTGTAGAACGTACAGCTGAGGTTCATTGCTTTGAGTTCTGTAAGCAGCTCAGCGTACAGGGACTGAGATTCAATATTTGGAGCCATTCAGTAATGTGATATACCCATCAAGGAATGGAGCTGATTGGAACCCCAATTTTGAGTGGATCCATCAGTCATTTTAAATTATCTTGTTCTGTTCCAGTTCCAACACAAACTTTTAACAGCCTGATTTTGCACTTTGCAGCAATTTAGACATGTTTCACACGGAATAATATCAAACTGTTTTGCTTGCGATGCAACTCAAACAATGAACTGAATGAAATGCAGTGAGACCTGTTTCACTTGGAGGAAAAATGTGTATTATTTTGTAAAAAAAAGAAGAAGAATTTTTTGTGTTTTTACAAACAAAACGCATGCAGTTTAAAAAACAGGAAAATATAAGATTGATCATGCAGTTGAAAGCTGAGTGCCTGGTTGTTGAACTGCTTATTAGGGAACCAGTTATCACTTGAGGGTTTTATGGTTTGGTTCTGTTCAAGACATCCAAGGGGTTTTAGATACCTAGGAAGTTGCTTCCTACTGAGTCAGGTCTTTGTTTCATCTAGCACAGTATTGTCAGCACTGTTGGGCAGCATTGCTTCAGTCTTTTCCAGCCCTACCTGGAGATTCTGACTGGGACTTCACCTGGTTTGGGTTCACAGAAAAAACATCCCTGAACAATTCCAGGGGTTTGGTTCGGTTCAGGTTTGGTTCAGGTTTGGTTCGACCCTCTGATGCTTTTGATAACAAAACTGCCTGATGTGTCCCCAGGCTAATGCAAGCAAACAACTATATGACTGGCACCCAGAGAGGTCTGTGAATGTAGGTTTGACTGTGCTGGAGGGTGTAGGGAGGGAGAGGGTGTGTCAGAAAAAATGCCTGGGTGAGTCTCAGTATTGATGATGATATTTATATTTAGCTGCACACATGTACATGAATGAATGAGAGGAAAATCTCCGCCCCAAGGAGTTTACAATCTAGGAAATGATGCAAGAGAGACAACAGAGGATGAAAATGGAGGTGGGGTGAAAAAGGGAAGGATATATGTGCATAAAATAATTGCATATTGAGCCCTAGTTAAGTAGGATATGAGAACAAGGGTGTTGTGCCAGAGGCATCATGAAAAAAGTGGGTCTTAAGGAAGGTGGAAGCCTTCTGGGAGGCAGTTCCAGGCGTAAGGGGCAGCAAGTGGGGGGGGCAATGGCAGCGTCCCCACCCACACCACCTCTTCCATGTATCCTTTTTTGTTTTGGGTGGTAGGGTGAAGCGTGTTGACCTCTAGAAACTCTCAGTGCAATAAGAGAATGCCGGGTGTCTCTGGAATGGGCTTTAAGGTTACCTGTGACTCCCAAAGGGGCAGGTGAGAGAGCTCTTCCAATTCTGCCAACTGATCTCTAGGTCTTGTCTCCTCTTTCAGCCCTTCATTGAGAGCGACCACTTGATTCACAAGTATTTCTTGCCCCGGGAGTATTCGGTGATCATCCCAGTGGTTGCGGGACTGTTGTTGCTCCTCTTTGTCGGTGAGTCAAAGCTTGCACCTCCATGCCCTTTGCAGATCGGGAGCTGGCCAGGAAGACACGGCCAGGGATGTGTTGTCTGACCTTGCAACAATGCTCTGCCTTGTTTCTTGCTCTGCCTTGTTTCTTGCTCTGGTCGTATCTTGCCTAGGCTGGCCTTCCCTGGCTACTTAATTCAGAATTCTTCTACTCATCTCCTCTCCTAGTTTCAAGAGCATATTATTATTGAGAATATTTATATACCACTTTTCAACAAAGTAGTTCTCAAAGTAATTTACATAGCAAAAGAAATCGAAAAATTATTCCCTTTTCCCCAAAGGGCTCATACCACCCAGCTATTCAAAATCTCTGTTTCACTTGCCTGTATAAGCTTTTGCATTTCTTTCTTTTGAGATTCCTTTTTTCAGATGCCACTTTTTATGTGGCCTAAGTTAAAAACTCAGTTATTTCCTTTCCCCCCAACATCTAGACAAGACTTGCAGTGGGAACCAACTTCCCTTGTTGGGCCGACCCACCCATGAGGCCAACTGAGGCGGCTGCCTCAGGCAGGCAATTGGGAAGGATGTCCAGATCCATCTGCCTACTTGCCTCCACTGTTCTTCCACTCCCTGGTTTGGAAAAGGGAGAGGGGAATGTAGAGGTAGTGTGGAGGAGAGGAATGTAATGTGCTAGAACAGGGTTTCTCAAAGCATGCTCCTAGGAACCCTGGGTCTCCCTGATACCCCTTCAGGGGTATCTACAAGCGCACCATAATTGGACGCCATCTGCCTCCTGCTCGGTTTGCTTGCCCATCCCTTCCACCTCCCCTCTTCGTGACCCTCCTTCCTCGTTCCCCTCCTGTTCCAGCTCTTCAACGGTCTTGGGCGTTGGGCTCAGCACTGCGCCACTCCGTGCATGCTCCATTGCTCTGGGGCTCCTTGATACTCCTTTTAGAAGTGTAAAGGGCTCCAGAGACCAAAACATTTTAGAACCGCTGGGCTACAGCATCTCTTCCCCACCACTCTCCCCACACTTTCTCTTCTACTCTGTCCCCCTTTTCCTTATCCAGGTAGTAAAAGGAGCAGCAGCACCTGGCATAGATACCATCCAGTAAGAAGGATGCTCTCTCAGGCACTTGTAGGTCTTGGACCAGTCCCAGTTCCCCACAGCTCCTTTCCCCACACAGTGGTCTCCTTTCCGCAGGATTGGGGCTGGGGCATTATTATTCCTCTAAGCGAGTCTGGTTAGGAAGAGGCTGTGCTTACCCGTGTTGTTAATGCAGTCTCTCTCTCTCTCTCCCCCCCCCCCTTGTTAGCAATCTTTATAGCCGTTATCACGTTGAAGAGCCGAAAGTCAGCAAAGAAATCTGCATGAAAGCAAAAAGGAGGGAGAGTGGAGTACGCTGGAAGCAGCATTTCCTCTGGGACAGTTCAGCCGAGAGACGCCAGCAGATGGAAGGGGTGTTGGAATCCGAGTGCCATCCTTTGGGCCTATGGCTGTACCTCCCCGAAGGAAAGGAGCTTCATCCTCGTTAGTTTTGCCCCATCTGGGCATCGTTTCCAGTGTACGGACCAAAGGGACTCGGAGCCCCTTCTCAAGGGACCAAGGACGATGCTTCTTCTGTGTCCTGTCTGTTGGGATGTACAGACCCAGCTAATTTTGCATTGGGCACTCCTGGTTTTCATGGCTGCTTTTTTCAGATCCTTGCCCAGAGTCTGAATATTCCGTACTAGGTTTTCCTTTTGTAGACTTCATTTTTCTCATAGTGGATTTGTGTCTTCCTCTCCCACTCCTCTCAATTCCCCCGTCTTTCTCCTTTCGTTATTAGACTACCCTTACAGTAGTCAACCTTTTTCGTAACAGCTAGAAAATTACAGTGAAACAAGCGATTATCAGTAGCATTGGATACGAGTACACCATTCCCACCCCTGAAGAGTTCAAACAGCACATCAGCGTGCCCCCTGCTATCATGCTTGAGCGTTGCTGCTGTCCCATCACATTGATTGGACTGGAGAAAATGTTATCATTTGGGTTTGTTAAATGACATTGGCTTAGTTGTGTTTTTTAAGAAACATGTTTGGAAACCCCCCCCCCAAAAAAAAAAACAACTGGTAGTGGGGTGTCCTGATCCGAACTGCAGGGAGAAGGAGATGAAATCTCTCCGTCAAAGTGACTTTGTGCTGGTAAAGAGCCACTTGTGTGTGTGTGTGTGTGTGTGTGTGTGTGTGTGTGTGCGCGTGCGCGCGCACGCACGCACGCGCGCAAATAGCAGCTTGGAGAAGTGATTTTTGGCAATAGAACGATGTCAGGACAAAAGGTTTCCTTCCCTGTGTGTGAGATTATCCCAATCCGGATTGTCACACACACCCCATCACTGCTGCTTTTGCTGAAATAGGAGGGCTTCTGTTTTAAGGATGCATTGTTTAAAACAATGGCTTCACAGTTGTTCTGGGTGTCAGATTATATCTTAGTTAAATGGGGATAAAAACCATCACCTGTAGGAGTCCAATTTATCTGCTTCTGGACTTAAAGGAGAAATCTTGTGGCATGGGAAGAATTCCAAAGATGAATCTTGTTGCAGTGGTGTTGAGTGGAACCTCTTGTGGAGGCGGCCCACCTGTTTACGAGAAGGAAATCCGGGGGACAAGACCAGTCGTGGGAGAGGGCCAACTATTTGATAGGTGCTAGGGAAACAGTTTCATTGTGATGTGCCCAGCATGTGTGGAGTATGAAATCCTTTCCTTAAACCACAAAATATTGTTCCCCAGTAATCTGTAGCAGTCCTTTGTATTCTTTGTACATAAACTGTTTAACTCTCAATGGCACTTCCCCCCCTTCTCATTTCTGATTGACTGTATGCCGGTTGTGTTAAAGTGGGTTTTTTTTTCCGAATGGATCACAAAGCAATAAATAGAAAAGGTTTGTTTGTTTAATGACATTGAGACAAATGGAGCAAAACAGAAACCAGTTTGCACCTTTAAAAAGGGTGTCAATGAAAGAGAATGCACCTTTGTGGTGGATATGTTACTGCATGTATCAAAATGGGCTTTTAAGAAAATATTTTGCAAGTGGGTATAAAAATTCAAATGAGGGGCTCTTTTCCCCCTCCAAAAACCTTCAGTAACAGGGTGGTCATCCACTTTGGCTGGCAGAAATCTTATTCTTCACATATGTATATCTGTTTTTAGAGTTGAGTTTCCTGTACTGGCTATGCTGGGCTTTCCACAATTAACTGTTTTTCTGGCATCTTTTCAAGCTTCCTGTTTTTAGTTTTTTAACCAATTTTTGTGTACACATCAGAGATTCCACTCCACAGATTTCTGACTTCCGCCTCCCAATTTTTGGTTTGTAATCCTGTCAGCTCTGGCAATAAAATATGGACTGAATTCTCTGGATTTGCAAATCTCTGTTGTTCTTCCATAGCCTTCTTGTTAAGGAGGCAACCAAAGACATCTGCCTCTGTTGACTTCTTGTATTCCCATCCCAAATAAATGTAAGAGTATTTTAAACAAAAATGAATCAGATACTCCTCTCTGCATGCTCAATTCAGGATGCCGTCATACAGGCTGAGAAGGGGGTTTGCTGTTATTGTGATCATCATCTGCAATGCAGGTTGCTGCATGGTGTGATATCTAAGGAAAAGCTACAGCATTTCGCACCAGGGTCATCAGATTTGGAAGAACAACTTCTAAGTCAAAGGGCTCCACTTATAGGCAGGCTTAAGCTGTGCCATGAGCTTTCATTCAGCTGCTTCAGACAGAAACCAGTAACTATGATGTCCCTTGTACTATTTTATTTATGTGTATAAATAAGGAGGCTCCTTCCTCCAAGGAGCTCAGGGTAGTGTAGGCTCACAACAACCCTGTGAGGTAGGTGAGGCTGAGAGATAATGACTGGACCAAGGAAGCTTCATGGCTGAGTGGGATTTGAGAGTCACCTACCTCACAGGGTTGTTGTGAGGACAAAAGGAGGGAAGGACCGACCTATCATGTACACCACCCTGGGAGCCTTGGAGGAAGGGCGGTACAAAAATGTGAAAGGTAAATACAAAAAATGTGTGCGTATACAGACCAACAACCACGTGTATACGGGATGCTGCGCCTGCATTCTACTGCAGAGTGTGCACGGAAGTGCCAAGAACACAAACTTTGGTCTGGTGCAGCCATGAGAACGGTTAAGAACCTGTATTCTCCGCGCACGCGCATTCCTACGTGCAAGGCAAGGAGGGGCTGACGACTCCCAACCGAAGCCGCCTGGATGTTTGCAGCTAGGCGCTCCGGCACCAGCAGGTGGTGCTGCAAGCAGGGAAGCAGCCAGTCCGGTTCTTGCTTCCCTTCTCTTCCTGTTGCCGGTCGAATGCGCCATGGCGGCGCCCGGGCTCCTGCGGGCAGGTAAGGTGACGCTGGAAAGCAGAAGAACCGGCTGCGCATTTGTCTCTCAGGCATGCTGTGGTTCGGAGCACTCTGTGCACGCTCGAGGCATTGCCTATTTCCGCAGAAAAGCCCCCGAGGGTGAGCCCTTTTTTTAGGAATGTCATAAAATCAGAGAGGAAGCCAGTCTTCAGACTGGATGGGGAGCAAAACTGCAGAAAAAGTGGAGAGGAGAGAGAGCGGGAGACCCTAAGAGTGGCGCACTGCAGGTTTTGTGCCTGGCCACCAAGTCTGGCAATTGACCTGCCTCTTGGCTTTCTGTGCTCCTGTGCTGCATCTACAGCCTGAAGCATCCAAAAGCTCGTGTGCAACTTTGTGGCATTGGAATGGACTCCACCCTGAAAAAGGAACCACTCTATTTGGGATTTTTTTTCCAAGTGCCCCAACAGGCTCCCTGTGATTTGAAATGCCTGTAGTGCTCCATCCTGAGTCAGGCTATTTTGGACAAGGTCTCAGGAGGACGAGGTCCCTGCGTAGAGACAAGTGGCACATGCCCACATATACCTGCAGAGTCCCTGGGAAGGCAGGGCAGCTTCTGCCCCCCCCCCCCCCCGGCCACGAGAATGTTACTTTTCCACCTGGGAATCAATGGTAGCTACCGTTCACTAATAATGTTCACTCATTGCGGTGGCTAAACCTGCTCCCTGTTGACACTGGTGTGTGTCTGGAGACCCCCTCTCAGCTGTAGAGTGCAGCCTGACTCCTAGAATTCAGTGGCAGCCGTTTCTGTGAGCCACTAGTTCCCCACAACTCCAAACACAGGTGAGCGTGCGCTTGCGGTCACACCAGGAGGACCCAAGTGCTGGCTTTGCAGTTGCCTTGCTCAGAACACTGTCTGTCTTGTCCCCTGGAGCAGCTGTTCCCAGGCTCAGCCACCTTGGGGCCATGGCAAAAACATCTCCTGCCTGTCTCAGGCTTTCTGCAACTCTTCCTGCCCCAGCAACGAACCAGCAGGACACCTCGAATGGTGAGTGATGCCTGGGGGTGGGGGTGGAGCTGTTGTTGCCAACTCCTGAATTTGGTTCTGGCCTTGAAAGCCCAGCCCAAGCCCAGCCCAGCCTCAAGCTCTGTCTGGGGAAGCTCCTGCTCCTGAGCTAGTTTTGCCCATCTAGCTACTTGCTAGGAAGAGGAGAGTATCGAGGAGGGCTAGCATTTGCTAGACCCCACAAGAATTGAGATCAGGGGCCATCTTGGTGGAGAGGAAAGTCTGGTCTGGCTGACTGGCCAGGGTGGGGGGCACTGGGCAGAAATGGTGAGTGGAAAATGGAGGCCATAGTGGCAGGGATGGGGAGGGGCTACCCGGAAGGAATGGTGATGATGATGCATGGAGTGAGGAGGAGCTAATGAAGAGGGGGGCAGACCTGAGACCTCCCAACACCTAGGGCGGTGTGCCCCATGCTATCCCTCTTACCTGGTGGTGTGCCAGCTCCTCCCACTCCCTGGATTTGAAAGGGAAGAGGGAAATGGAGTGGCAGAGGAAGTGCAGAGGAGAGGAGGGTCTCCACACTCTAGCACACCACTCCTTTCTCCACCATGTTTCCTCTTCTGCTCCATTCTCTTCCTTTTCAAATCCACTCTGCCTCATGGATGTGCCAGTTTTATTGAGGAGCAGCAGCCACAGATGTTGGTGCAGCCATTGGCCATATGTAGAATTTGGTACAGGTTGGTTACCCATTATCCGGACATCTGAAATCCAGACATTTTTGGTGCTATGACTTTTAAAAAAACCTTTTTCAGCACCTGACTGGCATAGTGCAAGGCATGCTAGGGCACAACGTTATTAAAAGTATTGTATAAAACAGGGGTCTTCAAACTTTTTCAGCAGGGGGCCAGTTCACTGCCCCTCAAACTGCTGGGGGGTCAGACTATAGTTGGGGGCGGGACTATAGTCCCCTCAGCATGTAAAAACCCCACGCTTGCCGCGTCACCCCCGCTGCCGCCCATTACTAACCGCTCGCCCGTTGCTTTGAGTCTAAACAGATTCTGTATTAAGGAGCTGCTTAGTCATTCTGCAAAAGCGAGGGGTGGGAGGGGGAGGAGAATACAGGAGGGCAGCCGTATCCGTGGAGATACGTTTCAGCCCCCACCGTGGATACATGAAACCGCAGAAGGTTTTCTGAGCCCCCCGCCCCCCGTGGGCGGGTGCGACCCCCCCCCCCGCGCCCTCCACACACACCCCAGGCACTTTTACAGAAGAAACCTCAAGGACCGGGGTGAGCAGCCTCCTTGCAGGCCTCACCAACAAGACTTAGGTGCTAGAGAGTTTCTGCAACCTTGGTGTCTCTTGCTGAGACTCTCTAGCACCTAAGTCTTGTTGGTGAGGCCTGCAAGGAGGCTGCTCACCCAGAAGCGTCGCCTGGTATGGGGCAGTGGTGCGGTGGGCCCCAGGGCGTAGGGGCGGAAAGGCTCCGGGGGGGGCGCGAGCCTCCTTAAGTTTCGGTTTTTTTTTTTGCTTTTTTCCGGTTTTTTAAAGGTTTTTAGGGTTTTTTTAGGGCTTCTAATCGCTTTGCAGAGTTCACGCATGCGCAGAGCGACGATGTTTCCAATCGACGGTCTGCGCATGCGTGAACTCTGCAAAGCGCTGCTGGGCGCTTTACAGAGTTCGCGCCTGGAGCAGAGGAGCGATCGTCGCCCCTGGAGATCGTCGCGGAAGGGTCCTATACACAAGATAAGTTGGCAAAGCATACACAAACGATTAGAAGCCCTAAAAAACTCCTAAAAACCTTTAAAAAAAGGAAAAAAGCAAAAAAAAACCCGAAACTTAATATGCAAATTAAGTATGCTAATTAGTTTGGGGGCGTCGGGGTTTTCCGCACCAGGAGCAGGGGCGCCTGGCTCCTCCTCTGTGCTCACCCAGTCCTTTTGAAGAAAAAAAAAGGTTTCTTCTGTAAAATTTCCTGGGGGGGCACGTGGGGGTGGGGGATCCGCTATCCGTGGATAACTGATAGTGGATATGGGGGGGCCCTTTTTCTTTTATCAGTTTGGCTGCAATCCTACGCTAACTTTCCTGGGAGTAAGCCCCATTTAACATAATGAAACTTACTTCTGAGCAGAGGCATAGCTAGACATTTTTCGGGGGGGGGGCTCCTGACTGTTTTGCACCCTCCTCCAGGGACTGTATTCCTCTCTCTCTCTGTGCCGCCAAAGGCGGCGCCGCCAAAAACAAACCTGCAAAAATGGCCTTAAAAGCCTCTTTTGGGTCATTTTTTGCGTCCTCCACCCCAACCCCCCAGGCACAACAGTGTGTTAATTTTCTCTTATTTTCTCTTAGAGTCAAGCAAAAAAAGTGGAACGCAGGGCTAAGTGGAGCTCCTACCTACCTCCTATTTACAGGCAGCAATATTGGACATTTTCAGGGGAAGAGAAGTAGGCATGAAATATTGGTGAGAGGGATGCCTGCCTCCCAGGCACGGCAGCACTGCCCACAGAGGGGGCGACTTAACTTTTTGATGTCCTCCTACTTCGTGTGCAACCCCCTGGCATGGGGGGGGCATTTTCAGCGCGGCACGGGGGCGACTTAACTGATGTTGTCCTACTTCTTCGGCACAGCAGCCATGAGGGCGAGCACTACAGCGAGAGACCAGGTGCCGGATGGAGCCTCTCTAGCCTCTCTAGCACGCATGCATCTAGTCTCGCTGGTCAGTCCTCCAGAGCCTAGAGAGGACTATGGAGGACCGACCAGCGAGACTAGGTACACGTGCGTGCTAGAGAGGCTCCGTCCGGCATCTAGTCTCTCGCTGCAGTGCTCGCCCTCATGGCTGCCATGGCGAAGAAGTAGGAGGACGTCAAAGTTATGACGGGCAGGATGCAGGCCGGGTAAATGACCTTGGTGGTCCTGATCCGGCCCGTGGGCCTTAGTTTGAGGACCCCTGGTATAAAATCACCTTCAGGCTATGTGTATAGGTGTGTATGAGACATAAATGAATTTCGTGTTTAGACGTGGGTCCCATCCCCAAGATATCTTATTATATTTATGCAAATATTCCAAAATCCAGACATTTTCCCATCCCAAGCAGTCCGGATAAGGGATACTCAACCTGTATATAAATATAATTATCAGTAATACAGGTCTTGGGGGCTTCAGCTGTGAAAGACCATTTCTAATCAAGCAGGTTTCCTCTTTCAGCCATTAGAGACCCGCTCATGGAGGAGCCGCTCAAACACCCTGACTACTTCAACGTGAAGGAGCTCTTCTCCCTAAGGGACCTCTTTGATGCCCAAGTCCATCTGGGCCACAAGGAGGGCTGCCGTCACAGGTGAGCAATTCCATGGTGTTCCTGAACTTGGTCCAAGTGGGAGCCAAAATAGCAAGTGGCAGGTTGCGAAGGCAACTATCCTGATGGGCTGTGTTGGTTTAGGGTAGTGAATCTCTGCTCCAGAGGCCTTCTTTTCCGGAGGCTTTCAGCCCAATCCTGTATAACTCTTGCACCGGTGTAACAGTAGGTCCAACATTGTAAGTGCACTTATGCCAGTGTAACTGTTCCGCCCCTGGAATGACCCCTGCGCCAGCGGAGTTGCAGTGGCGTCTGTCCTGCGGCGTCCGAAGGGGGTTACGCCGGTGTCCATCCTGTGTCCATCGGTGTACGGCACGTTACACTGGCATAAGTGCACTTACACTGTTGGATCTACTGTTACACCGGTGCAAGAGTTACATAGGATTGGCCTGTAAATTAGGAAGTGCTCAGGGCAGGGGCCCCTGCCACAGACGTTCAATGCCCTCTGTAAGGAGACCAGCCAGGCTGAGATACCTTTGGAAGAGAGGTAGTGGCAGAACTTTCATTTAATCCAGCCAGCTGTAAATACAGTACCTAATTTCACTAACTTTCTCTGCTGTTCTTAATCTGTGTTCAGTGATGGGGAGTTTCTTATGCTGATGTATCTGCATGATATACAGTACAATATGCGAAGGAAACCTCTGACAATCTCTTACTGAGAGGTAGCCAAGGAATTTTGTAAGTGATCAAGTCATGGGAGTCTTTTTTTCCAGGATAATTTATTAAATTACGGCTGTGTAGATTCATATGTACTTAATATCCCAGTGTTGGGTGTGTGGCTCATCTCCCAAGATGGTGGCCATCTTTGTTTACCAAGTAAAAAGATGCTGGCCTTTTGCCTCTGCAGATTCATGGAGCCATATATCTTTGGCTGCCGCCTTGAACAGGACATCATTGACCTGGACCAGACCATGCCCCACCTCCAGCTGGCCCTCAACTTCACAGCTCACGTAGCCTACCGCAAAGGCATCATCCTCTTTGTCAGCCGCAGCCGCCAGTTCTCCCACCTGGTGGAGGCTACAGCCAAGGAGTGTGGCGAGTATGCCCACACACGCTACTGGCAGGGCGGCTTGTTGACCAACGCTCATATCCAGTACGGAGTTGGTGTCCGCCTGCCGGACCTCATCGTCTTCCTTAACACTCTCAACAATGTCTTTGAACCTCACGTGGCTGTCCGGGATGCAGCTAAGATGAACATCCCTACTGTGGGTGTGGTGGACACAAACTGCAACCCGTCCCTCATCACGTATCCAATTCCAGGGAATGATGACAGCCCGTCAGCTGTTCATTTCTATCTCAAGATCTTCAAGATGACCATCATGAGAGCCAAAGACAAAAGGAAGCAAATGGAGATTTTATATGGACCGCAGAAGCCTGCTAGTAATTAAAGCCACTTTGTTGAAAATTCCCTTCAAAAATTCACTAGCCCCGATACAAGATCTGTTTGATCGTTTTTGATGTCATGATAAAGGTGGGCAGATTACTATCCAAACCTCTCAACAAATACATGTAATGGTTGGAATTAAGAGTTGAGCACATGAGGAAAGCGGATCAGTCACATGCAGTGTTATGAGTTTCTGAAAAGCTGTGATTCTACCAAAACTGTGTTTTGGACCAACAGATACCTCCCTTTCCAGCAAACACTGCAGGTCCCACTTCTGCCATTATGTAGATATGTTTGTTTAACTCCATAAAGACTCTTCCCATTTGTGGAGTTGTACCAATGTTTAAAAAAAATCACTGATGGGAATGGATTCTTATGCCATTGGATAGAATCCTCCCCCCTCCCCCAGAACAGAGGGCTGGAGTGTGCCAAAAGACCATGCACATTTGGGCAGTTTCTGATAAAACTACCTGCGAGAATTTCCTTTTCTCACAGTTGTGGGTAGTAATATGCTGTGTTTTCCTGAAAAAGGTGCGTTGTGTTTGCCTGCTAACCAAGCAATTAAAAAAATCTTTTTCTAAGTGTGTGTCTCTTTGTTAATTGAAAGGGAGGTTTTCCTTATCATAATACCCAATTCTGTGTGCCAAATGTTTAGAGCAGATGCAAAGGATGCCAGCAGGGCTCCTTTGAGACAAGAGAACCGTCTTTATCATTCATTTGCTACATAAGCCACTATATGAACTTTTTTAGTTAAAAGCAGCACATAAATATTTCAGGTCAAAAAATACTGAGCAAGGGTGCCAACTAATCAGACCAAAAAAAATCTGGCCAAGCTTTGTGCCTTTGGTAGCCAATTCAAGTGAAAGAAATCTGCAAGTGAAGCTTCTTGGGGTATGGAAATGAGCCTCTGCCCCAGCTTCTGGCTGCAGATGAAGGAGCCCCCTAGAGAAGCCAGTGGAAAAGCTGCAACCTTCATGGTGAAGAGCATTTCCTTGCTCAGAGTGCCTCCAAACACACAGCCACATGTGTGGGGGTCACAACTTTATATTTGCATTCTTTTCCTGGCTGTAGAAATTATGTTGCATCGTGTTGTGCTGAAGCCACAGCTGCTCTCCCCCTCACCCCATATCTCCCTCTTCCCACAACACTTGGTTCCTTTTTTCTTTCCTCTTCTTATCTTTCATTTCTTGTTTTGTTGTTAGTGGAAGTACATGTACACAGGAGCTACCAACAAGGCTTTGGAATCAAACTTTTCCCAGACTACTGGCCCACCTGAGCTGGAGGTACTGGTAAGAAAGACACATTCTAAAAAAAACAGCAGCAAGCTCCACCTCTGGCCAGCTCTGATGCCACAGGGATTGAAAACCACTGGCCTTGCATTTGCCAGTAGCACTGTACAAGAATGAGAGGACCAGTCCCTGCCCTGAGGAGTTTACAGTCTAGAGCAGGGGTGGCCAAACTGCGGTTCCCGAGTCACATGTGGCTCTTTGACGTATAATGTGTGGCTCTCAGAGATACGTTGGCTGAGCTCCTTTTTGCATCACAATTAATATAAAAGGCAAATAAGAAATTTTTAAGCTTTATAATTATTTACCAGGTATAAACTGAGAGTCCACTGGATTAAAACATAAGTTTAATGTTCATGGTGAGTAAGTGTGGCTCTTACATTAAGCAAGTTTGGCCACTGCTGGTCTAGATACTGACAATGGAGGTACATGGGGATGTAGGCAAGGATATGTGATTGCTTCTGTACAAGAGGATAGGCTTCTGCCCCGAGGGAGTTACAATCTAGATGTGTGTCAATATTCAGGAGATGGCAGGGAAAAGCAATGCAGGCAGGAAAACTTTTCTCTGTATTGTGTCCTCATTTTATAATTAGTAATTCTTTATGCCTCCTTCATTCCTCTCCTCTTTTTAGCCCTTATCATAATCATTATGTTCTTATGTTGATTGATTGAGTCGCCTGCGCCATTTCTACGAGAAAAGCCGCCTCTCCCTTTCGACTTCCGATACCTTGAGATGCCCCCTATCGGGTTAACACTGAACCATAGACGCAAAAAAAAAAAAACACCTCTTTCCCACTGTAGTGCGCGCTGCGATATCTTCTTGTCCCGTTGCGCTTCCCGTAAGTGGCAGCGCTCTTCTGCAGATGGTCCCTCTCGCGCTTCCGTGCTCCCTTGTCTGCTAGAGACGTAAACAGGAAAAGCGGGTTTGGTTCGGGCTCGGAACTCGTCTCCCTGGGCTTTCCGTCTTTGCGCCTGCGCTGTCGTGCGCTCCCACCCTATATAAGCGCTGGTCGACTGGAAGAGCGTTCTCTTGGGGTGAAGGCTTGGTGGCGATGGCGTATTTCTGCGTGACTGTAGCAGTCCCCAGGCCCAGTAGGGCCCCTGTTGTGGGGTGGGTGGGTGTCTCAGTGCCTGGAGGCGAGCCCGGAGGGACAGGCCGGCCGGCCTCCATTTGCAGCAGCAGCAGCAGCAGCAGCAGCAGCGGGCGGGTCGAGGGGCCCTTGCCTGATCTTTCGGGGCTGTCGGCCAGACTTGGAGCACAAGCTGGAAAGCGAGGCCTAAACGTAGCTACGGGATGGATTTGGGCGCTACCTTTTGCAGCTAGGACTCCTGAAGCTTCATAAACAATGTACAGTTTACGGGGGGGACGGGACCATGGAAATGATATCTTAAGAATCAGGCTTGAATTGATCTAATTTAAGCGTTGGCTGAAACGAAATATCCATTGTGAAAAGTTTTGGTTAGAATTCCCTGCTTGGAGACAAATCCTGTGTACCACAAGTACACCAAGCAGAACTGTCTCTTGGGTAGGGTGAACTAGAGCAGCTGCCTTGGGCCATGTGCTTTCATGACCAGTATATGGCCATAATGTATATTGCAGTTGTGGTTATTTTATTATACTAAAATAGAGTCTTGGATCTCAACTTAGTACTTTGCTCATGAACAGAAAGAGGTGCATAAGTGATCCATGCCATGCAGGAATGGAAGGGGTCTTGGTACAAGCACAGCACCCTTAAACTAATCAGTATCCAATATGTAATTAAACTCTGTTACTTAAATTTTTATTATTGTAAGCCACTTTAATCTTTTTTAAGGAAAAGTAGGATATAAATCTTTTAAATAAATACATAATAGGGGGCCCCTGCATCCTACTAGGGGTGCCTTTGGCTCCAAGTAAGTGGCTGTTTTCAGGCCTGGCTAAAATGCTCATTCTCTTTTCTTTTCAGGATAGAAAGCAGCAGGTATCAGCATTCCAGGTGAGGAGGGCTTCAGCCTTGGTGAGTCTGCGCCCCATGTGGGTTGCTGCCCCTACAGGCGTTGCAGGCGTGGCTGCTGTGCCACGTTTGTGTCATTAGGTGGCAAAGAGGAAGAGGCTATGTCTACGCTCAGTGTTCTGTGGCTGTGGGCACTCAGAATGATTAGTAGCCTCACAGGTGAACTTCCTGTCCTTCTACTTTACTGAAATCTGGTATTAATGGTAGCATTAAAGTCCTTGCATGCAGTGTTGGTATTTTGCAACGTTCTGACCTCTGTGGAGGTGAATCTGTTTTTTGGCAAACCTGGGATCCAGAGGGTTAGTGTGTGGGATCCAAGGGTTTGCACAGGGCCAGTGGAGCTGTTTTGCTCTATTAATTCCTCCTTTTGCTTTGTCGAATTCCACCCAACTATGGAATTCCCTCCCCCTGGAATTAAGAATGGCTCCCTCCTTAGAGACCTTTTGGCGGGGCCTCAAGACATTTTTATTCAGGTTGGCGTTCGATGGCTGACACGGTGGGCTGGCTTTTTGTTAATTAATCTTATGATTAATTTTATTAAACACTCGGGTTGTTTGTTTTTTTAATTATTTTTATTATGTATTTAACATGTGTTAATTGTAAGCCGCCTTGATTGCCCTTATCCGGAGAAAGGCGGGGTAAACATTCTATAAATAAATAAATAAATATTACTGGCAGGTCGGCTTCAGTGACATCTTGTAACTATAGTCACCAGGCAGTGGTTGGTATGCAAACCCAGCCCCTTAGCATATGATTAGGCTCAAAAAATAGCCAGCACCAGTAGGGCAACTGGTACGGTCTGCCCTAGGCAGCAGCTATGGGGTGGTGGTGCTCACCAGGGGGCTGCCAAGTGCCTCGGCAGCGGCTGCTCCTCATCTTTCGGACAGTTGATCGGCTGGCTGAAAGACTAAGGAGGCAGGGCTGCTGCGCACTTCTTAGTGTTTTCAGTTGGAGGCGTCGCAAATCGGAAGTAATCGGCGATGACATCGCTACAGATTACTTCCAGGTCTTCTGGCGCTGGGGCGCGGTGGCCTTGGACAGCCATAGAGTCGGCTACGCCACAGGCCAGCACCACCTAGACCAGAGTTTCCCAAACTTTTTCAACCTGCGGATCCCTTGACCATTGGCTCCCCATTAAATTACGTTGATGCCTGCCAGTTGGCATTGCACTGTTTTCTGAGATGATTCCGTGGCACTCTGCTGCTCCCCTGGCTGGTTTCTGCGGCTCCCCTGGGAGCTACGCCTCCCAGGTTGGGAACTAGTGACCTAGACCCTTCCTGCTAATGGGGCACGGGTTCACGAAAGCATCACATTGCAAAGCCCAGAACAGTGTAGTGCTCAAAAACTACAGCTTTCGATTGAACATGCTTTTTTTCCTTACAAGTAAAACTGTGGGCAAAACCGTTCACAATCCCTTGATTATAATTCGGTAGGTTTCAGTGAGTAACCTTGCTTTGCTTAACATTGCTTTGTGGGGGCCAAATGTAATTCCCAAGTCCCTGCCATATTGTAAGCTGCTTCTGAAACTCCTCCCCATTCCTTCATTGCCTTCGCCCCACTGAATAGCTCTGAAGGCGAGGGGGCGGGGTCGCCTTGTGCTGGTGAGTAACGGAGGGTCAGCGCGGTGTAGAACTTAGCATTCCGCCCCACCTCCAGCAACTCCGCTGAGTGAGCCATAGGGCACGAGGGACTGCAGAAACAGAACTGCAAAAACTTACCTGGATGCTTGGATCCAGTTTCATGGTTCTTTGGATCCTGCCAAAGGTTTCCAATTGTTCCCTGCTCTGTCTCCCAGCTCACTGTTTGGATTGGGCCCAGACGAGGTATAAATATGGCACCATGGTTGGTATAACAGGATTGGCTGTGGGTCTTTGCATTTGTCTTGACTGGCAGAGACAAAGGTCAGCTGGACAATGTTTTGATTGCTGAATTCTGATGGGCAAGTCATTGCTGCTTCATAAAAGGAGAATAGTGTGTGCTGCCTTTTGGGTCCAGTGCATGCTGGGATGCAAGCCTAGTTTGACACTTTTGGTCATACGTTTTGATGCGACTTTGAATTGCAGGACTGATTGGCGAGGGAGGAGGAGGAAGTGCTTTGCTAGAGGCAGTGTAACTGAAAAGCACTTGGGCATAGCTCCAAGAGTCGTGCAGGCAGAGTCGCCCCTCGCCTTCAGGCAGAGTCGCCCCTCGCCTTCAGGCTGGTAGGAGCACTGCGTGTGTCGCAACAACCTGTGGACGTCAAAAGGTGAGTAGGAAGGGGCAAGCTCTGTTTTTGGGTATCTAGCCTTGAGACAGGTTACCTTTTATTCCATAATTTCTCCTCAAATTCCTTTCTAATAAGGAGAAAGCTGTCTGCTGATGTAAGTTGAAAAATGAGGCTGGGCTGTTTGACTTGCCTTGTTTAGTCATGCCTTCTTGTTGCTGCTTTTCCAACCTGTTTCTACAACCATGATTGTAGAAACTTAAGGATTTTTTAATAAATGAAAACAGGACTTGCAATGGGGAATGCTACATTAGGAGTTTCTTAGGGGAATTAGTTGGGCAGCAATTTTGATTTTGCAGATTAACCAGCCTTCAGTGATGCCCCTAGAGGTGTGCAAGCATGGCTGCAGTGCTGTGTTTGTGTCATTAGGTGGCAGAGAGGAACAGGCTATGTCTACGCTCAGTGCTTTGAAAAACAAACTTGTAGGCACTTAAGAATGATTGATAGCCTGATAAAGCAGCAAATTGCTTCAACCCATGCAATGCAGACCTCTGGAATTTACTTGAGAGTCTGGCTTGGTAGGAAGCAAAAAGCCATGTTCTATATACTATTTCAGTGGACATTAGGCCATGACAATGTTTTGTAGGGTGATCTGTGGTCAGAAAACATGGTACGTTTGTGTTTCTTGGTGCCTCTTAGTCTCATATCTTTTCAAATCTGGGAGCTATTGCTAAGGAAGACCTCAAAAGAATGCTGATCAGGCTTCCTTTCACTTACAAAATTAGGTTCTTTTTTAAAACAAGTTCACAAAGCAGTTTATGGGGAAAATAAAATACAATGGCGCCTCGGCATCTGTGGTCTCAGCATTTGCACCATCCACAGATGCAGAGCCAGAGGCATCCCATTCCTGAAGTGACTTCAGGTTGCTTTGGAAACACTTGTGGAGGTCTCTGGAGACAGCTGCGGGCCTGGCACGAAGTGAAAGAGGCCTCAGGAGGCCTTCCCCCACCCCCACCCCCTTGCAGAATCTGGTAAGTTATTGTGCCATCGGGTGCAGTATGGTACTGCAGTATTTGCAGTATGGGGGGGGGACCAAATTCTCGTGGATACCAAGGGCAGACTGTAACTTTAAAAAGATGCAGAACACCAGCAGCAGGCACTAGAAAAGACACTGTCCTGGAGTGAAGAGGGTTGAGGAGCACCCTTTGTAAAAGTGCTCCTTTGCCCAGTTAGCAGGGTATTCTGGTTTATTATGAACTGAAGCACAACTTGACTAACATAAGTGGGCAGGAGGTATGGTCTGATAGCTGAGCTGCCATACTGCCTGAAGAGGCTAAGCAGGAATCCATGCCCTGGATGGGAGACAAGAATGTCGGACTGAAAAGCTGCAGTTACACATTGCAGCAGAACGGAGTCGCTGCTGAGTTGATGAGCCCCGCAGTGAGAGAGCGTGGGAGTGTTTGAGAAGGTCGGCTGGCAAGAACAGTGAATAGCTTGAGAATCCTGGCTGGGCTGATTTACAGTTGCTGCAGAAGCTCGAAAGGCATGCAGCCAGAAGTGATAACCACACTGAAGGAAAACACCTGGTGAAACTGAGGGTTCTGCAGGTTCCACAGAACAATATTGTAAAAAAACCCAAAAATGGTGGTTTGGATTAGCCTGCCTGTGTAAACAGCCTTGAATGCTGTGTAAAAACAGAGAGAGGCAGTATATAAATGCATTCAATCAATCAATGTTCAAATGAGCTACAACAGGAAAAGAAGGGTAGGTCCTAGCAACTGAAACAGTGTGAACTGACTGTGGGTTTCACACTCGAACATATAGTTTTGGCATCTGCAAGTAGCCTTTAAAATCCAGTCTTTGTTAATACTCCCTTTTTTATTTACAGGTGATGGCTGCTGGGTGTTTTGTTTTGTTTTGTTTTTGCAGAAATTGTAATGTGTGCTATCCAAGGTAAGGCTAGCATTTTGGGGTGAATACATTTATAATAGCTATACACAGTTATGCACTTGGGAGATTAAAAAATACCAGGATTTTACAGTCTCTATAGGGCACTCTTCCATAGAGTAAGACTTCCCCTTCCAACTTTTCAGTGCCTCTAAGAATCATGCTGCTTTGTGCACCAGTGACTTCTTTCCAGTCCTACAAAAGGAGAATGCAGGCCAGCCCCAAACACAACTCCCTATCTTTGAGTTGGAGAGAGAAAACGGGGCTGGTCATGAACAGGGGGCTGCCCCTTGTAACTTGCTGGTGCACGGAAGATATTGAGTTGGGGCATCTTGGGGTTTGTAGTGGCTGCTAGCAACCTGCCCCATTGAGACGTAAATACGACTGCAGTGTCGTTTTTATGCCAGGAGGAGGCAGAGAGGAAACAGAGGCTGCTTGAAAGCCTTCCTCCTTGAAGGATGGGTGGAAGACGCTGACAGCAGCTAACAACGTCTGGGTTGGAGCACCTTGAAGACTCAAGTTGACGGTGGTAGAAGCAGTGCAGATGCATGAAGCATTATCGGTGCAGGGAGGGGAGGGGATGGAGGCACACACATGTAGTAGAGCCAAATAGCCATAAAATGCAAAAGGTACAGTCTGTGACAACTTGATTATAAAGCTTAAATGTGTGAGATAAGCCCAGGGACAGTTCACAACATCATCGTTTTTTTGCAAGCTATCACCTGCCAACAGTGCCCTTCTCCTGTCTGCATAGGATGGACAGCCAAGTCTACACAAAAGAATCGCTGGGTGCCAACATGGAAACATTCAGAATTCAGTGGATGGAGATGTCCCATCTAGGACATGCTACCGCTCTCCTGAAAGTAACCCCTCTCCAACAAGGGGAGTTTTTGAATGAAATTCAAAGGAGGCTTTTTGAATGAAACTGCTGAATTAGAATGGATCGTCTGTTTAGGTTTGAGTCAAGGCAGTGATATCCTATCTACGGACGTTAATTGCCGTAGTGGTTGCTGCACTTTTTTTGCATAATTGTTACTGATCTCACTATTTACAATTTTTGTGCATGTATGTGTTATAATAATCTCATAAACTGGGGAAACACTTCATGCTTCTGATGGAGTGGGTTCTAGTTTGCAAAAGCAAAAGCTTTGGCTACAATACATCTTTGTCTGCCTTATGGACTGTTTGTAGTGCTTGCGCCCATTCTGTGCATACTTATGATGAAGCCCAAACATTGTGTGTTTCCACATGGGTGTAATTTGGTTTATGCTCACAGCTATATGTACTCTGCCTAAATAAAACACATTCTACACAACCACTGCAGTTTTTTTGCATTGAATTGTCTTGATTTGCTGAGGAGCTTTGTCCATAAGAAATAGGAAACTGCCTTGTATAGCTTCAGCACATTGATCCCTCGAGCTTGGTCTTGTCTGCGCTGATTGGCAGCAGGTCTCCAGTGTTTCAAGCAGGAGGTGCTGCCAGGACTTGAACTTGGGGCTTGCCTGCAAAGCTGAGCTGTGGCTGCTTCCGTAGCACAAGGAAGACCCATCGCTGTGTGTGTGTGTGTTTTTGCTTGACCTGAACTTTGGAAACCATGTTAGTTTCCAAGAACATGGCAGGAACTAGATGGGGTGGGGGTGAGTAGCCTTACAGGAGGGCACCATAGTTGCATGCCTTGATTATTGGGAGACCAGACAGCTGGTCCATGAGGATGGTATCCTGAAAGGCAGGTTATAAACTTGTGTGCATGTGGCCTGTCAATCTGGTCCAAGGGGATAGTGAGGTCTTTGAGTCTGAATACATCCAAAAGCAGCTCAGGTTTCTGGGGCATGGCAGTCGCGTAGCTGTGGAGCAGCAGCTGCAGAGGCACTCCAAATGCCTTCAGGAAACCAAGATGGTATTAATCCATGAGAGTATTCAGGTTAATGGTCAGTTGAGACTTGTAAATCACAAGGTAGGGATTACATTAGCTGTGATGGACTGTCATGGCAGGACGGGGGCAAGAATAATCTCTGTTAAGCATCTGTAGTGTCCCTTTAACACTGAAGATCAGTGTGCAGGACTTGTTTCTAGAAGCTTCTCTCTTATGCCTGTTCTTAGTGACAGTTTATTACTGTCTTCTGTTTCCCTCAGTCCAATAATAGAAATTATTCTGGAAGATGCCCATACTGCAATTAATTGCAAATTAGGAAGAGTGGGGAGGCTTGGGGGGGGGGGGGTCGGCTCCTTTCTAGTGCTATCAGTATGATTCGAAAGACTCTTCACTGCAAGCATGTGCTCTTACTGTCCCAGAAAGCTACAACTGCATCTGCGTAAACCCCAAGGAGATTAAGCCATTTTTAAAGAGCAGAGCTAAAAAATCCTTGGCAAATGGAGGAGGTTGAATCAAATCTGCTTGAGTGCTTTTTTTAAAAAAAATGGAAGTTTAACCTAACCTTGGGTTATCCAGAACACATGTTCGTTTTATTTTTGGTTTGTAATCATCCCCTCAGAGAAAATCCACAGGGTGGTGCTCTTAGTAGTTTGAAGGCCTGATCTTCCTGGTCGAGCAGAGTCAAAGAAGAGCTCCAGTAATGAACCAGAACCCAGTCTTGAGCTGGTGCTCTGCTGTGTCTTTCCATCTGTGCTAACACCATCCCTGTCTGGTTTCTCTTGCAGACAGAGGTGGCGCTGCAAGAGCACCGTGGGGATTCCCTGTTCATAGTCGCAAACTGCACTTGGATTTAGTTTAATGTTCTTGTAAGGTGCCCTGAAAACCCTTGGTTCTTTTTTTTCTTTTTTTTTTTTGCTTTTTGGGAGTCATCTCTGTACTGGCAAAAGCTCATGATACAATAAGCATTTTTAAAATGGAAATCTGAGCAGTTTCAACACAAATAAAATAACTGCTGACGGGGGTAGTGGTGGATGTGAAGGAAGCCAAACATAAGGACAACAGTCGAGCAAGTAGAGATGTGAAGGCAGAGTCTTGAGGCCTGATGTAGCGATGAGCTCACTAGGAAGCCCTGGGCACACTATTGGTGCACACTATTGTCTTGACTACCGTTGGCCATTTGTGAAAGGCAAGCAAGAGTATTGGAAAGGTGTGGGTGACACACTTGCCACATGTGGATCAGTGAGTTATGATTGCCAGCCTGGAGGAAACAAGTCTGTAGAGAACAGCATGCTCTATTGGGTCATTCCGTGTCAAATCAACCAATAAAAAATACATTTTGGAACTTGATGTCACGGATTTTGCTCATTTTCGGTACATTTGTAGCTTACCATGAGATGTTTAAAAATTATTTTTTTCAGATTTTTTTGTCCATCTGTTTTTGAGATATTGAATGTTCAAAATTGCCAAAAAAAGGCCAAAATCCACTTGTCACCATACATTCAAACGCCGGTTACATGATTTGAAATATGGAGGAGAATAAGTGGTCAAAAAAATGTTGCAGCCCTTTTAAAAAAAGGGGGGCACTGGGTTAGTAAAGACTTGAGCAATGTAACTGATTGGATGGTTTCATTAAATAGTGAAATCAAACCACACATGAATAGAAGCCTTGTCAGCCTTCTTTGCACTTTAGATACTTTCTTCTTGACTCACCAAGGGAGGTCAAAGAGGCATTTAAGTGGCTTAAAGCTGTATCAGGGTCCAAATACTCAGACTCCTTTATATGACTAAGACCAGGAATCTCATAATTCTCAGGAGGAATTTCCTTTTCAAGTATATTGTTTTCCATCTGACAAGGCTTCTATTCATGTGTGGTTTGATTTCACTATTTAATGAAACCATCCAATCAGTTACATTGCTCAAGTCTTTACTAACCCAGTGCCCCCCTTTTTTTAAAAGGGCTGCAACATTTTTTTGACCACTTATTCTCCTCCATATTTCAAATCATGTAATTATCAAGCAGTTAATGAATTAAACTTAATAAAGACTAATAAAGCAGCTTCACAACAAAAATGTCCTAGAAACCTTCACTAAAAACACACTGTCCAAACCCACTTAAATGCCTCTTTGACCTCCCTTGGTGAGTCTCTGGTGTGCAAGAAGAAAGTATCTAAAGTGCAAAGAAAGGATGGGGAAGATTAAAAGGACCTACAAAGAATTATGTTTTTACTTCTGAAGATGATTTAGATGAGGAAAAATATCACTGTGCTGATTCAGAAATTATTCAGTAACTAAAGGAAAATTTTAAAACTACGAACAGAAGTAAAAAGCTCATGATTTTGATAGTTTTACCAAAAAGCTGATCCTGTAAAAGAATAGAAAGTGAATTCATGCTCTATAAATCTATCTCTATAAGTCCTGTTATAAATTTTTGGATTCATTTCAGTTTACCACATAATTTTATCAATGTAAACTGTAGAAAAATGGACTTGAGGGGTTTAATTCCTGGTCACTGCCAACAAGAAAATTTAATTTTTGTATGATACCATTGAGATACCATCTTGAAATTTTGACTGATTGACTACAAGACATATACCTTTAAGTGTGATTTGTTTGAAAATTTTAAAAAAGTTCAATTTTTCAAAATTTCAAAATTAATATTATTTGAATATTTTTGAATTTCTTGAAAATTTACAATTTTGTCATGTTGTATATCAAATGAAAGCCCTATTCATTAGCTTTAAAACGACACCTGTCCCATGTCTGTAGCGTTCATCGTTATCCTGTAACCGGCGTTTGAATGTATGGTGACAAGTGGATTTTGGCCTTTTTTGGCAATTTTGAACATTCAATATCTCAAAAACGGATGGACAAAAAAATCTGAAAAAAATAATTTTTAAACATCTCATAGTAAGCTACAAATGTACCGAAAATGAACAAAATCCATGACGTCAAGGATTTTTCATTGGTTGATTTGACACGGAATGACCCTATTCTAGCTGGTCTTGTTGGACACATACTAAATGGCAGCACACGCAGGGAATTGTACCTTGAATCTTTCTACTGCAGAAGGAGTCCCTGTAGGCTCCTTTTGCAGGAAAAAGGAAGCGTTAAGATACAACCTGCGGGCACTTGCTGTGCAGCTCACCTACATCTGTGTAATGCTACGGTTTAATTTTAGAGTCAGACTCTCTGCCAAGGTCTCCAAAGCCAGAGAAGCAAGGTCTGGTGCAGGGAGATGAGCCTCGAGTGTCCTACATTATTCTTTGCTGTAACTAACAAAATGGAGCAGAATAGTAAAAAAACTGGCAAATTTTCATAATGGAGGCTGCAGAATTCAGGTAACCTGCATGCAGAATCTTGTTCTTGAGATCACAGGTTCAGAATCAAAAGGTATAGTTGTTTACTATGGAGGGGGGCACGAGGTCTCATTTTTACAGCAAATGGGGGGAAACAGCTGAGATGAGCTGATCATGCAATTCCTTTCTACCCAACCAGTTTACCCTCAGCTCAGCTGTATTCACTTCTGGGATCAGAGTGCTGTGGTTGTACCTGGGCTCATCATCCCTACCTGTGCCTTGTATGCTCTAAAAACGGGAAGTACTTCCCCCACTCAAGCCGTGCCTGGAACAGAGTTGGGTTTTGAACAAAGGGTTCTGTCACTGTCATGTGTTAGGGCTTCAGGCTGCATCCAGCCTGGCTAAGGCAGTGCTTCCTCTTCTTTCCCTGTTTTATTTCCTCTCTCCCCCCCCCCCCCCCCGTTTGAGATTTGCTTTGCTTCCCAGTGGAACAGTCACAGCCCTATTTAGTTGGCTTTTAGGTTGAGTATATTCAGACAATCACAATTAAGACTTAAGTGGATCACGAGCCTCAGATGCTATGGAATTGGAGATATTGCACACACTCTCCCAAGGTGCTACTTTAGGCATGTTCTTCAACAGCTCCTAGGAAGTCAGTCATTTGGAGGCATTCAGTGTTTCTATACCAGTGGTTCTGAAACTTTTCAGTCTCCAGGGCCCTTTACACACCTAAAAGGAGTCTTGGAGCCCCACTGGCACATGCACAAACCAGGTAGGGGACAGATGGCAGCCAGTTCTGGTTGAAGCTGAAGGGGTCTCAGGGAGCCCCATGCTCCTAGGATAGGAACACACTTTGAGAAACACTGTTCTATACCATTAAAAGGCTGTTAAACTTAGAAGTGCAGGGACAATTCCTCCCGACAGCTATTAACCTTCTGGTGGGTGATGGACTGACGGTGCGACATGCTCTTCTAGAGCAACATGCTCTTCAAGTGCAACGGCAGATGGTTGGACTTAAAATGCTTTCCCTATAAGTCATGTGCAAGAAATAGAATAAGCAGGAGAGAGCACACTCGTCCCTGTGGTGTTTCACAACAGCAGCTGTCATCAGATTGACTCAGTGCTCTTTGTCAAGGTGAAATGTTTCCATCTGTGAGGACGGTGTACAAAAAAAGGGTAACTATTGTGACATAAGTGCTAAATTTCTGCAAACAGACCTTCACCTTCTTTGCCAAGACTCTACAGCTGACATGTTCATCCTGAGTAGGATGACAACATCTTAGCTGCCCTTGTAATGCTCGGTTTTAAAAAAATCCACATGAGCATCTGAATCCTGCAAGTAGATTAGTTATTCTTATTTTCCCTTCTCCTTCCTTGCCAAGGCTGGTCATAGGGTTGCCATAAGGTCTGCAATTCCGACCTGACAGGGTTCGCGACAGCAGCACCAAAGACCCCGCGTCTTTCCTCCTGAGTGACAGTGCCGGAAGATTGCCCGATGATGACGATGACGTCCCCTTGGAAGGGAGCCCCGCTGAACTGCGCAGGCACGTGCAGGATGGCCGTGTGCGTGGAATGCCGGTGTCTCTTGTTGGAACTTCTTCAGAGGTCACTACTAACCCCCGGACATTGGCCCTCTACTTAAGTAGAAGATCTGAATGGTGCTCGTGGTCGCCAGGTCTCTCAGACCAGTGGGTCGAGAGTTCGCGCCTCCGAGACTGCTCCAGAGAGCGTTGCCGTAAATGCGGGGTGGTGGTGGTGGTCCTCCACCACCACCACCACCGCTTTGTGTTGTATAGATTAATAACACATTGAGGACCCTAGTAGTGGGCTGCCGCCATTGTTTTGGCTGCTACTGCGGGGGTCTGAGCTGCGCCCCCTCTCCCCGCAGCTGCGGCAGTTGCTGCTGTGAACGAAGCAAAGCTTCACTGCGCAGGGGCAGTCTACCTCTGGACAGGGACCGCCCCCAGGGAGCCCCTCCCTCCTCCAGCCACCCCTGCGCCCAAATTGTGGAGCCAGGCAGGCAGGGAAGGTGTGGCGTTGAGGGCAAACCCCCCTTTAGATACCTTGGCAAATCAATCACAGGTGTGCCGGCTCACAGTCATATGCATGCAGTAGGATTTGGAGGGTGGGAATCAATGGATAACAATATCTCTCATCCACTTCTCCCATCCAATCCCATCAGCATGATGATCATACAGGTTGGTTAGGAGGACCCAAAAGTGTGGAAGGTCAGAGCAAAATCCCAGCCAGGGAGAGAGTGAATTCTTGGGGGTGGTGGACGAGTTAACCAGCCCCTTCTACTTACAGGGACGTCTTCCAGAGTGTAGTGGTGGTGGGTGTGATCTTTCAACACACATCCATGGCATGACATGGCATGGCATTTGTCTTCCAGGGAGTGAACGTAGGCTCAGACCACTCCCCACACACTCCAGTGGAGTGTGTGAGGAGTGGTCTGAAGGGCGCTTCAGACCGCACGAATCTCGGCTCGTCCCGGATCTTAGCGGATCTTAGCCGAGGCGTGCTTGGGTGTCTGGTTAACACAGCGGAAGCGAGCGGTCTCCCGATTGCCGGCACGCTCAAACATCCCCTGGGCCATGTTTTCAGGGGGACGCTCAGCGATGCTACTGGAGCCATCAATCAGAAGAGAGGGGGAGGAGTGTTAGCCAATCACCGTGGAGGTTTCTTCCAAGAAGGTGGGACAAAAGGAGGGACTATTTGCAGGGAGACACTCCTACAGACACTCCTACAGACAGGCAGGTCGGTGGCCAGCCTCTCGCGCTTGCTTGCCTTCGCTTCCACAAGCGGTCTGAATCCGCTCTGAGCCTACTTACTCCAGCCCTGCTCAGAAAAGATCTCTGCAGACAAACTTGTGGTCAAGAGTGCACATTCACCAAATGAGCATTCAAAAACCAATAAGATACACATGCAATTTAAATAAAAATATATACGCCGTCACTAACATTCCCTGCATAGGGTGGCTTGTGTTTTTCGGATTCAGGATGACGGACGCTGGAATAACCTGGCTGAATCATGGTGTGAGAGAGAGAAAACCGGAGAAAACTGGAGAAACCGCTCCCTGACTACAGCAATGATCAGCCAGTGGGCCGCCCAGGCCTGCTCCCACCAGCTATCCCTGAAAGTAGGTTTTTGCAAACAAAGTTGAAAAGTCCACCATGAGCTGTTTGTTTGAAAAACGGGTGCAGATCACCCAGGCTTCCAGAGTCACATTGGTATGAGAGGGAAGTTAAATCCACACGTACATCCACGCCTTGGCTATGGAAGTCTGATCTCACCGGAGGGGGTGGTGGAAAGGGGGAGATGCTCTAATATGTGCCCAAATAATACCTATCCCCAGAAGAGGCTCCCCGTAGCATCTCTGAATGATTTCCTGCTCTGCCATTGCCGCTGCCTTCCTGTAAGCATCCCCTGGAAACGGGTGACACGCTCCTCCAACACTGACATTATCCAGACAGCTTGTTGTTCAGTCGTTAAGTTGTGTCCGACCCTTTGTGATCTCATGAACCACATCCCGCCAGGCCTTCCTGTCCTCCACTATCTTCCTGAGTTCGCTCATTTTCATGTTCGTTGCATCGGTGATGCTGTCTAACCATCTCATCCTTTACCTTCCCCTTCTCCTTTTGCCTTCAATCTTTCCCAGCATCAGAGTCTTCTCCAGAGAGTCCTCTCTTCGCATTAGGTGGCCAAAATATTTGAGCTTCAGCCTCAGTACCTGTCCTTCCAGGGAACAGTCAGGGTTGATTTCATTTAGGATTGACTGATTTGATCTCCTAGCAGTCCAAGGGACTCTTAGACATATTTACAAACCCAGCAGCCCATAGTGTTTCTATCAAAACTCTTATCTTGAGTACTGCGTACAGTCCTGGTTGCCACATCTCCAAAAGGATATAGTGGAAGTGGGAAATATGCGGAAGAGAGCCACCAAAACGATTAGCGGGCTGGGGCACCTCCCTTCTGAGGAAAGGTTACAGCCTTTGGGGCTGGGGGGGGGGCATGATTGACAGCACAATCTACTAAGTCCCATTATGTTCAATGGGGCTTACTCCCAGGAAAGTTAGCATAGGATTGCAGCCTGAGACATATAAAATGATCCATGGGATGGATAGAGGGATGCTCTTTTCCCTCTTGCACAAGACCAGGGGACAGACTTCTGCTAAAATTGAATGTCGGGAGAGTTAAGATTTCTTTACCCAGCATGAAATTAATCTGTGGAACTCCTTGCCACAGGATGTGATGATGGCACCTGACCTGGATGCCTTTCAATAGGGGTTGGACAGGTTTATGGAGAAAAAGTCCAACCTAGGTTACAAGCCATGATGGGGATAAGCAGCCTCCTGGTTTTAGGCTCTCTCTGAATGCCAGGCGATGACATTCACCGGTGGCATTCTGAATGGAAGGTGGCGGCAATGGCAACAGGATACAGGTTTCTTGTTGTCTTGTGTGCTCCCTCAGGCATCTGGTGGGACCACGTTGAGACACAGGTAGCTGGACTAGGCGGGCCCTTGGCCTGATCCAGCAGGGCTCTTCTTAGGTTCTTGCATTCACGAGCGGCATGCCTGCCAATGCATACACACAGACCCTCTGTCCCTATATCCTATTGTAACTACCATAAACAAAAGAATGAGTATCTGGAATAGCAGCATGTTCTACCTGGATTTCCCCGTCTCTGGTCACCTCCCCTTCCTTTGCTTGCTTGCTTCCGTTATCTAGATTGTAAGCCCTTTGGGGCAGAGCCTCATCTCCTGATTTCTTTGTAATCCATAATATACATGGATGGTTTATTATTAACTATTATTATTATTAATAATAATCTGTTGTTGTTGTTTATGAAGTAACAGCAGCAGCAAATCTTTCCTGGGTGGCAGCGTCCTGTTTGCAAAATAATGTAACCATAGAGAAAAAGAGGAACGGAACTCGTTGAGCTGTGGCAGGACATAGGAACCTACCTAATCCTCTTCCTAGCTAGCTTGCCAACTTTCTAGAGTAGGGAGCCAATGATGATAAGCTATCCTCCCGGGGTTGCCAACTGGCCTGGAAAACCATGACCCAGTCTGCTCCTGTGCCTTTCTCAGCACCTGGCTGGCTCTGGGGGCGTGTCCAGCGACTCATCCCTTGAAATTTACATTGTTTTCGAAAGCTTCATGAATCAATGATATAAAACTGGGCGGGCCTCATAGTAAACATGTGTTTTGTTCGGCAGCTTTTGATATGCTTCTTATTATTATTATTATTTTCCCTTCCTTGCCAAGGCTGGCTGGTCGCCGCGCCGCGATCTACAGTTCCGACCTGACAGGCTTCGCGGCAGCGGCGCCAAAGGCCCCGCCTCTTCCTTTCCTCCTGAGTGACAGTCTCGGAAGACTGCCCGGCGATGACGTCGCCTCGGAAGGGAGCGCCGCCGAAGTGCGCAGGCGCGTGCAGGATGGAAGTTCAGGATGGTCGTGCTGGAAGTTCAGCTCCGTTCTGCTGCCCCCCCCCCTCCCCGCCGACCTCGGCCTCTGGTTAAGTAGGAGTTCCGAATAGGCTCTCGCGTGCGGCAGCCTGTGGCGTCACCAGCTAGGACCACCGAGTGGGCGCTCGTGGTCGCCGGGTCTCTCAGACCAGCGGGTCGAGAGTTCGCGCCTCCGAGACGATGCTCCGGAGAGCGTCGCCGTAAATGCGGGGGGTCCTCCTCCGCCGCATTGCGTCGTAGAGGTTAACATCACAGTTGAGGACCCCAGTCGCGGGCTGCCGCCATTGTTTTGGTCGAAAAAGGTTGAAAAGTCCACCATGAGCCGTTTGTTTGAAAAACGGGTGCAAATCACCCAGGCTTCCAGAGTCACATTGGTATGAGAGGGAAGTTAAATCCGCACGTACATCCACGCCTTGGCTATGGAAGTCTGATCTCACCGGAGGAGGGGGGTGGAAAGGGGGAGCTGCTCTAATATGTGCCCAAATAATACCTATCCCCAGAAGAGGCTCCCCGTAGCATCTCTGAATGATTTCCTGCTCTGCCATTGCTGCCACCTTCCAATAAGCACCCCCTGGAAATGGGTGACACGCTCCTCCAACACTGACATTATCCCCGACAGCTTACATATTTACAAACCCAGCAGCCCTTAAGACTGATTCACACTACACTTTTCCAGTCGCGGATGCCCCTGCCCCAGCGCGCAGAGCTGGCCGGAAGTCCTCCTGTTGTCCCGCCTTCTTATGAAGGTGATTGGAGGTAGTTCTGATTGGCATGCAGCCACTCTCCCCCCTCTCAACCGATTGGTAGGCTGCAGTAGCTCCGCGAACCCGCCCAGCTCCGGAAAAGATGAGGGGAGACCATTTTTCCAGCTTCTGCCTTGCAGAGCTCGCAGCTGCTCCTCAAGCTTCCAAAATGCTGTCAAAGAGCTCCGCGCTACGCTCCGGAGATCCGTAACGCACCTGGATTCCTGTAGTGTGAATCAGGCTTTAGTGTTTCTATCAAAACTCTTATCCAGAGTACTGTGTACAGTTCTGGTTGCCACATCTCCAAAAGGATATAGTGGAAGTGGGAAAAATGCAGAAGAGAGCCACCAAAATGATTAGCGGGCTGGGGCACCTCCCTTCTGAGGAAAGGCTACAGCCTTTGGGGTTCAGGGGGGGACAGGATTGATAGCGCAATCCTATCCAACTTACACCATGGGTGTAATCAGCGGTACAGCAAGAACGGGAGGCCCCAGAGCGGAAAGGGGATTCAAATCCCCTTTGAATCCCCCTTTGGAGGGGATTTGAATCCCCTTTCCATTGTGGGGCTTCCCGTTCTCGCTGCACCGGTGATGTAAGTTCGATAGGATTGCACTGTGAGACATATAAAATGATCCATGGGATGGATAGAGTGATGTTCTTTTCCCTCTTGCACAACACCAGAACAAGGGGGCAGACATCTGCTAAAATTGAATGGCGGGAGAGTTAGATTTCTTTACCCAGCATGGAATTAATCTGTGGAACTCCTTGCCACAGGATGTGATGATGGCACCTGGCCTGGATGCCTTTCAATGGGGGGGGGGAGGGTTGGACAGGTTTATGGAGAAGAAGTCCATCACAGGTTACAAGGCATGGCATGGCATGGCATTTGTCTTCTGGGGACTTCTGGGCACAATCCTAGTAATGCCCTTTCATGCGTGTTGCAACTTTGACATTTTATATGCCCTATGCGCAAAAGTGTGTTTGATGTCAGTTACTGGGAGTTCAGAGTTGAGGTCACTAGCAGACCCTGCGAAAGCACATCTACAAAGCAGCCTTCATAATTCAGGCAAGCAGGGCAGATGTTGCCAGCTGGCTCACACACAGGAGCCAAGCTGAATTTTATGGAGAAAAGATGAGCAAGAAACGGCGCCTATAAGAAATTCGCATCTAGGAAAAAAGTGTTGGATTGTTACATTATCCTGAAATGCTGTGTGGTGAATTTGCTGCTGACCTGTTTCCAGATCAGAATGACCTTTAAGAACCACCAAGCTGCATTAAAATACAGCTGAGAAATGAATGTGACAGCTCCAAGGAGAGAAACGCTATTTATTTACACTAGAAAGTTCATTCCGATCCTGAGATGGCTCTCAGGGCCAGGTGCCTCGTCCTCCTTGCACTGCTAGCTACACCTCCATTCAAAGGAAAGAGGAGCCTGTCCCAACCACCTGGGCCAGTATGCTGTTCCTCCTGCTTCAAGGATGGGATGGGCTCACTGGGAACATCCCTAGTCTGGGATTCTTTCACAGGTCTAATAAGCAGTACTGGTCATTTTGCCAAGTGGGGAATATGGCAGGAGATGAACTGTGGTTTCTTCAGCCGGCTCTTCCCTATTTGCCACACTGGAGCTCCTTCAAACTCGTTGTGTATCTATGAATATTTGGTATTGGAAATTTTTTTCCATAAGAGAGTCTTGAGGCTGTTGAGCACAAGCGAATGATGCACTTCCATTTGGCTGGCCAAGCCGCTGAGGGTGATGCATGTTTTCAGCTGCTTCTGCAGCTCCTCTTTCAAGTCGCTCGGGGCACCGTGGAGCAAGTACTCCTGTAGAAGCCCGCACACCTTCGCCAGGTTGGGCTGGACAATGTCGCTCTTGCACTGCTTCATCAACTTGTCACACGGGGCCACGCAGTCCTTCCCGTAGGTGCAGTCCACGTTCTGCTCACAGTGGCGGCCCTTGAGGAAACCCCGGATAGTCATCTCTGTTGCCACCTTTCTCAGGTCAACCATCTTGAAGTCGAACTTGTCGTTGTAGCCCACATTCTTGAAGCCAGTCTCACAGATGTAGAAGTTTCCATATGTCCCGTGGAATATCTCCTCCACAAATTCCAAAAGGCCAATGGCAATTTTGGCTCGCCGTGGCCACGCTGGGGAGCACCACTGGTGGATGACCCTGTGGATGGCGGAAGGCAACAGCGGCTGTAGAAACCGAGGGGCGTCCATGGTGTAGAGGGAGGTGTGGGGAATCTTCTCAGTGATGTACAGATCCCCACAGTGCCCCAGCAGTTTGGAGGTGTGTTCTTTCTCGTGCAACGACAGCGTTAAGAGAAAGTCATTTAGCTGGAGCAGGGCCCAAATGGATTTTGCCTCAGCTAGAGACAATTTCCCATCTCGACTGACATCTGCCATAGCAATGATTTTGTTCACTAAGTTAGCAAGGGAAGTCTGGTCTCCAAGATTGGACTGCAAGAAAAACAAAGCAAAGAAACCTTATCAGTGCTCTCTGGCTCCAACTCTCAAGCAGCTTGAGACCTCCTGACGACTCCTGACAGCATTGCAAGTGCTTCCCACCCTACTATACCTGGCAGTACACCAAATGTCCCATGGATTTGAAAAAGAGGAAATGAACAGAGTGGAAGAGGAAGAGACACTCTAGCCCACCACTCTCCTTTCCCTCACACTTTCCCTTCTGTTCTCTTCCTTTTCTGATCTAGGGAGCAGAATGAGAACTGGAGGTGGGTACGCTGACAGGCATTCACTAATCCACTGCTCCAGATGGCTGCCTCAGTTGGCCACAACCACAGCAGCAAAGGAGGTTTTGACATGTGAACGTGCCATCACAGATCACTCAACATCAACAGAACTTTCATATTGCCTGAGTTTTGCAGTTGCATCAATTCACTCTTTGGGCTGCAAATCATCAAGTGGTCTAAACCAGGGGCTCTCAACATTTTACCTTCCGTGTAACACCTCCAGCACCTCTCTCCCACCGTGCTTTCTCCAGACTAAAAGTGCCAATGACATCATCGACAAGGGGGCAAGGTCAAAAGGGAGGGCCTTTCTCGACCCTGGAAACCTGCGCACCCGATCTCTGCAGAGCTCGAGGCGCTAGTTCTGAGGTGGGGTGGGCTCCCTGGCGGTCACCATCTTGGCGGCCAGGGACCCACGTACTATCAGCTGGCGGCCCATGTACCACTAGTGGTATGTGTACCACCAGTTGAGAACCCCTGGTCTAAACACGTGTGACCCAGTCCTCTTTGCTAGACACCACAACTGGTTACCGCTTCCCAACATGTTCAGAGCTGATGCCCTAGAGACCTCCACAAATCCACTGACTTTCAAGAAGCTCAGGAGCATTTCCCGGAATTCGTCCATTGACGTTCCCCTTGTTGGCTTGTCAAAGAGAACGATGTCTCTCCTGGGAGCCGAATCTGGGTTGCCGTCGGCTTTGAAGGTCTCTTCGATGCCGCACTTGATAATCACCTCTTTTTCCTTCCAGAGGCCACTGTATACCTGGACAAAGTGACAAGAAATGTGATCCAAGAGGGGCCGGATTCCCTTGTGATGTGCTACTGTACTTGGTTCTCAATTTCTTGCCCATCCTCCCTACCTCCTTCCCAGGCCTGGCCTCTCACCCAGCACCTCGGTCTCTTCTGCAGCACCAGTCCCACAACATCACACTGTTCCTCATCACTCTTCACCCTTTTCAACTTCCCTGACAGAACCAGCTTTTCTTGCTAGCGTTTCTAAGGCCAACAGCAGGTTCACCATCAGATCAGCATCTTGCTCAGCCTACCTGATGGGTGGGAGAGGATGACAGGCATTGCTGGAACACCAGTGTGTGCTCCTCACACAGGTCTTTACACGTGGAGCCTGAGATGATTCCTTTGTTGTACTGATCACACTAAGAGGGAGGGGAGAAAGAGAGAGGAAGCAAACCCATTAATAAGATTAGAAGGTTCACGGACTGGAGTCACATTCATTTATTCTCCCCCCCCCCCTCCGCTTCCAGAGCTGCCATTCCACATGCCAGAGAACTGGTTGCTTCGCTGCAGGGAGTCAGCCTGGTGAAAACCTGGAAATAGTATCATGGACAGTCCAACCATGGGGCAGTTGGGGGCAGCTGCCTCAGGTAACCAATTCTGGGTCCTTTAAGGCAAGACACACCAGTTTTTAATGTCTTGGTAGGAAACCGTGATAAAATCATAGATGCTATGTTTGTAGGTTCATTAGAATACGCAAAAAAAAAAATCCACAGTGCAAAGCAGGGCAATGCCTTTAGTAGGACCAGCCCAAAAGTAACAGTATATCAAGCAACAAGCTTTAACATTTAATCTGACAGGCCTCTTCATCGGGCAGATGGTCAGCAAAAGGATGGGAGAAAAGGGGGAAAGGTGTGTTGTAGGAGCTTCAACAGTCTTGTAAAAAGCTTGCAAAACCTAATGGAGGCGTTCAGGAGTTTTCTTTACCAGCAGTCCTACATTGTCCTATGTTTTCTATTCACACACAAAAGCTACAACCTGTGCCTCTGTATACCTTACAACCCTGGCTTTTAACATGCAGGATGGAAGCCAGCCGATAAGGAGCACAAAGACCCTTGAAAGGGGGGACACAAAGAGAGAAAGAGAATTCAGCGGTGCAACTGCAGGCTGATCTGCAAAGAATGCTCCTGGAATGCTAGTTACTACAGTTCTGGTCACCACTTCTCAAAAAGGATATTGAGCAGTCAGAAAAGGTGCAAAAAGGGGGCAACCTAATCAGGGGCTGGAACACCTTCCCTAAGAGGAAAAGCTACATTTGAGATATTTTAGTTCAGAAAAAAGATGACTAAAGGGGGGAGGTGCATGGTTGAGATTTGTAAAATGCATGGTGTGGAGAGATTGGAAAGATAAGTTTTTCTCCTCTCTGATGCTCTAGCTCAGTCAGACGTTCTGAACCCTTGGAGTATACGGACTGGCTGGCGGGGGTACACATCAGCCTCTCCTTTATCAGCTGCTATGATCAGCAGCTGATCGTCGGGCTTGGGGGGGGTCTATTATTTACTTCGACCAACCCGGGAACTTTGCCGAACTGAGGTGCTGATCCGAGCAGCTGGTGACCCTCCTTCCATGCTGCAGCCCTGGAAAAAAACCTCGAGGGGTGGGGGGAGATGGAGTTGATGGAGCAGAGGGAACTGCAGAGGGACAGGAGCAGCACAGGAACAGCACAGGCGGCCACCCTGGGAAGAACCCGTCCCCCAGACCCAGCTGATGCGCTTCCGGCTGGCGGCCTGGGTCGGGCTGCCGCCGCTCCGTCAGGCTGCCGCAACACGCCTGCTCGTCTGGCCAGCGCTGGGAGGCTCGTCCGGGTGGACATGAATGGCAAGGCGCTTGCCGAGGCGCCAACGCGACCCAGGCTGGCCGCAGCAGCTGAGCCTGCGGGGTGAACGAGCCTCCCTCCCAGTGCCGGCCAGCTGAGCAGGCAGGAGTTGCAGCAGTCCGACGGAGACAGAGGGGCACCCGCCGCACCTCCCCACTAGCCGACAGACAGAGATCGGCGAGCTCCCTGCCCCCCCCCCCCCCCACTGGTTGGGACGGAGCAGCGGCAGCCTGATGCGAACGGCAACGTTCCCGCCTAGGCAGCAACGCAATCCAGACTGGCAGCTGAATCTGGGAGGCGGCAGGTTCTTCCCAGAGCAGCCGCTAGATGTGACGCGGGCCGGCCTCAAGCACGTCGGGCAACAACAACCCAGGTACAAGGCCAGTGGGGGCAGAGAGGGGGGGGGGGGAAAGAGGAGACAACCCAGGTTGCATTGTGGCGAGTTGTATAATTATAATTATTTTATTATTATACAATAATAATAATTTTAAAAAAATATTATCCTGAAACCATTCCCCCACCCCTCCTTGGAAAAAATGTCTTCCACGAAACCAGTCCCTAGTGCCAAAAAGGTTTGGGACAGCTGCAGTAGAGCTCTAGGCTTTGAATCATCCCCCCCCCCCCCCACACACACACACAATCCCTGGTGAACCGCTGGACATAAGCCACAGTCATCTTCAGATGTTCCTCGAAAGGAACATCGACTTAAAACATTCGCGTTTAATTTATTAAAATTAAATTAAAAATTTAATCACTGAATTGATCGGATTGTGTAAATAATTAATAACTAATTAAATGGATTTATATCATTACTAATTAGTTATTAATTAATCAATCACATACTCCAATTAATTAGCTAATTTAATTTTCCTGCAGAGGGTGCTTCAGAAAATTGGACCATGACAGGGGTACACCTGGCGACAAAGGTTGTGAACCTCTGCTCTAGCTTACCCCTCGTCTCCTCCACATTTTCTTTTCTGCTCCATACCCCTCTTTTCCATTCCAGGGAGTGGGAGGAACAGAGGTTGGTGCATCACCAGGTAAGGAGGAGGAGCACTTGGCATGCTGCCTTGGGGGCTGGAAGGTCTTGAGTGACCATTGGGAAATTGATGGACCATTGGTCTGATCCAGCACAGTCCTTCTTTATGTCCTTATAGAGATGTGCACATACAGCACTGTTGCAAAGAGGCAGAAGGGCTATTACTTCTTGTGGGTATGGGGATAAACATGACACTTATTCCCAAGCATTCAAAGCAATTCACATACATTATCTCAGTGATGCGTACAACAGTCCTGTAAGGTAAGCCAGTATCATTATCTTCAAATTGCAGATGGGGGGCTGAGGGTAGTTTGCCCAAAGCTGCCTTGTGAGTCTGTGGCAGATGCAAGATGTGAACTGAGGACTCTCTGATTTATGGCCAATTCTCTTAAGCGGTCTCTGTGCTACACTCTGCTATGCTCCCTTAGCGCTCATGGCCAAGTGATTGCTCCTCGACACAGAGACATTCTCCCAATCACTGCGTGACTGTTTTGACCCCTGAGCACAGAAACATCCCTAACAGCGCAATCCTAACCAACTTTCCAGCACTAGTGGATTACTCCAATTACCTCTGGAAAGTTGAGTAGGATTGGGCTGTTAATCTTGTGGTAACACCTTCCACACCCCTGATGTGAGGAAGAACTTGTTAGTGTGGCTGAAGCTGTGTTCAGTAATTGACTATGTGGAGCTGGCACCTAAGTGTGTGTGTGTGTGTGTGTGTGTGTGTGTGTGTGTGTGAGAGAGAGAGAGAGAGAGAGAGAGAGAGAGACTCATCCGCAGGTGAGGTACGTTGTCCCCTCCCACTCCCAGAGACAAGCTGGCTGCTTTTATTGGTACAAGTGTGACTTTATTGGAAAAGGGTCATGGTGGTCTTTTCAGGTGAGGGAACATTTGTTCCCTTACCTCGGGGCTGCATTGCAGCTGCACTGACACTGGAATGTTGGTTAGGATTGTGCTGTAAGAGGCATTAACAGAGCTAGAACTATACACAAATGAAACATCAGAGAGCAAAGAAATGATAGAACTGCAACGTCTGTGAGAATGTTTGGCTTTGGTGGTGCTGCCGGGAGCAGTAAATTCAGGCAAGCCCATTGAGGATCATAACTGGAATCGTAATTTCAAATTAAGACTCTGATAATTAATCCCTAACCTGCTTGATTGGATCTCTCGGCACCTCTAACTGTGGCAGATGCTCCATGCAAACTGGCAGCATGAATCTCAGCAGCTCGGCTCCCTTCCAGCCATTTCTTTCAGCCGGTGTTCATCTCCATGGCACATCTGTGGCAGCCCACGTTTCTCAGCACTGTGCCAGGGCTGTTTGACTTGTTGGCAACTTTTTTAGCAATACAAAACATCCAAATTAATTACACGAGGCAGCTGAGGCCAGTGGAGGTTAATGCCCCTGGGCAAATAGATGGAAACCAGCTGGTAGCAGTTGGGTGAGTGGCTGGAAGCTCCATCACTGACGTGGGCTGTTAGTCCCCAGCTGCAACCGTCAGGCTTTTGCTGAGAGGGAAGAGGCTGAAGGGAAGTTGGACTTCAGGAAGCTCAGCAAAAAGGCCAATGGCTGTTTCAAGGGAGAGTCTGGAGAATTCCACTTCTGTTTTCCTTTCTAAAGGTGCTTTAGAGTTCTCTGAACATCAGAGATGGCTGTGTAGACGGGCAGGCGGGATGAGAAGGGGCACTGCGTTTCTTTCACTTTTGGGATTCTGCTTTTAGTGAAGAACAACAAAGCCTCTTAGAAAAAAGTAGTTTAGAAATACATAAACAGAGTAGGTATAAGATTTTAAAAAAGCAGCAATTAAATAAAACTAACAGCATCCCATAGAACCAGATGCTTCTCAGAAGAAAAAAACTGCTTAAGCAAGCTGAGTAGGGCAGACTCGTAACTGGCCCACATTTCTGCTCAGCACACCTCAGCAGGAGCCAAACCACCTTATTTTGGACAGAGCAGCTGGTTTTCAGGCCTGGTTGATGAGCGAGTTGCCTTGAGGGCATCTGAACACTCTGCTGGAGAGGACCAACGGTTCACTGAGCCCAAAGTCCTGTTCACAGCAGCAATTAAGGCAGAGATAACTGTTCCTGTTTGTGCCCAGCACCGGGTATTCAAGGGTAGTCTGTTTCGGCACATGGAGGTTCCTTCTTTACCATCGTGGCTAACAACCACCGAGAGGCCTGGCCTGAATGGAAGTCTATAGCCCCTTTTTAAGAGACATGTAATCCAGGGCTGGCCCAAGACCTCCCAGCGCACTGTGAGGTGACGCACCAACTGCTGCCCCCCGTGGCCAGTGGCACATGAGCCACTGCCACTCCCCCTCCTTGTCCCACTTTCTGGATTTGAAAAGGAAAAGGAGAGAGTGCGCACAAGCACGTGCAGGGAGAGGAGAGCAGCACAGTGGGATATTAATGCGCCACCCATGCAAATGGCATTTTACAACAGAAGACAGGTCCGTTCCCCCCCCCCCCGAGGGGTTGGCAGTCTAAGACAGGGAAGGGAAGGGGTATGGGGGCAGCAGAATGAATGGGGGAAGACTGACTTCGGCTGAGTCGCAGAAGTGTATGGCTGGAAGCAATGCCAAAGTCTTCATGAAACAGGTGAGTTTTGAGGAGGGATGTGGAGGGCAAGGAGGAGAGGAGGGAGGCCTCCTGCTGCAGGTGACCTGAGAAGGAGCTCCAGGAAGGAGAGAAGGGCGGAGCTATCATGTGAGGGAGCAGACCTGAGGGTGATGTTGCTAGAGGAGCAACATCACAGGCAAGAGTATAGCGGGATAGAGTAGAGGGGTTGGGCAGGACGAGGCCATGGAGGACTTTGAAAGACAGACAGCTTGTGCTGGATCCAGGAGCAGTCAGGAAGCCAGTGCAGGTATTTAAGGAGGCTATGTTGTGATCAGAGCAACGAGAGAGAGAGAGATGATTTTGGCAGCAGAAGGATGGATGGAGGGGAGGAGGCTGAGATGAGACAATGGAAGAGCAGAGAGGAGAAGGTGGCAAGCGAACTGGTGTTTTCACCAAGGTGAAGGGACGTGTTTGTACAATATTATAGAGGAAGAAGCCGACTTGATTTGATGACAGCCTGGCTCTGGGGAACGAAGGAGGAAGAGACAGCCAAGGCTTCGAGCCTGCCCAACAGGGTGGGTAGTAACATTGTCAATGCAGAGGCAGAGGGGAGGAGGGTTTGCAGGCAAAAGACCAGAAGTTCTGTCTTGGACACATTGAGTTTGAGAAGACAGTGAGGCCCCCCAAGCAGAAATGTCTGACAGACACCCAGAGATGCAGAGTTGGATAGCAGGAGAACATTCTGGGGTAGGAGGGTGGATGGAGCTGTATGTCATCAACGTGCACTAAGATGGTGCCAAAAATAATGAGAGAGAGAATAACAACAGGGAACTGGGAACAGATCCCTCAGGGACCACAACACTCCAGCCTGCTACTCTCCAATTCCCTCCTCTGCACTTTCTTTTCCTCTTCAAGTCCAGGAGGCAGGAAGAGCGGCAGTAGGTAGGGGGAGATAGGAGCTCCATGCCAATCCACTGACTGACTGACTCAGCTGCCTCAGTGGCCTTACGGGTGGGTTGACCCTGATCTAAGGTAATCAGGACATGAGGACAAAATGAATGGCCTGAAGTGTGGCATGGTGACAGTAGCCATTGTATGTGTCCCAATGACTGGTAATCAGGGGTATACTGCACCTCAACGTGGAGGTTCCATTCTTTGCTATCATGTATAATAGCCATTGACAGACTTGTCATCCCTGAATTGGTCCAATCCTGTTCAAAAGCCACCTGAGCTAGTAAGAAGATAAACATGGAATGAATGACCTTGAGGTTGGTGTTGCTGTTTCTTCTTTCCCCACAGCGTGGCTCACTCACTTGAGTCATTTTGAGCTTACTTGCTCTGCAAGCAACTTTCCCAACTTGTAGTAGCTGCCTGGCCACTGTGCATGGCATTTGACAATGATCTTGCCTCAGGGCCACGAGCCTGTTTTAAGCTTATGAATCCATAATGGTGGTCGGACTGTGGTCCCAAACTCAGCCAGTAATAAACCATCTCTGTGCAAGGTAGGAGGGAGAAGCGCAGATGGGCAGAGTGGAGAGAGAGAAGAAAGCACTTTCACGTCTTGCCGTCTAAGCAAAATGCCCACTCCATGGCTCCTTGTTCCATATTGATCAGCTAAAAGAAATTTCTCCCAGAAGCCCAGCACATCCATCAGGCCAACTGAGGCAGTCGCCTCAAAGAATTGGCAAGAGCGCCTGCTTCTACCCATCCACTTTCACCGCTCCTCAGATTCAAAAATGAAGAAGGTGTGGAGGAAGTGGGGAGGAGATGACACAGAGAGTGGCGGGCTAGAGTATCTACAATTCACCACTCTCCTTTCCTCCACCCGTCCTTTTTCAAATCCAGGAAGTGGGAAAAGCAGGAGCTGTTGCAGCAACTGCAGTTGTTGCCCTGCCAGAGAAGGTGAAGAAGCATATGGCGTGCCAGCACAAGCCCTGGGAAGTCTTGGGCCAAACCAGAGGCCAGTTGGCACATGGGGGGAAACACCCAAGTTTGAGAGGCAGATGGAGCCTCCTAAATGATCTCTCAGGAGGAGAAGGAGAAGCTATTAAGACCAGACTGGGTGGGGAGATCAGTGAGCTAGGAATGTAGTCCAATAATTGATGTGGCACACTTCATCATTTTATAGCCTGTTCTCTTGTGTCTCCCAGGAGGCTCCTAAGTAGCCCCTAACAAGTCATTAGTTAATGGTGGAAAACCAGATGATGAGACTGGAATGCAGTCCCCCTCCCTCCCTCCCTCACCATATTAAAATGAAGAGCAGAATGAGTGGGGAAACTGTTTCCTCCCCCCTCCCCCTGGTAAATGTGGCAGCTGGATCTGTATCTTAATTAATCATGGATTGCACAGTAACCATGAACTTAATTAATAATGGATTGCACAGTAACCAAGATCAAAACCACTCCATGCTGGGTCTCTGCCTTGCTCATACCAGTCCACAAAACCCTGCTAGCCCACCATTGTTCTAACTTGCCTGCCCACATAAAGTTCTCGGAGTCATTTCTGGTGTAAAAACGGTGCAAGGCTGGGGAGGAGGAGAAGGAGGAGAACAAACTTCTGTAAAGCTTCCTTGCCTGGAGAACAAGCAAGCAGCTGTTTTTAAGCCGAGGCAGTATCTCATCTCGTGGAATTATTTCTGGAAATATTGATCACTACAGTCTAATATGAAGCTTTTCATACCCAGTTCAAAGCCAGATATCACAATCCCAGGTCTCACCTCAATCCCAGCAACACATCCTTCCCTATTTTCATCCTCTGAGACACCAGGGGTTGCTTGCTTATCTCAAGATCCTTGCAGTCCTTCGCAGGGCTGGCCCAATAACTGAGGCAGTGTGCCCAAGTGCCACTGCCCTTCCTTGTGTGGTGTGTTGCTGCAACAGATGGTTGCCCCTTACCTGGCAGCACACCAGCTGCCACCTCCGCCACGCCTCCCACTCCCTGGATTTGAAAAGGAAGACAGTAACAGTGTGGACCTCGGTCATTCGGGAGGGCTGGGCCAGGGCAAACGGGTTTAAATTGCAACAAGGGAGGTTCTGATTAAACTTTAGGAAGAACCTCCTGACAGTATGAACTGTTTGGCAGTGGAACAGTCTGTCTTGGAAGGTGGTCAACTCTCCATCATTGAAGGTCTTTAAGCAGAGGCTGGAGAGCCATCTATCGGGGATATTGTAGTTGTGGATAGCCTGTGTTGTCTGGGGGTTAGACTTGATCTTGTAAGTCCCTTCCAACTCTGTGATTCTATGTTTGTTGGAAGAGGAAGTGTGGGGGAGAAGAAAATTTCTGATGCTCTAGCCCCCTACTATATTCTCCTCCAGACTTCCTCTTTTGCTCCAGTCCCCTCTTCCTTTGCAGTCCCTTGGACTGCTAGGAGATCAAATCGGTCAATCCTAACTGAAATCAACCCTGACTGTTCCCTGGAAGGACAGGTACTGAGGCTGAAACTCAAATATTTTGGCCACCTAATGCGAAGAGAGGACTCTCTGGAGAAGACTCTGATGCTGGGAAAAATTGAAGGCAAAAGGAGAAGGGGAAGGCAAAGGATGAGATGGTTAGACAGCATCACCGATGCAACGAACATGAAAATGAGCGAACTCAGGAAGATATTGGAGGACAGGAAGGCCTGGCGGGATATGGTTCATGGGATCACGAAGGGTCGGACACGACTTAACGACTGAACAACAACAACCTCTTCCTTTTCCAATCTAGGAAGTGGGAAGAGATATGGCAGACAGAGGGTATCCCCCATTAATCTGCCACCTGAGATGACTGCCTCGACCAGCCTCAGGGGCAGAGGAAACTGCCCTTTTGCCCCCCCCACACACACAGAACCCACCCAACACCAAGATCTCCATTTCTGGAACATTCGCAAACCTGGAAGAGGCAGAAGAGAGAGAGACAGACTCACAATGATCACTTGGCAGACGTGTCCTCTGCACAGTTCCGAGTAGGATGAGTAATGCATGTAGACCACCCAGCTGCCCACAAAAATGCCTAGCCAGGCCAGGAAGAGGTACTTCACCTTGACGCCAGGAACGCGGCTCTGGAGGAAAGGAAAGTGAGAGAAGCTAAACAGAGGGGTGGGGGGAGGGGAAGCATCACTGTGTTGAAGTGCTGTGTGGACCACCTCCCTCACTCCAGAAACCCACTTTTGCATCTCTGGAGTCACCTGGTAACTGCCGTGGAATCGACTGCGGAGACCAAGCTTCCAGCAACCAGGCAGACAGCACCATCTCCCCAGACTGGCAGCAGAAACACAGCCAGGGAATGAACCAGGGGCTGCCAGGCAGGAATTGTACCCCCTGATAAAATTCCTCTGAGTGGCCCTGCTGTGGAGCCATGGGGGTCTCCCCAGTTTAGGGGGGCTGCCCTCCAAGGTGGCTGGGAAGTTAAAAGCTACAGCTCAGCCGCCGGTAACAAAATCAGCGGCCCACCTCCTTGGAAGAGAACAATACATCCATGTTTCTGCAGCCCCCAAATTACAGAACAGACTCCCCAAGGAAATCCAGCAGCCATGAGGCTGGATGTTGAAAATGTTTTTTTCAAGAAAGCAAGTCCAGAAACCAATAGATCTAGCTGCCAACTGGAAGATTTGATTTCCAGTTTATAATCTGTGGCTTCTTACTGGGCTGGCAAATGAAAAGCAAAGTGTATCAGAGTCATACGGGTCCACCACAACACAATGCAAAATGACAGCACTTTGGGAAAAATAGCCGCCCCTTCACCTCACATAGTCAGGGGTTGTCTTACCAGCTCCTGGCCCAGCCAACATGCATTTTGGGAAGAGGCCCAGGAGACATTTGAGCTTTCCCTGGCAACTAGCCACACCTCCTTAAGGAAGGCTGACACATTTTCAAGGAGGACAATAGCTCAGAATGGATAGAATTGCAGGTGGAGGAAAGAACTGAGAAAAACATCTCCAGGAGGTACAAAGCTCAACAGTCAGCTCTGGGACACTACGGACCCTGTTTGCTACTCAGACAAGACTCGGGGATCCGGCCAGCCCAGCCATGAATGGCAGAGAAGCAGCAGAGAACTCTCCTTCAGCAGCCTTTCCCATCCCCAGCATCTTGGTGCTGGGTATCCATTTCAAGCACAGCGCCTTTGTGCCAAAAGAGAACAAACTCAGTGGCCACACAGGCCTCTCTCTCTCTCTCTCTCTCTCTCTCTCTCTCTCTCTCTCTCTCTCTCTCTCTCTCTCTCTCTCTCGTCACCATCATCATCACAAGGCACATTTACCTCTCCGTCCATTTCAGTGTGGCAGTTTGACAACATAATGACACCACAGAGAGCTAATGGGAGATGGTTTTGCTCAGAGGATTGTTTAAAGGGCACGGAAGAGGCTACAGAGAAGATGACTGTTTTGGAGGACCAGGCTAGAACAGCAACGTTTGATCCAGCAGCCTGTCCTGGCTCCCCCCACCAGTCGCCTGCTTCTGCTCTCTGGAGGATCAGGAGGATTCCAGTTATGTAATGCAAAGCCAGCAAATGCGGAGCGGCCACAAGGCTTTTGCTCCCTCGCCTCGTTCTGTGAGGGGGAGAATTGCTTGGTGATCAGAACAGCCTGAAAAATGTTTCAACTTGCCTAACACTGGCATCAATTATTATTTTTAAACAAGTCCAGTTGTTTTATCGTCTCTTTCTAACTCTGTGTGTGTGTCTGTGTCTGTGTCTGTCTTAAAACTTTCAGTTTGGTCAAGATTTTGTGTGGATATACACCTTACTGCATGGAGGATCTGCCTGAGCTCTTCTTGCCTATGATGAAAGAGGAGAGCCAGTGTTGTCAAGCCCTGAATGTGCCTGGCATGTGCCAAAGCATTGACAAGCACCACAGAGGGGATGCAGGGCAGGAGCAGGGAGGGGAGGGGAGGCAAGCAAATGTTCTGCAGGGCTTCATTTGTGCCCAGATGACACCCCAAGCATCTATTTTCATTGTCAGGGCTTAGTCCTGAAACATATGAAGAAAGTGACCCTGAATAAGTGCAGAATGCATCTTTGTTTTATTGAGGAATATTTATATGCTGCTTTTAACAACGACATTCTCAAAGGGATTGACGGAGCAGAAATAATGAGAAGATGGCTCTGTGTTTCAAAAGGGCTCACTGTTTTGTGCACAACATTTTAAGAAGGACAGAGCCTTCTAAGAGGAATGGTTAAAAGAGCTCGGTATGTTTAGCCTGAAGAAGAGAAGACTAAGGGGAGATATGAGAGCTGACTTCAAGCACCTAAATGGGTGTCATGCTATAAAGGGGGAGAAATTGCTCTCTGTGGCTCCTGAGTGCAGGACTAGAACCAAGGGGTTGAAACTACAGGAAAGGAGATTTAGGCTGGACAAAAAGAATTATCATCTCACTGTAAGAGCTGTCTGGCACTGGAACAGTCTGCCTTGTGCAGTTCCCTCTCTCTCTCTCTCTCTCTCTCTCTCTCTCTCTCTCTCTCTCTCTCTCTCTCAGAACTGAGCAGGGGGTTGGACTAGATGGCCTCCAAGGTACCTTCCAACCCTCATGTTCTATAAAGAACATGCTAAAAAGAAACACACTGGAGACGGCAGCAACAACGACTGTGGGGATGCTCTGTGCTGGCTGAATAGGGAAAGCTGTTCTCCACTTGGACACGGTGCCTCTGTGGCCACTCACTGTTAAATAACTACAAAGAGATTCCATGCACCAAGGGCTTTGACATCAGTTTGAGTCCTAGCAATTTTTTCCCCTGGGAGTTACGTACTAGAATTTTGCAACTCCAGTAATACTTCTGCAAACAAATTGGTGTAACCCCCCCCCCAAGTCAAACGGCGGAACCAAGTCCTCCTCAACTGGGACTGTGGTTAAAGATTCTAAGCGAAAAGGCCATGTCAGAGGGACAGAAGGATGATCACAAGTCAGTTATGTTGTAAGAAAGCCTCAGTGCTGGGACAAAGGTGAAATGCTGATGTGAGAAGGAACTATCGATTCATGATTAAAATGGGCCCCAAATGAAAGGTGAATTTGTGTTTTTATTCATAGGTGCGAAGGGGCTTCAGACAGGTTGGGGGAGGGGGCTCTTCTGGCTGGGTCAGACTCTTCTGGCTGAGTCACTGGAGGTGTGAGTGTCTGTCTGGCCTGGCCACCTACCCTTTACTGAGCCAGCCTCCTCATTGGGCTGTGACAGTGAGCTTACATAGAGTGGGGTTTTCCCTGAGGACCGCCCCTTCTGGCCTGCTGGCCTCCACCTGAGAGCACCCCAGAATGCTCCGTGGCAGGCATGCCAGCAGCAACCTTGCTTGGGCTGGCCAGTGGCCTGCACTCCTCCCTGGCCAGGAGTCCAGGGGCCGTGGGGAGCCTGGCAGCCATGTAGCCTGGCAGCCCCAGAGTATCCATACAGCTCGCTGCCCTAGGTTAAAATTGTTAATATTTTGCAAAAAAAAATATTAAAAAGACAGAATGGTCACAGACATTAAAGCAAAAACTCTGCAGGTCAGAAGTTCTACAACAACGCTTTTATGGGTTGCTTAAAATTCATAAGGCCACTCCACTCCGTCCCATTGTGAGTATCATAGATTCTCCCACACATGTGGTGGCTAAGCATTTAGCATCACTACTGCAAGTACACGTGGGGAAGACAGCAACATATATTAAGGACTTTTTCCATTTCGTGGACAAACTGAAAGAATGGCATGTAACACCCAAATCCATACTAGTGAGCTTCAATGTGAAATCCTTATTCACTAAAGTGCCAATCAAAGAAGCCCTCTAATTGCAGAATTATTTCCTAAGGAGGTGGTAGATTTATTTCAACATTGCCTTACGTCGACTTACTTTGTATGGGAAGGGACCTTTTTTGAGCAAACTGATGGAGTGGCTATGGGTAGCCCATTGAGCCCAGTTGTGGTCAATCTATATATGGAGAAGTTCGAAAGCATTGCTATAAGTACAGCTGAATATAAACCGTACACATGGATAAGATATGTAGATGACATCATAATATGGGAGCAAGGTGAAGATGAACCTAATAAGTTTTTTCAGCATGTCAACAGTATACACCAGGTGATTCATTTCACCATGGAAAAGGAGAAACATGGAAAACTCCTATTTTTAGATGTTTTGGTAACCAAAAAAGAAGATATGATCTTGGGTCATCAGACATACAAAAAACCTGCACATATCGGAAGATATCTTAACAGCATGTCCAACCACCATCCGGGACAAAAAAGGGGTTTGATTAATACCCCTGGTTAATAGAGTAAAATGCATAGCTGAACCACAATTCTGGCAGCAAGAATTACATCAGTTAACTCTTACGCTACAGGGTAATGGGTACCCAAGACAGTTGATTGAAGGGGTCATAAGAAACAAACAAGGCAGCAGGATGCACGATAAAGAAAAAACTAAGTTCAAAGGATCAGCATATTACCGTATAGAACTGGTAAAGTATTGGAGAAAGTTAACATCATGCCCATTTTTAAACTCACGATTATGTTATTCAACAAATGTTATGACCGGTGAAAGATAAAAGAGACCCCTTGTCATCAGCAGGAGTATATAGGGTCCCTTGCTCTTGTGGGAAGGTGTATATTGGCATGACAGGAAGGAGTATCAACACAAGGATAATCGAACATAAGAGGTTTTGCAGACTAGGTCAAGAAGAGAAGTTGGCAACAGTTGAACATGCCATTAATCTGGAACATGCAACTGACTTTGCAAATACCAGAGCACTGGCCAGGGTAACGGATTACAAAACCAGAATATACAGGGAGGCCATAGAAATCGTAAAACATGTCCAGAATCTGAATAGAAAGGAGGAGACCCTAAATTTAAATACTGTAAGACATGGTTACCGGCATCAGAGGCGTCGCTCCAGTGGGGGCGGTACCGTAAGTCGCCCCTGGTCCTAGTCCCGTGTACCAAGCCAGCAGGAGGCAGCCCCCTCGCCATCGGAGCCATTCCATGCACAGAAAGCAGCAGGCAGGGAGTCTCTTGCCCGCTGCTTTCTCCGCACGGGAATGGCTCTGATGGCGAGGGGGCGGGGCCGCCTCCTGCCAGCTTGGTACACGGGACTAGGACCGGGCGCGACTTACGGTACCGCCCCCACCGGAGCGACGCCTCTGACCGGCATTGAAGAATGCTAAAACATGGAGGGTGAAAGGAGAAAGTGGAAACAGACGTATATGTCTTTAAGACACTAACAACTTAATATGATGGTAGTTATATAACTGATCCGGAAGATCAGAATGGAACTTCTGATGAAGCCTTACAAAGTATAAGGCGAAACGTCAAGTGATAAGACGTTTTTAATTACCACAGTCTCAAACCCGAAAACTGAGACGTGTTAAATATTTTGCATTTTTTTAAAAAAAAATCGCTTTATTTCATCACTTATCCACAAAAACAAACACCTCTAGTGATGAATGATGAGGTCCCATTGCAGATACACAAGCACTGTACAGACAGGGCGCAAAGGAGTCATGGAGAAAAGCTTCCCATCTGTTTCGACATTTGCCTTCCCTGTTCCTGCCACCACTCATGCAGCCAGTCCGAGGAGGAGGAGGAGCCCCACCTGAATGTTTGAACCAAAACAGGAATGGGTAGAGGGTTTGTTTGATGATTTCCCAGCTTGGACTCAGTCCAAACTAAAATGTGGGACCTGGGAAAGCTCAGTTGGTAAAACCAGAGGCGAAACAAGGGTGGAGCAAAGGCAAGTAGTTCTGCAAGATTCCGTTACACTGGAGTCAGCGGCCCCTCCCCCTTGCTGTTGGAGCCATTCCAGCAGCAACAGGGGAGTGTCCTGCGTGTTGCCTTTGCTGCCAGAATGGCTCCAACAGCAAGGGGGAGGGGCCGCTGACTCCAGTGTAACGGAGTCTTGCAAAACTACTTGTCTTCGCTCCACCCTTGTTTCGCCTCTGGGTAAAACCATAGCCTGAAGGCTTATGGACAAAGAATTCTGTTGAACACAAAGCTTGCTGGTTTTGCTTTGGTACTTTTGGTTGGTCTTAAGCGTTATCTGACCATCCATGAACTGTGAATTTGTCTTCTAAGGAACCAATGCCAGTCACACCAGATGCTTGGACTCCACTTTTGAGGGCATGAAATGCCCTCCTGCATTCAATAAGGCATCAGATGTGGTTCCAAATTACTGTCAGTCTAGTACCACTTCTCAGTTTTATCTCCACACTTGACAACTTTAAGTACACCTTTCAGAAGCTGATCTGTCTGCAGGAAAAGTCCTAAGCTCCGTCTTCAGAGTGTACAAGCTGCAGGTGGTAGGGGCTCTCTCTTCTCCTCCCCATTGCTGTTCTTTTTTTTTTTATCATGTGCTTGACAAAAAATTCTGTAGAAATTGAAAGCTCACAGTTTGTTTGCTTGTGTGTATTTGCTTTGTTACTTTTGGTTGGTCATAAAAAAAGCACTGCCTGACCTTGCACAGTGAATTTTATTTCCTGAATGTACCCTTTCCCTTTGTAGTCTTGCGCATGTTGGCTTATGATGAGAACAAAGTGTTATAAAATCAGTTTTAATCCAACACTGCAGTGTCAGACATGCCGACACCTAAATAGATTTGTCATAGATTCATCAGTACAGTCCAGTAGTGAAAAACTTTCATCCTCCAAATACCTTGTGAAACAGAGAGGTTTGGGGCTTTCTTTGCGAAGTCAGTCAACTCATGCTCTAGTGGAGAATCCAGGGGACACTCTTCTGCCTTGGGCAAGAGTGGGATGGGGTGGGCCTCTGTTAATTTGTTAATTGGAAGTGATAAAGGGAAACTTTTAAAAAATCGTTTTTTCTGGCAATCAGTGGCAGTCCGGTCTAGAATACTGCAGGCTATTTTGTAATCTCTTAAAACATCTCAGAAAGGCACCTATTCCTGATAGTTTAGTAACATGCACTAGTAGTCTGACTTCAGAAGAGAGGCTGCTGCCAGGACTGCTGGTCCATCTACAATGGTCTTTCTACAATGACTGGCAGCAGCGCTCCAGGGTTACCTGGAGGGTTCCCAGCCCTACCTGGAGGTGCTGCCAGGGACTGAACTCCATCATGCAAACCAGGTGCTCTGTGACTGAGCAAGAGGCCCCCTCAATTAATCTGCCTTGTAAGTGAATGATCAACTCAAAAAACCCTTTGACTGACAGTCCAAATTATAGCAATTCAGTGTGTTAGAGGAAGGGAAGGGACATGGGAGGGGGCGCAGAACAGCCCCTCAAACTGTTCAGTGGAAGTTGCAACCCGCTCTCTTCTGGTGCAAGCCTAGCCATGTTTACTCAAAAGTAAGTCTCACTGGATTCAGTGGGGCTTACTCAAGTACGTCTGTTTAGGACTGGAGCCTTGAAGGTACTTGCTGGGAAGACAGTGTCATTCCCAGAACCGGAAGTGGTGCCTTCCCCCAATTAATTACTCCAGAGCCCTTTTGCTATTTCCAAGCATCATTCCTCCTGGACAGTTCTTCACGGAGGAGATGCAAGATGTCCCTGGTAGCTGCAGAGCCTGTCTTGCAGCTTGTTTGGCAAACATGGTCACTGACAATCTCTGATGGCACTACACAGATGGGTGTATGATGTTGCTGAATCCTGACTCAGCTCCTTGGGCCATCCTCTCCTCATTATCAGTCATGACTGGCAGCAGCTACTCAAGGTTGGGATTGAACCTGGGATGTTCCGAATGCTACGTTGGTGCTCCTCTGAGCCACAGCCCCTCCCCAAAACTACAGTCACTCTATCCCCCTGGGCACGACTTGCCTGACATTTGCACCCAGGACCTCCCTAAGCCAGAATCATATCCCTAAACCAGCTAGCCAGATGAACAATGAGCCACACTGATGTGTGATTGTCCAGGTGATTGCCAACGTTTGCCAGGGTCTCTCTGAGTTTCTGGACTATCACACCGTTTTACAGGGATTCGTTAAAAAAGCAAAAGCAAAGGGAGCGTCCATTGGCAACACAGTACATGCTGATCCCATTTTCAGTTTTTTTTTCCAAAGCAGATCTCCTTTGTAGCACCCACAAAGGTGCATTTGCCAAGGCCTCTGCAGTTTTTCTAGTGCAGCAAAGACTAAAACCCCAAACTCGGAGATGGGGGAGCAGCTGCAATTGCAAATCTTTGCTGCACAGAGCAGTGTTTATTTTGCTGGGCTCTGTGGACACCCCCCCCCCCAATCCTTCACAGGGGGTTCCGCTCCCCGGCGCGCGCGCACGCACACACTCGCACTTTCGGTGTGCGATGACAATATTTGTCAGGGGAACCGGCAAGGCTGGCCTTGAAATCAGGGGCGCGCACGCACACACTCGCACTTTCGGTGTGCGATGACAATATTTGTCAGGGGAACCGGCAAGGCTGGCCTTGAAATCAAGTTGAAATTGACCCGAGTCTCGGATGCAAAGGAGAGCCGGGGGAGGGAAGCCGAGGATGCGGCGGGGGGGGGGCCGCGGGTGAGAGATCCCCCATCCCTCCGAGGGCCAAGAGCAGACGGCATCCTCTCCCAAGCGCAGCCCGCAAACCGCAGCGCCCCCCCCGCCCCCGCCCCCTCTCATTCCGCTCCTGCTCTCTGGCCGCCCCTCCCGCTTCTCAGCGAACCAGCCAGAGCGATCCAGGCGCCGTAGCAGCACCTGGACAGGACAGCCCCCACCCCACCCCACTGCGGGGAACGAGGTTTGCGAAGCATCTTCTTTTTCCCCGCTGCGCCCCCCTCTCACCTGCAGGCCCTTTGAAAGGGGGCAGAAGAGCACCAGCTGCACGAGCCTCCGCAGCCTCCTCATGCTGGGCTCCCGCTCCGCCCGCAGCAAGCCCCCCTCCGGCTGGGGGGAAGAGGAGGGGGCGATGGCTCTGGCGGCGCCGGGGAGAACCCCGGAGATAGGCTCGGGCCTCGGGGGGGCTCCTTGGGGCCAGGCCCCCTTCTCTCTCAGGGCTCTGGTTGGCGGCTGGGCTGCTGCTGCTGCTGCATCAGGAGACGGAGGAGACAAGAGGGAGGCGCGGGCGCTGCGTTCAAGCGCGCAGGGGGGCGGGCTGGGCAGCCTCCCGCCGCAGCCCCCAGGCGCCTCCTGAACCGGGCTCCCGGGGCTTTCAGCATCTGCCTCCGCATCCCTGTCCAACCGTCTCCGCTGCCGCTGCTTCCTCCTCCCCCCTCCCCGGTGGGGGGGGGGATGCCGGCTGCTGCTGCTGCTGCGCTCTAGCCGCCCTTAAAGGAGAAGCGACGCGTTTTGTGCCCGCCGATAGAAAAGCCAGGAAGGGATCTCCCACCACCGCCCCCTTTCCGGCCGCGCGGATGACTGCACGTCGCATCCCGCCTCTTCTCCCCCCCCCGCGACGGCGGCAGTGTTTCTGGCCAGGTGCAGAGTGCCTCTCCGTTGGGAGGTTCAGGAGCGTTCCCTGCTGACCAGGGCAGGCGGGTATGGCCGTGGCCGGCAGGCAGCGCAGCTCCTCTCCTGCCAAGGAACCCACAGGGTGTGTTGCCTGCTCTGCTCCTTCGCCCTCACCGGCTCCTCATTCCGAGACGCTGCAAAGCCCTAGGGAGGGGCTGTAGATGGGGGGAGGGGAGGCTGCTTCGCTTGCAGAGGATCCCAGAGGGTTCACTCAGTGGCAGCATCTCCAGGGCTGGGAACGGGAAAGACCCTCCTTTACTGGGAAAATGGGAGAACTGCTGCCAGTCAGTGAGGGCCATACTGAGCAAGACTGAAGAAGGCACCGAGTTCAGGATCCACCAGCAGCTTCCCCAGGTCTTGAAAGGCGGTGCGGGGCCTCCCCCGCGTTCTTTTGCCTGCCCATCCGGAAAGGCTGATGCTGGGGGACACCAAGCCGGGGCATTCCCAGCTGGGGCATCCATCCTCCCCAAGAGGCAGGCTGGGGAATTTTAGAAAGGTAGCAAGAAGTTCATTCCGCAGGTGTTGGATGTTTCCTCTCCGACGGACTCTTGTTGTCGCTTCCGTTCCGTGTTTAGTTCTCACTTCGTTCTCTGCTCTTCCTTGAGTTGTGCTCATTTTACTGGATATGATTATCTCTGAGCTTGAGGGCATTTGGATGGTTGGCAACTGCCTCGGCTTGGGGGCCGTTCTTCAAAGTCTGGCCTAGTAGAGGAAGGTCCAGTCACAAAGTCTGCCCGGTCTCTGCAGCTGAAGAGGGAACTCCCGGCTCTTGGGGCCTACCTTGCTCCAGGCCTGGCAACTTCTCGCATCTGGTTCTTAGCAAGACTCAGGAGCCCGTAGAGAGCAAGTCAGGAGGCTGAGAGAGCGAGAGCAGGCAGCTTCACACCTCAGGATACAGGCAAAGTACATGAGGCATCCCCACAGGACAGCTTTGCTTCATGAAACACTGCTGTAAAGACCAGTGTTTCTGGCAGCAATTGCGTAACATGCAGTGTCACACAAGTGTACATGCATGATGCATCTTGAAACAACTGTGCAGTGCCTGCCTGCAAAACATTTTTCCAAGGCTCCTAACTGAGGAGAAGCACCAGCCTCATCAGGAGACAAACTGAAAAATGTGCCAAGGGGCATGTGTTAATATCTATGCCCTTACCTTTCCTAAGTGCTGCCTGAAATAGAGCAAGTAGTTCCTGTTATGTTAGAGCAACAACCCTGTGCAAATATAACTCCTACTGAACACAGATTTAAAGGTAAATGTACCCCATGACAATTAAGTCCAGTTGTGTCCGACTCTAGGGTGTGGTGCTGGTGCTCATCCCCATTACGAAGCCAAAGAGCCAGAGCTGTTCGAAGACACTTCCGTGGTCATGTGGCCAGCATGACTCTTTTGGCTGGAACATGGAATGCTGTTTACCTTCCCTCAAGTGGCACCTATTTATCTACTCGCATTAACATGCTTTCGAACTGGTAGGTTGGCAGGAGAGTGGGCCGAGCGGCGAGTGCTCACCCCGTTGCGCAGATTGGAACTGTCACCTTTCGATTGATAGCTCATGGTTCAGCAGTTTAACCTGCTACATGCCCCTTGAACATAGACTTCTGAGTAAATATGCAGTGATCAAAATATGCCTTTTATATTTATCTGGGGTATTTTGGCTACCTAATGCGAAGAGAGGACTCTCTGGAGAAGACACTGATGCTGGGAAAGATTGAAGGCAAAAGGAGAAGGGGAAGGCAAAGGATGAGATGGTTAGACAGCATCACCGATGCAACGAACATGAAAATGAGCGAACTCAGGAAGATAGTGGAGGACAGGAAGGCCTGGCGGGATGTGGTTCATGGGATCATGAAGGGTCGGACACGACTTAACGACTGAACAACAATAATTTTATAAATTCCATTTTCAATTTTTATACATTTGTTCTACACTATAACAACCCACTCATAGAATCATAGAATGTCTGAGGTGGGTGATACCTTGGAGGTCATCTAGTCCAACCCCCCTGCTCAGTGTATACAACTGCTACAGCATCCCTGACAGGTGGCCATCCAGCCTCTGCTTGAAAACCTCCAATGAGGGGGAGCCCACAGCTGCTCAAGGCATGGTGTTCCAGTGCTGAGCATGACTTACAGTGAGGAAATGCTTCCTCGTGTCCAGCCTAAATCCCCTTCCCTGTAGTTTCAACCCACTGGTTCTAGGCCTGTTCTCAAGAGCCACGGAAAGCAAGTCCTCCTCTCCTTCTGCGTGACAGCCCTTCAGGTGTCTGAAGATGGCTATCAAATCTCCCCTTAGTCTTCTCTTTGTCAGGCTAATCATACCTACAGTAGTTCCTTTAACTGATCCTCATAAGACTTGGTTTCCAGGCCCCCACCATCCTTGTTGCTCTCATCTGAATCTTATCATGTTCAACTTATGATCCAACTTATCAATGTTCTTGTAAAAATGGGGTGCCAAAACTGGATGCAGGATTCCAAATGAGGTCTGTAGTGTAGAGTGGAATTATTCCCGTGATCTGGACTCTTTGCACACCAAACGCCACTGTGCCCACACAGCCCTACCCACAAAGCACCCTGTACATCAGCTGCATGCTGCAGGTCAGCCCACCAGGGCAGCCAAACACAGCAGCGATGGCCTGCAGACCCCTGCCCAGAGCTTCCACAACCCATGTGCTTCATGTGGCCTTCATGTGCTGCATCAGCTGCCCGCTGCCACCCTCTATGCATGCCCCACAGGGCAGCCACGTCGACAGGCAATGGCTGGGCAGGCTGAGGCACATGGGCATGTGGCAGCAGGGGGAAACAGGAACCAACTCCAGATCCCCAGCTGGTGCAGCTGCCACCGCTGCTGCAGTAAACTCCGCAGGCACCTGGGCAGCCTGGGGCGGTCAAAGCGGGCACCAGGGCGGCTGGAGCAGACAAGACTGGGATGGGACAGAGATGCAATGGCCCTGGTCACCCCAGCAGGGGGCACTGCCCCCTCAAGTTACTCCACGAGGAGCAAAAAGTGGGGCTCCTCCTCCTTCCTGGCTGGTGTATCTTGTTGATAGGATTGGGCCTCAAATAAAGTACAGGTATGTATAATAAGTTTCAAAGTAGGAGTAAGTGACGGGAGAAGAAAATACTCTAGTGAAGAAATGTAAAGTTGTTTTTCTTTGTTTTGCATAGAGGGGTGTGGTTCTTGGGGTGTCACTGCTGCTGTTCTGACCAAGCAGGGCCTACAAAGCACGGACAGCCAGATGAGCTGGCTTTGGTTTGCCCAAGTCCTTGCAGCCAGGCAGTGTTTGCTGGCATTTGGAGGCTCGTCCAAGGGAGATGAGTGACATCTGGCCTGGGGGAAGCAGGCCGGGCAGGCAGCAGACCCCATCTGGACTGTGGTCATGTACTGCGCTGCAGACTCTTCCTACTCAGCATCTAAGAGGGGGCAACAAGGGCATTGAACAGCAGGGCTGCTCAGCTGGCTCGGTTGCTTCTGGAAGACCCCAGTGAGTCCTGTCCCGTCCATCCCCCCATTCCTTTTTGCAAAGTTGTTGCCCTCTTCTGGACTCAACATGGAATCCTAGAAATGAAAACACCTGGCGCAGTGGAGGGGGGCACTTACTTTCAGGAAACATTCAGGAGCCAAGCACCCTTGTTCCTTGCAGGCGAGAAGGCGCACAAGGGACTTGGCACTGCACAATGGATGGAGCCTTGGGAACAAGGGCAAGGGGAGGGGCTTCCTCTAAATAGGACACTGTGAGCCAACAGAGGGGGGACACTGCCAAAGGCAGGCAGGAAGTGGCCCGTCTCTGCGTGCACTCACGCACACACATGCACACACAACACAGAGGAGTGTGCAGAGTGTCCACATGACAGTCATGCACACTCTCACACAGAGAAATGCACCAGCAGCCAGATAGAAAGAGCTCCTGCTGTGTCCATGCAACAGAGTTGCACTCACAGAGTTGTGCACAGACAGAGCACGAGCATATGCTAGCTTAACCAGGGATGCAAGAACACAGCCCCCCCCCCCCCGCTCATCATGGAGCCAGCTTAAAAACTGGATCCAGTAACCAAGTTGCTAAAGGGGGAAGGAATCAGGCAGTTATAAGAAGCCTGTCCTGGGAGCATGCACAGAGTGCCTTTCCTTCACCATTACTTGCCAACAGGAGCATTACTCCACCACTCACTCCGGGAAGGTCTCCTAAGTCAGCGTCTCTTACTTCCAGTTAACCTTCAACTCCTCTCAAAGAAGGACTACCTGGAAGGAAGGTAATGGGGGGCGGAGGGGGTCAGTGAGAACAGGAGCCTCTTCTCATTGGTCCACTTTGGCTTCCGTCTCTCCCTCAGTTTGAGAAAATCATGTTGATTCCTCAGTTGTTTTGCAAAACACATTGCACCCTCTCAAGCAGGGCCAGCCCATCCAGAAGGCCAACTGAAGCAGTTGCCTCAGGTAGCCTATTGGTGGGGGCCCATTTCTGTCTGCCTCCACTGCTCCTCCTTCTCCCTGGATTGGAAAAGGAAGAGGGGGACAGAGAGGAAGAAGAAGTGTGGAGGAGAGGAGAGTGCTGAGCTAAGACATTGGAGTGTGGGAGGAGCAGAGGCTGGCACGTCAACGGGTAAGGCAAGGGGGGCAGCATTTGGCCTCAGGTGTCAGGAAGTCTTGGGCTGGCATTGCTCTCAGGGCTTAACTATCCACTGATGGGACCTCAAGGTTGACTGCAGAGTGATGAAAGGGTTGTTTCTTAACACACGCACGCACGCACGCACGCATGTATGTACGTACGTACGTACGTTTGGGCGCAGAGTATCAGGCAGGAAACTGCCCTTTTAAAATGAACACATACATTTTTAGAGTCAAACACTGGTCCCTAGGCAAGCAGAGATTTAATCTGAATGAGTGGGTCAAGGAACTTGTGATTCTGTACAAACAAAGAGAGGACTCTCTGGAGAAGACTCTGATGCTGGGAAAGATTGAAGGCAAAAGGAGAAGGGGAAGGGGAAGGGAACGAGATGGTTAGACAGCATCACCGATGCAACGAACATGAAAATGAGCGAACTCAGGAAGATAGTGGAGGACAGGAAGGCCTGGCGGGATGTGGTTCATGGGATCACGAAGGGTCGGACACGACTTAACGACTGAACAACAACAAACCAATACAGTGTTTGCATTTTGCCCTGGAGGGTGCCTCTTCTTCCTCCTCGCCTTCAAGTCACACACACAGAAGCAACGACCTTGCTGGATCACTGCCTAGAGGCAGCTGGCCCAGCAACTTGGTGTGTTTTCATTAACCTGCAGCTCACCAGTTGCTCTGGTATGAAGGAGGTTGCCTTGTCCTGTAGTTTGTTGCCAGGAACTGGGACTCTGCCTAAGGTATACTGCCTCTGGATGCAGAAGCTCCACATTTAGCGGTGCGGCTTCCAAATAGGGAATAATTAAAAACCTGTGTGTTGGTTGTAAGCTGGTGACATGGGCTGGCATGCCTGACGTGAGGGATCCAACCTCTTTCCTTATTCCTTCTTACCAGTTGCAGGAGAGCAATTGGGGAGAGTGCTGTTCCTTCATCTCCTGCTCGTGAGCTTCTCAGAGGTGCCCAGCTGGCCACTGCGGGACTCAAGGTGTGCCGCCTTTGGGCCTGATCCAGCATCAAGGCTCTTCCAATGTGCTAGAGAGGTCATCCAAGGTGGAAGACGTGAGCAAAATCTGCTGAGTTGACATTGGGAGCATAGGTGTGTCCTGAATTTGTGCCAGGCTCAGCCCTGATATCATCATCATCATCATCATCATTTCAGTGGACCCCCACTTTATTATGGTAGTCAATTCCGGAGACACCATTGTATTCACTAGCGTCACTAGAGGGGTGCGGGGGTTGTGGGCCACACCAGGTGACGTGCTGTGAGGGGGCAACACACTGCTGCTAAAACAAGCAGGCTTCCTTCCTTTGCTCACACAGGTGTGCAAGGCCAGGTACCATCGGCACTTCAACGGGGCCTGTGTTTTCAAACACAGACCCCGCTGAAGGCCTGATGGTGCCCAGCAGCCTCGTGCACTTGCGCGAACAGAGGAAGGCTCATGCAGATGCGCACACTGCAGCTGAGGAAAGGTTTCAGCCAGCTTTTCTGGCCGAGGCTCACCATTCCCTTCCTTGTCCGCCGCCGGCCTGAGGCCTTTCCTCAGCCGTGGCATGAGATGACTGAGGAAAGGCCCCAGGCCGGGAGACTCACCCTTCCCTGTGCAGCCTTCTGCCCACTTTGGGCCGAATTGCCAAACTTTGGGTTCTCGCAAGAACCAGAGGTGATGCGATTCAGTCCAAAGGCTGCCCACCTGGAAGTATTTGGCGGTGACATGAGTGATGACTTCTGGCTCTGCGCCAAATATTTCCAGCTCTGCCCCCGGGGACACACACACACACACACACACACACGGGTCCCCGCACTGGGTGCCAGAATGGTAAGTGACACCACTGAAACGCTGCAGTTGGCTGAGATGCTCCCAAAAGCTTGCATTCACATTGCTGATTGGCTTACCTATCACCCACAAGGTCCAACCAATTGTGAGCCCATTGTCAAGTGGATAACATTGTATAGTGAACCTTGTTTTACTAAGGAGAATTTCCAGGTTAGACATCCATCTTCCCACACAGATATGAGCTGTGGCATTTTAAAGATGCAAATTAAGCACTGCTATAAACTGGGATCGATCAGGTCCAAATGTTTCCAATGACTGGAAAAATAGTCTGGCTTTTGAGTTAAAACATTCTCCAGGAACGCCAAATATTTGCAGGTACTAAAGGAGCTGGAAATGGCTTCACATATGAGCAGACCTTCGACATGGATGATTTGTGGTTATTGCAGTGAAGAACATCTTGCTCCAAACATTATGAATGTAATGCATTATCAAGAACAATTAAACAATAAGACACAGAACATCGACACAGTTCCGAAAATAGTACAATATGTCTTTCCTGCAAGTCTATAAGAATAAACTATAGAAAATGGGATTTATACAGGACAACATTTTTTCAGTTCACCAAATTAGAGACCAATCCTATCCTTTCCCCCCCTCCGCTGGTGCAGCTGTGCCAAAACTGCATGCACTATATCCAAAGGGGTAGGGGGAGCAGATTGGAAGACTTCAGAGGCAAAAGGGGATTTAAATCCACTTACACCTCTGTAAGCCTCCCAACCTGCAATGGGTCTCCTTGGATCTGCACCAGCGAAATAGCTGGCACATGTCTGAGAGAAAAGGGGCAGGAAGGTTGCCGAAAAGGGCGACAGGATTCAGTGCGCACCATCACCACCCTGTTCCTGTCATGGCCTCCCTGTCCCCTCCCCACCCCTGCTGCTGCCTTACCTGGTCCAGTGGGTGGCTGGCAATCCACTAGCGGACTAGGAACACTGTCACCTCATGTGACAGTGCTCCCAAAATGGCCGCCGTGCTCTGTGTGCTGTTGGCAGTCATTTTGCGACAGCAGAAGCTGTCGCAAAGGGCTCCACGTGCCATCCCAATCCTCAGTAGGACTGGGCCATTAATCTCTTAATTATATATTTATATTGTTGCCCTACCCTGGGCTCAGAACAGCTGAGGATATTACAATTAAAATTTTCCAGGTTAAATGGCCACGGTCCAAAAAGAGTTTGTATTCCTAACGTTTCGCTCATATTCACAGTGAGCTTTGTCAAAGGCAGTGAGTAATACAAAAACCACACAACAAGAGTCCTCTTTCCAGAGAAAGGCAGATAAAAGATAAAAGGCAGCTGAGTTGAGGATAATTTCAGCAACAAAACCATCATTGTTTATGAAGAACTCATAAACTAAGGAATGGATATGAGTGACTTTGAGGAAATAAAGAAGGGCAGACTTCTTTACCCAGTGTGTAATCTATGGAACTCCTTGCCACAGGATGTTGTGATGGCACCTGGGCTAGATGCCTTGAAGAGGGAAGTGTACAGATTGAAGGAGGGCACAATTTGGCTTAGAATTTGGTGCTGGGAGGTCTTGGACCGGTCCTATGAAGATGACTCTTCTTGCAGCTGATGCAGTGGACTCCAGTCCACAAACCTGATGCTAAAACAAATATGTTAGCTGAAGATCTTGCATTAGCCAGCAGATGGCACATCAGAGTCAAGATACATTTCACTAGAAAGTGACTAACTTCAGGTAGTTTGGTTTTTCTATTGCTTGACAGATATACGGTATATCCCCAACATTTCTGTATTTTTTTTGTCTCTAATAAAAACAAAGTTAAAAGGAAACATGATGTTTATTTGTGTCTTCACTATTTAATTATATTTATATTGGTAAACTAGTTTTAATTCTATTTAACAAAAATCCTTGACTATATCTGCCACAAGGGATTGGCTGCTTAAAGCCTGGGTCACTGGGTGTTGTTGTTATTACCATTTATGTTGCACAGATGGACAGGATAACAAATTCAATTCAAGAAAGGGTCAACCTAGCTTTGCTAAGTTTCCACAGAAATTGTCTGCTCTTCAGAACTGGAACTGGAAATATAAGCAAGAAAGATTGGATTTTTCTGTATTTTCTATGAGAGTCCTATGTAAATTTCTTACTTTCATAATTTTAAGAAATAATTGTTTATGGCACCCCACCAAAGAACTCTTGCAGAACTGAGACCCCAGGATCCTTTGAGTGAAAACCATTCGCCGTATACTTCAGAGGCCAAAGTATTGATTTGCATATTATCCTGGACCACACTTTCCACACATAGGTTCATGTCATCAAGACAGGTCTCTGTCTCCAAAGAGCTTACAATCTACATATTTCAATGTTGTGGAAGGCCCACCCATGAGGCCAACTGAAACGATCGCCTCAGGCAGAAGATCAGTGGAGGGGGGGGTACCCATTTCTGTCTTCCTATTTGCTTTCACTGCTCCTCCTTCTCCTTCCAGTCCCAGGGTTGAAAAGGAAGAGGGGGATCAGAGAGGAGGTGTGGAGGGGAGTGCTGAGCGAGAGCAGTGGAGAGTGGGAGGTAAGGGGAAGTCAGCAGGTATGCCATCAGCAGGTCTGGCATACCACCTCAGGTGTTGGGCTGGCCCTGGGAGAAGGCAACAAAGAACATCTAAATGCTACAAAAATCATGCCTGAATCAGCTTCTGGTCGATGAGTACTCTTTGCCTCCACTCCACCTATTTAGAGCTATGTTAGAAAAGAACATTGAGCCTGGCCTTGGGGGAGCCTGGAACTGCTGAGAGCGGCTTGGCAGCCACTCTCTGGAGAGGAGTTATTAAAAGCTGCCGTAACTAATTGCATTTCCCTGCTGCCACGGCTCGAGCAGCATAATCCACTGGAGGGCGAGGCTCCGACTTCTCAGAACCTGCTGTCTGCTTGTCCTGCTCCCAGGGCAGCTGGCAGAAGTTTTCTGAGGCAGCCACCAAGTGAGGCCTTCCTTGCTGTCAATGGGGAAAGTCCTACTCTGGAATGGAGCAGAGTGTCATGGGGGGTGGGAGGATGGATGGAAGACTCTGATGATGAAATATCGATTGAGCACTTTCTGGTGTTGCTCCAGAGGTTGACGTCCAAAGAGGCCCCATTAAAGGGTGTTTTCCTCTGGCACTCAAGAGGTGACCCTATTGAACTTCCTTGGCCTGTTGCAGCTCAAATGCTTGTTAGCCAGAGTCCTTTTAAAAGATGAATCCATAAGAGGGTGAAGAAGGACCCAAGGTCTCTGCAGAGCAATTGCCTTTGTACTCCTGGGGAATGGTGGTGGACGATCCCGCCACAGCCCCGCACAGCTTGTCCAGGCAGGAACTTTGGGTGCCCCCTGTTCTGTGCTTGACCCTCAGCCTTTACCCCAATACCACCACCCCCTCCATGGGCTTTTGAATTGTACAGTGCTGCTCTTCCATCTTCACAGACTGCAGTGCGGTTCCGATACCTCTAAAAACTGTACTCGGGAGTTCCAGTTTTTCCAGTTCCAGGAGCACAGGAACACAGCAGCTTGGACTGGTTCTTTTTGGTCACTTGGCAAACCATGAACAAGGGCTAAATCTGAAAATTTGATCAAGCTCTAAGGAGGGAGGGGGAGGGATTTTATTCAACTTTATCATCGGCAGCATTTATTCCATGAAAAATAAATTGCTTGCACTGTCCTTTTTTCTTTAATTCAGCTGCCACCTGCAACATTTCCACAGAGCAATAAAGCAAAGCAAAGCACATTCTGGGGAATCACACCGCTCAATGCAGCACAGTGGAGTCCCTCAACTGTCCTTTTGGATGCTCCATGCTTATGTAATGCCGACCTGGTGATAAATCTCCCAAAGGCCCCAGGGTTGGATTCTGCCACTCCATTGTGCAACACGGCTTGGGATCATTGCACTTTGGAAGCCAACAACGAATAAAGTGATTCAACCAGTAATTATGTTTTCAGGATTATGAAGCAGCTGGTTTACAGCAGGCCAGCCACATCATTAAAGAAATCGTAGCTGATGAATCACACAAGTTTCAATGGCTTACAGCGCAATCCTGTGTAGGATGCATCAGCTACACTATCCTGAGCAGGATGTGGCCCGCGCTGGCGGAGCTGGGGCACTCCTCAGGAGAAAGGGACGTTCGTGTCCCTTTCCCCAGTGTAAGCCCCAGTGGCCCCAATGGGCCTCCTCAGATGTGCACCAGCTATTTTGCACACATCTGAGGGGCTGGCCAGGCCCGGGACAGGATTCGGCAGAGTGTGCCATTGATTATCCCTCCCCCATTCCCGGCCCAGCGGGCCAATCACTCCCTCCCTTGCCAACTTGGCCCACCTTCCTGCCGCCTGGCACAGGATTTGCCTGCATTCGGCAGCGTGGGCCGGCCTCAGGCCCAGCCTGAGTGAGCTGTGCCGGCCTCTCCGCCAGCACCGCTTACTCTCCAGACGCTGAAAAAAAAAAGATGTTGTAAACAACACCAAACGCCAGCAGAGCACCATCTCCGCCGGCATAACTCTACACTGGATTGGGTTGCCCATCAACAAAGTCAACGTACTATATACGTTGCTTACGGTATTTGCTTACAAACTGAACAGTCATCTTAAAAGAAAAAAGCAGACTTAGTTTTTAGATGACACGTCACAACTACCAACTGTACTTTTTATATATTGAAAATAGTTTTGATCAAACCATGCTGCTGTATTATATGGGAGGTCCCATCAAGTCCGGCAGGTGTGTTACAATCAGTTCATCTTCTAGACAATTAACTGAATAAACATGGCAGCCTTGGTTTTCAGGCTAACAAAGTACAGGTGGGCCCCCATATCCACTGATTCGCTATCCACGGTTTCAGTTATCCACGGGTCGTGGGTAGGCTTACCATCTTCCCGGAAATGACCAGGATTGTCCCGGCGACGCCCCCTTCATCCCCCCGTCCCTCCCGAGCTGCCTCTTTGTCCCGGCCCCGGCCGGCCAGCTGCATCGCGGCGGGCCGGAGCTCTTCTGAGACTGTGCTGCCAGCTGCAGTGCGTCTCTGTTTTGATCTCTAGTCTCGTCGCGTATTTGCGCGACGCTGGGAGCTCTCCGGAACGGCCCGAGTTCACTCGGGCTGTTCCGGAGAGCTCTCAGCCTCGAGGGAGAACGTCCACGCCCCCCGGCCACGCCCCCAGTCCCGGCCGAGTGACGGGCGTATCTGGGATGGCTACCTCTAAGGTTCATGGTGAGACTTACTGTACTTTGGTGGATGGGATGGGAGAGAAGGAGCAATAAAACAAAGTATATTTTGTATCTTAAATATTTTAAGTCCAGAACTGTTTCTATTAGTGTCTGTGTATTTTAGAGTGCTCACTGCTGATTGTAAGATTAGTATGCAACTCCCACGCTCCATCTCATTTCGAGTAGGTTTTGGCTGGGAAGGGGTTTAATAAAACATGATATCGAAACGACTTCATGTCTAAAAAATATTGTTCTGAAGTGTCTCGAATACTTCCGGCCATTTAGCATCTGTTTCTTTCACTAAGCGTTCGCGGTCACTTGGTTCCTTCTCCAACCAACCTAGCACTCGCGCCCACGAGGGAGAAATGCATGCACTTCTTGGAGCAGGGAGGAGCATTTCTGACCTCCCATAATATTCTTGGAGAAGGGAGAGCTAAAGGAGAGCTATTTCTTTTCTGAAGAACCCTACTTGTTAGCGATTGTTAAGATTCATTTTGACTGGTACTCGGATCCTTCCTCCAGCCTAGCACTTCCTTTTCGTCTTTGTTGGCCCTGTTCCTGTGCTAAAAGAGGCCAAGAAGAGGGATGCAGCGGATTGGTGGTAATCACTCTCCTGCATTTTAGTCTCTCTCATCTTGATCTAGCTTGCTACAAGCAAGCATTGTTTGCGAGCTTGCTTGCGCATTCCTAGGCTTACCAGAGTCCTGGTATTCACCGGGACAATCCCGGCCACGCCCCCAGTGTCCTCCTGAAATGGCTGCGTCCCCCTCAAATTTTCGCAAAAAACGGAAGTGGCCTAAACTTGCCATTTTTGGCATTCTAAACATTGGGGAGGCCTGCGGAGGGTCATGCAGGCCTCCCCGCACCCCTGAAGCCCCAGCAAGATAAAAATGCCGCTTTCGGGCGGTTACTGTGTCCCAGCTGGGACGAAGACACAGCGCATTAGCGCTGCAGTGGGGGAGGCCCTGGCCAGCCGGGATGATGAAGAGGAGGATCGATTGTCCCTTATCTTGCCTCTGTGTCCAGAAGAACACATCCTTTTGGTGTAGGTTCCTCTCATTATTTTTTTTTTTTTTGGTCTCTTGGCAAGGTTTAATTGGAAATCTCTGACTTTCAATTCTAGGCAGTGGTGTTGATTTCTGGGGGAGTGACAAAATGGGTTATATGCACCTGTTCTGTCTGGTGAGAGAAACTGTTAAAGAAATTGAACCCTCAAGTTTCTAGACCTCAACGAGCAGCATTTTCCACTTTTCCCTATTTTAATTCCCTCCCCTGCCAAATCAAGATCAGAATTTCTGTTGCCAGCAGAGTAAATGAGGTATTGCCAATTAAATGACTTGCACATTTAATTACTTTGAGTAACTGGTCATTCTTCTCCTAGTTGCAACTGCTGCCTTTCTGTATTACATAGATTTAATAAATATATATTGTAAGATGTTCGTCAGGGCAAAGGCACTCTACACATGCTCTGAGGCGCCCAGTGAACAAAAAAATGAATAAAAAGGTAAAAATATTAATTTATTTAAATATCTTGTTTTTATGGAGATTTTACGGACCCTGTGATGTCACAGGGGCGTGTGGCATCACTTCTGGTTGTGCCAACTGGACACGCCCCTATGCACTGGCGTCACTGGAGCGAGGCGGGTCGCCCCGGGGTGACGCGCACACCCCCGCGCGCGTCACCTCCATGACACGCGTCGCCCTCCGGATGCTCTGAGGCCGGCCCAGGAGCCAGCCTCGGAGCGTCCGACCCCGTCGGCGCTCCAGGGCCTTCTGAAAGAAGGCCCATGCAGCACGTTCATCCGGGTATTTTTTGAATTTTCACACATGCGCAGAGACCGTTTTGAGGGCATTTTGCGACGCGGAGGGGAGTGGGGGGGTGCTGGGTCGTCCCCCCGCGCTGCGATGTCAGAGTGTCACTAGGGTGACGCGCGCCCCCTGCCCCAGGGTGACGCGCGTCCTAGTGGACGCTACTGCCCCTATGACATCACTTCTGGTGGAAGTGACATCACGGTTCCTTGACCTGCCTCCCATGATGTCACTTCCGCCCCCCACGAGGTGCCGGAAAATCTGGTAAACCTATTGGTGCTTGTTTATTTGTTTCTATCTATTTCCTTCAGCTAGCTCCTGTGCGCCAAGTACTAGTCCTTCAAAATCCCCTCCTCGGGTTAGCTTAATTTCTAACTTTTAAGGTTAGATTTAAGTAGGTTTGGGTTCAATTAAAGTGAGATAAATGAGAAAGTACACTAAACTTCTCCTCGCACAGCTGCTAAACTCGCATCTTGGCACTTCTTCACAATGAGGCACTTACTCCCACAGGAGGCACTCATTGCTCGTGGCCTTGGTCAATGCATTGGTCAACCTTTGAGGACTGGAACAATTAAAAGATTTATATACCATTTTGATGCTGGGAAAGATTGAAGGCAAAAGGAGAAGGGGAAGGCCAAGGATGAGATGGTTAGACAGCATCACCGATGTAACAAACATGAAAATGAGCGAACTCAGGAAGATAGTGGAGGACAGGAAGGCCTGGCGGGATATGGTTCATGGGATCACGAAGGGTCGGACACGACTTAACGACTGAACAACAATACCATTTTGAGTACCAGAAAAGTGGTATATAAATCTTTTAAATAAATAAACTTCAGTCTGAGTTGTATCACTTCAGACTGCAGATGGGGGCTCATACAAAACAAATTCCCTGCACACAGAAAACTAGCATGCCAGGGAGATGGTGAGGCTAGAATCCTTCTCCTGGATTAACTGGTTTTCTGTGTGAAGGACATGTTCCCTATAGGGAGGACTAATCCGGTATGTGAGACCCCACCTGTGGTCTAAGAAATGGGCAAGAGGGAAATTATAAAATGGGAATGTCAGGAAAGGGAACTACCGTATTTCTTCGAGTCTAAGGCGCCATCGATTCTAAGGCGCACCTTTACTTTCAGTACCACCAGCAGGGGGAAAAAAATCAATTGATTGTAAGACTCGCCTCCCTTCATTGAATCTACCCCGCTCAGCACCAACTCTCCCCAGCATGTCTCCTGCAGCTGAGGATGACTGAGTGCACTGCCTTTGCATAGCATTTCTGGCCCTGCCAGAAAGTGCCATTTCCTTCGTTACCTGGGCTTGGGGGAGCTTCAGGGAGGCCTGCGCAACCCTCTACAGGCCTCCCTGATCTTCAGTTCGGCGAAAAACAGCGATTTTTGGCCATTTCTGGTTTTCGCGAAAACCGGAAATGGCTGAAAATCATCAGGTTTTGCTGAACTGAAGATTGGGGAGGCCTGCAGAGGGTTGTGCAAGTCTCCCTGAAGCTCCCCCAAGCCCCAGTAAGTAAGAAGATAGCATTTTGGGGTGCTTTTTGGAGACTTTCAATTCTAAGACGCACCCCATTTTTTGAAATGCTTAATTGGGAAAAAACATGCGTCTTAGAATTGAAGAAATACAGTATTAATGGTGCACGATGCAGTCACCTTACTGACACTAAGAGCGCCTGGATGGAAGTCCAGCTGGGAGTCCTCTGTATGTTGCCCTGAGCTCCATCATGAAAAAAGGTGAGATATGAAGGTGTAAATAATCATGTTCTGAGTTCAGAGTGTTCCTGCTTTACATATGTAATCCTCAGAAGAACCATGTAAGAGAGGCTGGAGTTATTACCCTCATATTGTAGATGAGGTTCAGGCTGCGAAGGTGGCTTACTTAAGGCCATCTACTGAGCACTTAGCAGAGGTAAGGGCTGAACCCAGGACTTCCTGGCTTACAATATGGCAGACAATAAAGGTGCCCTCTCAGTGCAACAAAGGCAGAAGGTACCAGGAGCAATGCAAACTGGACTATAGGTTCCTTGATCCTGCAATTCCTTGAGCCTACCATTCAACAATGGTTAACAGTGTACGCCTGTCTAATTCTGCGGCTTGAGATGCAGCGGGGCCGGCGCAGCCTCAGCCGCATCCAGAGCACAGAGAGGCCAGCTGGGAGGTCACCTCGAGGCAAGGGAATGTTTGTTCCCTTCTCCCGGTGTAAGCCGCAGTCTCCCAAATGGGTCTCCTCGGATGTGCGCCAGCTATTTTGCTGGGGCTAATCCGGGAGGTCCATGTAACAATAGCCAGCCCTGGGAAGGGGGGATAGGATTTGGTAGAGGAGGCCTCCGACAATCCTACTCCGTTCCCAGGCCTGGCTGGCTAATCCTACTTCCCCCCCCCCACCAGAATGCCCCGTTCCACTCTCCCCATGCCCCTCCGTTGCCCGGTGGGAACTCACATTCCCCAGCAGATCTGGGGTGCAGAGAGCGGCACCAGATCTGCCTACTCGCTGGGTGCCACAAACGTGCTTTACAACACGTTTGTGACACCCTAGATCAGCAGAGTGGTGGACAGGATTGGACAGGATTGGACTGCCCATCTCCGTAACATGATATGGAAGTGGCACTTATGAAACCTGAAGGCAGAATGAGTTTTCCCAAAGGGACTTCAAATGATTTTAACTTTCTTTGAAAATTTGGATCTTGGGATCTCAGAACTGGTTTTCACCCACAAGTCATGGTGAAAATGATCACAGGTGGGTAGGGAGCCTGTGAAGATGGGTTGTCTAAGGTTGGGTGAACTGATCACTCTCTTCCCTCCTCTCTGCCCACCTTGCTGCCACAATGACATCATATGCTAGTATTCTTTTTGCCCCCGCATCACAATCTTCAGGGTTACCATAGGGACAGCAATAAACAAATGTGCCTCATCACCAGTCTGTTGTCCACTCTTTACTGGTCACTTGATCAGTTAGGAGCACTGGTGAACTATCTCTCCAGACAGTGGTGAAATATTTCGTTTTGTGTCTTATTTGGACATCTTCTTAACAATGGCAGGTAGGAAACTGTGCCATCTATATGTTCAGAAGTATCCCTTATTTTCCCAGATGGCTAACAGTGAAGCCACACATGAGGTTATCGGATCATAGTTGGGGAAGGGATAAAGTCTTTGGAGAGGTCAGAGAAGGAAAAGCAAGTTGAAGTGGAAACTGTGCAGTAGGGGAGCAAGAAAAACACAAGTCCCCAATAATTTCAAAAGGATTTAGGTGAATTGGGATTATTTCAAGGCTTTCCATGCGATTTACAGCAGCTTGACAATCCTAGGCATGTCTACTGAAATGTAAAACCCACTGAGTTCAATGGGACTTACTCCCATGTAAGTGTGTACAGAATTGCAGTGTTAGTTGTGACTAATCTTGGTAGATTGGTCTTCTGAGTGACATGCTTTCTGCTCCCCTCCTCTGACTTCCTACCATAACCTTCTATCCAAAGACTTTATCTTTTTCGCTAGAGAATTAGATAGTTATTCCTGTGGAGCTAGCAGAAGCGAAAGAAGCAGATTACAATTACAATCTAAATATTGCCAGTGGTTGTGACAGTACCGAAAGGGGAGGGAAGGAAGAAGCGTGAGAAGGAATATGTAGAAATGTCATCTTATGACTCATGTAACTAGCCAGACCCACACAGTCATTCCTTGCCCATATGGCTGCCGGCCTTTCAACCAGTACCCTTGAATGATTGTGTGGAAAAGTACTTTCCATGGTGCTCATCTAAACTGTAAAGGACATTGCAGGGGATAAGCTTAATGGCTTCAATAGACAAGATGGTGTTGAGTTGATGTTGGAAAAAAGAGAGGGAGAGAGGAAAAGGTTCTGAAAGGGTATTTCACATAGGAAGGGGGCAGCAAAGGTCCATGATTGGAGCAGCCTAAGAAGGCAGGGGACTTTAGGATGGCTGTCAGTGGTCGAGCTGGGGGGGGGGGAATGTGTGCAAAGGAGCCCTCCATGATTGCATTTTCCCTTCTGCAAACTCAAGTGGGTTTGTAAATGACTAACCCAATGACTGTAGTTACAAATTGGTGCTGGAGATTTGGAATAGAGATGGGGGCAAAGGAGATTGGTAATTCTGTATTAATGAATCCAAAGCAAAAGGCAAGCCTTGGCAAACAAAAGAAGCAAATAATTGTGTGAAAAGTATGCACTCTTATAATGGATTGCATTTCTTGTATTATAATAATACTCAGCGAATTTAGCAGGTATTAATTTTAACAAGTGCCCATGGCTGAACTGAGAATCTAAATTAATCTGTTTGCATTTGGGAGATGCCTCCAGTAGGGGGAATGTATGCATCTGCTTGTTTCTGAACTGGTTATGATTTGATTTACTCCCCAGCAAACCTAACTGACTCCTGCCTTTCCTTAACCTTCAGCTCAGGGCCAACTGCCCTTTGGATTCCCTTTTGCATATTAGCATTCTCAGGCCTCCTAGAACCTTGGGGGTTACCGTGGAGACAGGAGTAAACAATTTGATATGATCACAGTTCTGTTGACTCCCAGTTGGCTCTGTTGGCTTTAGTGGATGCTAACATGGGTTGAACCCCTCAGAGCTGGTTTCTCGGAGGACCAGTGATAACTTAAGGCCATTGCTGGCGCAAGTCTGCTTTGAAGGTGGATCAGCTCTGGAAAGGGGTTTGGGATTCGGCGTGCGCCACTGCTGATCCCGCCCCCTCCCAGGCCTGATCTACCCTCTTTCCCGCCCCATCACCGCCCACCTCCTCCCCCATTACGCCAGAGGGGAAAGAAGATAGGATTGGGCCGTAAGGCTATAATCTTATGCACACTTATTTGGGAGTAAGTCTCACTCAAGTTACTGGGACATAATTCTGAGCAGACACTTGTGAACACTTGAAACTTGCTTCCTTACCTTGCTCTAAATGACTACTAATTCATGATGTTTTAATGCCATCAAAAATTTAAAAAACAAAACAAAAACACTTTATTCATAACATTAATGCCATCATTTAAATGGGTCGCGAAATGACCAATCTTTTCTCGGAGTTAACCTAACAATCCTGAAAGGATTTTTGGTCCTACAAAAAGATTTAATTTAAACCTAGAAGATCCCTGCCCCCCGCCCCCCAACTGGCATCTCAATCCTGAAGGCATTCTGGAGTGGTTGTTGCATCTCTCTGGCATCTTTTTGTAGGACCAAAAATCCTTTAAACCAGGACAATCTCAATTCCTTCTCTGAGTTTCAGCCCTCCACCTCATCTGCAAAGTGGTAACACTGACCTACTTTGCAGAGCTGTTGTAAGGATTACTAAGGTCATCTATGTGAACACTTACAACTTGCTTCCTTGCCTGTTCCTCTGTTCCAGGTAAAGCCCCGGACAAACAGCCACGTAAAGGCTCAAATGTTCCACCTCGGAACATCAACATGGTGAATACCGAACTGCAGCAAATACCCAGCAGCTCTGTGGGTCCTTATCTTCCCATCCGTGTAAGGGGAACCACGAGCCATCCTCCTGTGCCCTACTATCCATCCAGAAACGTATCCAGCTCCATGGAGCAGATGTACAGGCACCCCCACCTCCAGCCAGTGCCCGATCTTCGACTGGTAGACTTGCAGCCTCCTGGACAAAGACACATTCAGCCAGCCTCAGTACAGGATGGGAGGGGCCTCTTCTTTTACAATCACCCAGTCTTGACTCCCATACCCGAGAGACAGATGAGTCCATTTGTGCAGCCAGGCAGGGCTGTCCCAGTGCCATCGGTTCCAACCAACAAAGTGGTCAAAAAGGCAGAACAGCAAAGAAGTGTGAAAATCAGTAAGTATTATTCAGCCCAACCAAAATCCAGGAATATGAAATCCATAAGTGCAGAAGCATGAAAAGATGTGTGGTGCTGATCTTTGCAAAGGGGACATTCTGTCTATAATCTACCCATTGATCAGCGTTTTAGGTGAACTCCATCATTATTTCATCTCCTCTCAGGGCCATGGTTTTCAGACTACATCCTGGGAAATGCTTGGACTTCCTCAAGTGCTTATCAGGGGCTCCTCAATGAGAAGATCAGAATGGCAGATAAATAACCCTTAAAGCCAGCTTGCCCACCACTGCCACTCTTTTCCCTTGCTGTAGCTGACAGGTGTATTCACACAGTGAACCCATAGCTCATGTGGGGTAAGAGACCCCAAGAATCCTGGCCAGCGTGACAGGTGAATGGATCATGCCTGTAAAATTTGCCCCCTTAATTCCCAGGGATTGCCCTGCAAACAAGTCAGTGTGAAAAGGCTCCATCTTATAGTGAAGGCTTCTGCTCCCTAAGGGGTGCCTGGAAAGCACTGCAGGGAAGGCCTTTAGGAGGGAGCTGCCTTGGCTCTTGGACTGGCTAAATAGTAGATTGTGTTTTATGTTTTGGCCATTCGGGTGGATTTTGACTCTAATTCCTTTTGTGGGGCGGAGTTGTTTGTGTGATGGTGCCCAGATTTTATGGTCCATAGGCATTTAATGAATGAACAGAAGATTTTACTAAGGGGACTGAGCAATGGAAACTTGACTTTAGGCATCATCTACATGTCCTGGCCCCATGTCACACTGAGTGGGATTATTCAGCACCCACCTCAGGAAGGCTGATGGTCTTTCACCAGAAATGTTTTTGTGAGCCCCAACCAGTTACAATACACAGCATCAGTTCTGGTTCTTGAAATGCTTTTCAGTACCATCACTGGGATGATGCAACAGTTGATAACCCCCTGATAACCAGTTGATAACCTGTTCATCCTTAAAATATTGCCATCCCAATGGATCTCTTGGGTTGGTTTGAATAGTTGGGGCTGCCCCAAACAGAAACATTTGTCACTCAATTTCCCTAGCTATTAACCTGATATGACAAAGTAGAGAAGGTTTCATGATGACCAATTATTTGCGGCTCTTTTCTCTCAGGGACAAATGTGGCACACAGACAAGTCGACGATAGAGGCCGTCCCACCCCCAAAACATTGGTAGCTCCTAACGACAATACAAAGCTCAAATACCTGAAAAAAAACAATGAAGACAAACTCTGACACATTGGGAACTGGAGAACATCTAAGCTCCAAGGTGACAAAGCTCCATCTAAGCTCCAAGGTGACAAGCGATCTCCAATTACCTAACGGTAAAAGGAAAACCACTTTGACTGGCGGAGAACCTTTACAGAAGATCTCTGGAAAACTTCCAGGATTAGATATGCCCAGACCCAAAGGAAGCACATCAGGGTCCGAGATCGTTCAGAGCACCCAGCAATGTAAGGAAACATCCAGATACAAGAGTAAACATTTGAAAGGAATCTCCACAAGGCAGGTGGAGCTTCCAGCTCATACTACTGGACGCATACGAGTTCAGAGTGATGCATACTCTGAGCAACACCTCTCAAAAAGATCACGTGAGGAAAAAACAAAGTCGTCTAAACAAGAGCCACCAGTCAAGGAGAAAATAAAAATGCCCTTAGACAAAAAACGCAAGAGGAATTTGGACAGGGAGCTGAGTGGATCTCATTCTGGAGACCTCCAAACTGGCCTGAATAAAAAAAGATATCTAAAGAGCAACTCAAAGACAAGGCCAAGGCAAATGCTAATCCAGCTGGGACTAAGCGGGAAAAGAAAGCCAAAACAGAAGCCAAACCTGTAAAACAAATCCCCAGGAGCAACCTGGCTTTGCACATAACGGAGTCTGTCTTCTACCCGCCTGGGAAGAACGATCTTTCTGCCTTGCCTTGCAAAAAGATTCCGTCAGCGACTTCTTCTCGGACAATTCTGGAAAAGACACCAACCATATTGCCAAGGCCTCTGCCACGGCCTCTTCCGCAGCCCCTGCCTAAGCCTCTGACAAGCACATTGTCTAGGCAACAGCCAACACTACAGCTGAAACCGCCATCAAGCTCACTACGAACGGCCCAGTCAAGCTCATTGCCAAAGCCAGTTACTTCACTGTCAAAGCCCACACCTGTCTCGGGTCCTTTATGGATGCAGGCTACTCAGAGTTCTCAGTTTAGCTTATGGAGGGCACAACCCAGGGATGCTGACAAAAGACCTGTGCCCTTCAGACTGCCAGCTATTGAAAGGAGAGCAACGGACACCCAAAACCTGGTGCCACCGAACACCCCAATCTCTGGCTTCCATCCAGCAACACAGCAAATGGACAGACCCAATCAGGATCGCTGCCCTTGGCGGCATTAAGGGGCAGAGGCGGAGCTTGGGTGGAGCGCATGGAGCACTAGCTCCAGGGCAGCTCCGGGCCAGGGCGGCCGCGTGCACCCAAGTTGGCATATATTTAATGCCAGTGATTTAATTAAAGTTTTTAATAGCACTAAACTTCAAGTGTGCCTCTTATAATCAGGTGCATCTTATACTGGGGACAATACGGTAAATTAAAATTTTATGGCAGCCTTTGGGTGGCAAAAGGGCGCTTTGTGCCCCATAAAACGATTTTTAAAATTTATTTTATTTATTTTTAATTAATTGGGGGGGGTGTCCCGGTTTTGAACCGGTAAAATCTGGTAAGCCTAGTCGTGGGGACCCCCCAGGCTTTTACTTTTTTCCCAGTAAGCTTTGTTTCTTCCTTTAAAGAAACAGGAGAAGGGCTGCTTATTACAGGCAAGTAGAACGAGACTAAGTACAGGGGGACCCCGGTATCCACGGGGGATACGTTCCAGCCCCCACCGTGGATACCTGAAACCGCGGAAGTGGGCGAACGCCCATTTCCGTGGTTTTCAGGGGGGGTCGACCCCCCGCAGGCCTGCACGACCCCCCGCGGGCCTGCGCTACCCCCCCCGCACCCTCCACAATCCCCCCCAAGTACTACTTTTAACGGAGAAAGCTCCATTTTTTTTTCTTCAAAAGCCTTTGCTGTAGGCCTTCTTACCAACAAGTCTTCGGTGCTAGAGTGTCTCAGCAACCTTGCTGAGAGGTTGCTGATACTTTCTAGCACTGAAGACTTGTTGGTGGTAAGGCCTACAGCAAAGGCTTTTGAAGAAAAAAAACGGAGCTTTCTCCGTTAAAAGTAAGTGCGGGGGGCGAGCGCGACCCCCCCGCACCCTCCACAGCCCCCCTAGGTACTTACTTTTAGCAGAAACCTCCGTTATTCTCTTCAAAATTTCCGAGTTTCCATCTGTTTTAGGCCTGAGCAAGTAGACTTAGTTAATAGCTAGAGTCTCTGCAACCTTGCTGAGACTCTAGCTATCACCTAAGTCTAGTTGCTCAGGCCTAAAACAGATGGAAACTCCGAACTTTTGAAGAAAAGAACGGAGGTTTCTGCTAAAAGCAAGTGCGGAGGGGGCTGTGGAGGGTGCGGGGGGGGGGATTCCTCAACCGTGGATAATTGAAACCGCGGTTGAGGAATCAGTGGATGTACTAGGGAGGCTCTGCAAGGTTAACAGAAACCCTAACAGAAACCTTGCAGAGCCTCTCTAGGACTTAGTCTCGTTCTACTTTCCTGCAATGGAGGCTGCTTCTCTGTTTGTTTTAAGGAAGAAACAAAGCTTGCTGAAAGAAAAATAAGAGCTGGGGGGGGGGAAGCATGCCTGCCTGCAGGGGAGGCAGGGTGGGGGGGCCCCTCAGGAAACCATGGAGGGGGTGTTCGCTCTTATCCACGGCCTGGAACATATCCCCAGCGGATATAGGGGCCCACCTGTATTGGCAGATGAGGCAGTATGGCTATATGGCTGTTCCCTCCCCTCCCTCTGCTGAAACGTAGTTTGTAAGCTGCTTGAGGCACCATCACTGTACTCCAAAACTGACCTCCAATCCTAACGCACTGTGCTATATACAACTCAACGGGGCTTACTTCTCAGTAGGCAATGTGTAGGATTGCATTGTTATAGCCCAAGCCTATTTGGACACCATGTCAAAGGTGCACCGATGCCAGCGCAACAAGGGCCAAATGCCAAGCCTGTCCTGGTAAAGCAAAGTCCCACCCAGTGACACCCCCAGCACCCATAGGGTGTCCACTGACGCAGCCCGTTAGATAACGGGCTGCGTCAGATACAAAGCGGCATCCTGACGGCAGTGCGTCATGGCTATGACATCGATGTGTCATCTGTGTGTCACTTGTGTGACGTCCAAGGAGTCAATCACTGCATCCAATCAGCCCCAACAGAGGCAGCCAGGGAAGCACCATCAGGGTGACCCGAGCAGGGGGCAGGGGGAAGTCCAGGGCCAATGAGTGCCCAATGCTGGGAGGACACCCTCCTACTAGCTGCTGAGCAACATAGCAACAGACACCATCCCCAACCAAAGATAGATGCCCCAAGGACACCTCCCCCCCCCCACACACATGACACAAGTATACCACAGCACAACTCTTGCCCCACCAGAGTCCTCACAGTGGCATGAGCAGCAAGGGGTGAAAGCAAAGGACTGCTAGGAGCCCCTGCACCCAGGGCTCAACTCCCCTTATCCCACCCACACAAACACAAGCATTCAAGCAATACTGTTTTCAGCAGAGCAGAAGAGCAAGGGTAGAAAGACAGCTCCCTTGGAAGAGGGCAATCAGGTGAAACACACACACAAGCCGCTCCATGGGTTCGAGTCCCTATGGGGGCGTCTGCCAGCTGGAAGGATCCTTTTCACCAGGGGAGGGACAGGGATGAGTCTCAAGGGGAGCCTCAACAGCACTTAGGCAAAGCAGGGTGCTGGTGGCTCACTGCACAAAGGAACAGGCTGGGAGCCAGGTGACGTGAGATGTTTTCAAGGTCAGCCAAGGGACTTGCCCCCTCACCAACAAAGCACTCACTTGTTGCATGCATGACTAGCCAGAAACACCCATGGCAGGGGAAAAAGAAGAGAGGGAAGAGCAGTGGCATCGCTCCGGTAGGGGCGGGGCTGTAAGTAACGCTCCGTTGTAGTCTCTTTACTGAGCGAGCAGGAGGCAGCCCCGCCCCCTCACTGTCGGAGCCAGTCCCCTGCGGAGCAGGCAAGAGACCCTGCCTGCTGCTTTCTCCGCAGGGGAAAGGCTCCGACAGTGAGGGGGCGGGGTCACCTCCTGCTCGCTCAGTAAAGGGATTACGACAGAGCGATACTTACGGCCCCGCCCCTACTGGAGCAATGCCACTGGGGAAGAGGGTCTAGAACAGGGGTTCTCAACCTGTGGTATGGGTACCCCTAGGGGTACGCCAAGCCCTGCCCCTTATCTGGCCCATCAGCAGCTAATTAAGTGTTAATTGACATGTACTTTTATTCTTTCCCCCACCCCATTTTCTGCAGCTTCTTTTCAGTATCTGTTTGCTTGTTTTGTATGGAAGAGAGATGCATTTTTATTTTTAAATGATTAATTAGCTAATTAATTAATTGATCCAATTAATTAGCAATTAATTAGCAGGGGTACTTCAGAAAATTGGACCGTGATAGATAGGCTTACCAGATCTCCAACCGGGACAGAGTGCTAGACCTTTAGGAGAAGGAATGTGGGCAGGTGTAGCTTGTTAAGTCCTAGAGCACAATCCTAGGCATGTCTACTCAGAAGCAAGTCCCATTGTGTTCAGTGGGGCTTGCTTCTGAGTAGACATACCTAGGATTGTGCTCTAGGACTTAACAAGCGACACCTGTCCACATTCCTTCTCCTAAAGGTCTAGCACTCTGTCCCGGTTGGAGATCTGGTAAGCCTAGTGATAGAGGGTACCTGGGCCTCCAAAGGTTGAGGATCCCTGATCTAGAAGAACCCGCATCAGCCACTCCACAAAGCTGCTCGCTAACCACCCAGCCACAGCGGCCTACCTGTAGGGTGCCAAGCTCATTCACAACACCAAATCCCACATTCACAACACTAGGGTGCCCATATCCAAAAAGGGACAGGGTGCCTATGCCTTTAACCATTGTAAGAAGCGGGTGTTTGGGCAGGTGTAGCTTGTTGTTGTTGCACCCTTCCATGATGAGCTGCATCTGCCCAAATTCCAATGGTTAAAGGTATAGGCACCCTGTCCCTTACTGGATATGGGCACCCTACACAACACCATAACAGCTCCAAGATCCCCCCCCCATGGGCTTGGTCAGAACGAAGAGGGCAGGATGACTTCTTAAGCAATGGGGGGAGGGGGAGGCAGCAGTCTAGTCTAGGGGCCTGTCAGATTTGGGATTCAGCATGAATGGCTGCACCTCTTGTGTCACTTTTCTGTGGAGCCTTTTTCTGTGCCCTTTTGCACATTCCTGTGGCAGGCAGGGAGTTCCACACACTTAAGATGCTGGATCCTCTTGAAGAGAAATGGTAAAACGCTTTTCCTTTGAGCACTTGCCAAAATGAGGGAGTCCTCCAGGCCCTCTGTGTCTCCATATGGCTACATGCAGACACAGAGGGCCTGGAGGACTCCCTCATTTTGGCAAGTGCTCAAAGGAAAAGTGTCCGCTCCTGTGCTGAAGTTAGAGATTATTCCAGGAGGACGTGCAGATTCTGGAGGGAGTGACACCCCCACACACTAAAAAGAGGATTGAATTAAAATAGCCCCATCCTGCTGGTTATTTGGGGCATGACCCACCCCAGGAGCAGCATCTCACAGTGGCCCCACCAGATGCCTCTGGGAGCTGGCCTGGATTAGCACAATCAGGTCCATCAGGTGATCAAGCACTCCCCAAAATGATTCTCAATGTCCTGGGATTTCTGTTTCCAGGCCTGGAAATCTGACACCCATCAGAACAGGGCGGGGGGGGGGGGAGACAGGGAGGGGCCACTTTGCACCTCCTTGTAATGCTGTGCAGCACTTACCATGTCACCCCCCCCCCGGCTACATTACTGATGATGGTGCAATCCTGTGTAAGTATCCCCTGGTTGCTGCTCCCCAGGGAAAGGGATGAGTGTCCCTTTCTCCTGAGGTGTGCCTCAGCTCCCCAACTCTGCCAGCACTGGCCCGATCCTGTCTAGTGATGCAGATATTTTAGATATTGTTTTAATCACGTCTGTTTGCCCATTAGCATGGGGAGAACTCTCGCATTAACAACTTCACCACTCCCTCCTTTCTGGAATGTCATATTAGGGTGGCTCCTGGAGTCAGGAACTCCCTTGGGCTAACTCAGTGCTTCTCAATTATTTTCTGTCATGCCCCCCCTAGGAAGAAGAAAAAAATTTCGCGCCCCCTGCGCGACTGTAAATAGTATCATTTGTCTATAAAATTGTTATAAGTACACCTCTGCATAACACTGTATCCTTATTAACGTATATGAGAATAAAAAAAGAAAGAAATGTGGATCAATTTACAACAAAGAATAGCTTTATTAACTGTAGCAGAAAAGATTTAAAGGAGCACAGGATTTAAAGGAGCACAATATTAAAAAAAAACTTTAACCTGCAAAACAAAAATATATAAAATAATTTGAGCTGATTTTTTAATCAGAGGTGATGTCTGGATTAATGGCTACAATGAGCACGTTTTGCAATGCATAGCTTTTCGAAGCGGGGTTTGAAGCAGGACACAGCAACTCTCAGCTCCTTCTCAATGTGTAGCCGAGACGTGCGTTGGCGGTCACGTGGTCCTCCGCGTCGGGCTGCTACTGGGGCTGCGCTGGGACAATCTCCAGTGTTCGCGCCGCGCTGCTCCCTCTCTCCAGCCGTAGAGTTGCTAGGCAACCAACGCCACTTGCGAGTGAGTCGGATGATCCGATCTAGAAATCCAATATGACAGTATTTGCCGAGGTCAAACGAGCCCCCCTTTACGGAGCCTCGCGCCCCCCCTGGGGGGCGCGCCCCACTATTTGAGAAGCACTGGGCTAACTCAATTAAGTCCCACAAGAATCTACTGTACACCCACCTTGCCTCATTGTCCCTAAGAAATGTAAATCCCAAGCCTGCATGTATCTTGTAGGCATGTGATGTTCTGCTCTGCAAATGTATAAAAAGTGTGTTCTCTTGTAGCAAAGGGTCAGCATTCTGTTTGACTGCTGTCCACTGCGCTGCATAACAAATAAACCCATACTTTTTCCTTGTTCACCAGTCTTCCTGGTCCTCCATTATCAATTATCATCTGCTTAAAATTCCGCTACACTAGGATGCGGCGCAGCCAGGACCTGAGGATTGGGCTGCCCAACAGAAGAACATCTAGAACCGTGATGGCGAACCTATGACACGCGAGGTCATTTTGGGTGACACACCAGTGTTTCCCCCAGGGCCCTGACACACCTTACAGTTTTGCAAAAGTTTTACAGGCTTGTCTTGAACATTTAGGGCAGGGATTTTGGCAATCTCTTTCAAATTACTAAAACTCAGCAACAAAAAAAGTCACTAATTGACGTTAAATAAAATGCAATGTGTTCTATAGTTGTTTTCAGTTCAGTTCAATTCAAAATTACTATTAAAAGTAGCAATAGTCAAAGCACTATTAGAAGTTATGGGGGGGGGCGACACACCAGCAGAGTCAAGTTAGGCATTTTCAAAAATTTTGACACACCAAGCCCAAATGGTTCGCCAACACTGATCTAGAAGATTAGAAGCAGCTGCTGGACCATCTCTAAAAAACAGTGGATCAGCAAAGTTTCTCCCAATTGTTCAACAACCCAAAGCTTTTTCTGCCTCAATCAAACTGGTAGAATCCATGATTTATAGCATTCTTACTTTTTTCTGTTTTTGTTTTGTATTCTGTGGTCGAGGCCAGCTCATCCATGGGACCAACTGACTCAGTTACCTCAGGCAGGGCCTCTGAGAGGGGGGTTAAGGGTAGGCTTACCAGCTCTCCAACCGGGACAGAGTGCTAGACCTTTAGGAGAAGGAATGTGGGCAGGTGTAGCTTGTTAAACCTTAGAGCACAATCCTAGGCATGTCTACTCAGAAGCAAGCCCCACTGTGTTCAGTGGGGCTTGCTTCTGAGTAGACATGCCTAGGATTGTGCTCTAAGGTTTAACAAGCTACACCTGCCCACATTCCGTCTCCTAAAGGTCTAGCACTCTGTCCCGGTTGGAGAGCTGGTAAGCCTAGTTAAGGGGGTAATTTGTACCCAGGCCCAGAGCGAAAAAATTGGTCAAAAAGGGGACCCAGGTCAAATTCATATGTAGGGAAGGGCAGGGCCCAAAAGAAACTTTGTACCCTCTGATAAAATTACTCGGAATGGCCCTGGCCTCAGGCAGCAAATTGGTCCGTGTGTGTGCCTTCATCCCCTTTCCTTCACTGTTCGTCCTCTTCCTCCTCCCTGGGTTGGAAAAGGAAGCAGAGGAGAGAAGGGAGAGAGTGGTAGAGAGCTCAGTCTAATCCAACATCCTCTATTCCTCGGCTCACATGGTGCCTCCGGCTGTGTCCCCTTTCCTTTTCCAATCCTCAGAGTGAGGAGCATATCAAGGTTTGTGTGTGGGGGGGGGGGGGGATGACCCTACTTGCAAGCTGGCTTGATTTTTTTTAACCGAAGAGTCACACATATATCCTGAAACTAAGCTACGCGGCTGCCTGCAATCCTATCCACACTTTTACCTGTGAGTAAAGCCTCATTGACTATAACGGGATTTACTGCTGAGTTAAGTAGACATGCATAGAATTGGGCTCTCAGCGCAATTCTACGCATGTTTACACGGAAGTAAATTCCGTGGACTTGAATCGCAGCGTCAACGGACCGCCTTGAGGGCTGGAAGAGGTTTGAGACCCCGCGCAAATTTAGGAAAGCACCGCAGACCCTCCGCCCTGCCAAACACGCGCGGGATCGGGGAGCACAAATCTTCCCTGCCGCTTTGCTACCCCTCCGCAGGGCGAGTGGAGTAGCCCTCTCGTGACTCGCCCCGCTCTGGCCGCATTCTCACATGCACGGACCTCTGAGCGAGGCGGGGACTTGCGCGTGAGAAAGAGAAAAGGAGGCGGAGCGGGCGGGGCAGTCGGAAGAAGCCGGAAACTTTGCTCCGAGAAGGGCGTGTCGGGCCAGCACGGCCGCCCATTGGGGACAGACGGCACCGCCTATACTCCGCGGCTGTCACTGGCCGGGCAGGAGCCTTGGAACACCGAGCGAGTATGAGCACCGGTTGGCTACCGTGGGACGCCCCGCTGGCGGCGGTAATGTTGCTGGCGCTGCCTCTGGCACTGGCGCTCAGCCCCCCGCTCCGCTTCCAGCTCAAGTTCGGCCTGTACTGCGTCCTCTGCCTGGTCTGTTCCGCCCTCACCGTGCCTGTTTGCCTGCTCTGGAACCGCGGCAGGACTGTCGACAACATGCGGTGAGCGCTGGGGCGGTGGCGGGGCGGCACGGCACAAAGAGGGCGCTACGGACACCGCTGCTGCTCGTGGAACTCCTTTCTGGGTTCTTCCGGGCCTGCCTGTGGAAAAGAGGCGAGCAGATCGGGAAGCGCGTCGGTCTCTAACTTTCAGCCGTCACTGATCCGGGTGTGAACGCGTGGTTTGTGGCGCAACTCCGGCAGCGCGCTTGCGATTTCCGGCAGCGCGCTGTGTTTGCCCAGGGCAGGAGACGAGGCGCGCTGCGAAGGGGTTAGCAACCTACCGAAAGCCCCTTCCTGCAGGTTTGGACCGTGGGCGAGGAGGGTGGGAAGGGAAGCGGTTCTCTGTTTCGAAGTTGAAGTGCCTGCTACACTCGTCGTGCGGTATAGGTCCGGCTTTAGGCAGTTTGCTGGAGCAGCGCGAATGGGCTCGTCTACAGCAGGCAGAGAAGTAGAACCATCGACGTCCCGATTTTACGAATCTGTCATCGGCTTCCTCAGCCAAGCAGGTTGTTTTTCACAGGAGTGCGTTTTATGCGCGTAAACTTTAGCACACACATTCGGCGCATGTTCTCAAAGCAACATTTTGTGTTTCTTCCCACTAACGACAGAAGTCTGTGCAAGCCACCATAATGTTTTTTCCCCTCGTGAATATGGGGTTGTTCAGCTTAATTGGCAGAACACACAATTAAGATAATTATTATTATGCCATCAGTGCAGTGGCACTTTACACATCCAGCCACAGGAGAGGTGGAATTGTGGAAATGGCACTGTAGTACTGCCACTTCCATCCTGTTGCAGAGGCTGGAGGGGAATCTTTGCTCCCCAAGGCCTGATGCTGAGCCACTTTGGAGACAGCTTGCTGGGGCTGAAAGGGGAGCCTGACTGGTGCCATTTGGGTACAGTAGTTCTGCTCCTTGTCTGTGCTCCAGGGCGTACAGCATATTTTTATTGCAAGTTGCGGTGTGTGTGTGTGTGTGTGTGTGTGTATCCATCCATCCCTGTCTCTTGTGCTCAAGTGTTGGAGGCTGCTGTCCCAGACTCTAGATTTAGGCCTCTAAAAGTTGCCAGTCAGGGTGTGTAGCCTTGCTTGCTTGTGTGTTGCTTGTAGGTGATTCTTAAAGCTGCCACGAATCCTGCCTGCCTTTCTGTATTATTTTTTTTATCCCTTTTAAGCTTCTAGTCCCTCATGCTTGAAGAGATCAGTGACATATATATGCAGCTGCACAAGTTGTATAACCAGTGCTGACTAATTCTCTTTCACATGAACTTGGTTGGGGTGTTTTGGAGGTTTTCAGTCTTTGTGCGAGAGTCTGGAAGAAGTTCCAGCTTCAGAATAAAGCATAGTGCTGGCAAGATTAAGAAGAATGTGGTTTTCTAGTTGTGGTGGATGTGCAGAAATGATGTGCAAGTGACTTTCATGGCAAGAGAAGGCTTTTCGCAGCGGCAGTTTTCATGCTAATCTGTGGTCAGCAGGAAGTTCTCGGCTTCCCTTCGTGACAAAATGGGCACTCATGCCCCCCCCCCCACCTGTCCAGAGTTTTAATTTTGTTTTAGTAAAGGGGTGTCACGCTTGTTTCTCCACCACCAAAAATGGAGGTAGTGAAGGCATACAAATGCAAACATAAGAACCAAAAAGGTAATGGCCAGCTCTGCAAACTATAGAAGCAGCAGTTGGAAGTTAAAAGTAGACCCTGGAGAGAACCAGGGTAACGAGCTTGCCGGAAAAAAAGGAGCTATATTAATAAGGCATTTCTGCCCACGCAGCAGGAGCCAAATGTGTACACCTGTGGGCCAGACAGAAATGGGGAGATGAGTCAAACTTCCTGGGACAGAAAAACAGTCAAGAGTTCTGTAGCACCTTCAGGGCTAACCCATCTATTTCCAGCGAAGCTGTTGTGGGCCGTCCGCTGAAGTGGACTGCAGTCCACGAAAGTGCTGCTAAAATAAATGAATTGGACTTGAAGGTGCAACAAGACTCCTTGTGTTTACTGCAACAGACTATCATGGCTACTCCTCCTCTGCACATTCCTGTGGCAGGGAGTTCCACATTCTGGATACTACCACAGAAAAGGCTCTAAACGGTGTAGGGGGGAAAATGTGAAGATAGATTTAAAACTGTCTTTAGCCCCTTTGTCTTTAAAACTGATTTAAAACTGTCTTTAGCCCGATGTGGGTTGTGTGTAGCTCTCTCCTCCCCCCCCCCCTTCCTGGTTTTGTTCCCTAACCCTGTATTTATTTATATTTTAGCAGGAGAAGCTTGGGTGTGGACTGGTTGGCAATAATCTCTGTTGCTTTGCTCAGTGCCCAAAGGCTTTTACAAGCCCCACTTTAGGGGTGGAGTGTGTGAAAGAAGAGGGTGGTCTCCCTGGGCCCGCCCACTGAGCTTTACAGCCAAATGAGGGTCCAGAGGACCATCCAGCATGGTGTGATCCATGGCCAGTTTGTGGTGCTTGGTGCCTGGCATCAGTAGCAGGCTTTCCCTGGGTTGCTTGGAGACTATGGATAGCAAGCACATGTGTGTGCTTGCCTTGCCTGGTTTCCAGGGGTGCGACAGAGCTTCCCCTTCACCAGTCACTGGCCATCTGAGCTGCTTCTTTGTGTACTTTTCCACCATTGGGCTTCAGTGTGTGCTGTCTGAGGCACTGACGGGTGTGGGAGCTCCTTGGAGTGTAGCTGTTGCTGCAGTTTCATGCAGAGTGTTTATTTGGAGAACAAGCAGGGGCAGGAACCTGTTTGGTTTGGAAACATGTGGTTAGCTTTGCAGTGCGCACAATCCTCTGAAGAACACACATGAGAACCACCCTGCTGGATTGGGCCAGTGGCCTCACCCCACCAGAACGTCCCTGGAATCCCTTTGCAAGCAGGGCAGGAAAGTGAGGGCCTTCCCACCCCTTGTCTGTCCCTAGCAGGGCCAGCCTGTTTCTCTTCCTCCTCCCTGGATTAGAAAAGCAAGAGGGGGACCGAGGGGAACTATGGAGGAGAGGAGTGAGGTGGACTAGACTGAACGGGCTGCAGGGGAGGAGAGAGGTCTCCACTTCTGCTCGGTGCCTTCTCAAATCCAGGGAGGATGTGTAGTGACTAGTGCACTGTCAGATTTTTTTTTTGGGGGGGGAGGGCATTTGGTGCATGCCTTTTCTCCTCTTGCTTTTCTCCAGTCAGAAGGGTCAGTATCTTCCTCTTAATATTTTTTTTAAAGAGTTGGGATTTATAGGTGTTAAAGCCAGCTAACTCTTGTTTAAAAATAGGCTCTGCCACGTGGGTTGTAGGATTTCTATTCTTAGGCTTGAGGGATGATGAAGAACTGCACTCCCCACCTTGTGCTTGTGAGGCTACCTGCTTTTTATCCCATGTAAGCTGCTTCCTGCTCTAATCTGTACAGACGCACAACCTCCATGACACAAAGGAATCTTCTTGCTTGACCTGCTTGTGCAAACTCCTTTTAAAGTTCCTTTTTAGTTGGAGGGGGGAAATCCAAAGCAGACAAGGCAAACTGGAACTCTGTGCCCTGTTTGCAGGGTGTGAGGAGGCAGCTGACTCTTGTGGATGTCAGAAGAACCCCAAACTTCTACAACTTGGAAAGCCAGCTGAGCTTTTTCAGGATATATTAAGCTGATTCAAGTTGACATTCAGATTAATTTCTGCATTGACTTGGAAATTCCAAAGGAGAAACTTGGCAGCCATGGAATTGTTGTGGTGGAACAATTTCAGTGTTTTAAAACCTGCCATTTTTGACCAAGGTAAAGAGAGTCAGCTGGGAGCAAATGATTGGATTCTCTGTTGAGAGGAAGTACATTTTATTATTATTTAAGAAACATATACAGTACTACTTTACAGTGCAAAAAACAAAAGCTTACAAAGTAGCTTACCTAGCAGGAAGAAGGAAAAGGTGGTTCCCTGTTTCCAAGGGACCTTTGCAGTCTTAGAAAAAGGCACAAGGGTTCACCAACCAACGCCCACTGGAACGCCATGTGGAGTGATTTGGAGGCAGTTACACTCTCACTATAGGGACTGTGGTGGCTTAGTGGTTAAGATGCTGAATTGCAGACTGGAAGGTTGGTAGGACAGTAGTTTGAGACCCGAGTGCTGCTTGACTGAGTGAGCTCCTGTCCCAGCTCCTGCCAACTTAGCAGTTTGAAAGCAAGAAATTGCAAGTAGATAAATAGGTACCGCTGTGACGGGAAGGTACCGCTGGGTAAGGAAGATAACAGTGTTGCACTATTTGGAAGATGCTTCTGTTGTCCCGTTAGCAGAGTAAAGAAGTTGCATTTGATTAGTGGGACACAAAAACAGTCTGAACAAGCCTGTGAGAGCTCTCAAGATGGGCCTTTGCTCATATAGATATGCTATTTTTTGCCTTTGGACTGCATTGAGCTGTTTCAAATTGACTGTGGAATAAATGAACATGCAGCAGAAACACCTGATCCAAGGTGGGGTCTGGCTGTCAAGTGCTCCAGGGGTTTTGTGTATGTTCTCGGTCATAGTTGCACAACCTTGCAGGGTGATTTGCTATTCTCGTCCCCCATGTTGCAGTTGGGGGGCTGAACGTGAGAGTGGCTTTCCTGAGGCCCCTGAGGGGCAACCCAATCCAGCGCAAGGATACCCGGCTGGCCTAAATGGCCGGCCGCAGAGGGTATCATTCGGCCATCCCAGGCTGCCCCAGGGCAAAGGGGACGCTCATCTCTGCGTGCTAGGTGGCCGAGGCCCTGTGGGCCTACTTGAATGTACGCGAGCTCTGTACATTTGAGCCGCGGAAGGTAGGTTGAACTGGACTGGGAGAGGGCCCGGGATATCTGCAGAGCTTGCTGCCGATATCCCTGCCCTTCCCCCTCCTGGTTCATCCAGTGGCAGCCCTCCCTCGCCACCCGGTCCACCCTCCCCCCGCCCCTACGCCAGCCGGTGCAGGGCTTACTTAGTCCAGCAGGTGCAGGGGCAGTCCCCTGGCAGAGTGAGGGCTTCCAACCTTCGCCCCGGCGGCCCTTACTCCCTGGGAGTCGCAAACACGCTTTATGGTGCGTTTGCGATGCCTTCAAGCAGCGGAGTGCGTGCTCTGTCACTCAAAGGTTACCAGTAAGCAGGATTGCACTGTAAGTCAACATCTGCTTCAATCTGAGCTGTTCCGTACGCTAACTTTTGTGTGATGCTTTAGGAAAGCTTTCCAGTATGCAGTGAGTCTGCATGCACACAGCCAGATTACTTGGTTCTGGTGGTGCTGACAGCATCAGTGCCTGAGCGTGGATGTCTCATGATTTCTGTAGGCCAGAGCAAGGTGCTGTTGGAACTGCCTGTCTGCTTCATCGTGTTGTTGTTGCACAACCTGAGCCAGGCCTGGGTTGATCTGGCCCAGGAAGGCCACCTGGTGAAGGAGACCATGGGCTGATCCTTGGAATTCTGCCTTGGCGGTGCCAAGGCTGTGCCTTAGTTGACTGTCCGGTGGTAATTCATACAATGGAATTATATGGTAGTGGATCCAGGCCTCCTGGGACTTTTGGGATTATGTGATGTGTGTGTTGGGGGCCTTCAAAGTTCTTGACCTACCTTCTTAGCAGTTCTTGGGAGATAAGCCAGTGGGGTTATCCCATTATTGCAGAAGCTGAGCCCCAGAGGCAGTGACTTACCTGAGGTCCCCAAGTCAGTTGATGGCTGAGGTGAGCTTTGAAAGAACCCCCCCCCTCAATTCTTCAGCATGAGCAGGGAGCAAGTGAGGCACATGGGACACTCTGGATTCTAGAGCGCTTTTGCCACTTTGGAGAAGAAGCAGTCCTTCCCCATAAGGCAGAGGTTCCCTAACTCCTGGGAAGGCCCTCCGCTGCTCTAAGTCCGGGATCACGCCCGGGATCGCGCCGCCGCCGCCACCGCCGTGTCCGGGATCGTCCTTGTTACCTTCATTGGTGGGCAGTGGGTGTCCGGCGGGGGTTGTGGGGAGCCTGCGGACCCCTCCACAGGCCTCCCCAAGTGTCGGAGCAGTGGTCCGACGAGATCGCAACTCACTTCCGGTTTTGCGTAAAACCGGAAGTGGGTTGCAATCGCGTCGGAGCGCTGCTCCGACGCTTGGGGAGGCCTGTGGAGGGGTCCGCAGGCTCCCCACAACCCCCACCGGACACCCACTGCCCACCAATGAAGGTAACAAGGACGATCCGGGCACAGCGGTGGCGGCGGCGGCGCGATCCCGGGCGTGCCGTCGACGTCACCGCGGGTTGCCATGCCCCTTAAGGGCATAGCAACCCTTTGTTCCCGGCTGGGGCGTCGCGACGCCCCAGTTAGGGAACCACTGCCATAAGGGAAAGCCACTTTGCATATGCTCGGGGGCACTCTGCCCTAAGATGCCTTGTTGAAAATGAAAGGAGCCCTGCACATGCTGCTGCCAAAAGGTGAAAGCTCTGCTGAAGTAGCCAAGTGGTGTGAGGTGGTTGTGGAGGCAAAGTTCATCTTGATCAGGAGTATTTTTTCTTTCCTTGGGTTGAACTCCAGGCTTCCTTCTTCTATTCATTGAAGATTCAAGGTGATGTACGGTAATTGAATGAATGGTAACTAAACAAGATATCCCATGAGCTCCGAGGGGGTGCATGAGATGGGAAGTTCTGGTGCCCTGTAAGGAAGCCGGTTTCCACATGTGACAGTTCTGCATAAGGAGGTGAGAGGCCCGAGGAAGGGGGCTGGCGCAAGAGACACCAGCTGACGGCTCCTGACAGAGCCATATGTGGCCTGGCTCCGCTCCAGGGCTGTGTGCTCAGTACCCAAATTCTGTTAAGAGTGAACCCACAACACCAGGACTCTGTGGGACATATAGTAAGTGACTGTGGAAAGTACCGCATCCAGGTGAATCTGTTGGGAAAATTCTGAATACCAGAATACCTGGTATTCCTGCAGGATACTAATTTTCTTCCGCTGCCCAAATTCTGTTACCCTATTTTGCAGTAGGAGGGTAAATGGTGCAAAGGGGTCTTTTCCCCCCGTATTTCAGTCTTTTGGGGCAGAAAGTGTTGGCAAGTTACTCTTCCAATCTAGCATCAACAAGGAACACAGTGGGCCATAATTATAATAGTCCTAACCACTGCTGAGCTGAAGTGCGGGGGGGGGGGGGATTTAAACTTTTTTGCTCTCTGCATTTGCACCTTCCTTTCTGAACACAGACCCCTAGCAGATCCCAACAATCTGGTTTTTCCTCCCTCCCTTGGTACAAACGTGTTTTTTTGACCAAGGTTGAAACAAGGAGTTGGCCTGGATTTCTAAGTGGCAGGCTGAAGGGGCTCTGAAAGGTCCAGACTCAAGACTTTTGTGTATGCATTTTGGATGGTCATAATAAATATTTTGTGGGTCCCTTTGCTTCTGATTGCTGAACATTGGAAAGGCAAAATGAGCCTTGAGGTCATCCTTGCCCTGTTTAGACTTCCCAATCTTTGGCTTTTCCTTTTTTATTCTCCTTCCCCACTTGTGCTCTGGGACAGAACCTGTTGCCTTGCTCCTTTTGGAAAAGTGAAGTCACCCTCATGTCACGAGCCCTTCAGTATTCTGACCCTGTGTTAGAAGTTTGCAACATGCCTTTGCAACATGTGGCTGGGTGACAAGCTGGTGCTCTGCCAGAAACAGCCATGTAGCAGCAGCAGCTGCTGCTGAGAGGGGAGGAACTTCTGGTCAATGGCCAGGTGGTTTCGGTGTGGTGTGGGAGAGAAGTCTGGGACTGGCAAATAAGTAACATAGGAGGGTAGTTGCTGTAAGTAAAGGTAAAGGAATTTTCGCTTGAAAGCCAGTTGTGTCCGACGCTAGGGTGCAGGTACTCATACCCGTTTCTGGCCGAAGAGCCAGCGCTATCCGAAGACGCTTCCGTGGTCATGTGGCCGGCATGACTAACGGAACACTGTTTCCTTCCCGCCGCAGCGGTACCTATTTATCTACTTGCAATTTCTTGCTTTTGAACAGCTAGGTTGACAGGAGCTGCGGCACTCGGGTCTCGAACTACTGTCCTACTGATCTTCCGGTCTGCAGTTCAGCGTCTTAACCACTAAGCCACTAAGTTGCTGTCGCACAGCATTTTTCAAACTGTGGGTCAGGACCCACTTGGTGGGTCACAACCCAATTTCACAACCCACAGAGCCTCCAATGAAAACATGGGTGCTGGAAAGATCAGATAACTGATTGCCTCAAGCCCTGAGGCTATTCAAAAATCAGATAGCTGCCAATTGCCCTACAACAAAGAGCTGAGTTCCTGCAGATTGCAAGCTTGTGTAAATACTGTATAGGGAGGTAAATGTTTGAGGTCTTTTTTATCATGCATTTTTTCCAAGTCTGTCAATGACAGGTAGTAGGGGGGAGCAGGTGAAGGCTGGGTGACCTTGGGCCAGTCACTGTCTCTCAGCCCCACCTACCTCACAGGGTTGTTGTGAGGACAAAAAGGAGGGGAGGAAATATGTACACCACTCTGAGCTCCTTGGAGGAAGGGTGGTATAAAAATGTGAAAAATAAAATAAAAATAAACTAAACCAAGCCTTGAGGGTATTCATTAGGGCTGCCTCATTATGAGAAATGGATTAAGCTTTTTGTAAATAAATAAAATAAAATATTGTAAATAAATATTCTTCCTAGATCACCTTTTTTAATGTCTCATAAAGTTAGGTGGGTCCAGATAGTGTCATTTTAAAAAGTGGGTCCCGGTGCTAAAATTTTTGGGAACCACTGCTGTAGCAGATTCAGAGGCTAGGAAAGGACCACTAGCTTAATAAAAGGGGGGGACCCCCCTAGCACTTGGCAAGTTTAGCGCAATGTAAATGTGTCTCGTACAGCACTACATGTGATGTCAATGCTACATGATGCCAAGGTCCTGGGAATGTTCATTTTAAACTGACACAAACACTTGTGCAATGCTATAACACTTGTGCAATGCCCTATTTGCACTGCTATCTGCAGTACAAATAGCTTGCCTGTTGCATGTAACATGCAAATAGCCCTCTTGTCTTGGTGGCTGTGGAGCCTGTTGGAGACACTCTGTGTGCAAATGAGAACAAGGCCATCCAACACCCAAGGGGCAGATACTTTCAAAACCCAGGGAGTCTATTTTGGCCATTGAGAAAGTATTGTGATGGGTTGTGACTCCTCCTTTGCCTGCAGAAGTTAAATCCCTGGTAGTGTCTCCAAGAAGGGCCAGGAAATTCCCCTTCCACCAAGAGCTGTTGCCAGTCAGTGCAGGCAGATGCCCCCAGGGTCTGACTCGGTGGAAGCAGGCATGCATTTGTGTATGTTTTGGCTTTTTCAAAGGACTTGATGCCACCCTTCAGAGGAGCAGCTATGTTAACTCTGTTGCACCAAAAACAACCACCTTGTGGCATGGTAATGGCTGACAGATATGGCTGTTGATATCTGTAGATATCATAAAAAGAGCCCCATTGGATCAGACGAAGCTTGCCTAGCATGCATCCAGCAGAGGTCAGTTGTAGGCTTTGAGATGCTTGCAAGCAGAGCAGCCTGGAGACACCCCCTTCCCTGTAACTTGCCCCCAGCATGTTGCAATCTGAGGTAGACTGCAACTCGTTAGGGAAATTGCATTTAGCTCTTGTCAGATCTATACATTTTGAGTCGCTTGTGTGGTAGGAAGAAGAGAGCAAATTGCTGAAAAGTCCCCTCTTGTTTCCTGCAGTCAGTTTTTATCTCTGTGAGGAAACCATGTGAGGCCCCGTTTCCAAGTCTTCTTCCAGCTGTGGCTTTGCTTGACCTGTGTTGCTTGACCTGTGATAGACTTTGGGGCTTTGCTTTTCCTTGTTAGCAAACCTGCACAGCTAGCTGCTGCTGCTGGTCGTCTTGATCAGTGAGACTGAGAGGAGGAGTGAGTCTGTGGCAGAGGTGAGGTTTGAGCCTCTAGAGATGTAGCATTTTTTTTTTCTGTGCCCTGAAAGTGGTGTCCGTCCAAAGTGTTGGTCAGTCTGATGGGGAACGCTTCCTGCTTCAGGGAATGGCACTTGGCCACCCTGGCAGGGGCAAGAGGGCCTCCTGTTGGCTGTGGTATCTGAAGCAGCCAGGCCTCTTCTTCGCTGGCTTCCCTCCAAAGCACTCATTGACCTGAGGTTATGCTGCCTACCTCGCTTGCACCACCTGAGCACTGCAAAATGGACCTTGCCCTCTGATCTGCCAAGCCCTTAGGGGAGTGGCCGCATTCTTGGATTGGTTCTCAAAGCGCGTGTGTCCGTCCTCCCCAGGCCTGATGCTTTTGTTGTGTTTGCAAACACAGTGTTCTGTCCTCAGGCACAGGGGAATGAAGTGGATGCCTCATGTTCCTGCAGGCCCTGAAAACATAGAATATGGGTGGGGGACAATCTTGTTTCCGACAACAGTCCTGCCTCACTCTTGTGCTGTTTCCAGACTCTAGCACCAAGTGCTACAGGGAGGGGGAAGCAGCAAATGGTCCTGTCCCTTCTCCCCAGGTTAAATTTCCAAAGGAGATTGCAATATGGTAGAATTATTTAACACATTGAAACTTTGACCTTGGTACTCCCCCCCCCCCCGGACATTCACCCCCCCCCCCCGAACATTCATTCTATGCACCAGATGGTTTCCTGGGATACATAACTTGAAGCTGTTTTCTGGTTCTGAAAGATCCATGAGAGAGACTTTGGTGGTGCCCCAAAGGATGGGTGGGTGGTATGCATGTTGATATCTCCTCCTCTGGATGATGGCCACCCCCACCATGTGACTTGGTTAAAATCTGGATGTGATTCCCTAACACAGGACGTGGCAGTGTCTTTCCTGGTGCCTTATGATAACCTGTTTAGCATGCAAGACTTCCTTTTCTAGAGCAGGTAGGGCTGGTTCGCCTCTTTGTTTTCCACATACACACCTGAAAAAGTGGAACTGTAGATGCCTCTCCTGACTTGGGCCGTTGGAGCTCCAATTGAGCTTTTCTGGAATGTGTCTGCCCTGCCGGTGCTGGGATTCTCCCAGCATGCTCTGCACTCCATCCTCTTGTCCAATGCAAAACTGAATGGTAAGGAATACGCAGCCTGGATTAGACAGGATAGGATAACTGGCACCTTTGTAATAGTGGAGCATTTTAGAATATTATATACATCTTTTAACTTGGTTTAAAAAACAAACTCAGAATTGCACTTGGATATGGAAGGTCCAGGTTCAAATCCCCACTTAGCCATGAAGATTCCTGGGTGACCTTGGGCCAGTCACTATCTCTCAGCCTAACGTACCTCACAGGGTTGTTGTGAAGACAAAAAGGAGGGAAGGAACCATATACACCACCCTGAGCTCATTGGAGGAAATGTGGTATAAAAATCTGAAAAATAAACAAACTTCCAAATGCTACTAGGAGAAAAAGAACTATGCAACATGTCAGGGACTTCAAGGATACCTACAACAAATGGGCAGAAGCAGACGACCCAAAGGTGGGAAAAGAGCAATGCCCCCTTTAGCTTGTTGAAAGGTGTCTGGACGGCTGTTTTAGTTTGCAGTTCGCAGCAACCCACCACTTTGAGAACCCCTGGGCTACACAATTTGCTGTGCTGGGATTGTGAATCCTCTTCTGGAGATCTTGTGCATCTCTGGTGGTTCCATAGCAAAATGGGAACTTTTGGAAAACTGTGGGGGTGCTGTGGGTGCTGAAAACCTCCTGTGGGTGCTAAAAGGTAGCTTTGTCCGAAGAAATGGTCTCTGACAGATTTGAGAGAAGTTCACGAGTGTAAAAATGGACTATGATTGTGATAGGGTAACGGTGGCAAGAATGCAGATTTGTTTGCAGCTATTTTGCCAGCGACCCCCAGTGTGCACCCAGAAAAGCGCCCTGTGTGCTTTGTCCCAGAGTGTTGCAGTTGTACATGTGTGTTCGAGAAGATTGATTGCAGTCTGGTTATTTGTGGGAAATTATCATTTTGTATTCTTGGATTATTAGAATAAAGAGTTTAAGCAGATCTTAAGAGACAAATAGTTATTGGCTATATTGTAATAGCTACAGTCAGAACCTTTTTCCAGTAACATGATGGGAAAATGTGGTGTGTTGGGTTGTGGTGCAACACAACCTGATTTTTAAAGATTATCCTGTGCTGCAGTTCTTAAGTAGCTCGTTTGGATGTGCTTATAAAATGAATACAGCTCTTACTTAAAAAGAGACGTGGAACCTGCCATGTGGATCTACTCTGCCTAGCTCTGTCTTCTTGCAAGGCGCATGCTGCTGGTAGTGGGGTTCCCTGGCTGGGGTGGGCAGGATCCTCGTGTCATACCAGAAGGCAACAGCTCCTGTGGCTCTTGATGCAAAGAGCTTGCCATCCAGTCCCTGCTTAGCTTTGGTTTGGTGCCAGGTTTTTCAAAAGTACATGTACAGCAAAACAAAAGCTTAGAACAAAATAGAGTGAAAAATAGACACCAAGAATCTTGCTAAGATAGAGCAAAGTCTCTTTGAATCATGTGCTTCAATTTTTACAGAGCATGTGAAAAGCAAACAGAACCTAGAATATGAAAACATTGCTGTTTGGATGTGCTGAAGTTCAGACCCCCCCCCCCCCCCAAGACATGTGCTCCAGAGGGTCTGCGCATGTCCTGGCCCTTTCCCTTGCAATCCTGTTGATTCCCCAAATTTTGTGTAGAGGGTAGCTTGAATGCAATGCCTGAACTAGCTCTGTGTAATACAGAAAGTTACTCTCCTAGAGACCTGCTGAGAAATGTGTGGTGTTGTGTAGACTGAAGGCTCACTTATTATGATACACTGTCTTAGGCATGTTTAATGGAAAGGAAGTTATTCCATGTTGAGACATTGGGAGCTCCTCTGATGTGCTCCCGAAAGCCTAAACATCTGGGGCTATTTCTGGAGGATTATCATTTTATTTTTATTTTTAAAATAATGAGTTTAAGCAGAGCAAGAGACATGTTTGGTATGTAAGTAGCCTAAGAGGCACTGCTCTCTTCAAAACTGGGTTATTTTTGCACCCAAGAGTCAAAACGTGAGGCTGTGACGTTTGCCTGTGAATAGAGGCTGGCATTCCAGCACAGGAAGCAAACCCCAATTCAGGGGGTTGAGCAACGAAACCCTCAGTCTCTATTTTTCCATTTTTTCCCCCACGTGTAGCTTCCACCTGTCTCCCAATGCACTCAAAGGTGGCTTGCGGTCTAGCTGATGCAGTACCAAAGGGAAGTAGGGCTCCTGGCTTTGTGCTTTGCATGTGTACAGTACAGGTGGGCCCCCATATCCGCTGGGGATATGTTCCAGGCCCCTCCGTGGATACTTGAAACCATGGATAAGAGCAAACACCCCCTCCATGGTTTCCTGAGGGCCCCCCCTGCCTTGCCTGCAGGCAGGCATGCTTGCCCCCCCCCCAGCTCTTATTTTTCTTTCAGCAAGCTTTGTTTCTTCCTTAAATCAAACAGAGAAGCAGCCTCCATTGCAGGCAAGTAGAACGAGACTAAGTCCTAGAGAGGCTCTGCAAGGTTTCTGTTAACCTTGCAGAGCCTCTCTAGGACTTAGTCTCGTTCTACTTGCCTGTAATAAGCAGCCAGAGGCTGCTTCTCCTGTTTCTTTAAGGAAGAAACGAAGCTTACTGGGGAAAAAAGTAAAAGCCTGGGGGTGTGTGTGTCCCCACGATCCGTGGATAGCGAATCAGTGGATATGGGGACCCACCTGTATATTCAACCTATAAAACCTTTCCTCAGAGTAGCAGGTATGGGGAAGGTCTTGGGCCAAGATGGACCATTGGCCTGACTTGGTCTGAGGCAATTCCTTTATGTTAAAAATGTACAGACCGTATTTCTTCGATTGTAAGGCGCCATCAATTCCAAGTGTAGAGTGCCACCCTTAGTTTTAGTGCCACCAGCAGAAAAAAAATGCCACTGAATTCTTCCATGAATTTGCCCACTCAGCACCAACTCTCCCCAGATGAAGTGCCAGCTCCGCCAGAAAATGCCCTCCCAAATGCTGTTTTCCTCCTTACTGGGGCTTGGGGGGCTTCGGGGAGGTCCGTGTGACCCTCTGCAGGCCTCCCCGATCTTCAGATTGCCGAACAACGGCGATTTTTGGGCACTTCTGATTTTCGTGAAAACAGGAAGTGCCCGAAAATCACTGTTTTTTGACTATCTGAAGGTTGGGGAGGCCTGCAGAGGGTTGTGCAGGCCTCCCCGAAGCCCCCCAAGCCCCAGTAAGGAAGAAAACAGCGTTGGGGGGGCATTGGGAATGCCCTTGATTCTAAGACGCACCCCATTTTTACAGATGCTTAATTGGGTAAAAATGTGTGTCTTAGAATTGAGGAAATACGGTATATGAAGGTTGATCCTTTTTTAGGCTGATAGTGCCTGACCTCTGACTCTCTCTCCTCCTGACAGGATCATCAAAACAGTTGTGAGGAGCTTCAAGTACCTCTATGGCCTGAGGTTCGAGGTGAAGGGTCTGGAGCACTTTGAGGTGGAGGGTCCATGTGTCATCATCTCAAACCATCAGAGCGTCTTGGACATGATGGGTGAGAAGCTCCTCCTTTTCTGACCTCCTCAGGACAGTTTCTAGTTCTGGCTTTCAACCCGGTTTAAAAAATATTCCCTTTGGTTTGATCACCTGACCCTTGATTGGGTAGTTGAATCGTGACTGATTGTAATCAAAGTTTGGATATTGCCAACGCCTCAGAGGTTTGGAAGAAGTTCAAAAGATAAACGCAGCTACTGCCTCTTGACTCTTGCGTGTGGGAGGATCAGTTGAGGTTGAGCAATTCCCCCCCCCCCCCGTCTGCCCAGTCCAGCTCCAACACTCCTGTTCACGGTTCACTGTGATGGTGAGATGAAGAGGCAAAGGAAAAAGGGCAGCACTTGGATTGAGACAGAAGAGAGGAGGCAGCAGGCTCCCATCCAGGTGCCTTCAGGAGCTTCCAAGATGGCAGACTTGCCAAGATCTTGTGAGAGACTGTGCTGTTATCCTGAAATTCCTGGAACTGAAAGCCAAATTTCTGAAAGGCATCAGGCGTGTTGAGATCAGAATAAATCTCGCATACGACTTTGCACTTGGTGGGGAGTTGTGCTGCCTCTCTTCCTTTAGTGCTCTCTTGACAAACCGTAGGGGAAGCAAACTCCCTTAACACCTGCCTGCCTCTGCTCCTTCCTTAGGGCTAATGGAAATCCTTCCAGACCGCTGTGTCCAGATTGGCAAGCGGGAATTGTTGTACTGTGGCCCGGTGGGCCTTGTCATGTATATGGGTGGCGTGATCTTCATCAACCGGAAGAGTACGAGCAACGCCAAGTCTGTGATGTCTGGGGTTGGCCGAGCCATGACCAAGGACAATGTGAGTGTGGTGAATTGGGAGGGGGGATTCTGGTGGCCACTGGTTTAAAACCCATTTGCCCAAAAACCCCTGCCTGCCAAGTGCATCGGGCATGGCTGGCCCAGCCAGGAAGTGCCCTGATACAGCTTACATCAGTGGCGGATGGTGAGGGGAGCAAGGAGGTGGGGGATTCAGTGTGCCCTCACCCCAGGTCTGCTGCCACCTCCCTACTGGCTGCCCCAGCTGTGAGCTGCATTGATCTACTCCCCACTCGCTAAAAGCGAGCGAGAATCAGATCCTCCACTTCCTTCTCAGTGGTCTGCCCTTGCATGAGGTTCTTTTTAAACATTCAGTGTGTCACTCTAACCCCCCTGTGAGGGTGGAGCATGGTGAGAATTTAATGAGCTCTTTTTTTTGTCGTCTTTTTTTGTTTGGATGTGCTGGGCAGTGGCAAGTCGGGGATTAGGCATGTCTGGCATCAGGACCCCTTCGGAAATCATTGCACTTGATTCCTAAGTGTCAGCTGTAGACGTTAGCCTGCGTTGGACTGGGAGCTGGGAAAGAGGAGACTGGGCTCTAGTCTGTAAAAAGTGCCTTGAAAGTGACTCTGCCACCATCCAGGAACACTGGTAGCTCCAGGCCCATGAGGAAGAAGATGCAAATTATTTCTCTGCTCAAGAGCAGTCTCTTTACTTAGTAGTAAAAGGCTGATATCAAAGATAAAAGTGTAGTTGGGATGTTCATAGAATGTTGGAACTGGAGAGGACTTTGGAGGTCATCTAGGCCAAACCCTGCTCAGCGCAGGCAACTGCAGAATCCCTGACATGTGGCCTTCCAGCAACCACGAAAAGCAAGTCCTCCCTTCTTCTGTGTGACAACCCTTTGGATACTTGAAGACGGCAATCGTATACCCCCTTAGTCTCCTAAGCTCTTAACCATTCCAGCTTACCAATGTCCTTCTTAAAATGTGGTGCCCAGAACTTGGGACACAGTATTCTAAGTGAGGTCTGACTAAGGCAGAATAGAGTGGAATTATGTCCTGCAATCTGAACTCTGTGTGTGTGTGTGTGTGTGTGTGTGTGTGTGTGTGTGTGTGTGTGTGTGTGTGTGTGTGTGTGTGTGTGTGTGTGTGTGTGTGTGTGTGTGTGTGTGTTGCAGTTGCATCACACTGCTGGCTCATATTCAGTACACTAAGTTGTACACTTGTAGTACACTAAGGGCCCAATCCTATCCAACTTTCCAGCACGGATACAGCTGCAATGCAGTTCCAAGTTAAGGGAACAAATGTTCCCTTACCTTGAGGTGGCCTTTGTGACTGTCCCCTTCGTAACTGTCCCCCCTACAGGATGCAACGCATCTTGCGTTGCTTAAGAACAATCAGCAGCCACAGCTAGAAACCTGATTATTTTGGTTTTAAATTGTATGGGAACCGTTTTGCGAGGCCTGCGCCTGGAAGGCAGTATGCAAGCAAATGTCCTCGAGTGTCAGTCCAGCTGTGTTCTGTGACAAGTCCCTTTGTGGTGCTTCTGACCGTCTTCCCTTCCAAATGCACAGGTCAAGGTGTGGATATACCCTGAGGGCACGCGGAACGGCAATGGGGACCTCTTGCCCTTCAAGAAAGGTGCCTTCCACCTTGCCATCCAGACACAGGTAAGCAGTGCTGGTGCCTTGCAAGCTGCCCACCATCATTAAGGTAGGTAAAGGTGACCCCTGACAATTGTCCAGTCGTGTCCGACTCTAGGGTATGGTGCTCATCCCCATTTCAAAGCCGAAGAGCCAGCGTTGTCCGAAGATGTCTCCATGGTCATGTGGCCGGCATGACTCTCCTTGCCGCAGTACGTATGTCTAGTCTGTCCCATCCCAAACAAGTTTTTAAAGCAGACTTGTCAAGTGTCGTGGGCCAAGTAGCTTACGGAGCAGCTCTGATGGGGATGACCCTGTTCTATGCTGGAGTGTAGCTTTCCTGAGCAACGAGAAACTGAGGAGGACCCTACAGGCTTTGTCTGTGAGTGCTTAAAATTTAGAAGTGTACTGCCTGTCCTCCATGTACACTGTGTCCTGCTGCTGCCTTCTGTGCCCTGTCCAAATATTCAGTGATAGACTGCCATAGAACGTGGAGGATTGATTTAGAGCAGGGGTTCTCAACCCAGTGGTACTCGTGCCGACTGCTGGTGGTACTCAGACCCCGCCAGATTGCTGGAACCCCACTCCGACGCAGCTACTCAGACCTTCATCTGGCAGTCTTGCTGATTATTATTATTTTATTATTTTTTCACATTTTTATACCACCCTTCCTTCAAGGAGCTCAAGGTACTGTACATGGTTCCTCCCCCCTTTTGTCCTCACAACAACCCTGTGAGGTAGGTGAGGCTGAGAGATAGTGAGCCCAGGGTCACCCAGGAAGCTTTGTGGCTGATCAGGGATTTGAACCTGGATCTTCCAGATCTAAGTCTAACTCCCAAACCACTACACCATCCTGATCAACTTCATGGGGAAGCCCAGAGTTCTAACACTAGGAGGGAGAAAAATCTTCTTGCCTGCTCCCCCATGCAGAGACATCGCAGAATGGGGTGCGGTGGGCCCCAGGGCGCAGGGCGCTGAAGCTGGTTAGGGGGCGCAGGCCCCCTTAAGTTTCGTTTTTATTTTTCCTTTTTGGGGGGCTTTTTTCGCGGCAGCTGCTGCCCCCCTGCTGCTTCCCAGGGCGGCAGCTGCCTCTTGTGCGCCCCCCCAGGGTGTGTGTGTGTGCGCTTTTGGGGTACTTACGGGTAGTTTGTCTCGGCGGGGCACAGGCATCTTGGATGGGTGGGACTCTCTAGGACTCTCTCTCTCTGTCTCGTTGGTCGGTCCTCCAGGGTCCTATAGAGTCCCGCCCATTCAAGATGGCAGCACCGGAACGAGAACATGCTGCCGAGACAAGCTAAGTGCCCCAAAAGCGCAAACATACCCTGGAGGGGGGGCACATGACCCTTAAATCCCCTTAAAAACCCCAGAAAACCCCTAAAACGAAACCTAAAATCATGGTATTTTATGGGGGGGCATATAGAGGGCTGCACCAAGCACAGGGGGGGGTATAGGATCGTCACTGCCCCATGTCATGTTTGTAAGTTGTGTGTTAACTAAAAGCCCCTACTGCTTCAACCGTTCCTTGTAGGGAAGATGTTCTGGGTTCCCCATTTCAAGCCTTGTGTAGTAGCAGCAGATCTTACTTTGTTTCGCATTTTTATACCACCTTTCCTCCAAGGAGCTCATGGTGGTGGACATCCTTTTGTCCTCACAACAGAGGCGTAGCAGCAGCGAGTGCTGCCTGGAGCACTCGCTGCGGCGCCGCTCCGGGGAGGGGGCGGCGCCGCTCCGGGGGGAGGGGGCCTTCTCCCCCGGCCTCGGAGCCGGAGAAAGCCCCGGAGCGTCCACTTCGACCGGTGGCCGGGGCTTTCTGAAGTCCGACTGCCGCGTCACACTGTTTATCTTTGTTTTGCACATGCGCAAAACGTTAAAACGTTAAAACGTTTTGCGCATGTGCAAAACAAAGATAAACAGTGTGACGCGGCAGTCGGACTTCAGAAAGCCCCGGCCACCGGTCGAAGTGGACGCTCCGGGGCTTTCTCCGGCTCCGAGGCCGGGGGAGAAGGCCTCGGAGCGCCCGCCGGGCGGCGCGCGCTCCATGGAAACACTGGAGCGAGCGGAGCAGCGCCACCCGGGGCCGAGGTGGTGCCGCCTGGAGCCGCTGCTCCGCCCGCTCCAGTCTATCCACGCCTCTGCCTCACAACAACCTTGTTAGGTAGATGAGACTGAGAGATAGTGACTGGCCCAAGGTCTTCCAGGAAGCTTAATGGCTGAGTGAGGATTTGAAGCTGGTTCTTCCAGGTCTAAGTACAACATCAGAGCCACTACATCATCTTGGCTTTTATGTTGCCTCTTCCAGACCTGTAACTCCCCATTTTTTTCCCCTGTCTTGATATTGTTCCCAGGTTCCGATCATTCCTGTGGTGTATTCCTCCTTTTCTACGTTCTACAACCCAGAAAAGCATCTGTTTACGTCAGGTACAGTCATGGATTGAAAATGGTTTCTCAAGGGCTTGTATCAAAAATGGTCTCTCTCTCTGCTGTAGAACTGTGCAGTGGTGGAAATGAAATGACTGAACTGCAGCTGTTAATATTTGTATAACACTTCCTGAGTGTCTAAGGTGCTTCACATCTGTTCGCTTACTGTAATTCTTACAGCAGTCCTGTAAGCAAGCTAGGCAAGTATTATCCCCATTCTGCAGATGGGAATACTGAGGCTGAGAAAGAACAAGGCTTGCCTAAGGCATGAGTACAGGCAGAGGCAAGGTTCAGCTGTGAAAGAAGCTTGATCTCTTACCCGTAGAGGCCAGTGCTACACCAGCCCATTCTGTTAGTGACTTTTGAGCTTTCAACAAACACAGGGAGCAGTTCCTGCTTGTCTGTTATGGAATCCCCTCCCGTGTGTGTGGGTGGGTGGGGCTGAGGACCTCAGGGCATACTCCAGGCCCCTCAGCTAGCTTGTGTGGAGTTCTGGAGATTGTTGAGTCTCGTGGCTGCCTCATAGCAGCCAGAATGTTTGGGGGCTGGAGTACCCTTCATCTTAAGAAAAACTTGAGGTATGGTGGTTTTTGTATAGAAAGAAATCAACTCAAGCAGCCATGATAAAGGATTGTAAAATACTGTGTAGACTGGCTAAAGATTTTTTGGGAGACCAGAATTCAGGGTAATTGTCACTGTGCCCAACTAACTTGCCATTCTGTGCCACAAGCTGTAAGGATGTCCGTAGTGCTGAATTTGAAGAAAGGTTTGACCGACCAATTCATTGAGGGTGGGGTCTGTGATCTGCTGTTAGCAAAGTGGAGCCTCCCTATTTGGGGGCAGTGCACCTTCCGAATTCCACTTTCTGGACCAGCTTCCTGTTTTGTTCCCAGACTGTTCACTAGGCCCCTTGCTGGAGTATGCTTAGAAGTGACTGTCTGACAAGGCATCCTCCAGTTCGTGTTTGGCATTCGTTAGTCCTGACTTGTAAGGTGCAGTTCAGAGAGGTTAAAATTGAAACGGGACCTTTCTAGAAAAATCAGTGAGCAACAGGGGAGCATCTGCAAGGTGGAAACTGCTTTTCGTCCTGCAGTTCTTCTCTCTTCACTTCCCCTCTGCTTGTCTGCTCCAAATTCCTGTTGTCCCCGTTTCTACAGAGTGACGTTACTGAGCACCTCCTCTTGTCATCGTCAAAGCTTGTTGACAGAGTTGATCTGCAGGGAGGCAGTGGGTGGTTGGGGTTTTCCTGTGTGGGAGCAGTGGGTTGGCCTCCTGACCCAGATGCTTGTCCCCATCGCCTCCTTGGACACACTCAGTCTCATCCCATGGCAGTCTCCTGAGTCAGCCTGACTGGAAGGCCTTCGGGCACCTTCACCTGGAGCAGCCTGAGCACAGCAAAGTGGCTCAGTCCGACAGGTGCAGCTCAGATAGTGCTTGCTGAAGCTGAAAAAGATTGATCCAACCAGAAGAGGAAAGCAGGTTGCCTTTTGATGCTTTTGACGGATGGGGGCAGAGAACCAAGATGCAGAGTTGGTCTTGGCAAGTCTAGGTAGAGGAGGGTCCAAAATAAGCAAACGGGGTTGCAGGTAAACAGGAGAGACGCACATCGAGTGGAGTTCACTGGTGCAAGAAGTCTCCTTGTGATGTCCTGACGGGCTGCGAGCGCTGTAGGTAGGGCGTGTCTACAGTGAGCCAGGAAGGTCCTTGTGATACTTGGGGTTTTGAATGCAGGAAGGAGAGAGGTTTGCTGGGCAATTAGCTGGAGACAGGTGAGAGGCGGAGGGACAAAGGAAGCTGATAGTGGAACTGAGTAGGTGGTCTCTCCAACAGTTGTGTGCTCAAGAAGTGCCCCACACCTGTACTCTGGGGAGATTCTGCAAGCTTTCCTATTCTGAGGCAGGGAGCCACTGCAAAGTTTCTGGCAACTGAGAGGGGTCCTTTGGGCCAGCACGATTGTGCCCCAGTTTGCCAAAGCACATTACTGCACCAGGTTGGGCGCCACTCTATTGATCTCCACTGATTAGCATGCTTAGTCAGCACAGACAAGGAGACCCACTAATGTGACTAATTTCTATGGAAAAGGAGGGGTCCGTTTCCACAGAAATTAGTGGGTCTCCTTGTCTGTGCTGACTAAGTATGCTAATCTAGTTTTCATAAGTAGGGCTGGAACATGTGGAGGCACATGTGTGATGGCCCTTCATTGCTAGTCTGGAATCTGGGTCACGAGGCCACCTGAACGCTCTCGGTTCTGGGTGAACCTGCTGGGTGAGGCAGTGGAAATGCTGAGCAGGTGTCTGAGGTGAGTGGTGGACTGGATGAGGGCCAAGAAACAAACTCCATCCAGAAAAGACACGAGATGCTATGGGTGGGTGGTTTACCTGATGAAGGCAGCAGTGGCCAACATGGACCTCCCCTCTGAACTGGTTGCATCCTTTTCCTTAAGACAGTGGCAACAAATTCCATGTGGTGCTTTATGTACCACCTGTAGGTAGGGGTGTGTGTGTGTGTGTGTGTGCGCATTTAGCTGATTTTTTGTGTCCAAGATCCATAGTATAGAACAGGGAAAGGCAAACTTCAAGCAGAGCTTTTAAAGGTGCGTCTTGGCCCTTGGGTGAAAGTAGTTCTGCTTCCAGAACTTGCCGATCCTCTGTGCCTGGAGTTGGAAGGGCTCACCCAGCGTTCATCCGAGTCTGGACCAACAAAGTCCTCTTCCTTCGTGCAGTGACGGCAAGGCTGGCCATCTGCGAGGCTGACTCAGGGCAGTGTGTTGGCAAGGGACCTATTCATCTTCACTGCTCCTCCTCCCGGTCCCTGCTTTGGGAAAAGAGGTGGAGCTGAAGAGGAAGTCTAATGCTCTAGCGAAGCCCACCCCTCTCGTCTCCTCCCCCTTCAGCTCTGTCCCCCTTTTCCAAGCCAGGGAATGGGAGGAGCAGAGGCTGACATGTCACCAGGTTGGGGGGGGGGGTTGACCTTTGGCACACCACTTTGGTCCTTGGTCTTAGGCTTGCATGAGTGGGAGGAGTTGACAAGATGGGCTTGAAACGTGACCTGGTGCCTTCTTCTCTTCCCTTGCCAGGCAAAATCCAGGTTGAAGTCTTGCCACCCATTCCTACCAAGGACCTGGAGGCCTCCGATGTTGCAGAACTCACCGATAAATGCTACACCATGATGAGGGAAACTTTCTTCAGACTGTCGGGAAGACCCAGGGAGATCAATGGAGTGGCGCCCAACCTGGTGCAGTAATGCACTTTGGCAAACTGGGGCACAACTGTGCTGGCCCAAAGGATCCCTCTGTTGCCAGAAACTTTGCAGCTTGCAGAATCTCCCCAGAGTACAGGTGTGGGGCACTTCTTGAGCACAAAACTGTTGGAGTGTTGTTGTTTTTGCTATAACTCACTTGCAAACATTCCTGGTCTCTTTGCACCCCCACCCCCAAGAAGGGATTTAGTTTCTTTGCTGCAGTGACTCTTGTCTCTCCCCGCTTAGAGAGAGGCGATTCATGATGAGCATTCTTGGGACCTTCCAGCCAGTGAAGCCAAAATTCAGATGCACTTTTTCTCTCTCACTTGAAGGGGGTTAAACCCCAAATGGCTGGTCTTGTACTTGGCACTTGTTGCCTCTTTGGAGTCGGCGCACTGTCACGTGAGCACTTCTCTCATCCCTTCAAGGGTAGAGAATGTAGAAATGACGATGAACCTGTCTTTCTTTCTAAGCTGGTCAGGGGACCGAGGCCTCTGCTGAAATCTGGAAGACTTTTCTTAGGAAAAAAAGGAGCTTTCCTGAGCCCAAGGCTGGCTTCTGTGGTTTGGGGAAACTACTAATGGCAGGGTGTGTGTGTGTGTGTGTGTGTGTGTGTTTGTTTCCAAACAGGGGTCTTGTGTTTTGAAACCAGTGATGATCCTTGTTCGTAGCAGGCGATGCTGGTTTTGTGTTAGTGGTGGACACACCTGTGCTGAAAGCGGAAGCCAGGGAAGGAGGGTTCACCTGGTGAAGCCATACTGGCAGGGTTGGAGGCTGTCCATTTGGGCTCCCACATTGGCAGGGTTGATCCACACCCTTTTTGGTGCAGCTGAGCACATGGCACTTGAAGCCTGCCAAAAGATGGAGTTGTGGATGGAGGGGGACGCCTTGCCCTCTTCTGTGGAAGGGAGGGGGATGTGGGCCTTTGGGCCAGGGCCGGATGACTACTCACAAAAGATTCCAAGTGGGTCTGGGTTGGCCTGTCTGTCTTCCCAATCAGGCGGAATCTGATCCTATTGCACTCCAACTAACCAAGAACTAGTACCCCGTTTATGTCAACCACAAGCATCAAATAGAAAAATACATTTGGGGGATCTTGTGCAAAGTTTGATAGCCAGAATAGCTTCTCTGGTAAACTGGCCCAAGAACAGATTTTTTTTCCTGTTTTAAGTACTTGTCCACCATTCCTCTTCTCCCCCCCCCCCCCCCAGCACTTCTACTATATTGCAGGTAGATCTTTCAGAAAGGGAACACAGAAGCTTAAAGGAACTATTCTCTCTTCATTGCTGAAATAAAAGGGCCAGCTTGCTCAGAAAAAAAATCGTTAGAGGTTCGAAGTTTTTCCATGTGTGGTGTGTAGATGAACAGGAAGTAGTAACATCTGAATCCCTGGAATCGGTCGCAAAGCACTTATGGTAGCAGTCCACGGAGTTAGGTTTTAAGTTCAAAAGTGTGATCCAAATCCATGTGACACATTTCTGACAACACAAACTGGTGTGACTTCAGCTGGATTAAATAGATTTCTGTTCAAATGCTCTGGCTTTCCTAGCTGTCTTTATAAATACCAAGAGGGTGTAGTCCTGTTAAAACTCTTGAGTAAGCCCATGGGCCTGAGCATGACTGACCTAGGAGAAAGAGCTTGGAGCACAATTCCTCCCCCAGCCTACTTAACACGGAGGCCAGTGACCTTGCAGAGCTCCCTTTCATTGCATTGGACTGGAGTGTACCCTGTGATTGTTTGGCTTGGGGGTGACTAATCCTCTAAAAATGTGTACTTATATAACATCGGGCAGGTTGAGCTAAGGAGTTGGAAGGGAGGCTGGTGGCCTTTTGGTACTGTTTGATGTTGCTGCTACGAGTATTTTATTTTTAGAAATGTTCTTAAATGATTGATTCCTAATCGAGGGGTGTGTGGGGAATTACTCCCCTTCCCACCCTTTGTCAAAGAGCTTTGTGTATCTGCTGCTCTTCCCTCAAAAGAGAAGGAGGCCTTAGAGAGTATTGATAATGGAAATTAGGGCACTGGTGACTGACTGCCTACAAATTCTGTTGCTTAGGAGGGGTTGCAAATTCCACATGGAGCTATGCAAGCCTTGAACACGCAGAGGCCCACTCGGTTGGCATGTTCAGGAGGAAGGATGCAAAGTATACAGTGATTGGAGCAGGACTGAAAAAGTCCTCTAAGTGATGGGCCACTGACCATGTTAAGCAGTAGCACTGATAATGGGTGCCTGACTGAGGGGATGTCCAGTGAACAAGGAGGGGAATCATCGAATCGGTGACCGGTTATCAAAGTCAGGTGGATGGGCTAGTTAAGCCAAAGAGCCTTCTTGGCTGTGTTCCTTCTCTGGTTTGCCTGCAACAGTTAGTTGCCCTGATGGACTGGTGAATAAACAGTTGCTCCTGGAAGAACAGATAGGGACTCTGTCCAAATCTGCATTTCTTCCCCAAGGTTCTTGGATGAAGCTAGAAGACTGTAATTCCAGTATAGATGCTGCTCAGCTGGCCCTGCCCCTCAAGGAAGGGGAGGTGACTTGTACCTCAACTGCCACCTCCTTGCAAATTGTGTATTTCCCTTTGCCCGCAAATCTGGGTTATGTGCGAGTTCTCTTTTGTTGTAAGTGAGACACTTTGGCTGCTGAAGTTCATGGAGATTTACAAGAGAAGGGGGTTGTCACAATTGTGGTCTCTTTGGAAAGTACTCTGGGGTTGATGTCTGCGTGCACAAGTGCAGCTCCAATATCCATCCTGGTAAAATCCCTAGACTAAACCCAATGTGCAGGATTTACTAGGGAGCGAGGAGAGGTGGTGCTGTAGGTCTGGTTTAGGTGTCAGTCCAACTAGTGGGGCTGCTCAAGAACAATGCCCTTGTTGGCAAACCTACAGCTTATCTGACATTTCCTGCCAGCAGCCAAATTGGCCTACCATCTCTGCAGAACCAGTTTAAGCTTGTATTTCTGCCATCAAAAGTGTGTGAGTGGGGTGGTGTCTGCAAGGGCACTTATGTGCCACTCTGTTCCTCAGGGTTGAGAAGAATCAAGTACCTTTTTCCTTCCTTTAAAACAGTAGCACAAAAGAGTTGCTTTTACTGTAGCCTAACCTTTTTAGATGTCTTTCCCAAGGTCTTTGGATGAAGCTAGAACACTGTAATTGTGGTATAGATGCTGGCCCTGCCCCTTGAGTTAAGGGAGGTGCATGATGCACATGAAGATACCCATGTTGGTACAGTCCAGGGTGTGCTCTGGATTGGCACAGGTGTTGCAGACTGATCAACCATGCTGTTGCACTATTAACATGGGATGAAAAGCCAGAGCCTACCTAACCAGAAGCTCTGCTGTCTCCCTACCAGTTGCACTAGTACCAAAGAGAGCAGGCAACTGCTCAAATAGTTGAGCTTCTTTGCCCATTTAGTGGGGACAAAATCCTCTTGCCTTCTGTGTAAGGCTTTTGGGGGGGGAGGACCTGGGGCTGCAGTTGAGTGCATTGATTGTAACCCTGCCCAGGAGACGGTCCCTGTGTGGAGGGCAGGGGAAAGGAGGTCAAGCTGTGCAGTTGTCGCATAGGAGTGCAAAAAGCCTGAAGTGCCTCACTGGGTATAATGTTGGTTGCCCTCTGTTTGTTTGCTGCTTTGGAAATGTGGTATGTGATAAAGTAGAACTGATTTTTATAAAGCAAATTTAGAGACGTGCCTCTAGTCCAGTGTGATTTATTATCTGCGGGGGGGGGGGGGAGCATTCTTACCTGTCCACTGCAAAAAAGAAGGCAAGTATGGAGGGGGAGCACTTGAAGTTGCCTTGTTTAGTGATGTCACAAGCACTATTCAGTAGGGGCTGTGCAAGCTCCGTCAGCACATGCAGTGGAAGGCGTAGCATTTCCCCACTGAGAGTATTGCATATATCCATGGCAGAAGGTGCTGCCTGAAAGTGCATCATTTGTTAATACAGAAGACAAATGTTCTGGAACATCCCACAATCTTAGGAGCGCCCCCATTCCAGTTAAAATAAGGAAGGAGACAGCAGCCATTTGTCTCCCCCTCCCCCCTGACCTCAGTTTCCTGCTGGCCTCTGGCATTCAGGGGTTTAACCAACTGTAATTTATCTAACCCCCTTTTAAAGTAATTGCTTTAGAGCACAATCCTAACCAACGTTCCAGCGCTGATGCAGCCATGCCAACAGGGCGCGCACTGCATTTTTCAGGGCGGGGGCAGTCATAGAGGCCTCTTCAAGGTGAGAGAACATTTGTTCTTACCTCGGGGCTGCATTGCGGCTGCACCAGCGCTGGAACGTTGGTTAGAATTGGGTTGTTAATCTTGTGGTAACACCTTCCACACCCTTGATATGAGGAAGAACTTTCATTAGTGTGGCTGAAGCTGCTGTGGTCAGACTATGTGGACCTGGCACCTGTGGGGCGGGGTGTGTGCACGTGTGACTTCATCTTCCTCAGGTGAGGTACGTTGTCCCCTCCCACTCCCAGAGACAAGCTGGCTGCTCTTATTGGCACAAGTGTGACTTTATTGGAAAGTATTTTTTAACAAGAAGTTTCCATCAGTGGCTGGCTGTGTGTCTCTTAAGCCTGATTCACATATGACAGCGTTGTCCCTGCTGTGCGCTTCACGGACCCGCTCTGCCCTGTATTTGCATATTCATAATGTAAAAGGACACCATTACAGGGCACCAACGCTAGAATCGCTGGAGATGGCTCGGTTCAACTTTGGCAAAGCGTGTCTCGTGGAGCTTGTGGGCGGGTTCAAAGTGCAACAACAGCCACCAATTGCGCGAGGGGGGGGGGGAGAGTGGTTGCATGCCAATCACAAGTTGCTCCAATCACCGCGAATGTTACAAGTCCACTGCTCTTCAGAGAGGGAAACCCCTTGCAAGGAAACCCCTTGCAACCCCTTGCACACACAGGCAAACACAGGAGTAGAGAGCAAGCCGCAAGCACCGAAAAATATCCAAATTTTGAAAAATGTCATTGCAAGAGTCGCAAACCGTTCCCAGTTCATGCTGGGATGATGATATAAAATTTGTGTTGGAAGTGAGGGCAAAACGATATTTTACCCAATCACAGCTGCGCTCTCTTAAGAGGGCGGGACAGCAGGAAGGACGTGTAGGGACAACAAGCAAAGCGACGCTCCCCCTGCTCCAAGCGCCAGATCAGCGTGGACGGGGACATCCGCGGTCATATGTGAATCCGGCCTTAGGGTGCAATCCTATCCTACTTATGCCACCGTTGTAACCAGTGGTGCAGCGAGAACGGGAGACCCCAGAAGGGAAAGGGGATTCAAATCCCCTTTGAATTCCCCTTTTGGAGGGGATTTGAATCCCCTTTCCGTTCTGGGGCCTCCTGTTCTCGCTGCACCACTGGTTACAACGGTGGCGTAAGTAGGATAGGATTGCACCCTTAGTTACGCAAGCATGAGCATATGTAACTAACTCCATAGCTTGGCACAATCTCTTTTTTGGGGTGGGAGATGCTATGGTGGATGACCCCTGCTGGGCATGGCAGGCACCCTGCCACGAAGTCTGGCAGTGTTGTGCCTTCTTCCCCTGCCCTCCTAGCTTGTGGTGGCTGCTAGAAAGGCTTCTCTTACAGAAACTGGCCTTTAAGGGGTACCAGGGTACTCCACCTTGCTACATTACAAATAGTCACATATGGGTGGAAAGGAGAGGTGAGCCATGAGGAGGGAAGGGTGCTTCCTTTTAAAGGCTAGCATAGGACTTCCTTCAGTAGAAGAGCCAAGACTGCACTCTTGGTAGGACCACAGGAGTTTCCCATTTCCCCCTAGAAGGCCAACCACAGTTGTGCTGTGACTGCAACCAACCTCACTTCCAAAAATATCCATACAGCCAAACGTTGCATTACCAGTGTCCCCCGGTTAAAACAACAATCTGCATATACTGTATGACTGCATTCTCCAGTACAAAATGCAGGAAGCACACTCCTTGGAGCTGGGGCTTTAAGGACTTCAATGTTTAGTGCTGTGCTTATCAGCTGTTTGGCACTAGATATGGGCTTTGATGTTTAGTACTGCACTTAAAGCCCCAGCACCAAACTTCAAAGCACTTATCTAGCCCCATGCATCTTTTTAAATCCCCAGCCCATTTGCTGTTTGGCACTAGATAAGGGCTTTGATGTTTAGCACTGTGCATAACATATAGCAAGCTGCCATCTGCACCACTAGATGGAGCTGAAGACTTAACAATGGATTCACATTACATCTGGGATTTTGGAACATATCCCTCATTAACTGGGGGATACCTGTACATGGAGCATAGTTTGGGGGTGGGGTGAGCATGTTTGTTTGCTACTGGTTGAATAGCTCCACAGAGGGACAAAGCTGGACTGGGACTGTGGCAGAGGCCACTGGTGTAGCTAAGAGGGGGCTTGGCCCCAGGTACCATGCCTCTAGGGGGTGTTCTGGAGGTCTCTGAAAGGCACTTCTGGTTTTTGGCAAAAACCAGAAGTGGCTTTTGGTGGCCTTCTGAGGCCCAGCAAAGCTGTGCACAACATTCCTGAGACTCAGAAAGCCTCGGGGCACAAATTTGTAATGCCCACCCTCATATCCCTACTCATCAACAAGGTGTTAAAATTGTGCCCCTGGGTGCCAGATGCCCTAGCTACACCAGGGGCAAGGAGTTAAAGCTGCCACCACCACCACCCTGATCCAGATCACCCCCTCCCAGCTGCTATTCACCAAATATCAAATGGGCAAATGTTGGTCCCAATTATAAGCTTAATGTAACAGTCTTGGCAACTGTGGGCTGAATTTTTAGGAGGCCAAGACTACTGAACAAGGCCAGCCTTCCCCTCTGCCACTTCTCCTCCTGCCCCCTGGATCTGAAACAGGGCATGGAAGCACAGAGTGGTGGGCTACAGCATTGGACCACTCTCCTCTCCTCCACACTTCCTGTTTCAGGTGGGTCCTCCTTCAACCAGATCTAGGTGGCAGCTGATCTACTGCCAGGTAAGGGAGGGTAATATTTGTGACAATACATCAGCCACCAGGCAGGCTGGAACCAGCCCTGCTACAGGACACTGACAAAAGTGGCCCAGTTTGTTGTGTAGCTGTGCCTTTTGGCCTTGGTGTGACCCCACTTTATTTTCCTTTGAGCCATAATGGGAAAAGAACCTATTTGTTTTCTCACAGGTATTTTCCTGAGCTTCCTACCGATAGGGCATTGCTTCTCTTTGCAATCAAGAGCTTGAAAAGCTGCAGTACTCAGTCATATTAGTCAGTCATAGTTTCCCAATAACAGTGAGATCGTTTGGAGTCCCAGTAGTAGCTCTTAGAAGAACTGTAGGTCTTGCCCTGCTGTGCCTTGTGAGGATGAGTTGGTGCCTCTGCTTGGCCTAATGACTGATGGCTTTACCCAGGTTCCAGGATAGGGCAATAGGTTCAAAAAAGTGTGAGGGAGGAAGATTGGTTTTCTTTTCTTTTTCTCTCTTCTTCCATCTTCCACCCTCAGAGTCCATTCTTACAAGAGCCTGCAACAGAAATACGAGAGCAAAGATATCACTAATACAGGACAGTGATATCTTTAATATCACTAATACAGGTTTCCAGTTGCTGGATGTGATGACGGGACAGCTTCCCATCATCACAGGCAGAGCTGCAGCTCAAACTAGATCCCAGCCAGTGAGTGTTACAGCCTGATCCTAACCAACTTCCCAGCACCAACGTAGCCCCTAGGTAAGGGAACAAACATTCCCTTACCTTGAGGAGGCCTCCAGGACTGCCCCCCTCCCCCCACTGCAGGATTCCTGTTGGCATGGGTACTGGAAATTTACTGTTGGTCAGTGTTTTAAAAACAAGACACCCCCGCTAACCAGCTATGTGACTGAAGCAAAATGGCAGGCACTGGCCCACGTGGTCCCAAAAGCCAAAGTGAGGCATCAAGTGGAAGTGGTGTGGTGCACCCTGCCCATCTCTGACATCTCCAGGTAGGGTGGGGAAAGACTTGTCAAACCCTAGAATGCTGCTGCTGCATCATGGTTGACTGTACTGCACTGGGGCCAAGGGGCTGGCTTCTCCTCCGGTTGTGTGGGGAAGCCCCTGCTGGCACAACATCCCCTATGCACAACTCAACGTGTAGGTTTTGGCCTCTGAAGACCTTGAGGGGTCTTGGGCCGAACATGCCGGAAAGGCAACCTCCTTCCATGACATCCAGTCACAATCTTAACCAAAGCCACCCTCTTGAGAAGACTCACTCAAGGAACGAAGAATGGATGGTGCTTGGCAACCACCTCACAAATAAGGAAATTACCACATTTCTGGGCATCTTTCACAAGTGTTGGAAGACATTTCGGGGGGGGGGGGGGGAGGAAGTGGAGGAATATCAATTGGGGCAAGTCAGCATTGGGTGTGTGTTTAAGGCTGAAGACCAGCAATAGCCCTGGAAGGGAGTTGCAAATAGCCCCAAGATAGACATGTGTGTTTATTTGGGCTTATTATCTCCTTTGCAAGAAGCTAAAAAAGTCTGCAGCACCTGTTTGAATAAAGGCAAAAGAGGGATGAGTCAGGTTCACACATCTTGAGCAGCGGCTCTTCTCTTAGAGCCTGCCCAAGATCGCAAATGCTCAGTGGTGTTCAGCCAGCAATTCTGCCACAAATCCTCCCCAGCTTCAAAAGGGAAGAAGGGAACAGAATGGAAGGGACAGTGCAGGGGAAAGGAGAGTCTGCCACCCTAACCCATCATTCTCTCCTCCACTTCCCCCCCCCCCTTCTGCTCCTTTCCAAATCCAGGCAGAGGCAGGTGTGTGACAGCATAGGTGCCTTCATGGACCAGGCAGCTCTGCCCTTGTGTTGGGGGGGGGGGGGAAGCAGCTATGTACAAAGAAAGGGAAAAGTGCTTCATCAAAGGGATGATGGCCACTCACAGGTCTCCAGGCGCTCTTCCAGAAAAGAGATCTGCTCACTGAGGGAGTCAATTCGGTCCAGCTGCTGCAGGGAATGTGTGAGCAGACTGATGGGGTCTGAGATGATGCCCTCCAGGCCCGGGGTGTCCACTTTGAGGAATGGTGCCAAAGCCAGTTCAAGTTTCTGTTGAGAGAGGAACAGAAGTAGGGGTGGGCAGTGCCCTGCTGGTGGCACACTTCTGCTACCCTCCACTGCCAGCAAAGGACACTCCCACTTGGCACTTTTGAGGAGACCACAGTGGACAAGTCCTGGAAGTCACTATGCTAAGAATAGCAGACCTGAGCAAGGCCCAGCCAAGGGTCAGTCCAGTGCTCCAGGAAGCCCCCAAGCAGGACACCGTGATATCTTCTGTGGTTTGCTCCCAATATCTGGTACTTCAGAGGAGACTGCCTCAGAACATGGAGGTTTTATTCAGCTATCATGTCTAATCCTTTTTCTTCCAAGGCAGGCAGGCAAACTAAGAGCCATCACGCATCTTAATGGCAGTGACCTCCTCAGGTTTATGCACTGCGGGAAGCACTCCCATTGGGCAGTCCTGAACTAGTCACCCACCTACAGCACGGGGCAACCCCTCCCCAGTAAGCCCCACCGTTCTACAGGACCAGCGGACTCACTTCTTCCAAAAGCACCACCCTGTTCCTCAGCTCCTCCACTTCATCTTGTGCCGTCAGGTTGGAGACTCCAGCTGCGCAGAATCATTGTACACGGGAAAACGATGTATTTAGTGGAAGGCTGCATATCCCACCTTTCTCCCTCAAATACAGGGCCGGGGCTTAGCATAAACCTGATATTTAAATATGTCGGATCGTGGGGAGGGAGAATCAGTGAAAAGTTGCCCTGGCACCATATTTGTTGGATCACATGGGCCAAAGCTGAGTGGCTCTAGACAAAGCACCCAATTTTGGCAGTGGTTCCAGTGAGGCAAGAGTGCAGCTGAGACACGGTGGTTTTTCAGAGGTGGTGAGGCTGCACTCAGTTACCATTCATTCTCGGTAGACACAGCAAGTGATAGCGCCATTCCTGGGAAATGGCTGCTAGGCTGTCCTGCAAGGAGGAGCTGTGCTCTGGTGGTGGGGAGGATGAGTGCACAACGTCCAGCAACAACCAGGAGGGGACGGATGGCCCCTCCCACACCCACTCCCCAGTGACGGGGCATCCAAAGTGGCACAATAGGCAGGCAGAGGGTGAGTGATGAGGACTCTGGCAATGGCGGTGGAAGAGGGGCTCCAGGACAGATTATTCTGGGGTGGGGAGCAGGGGTTAACTTCAAGAACCCAAAGTGTAAAAAGCACCCCCCCCAAAAAAAATAGCACAAATGCACAACACACCAACAAAACCTCAAACTATCAGCCTAGCCCCCCACCCCATCATCTAGGAGACTGTATCACACCATGTAGGGCACGCTCTCTCACAAGACCACACACACCAAGGACCGTGTCCAGCCCTGCTAGAGCAAGATGCAGGGGAAACGCTGCCCTGTGGAGTGGCTGTGACCGGAAACCACTGCCCAGTGGGAAAGAGACACTTGGGAGCTGGAGCGGGGCCATCCGTTCACCACCATCGCTGCTGCAGGGGCCTCATTACCGCCAGCAAGGCGGGGCCCCTCCTCTCCCTACCTCAGACTCTGAAGATGACGCCCTGCTTGGTCGCTGCCGTAGGTGCCAGCCCTCCGCGCATTATTACTCACGGTACGAGTTTGAAACGGCACAGCGCGTACCAAAAGTAATAATGCGCCGTGGTCAGCGTCGCCATGGCACTTCTGGTCCAGCTGCAGATCCTCCTGAGACGATGAAGGAAAAGGTGGAGGGGCCAACGAAAGCAACCCCCCCAGGTCCAAGAAAGATTCTGGCCGCTGGCACACAGGCTGTGCCCCTCACCAACACTGCCATCTAGTCTGCTGCGCTCTCCATCAAAGACGAGAGGGGGAGGATGCCAGGCTGTGCACAAGTGAGCCACGTATAATGCACCCAGAGCAGCAGGTATGCCTCAACTGACAATTCAGCACCTTGAAGGTTGCAGCCTTAGAATGGAAACAGGCATGCTTCTAGTCCTTAGTGGAGGGGATATATGCTTGGAAAAGGGTAGGCCCTGCTTGCTGAAGGCATTTTTCAGATGCAAGATGGAGAGCACTTTTCCGTTGGCTGCAAGGAGCAGAGCTTCTGAGCTATCCCCATGAGTCAAAATAAATTATGCAAAATCAGCAAAAGCACACACAATTCCTCAATTTTACACAGGTCACAAGCAGCCCAAGCTTTGCCACGGCCAGTGGAGATGCCTCCAAATGGCCAAATGCCATCCTTCCTACCCAGTGCTGTGCCAGACACTGCCACTTCGGCAACTCCTCCGCCTCCTCCCTCTCCCTGAATTCAGAAAGAAAGAGGAGGAAGGAGCAGGAGAGAAAGTCTGGAAGAGAAGAGAGTGATGGGCTAGAGTGTATCCAACGGCTCAGCCAACGCTCTACTCCATCATCCCCGTCTCCTGCACAGTTCCTCTTCTGCTCTGTCCCCTTCTTCCTTTTTGAATTTAAGGAACAGCAGAGGAACGAGAAATGGAGGTGGGCAGTGTGCCTCAGTCAGCCGCCTGGATAGACCAGCCCTGGAAGCAGCAGAGCAGGAAGGGAACTGAATAGCATTAAAACTGAGCCCACGACTCCAAAGCTGGAATCCCTGCAGAGCAAATCCATCGGCCGCCACCAGGTTGTTCCCAATTGTTCAGTTCAAGCAAGCGAGCCAAGTTACATGCTGCAGAGGAGGCATGGGAAAAAGCCCTGAGCCATAACCCAATCTGATGGAGAAGGAAAGAACATCCTTCCCAACCCCAAACTGACATTAGACCTACATTTAATCACCAAATCACCCTACAGGAAAATTCTGTGGGATTCAAGCCCCCTCCAATCAACACCTCCAGCAGCGATGCCCCAGTGGAGGGCGAGATGGATTCCCTTACTCCTCCCCCATGACCACAATCTTTGGCTTGGGAAGACACTTCCCTTCTCCACTCCCATGAGCCACAACTGTGAGACTGGGTTGAAAAACTCTGACCAATCAACACCAATTCATCACTATCAGCATTTAGGGAACACCAAAAATGACCTGTGTGGTGCAAAGCTCAGTGTTTTTTGACTCATCTTCTACCACTGAAACCTCCACAATAAGACAAGTGTCATTCCCTCTAAGAGTTAAGCTGATGGAAGTGCGTCTCACCTGGGCTAGGGGTGATGGGGGCATCAGTAGGCATTTCTAGAGCATGGCACGTTTTGCCATCAGCATGGAGCTTGTACCCTGGCTGGCAGGCACAGCGATAACTCCCAGCCACATTGAGGCAATCCTGATCACAGTCATGTCTCCCTCCTGCACATTCGTCCACATCTGAAAGCAGAGGGGTGAAGGACGTCCAGAGGGCCTTGTCACAGTCAGGGCAACAACGGGTTTACCCGAGTCGGGGGGACGGGGGACAGGTTGAGCCACTCACGTGGAGGAGGAAGACTGTAAGCAGTCAGTCCTGCCTTCCTCATTCCTCCTTCTCCCACTCCCTGGATTCAAAAAGGAAGAGGAAGCTCCTCTGTCAGCCTAGCCCACTGTTCTTGTCTCCTCCACACTTCCTCTTCCACTCCCTCCCCCACTTCTGCTGCATTCCAGGGACAGGAGGAGGAGCAGCAGAGGAGGTGTACTGGCAGAGGCCGCTGCTCCCCACCAGTCCACTACCTGAGGCAAAGACCTCATGGATGGGTTAGCCCGGGGGGGGGGGGGGAAGAGTCCTCCCAGGTGGTCCACCCCATGCAGGAAGCAGCCCCATTGAGAAAAGAGCCCTTCAACAGAAGGAAGCAGCCCCTACCTGCCTGGCAGCTCCTCCCTGTCCATCCCAAAGGGCAGGCACATTTGTAAGGGAGCAAACACTTCCCACCATGTTGGCAAGGCGGCCGGCAGATCGCTGCAAGACACAGAGAGTCACAGATGATGGCAGAGCAGAGACTATTAGGGGGAAATGAAATCACTGGGAGCCACATTCACGCAAACATCTGGGCCTTAATGACAACCAGGCTGGATTACTGCAATGTAGGGCTACCCTGAATGAGCATCTGGAAGCTGCAGACGATACGAAACGCTGCAACACGGGTCGGGGAGGGGACATCTCTCTCCCATCCTACATCAGCTTTACTGGGTTGCCAGTATGCTTCTGGGATCAATTCAAGGTGTCAGTTATGATTTTTAAAGCCCTCAACAGTTAGCATTTGGCTGAGCTAGCTCTCCCTCTTTTTTGCCAATATACTGTACAGTACTTCGTTTCCTCATCATCGTATTATTTCTTGTTGCCTGTGGCTTTTTAATAGCCCTCAATTCTTGGTTTTTGATTGTTTTATAATGTTTTGATTATACTTTGTGCTTTTAACAGAGCGTGAGCAGCTGTGAGGAACTCTTAGGAGGTGAAAAGATGGCATACAAATGCCGATAAAGAAAGTCAATCAATCACAGCGCAATCCTGTCTAGAAACTGATCAATGGAGCGACTGCTCTGCCAGTCTAGGGTATCATACATATTCTGTAAAGCACGTTTGTGGCACCCAGAGAGTAAGCGGCACCAGCAGAGAGACTTGCACTGCTTCTCCAGCGCTGCAGAACGAAGCAGTGCTGTGGCATGAAGGCACCCGCCGGGCAGCGGAAGGGCACGGGGAGGGTGGAACGGGGCGTTCGGGGGGGGGGGAGGTTGGGATTGGTCAGCTGGGCCTGGGAAGGGATCGGCGGCGCCCTCTTCTGCCTTATCCTATTCCCCTTCCTGTGCCTGTCCACCATTACACGGGGCTCTCGAAATAGCTGGGACACATGTGAGTAGCCCCATTGGGTTGGCTGGTGCGTTACTTGGGGTAAAGGGACTAGCATCATCCCTTAACCTTGAGGAAGGCCCAATCACGTCCTGCTAGACAGGATCGGGCTGTCAATCAAGCAATCAATGGCCCTTCTTTAATATGCTTGAGTTTTCTTTCTGTTGACATGCACTGAAGGGACGAGGCTCTTCTTGAGCTAAGGAGAGGAAGTGTGGTACAATGGTTAGGCTAAGACAGGGGACACCTGGGTTCTACTCCCCAGGAAGCTCACCTAAGGTGACCTTAGGCCCAGTTTAATCTATATCACACTATCACTGTGGGGGTAAAGGGAGGGCAGGGGGGGAGTCCTGCCCTGGGAGGAAGGGCAGGATAAACATGTTCCCCCAGCAAAGCATCTTTTCCAGGGGCTGTTGCTGGAGTCTCTCTCTCTCTCTCTCTCTGAAAAGCAGAAGGGCTTGGATGGGTAGTCTTGGAAGGGTGGATTCAGCTCCCCCCCCCCCCCCGCTTGTATTGCAGTGGCAGCAGGTGTGAATAATCCGCAGTGATGGACCATCACTAAAAAGCCCCATCACCCCAGAATGTGGGCATGAACAGAACCTGCTAGGGTGGCCCGGGTTCCCACTGAACAGAGGGACAGTGCAGGACTCTGGCTAGTGGCATCAGAGAGCCTGCCTGGGGAAAGAGTGCTCAGGGAATAGGTATTTGGCACATGCTCAGAGGTAGGCAAGCTGAAGTGCCCCTTTTGGATTGCAGTCCTACAGCTCTTGACTGCTCTGCTGCAACCGAGTCCTTGCTTGCTCGCAAATTCTTTATTTTATTTTCAACTTAAGTATTGGTGGAATATCCAGTTTGTAACCAAAGGGGTCCTTATTATGAGTTATATAAATAAGAGGTTCACCTGTATTACATCTGGGTTTGGAGTGGCCGCCTGCCCGTTTCCATCCTGGACAGCAAGTGTACGCAGGCTGAGGCATCTTCCGATATGCCAGGCGCTGGGCAACCCTGTAAACTGTTCTGCAAACAACACAGAGGGAAATGGATTCAGCCATCACAGATTGAAGTGTCTGAAATTGTCCGATTGTTCCGTTCCAGAAGCGCCACTCACAAGGAAGAAGCCAAGGAAATGCTGAGTACAAAATGGCTCCTGATCTAAAACAGGACAAAGCCACAACCCTTCTGTCAGCACCAAAGAAGTGGGCTAACGGGCATGGCAGCGGCTTCCAGAGCTGCAGGCTGTGGGTTCAAGTCCCCCTTGAGTTGCCAACTATGCTGCGTTTCGGGGGGGGTTGGGCTGTGGTTCATTGGGGCAGGGCATACAACTGGTCCCAGCTCCATCTCCACGAATGGCTGAGAAAGACCCCATCTGAACTCCTAGGGAGCCACCACCAGTCAAGACAGTCAGCACCGTGAGCCAGATGGACCAGTTTGGGTCCGATTCATGAGAAGGCTGTCTCCAAGTCATCTAAGCCACATCACACCCCCGAGGAAATCCAGGCAGATACATGAACATTGACTTCTGGAAAGGAACAGCAGAAATGCAGTTGGGGGGTTGCTGATAGCCAGCCACCTCAGAGGCCAATGACGGCCAGAGGAATATGACCAGGGCCACAACACAAATTAGACACATTCTGCAACCGGGATATATTTTGCGAACTCGGCAAGGGTGCACGTTTCTCTTTATTGGCATAATTTGGCTTCTACTCATCTGCAGGGGTGGAGATCACAGTGGCAAGGAGTTCGAGAGGCCCCAAGTCCTGCCTGCCCACTGGAAAAGTTATTCAAATTTCCCTTTTGAGTTGACACCTCCCTAGTTCACCCACCCTTAAGCCTGGTTTGGCAGCCAGAAGGGCTACAATCGGCACTACTTTTTAGCATGAATGAGATGGTGCCATCCGAACTGGCTTTAAACAACAATAAAAAGGAAAGCTGGGATACTCAGGAAGCCAAAGCAGCAGTCAAAATGAGGCCATTTTTGCATATACCGGTACATCCCCAGATAGATAAATAAGTAAATATTTGGATGAAAACACACACAGCCCTGCCTACAGACAACAGAATGAGTGTGACGGGAGAGAAAATTAATTTGGCTAGGACATTCTGGAGGGGCCCCAATTCAAGGGGATTGCTCCTGCCTCCATATTACAATCATTCACTGGAGCGTCTCTTTTTAGAGACGGGAAGGTGGAGCACAGATTTTAACAAATAAAAAGAAAAATCTAAAATGACACTTGCTGCCAAGGGGGTGCAAGGTGCTGTATATGTATGGTTAGATCCGAACTCCGCATCTCTTTTAAAAGCATCCTCAGCCAGCATGCACTCCCACTCTTGCAGTGGGAGTGCAAGGGACAAGCAAGCAGTTTCCCCCCTCACCCCCACACTGTTGAACCCACTGCTGAGTCACCAGCTGGAAAGTGACATAAGGCTGCAGCCCCCAGCATGCTTCCTTGAAAATTAACTCCATCCAAATCAACAGGACTTGCATCAGAGAAAATCTTTCATTTATTTTTCTCTCTCTCTGCATTTGTATGCTGCCTTTCCACCTCCTAAGAGGCCTTCAAGGCAGCACACAGTACATGATCAAAATATGTCTAGGATGAGAGTATTAATGTGAAATCTACTGCTGCTTCTCATTCAGAAATGTAAAATGCAGGGAAAAGATCCCCCACCTCACTAAGTGCACTTTGTGTCTTCTGTGCCCCCCAATATATGTACAGGGTGAGTCATAATGGTCTCTGGGATTTTAATGTACCACTACATCGCAACAGAAAGGGATAAGGTAACATAGTTAATAGTAATGGAAAAAGAAATGTTCAAAGTTTTTTTTTTACAGACCTTACAAATGCTAGATGTGTCCGCCCTTCGTGACACGGCAAATGTCTACCCTGTAATCCAATTCGGTCCACACTCGCACCAGCATTGCCTGGTCCACCTGAGCGATAGCCGTGGTAATGCGTAATCCTAACTAACAGAACTCCCCCTACCAGCCAAGGACGTGGCACTGGGCGCATACAAAACTTGGAGACTTTCTCTTTCTATCACCCATGCGCTGTGTATCTGTATCCCTTACCGTTACGGTGTTATGTTATAGCTCACCAAAATAAAGACCATTATCACTCACCGTGTATATTTTTTCCTGGTGCCATCATTGCTTCCTTTCATCAGATCCTGAACCTACTGGCAGCCAGCTTAGAACCACAGAGTCTGGGAAGACAGGCTCCCGTGGAGGAGAAATCTATCACTGGCTACTAGTCACGATGGCCAAGGCAACCAAGCCCAGCTGCAAGGGAGCAATGGTGGGAGAGGGGTTTGCCTTTCTCTCCTGCTCGGGGGCCTCCCAGAGGCGGCTGGTGGCCCACTGTGAACACGGGATGCTGGACTAGATGGGCCTCTGGCCTGACCCAGGAGGGCTTTTCTTATGTTCCTAGAGTTGGAGGGGGTCTCAGAGGCCATCTGGTCCAACCCCCTGCTCAATGCAGGAAACCCAGAGCTCGAGTAGGGGAAGGTAGATGGCTGTCCAGTCTGCTTGAAGACCTCCAGTGCAGGAACCAACCCCTGCCCTCCCACAGGTAACTGGCTCCATAGTCAAATTGCTCTTTCTGTTACAATGTTTCTCCCAACGATGATCCAAAATCTCCCCTCCTGTAACTTAAGCCCAATTAACTTAAGCCCAATCCTGCCCTGTGTGGCAGCAGGGAACAAGTCTTTGTCCTTTTCTGCATGACAGTCCTCCAGGGGCTGTAGAGTGCTACCGTGTGTCCCCTCAGGCGTCTCCTCTCCAGGCTAAACATACCCAATTCTTCCACTCTTTCTCCATCCGGCTTGTTTTCCAGATCCCTGACCATCTTGGTTGCCCCCCTCTGAATCCATTCCAATTTGTCTATGTACTTAGTTCAGTGCTCAAAACTGGACACAGTACTCCAGATGAAGTACTCATGCAGTATAAAGTGGAACTATTACATGTTGCTATTACTTGGAAACCATGGTTCTAGTACTGTAGCCTAGGATCACATTTCCTTTATTTGCAGCTGCATCACACTGCTGTCTCATGTTCAGCTTGTGATCAACTGCAATCCAAAGATCCCTTTCACATGTGCTCCTGCTGCCAGGACAGGTATCCCCCATCATATACTTGTGCACTTTATTTTATTGCCCTAAATGCAGAACTTTGAATTTGTCCCTGTTGAATTTCCCTGAATGAGCATTAGTGCTGGACTGCTTACACCGACACTCACACAGAGTTCCTCTGCTTTTCTGGGAAGGGAACTGCTCCATACCTGTACGTACTGCAGAGCCTGGTTCCTGGACACATGGTGAGGTAGGGCTGGTAGACCGGTTGAGCATAGGATGTGAGGTAGGAAACAGCACGGCTGCGGACCTCTACAGAGCACACTCTGGGCCTGCAAACAAGTAGTCACAACAACAGGGTGTGAAGCAGCACAAAGGGAGCCCCAGCACAATGGAGACAAGAGGGCTGCTGTGCTGTTGCAGTGTTCATGGAAGGCCATGAAATGAAGGCTGCAGTCTCCCACTTAGCTGGAAGTAGACCCCAATGGGCTTACTCCGATACACATGCACAGAATCAAACTGTGGAACTGTTTTCTTCTAACAGAGCCCACTGCATATTATTTTGCTGGCACAATACAGCCATGTGAGAGAGGCACCAATTTTCATCAGGCAGAGTTATGCACAAAAAATCCAGGGGACTCCAAAAGACTTAATTTTTTTACTGGATTCCCACATATGACGGCGCAATCCTGTGTAAATATCCACGGCTGGCCCATAGGGATCCTGTGCCCTTCCCGGGCTGCTCCGACATGCCCCGGGGTCTCCTCGGGGGAAGGGGACGTTTGTCCTCTTCCCCCAGTGTAGGGTTGCCTGGCCCCAATGGGCCTCCTTGGATGTATGCCGTCTCTCGAGACAGCGTACATCTGGGGCAGCAGGGTAATGGCGGCGCAGGCCGGGAAGGGAACGGGGATATCAGAAGAGCTCACTGCCGATTTCCCCACCCCCCTCCCAGCCTGGGCCAGCCAACGGCTGCCCTCCCTCCCTCACCGCCCTTCCCCTGCCCCAGTCGGTGCAACTCTCACCTGCTCCGGCAGGTGTAGGGTCAGTCCGCTGGCGGAGTAAAGGCTGCCGTCTCATAATGAGACAGCCCTAATGAATAGCATCAAGGCTTGAGGGGCTTAGTTATGTGGCCCAGCCTTCACCTGCCCCCACTACCTGTCATTGATCGACTTGGGGAAAAAAACAGAAAAAAGAGGCTCGAACATTTATCGCCCTATATTTACATAAGCTTGCAAACTGCAGGAGCTCAGCTCTTTGCAGGGCAATTAGCAGCTATCTGATTTTTCAATAGCCTCAAGGCTAGGGGCAATTAGTTGTCTGATCTTTCCAGTGATGCAGATAGGGTCTGCCCTTTCATACCCTCTGTGCAAAGGCCTTACCCAGAACGGAAGAAGCGCTCAGCACTGCTTGCTGCGAAGATCAAGAGAAGCCCCGTGAGGAGGCTGCTGACCCTCCCCATTTCCTCTGTGCTCGGCCTTTTTCCCCTTTCAGTATAGCATGAAGGAAGTGCAGAGGAGTCACACAGGTTGCCGCAGCGAAAGACTGTTCCTGGAACCAGAAATGACGTGGGTGAAGGCACAGTGTGGGAGACCAACGATGTGATCTGCTCCATAAGACCCACCGAAATGAACAGAGCTGCCAGACTCAGCCCAAGACCACCAAATACTGCCCCCCCTTCCTTCCCTAGTGGTGCTGCCACTTCTTCACAAAAGGAAGTGAGGAACAGAGTGGAAGAGGAAGTGGAAAGTAGGAGTGGAAAACTGTGGGCTATGGAAACTCTCCAATTGGCCTCTGCTCCACACTTCCTCTTCCACTCCATTCCCTTGTTCCTTTTCAAATTCTGGGAGTGGGAGCAGGAACAGTCAGGCAGGCACCCCTGACTAATTTACTGCCCGAGGCAACTCAGTTGGCCTCATGGATGGGCCAGCGCTGGAAACTGAACAAGAATAAGAAACCTTTCTTGAGATTCTACCCTTTGGTGGGAAAAGCCCACGCCAAAGGCAACAACGCTCCAACCATCTGAGACTCTGTGCTACTAACAAAAAATTGTGAAGGCTACCTTGATGTCAGCCTCAGTCATGGAACAAACAGGTCAGAAGCAGCCCTAGGACCCAGAGCAGAGAATCAACGGGGACTAAGAACGGGCAGTTTGACTGGCCAAAATACACTTGCCCGATTGGCCAGTCAACAGCCTGTTACAGAACACTCAAGTGTTGAATGCATTCATTTAGTAGAGCTGCAACGAAGAGAGGTACTGTACTTATGTGAACTGCAAAATTCCCTATTTGCTATTAGAAGAATGAAATTCTAAACATCTGAAATCAATTATTATTTGCAGCCAATGAGATTCACGATAAACGTTTTCCTCTTGGCCTTTATTTGGAACACAAGGGATCACCAGACGTTTTGTTGTTAAAAGCCAAAATGACGATGATGACGATATCATAAAGTACATTTATATTCTGCTTCTCAACAAAGTTCACAAAACAATTTACATAGTAAAAGGAATGAATCAATGAAATGATTCCCAGTACAATCTAAACGCACATAGCAAAAGAAACAAAAAGATGGTCCCGGGTCCCTAAGAGGCTTTCACAATCTTAAAAATATTTTCCAAAAACTTACAAGGGAAGGGGAAATAAACCACTGCTCAGGAGAAACTTTTTCACGACATCCTTCCATAACTTTCAAATGGATTGTACAGTTTGTGGCCTGCCAGACACATGTGAAAACTCCAAATCCTGTTCTGCTATCCCAGGCAGGCAGCAAACCCAGGACGTTGTTTGAGCCCCTGGGGGCTGCTGCTCACAGCTGCTGGCCCTGCACTTGGTTTGGCGAGTCACAAGCTGTTGCTTTAAAGCCCAGGGACACATTGGCGGCCGTTCTCCAGCACTGGCCAACACCAAGCGGGGGGCTCAAATAGCCTCAGAGCAATGGGCAATGCGCTCCTGGAGTCTACACACACACACACACACACACACACACACACACACGTCACAGGGTGATTTTCCTCCCTTTTAGAAACCAGGAAAGGGGAACGTACAGCAACGTCGGCTTCTTTGAATTTTCAAGCTGGAGGTCTAGAGTTTTGTTGAAGTCCAGTATCGTTCACCGTTTCAAACTCTCACCCTCTCCCAGCACAATGAAAGTCTCTGCATTCCCAGTTGACTTTGTGGAAAGAGGAGCCCTCAGGACCCTCTCCAAACACTCTTGCTTGGAGTGACTCTTGAGTATCAAGTGTGGTCCACACTTCAGTGAGCAACAAGCCCCAACCGTTTCCAGTGCCACAACTCCACCATCACCCCCAATCTTGTGATCAGCAAAGACATTTTATCTCTATTTACACCAGGGGCCAGTCCAAGCCTCCCAGCGTTTGAGGAAGGCTGCCCCTCCTGCCCTCATGATGTGCCAGGCTCTGCGCTCCTCCCACATGGGACAGAGCGAAATTATGTATGGGGTTGATAGAGTGGATTGAGGGAAGCTCTTTTCCCTCTTGCACAACACCAGAACCAGGGGACCTCCACTAAAATTGACTGGCGGGAGAGTCAGAACGGACAAAAGGAAATATTTCTTTATCCAGCACATAATTAACCAGTGTATCTCCTTGCCACAGCTTGTGGTGATGGCTTCTGGCCTAGATGCCTTTAAGAGGGGATTGGACAGATTGATGGAGGAAAAGTCCATCACAGACTACAAGTCTTGATTACTGTATGCAACCTCTGTGTTTTAGAAGAAGCCTATCTCCAAATGCCAGATGCAAGGGAGTGGCAACAGGATATGGGTATCTTGTGGTCTTGTGTGCTCCCAGAAGTATCTGGTGGGCCACTGTGAGATACAGGAAGCACGACTAGGTGGGTCCTTGGCCTGATCCAGCAGGACTCTTCTTATGCTCTGGAGAGAAGCATCTCTGACACACTAGCCCACCACTCTCCTTGCTGCACTTCCTGGATTGGAAGAAGGGAATGGAGAGGAAGAGGCGGCGGCACAGTGGAGGCAAGTGGACAGGCAGAGGTTTGTCCCCCCACCAATCTGCTGCCTGAGGCGACTGCCTCAGTCGGCCTCATGGATACAGCCCTCCATGCACCTTATGTGCTGGGGGGGGGGGAAAGAGGCAAGGGGAGCAACGGCTCCTCTTTTGAACTCTGAGCAAACGAATGACTGTCTATCTTCATGGCTGACCTCCCACCACCTAAGAACACAGCCACACACTACCCCCTCACTCCTCCCACCACTGCTCCTCCTCCTCCCAGCTTCAAAAAGGAAGAGGGAATGGAATGGAAGAGGAGACCATACATCTCTTCCACATATCAGCTTCTTCTCCATTCCCCTCGGCCTTTTCAAATCCAGGGGGCAGGGGGAGGACAGAGGCAGGGGGGCAGAGGCAGGAGCAGATTCAGCAGGCCCCTGACAAAACATATGAGGACCACTCCACAAAAATATTGCACTGAAATGAACACCAAATTAGTAATGAATAATGCATTAATTTGGAAAATTCATTACATGGGCAGAGCAATCCTGGCTAACTATCTGGGGGGTGGCCCAGGCCGCCTCTTCCCCTGGTGTAAAACGGGGAGGCCCCAATGGGCCTCCTCAGATTTCTGCCAGCTATTTAGCTGGCGGAAGAGGAGGCCGTGCAACGGCCACGCCAGCCGGAACGGGGACGGGGATATGGTGGACGCCATCCCCGCCCCCGCCAAAGCCGGCTTGGCCAATGGCCCCCCTCCCTCACCGCCCAGACCTCCCCTGCCGGGGGATTACTTACCTCCTCCAGTGGCCACAGGAGCGATCCGGCAGCAGAGTGAGGGCGGCCGGCCTCTGCGCCGGCTGCCCTTACTCCCAAGTCGTCACGATTGTGCTTTACAGCACGTTTGCGCCGGCGTCCGCCGGCAGCGCGCTCGCTCCGCCACCAGATTCCTGTACAGAATTGCGCTGTAAGGCAGAGGTCTGGATCATAGTGGTTTTCACTGGCGTTTAAGAGAAAACACAATTATTTCACTGCAAGAAGCTAGAATTCTCCATCACCCTCTTAAAACATCCGCTGTTCCACGCAGATAAAGATCAGATTGTGGAAAAAAATGGTAACTGGTTAACATATGTTTTTAATGGCATTAGGAGCCCAGACAGCTGAACACTTTGTTTTGATTAGGTTTGTCAAATTTTGGTACTGCTGTTTACCTACTCTTCTTACCCGCTGCAGGCATGGGGCCCTCGCACATGCACCAAATGTTCCTGTTTACCACGGAGAATCCCAATTTTCTGGTACCTGTCCATGACAACAAATTGCAGAGAGGGAGCTGTGTTCATCAGTCACAGATGAGTGCGCACACACAAGTCTTATGGTACCTTAAAGGCTTAAAAGATTGACCGAAGCCAAAGCTTCCTTGCCTAGAGCCTACTCTGCAAACCCTCTGCAGATACAGACGTAAATGTATGCCAAATACGCCAAAGAGTACACAGGAAAGCAAAAACTGAGATAAGGCACATATGCAGATTTAGGGGAAAACATGGGGGAGTAAGTGAAGGAAAGCTATGGCAAACTTAAACAGCATAATAAAAAGCAGAGATATCACCATGCCAACAAAAGTTCGTATAGTCAGGGCAATGATGGTGTTCCCAGTAGCAATGTATGGTTGCGAGAGTTGGACCATAAGGAAGGCTGAGCTCCGAAGAATATGTCCCTTGGACTGCTGGGAGATCAAATCAGTCAATCCTAAATGAAATCAACCCTGACTGTTCCCTGGAAGGACAGGTACTGAGGCTGAAACTCAAATATTTTGGCCACCTAATGCGAAGAGAGGAGTCTCTGGAGAAGACTCTGATGCTGGGAAAGATTGAAGGCAAAAGGAGAAGGGGAAGGCAAAGGATGAGATGGTTAGACAGCATCACCGATGCAACGAACATGAAAATGAGCGAACTCAGGAAGATAGTGGAGGACAGGAAGGCCTGGCGGGATATGGCTCATGGGATCACGAAAGGTCGGACACAACTTAACGACTGAACAACAACAACAACAACAAACATGAGAAGAGCAGCCCCCAACTCACTTTTCCACTTGCTAATTATTTTCTGGCCCTCTTGTGGTGCCTTTGAAACTTCTGGCCCATCACTTTAACTTCTTTTCAGGGCCCAGCTGCTGTTAAAGGCCCAGAAGCAGACACAATTAAAATAAAGAGCTGGCAACACACCTCGCTTTTCCAAAACTGCATGTGTTAGGTGGAAGCATGTCAAATTATCTTGTTTATTTCAGAGACTTTTGGGTGGCGAGGTGGGAAAATGGAAGCCCAGCTCAACCAGCAAAAGGCCTTTCTCCTTAGCAGCATCCTAGGAATTATTTTATGGGGGGGGGGGGATGTGTGGCTAAAACATTGCATTGGGATGAAAAATCTATGGGGATGTTCACTTCCGACGTAATGTTTTCTCCCTCTTGGGGATAAGGACAAAAGTCCTTCTGTGGACAAAGCTCCTCCACTGTCCTCAAGGTGTATTTTTGCAGAAGCTCAACAGGTCCTTCTGAGATGATCAGAGCATAACAACTGGGTCCAGCTAGTTGGATTCAGTCCTACCTGCTCAAGTCAAGAACTAAAGGAATTAAGAAATGAAAGTGACAGCCACCCTTCTTAGCTGCTTGCCCCCAGGCCCCAGCATTCAGGAATCAGAGGCCTGGTATATGGAGATTCCATTGAGTAATGACCATGATAAATATAAGTCATCAGTTGGTCCAGGCCTGGCCCAAACAAGTTCTGAATTGCAAGGATGACATACACCTTTAAGACCACCATGTTGCATGGTCCAAGAATTGCATACCACCAATACACTCTGGGGCCCCTAGAAAGGGGCTTCTGGAGCACCCCTTTTGGAGCACAGGTGCAACTGTTTGCAATGGAGCAGAAGACATTTCAGTCAGCTCTGGGTCTGCATTTTTCAAGGCTATTGCAAATGGGAATCAGGTTGCTAAGGAGCCAAGCCCCCTGTGAACGGAGATCTCCTCTTCCAGCATGTTGGGGAAGCGAATATTTCCATTCCACCCCCCAGGAGAAAAACTGCATGTACATCAGTTTCCATGTTCCATGTTTCCAAAATCTCCGCACATCATCAAAGTTTCATAATGAAATTATGTTCTCCGGCAGATTAAATTCCAGCGGTTGGATCCCACTTCAGTATCATGGCCTCTCCACATTCCACACAATCAGCACCGTTGACTGAGTGAGAATGTTGTCGGCTAATAGGAAACAGTCCCCACACCACAGTACTAAGGAATGGTGTGGATTTCTGGAGCTTTACAAGCAAAAGGCAACACAGCTCAGTGCATGGGTGCCAGGTTCAAATTGCTAGTTAGGAAGAGCTGTTGTATAGTGGCAGAGCCCCTCCTTGCAAGCAGAAAGTCCTAAGCCTCTCTAGGCATAATTGGGAGATGCCCCACTCTGAAGCCCTGGAGACCTGCTGCCAGTCAGTGTGGGCTGTACCAAGCTAGGTGGAACAGCAAGGGTCTCGCCCATTACAAGGCAGCTTCCCATCTTCCTACATTTCATGTACATGAAATGCACCCAAGAACATCAAAATGGTCTTGCTGGAACAGCCCCAAAGAGACATCAAATCTAGCATTCAGTCTCCAATAGCCAGCTAATGCCTCAGATGGCACACAAGCAAGGCATGAAGGCAATGGCTGCCCCCTGCTGGAAGTCCTCACCATCTGGTATTCTGAGGTATATTGCTCCTGAACCTGGACGCTCCATTTAATTAACATAGTTGTAGTCATTAATAGAAATGTTTTCCATGAATTCATCTAAGACTAATAGCCAGAGAGTTGTTAGATAATTGTTTAATTACACTGACTGAAATAAGCCAAAGCTCTACACAGATTGATTTTTGAGCTACAAAAGAAAGGGTGGGAGGGCTTATAAGCTTAAGTTACTTGAACCAGTCAACCTAATAAAACACATCCGAACCAAACAGGCACAAAAATATGCAAGCGGGTCCTTAAAGAATTCGCATGCTCTGGGACCCAAGGCACACCAATTTCTTGGGATCAGGTCCTTCCTTCCTGCCTGTCACAAACTCAAAGCGTAGCCTCGGGTAAGTCACCAGCTCTCAGTCCCAATTCCCTTCTGCAAAATGGGATCAAATAACGGCCTACCTCACAAGGCGGTCGTGAGGACAAGCACAATGGCAAAACGCGCCTGACTGGCAACAAGCACCGTTGCGCTGCGCAAACTCTTTCCCCACCTCCCCGCTGGATTTTGTGCTCTCTGGGTTGCCACTAGGTGGAGATCTGCTCGTTGGAAAGAGGGAAAATGCTCTACACCTGGATCCGTTTTGAAATCTCGTGTGCAAAAGAGGAGCAGGACTTCGGAGAGCGAAAACGTTGCCCCGGTCCCAGGCGGAGAAGCGGGAGCGTCTCTCCTGCTGCGCCGTTGTTTAAACAGCAGCTCGGATCCGTTTGCGCACGGGAGTCACTCAGCTTCTCCTTCCCTCCTCGTTGCAAGAGCCCCCCCGGGCCGGACCTCAGCCGCCCCAGCGCGCGCGCCCTCCTCCTGCTCGGGCTTTTCCCCGTTTGGATTGCAAAGCGACACAAAGCCCCGCCGCCCTGGGAGCTCTTCCCGCCTGCCGCGCAACTTCCACGCAGGTTTGGGTTGGCGCTTTGTGCCGCTTGGAAGGCGCCTCTCAGGGGCTTTGCAACATCTCTCCTCCTCCTCCCGCTTGCAAGCGGCTCTACTCACTTTTCCCGCAGATTTGGTTCCCAGGCAAGCGCTGTTGCAAATTGAGAGGGAGGCGCAGAAGGAAGGCGGGGCCGGCGACTTCCCCCAGGAGAAACCCAACCGCGCTGCTCCCCGGAGAGCTCCTGCCCCCCCCCCCCGTCTCCTTTTCGACCTTTTCTCCGGGTTTAATAACATCCAGAGATGCTCCAACACTCTCGTCCTCGCTCTGCCCCTCGCCGGGCTGCTTCTTTCTCATTTAATCCATTGAGCTCATGGAAAGGATTATTAGACAGATCTGAGCTACAACTTTTTGTAAGGAGGTTGCAAGTGGCAAGAAGGAAGCCGTTCCTCCCCAAGTGGGAATATCTACTCCAAGAAAGTCACCCTTGAGGAGGAAATGCAGCAGGCGATCTCCAGCCTATGTGTTTCCAACGGCTTCATGAGGGCTAGAAGCTTACACAGCCCACTGATGCAAGAGTTGGAGCCACTGCCAGCTAGGATGAGCGCCTTGTAGTGTGTCCTTCCACACCGCAATAGGTATGGCATGTATTGTTTTGGGGGTGTAGTAGACTGACCCTCCCCTCTTACCCGCCCTGTTTTTGTGAATCAAGGTATGCTCCTTGCAAGGACAACAGAATGGAAGGTGCTGCTCACGGATTTTTAATGAATGTGATGATTTAACCACAGGGAAAATACAGGGGAGGGGGCACAATGGATGGATGTTGATGTTGTGTGTGTCCCCCAACGAGTGAGCAAACAAAGTGTGACAATCCTTGACTAGACACCCCATTTGGAAGTTCCCCTGATCAAGACGTTGGTGGATCTGCTCCACTGCCAGCCAGATCGTCTCTACGGTATGTTGCTGCAAAAGTCAGCCCCGCTGATGGAATGCCCAAGTACCAGCTGGTTCACACACGCACATTCATCGCTCAGCAAGTGCAATATCAAGCCAGGGCGGGCACATATGAGCAAAACATCAAGGACTGGCCCTTCATTTCCTGTAATATCTCCCCTCAAACACAGTGCTTAAGCGCATTCAGCTGTGCAGGAACTGAATGCAATCCAGTGAGGTACAGGCTGTGTGCAAACTGCCCCATGTGTGTTTAGGAGTCTAGCCCTAAGGAGTCTAACCCTAATTCTACACACATTGGCTCAGAAGTGTCCCAATCAGTTCAATTAAACTTACTCCCAAGTAAGTGTGCATACAGTTCTAACCTTGGTGAGACTGCAACAAGGGGGTACAATTGCCAACTTTTTTGTTGGCCCTGCTCCTGTGCCTTTAACACACTTCAAAAAAGTAGCCATGTCAGTCTGTTGCAGCAAAACAGCAACAAAAGAGTCCAGTCCTACATTAAGATCAGGTTGCCAGCTTTTCAACTGGCCTCTGTAGCTGAGCTTTTTCCTTTTGCTTGATTAACAGGTTATAATGTTAATCCTCACACCTTGAAATCTATCTTTTGCCTGCTAATTCAGGCAGTTCATGCTGCTGTCGAGGCACAGCTACAGAGGCTTTTTGGAAAGCTGGCAACCCTGCCCAGAAAGACTATGAAGTAAAGCTTACGGCCTACAGTCAGTGTGTCATAGCGCCCCCAGGTTCTCTTTCAGTTTTTCCTTTGAGAGCAGCCTGACTCTGAGGAACTTAGCAAGTGAAGCGTTTTCTAGTACAGTATAAGTAAAACTTTGCTTGTTTGCTTTTGCACCAGACAGCTGAGAAAGGGCACAAGAGCAGGGTTTGTAAAAAAAAAAAAAAGGTTGGCAATCCTAGGGGATTTGCATGGTTGACTGCTTCTATGTGAAGAAAAAAAGAACCCCCTCTCTGTTTTTTGGAATTATTTTAAGACTGTTAGGGAGAACCCTGGCCAGCTTTCTGTGTGTATGCTGGGGTGTTGTGGCTGTGTGTTTACACAGAGAAACAGTCAATCAGGTGACCCCTTGCCCTTCTGAAGTGGCCAGCAACTATTTTCTCATCTCATGGGCAGAGACCCCTTGCTCCAGGATTTCTGGATAAGAGCTCATTCCTCTTAAGTGAAACAGAAAAAAAACGTGCAGTGTTCAGTCTGCTGCAAATGTCACAGGCAACAAAGCTACGATTAGTGGTTTGTCTTGCAGCCTGATTTTGAGCAAACAGGGCACATCCGCTCTAAACTTACAGTACTGTATCTCTGTTTTCTAGCCATTTAACTGCCATGGCTCCCCCCCCCCCCAAGTGTCTTGGGAACTGTAGTTTGGCAAGGTGCTGAGCTTCCCAGCGGCCTTCAGAGAACTGCAGTGCCCTGGGGTCAAATGACTTTGAGCACAGGGAGGCAGCAAGTCTGCCCAAGACCTTGAAGACCACTGTGTAACACAAAAATTTGTTTATGTCTAAATGTTTCTTATACAATTCAGAGATGCTGATTCCAACAGTACTCTCGGGTTTTTTGTATCATAAAAACTTTTTAGTTACCTTAAATTTTGTGTTGGTATTTTGTGTTGGCATTCACCTTCTTTACACCAGGATAAACATGGCCACGACAAGAGGTTGTAAATTCTCCCGGAGTAGCGTAAATTGTGGCTGAACCTTTTTGTAGCAGCATTTTTGAAATCTTTGCTCCAAAATTAATAAAGATGCATCAAAATGTTTAGCTAAACATGAAATTGTTTGAATTTTGTTACACAGTACTAGTGGGAGTGGATGCCTGGTTCAATGCTGCATCAGGCAGTTCCTAATATCTTGTTAACCAGACAGAAAAGAGTGACCTTGAAAAAGTGACATAAAAGTAAAAAAAAGCAGAGGCCTCACCTGATCTTTCTTGAGCCGTCATCTGTCACCAAACAGGATTAGATTCCTTCAGCAGGCAACCCATGTTCATACTGCTGGAACAAGATAAAGCCCAATTATTTACAACCCACAGTGTGTAAGAGATTATTTCATTCACTTCCTGAAATGGGCATTTCGTGTGGTCCTGAAGTTGTCAGCTTTTTTTCTTGTCCTTGCTCCTGTGCCTTTAATAGCAGCTTGGTCTTCGGATAGCAACAAGTGACAATGTTTCACTTCACCTGCTGGTTTTTACAGGTCCCACTGCTGCCAAAAGGCACATGAGCAGGCCAGGATAGTTCTTCTGGTCAGTTGGCAACTCTGACTTAATCCTAAGAATCTGAACGTAAAAACATCAGAAGAGGCTGACAGCTGGAGCAGGCCAGAAGTCCATCTGTTTCCCGCAGTGATCATCCTGATGCCTTTGGAAAGTCTGCAAGCCGGGTACAAAAGCAACAGCTCTCTCTAGCCATTGCTCCCTTGCAGCTGGTATTCAGAGGGGCATCTACAATGCCCCTGAACCTGGTTCAATTGAGCCAGCCTGGCTGGTGCCTGTGATAGACCCCTCCTCCTCCTCTACACATTTATTTAGACTCGTTTTAAAGCTGCCTAAGCCAGCCAGCGGCCCCCAGCCCCCACCACGACTCCTGGCAGTGATTTCCATAAATCAGCAGTTACACATTCATTTTTAAATAATGTTTACAAGATTATCAAGTTAGTGAGCAATTATTAACGCTAATTATATGTTGTATCCAAAAGGACTTCTTCGTGTCTGTCCTGAATCTCTTGCCAGCCAATTTCACTGGATGATCCCGAATTGAGAGAGAGAAAAGCTTCTCTCTACCCCTGGAGTGGAGATGCAGCAGGGGAGACCAGCAGCACCCCTTAAATTTGAGGGAGCTGCTGTGCAAGCTGGCAGGTCGCTAGTCTGTTAACCCCACTAATAGTGAAAGGGGAATTTTTTCAGCCACTCTCTGTATTCCGTTCCAGCTGGAAGGAGCAGAAGAGATGGTTGGAGCAGTCTGGTACAGACAGGCAGAGGTGTCACCCCGCCGCACAACACCCTCCTGGCACCTGAGGTACTCAGATGTAAAAGATCGCCTCTGCCTTGTGATGATGATTTTAAATTTGTCAAACTTAAAAAAAGAAATGGTGAATGTACAAACCTAAAAATAACATGTCTGACGAGCAAACAGACAAAAAGTTTGTACTGTTCATTAATAAGTCAAGTGCAAATAATCATTGTTGCTGTTGTGTTAGAAACACTTGACATAAGGATGGAGAGGATTCCAGACATAACAGGTTGCCTTTGATCCCCAGTCCATATTTAACCAACTCTATTAGGTCTATCTCTAAACTCTCTTGACACCCCCCCCCCCCCGTCCTGCTCATCATGGTTTCAAGAGTCATCAAGGTGGCTTACAGTGCTTAACAGCCAACAATGATGACATTTTTTTCAGCAGTCTATGAACAGTTCAAACACAAATACCCAATGCACAGACTAAAACTGGCGAGAAAATCCAACACAGTCAGTTCCCAGCAGCTGCAAAAATGCTAAATGAAACCTTCCATTCGATTCAGTTCAGGACAGGCTGCCCAAAGCAGATTGAAATGCAGGTTTCCAGCCTTCTTTTAAACTCAGCAGCTAAGCAGACCTGGTTTCCTATAATGCGGACATCACCGCCCTGCTCTGCATCCCGACCAGCCTGGCCTCAGACAAAGGAGGGACTTTGAGCCAGGCCTCTTCTGCTAGCCAGAATGTCCTGGGAGGCTCATGCAGGAGAAGGCATTCCCAAATGATCCTGTAGTATTTGTGTAGGTCATGTCCACAGCAGCACTTTCTCCTACCCCAGCATGGCATGTTGCACGCCACTTGCACAGAATCCCACATCTGTAAAAGACACAGGAGTCCTCCTGCACCCCTCTATGCTGGCAACCTTTCCATCTAGTTCCCTAGCTGTGCCTCTCCTGGGGCTGCATTCATTTAAAAGGGAATCTGCTGTTCCTTGTCAAAATCCACCTTCTGGATCCTCTGCTGTCTTAGAGGTCCTCTACCTCCCTAAGAACCCCAAAAGAACAGACCCATAACACTCACAACAGTCCTTTCCAAGAGAGAAACCCACCACTCTTTTCCAATGCTGCCTTTTCCTGTTGGGTGTCCCACAGGGCTTCCTCTGCTTGGTATGGGCGAATTTGCACACATCCGAATTCCCTCTTCCACAGAACTGGTAATGGCACACAGCCAGGCCGTTACAACACACAGTCTTCCTTCTGCAAATGTGTGGAAGACCCTGTCTCAGAATATCTGAGGCTGTTAGGTGGCCTTTGACTCACTTCCTGGCCACCTGCAATGTTGATGATTCTGTGAACTAATAGCGCAAAAAATCTAGCCTGGCTTTGCCAACAGAAATGCCCCAAATAACCACATCTGTTTGATGAAAGTCCAAATCCTGCATACTCTCACACCAGCCCTATTAAAAAACGTGTGCGTGCGCGTGCACGCACGCACACACACACACACACGCACACACACACACACACACACACACACACACGTATGTGTCATTTCCATCTCCTATCCTCAGACTCAGCATGGCACTACTGGAGAAGAAGAGCCAACATGTGCGTGTGTGTGTGTGTGGGGGGGTGTCAGCTCAGAGCCTGCCTTGCATTTTTGCCTTACAAAAGCACTCATCTAACTCACATTCAGACCCATGATCTTGAGATGAATGCTGGTATAGCACATGGGTGTCATCACTGCAGACTGAATGCGTGTCTCCCCAGCTCTGTGAAAGTCACAAGGTTACTCATCCAATAGGTAAGACACTGCAAAACATCCCCTGGTTTCTGCATTTCACAGGGCGGGATGTAGTGTTTGTTTGGGGTTTCACAGCATGAATTTGCCAGGTGGTGTGGCGCATTGCCACGCTGGTGCAGCTCTTCCCCGGCAGCTGCAGGCACTGCTGTGGAAAAACTTCAACACCAGTGAGCTGATTCAACTGGCCAGCCCAAGAGAGAAGCTAATTCCTTCTTTATGGAGCACCACAATGCCAACCTCCGTGCAGAGTAAAGAACTGCTTTGCTGACTCAGACCAAGCTGGGTCCGTCAAGTCTGGCATTCTGCATCCACCGATGGCTAGCCACGAAAGTGCCTCTGAGATGCTCACGAGTGGGGCGTGAAGGTGACACTCTTCCACTTTTTGTCCCCAGCTGGTGCTGCTGTAGCCACAGTCGAGACTCAGCCAGTTCAAATCTCTCCTTTCCAAGCTCACTATATGGTCATATGTGGAAGCGGCTGCTGCATTTGAAAAGAGCACTCTGTCCAGCTCACTATGCTCTGGAGGACCCATCCATACTAACCCTGATTCCTGAGAATTAAGCAACCGCTGGTTAAGAAACCAATTTAGAGGGGAATGGTGGCAGCTCTCAAGTAGAAGTCACGTGCACCTAGTTACCACCTGCACATGGTTCTGCGAGAAGAATCCCCTTCAGTGTAAAATGTTTCCAAATCCAGCATCCGCCACTTGCCTTACTTGAGCAAAAAGACTTTTGCAAAGACAACAAGCTAGTGGAAATAGAACAGCACTATCCGCCATGACCCCACTGCCTTCCAGAGCTTCTCTTGCTTTCCACAGCAGCCCTCTTATGGTGCTATATCTGCAACCCTTCACACCTTACCTGCCACATCGTTGTCATCAGCTTGCTGTGCTCCTCTGTGATGACAGCCATGGGATGCGGACCACCTCCCATCTCCCAAAGCTCCTCTCCTGGAGTCCAGTGGCCACCACGTCTGCTGCTGCACTCTGCTGCTGCTGCTGCTGCTTCATCCTGGAGACAGGCCTCCCCTCCCCAGCTGGAGCTGACTCTGTACTTTCTCCCTCCCAGCGGGTCCTCCTGGTCAGTGGCAATGATGTGCAGAGGAAGGTCCCTTTGGATGTGGAAGGGCGGCTTTTTATGCCCTTCTTCCTGTATAAATCAGGACTGGGATGGACAATCCAGGCAGGAAGTCCTGCGGGTGTTGCAGGCTGATAAGGAGTTGTGTGAGCAGAACAAACACAACAGCCAACTCATGAGGGCCCAGGAGGGAATTCAATATGGTAGCCACCTCAGGCATCAGGGAAAGGGCGGCAGGAGAAGGGGGGGCATTCTTTAAAATCCCTCACGAGCTCTTCTGAATAATGGCCCACAGCAGGCAAGCTCTTTCATGTCACGAGTGCCTTCCTCAAAATGTGGAGCTCTGTGGCACCTGGACCAGGCTCAGATTCCCCATTCAGCTCTCCTCTGGCAGGGTTCAGACACATTTCCAGGTTCCTGCGTTCGCACATGCTGTTGCCACCTCTCCATCTGCTTCAGTACAGAAAGCGGAGCTGTGATCTTCTGCATCCTTTGTCCTCTGATGAGGGTAAAACAGCCATTTTCTCTTGAGAATTTCAAAACAGGCCCCAGTGCAAGGAAGTGTAGTGAACAGGAGGGATCCCTGATCTTTCACAATTTCATCACACCAAGGTCTTGGATGGATCTAGGATAGAGGCAAAGCAAATGGGCCTGGCTCATTCAAGCGGTCAACTGAGGCAGTCGCCTCAGGCAGCAGATTGATGGAGGATGCCCACCTTCATCCACCCACTCACCTCCACTCCTCCCACTCTCTGGATTGTACAAAGGAGAGGAGGATGGAACAGAAGAGGAAATGTGGAGGAGAGGCGAGCGCTGGGCTACAGGGCCAGGGCCTCCTGTCTTCCACAATTCCTCTTCTGCTCTGTCGCCCTCTTCTTTTGCCAATGCCAGGGTGTGGGAGGAGCAGTGACGACTGGCACATATTCGGGTAAGGGTGGCAGCATTTGGCATGCCGCTTCAGGCACCAAGAGGCCATGGGCCAGTTCTGGACACAAATGGGCCAGTTCTGGACACTTTCAAAAGTGGATTGTGTTCTTATTTCAAATGATACACTGCTTTGTGAAAATGGCATTTTTAAAGGCAGAAAAATCAATACATTAACAGCCCAATCCTGCGCACGTATGCGCAGCCGGCCTAAAGAACCGGCCGCTGCATCCTAAGCCCATTGTCGCCTGCACTGGCATGGCCCGGGCTCACTTCGGGGGCGTGGGCCGCAATGGGCCTCCTTGGATGCACGCCAGCTCTGAAGCTGGCGCACAACCAGGGAGGCCTGGGCTGCCACGGGGCATAAGATATTGGAGCAACTTAGTGCCAATATCCCCAGCCCCTCCCAGTCCAGACAGGCCAATGGCCTCCTCCCTCGCCGATCCTGCCCGCCCTCCTCCCACCCCTGCACCAACTGGCGCAGCACTCACCTGCGGCGGCCAGCACAGCGGGCCAGGTAAGTGGTGTAGTAAGCGGTGCCGGCGCTTACTCTAGAGGAGTTGCAAACGTGCTTTCCGGCATGTTTGTGACTCCTTAGGCCAGCGGAGCGCTTGCTCCGCCGGCCTATATTTATACAGGATTGCGTCGTAAATAAATTAAGAAAAATTGTGCCACAATGTTGCATTTTTGCCATTATTAAAGATGCACTTTTGAATTTGAAAAAAGAGTTTGAATTTGAATTCATCTTTCATTTGACTTTTGACTTCAGTATGCGGAATTGGACTGGGCTGGTTGTTCTGGTTAGAACATGCAGAACTTATGAAATCTCATATGCATAGTCAAGTGCTGTGTTCCATTGCATGTCCACCATTAAATAGCACCAGTACCAAATGTTTGAAATCAAATATCAACTCTTGAAAGCAAAACAGAATTAGATGTTAAATACAAATGTCACAGGCTATAGTTTTCAGAGAGCTGAAGGTCCCTGCAGCTATTTTGTCCCACTAGTTTGTCCCACTATTTTGCTACTTTGTCCCACTAGTTTGTCCCACTATAGATGCCAGCCAAACAGATTCTTTAGGGTTTTGTACTCCTTAAACCTGCAAATCAAATCTCCTTGACTAGACAGGTTGCTGGGACAACAAAAAAAAGGTATGTGAACCTCAGGTAATGTTGCCTCTGTCATGCCACATGCTGCTCCCATGGTACGTATCTAGCCAAATGTTTGGTAAATATTCAAGTACTGTATTCAGGTACTATCCAGCAAATACTCAACATCAAAGCTAAAAAGGAAGCACATTTGTTTCAATTTGCAAATATTTTCAAGTTTCTAGCCCTGAAGCAAACTCACAGTCCAATCCTCTCTAACTTTAGAGCGATGGAGTGTGTACTCCACCGCTCTAAAGTGTTGCAAACGTACCATAAAGCGCATTTGCCACAACTCGGATGTAAGAGCACGGAGGCCAGAAGCCGTCATTCCCTGGGCGGACCATCCCCGCGCCCACTGGTGAAGGGGCGGTGGGAGGGCAGACTGGGTGGCAAGGGAGGGAGGCCATTGGCCGAACTGGGCGGGGAGAGGGCGGGGATATTGGCGGTGTGGTCCGCCAATATCCTTGGCCCTTTCCCCAGTCCGGTTCGGCCTTACCCTGCCACCTCAGATGTATGTCATCTTCAGAGCTGGCTTACATCCGAGGAAGCCCATAGACCCCAGGCAGCCGTACACGCAGGGAAGGGGACAAATGTTCCCTTCTCCCGGGGTGTTCCCAGGCCGCACTGGTGCAGCCCGGGAACGGGCTCAGGATAGCATAACATTGCGCAGGATTGCGCTGTCAGTTGTTTTGCAGAATCCACCTGAAGTTGTGAACTAAGAGGTCCTTCAAGCAAATCTTGTTTCAGAGTTTTCTATTCTGACTAAAGAGAAAAGAAGGAACATGAGACTGGACCCCTACTTTACCTTTTACACAGCGAACCCTAGAGAAAGAAAGCCCCATGGCCCTGCAGGTGAGGACAGCCTGCCTTGGGATGCAACTGTACAGAAGGAGAAGATGTGTTGGAAATAAAACAAAACAAAGTCTCTGTCTGCTCAAGTTGCTGGTGGGGTCAAACCTTCATTCCTCGGGGGAAACGGAGGCCATCGTGCCAGTGCCATCCGCAAGTGTGCTGGGAATAGTAAAGAACAAACGCTGCAGCAGATGCACAGAGAAAACAGGGGAAAGATGCAAACTAATCGCATCTTCAGAAACCACTTCCTGAGCTATTACACAATTTCAGAGCAGCCCGAAATAATTGCTTTGGTTAGGGAAATACAGTATCTTTCTCCCTCTCTCCCAACACGGGCAAGGAAAGGCTTTGTCATACCACCCATCATTGGCTTTGGAAATTCACTGCCACGCAATGGTCCGATGGCCACAAGCTTGGATGGCCTTGTCTGTGGTCGTCAACAACTGTAGCGCCCCTGGACTCAGAGCAGTCTACCTGTGAATAGTTAGGGACAACCTATAGGAGATGGCCCTCAACTTCATGCCCCACTTTCCAGAAACAGAATACTGTACTAGACAGTCTAGACTAGATGAACAGGAGTTCATCTGCTGGGTGTCTTCTAAAGAAAGATAAGACCTGATGTTTCACTGAATGCAGAACAGTTGCCTGGAGTCCTGATATATGCAATGTCTTGGGGCAGCACTTGAAGGGTCTTGCGGGTAAGACTTCCTGTTACACATCTGTCAGGGATCAGCTCCTGGCCCAAATCTGGCCTGGCTGGCCCCCCTTTTGGGGGCCCCTCTAGGGGCCAAAAGGTGAGATAAAAATCCCTAAATAAATGAACACATAAACCTCCTAGCAACACTAAGGTAATTAGCTCTGTCATGTGACAGAAAGCCCTTGTCCCTGTTAAGACCTGCAGAAGTGTTGCTAATTCCGCTGAGTTGTTTTTTAATACTCTGCCTGCTGAACCTAATGAAGTAGGTGGCTGTTCACAGAGATGTCCTGTTGCAAGGAACTGGTGGTCTTTCACAGCACAATGCTATTCATGTTTACTCAGAAATAAGTCCCACAATGTTCAATGGGGCTTACTCCCAGGTAAGTGTAAGCGCATGCTTTTGTGGGCTACAGGGGTGCTGTGCTCAGTGAGCACAGAGGTTTGGGGCTTCCATGATAGGGGACCTGGGGGTCTGTCAGTGACTCATAGTTGTGTTGTGCTAGAATTGGAGGCTCTTCTCCCTTTGGCCGCTCTTCCAAGTCACTACAGAGCCAAAGAAAGGTCTCCGCTTTTTCTGCTGACAGTGCGGGAACTCAAATTTAAAATACAGCAAATGGAGAAGTTAAACTAACATGATGTTGATGTGTAACTCAACTGGCTCAGCAGCTGCTCTGTCCCATTTTTCTCCAGGGCTTCCAAGGTATCAGAAATGTCCACCCTGCCACACACACTTATCTCCCCTCCGCACAGCCAGGGGAAGAGGCTATTCTTCTCAAGAATGCACCGTGGGTATTTTTAACAATGATTATTTGGGGGAGAGGAAACTTCCGGATTTGCAAAACTCTGGCCAAGGGGCCGTGAGTGATTGACTTTCTTTAACCCCTGTGCTGTGAAGGGCTTATTTTGCTGAAAATCACAGCCACTTGTCTACTTTTGCATGCATTCAAAACTCAGGTTGCATGTTTTCTGCTGTAACTCAACGCGTGGAGAAAGGGTGGCCATTTGGAATGAATAGTTTGAGCCCCTTTTGCTCCCCCCCCAAGCTTGTATCCTCCACAAAAGCATTTATAGTTCACACTGCCAGAAATCTCGGTTTCCGTCCTCTGGCAGGAAACAGGAAGCGAATGCAAGGGGGAGATTGGGAGTTTGCTTGGAAGAACAATTAAAATCTCATCAGGCAGGAAACGGGAACTGCGTCAGGAGAAAAAAATCATTTTGTTGGTCAGGGAAGAGAGAATGACCTTTGCATTCAGGAACCTGGAAGGCTGATGAGGGGCCTACACAAATATCGCCTTAAAAGGTCTTTTCCTGGAACCTGGCGCTTAGCAACCAGTCCGGCCATCTTGGTTGAGCCTGCCATTGCAGCCTGAAATCCAGGGGTTCAGTAAAACGTTATTATCATGGATATCCTGCCCTCCTCCTCTTTGCAGAGGGAAAAAGGCTACAACTATTTTTAAAATTAACCTTCTAAAGAGGGGGGGGGGGGGAAGAGAAGCAAGTTAATGCAAGAATAAACGACTGTAACAAAAACAAAACAAAGGCCTCTCTAAACCACAAATACAATGCAAAGGGTGCTATAGCAAAGATAAAACATGAACCCTCTCCAATTTTAAAGGCTTTTCTCCCCCCGGGGCCAGCCCAAAACTTTGCAGGGCCTGGTGGCATGCAAAGTGTTGCCTTCTATCCCTGGTGTGTGCCTGCTCCACCATGTCCTCCTGCTCCCTGGATTTCTAAATAAGAGGGGAATGGAGCAGAAGAGGAAGTGTGGAGGAGAGGAGTGGTGAGCCAGACCATCTTTGACCTTTCCTCCACACTTCCTCTTCTGTGGAGGAAGGTAGAGGAGCAGCGGAGGCAGGCAGTGTGGGCCTCAGACAGTCTCACAGAGGACGGCCCTGTTTTCCTTCTGCATGGCAAGCTACATCTGTCTACATTTCCTCTTGGACCCATTGGTGGAGTGGCTGTGGATTGGTTGCTGCCTCTGTGCCTCCGTGACCATGACTCAGTCATCTAGAATGTGAGGATATCGTGGTGACCCACTGCCCAAGGCAGTTGTGATGAGAAGTGAGACAAGGACATGCTGGCGCCGCTGACTCCAACCTCCAAGGGCGAAGCGACTTCAACAGATGAAATTGCAAATTGTTTCTGAAAACGTCTGTCCTGCCTCTTTGGTGTGAGAGGCCTCAAAGAAGATAACTGCTTACTGCCCTGCTGAATCTGCCCAAATGTCCATGTAGTCCATTTTGATCCCAGTCACCTGTCTCTAAGCAGAGAGGCACAAGTTGGGAGGAGCTGTGGCTCAGTGGCAGAGCAGCTGCTGGGCATGGGCATGCAGAAGATCCCAGCATGGCAGCATCCGCAGGTGGAGCTGGGAAAGTTTTTTTTCTCCCTGAGACCCTGGATTGCTGCTGCCACTGCTCTGGGCAGCTTCCTATACATCCCAAAGCAAGTGGCTGCCTGCACCAGTCGTATACAAAACAAGCCATCATTGCCTGCAAACAGAATACTGTATATTTTGCCTGGAAATTAACCAAACTGTCACCCTATTTATAGCCCTGAGGGCCAGCAAATTCCTTTCCAAGAGGACCTGCCAGAAAGCCAAACTCAACAGGCGCCACCCAGTATTTAATGTCCTGTAAAGCTGATGATAAACTTCCTTCAATGAAACAAAACAGGAACCCTGGATCTCTTGGTCAACAGGAATCCATGGTTGATTTCAGCGGCCTGGGTTGCCAGATCAAGTTTTTAAGGACATGGCCGGAACTGGAGTGGTGGTAGTCTTGGGTGCTTCGGGCCGTGCCCATGGCCAGTGTGTGTGTCCTGGTTGTCACAAAGTGGCAGATGACCCTGCACAATACATTCAGCAGCGTGAGGCATGACTCCGAAAGCACTGGCCCTGCAAGGCAACTGAGCTGGAGTGATGAGGGCTGCTTGGGGCATAACCAGGGCTACCTAGTGAGTCAAAGGTCCGACCTCGGGCATTCCCACCGAGCATCTGATAGAGCTCTGAGGCACCTGGGTGGCCACTTTTAGAAACAGGCTGCTGGACTCGATGGGCCTTTGGTCTGATCTAGCAAAGCAGTGTTTATGTTCTCAAGACCCTTGTTTCCTATGGATCCAGGACTGACCCAGCCCCAAGGACCTCAGTGGCTGCTTTGGGTGACAACCCCACAAGTATGAAACATCCCTTTGGAATCAAGAAGAGCCCAAGAAATTGGTGATGTTGAGGATGAAATTGGTGATGTTGAGGAGGCTGTGATGGTGACGGCCAAGCCATATCTTCCATCTTTTCTTTAAAAGTGCTGGGCCAAACCTTTCCCTTGTAACGATTGGTGCAGCTGCTTTGCACCCAAATGTATCCTTCTTGCTCTTCTCCTGGCACCTGGAGTGGCATGTCAAATGACTCAGCAGTGTGCCAGCTGCTACCACTTCTCCTTCTCCCACTCCTTGGATTTGAAAAGGAAGAGGGGAATGGAGCAGAAGAGGAAGTGTGGAGGAGAGGAAATGGGCGAGTTAGAGCTTCCTCACCTCCACACTTTCTATTCCATTCCATTCCATTTAATTCCCCAATTTCCTTTTTGAATCCAGGGACAGGGAGAAAGAGGAGCAGTGGAGAAGGAGGGGTGAGCAGAGTGGAGCACACCCTCTAGTCCAGTGCCTGAGGCAACTGCCTCAGGTGGTCTCATAGATGGGCCGACCCAGCTCATATTACAGTACGAATGCCCCCATGACACAAGATTTTCCACCCTTTTGTGAACTTGGCAGGTTAACTGGCCTACAACATCCTGGCTGGTGGAAGAACCTCTGAGATATTGCTTGATTTATTATCCCAATAATGTGGAATAAACTCTTTTCTGAGCAATTTTCCCTCCTGCCAAGCAAAATATTGCTCAGATTTCCAGACTGTTGCTGGTTAAGATCAGCAGCCACTGTCAGTGAAGAACCACTGAAACAACTGACTGGCTGAGGGGAGGGTTGGACTGGCCCATATGAGAACATGTTTTGGCCAAAGAGCTTGTGATACTTTTAACTGTTTAAGGCAGAGATGTATAGGTTGCTCCAGCTGGCTAGAAGACTGCGTTGGCCATATGTGGGACTTGCTTCCTACCGTGAGGAAGTTCATCAGAATCCCACTGAGGCCGAGGCTCTCTTCACTGTACAGCCTCCAGCCATGGGTGGCACTACCAGGGAGCGGGGGGGGGGGGACAAGCACCCACCCAGACAAGTAGCTTGCCCCACCTGCTGCCACCCTCATTGCTGCACCCCTTGCCTTGGGGAGCTTGAAAAAAAGGCATTTTTTCACATTCTCAGAGTATCATCAAAGAATAAAAGGTAAAGGTGACCCCTGACAATTAAGTCCAGTCGTGTCCGACTCTAGGGTGTGGTGCTCATCTCCATTTCAAAGCCGAAGAGCCAGCGTTGTCCGAAGACGACTCCGTGGTCATGTGGCCGGCATGACTCTCCTTGCTGCAGCGCGTAGCATGCAGCTGGAACACGGAGCGCTGTTTACCTTCCCGCAAGTGGTACCTATTTATCTACTCACATTAACATGGTTTGGAACTGCTAGGTTGGCAGGAGCTGGCCAAGCGACGAGAGCTCACCCCATTGCGGATTCGAACTGCCGACCTTTCGATCAACAGCTTATGGTTCAGCGGTTTAACCCACTGCGCCACCCGCTGGCCTTTCTATAATGTTTACTTGCAAGCAAATTCTAAATGTCTTGTCCAACAATTTAAAGCTACTTGTTTGCTGGTTCTGCTCATTTTATTGCTTCCTGTTCAGAATGGTTCAGGAAATTAATGATGAATAAGGTAAAGGTGACCCCTGACAATTAAGTCCAGTCGTGTCTGACTCTAGGGTGTGGTGCTCATCCCCATTTCAAAGCCGAAGAGCCAGCGTTGTCCGAAGAAGCCACCGTGGTCATGTGGCTGGCATGACTCTCCTTGCCGCAGCACGTAGCATGCGGCTGGAACACGGAGCGCTGTTTACCTTCCCACAAGCGGTACCTATTTATCTACTCGCATTAACATGCTTTGGAACTGCTAGGTTGGCAGGAGCTGGCCAAGCAACGAGAGCTCACCCCATCGCGGATTTGAACTGCCGTCCTTTCGATCGACAGACATATAAAAAAACATGAATACACACGAAGAGCCATTCTCTGTTCTCTCCCTCACTCAGCATACTTAACATAAGAACATAAGAACATAAGAAGAGCCCTGCTGGATCAGGCCAAAGGCCCATCTAGTCCAGCTTCCGGTATCACACAGTGGCCCCACCAAATGCCTCAAGGAGCACACAGCCAAGAAGATAACCTTCCTGCTGCCACTCCCCTGCACCTAGCACAGAGAAAACCTACTTCTAAAACCAGAAGGTTGCTTATGGCTTGTAACATGTGATGGTCCTTTCCTCCATGAATCTGTCCAAACCCCTTTTAAAGTTTAGAATGGGTGTGTAATTCACCATTATTTTTCTCTCCGAGATCTAATACGTGGGTCAAATTTCATCCCACCCCAAAATACACTTTTCCCCTTCTTTGCCTCCCAATATGGATGCCACTGACCCCAGCCTTCAAGCAGTTTAACAATTCTTCTATCCTGGGAACTGCAATTCGGTGTGGTGACAGTTGGGTCCCCTAACAGAGACTCTCAAATTAACATTCCCAGAATTATTTGAGGGAAGTCATGGCTAGTATAAAACGATGTTAGGTTGCAGACATGCCATGTAAGGTTGGTGAATTTCGCATTAGGTACTCAAATCTGTGCCAGCCTTACAGGCAGCTGTTCTGCAGTTGTGCTGGACCGGGTGCAATGAAACTTGAGATCTCAGGTGACTGGAAGAATGTAAGGCAATTATGCTCAAGACCTCCTGGCTCCCGAGGAAGCATGCTGAATGCTGCCCTCCACCTTGTCTGGTGATGTGCCGGTCTCTGCTCCTCTCCTCCCTGGATTGTAAAAGAATGGTGTGGAAGAGGAAGTGTGGAGGAGAGGAGGGTGGTGGGCTAGAGTCTCAACACTTCCTCTTCCTTTTTTGAATCCAGGGAGGAGGAGCAGAGCTGTGGAGGAAATGAACAAGGGGGTGTCAGGCAGGGGGTTGGACTAGATGACCTTGTGGGTGCCATCCAACTGTGTGATTCTGTGATTTAACATGCTGCCTCAGGTGCTGGGAGATCTTGGCCCTGCCTCCATCATTAGCCCCGAAGGGTGGAGGTGTCTGCCATTTCTGCCTTTCTGCAGTGCTCCACTTGTGTTGCACTGACTTTCCAGTGCATGCATTCTGAGAGCACTGGTATAGCCTACTGGCTAAGGGACTGAGCTGCAGATCAGAAACTCCCTGGTTTGATTCTCACCTCTGCCATGAACTCACTGGGGGGGGGGGCATTGGGTAAGCAGCTCCTTCTCAGCCTCAGTCTATCTATCTGCAGTGTGGGCATAATAATACTTATTTACCTTACAGGGCTGTTGGAAGGATTCCATCCAGGTAGTACAGGTGAACCACTTTGCACTCTTAAAAGCGCTAAACAACTGCTCAGAACTATTGCATGCTGTGGTGCACCCACAAAAGAATGCCAAAGATGGCCTGGAAGTGGAGGGACGCAGATAAGACCTCAAGTAGCCCTGGAGCAGCTTCTTTCCATTGCAGACTTCCTAAGGATCCCACCCTGCCACCCAGCCTGGAATGGGGATGTGTTCCAAATCCAGAGCAGCAGCACAGAGATGGCCTTGGGTGGGGTGCCACACAGGCTAGAGGATGAGAGAAAGTTGCCAGCTCAGCGCCCCTTGGTTGTCATTGTTATCCAGGTTGTGGTCCTTCAGGCTGGCTGACAAAAGCATTACAAGAAGGAAAATCAGCACAGGTCTCTTTAACAGTCAGCGGAAGAAGTGTTGGCATCCAGAATGAGTTGTGGAAATAAGATGAAGGAGGAGGGAAGAGGAGGAGGAGGAGGAGGAGGAAAGCATCGCTGTTCTCCTGAAGCACCTTGAGAGTAAGCGATCCAGGCAGCCCTTCCTCAGGAGGGTTTGATAGTGGAGGAGGCCCTGCTCCATGGAGTGAGAGTGGTGCTTGAAGCAGGTCCTCTTCCCAAGACCCACCCCCAGAAAGAGGTTCATCCGGGGAGACACCATGCAAGGAACAGGGCATCATCCACATAAACTGCCTGGCACTCCTTGGTGGGCATCAAGAACACTTGGGCTTCCCCCCCCCCCCAGCCACTGCTGGTGTCCCATGGTGCCTGCCTCTCCCACTGCTGCAGAATTGTCACTTCCCACCCACCCCCACCCCTTTCCAGATTGGTCATCATGGTGAATTAACTGTTGCTGTTGCTTCTTGAACAAGGCTCTGCAAGAAACATTGGAGGAAAGAATTTGTGAATGGTTTGAACAATAGGTGTTTTTTTTAGGGGATAAAAAAGCTCCAGGCAGCTTTGAGGAAGGGTGCTTCGCTTCGTGTGTGACAAGAAGGAAAGTATTCTAGGTCAGAAAGCCAAACAGGACTCCCCCCCCCCCACCTCCCACTCTGCTTTGCTTCTCCCTCCCAGCCATAATTAGCCGGCTTTTGTGCTCACGGCCCCATTGATACTGTTGGCTCAGCATTTTTGTGGCAGAGTCCTGTTTTCAGAAGGACTTGCACAAACTTTGTGGTATCAAAATAGAGTATCTGCAGGCTGGGGCAAGGGGGTGGGAGTTATCAGTTATTATCATTTGTTTCTTATCCTGGGATGAGTGCCTTCGTGCATATTTCAAGAGGAAGGACGGATCAGAGACATGATCTTCGTTGAGCAAACAGAGGAGAGACAAAAGTTCACGGGGCTGGGCTGGGGTAATGTTCTGCCTTGTCTCAGCCCCCAAGCCTGCAGGGTAATTCTGAGCATGTGGAGAGTGCCGTCACCTCTGCATAAATGCAGGTGGTTCTTAAACGTTTTCTAAGTGGAAGTGGTTTCTAGGCAACATTGCCTATGATTGCCAGCTCTGACTGAAGCTATCCCTGGAGATCCCCCCCCCCAATGTGATGTGATGTTGGGCATTCCTCGAGACCCCAGTAAAACCTCCAGGACTGGTTTCAGTAGTCACCTGGGCTGATTCCTTGAGACTCCAGTCCTATCTGGGAGGGTTGGCAACCCTAATTGTTGACTCTTTACACACATTATAAAAAAAAGAAGCAATGCAAACTGAACATAAGAACATAAGAAGAGCCCTGCTGGATCAGGCCAAAAGCCCATCTAGTCCAGCTTCCTGTATCACACAGTGGCCCCACCAGATACAACTGACGGCTGTATTTAGCTCTGTGTGTGCACACGTGCACGCACATTAGTGTGTGTTTTCCCACTCCTGTAGCTACCAGGCTGCCTAATCTCATGCATTTGCATTACAGGTATTTAGAATTATTTATTAAAGAATATTTATAGACCACTTTTCAGCAAGAGAGTTCACAAAGGGTGCAATCCATACTACATTTCCGGCACCGGAGCGAGTGCTCTGGCGCCAGAAGCAGTCACAAACGTGCTGGAAAGCATGTTTGCGACTACTCGGGAGCAAGGGAGGCCGACGCAGAGGCCGGCCTCCCTTGCTCCATTGATGGAATGCCCGGGCGGCTGCTGGAGGAGGTAGGTCAGAATCCGGTGGGCGCAGGGGCGGTTTGGCGGGCGAGGGAGGGGGGCTCCCGCCATATCCCTATCCCCACCAGGCCGGCTATGCCGGTATATGGCCTCCTCTATTCCGCCAGCTATTTAGCTGGCAGAAATCCGAGGAGGCCCATTGGGCCAGCTCCGGTTTACACCTGGGGGACGAACGTCCCCTTCCCCAAGTAGACCTCTGGCCTGCCATCAGACGGGTAGCCCAGGCGCAGGATCCGGTGGGTGGCCCTGGGCCTCTGGCTGGATCCTTAGTCAGGATTGCACTGAAAGTGAGTGTGACTTATGTAGCGAAAGGAATGAGAAAATGGTTCCTTGTCCCAAATGGCTCCCAGTCTGAAAAATGCAGCAGTATAAGGCGGATGCTTACCAACAACAGCCACTGGGAGGGATGCTTTGTGCTGGGGTAGAGAGGAACAGTTGCTCTCCCCTCCCCCTACTAAGGATAAGAGAACTATAACTTTTAACAGTGCCTCTTGGCCCAAGTTGGCCGGATTTATTATGATTATTAGAAAAACAACCAACAACACAACTCTTCAGAAAGGACTACTAACGACGATAAGCAAAGAAAGGATGGGTCCAGTTCAGGCAGGACCAAACTCTTCACGCATACACAGACATGTGGCAAGTCCTTTCTGGATTCATGGGGCTGGTCCAAGTGACCTGCTGCATTACAAGGATCAGGAATGTCAATGCAAAATTCAGGTGGGTGGAGTGTTTCTGCTTCCTACTACGGGGAGCCAGTGGATCAGATCAGAGAAAGCTCAGCTGGGTTCAGCTCCCTCTTCAGCCATGAAGTTCGCCAGGTGTTCTTGGGCCAGCCTCTGTCTCTCAGCTAACCTGTCTCACAGGGTTGGTATGTGGACAAAATAGGGGTAACCTTCCTTAAGTATATCCCCCTGGAGAAAGGATGGGGACATGAATGCAGCCATAAGAACCCTGGGCATCATAGCAGACAGGAAACCAGCCCTGGGGGGTGCAGTTCCCCCAGCCAGCTTCCTGCACCCACGGAGCTGAAGTTACTCTGGGCAGTTTCTGGGGTCCTGAAAACAATAAAAGCACCACTGTGTTGCAAGACTGAGCCACAGGCGCCCCAGAGATGGGATTGCCAAGGGCTCCTGTGCACACAGCAAGAGTGGCCTCGCCTGTGTCCAGTCCCCACAGCAGTTTGCACCCCACAAACCCTCCACCCTAATGGCAACTATTGAAAATGAAGGACAGGAACACTGGCTATAGGGGTGACACTGTGGCCTGTGCATATCTGCCGAAACATGGTGGAGAAGGAAATTCAAGCATTTCAGAAGCAGAAGTGCAAATGCCTGTTGAAAGGCCCAGGGAAGAGTGGGTCGCGTTCGGACAGCAGCCAGCTTCTCGGCCCTCCCCTTTGCCTCATCTGCTGCCACCACAGCACACCGTATGTGGATGTTTTCGTGACCTTCTCGAAATCCGACTCTGCATAATGAAAAAAAGCCACTCGTTAATGAGGAGAGGCTGAGCACCCCTAATGCCAAGCCAGTGGGCCCACAAACTTCCACAGCAGCTTGAGATGCCCCACGTTGTGGGGATGGGCTGCCTGCCTCATTGCGCAGTGTGTTGCTAGATGGAGACAAATGATGCAGCCAACCTAAGCGAGAGGCCCAGCTCTCCCATCGTAAACCTCACTGTGAACGTTACGCCGAGACAGGAAGAGAAGAGGGGGAGACGAGGAGGGTTTCCTGCCTCTTTGGAGCGAAACAGTCAAAAGATCCCATCAGTCAACAGCCTCTGCAACTGCAGCCTCGAGATAACTCCTGAGCAATCCTCCATCGCTTCCGCCTTTTGTCCCTGGCTTTTTTCAGGACTTCCTGCCAAGGAGTGTCCCTGCTCGGAAAGAATTTCGCTTCCTACAACCCACTGTAGTGGCCCCAAAGCCTGCCAATTCTTGTCACCCTTGGCTTGAGAGCCTGGTCAATGGCATGCGCCTCCTCCTCAGGCCGTGCACAGTCCTCCATGCTCTGGCCCTCCAAATGTGCCCTGTTTTTAATTTTGCACATTGCAGCATTGCCGTGGACGGACAACAACTGACTCTGTGCTCTACTGGGGAAGTGCACCGCAAGGGGACCCAGCTCCTTAGGAGAAGCGGCGCAAATGTCACAGGCATCCGCGTTCCGTAGAACTATTAGTCAGGCTGGATGCAAAGCAGAACAAGGAGGGGAGGAGAAAAGGTGAAAAGGAGAAAAAGGAGGTGGCGGGCAAAATGGAAAAGCCAAAGGTCTGCAGGCTGTGGGAGTGAGGATGGAGCAAAGGAGGCATTGGGCAGGTTTGAGGAGATCAGGCTCCATCAGTGCAAGACAGATTTCAGTTGTGCTCATGGCTGTGGGGACAAATCAACAACAACTGCCGATCCACCGTTTTTTGAAAATACATAGTCTAGCCATTACTCAGATCTGTCTCCGGAGTCCGGCACAAAGTGAAACACGAGAGTCCCTAGCAAGGCTGAAAGAGACATATGGTAACCTTCAGAAAAGCAAAACTGGAGATTAATTTTAGGTTGTGCACTAGGAAAAGAAAGCAAATTGGGCCGTGTTACATAGTGGTTAGAGGGCATGTAGCGCTCCTCCCAAAGCTGTCCCATCTTCAAGTGACAGATGATCATCTTCAGTTTTAAGATCTCTCTCCCAGACAGCTACATTCAGATGGGGAAATTAAGGCTGTGAGATAGCGACATGTCAAAAAGCCACATGAGGAGGAGCCCCTGGCTGAGGCAGAACTTCAACCTAAGTATCCCAGAGCCAGACCCACTGCCGACTCTTAAAACCAAACTTTCTGGTCCCTGGGCAGAGCGTGGGGGCAGGCCAAGCCCTCTGGCTCAAGAACCGAAGCCCAGGTCAGGTCCGGGGATGGAGGCAGTGAGTGGCCTTCTCACATATCGTGCAAGCAGCCAAAGATATCCCGATGGCTCCAATGTTCCCAGCTTTTTTGCAGCAGAAACTGTGCCCCTCCCCCCATGCCCAAGGCCGAAGCCTGGAGGGGGGGGGACAGGATGCCAGAGCTGCAGCCATTTGAAGGCTGCAGGAGGGAAGCCGAGCCAATCTTTCGGAGCAGGCGTTTCCTCCGGGCGTTCCCTAGCAGCGCTGTTCGCTTCTTTCATAAATCACTGATACCTCCCGGCCTGTGGCTCGCCCTGAAGAGGAAATGGGAGCCTGGGGTGTGGAGTGGAGTGTGTGTGTGGAGTGTGTGGAGCCTCTGTAGTTCAGGGGCATGGAAACGACACCGTTCAAGCACCCGACCTAGAAAAAGACCCACCACAGATGTTTTGCGTTAACAGGGGCTCTGCCGGATCCAGACTGGCTGCTTGGCTGGGGGAACTGCACACCTGTGCCCCAGAATAGCCCTGACCAACAGCTAAACCAAGGAGAATCTGACTTTCCCAGCGAAACATCCCTCCCCAGTGGGCAATAAGCTGCCCGGAGCTGTCAGATGTGGCCAACGTCCTCACAGCAATGCCCAACCAACCCATAAATCTGCATCCCCCCCCCCCCCCCCAGCCATCAGTGTTAAGATTTGGATGCTTTTCCCTCCCATCGCTTTGGAGAGGAGATCAGAGGGAATCTGTAGAGAATGTCCTTCCACTGCCCCCCTAGCTGGATTCGGAACTCATTATCCTTGGAATCCTGCCTGTCTGGTCTGAATGAGGCACGGCTAGAAGCTGGTATGGTGACTGACCTGGGCTGTCCAGATGGATCCTTTTCAGAGGGTCCCAGAAAGGGACTTGCACTTGTATAGCTGTGGCTACAGTGGAGCCTGTCGGGGGCTGACCCCCTTGTGACTGTTCCAGGCCCCTCCTGAATGTTCAGTGCTTATTGGGGCCGGCAGGGCCTGAGCCCAGTTATTCATGCTCAATCACCTCTGGATTAGACTGCTGCAATGCCCTGTGTGTGGGGCTGCCTTTGAAGACTGCTCAGAAAGAGCCATCGTCCATACAGTGATACCTCCGATACCACCACTTCCCTTAGGCTAGTGCTATTTTGATACACCATTGCTTGACCTGGGTTTATTGACAGCTGCTGCAGCCAATGAGAGTCAGTCAGTGCCAGTTTCCTGCCTTTTACAGAGCAATCCTGTGCAATTAAAGGCCGGCGGAGCGAATGCTCCACTGGCCTAGGGTGTTGCAAAAGTGTTGTAAAGCACTTTCGTGACACCCGGGGAATAAGTGGTGCCAGCACTGAGGCCGGCGCCACTCACTTCGCTGTCGGTCGACACCTACGCCGCCGGACACAGGTAAGGCCTGCGCCAGGCAGCAGGAGGGCATGGGGAGGGTGGGCCGGGGTGGCGGGCGATTGGCTGGTCAGGCCGGGGAGGGCGTGGGGATATTGGCGGCGTGCTCCGCCAATATCCTAACCTCCTCCCGGGTGTGGCCAGCTTTACGGCCTCCCCGGACGTGCACCAGCAAAATAGCTGGCGCGCATATCCAAGGAGGCCTATTGGGGCCGCTGGGTCTGACACTGGGGGAAAAGGACGAGCGTTTCTTTCCCCTGAGGTGTGCCCCGGCTCTGCCAGCAGGGGCCGTATCCTGAGTAGGATGCAGCGGCCAGCTGTTTAGGCCGGCCAGTGCATCCTACTACGCAGGACTGGGCTGCTAGTCAATGGCATCTCCTACTATAGCACTGTTTCAGACAATGTTCAGCCTTCTAGACATGGGTCCCCCCTGCATTGTTGCGGTATTACTGTACAGCTGCTAGGCTGCTTGATGGGGCCAGAGACCTCGATCTTTGTATCTTGCTGGTTCTGAAACAACACCTAGGGTAGTAGGTCGGCAGGTGCAGCACCAAGCAACTGGCATCCAAATTCTATCCTGAAACTGCATTTAAACTGGGGCAGGAGATCACTACACCACCCAAGACCAAGGGCAACCTGGCTGACTTGGGAAAACTTCTCAAGGTTAGCAGATACCCCCAAAATCTGGGAGTTCCCTTAAGACCAGACAGTAGTGGAAGGCAGGCAGCATGGGAAGATGGGGCAGAGTGCCAGCTCCCTCCCAGGTTTGCTGAGACCAGGCAGGTAAGCAGCAAAATAGCAGAAATGGATTACAAGGGTTAAAATCCCACAAACAGTGGAAGGAGAATGGAAAGAAGAGAAGCAGCACTTGCAAGGATCACGCCCCTCATAGCCATGGGCAACACGGCAGAAGTGGGGTTTGGGCAAACAGATGTTAAAAAAGGAAAGCTGCAAATAAAACAAAACACGAACGCAGTTTACTTTCCCTACCCTATGTACTCTTGACCTGACCCATGCCTAGTTGGGGAGGCGAGCAACCCCCATCGATGTATGCAACACGCTGGACAAATGTGGGGCAAGTGTGCAAAACAGTGCGTGTGATCCTGCATTGTATTGCCAGCCAGCCAGCTAGTCTAGCTACATGTCTTCTCTTGGAGAGGAGGGAGAGAGGAAGCGAAGGACCGAAGGAAGGAAGGCTTAAGAGTAGCACTCTGGGTAGTCCAAGAGCAGGCACTACCAGAGAGTAGACCAGTCTCTAGCTAGCCTGACTGCCCCCTGCTGGTACAGATGCAACAGCACGGCACTGCTGCTTATTCCAGCTTGTATAACCTGTGGTGTTAACCGGGTCTTACTTGTGGGACGGGATACAGGGAGGGGGGGTGTCACCTGAGCCTTTGACTTTCCCACTCTTGGGAGTCAGGTGGGCTCTGTGTCCGATGAGCGGGCTCAGCATCAAAGTTTGGAGAGGAAGAAGGGTATGCAATCAGCAAAAATATCAACAGGGCCGCATGATTCAGCAGCCCCTTCAGGGGGCTGCGGTGTCACCGGAGCCTCTGAGGTGATCTGAAGGTCCAAAACAGGTGAAAATAAAATAGGCAAAAAAGGCAGGAAAATCTTTGGCTCCTGGTCTGCTTCTTGAACACAGTCCAAAATGCTGGTACTTTCAAGGCCAACCCGGTTTAGCACCTAATTATAGGCTTCTCCCTACATTGACCTGCTTGGATTGTTCCTGGAGGCTTTTTTCCCAGGTGCTCCTGCCTTCTAAAGGGGAGGCAGATGGTGACCAGAGTGAAGGAGGGCCTTTCCAGTGGCAAGACCCCATTTATGGAGTGCTCTCCAAGGAGAAGTGGTTTTGTGAGGTGGGCCTGCTGCATCTGTCCACCTTCTGCTGCCATACCTTTTCTCGCTTCCTGGATTTGAAAAGGACAAAGGGAACAGAGCGGAGGAGGAAGTTTGGAGATGAGAAGAGTGGTGGGCTAGAGTTTCCAATGCTCTAACTCAGGGGTTCCCAACCTGTGGTACTAGTACCACCAGTGGTACTTCGGCCAACTGCTGGTGGTCTGCTGGACCACTGGAATCCTGCTCTGCATTTTTGCTCCTAAGAGGCTCCTGCCTTTTGCCGAACCTCTCGGGAACGCTGAGAAGGGCCCTCCCACCTGCCCAGAGCCTCCTACCTGCATTTTCTGGCCTCTGAAAACCTGGAAGTAACTGGCGAGAAGTGATGGCAATGAAGTAACTGGCCAGTCACTTCTGGTGGTATGCAGCAGGAAAGTGGCGCTGGTGGTGGTACTTGGCCAGGAAGGGGTTGGGAACCCCTGCTTTAACCCCCCACTTTCTTCCCCTCTGAGTTTCCTCTCCCCCGCTGTTTCCCTCTTTTCTTCTCAAATCCAGAGAATAGGAGCAGCAGCAGCTGTATTACTGCTGGATAAGGCTGGGAGGCATTTGGCACACCACCTCAAGTGCTGGGAGATCTTTGGCCATCCCTGCCAGGAAGGCCCACCGACCTGGCACCTACTCTGCCATTATTCATAAGCCAAACAAAAACCTTTCCCATTTTCCATGCCTTTGAAACCTAAACTGCTTCTGATTGTTTTCTCTGCTCTGCAGTTCTGTCTTGCTGGGTTTCCTTATTGATTGTATACAGTACTTGCATTTTGTGTGGATGTGTATTTTTACTGTGAGCAAAGTATGGACTGAAGGGTTACAATGTACATGGATTACACAAAATGCATGATTGTTGTGGCTCTTTTGCAGCAGGAAATGGGTGCCTTGTTAGAAACCAGCTGAAGTTTCCATTTGAATCTGCCCAGCAGTGTCGTGTGGTGAGAAATTCACAGGAGCAGTTATAAGACCAGCTGGGGGGCTGCAAGTTGTTGTTTTTTCTCACTAAACTAATCCAGAATCACAGCATATGACCTTGTGACTGGGGGGGGGGGTGCAGATCCACAAGCAGCAATGAAATCAGTGTTTTTGTGGAAACACTGCTGATCTTGTGGATATGCTCTGGTGAGGGGCACTTTTGGGGTTGGATTTTGGCTTGTTCGTTTTTTATGTAGGTCCGTGCTGGAGGGGATGCGTTTGTATCACAGGGAGGGGAGGGGGAAGTAGTGCCACTAGTAGCTGGGTGACAAGTTGGGGGATCTATGGAGATGGGGGATGGACCAGCTGTTCCAGGAGAAGGAGGGCAGTCATATCTGGATTGATCTCTTTCTGGTCAACCTTTTGACCACTGGCACCCCTAGCAGTGACCCTTCTGGCCTAAAGCTGCTGCTGTTCAATGCCAGGATGGTTGTGGTGTTGAACTTGGAAGATCCAGGTTCAAAGGTTCCTGAGTCACTATCAGTCAGTCACTATCAGTTGGGCCAGTCACTATCTCTCAGCCTCACCTACCTCACAGGGTTGTTGTGAGTACAGAAGGAGGAAACGAACCATGTCCACCACCCAGAGCTCCTTGGCGGAAGGGCGGTATAAAAATGCAAAAAAAACCAACAACCCAAAAACATAAATAACAAGACCGCCCTGATTAAGGACTTGGTTCTGGAGGAAGGCACCCAACCTGGCATGCATAACGGAGACCTGGTGGGGCGAGGTGGAAGGGGTCTGTGAGCAGCCACATTCAGAATTCTGCACACAGTTGTGGTTGCCACACCTGAAGAGGGAGATTGTAGAGCTGGAGGGGGTGCAGGAGAGGGCAGCAAACGTGATGGGGGGGGGGGCTGCAGCACTGACTTTAAAAGGTAAGGCTATGGCGTTTGGGGCCTCTTGGTTACTTTATAATGTATGCCCTGATTTGGAGACGGGGTGAGGAGGGGCAGCCCCCCCCCCCAGTGCTGACCCCCTGTTGTTAACTGAAGGAAAGGTTCTTTCCCATTCTCACAGGCTTTTCTTTGTTATCCACCAGTTTATATAAAGAGCATCGCTCCAGTCATGGGCTCACTTCTGCTCCATGCCAAATACACTGTAGTTTCTTTTTCCGTGTGCGTTCTCAATCTCCCAGTATTATTTTCCTGGTCTTGCTGTCGCTGTTTCTCTTTTGACGAAAAATTAGCAGAGGTCTATAAGGAAAACCATCAAAAGGCAGCGATGTAGCAGTCATAGCTGCAGAGAGTATTCGGACCAGCCAGATAAAAACTCAAATACTAGGAGATGCTGCGCGCACGCGCAACTTTCGATTTCCGCTGGGGAAAACGTTCGGTGTGCAAGCGGAGGGAATTTCCGAGCTGGCCACTAGATGGCAGCATTAGCCTCTAAAAGGCTCGTCGCCCTCCTCTCCGGGCAGGCTCTGAGCCCAGCTCTCTCTCTCTGGACCATGGAAACATCCCGCTTTTTCAGCCCTGAGCGCTCTCGCTCTCCCCCTCCAGGAGGGTGGCTCGTACCTTCCCCCGAACAGGCAATGCCTCTGGGAGGCCCAAGTGCTGAGGAGGACGGACAGCAGACTTGTCATGCCGAAGAGGCAAGCACGGCAGGTGCGACTTGTCATGCGGGAAAGACAAGTTGCACTTGCTGAAATTCCCTTTTCCACCTGCTGTCCTCTCTTGTACGTGGTCTTCTCTGGAGCCCCCCCCCCACCGCACAATTATGAATACCCCCGGCCCCTCCCAACCTACAGGAACTGATATTTTCCAGTCCGAACCAGCTCCACGTGTTACGAATGTGCTCATGCGAGGGTGTATGTGTGAATTTGTGCCTCGCCAGTTCAGTTTGAATTTGAACGTACTGTTTTGTCTGAACTGACCCATAGTACAGCATGGGGGGAGGGTCTCCTTAAGACCAGTGGTGGATTTCAAAGTGCTGTTAGCAGAGGCAGCGAGACAGGAAAAAGCGGGTGCTGGAGCCACAGGAAAGCTGACAAAGACTGCCAGATAATCTCTTGTTGTGTGAAGGTTCTCATGGCTTGTTATCACTTGCAGCGAGATCGGAAATATGGGCGAAGAAGCCATGTATTATTTTGTTGAAGAGACAAATAAATTTATTTATACCAAAAAGTCTGATGATATTCCTTTAACGCAAAACTCCAGCAAGCTTTTGCAGCGCTTCTCCGGTTTAAATTTAGCCTAACCTTCCTAAGAGGTATCGGAACATCCACTGGCTACGGTCAGTTTGCTTGAGAAAACCCCTGGAGCGGGGAGAAACGTCGCAAGAAGACTGGGGAATTTATTTTAACGTCCTTTTGGTCTGCCGGATAATCCTATGTGCTTTTCTTTTCTTCGGCTTGCTGGAGTTTTGCGTTAAAGGAATATCATCAGACTTTTTGGTATAAATAAATGTATTTGTCTCTTCAACAAAATAATACATGGCTTCTTCGCCCATATTTCCGATCTCGCTGCAAATAATCTCTTTATTAATTTCTGGGTCTTGTGCATCCTAAACGTTTGCACCGTTTCTCTGTGCTGGCAGAAGTGCGTGACAGACTGGCTCCCTCCTTTTTGAAAGGAATTTGGTGTGAGGGGCAGCAGCTCCCCTCGTGTTCCCAAGGATGCCCAGGGAGAACTCCTGGCTGGGGGCTCTTCTTTGTGTGTGGAGCCCAGTCCTTGGGGCTCAGCTTCACAGCCTGGGTCAGTCAAGGCATGCGAGGCACAGTGCCTCCCCCCCCCGCATACCCCTGTGCTAAAGCCCTTAGAGAGGAGCCCCTCCTTCTCCTGCCACCTTGGCCTTTGCAGGCTGGGTTGGCAACTTCGGGCCAGCAGCAGGGGGCTTCTCTGTGTGTGTGGGGCTATCCAACTGAATTCCCTCTTCAGAGAACCTCCAGATCATTTGCGGAGAGGCGGCTTGCTTTGTTAAGTTAAAATCCTGTTTTTCTACCAGGCTTTGAAGGGGGGGGGAGGTAATGGGAAGAGGGGATTGGCAGTTTGGGCCCCCTGACTCTGCTGGCTGGATGTTTGTTGTTCTGTTTTATGGCGATCTACACTGTGTCACCATGATGATAATGTGGTTTTTATGGTTTTAGGGCTATAGGAGCCATTTGGAGGCCCTGTGTGTGCTTTGTGTGAAGCTTAGGCCTAACTCATGCAAGGCCAGCTGATCCATGTGACTTACAGAGGCAGTGGGGTGGGCAGGAGGATGGGATGGGACCCGCCGCCGCTGCTGTCCGCCCACCTCTGCCACGGCTCCTCGACCTCCTCCTACGTCTTGGGTTTAGAAAGGAAGAGAGAAAGTGAACAGAGGGGGACATGAGGCTTCTTCTCCCCACCTCCTCTTCTGCTCAGTTCCCCTCTTCCTTTTTTTGGGAGGAGGGCGAGCTGAGCAGTGGCTGGAATGCCACCAGGAATGGGGAGGCAGGCAGCACTGACTGTGTCACTGAGGCATCAGGAGGACTTGGGCTGACCCTTAATCCAGATACCGATTGTCTGGCAGCTGTAAATCAGACAAATGAGGCATGCGTTGGCCTTTTCAGCTGCAGGGATGCTGTAGCCATTGCCGGCACGAAGCAGGGGGTGGACTAGACGACCTCTAAAGATTGAGCTACATTGTCCACGGCCGCGTTGCATCCGCGTTCCGTGCGTGTCTGGTGTCCCGCCCCCAGGTCAAACAACAGGCTCTGATTGGCCGGACGTAGCGCGGACGCAGCAAAAGTCAAGCCCAGCTCGACTTTTGCTGCATCCGTGCTATGTCCGGCCAATCAGAGCCTGTTGTTTGACCTGGGGGTGGGACACCAGACACGCACGGAACGCGGACGCGACGCGGCCGTGAACAATGTAGCTCGGGCTTAAGGCACCCCTCCGTCTCTAACATTCTATAATTCTAAGCTGGGATGGAACCAAAATAGGTAGCAGATTGCAGCACATGGCCAATGTGCAGCTGCAATTGGTCTCTAAGGAGACCCCCTCCCCGTACCGTGCCTTGCTTTAGAAGACTTGGCAGTCCACGGCAGTTCAGCTCCCACAGGCAGGTGCTGCTCCCACCCTGCCTATTTTTATTTCAGGGAAGAACGAAGTATCTTCCAGGAGCAGGTTGAGATGCTTCCCGCTGGTCCACTGTCCCGTGCCCCTGCTTGCTCTGAGGAGAGAGGGATGCAGCCCTTCTGTCTAGGGCCAGTCGCTCCGAGGAGGGCACCCACTTTGCATGTTGAAGGCTCCTGGCAGCCTCTCCAAGTAGGGCAGGAAACATTCCTTTCTGTGCCTGAAAACCTGGAGAACTGCTACCAGTTTGTGTAGACAGTATTGAGGATGGTGGTTCAGTGGTCTGTCTAGTCTTGGTATGATGAGGCAGCTACCTATGTAACCTATGCTAAAAAAAACCTAGTCCAGTCCTGCCAGGGAGTGCTCTAGAAGAGCCCTGGAATCCAAGGGGACTCCTGGCTTGCAAGGAGAAGGAGAGTGATGTTTGCACAAGCAATTATCTCCTGGGCTCTGGGATGACAGCAAAACGTAGCAAATCCTGAATCCTCAGGCTGAGAGTGCTCTGGAGCCAATTACATGTGGTTCTTTCCAGACAGGTGGAGCATTTTCTGGTGCAATTTCCAGGTGCTTACTATGCCTTAATTGAACAACCTTAATTTGCTGGTTCTAGAAACAGTTTTTTATATATATATATTTGCCTTTTTTTCTTTCTTTCTCAGTGAATCAGTGAGTCTTCTCTGGCCCTTTGTGTGGACTCCATTGTGAGAGGAAGTTTTGTGCTCTGCGCAAAATGTAATAAATGTCTGTGATGATAGAGGGAACTCAGTTCCCCTGAATCCCAGACTGTTTCCTGCCCACATGACAAGTCCAGGGAGGGATTTGCATCGTATTCCTCCCCTCGGTAAAAACACACACGATCTGATGACTCCCTTGTGGACAGCAGGGGCCATGTGCTGCGATGGGAACTCTGCAGTTTTCCAAATAAGCTGCCAGAAGGTGTAACAAGTTGATCTCTTCCTCCGCTGTCCCCTCCCCAACCTGCTGGAGCCAACAGAGCTGAGAATAATGAAAGAGGGGCTATCGAGGGACCAGGTGGATTAATGTGGGAAAGGCATTGATGAAGGCCGAGGAGAGGGAGGGGGGAGGGCAGATGCTTCCTGGAGCCTCCAATCAATGCAGACCTTGGAGGATGAATGAGAGCTTCAAAAGAAAAGCTTCAGCAAACAATCGAATGCTTTGAGGTCCCAGATGGTTGCCCTGCCTGAAGCGATTGCAGGAAAGAAATGCAGGAAAGTGCTCAGGCCAGCCGCCGCACACTCGCCACCGACTCCTTTCCTGTAGCTTCGACGGAGCCTCCCCCCATAACTAAGGACCATGGTGGGGCGTGGGGGGAAGCAGGCAATGCTGAGAAGGCACCCAGAGAGGGAAGGGAGGCCTGCATGGAAGATCCAGCCACTGGGGGGCGCATTGATGAGGCAGGCGCCAGAACTCTAAGCAGCTAGGTCTGCCCTTCGGGATGATGTGGCAGTTGTGGCAAAGCAAGGGCTTCATGCACTACGATTTGTTTTGCTCGACATCAGACCTGATGGAGGGCGCTCGCGCGAACACAAACACACAGCCTTGTGCCACTTTAGCAGCTCCTAACAAAGCTGGGGAAACAGCTTTGTTAGGAGCAGCCAAAGTGGCACAAGGGGGCTGTGCATCGCTCTCCATCAGGTCTGATGCCGAGCAAAACAAATTGTGCATGTTAAGTCACAAGGTGTGGCAGAGGGGAGAACTAGCCACAAGAGTAGCTGCATGGGACCTCCAGGTTCATAAGTAGTCTACCTTGGAGTGCCAGACATTGGAGACAAACAGCAGGGGCAGGCGCTTTCCATCACGTCCTGCTTCGCAAAGGCAACTGCCTGGCTGCTGGACTAAGTCAACCTTTGGCCTCATCCAGCCAATTCATTCTGATGTTCTGGATCTGCACTGTGCAGATCCATGCACTGTGCATGTGCAAAAGCCATGATGCGTGAAGTACAAAAGCATTGTTTGAAACCTCTTACAAGAGGAGCATGTGTCAGAGAAGCAGGGCCTTTATCAGAATGTTTCCATTGCGTAGGTGAGATGGAAACCAGAAAGCTGCATTCTGGCTTTAGCAGACATGCAGGGCTGCAGGCCTTTGTGGGACTGACTTTCCTTCCCTGCCCTCATCATCAGAGGGCTCCCAGATTTCAAATCGTTTGTGAAACTCCCCCCCCCACACACACACCTGGGGCCCACCCACAAAGCAGGATGAAGCCTCTGGGAGTTATTGCTGGTTGTCAGAACGATGACTCCTTACAGGCTGAAACCTCTCAGAGGTCGTTCTGGAGGATCCTCTTCAAGGAGGACTCAGGGCAAAAGACAGAAGGGAGCCCGGTTGGATTTGAACTCACAGCCTCTGAGAAGTCTGACAAGCGGCATCAAGCTGCATCAGGTCAAGCTTTTCAGAGGTCCTTGAGGCTCAGGGCTCCCATTGCAAATCAGCTCTCAGGACAAGAGATAAAAGGTCATGATGTGAATTCTGGGAAGTCTCGACACCTGGGGGTCCCTCCCTGCTGAACTATCGTTCCTGTTGGATCAAAGTTCTCGGAGGTGAGGGTCCCCTCCTGGGAGGGGAGCCCGTTCAAGCTCGATGATGCACGCTCTGAGAAGCCTGGAAGCCACATATCCTCCTGCCGGATACGGTTTCTTGGAGATGGGATGCCCCTTGCAGGGCGCTTAGGCTGCTCCTGTTCTTGTTGGCATCAGATGAGCTGCCTCCGCCAGGAAGTTTTTTATGCTGCTTGGGCTCCCCAGTTGATCTCTTCGCCTCTTTGACTAGCTGCTGGTGCTTTGCTGGTGGTGTCTAGAGGGATATTTTTGTAGTATGTACAATTGTCCAAATGCCTAATAAGCCACGTTGTAAGTTGCAATGAAATATATAAAGTAACCAAGAAATCAATAAAATGATGTGTTTGAAGCCCTTCAGATGCTCTGGACCTCCCGGAGTGGTATCATCAATCCGCTTGCATGCTGCTGCCTAGACTTGGGTGCTGAGCGGGGCAGGCCCCCTTCCCCCTCTATCAGGAAAATCCCACGAGACTTTCCAGGCAGCTCACACAACATTCGGGCCCCTGTTCCAAGCAGCTCACCTGCTGTCTGCAGATAATTCTCCCACAAGTACTAGACAAACAAGAGGAGATATAATCAGAGATCATAACATAGCCAGAGGTGGCTGGTTGTAAAGGGTTGTGTGTTGTGTTTGCTTCCAACGGAATTACTTTATAGAAGTGACTTTTAAATCACGTTTTTTATTTGCTGACGAAAGTTCGGCTTTGTGACCCATATGTGTGCCTGGTCCCTATCACTGCTGTTCTCATAGGAACCCCCCTATAAAACCGCAGGGAAGGGAAGGCCACAGTAAACAACTTCTTGGACCTAATCAGGTCCGCCAGCTGTCAGGTTGGCAAATGCGCTTCAGCTTTTCACCTTAATTGCTCCTTTGAAGTAGGAAGCTGGCTACAACGGCAAGACATTTTTACCAGGACTTCAAATGTATGAAGCCGTGTCCATTGCTCTTTTATGGGTCCAAGTGTGGTTTTTCAGCAGGCCGATAACAGGCGTAGGGCCCTGGGCTCACAAGACACTCATCTTGACGGGTGACGACGGGTCAGGGAACAACAGAGATGCCTTCCTCAGCCAAAACAGCAGCAGAGTTAGGAGTGAACCAAGAGTCTCAAGATCAGACGAATGACCTTTCTCTGCTGTGTTCCACACATTGTGTCCTGGGGCCCACGGAAAGCATGAACTGAGGTTGTTGGTCAAGCTGTGCCAGTGCCTCTCTCCAGCCTCAGAAGTCCTCTTGAGAGTCTAGGGCTCTACACACCGGCCAAAATCAGAGCCAGCCCAAGACTCTGCAGCAGCAGTGGGGTGCCAAAAGCAGTGGGGTGCCAAAAGCTGCCCCCTGACCTGATGATGCGCTGGTCTCTGCTCCTCCCACTCGCAGATGTTCTAGCCCTCCGCTCTCCTCTCCTCCAGACTCCTTCTGCTCCACCCCCCTCTTTCTTTCCCAATCCAGGAAGTGGAAGGAGGTGTTGTGGAGGTGAGTGGGTGGTCAGAAGCCCCCCCCAATCTACTGCCTGCATTGACTGCCTCCATTGCCTCATGGCTGGACCAGCCCTGAGAAACGTCAATAAAACCAGGAACCAGAACATAAGAACTTAAGAAGATCCCTGCTGGATTAGACCCACAGTGGCCTCTGGGAAGCCCAGGAGCAGCAGGAGAGAAAGGCAGACCCTCTCCTGCTGCTGCTGCTGCTGCTGCTTCTCCTCAGCAACTGGTATTTCGAGACACACTTGCCTTTCACCCTGGAGGTAGCATGTGGCCATCACCACATCTGGTTGCATAGATTAAATATGTGCTGTGTGAAGAAGTCCTCCCTTTTGCCTGTCCTCAGTCTTTCACAAATCAGTTTCAGAGTGATGAGAGAGGGCCAAGGGGCCAAGGCCTGTTTTTCAATGTAGTGGTTCAGCCCCAGAACATGGGAAGGGACCATTTGAGACTGAGAGGCTCTCAGCCGAGTGCCTTTCTGGTGTAGCCACTCTCCAGAGTGGCTGAGAATGTGAGCTGGTCCAAATATCCCCAGAGACCCACCCAGATGCACCTCTCAGTCTCCGCTCCCTGGCAGCTGAGAGGATGAGCTAAGAAGTGCTTAGAACTTCTTCTAAAAGTGTTGGAGAGATGACTGTACGTGAGCTGAGCCACCCCGTGTATATAAACAGCAAGCGTGGAAATGTTGGCCTCCACCAGGAGGGGGCATTTGTTGCTTGCTGAAAGCCTTGTGGGTTTGCTTTCTCCTACTTACACAAGACCTCTGGTTTGGCTTCTTTTCCTGTCTTCTTGTTTTCTGCCTGTGTAGCAATGGTCGCAGTTCTATGTTCCTGTGAAGCTCTTAACAAAAGTCAGTTTTGCTGTGTGTGGGACTCCTTAATTTTTTCAAATTGATAAATTGTAATTGATAACAAAAAGTGTTATCAAAACAGTTGTTATATTATCATGATATCGCAACCAGCCTCCATGACCAAGAATTAGCATAAGGACTTCCAAAACATCCTCACATTATCAGAAATGAGCCACTACAAATTCAAGCCAAAGTTGACTTAGCCTTCAGCCAAGCCAGAAACAACATCCACTGGTTGAAAATGCCAAGAGTTTGGATGTGGAACAAGAATTTGGGAGGCGGTGGTGGAAGGGATGGACATGTGTTGTGGCTCCTTTGGGCAGAAACAGACGAGGCAAACATAACACACCCCTGGCCTAGGGACGCTGCTACTGCCCTTTGGAAAGCTGACCTGGTCTTGGTGCAGCCACACCAGTGGCTGTTGACAAATCCTTATCAAGCTCTCCCAGTGACTGAGCTGTCTCATTCGAAGACAATGAAGGTCAGGGGGGCTGAGGGATTTTTGAGTTCTTGCCATCCAAACAAGCCTCTTCAACTTCTTTGCTTGTCTTCCTGCCTCTCACATTCCTGGCATAGACTGACAGCAAAGTCTGTGAGAAAAGTGTTACCTTGGAGCTGCTGCAGGAGCTGCTGCTGAGGTCCAGAGTTTTTGGGAGACATCGCAGCCACAAAGGAAGCAAAAAACCATAGGCAGCCTCTAGGCAGCCAAAGCCAGTGCCTGCAAATCCCAGTGGAAGCAAATAAAAGCCAGGATGGTGTAGTGGTTTGGGAGTCGGACTTAGACCTGGAAGATCCAGGTTCAAATCCCCCGCTCAGCCACGAAGCTTCCTGGGTGACCTTGGGCCAGTCACTATCTCTCAGCCCCACCTACCTCACAGGGTTGTTGTGAGGACAAAAAGGAGGGGAGGAAATATGTACACCACTCTGAGGTCCTTGGAGGAAGGGTGGTATAAAAAAAGGGGGGGGGAAATGAAAAATAATGGCTTTGGAGCAAAAGTGGCTGCAGAACATTTAGGCAAGAAATAGTTCGGTCTACTGGCAGGTTGGGAGGTGCCAGGCACCACTTATGGTTTTGTGCATGTGCAGGATACTGCTCAGCATGTGTTCCAAAACATGTGTACATTGGGAGGAAGCGAAGTGGTTTTCAGTCCAACGACGTTCAAGCTCTGTCAGGAAGAGCCCCCTAAGCCACAAAAGCAGCTATCTTACCCCCACCACACACAGCCAAAGGGCTGCTAAATTATGAAGCGGCCATGCAGGAGCAATAAGATGGGCTGAATATGTGGGTGTCTTCCCACACCCCTATGGTGGGACATGCTGCATCATTTTATAATAGCAGGAGCGACAACAGTGTCTTCAAGCACTGCCCCACCTAGAGCACAGTGCAGTAGCCAAGCCCAGAGGTTACAAAAGCTTGGATCAAGACTGCAAGATTGCCTCTGTCCAGGAAATGATGGAACATGCAGAACAGATGGAATTGATAAAAATCATGACTGGCAACAGAGGAAGCTGAGTCAGATCATTGGGCCATCTAGCTCAGGAGCATTAATGCTGACTGTAGAAGCACACAGGAGTTTTACCTGGCCTTACCTGAAAATGTCAGGGGTTGAAGCTGGGAGCTTCTGCATGCAAGGCAGGGTCTCACCCTCTGAGCTACAGCCCCTCCCTAGCAAGCTGCTTATTGCAAAGCCAAGGCTGGGTCAACAAAGACCCTCAGACTCTCTACCTGTTCCAACACCCTGGAGTTACCTCATCAATTTCAGGCAGAGATCAGCTCATTCAATGGTCTGAGAGCCCACTTTGGCTCATCTGCAGACACCTTAGTCTTCTGACAGCCTCCAAAGCATTGATTTAGGACTCCGAGGCACCTGGATGCTTGGGAATCAAAATATGGAGCTGGCTGTCATGTCATTAGCATACAGACGACATCTTATTCCAGAACTGCTGAATATATACAAGTTGAACCTTGTGGCAAACTACAGGCCAGCCTCCAAAGAGAGAGCATCCCTGCTGGCATCTCTCTACGTCCGCTCCAACAAGAAGCACCGAACCAACGGAGTGTGAGCCTTGATATCTCTACAAAGAACTGGAGATAACGTCACAGCACAGAGTGAGCCACAGTGTCTAAGGTCACTGAATGATTGAACAGGATTAACTGAGTGCTACAGCCCTTGTCAAGTGGGGGGTGGCGCAGTGGGTTAAATCGCTGAACCATGAGGTGTCGATCGAAAGGTCGGCAGTTCGAATCCGCGACGGGGTGAGCTCTCGTTGCTTGGCCAGCTTCTGCCAACCTAGCAGTTCCAAAGCATGTCAATGCGAGTAGATAAATAGGTACCGCTTGCGGGAAGGTAAACAGCGCTCCGTGTTCCAGCTGCATGCTACGCGCTGCGGCAAGGAGAGTCATGCCGGCCACATGACCACGGAAGCATCTTCGGACAACGCTGGCTCTTCGGCTTTGAAATGGGGATGAGCACCACGCCCTAGAGTCGGACACGACTGGACTTAATTGTCAGGGGTCACCTTTACCCTTTTTACAGCCCTTGTCAAGTTCAAGACGTAGCTCCTTTGCCTGCACAAGCAGGGCTGTCTCAGTCCCGTGCTCAGGCCAGAAGCCAGACTGAGGTGTCTCCCAGGAATGTGTGCAATTGCTGTGTGTCACTACATCTGCTGCTAACTTCCAAAGAGACATTGCCGTCCTTTTTTCTTTACTTACTTTTTACGGAGAATTCTGATGACGTCGTTGCCAGGCCATTGCATTCTAGAGTTTTCAGAGTTACCCTCCATGTTTTTTCAGACCGTATTTGTGGCCATTTGTAAACACTTGTTCTTTAACACTTAAAAGCACCAGTTGCCCTACTGTGGACTGGAAAAGTTTTGCAAAGGCTTTTCTGGCCAAATTGTGCCTTTAATTAACAACGTCCTCTTGGAAGCATTTCATTTACTTTTTAAAAAATATTATTGCAAAACAGCACTGTTTCACTTCTTAAAAAATGGCAAAAAGGCACTCTGGCAAAATGGTTGGCGCAAATCCGAGGAGCTGGTGTAAGGCTGGCCAGGCCCAGGACGGGGGATAGGAATTAGTGGAGTGCGCTGCCGATGATCCCTCCCCTATCCCTGGCCCGGTAGGCCAATCCCCCCTCCCCTGCCAACCTGGTCCACCCTCCCCCCACCATTCTGCTTACTGGCGGGGACTTACCTGCTCGGCGTGGTGGACAGACTGGATGCTGGGCGGGTAGACCGGCACCAGCCTCGGCACTGGCACGGCCTACTCGCCAGGTGTAGAAAATGTGCCTTACTTTATGACACCCAGTCATAAGGTAAGACACACCTGGTTTATGACGCTTCTTTAGGGTGGATTGCGCTGCTAGTGGTTAACTGCACTCAACATGAAGCAGAAAAATCCCTCCGAACAAGTGGTGTCCTCTTCTGCTTAGCAGGAAAGAGCAACTGACCCTCTTCACCTCCAGTGGCTCTGGCTGATGTCTCTACTGCATATTTTTTTAGATTTGGGGACAGAGAGCCATTTACTGACTTATTTTGCTATGTAAACTGTCTTGTGAACTACATTTTGTTTAAACGTGGTATATAAAGGTATTCTTAATAAATAATATGTAAAAGAGTTAAAATTTGTGAAAGAGTTAGAAACTGCAAGGAGGAAAATTTAATTAATGTTTCATGGGACTTTTGCTGAACAGGACTTCTTTTTGTTGTTCAGTCGTTAAGTCGTGTCCGACTTTTCTTGACCCCATGATCCATATATCACGCCAGGCCTTCCTGTCCTCCACTGTCTCCCGGAGTTTGCTCAGGTAAGTAACAAGACTTACCGGTACTTCTTAGTAAACATTCTTGGAGGATCTTGGCCAAGGGCAAAGGGGAGGGCCTTGCTGGATAATAAAGCAATATATGGTGCCATTTAATAACAAATAAAGAATTTAGGACCACCATTCCAGTTGATTGCAGAAAAGCAGTGCTGCGAGAAACACGAGGGGGCTGTGGTGTGGAACATAAGAACATAACATAAGAAGAGCCCTGCTGGATCAGGCCAAAAGCCCATCTAGTCCAGCTTCCTGTATCACACAGTGGCCCCACCAGATGCCTCAGGGAGCACACAGCCAACAAGATAACCTGTTTCCTGCTGCCACTCCCCTGCACCTGGAACAGAGAAAACCTACTTCTAAAACCAGGAGGTTGCTTATGGCTTGTAACCTGTGATGGTCTTTTCCTCCATGAATCTGTCCAAACCCCTTTTAAAGGCATCTAGGCCAGATGCCATCACCACATCCTGTGGCAAGGAGTTCCACAGATGAATTACACGCTGGGTAAAGAAATATTTTCTTTTGTCTGTTCTAACTCTCCCTCCACTCAATTTTAGTACATGTCCCCTGGTTCTGGTGTTGTGCGAGAGGGAGAAGAATTTCCCTCTATCCACTCTCTCCATCCCATGCATAATTTTATACGTCTCAATCATGTCCCCCCTCAGGCGCCTTTTTTCTAGGCTGAAAAGCCCCAGACGCTGTAGCCTTTCCTCATAAGGGAGGTGCTCCAGCCCACGAATCATTCTGGTCGCTCTTTTCTGCACCTTTTCCAATTCAACTATATCCTTTTTGAGGTGTGGTGACCAGAACTGGACACAATACTCCAGATGTGGCCTTACCATCGATTTGTACAAAGGCAGAATGATATTGGCCATTTTATTCTCAATCCCTTTTTTAATGATCCCGAGCATGGAATTGGCCTTCTTCACAGCCGCCGCACACTGGGTCGACACTTTCATCGACCTGTCCACCAGCACCCCAAGATCTCTCTCTTGATCCGTCACAGACAGCTCAGAACCCATGAGCGTATATGTGAAATTTTGGTTTCTTGCCCCAATGTGCATCACTTTGCACTTACTTACATTGAAGCACATCTGCCATTTTGCTGCCCATTCTCCCAGTTTGGAGAGATCCTTCTGGAGCTCTTCACAATCCCTGCTGGTCTTCACCACCCGGAAAAGTTTAGTGTCATCTGCAAACTTGGCCACCTCACTGCCTACCCCGACTCCAGGTCATTTATGAATAAGTTGAAAAGCACCGGTCCCAAGACCGATCCTTGGGGCACACCGCTTTTCACCTCTCGCCATTGTGAAAATTGCCCACTGACTCCCACTCACTGTTTCCTGGTCTTCAACCAGTTCCTAATCCACAAGAGGACCTGCCCTCTTATTCCCTGACTGTGGAGTTTTCTCAGGAGCCTTTCATGAGGGACCGTGTCAAACGCCTTCTGAAAATCCAGATATATAATATCCACGGGTTCGCTCGCATCCACATGCCTGTTGACCTTTTCAAAAAATTCTAACAGGTTTGTGAGGCAAGACTTCCCCTTGCAGAAGCCATGCTGACTCTCCCTCAGCAGAGCTTGTTCTTCTATGTATTTTAAGATTTTATCCTTAATGAGACTTTCCACCATCTTCCCTGGAACAGAAGTTAGGCTGACCGGCCTGTAGTTTCCCGGGTCCCCCCTCCTTCCTTTTTTAAAGATTGGCGTGACATTAGCTATCCTCCAATCCTCTGGCACAGTGGCCGTTTTAAGGGACAAGTTGCATATTTGGGTCAAGAGGTCAGCAACTTCATTCTTGAGTTCCTTCAGAACTCTTGGGTGGATGCCATCCGGGCCTGGTGATTTATTGATCTTTATTTTGTCAATTAAGTCTGAGACGTCTTCTCTTTTAACCTCTATTTGACTTAATTCTTTAGTCAGGGGAGACCGTTCCGGCAGCGGTATTTGCCCGAGGTCTTCTGCCGTGAAGACAGATGCAAAGAACTCATTTAATTTCTCTGCAGTCTCCAAGTCCCCTTTTATCACCCCTTTCTCTCCCTCACCATCCAGCGGACCAACCGTTTCCCTGGCAGGTTTCCTGCTTCTAACATATTTGAAGAAGCTTTTATTATTCCCTTTTATGTTGCCTGCCATACGTTCCTCAAAGTCTTGCTTGGCCTCCCGTATCATCTTAAGAAACTGGAAGGAAGAAACTGGCTTGCGAAAAGCAGAATTAACTGGAAAGTTTCTCTCTCCTAGATGGTTCTCTCCTAGATGGTTCACATTCTGGGTAGGGAAGTAGATTTAGGAAGGATTTTATGGTGCAGCCACATCTTGGCTATATTGTGCCACACACCAGATGAGGTCCAAGCAGCCTCCTCCTCCAGGTTTTTCTTCCAATCATGCACAAGACACCCAGGTGGTTTCTTCCGTTCTCAGCCTCTTCACATCCAGGAAGAGCCTAGTTTTAGTGGCCCAATCCTATCATGGGCCTGTCCAGAGAGTGCAGTAGCGCTGACGCAGCGGCAGACAGGTAAGTACTTTTATATTTACCTACTCCACCACTCCCTGGTTCCCAATGGGCCTACTTGGATCTACGCCAACTCTTTTGCAAGGCATTCATGGTGGCTGAAGGTTGTGGTCCCAGCTTGGGGTTCAATCACCTGCCCCCCCCCCCCCGTGGCAGCATCACCTCCTTTGTGGCTGGAATCTTGCCCACCACCCTGGGGGCACAGCTGAAATCCCTCTGGGGGGCACATTTACATTTGCTACTGATTCAAGGGGCCACAGAAAACCCTTTTAACTTAGGCTTGGCTTTTGAACCCCCTTATTCCCCCAGTGCTGCACAATGTACTATGCACCACAATAGCCTCTCCAACCCGACTTTCTCTGCCAGCCCTCTCCCCCTCTCTTCTCTCTCTGCACCATCATAGCTCTGCCCTCCCAACTCAATTGCCCAGCTTCGTATTCTTCACTGTTCCACTCTTCTCCCTGTATGAAAGTGCCTACTGTATGTCTTGACAGCCATAATAGCCTTAACACCCTGAGCAGTGCCAAAGCCAAGTTGTTATGGGTCCCCGGGCAGAGCTCTGGTAGGCTCCCCACCACCACCCTGATGGTGCTCTGGGCACTACCAGTGCCCCCAGTTCTGAGGGCTATAGGGTCCACCTGGTCAGGTGGACCCTCTGATGAGCGTGGGCCCTGGCCAGATCCTGACATGGCCAACCTCTGACACCCCCCTGCAGCGAAGCCAAACAGGCAAAAGGCACCTCTGTTTCTCTCTCACATCCATGACTATGGTGCTGGAAGCCTCCTCTGTCCTCTTTCCTCCAGTTTCATCCCCATTCGCTTAAGCCTTTTCAGATTGTTTTGCTGTTCTTTCCAAGCACAGAGTAATATCTGATCTTTTTGAAAAAGTAACTGACAAGACACTGCACAGGCATTGCTGGAGGTGGGGCGGAATGGAAAGCTAAGTTCTGCAGCTTTCCGCCCCACCGTTGCTCTCTGGAACGAGGCCCCCGCCCCCTTGTCATAGGAGCCCGTCAGCGGAGAGAAAGCAACGCACAGGAGAGTCCCTGTGCGTTGCTTTCTCTCCACTGACGGGCTCCTACGATGAGGGGGTGGGCGCCTCGTACCGGAGAGTAATGGTGGGGCGGAAAGCTGCAGAACTTAGCTTTTCGCCCCACCTCCAGCGACACCAGTGAGACACTGTAGAGGTGAAATTGGCAAGGATGCCTGCCTGGGGTAGGGAAATGGCTATAATAATTACAGGTGTCCCCCGCTTAATGACGGGTCGCTTAATGACGATCTGGATATATGATGGAGGTCCCCAGTAAAAAAGAGCAAAGGATTAAAAAAGACGCATCTTTTTAAAGCCCCAGCTCATCAGATGTTTTGCTTTAGATAAGGGCTTTGAAGTTCAGCGCTGTGCTTAAAGCCCCAGTGCTGAACTTCAAAGCCCTTATCTAAAGCAAAACAGCTAATGGGCAAGATAAGAGCTTGGATGTTTAACGCTGGGGCTTTAAGCACAGTGCTAAATGTCAAAGCTCAGCAAGACCCGCTTGACAGCAAGCAGCCGATTTCAGAACGTATCCCCGTCATTAAGCGGGAGACACCTGTATTATGAAATGTACACCCCTCATTTCTACAATGTATTTGACTGATTACTGGATGGTATTTCTTTCTTTTTTTTCTTCCCTCAATATTTTATTAAGCTTATATGATGTTGTTGTTCAGTCGTTAAGTCGTGTCCGACCCTTTGTGATCCCATAAACCATATCCCGCCAGGCCTTCCTATCCTCCACTATCTTCCTGAGTTCGCTCATTTTCATGTTCGTTGCATCGTTGATGCTGTCTAACCATCTCATCCTTTGCCTTCCCCTTCTCCTTTTGCCTTCAATCTTTCCCAGCATCAGAGTCTTCTCCAGAGAGTCCTCTCTTCGCATTAGGTGGCCAAAATATTTGAGTTTCAGCCTTAGTACCTGTCCTTCCAGGGAACAGTCAGGGTTGATTTCATTTAGGATTGACTGATTTGATCTCCTAGCAGTCCAAGGGACTCTCAGGAGTCTTCTCCAGCACCACAGTTCGAAAGCATCTATTCTTCGGCGCTCAGCCTTCCTTATGGTCCAACTCTCGCAACCATACATTGCTACTGGGAACACCATCGCCCTGACTATACGAACTTTTGTTGGTATGGTGATATCTCTGCTTTTTATTATGCTGTCTAAGTTTGCCATAGCTTTCCTTCCAAGGAGTAAGCGTCTTTTAATTTCATGGCTGCTGTCTCTGTCTGCAGTGATCTTGGAACGCAAAAAAGTAAAATCTGTTACTGCTTCCATTTCTGCCCCTATTTGCCAGGAAGTGATGGGACCAGATGCCATGATCTTAGTTTTATTAATGTTGAGTTTCAAGCCGACTTTTGCACTCTCCTCGTTCACTCTCATCAAGAGGCTCTTGAGTTCTTCTTCACTTTCTGCCATTAGGGTGGTATCGTCTGCATATCTGAGGTTGTTGATGTTTCTCCCGGCAATCTTGATTCCGGCTTGCGATTCATTCAGCCCTGCATTTCTCATAATGTACTCTGCATATAAGTTAAATAAGCAGGGTGACAATATACAGCCTTGCCGTACACCCTTCCCAATTTTGAACCAGTCGGTTGTTCCATGGCCGGTTCGAACTGCTGCTTCTTGACCCGCATACAGGTTTCTCAGGAGACAGGTAAGGTGGTCTGGTACCCCCATCTCTTTAAGAATTTGCCACAGCTTGTTGTGATCCACACAATCAAAGGCTTTTGCGTAGTCAATGAAGCAGAAGTAGGTGTTTTTTTGGAACTCTCGTGCTTTCTCCATGATCCAGCGCATGTTGGCAATTTGATCTCTAGTTCCTCTGCCTCTTCGAAACCCAGCTTGTACTTCCGGTAGTTCTCGGTCCACGTACTGCTGAAGCCTAGCTTGTAGGATTTTGAGCATAACCTTGCTAGCATGTGAAATGAGTGCAATTGTATTAAGCTTATATACAATATCAACAACATTCTAAAGAAAAAGTAAACACAAGTGCAAGGCTGTAAATTGACTCCCGGAGTATGTTATTCCATACAGTTCATCAGCTACCTAAACAAAATATCTACATAGGAAAAAATAAAATAAAAGTAAATCATCGGTAAATTTATTCCTCAGATCCTAAAGTTACCAAATCATTGTTCTCCTTCCTTAACAAAAATGCCATCAAAGGCTCCCAGTTCTTCACAAAACTGGAAAGTGTCTTTTCCTTTAATAATCTCGTAAATTTATCAATTTCAGCAAAGCTCATGACTTTAACAACCATTCTTCCATTCTAGGTATTACCGTTGTCTTCCAATACTTAGCATACAGAATTCTTGCTGCACTTATCATGTAGGCAAATAAGGTAGCAAGATCCTTATCCAAATCTTCTTCCTGCATTCCTAACAGAAAAGTCTCTGGCTTCATCTTTATATTTACTTGTAGAATAATTTGTATCTGGGATTGTATCATAATCCAATATTTTTTAGCTTTAGGACACGTCCACCACATATGGTAAAACGTTCCCTCCTGTTTTTCTCTGGATGGTATTTCTGAATCTAGGCCTACGAGTTACACAATCAGGTGAGTGAGTTTTCTCCCCCCCCCCATACACACACACAATGGAGAGGTGCTTGGGGACACCGAAAGCAGGAAAAGCATAACTGGGGGGGGGCTTTGGGGGTCATCAATGGAGAAGTCTCTCCTCATCCATTGACAATGTCACCATCTACCCTGTGGACAGGCACAAAGTCTTGCCGTTATCTCAAAAACGGCTGGTGGTGGTGCGTTCTACTCGTTGTCAGCAGCCGATTGACAGCAGCCGGACACTGTTCCGCTGCTGTAAATTGTATGATGGGATTGGGCTATAAGTTAAGTACATGCCATTGAAATAAGTGTCTCCCATTGGCATTTACCTTTCCTGCCTCCACCCCTCTTCCCCCCTTCGGTGGTCCCTCTTGTGTCAATTTCCAGATAAAGACCACATGTGAGGATGGCATGATATACATCAGTCCTCATCTTCTGTCATCACTGGAGGAGGGTGGTCACGGACGCACTTGAAAAGGCATGCGAGGGTTTGACCTTAGTTAAGTGGCAACTACACCTTGGTCGGGAAAGGTGGGGTATGCATTCATTAAATAATTGTTGTTCAGTCATTAAGTCGTGTCCGACCCTTCGTGATCCCATGAACCATATCCCGCCAGGCCTTCCTGTCCTCCACTATCTTCCTGAGTTCGCTCATTTTCATGTTCGTTGCATCGGTGATGCTGTCTAACCATCTCATCCTTTGCCTTCCCCTTCTCCTTTTGCCTTCAATCTTTCCCAGCATCAGAGTCTTCTCCAGAGACTCCTCTCTGCTTTGAGCTTTGTTGTTCAATTACAACTAGCTTTGTTGTTAGTGGAGATGATAATATCCCAGCTGAGCTACTTAAAATCCTAAATGATGATGCTGTGAAAGTGCTGCACTCAATATGCCAACAAATTTGGAAAACTCAGCAGTGGCCAAAGGATTGGAAAAGGTCAGTTTACGTTCCAATTCCAAAGAAGGGCAGTGCCAAAGAGTGCTCAAACTATCGCACAATTGCACTCATTTCACATGCTAGCAAGGTTATGCTCAAAATCCTACAAGCTAGGCTTCAGCAGTACGTGGACCGAGAACTACCGGACGTGCAAGCTGGGTTTCGAAGAGGCAGAAGAACTAGAGATCAAATTGCCAACATGCGCTGGATCATGGAGAAAGCCCGCGAGTTCCAAAAAACCACCTAATAATACATTAAATAATACAATAAGTTAAAATTAAAGTTCAGTTATGCAGGGAGTCCAAGATTGACCTCTCAACCCTGAGATGATTTTTACTGAAATGTAGAATGCTGTATCCCCCCCAAGCAAGTGAGGATTGTGGAAAATGGCATAGAAGAGAAAGAGTTAGACACTCCCCCAAATCTGCCACTGCTTTGAACAAATTAGCCAACCCATAATGTTGCTTCATTTCATTTAAACAAAGCAAAACAATAAGTTATCTGCTGCATGAAGTGTAATTTGGCTTTAAGACAGCAACTCTTTGCGTAACTCCCTCTCTCTCTCTCTCTCTCTCTCTCTCTCTCTCTCTCTCTCTCTCTCTCTCTCTCTCTCTCTGCCTTTAAATGGATCAGAGGAAAAATCTTGGGTGGGTCCCTGTGCATGAAGAAGACAAAGGAAGGATGGCATCCGTTTGTCTTTGACACCCAGCAGAGAAAACTCTGCTTTTCTTTCCATCAGTTGACTCGCCCTGGGAGAAGAGCTACAAACGGCAAAGGGGAGGTGTGAGCATAAACACTTGTGATGATGTCTCTGTTTCCCTCCCCCCCCCAAAAAATATATGGATTGGCTAATCAGGAATTGAGTGTGGCACCCAGCTTGATCCATACTGGATTTTAATTAAGAGAGGCTCTTGCTGAGCTGGATGTAAGAACGTTGTGAGTGACGCGTAGCATCTTTGGTGAGCTAAGAAAGATGGATGCCCCACTCAGGCAGTCTCCTCTGGGCTCTAGACAGAAAGCCTTTTTGCTTCTTAGCAGTCCTTGAGGGACCTGCAAACAGGACTATCCAATTTTGTTTTTTTCCAAGGTTGTGGCTGTAAAGGTTGTGATTTTCCAAGGTTGTGACAGCTTGAAGTAGGTTCCCAGTTTGTAGCCTCGTAGTCGCTTTGTGTAGTCGCTCATCAGCGAGAACACGAAGTGAGCGGGCCAAAGAGCGCTGAGAGCTTTTCGTGAGCAGCTGGCAATGATTCTGTGCTCTCTTGAGGAGGCTCAGGCATTTTGGTGTCACCCTGGCCCCCCCTCTAGTGACGCCCCTGCATTGAATGTGGTAAAGGGACAGAGAATTGTATGTGAACAAAGTTTCATCAATCTTACCTCCAATCCTATACAATCACTGATCACTGTTCTCATTTGCACAGTCCATTCATGAAGCCAGCAGAGATGGGTGCCCCAGGAAAAGGACTGGCAGGGATGCTTGCCAGCCTCCACTGCTCCTCCTCCTCCTCCAGCTCCCTAGATTTGAAAATGAAGATGGGAGTGAAGTGGAAGGGAAAGTGTGCAGGAGAGGGGAGCAGTTTCTGACACTCTAGCCAACCTCTCTCGCCTCCTCCACACTTCCTCTTCCTTTTTAAACCTAGGGAGCAGGAGGAGGGGGACAGTGGAGGTGAGTGGACAGGCAGACAGGGGTGGGTGACCACCTCAGTTGGCTTCACAGGTGGGACAGCCTTGGGAGAAAACGGCATTCACTCATGACCTCACAAGGCCTCCTGAAATAGCATTGCCCGCTTAGCGTGTGCCTCCCAGGGCTGCCAGCTGCTGACTGGAACCTGCTCCTGTGCCCGTAACAGCAGCATTGTCTGCAGACAGTAGCAGGTGTGGAAAGTGTCACCTGCTGACGGCACATGGGCAGGTCAGTTGACAGCCTTACTGCTCTCTTAAAGGGGTGCAGCACCTCTGGCCCACACAACATAGTGATGTTCCTGTAGAGGACCTGAAGGGGTGCAGCACCTCTGGCCCACACAACATAGTGATGTTGTGTGGGCCAGAGGTGCTGCACCCCTTCAGGTCCTCTACAGGAACAGGAGCAGTGTGGCCCGTGCAGGCAGCAGACATAAGCCAATAAAACCGGTTGTGGAAACGGGGAGCAAATTCACTCCCAAAGGGAAGAAAGGTCGCTTGCCTCAGCATTGTGGGAGGCAGGAGCGCGTGGCCAGGCAGGGTGTCGTCGTGTGTGTGTGGGAGCCAGCCCTTGGGCGCTCCCTCGGCCCGTGTTGCAATGCAGTTCGAGAAGGCAGCCCGAGCCGGCGGCACCCGTGTCTCTACTCGTAGCTTTTCCAGCTCTGGGGCTCGATGAGACAAAGAGTCGGGGTGGGACAGCAGGGCAAGTCCCAACACTCCTTGCCTGTGCCCTCTGCCAGCAACTGAGCGTGAGAAAATACCGGGATGGAGCAGCTTACAGATGTATAAACATGACGGATGGTTCTATGGCAATGCAATGAGCAGTGGGGTGGAGGTTGCTGTGTTTCCTGTCCCCTCCTCCACCTACGGAGCTGGTCCTGCCGGAACAAAACGGCCCTGGTTTCTCTCTGCATTCCATCCGGGCTTCCCACAATTCATTGCAAACCCCTTTATGCCAGAGCAACTGACCAATGCACATAATAGGAAAAGGAAGATCCTTAATCTGGGGCCTCCTAGTGCAAATGCCAGGGAGAGATACGACCCACAGTGCAGGTTAATCTGTCCCATATGACATCCTGACCCCTTCCCCCCATGTGGAAGACACATACACTGTTATAATCGATTGGTTATTGCAATGATATCCAAATAGAACCTGCAAGTCTACCTGTGAATACTACATACTTGGAACAAACACAAAGGAAGGCCTGTTGTTACCTTCATGCTGGAAACAGGATATGGGACTAGAGACGGCTCCTCAGCCTGATCCAGCAGAGTTCTTCGGACATTCTAGCTGTTTACACATTGACTTTTCTGAGTCCGTTACTCTGTGTAGCATCCATAATGGACACAGAAGCTCCATGTAGGATGTTTGCCAAGCTCTGGCAAGCTGAGCCTCTGTTGGCTGACTTGTTTGAAAACTGGGTTTCCCACGTCATATCGCTTTCCTCCAGTACCCGTATATTCATCCAGGCCTCAGTTCACATTCCCACCTCTTGTCTTGGTTGCTTTCCTCTTCAGCAGCTTCTCTGCGGCATTTCTACAAGGCTGGTCCATCTATGAGGCCAACTGAGACAACAGCCTTAGGTGGTGGATTGGTGAGGGGCACCCTCCTGCTTTCATCACTCCTCCTCCCTGGAGCCAGAGTTGGGCACTCTAGCCCACCACTCTCCTTTCTCCTTCATTACCTCTTCCCCTTTTCCTTCTTCAAATCCGGGGAGTGAGAGAAGAAGGATCAGCAGTGGCCTGTCACTGGGCAAGGGGGGCGTTCAGCAGACCACCTCAGGCACCAGGCCAGAAGTGCCTAACCCCCCTAATTTCTAGCAATGTCTTTTCATCACAAGGCATATTTACCCAGATGAAGGAAAGGCGAGTTGGAGGAGAGGAGAGCTGGAGAGGCTTTAGCTCACAGTCTCCTCCGCACTTCCTCTTCTTCTCTGCTCTGTTCTCTCTTTTCAAATCTAGGGAGCAGGAGGGGGAGGAGCAGTGTGTTGGGAGAACCTCTATCATCTCCAACACAGTGGAGGTCAATGGCACACACACACCACAGCGTAGTGTGGGGCAGCATTTGGTGCCCTGCCTGAAGCACCGGGATGACTTGGGCCAAGGAGGTTCGCAAGCCCAAGGGAAACCTGTTCCCAGTCGAACTGCTCCTAGCCTCCTTTTGAACAGAGCCCCTCAGGCTCTTGCAGGTCTACCTTTTGCTGAGCTTCTGTACTGAACTTCTGTATTGATGTCCTAAACACCAAAACTGGATCGGATGTCCCTCCTTCAAAACAAACAGGCAATGCAGTCCCCTATGCTTAGAAAACTTGCCTCTCAGGAAGAAAGGGTCTCGACTTCAGTAAGAATGAGGCTTCAGAGAGGCTTCAGCCCACAGGAAGGGCAGCACAAACCCTAGGGACAGGAGCAGCTGAGCTCTTTATTCTGGATGACAACGAGGAGAAAAGCGGACTTTGCAAAGAGGCATCTTTGCTCATGCAGGAAGGGATGCATTCAGCCACCACAGGCAAAGAAAGGGGCTGGTGGCAGCATTCTGGACACCCCTCTGGACACCCCTCACTCACCCCTCACTCACACCTCTGGACACCCCTCACTCACACCTGTGGACCTTTGTGAGAAAAAGCTAACAAGTGCTATTTCTCAAAAAGCATGCCTTATTTTATTTCCCAACATTGTTCTTTTTCCATGCACAAGGACTGGGGAGCGTAAGGCGCCGAGCGCCTAACATGCTTTTGGGGCATGCCTGGGCAAAAACCGTCTCTCTGGCCGAGGATCACTTCAGCTAGAAAGAAGTTAGACATTAGCAGGAGAGAGAGGCTGAGCCGTGTGAGAGGCTGAGACCAGAGACGATCCTGCGCCCCCCGCGGGGGGCCCCTAGATTTTCGCCGCCCCCCAATAAAAAAAACAAACAAAAAACAAAAAACAAACACACACACACACACACACCGGGTTTTTCAGAGGTCTACGGGCTTTTTTACTGTAATGTTGATGTGTGTATGCTTTGTCCCACTTAGCTTGTGTATCCCGGAGCCTTCGTTCTGCCTGCTTTCGTTCTGTCCGGGCGGCAGAACTCCTGAAAAGCGCCCGTTCGCTCCGGAGCAGGGCGCTCCGTCGTTCTGCGCTTGCGTCGTTCCTCTCAGTTAGCGCATGCGCAGAAAGATTGGAACGACGGAGCGCCCTGCTCCGGAGCGAACGGGCGCTTTTCAGGAGTTCTGCCACCCGGACAGAACGAAAGCAGGCAGAACGAAGGCTCCGGGATACACAAGCTAAGTGGGACAAAGCATACACACATGAACATTACAGTAAAAAAGCCCGTAGACCCCCGAAAAAACCGTAAAAATACATAAACACAAACCGAAACCTAAGTAGTCCCCCGCCCCCCCAGGAGCCTCTGCGCCCTCCGCCCGGGGGCCCTGGGCCCCCCGCCCCCCCCTTGAGGACGTCTCTGGCTGAGACATGTGCAATGAGTGCTCCTCGCCATGGTGCTGCTTTGTGGCTCTGGGAGCCCAGGCATGGTCTACTACCTAGATCCTAGCCCAGCTTTCCGTTTGCTCCCTCTGGAGCCATCACACTGCAGGCCCATCTCTGGGGCACCTTTGCACTATGTTTGGAGCCTGGATCATGAGGGTTGATCCATTGGCAGGGCTGGTCGAAGACTTCCTGGGTCCTGAGGCAGAGCACCAAACACTATCATCCTGCAGGCTCAGTGGCAAGCCAGACACCACCTTTGCCACCCCTCCTCCTGCTCCCTGGATTTGGAAAGGAAGGAAGGTGCTCTAGTCTAGCCCACCACCACTCTCCTCCACATTTCCCTCTTCCTTCTCTAGTCCAGGAAGTGGGAAGAGAAGAAGCAGCAGTGGAGGAGGCAAGCAAATGGATGGAGACAGGAGGCCTTTCCAATCTGCTGCCTGAGGCAATTGCCCCAGTAGGCCTCATGCACAGGCCAGACCTTCCATTGGTGGTTGGTGCAGGGATGTGTCTGCTTTGCAGGAGAAGGTTCGACTTGTGGTCTTGCTGTCCCATCTATGGCTGGACTACCCATTCTGGGAAGACACATGGGTGCCCCTGAGCCATATCTCTCTGGAAACATGGAACTGAAAAACTTGTGATGTGATTTCCCCACTCCCCAGAGGAGTAAGGTGACCTGAAATGCTTCCACACCAGGGCCCTGGAGTGCTACATAGGCAATCAGCAGGAAGTAGAGTGAAAATGGAAAGTGTTAACAGCATTTAATACAGTATAGGGCTATATATTTCCCATATTAGTTGCTTCCTATTTGCAGCTCAGGCAATCCCACGGTTTGATTTGTTAATTATAATACCAACAACAATAATGTTTATTGTTTGTACAATTGGAATTGTAAAAAAAAAAATAGCATGAAATATTGGAAATACATGAAATACTGGAAAAGGAAGAGAGGAATGGGGAAGAAAAATTGTGGAGGAGAGGAGAGTGGTGGGCTAGAGCGGCACTGTCTCATCACTCTCCTCCACAGTTCCTCTGACTCATATGCTGGGAGCTCTTCAACCAACACTGGAAATAGCTGAAGGTCTCTGGAGTGAAGGGGGGGGTATTTCTCTGAAGCTGGCCGTATTTGTCTGCTACAACCAGCCAAACTCTGTTCTGCCCAGTAATCAGTACCGGGATCTGAAAAGGTGGCAAACCCAAGATTCTTTCGGGCTCTTTCCTTGACCTTCAGCCTCCAGCACTCATCCTCCTCCAACAGGTTCTGCCCTGCCTGGGGGATCAGTCTTTTTTGCAGCCAGAAGTTGGCAACCCTCCTTGGGAGAGGCTTGTAAATTGGTCAATTATCATCTTCAACTTCAAGGTGTCCCTGGATCTCTGGGAGCAGCAAAAAAGGGGATGGCTCAGTTCCAGACTTCCAAGTTATGCATCTATTCCTCATCCATTTCTGGCATTCCAGCTTGGCTGCTATATACCAGCCCAGGCACAAGATCGCTGTCAAGGCAGGAGCTTTCCACTTTCCCACAACTTTTAGGGACACGTCTTTTCACGACTGCCCCCAAATGTCCTGACATTTAGGGCAGCATGTCAACTGCCCCCCTCCCCCAGGGACATGCGGTGCAGGCACAACAGGTGAGGCAGCCCCTCCCCATTGTAGTCCACAGACCAAGGTCAAAGTCGAACCTGGAGATTGTGTGCGTGAGCGCTACCCGCTTACTCGGGTGCAAACAGGTAGCGCACACGCAATATCCGGATTCAGCTGCGGCTTTGGTCCATGGACTACAACAGGGAGGGGCTGCCTCACCTGCCATGCCCACACCACACATCCCTGGCCCTGGCAAAGCTCCAGCTGCTATCACCTCTGCTCCTGCTCCCTGGATTCAAAAAGGACAAAAAGGAAAAGAGAGGAGGAAGAGGAAATGCAGAGGAGCCTGGTGGGCTAGAGCGTCGCCTTTCCTCTGCATTTCCTCTTCCACTCCATTCCACTTTTCCTTTTTGCACATAGAGAGCAGGAGGAGGAGTGAGGGCAGCTTGTGCTCCACCGACGAAAAGGGGCAAATACAGTCAATCCTCGCTACCCGCGAGGGTTAGGTTCCTAGAAACCCCCGCGAGTTGCAAATTCGCGGATACGAGTTCTGTGCAAGGGCTTAGGGGGCTGGGAGGTGCCTTACCTGCTGTCTCCGGAGGGTTCCTGCTGATCATGGATGCCATTTTGAATATCCTTGCCCTGCAGCATTAAGGAAGGTCCTGAACGCTGCAGGGACATTCAAAATGGAGCCCGCAATCAGTGGCCTCAGACACTTTCCCCAGCCATTTCAAAGCGCTCCGCTCTGATCGTGGGCACCATTTTGACTATCCCTGCTGCCTGAGGAAAGTCTCCGCAGGCTTCCTTAGGCAGCAGGGATCATGAAAAGTGAGGCACACCTTGCAAATGACACGAGGTGGTCTCACCTCTGCTGCTCACGGATACACGAATTTGACGAGGATTGACAGTATCTGGCCTGGCACAGTGGATCTTGGGTAGCAGCAGAGGGAATGTGGGTGCTTGATGGATGGCAGTATTAGCGGCTGAGAAATCTATGAACGGCAGCAACAGCAGCAAGAATGGAGAAAAGAAAGGCAGCAGACACGAGGGGTCTGTGACCCAGCTTTTCATAGACCAAATCCTCACAGGGGAACATGGAGGTTGTTGTGGGGCAAACTCATCAAAGATTGTTCTTTTGTACCTGATGGTCCTTGATGGTCCATCACCGGTTGGAGTTGGGTGCCTTCTGTCGTTTTGCACCTTGAGGAGGGTGCAGCAGGGGATCCCTTGATAGCTCAGGGGGCCTGTGCCTCAAGCACCATACAACTCTGAACTGAGTCTGCAATGTAGTTGATGAGGGACACCAACCAAGGCTGAAGGTACTTCTTCTGTGACACAAACCTTTCTGGGGACTCCAGGAGGCTCCCAGGATATAGGAGCCTTGTTTGCAGGCGTCTGCTGACCAAGCATGGTGCAGCTGGTCATGGAATTTTCCAGAAAGAAAGGCAGGGCTTTTCCTAAGCCAGCTCTGGGGTGGGGGTGGGGTTTTGCTCTGAAGAACTTTCTCCCTAAGGGCCCATGTGCTTCCTTGCCACAAGATTGGTCTGGGTCATGCTCACCTGGTATACACCCACCCAGCACCATGTGCATCTGTAAACAGACATGTCAGGCAACAAAGGCCTCTTGGTCTTTTCTCTTCTTGGTGGCAGCGTCTACCCCTTTTTTGGAATGTCCAGGAGGTACCTGAGGGGGTGTGGGAAGGAAAAGTGCATGAACTGTGTGCTTTGCTTCCCCCCCCCCACTGCATAGTGGGCTGTGGTGGCACCTTCTGCATCATCTAATCTGCATTTTTGCTGATGAGGTTTTTGCTAATTATTTCAATACATTGTGTTTCTCTTAGGGAGCCGTCCTAGGCACAAAGGAGACAAAAAATGTGAAGGGCATATCACCAACTCTTAAATGAAAAGGATGTAAGAATAGGTGTTATGTTCATGCTTGCTCCCAATTCACACTGACCAAAACAACAACAACAACAACAAAAACCATGCAGTAAATGTTGTGGAGATTTTTTGGCCCAAGGCCGGGGTGGGGTGCTGATGACTCCTGTCCACTCACATGGCCTGTTGTTGGTGTCCCCAACATAAAGGAACCACGTGTGCAGTTAGGCAAACTCTGCTGAAGTTTTATGATATGTCTTCAAGACTTGGCGCTGTTAGAAGAAAACAAGTCTTTTGGCGCTGATCCAAGAGTCATAGATAATGAAGGCACGAGCCCAAACACGTCCTATGAATGACACACGCAATGGCTTTGATGATGTACCTTTGCAGGTTTCTCCAACTATTCTATAGGAACCAAACACACCAGCCAGTCTGTCACAGGCAAAGCTGCCAAGTCACCAGGACCTCACCTCTCCCACTTTTAGCTGCTGACTTGACCAGCCCATCCATGAGACCAACTGAGGCAGCTGCCTCAGGCAACAGATTCGCAAGGGCACCTGCCTCCATCCTCTGCCACTCCTCCTCTTGCTTTGAAAAGGAAAAGGGAACAGAGCAGAAGCATGGTGGAGAGGATAGTCAAAGATGCTCTAGCCCAACGGTCTCCTCTCTTCCATCCTGTGTTACCCTCTTCATTTTTGAATCCAGAGCACTGGCAATACACATTCATGGTCAAACCTTCCCAGGGACACGCAGGTAGAGGTGGGTAGATGAGGGTGAGGCTGTATGTGCTGACTGAGGCAAGCCAGCGCCATGTTACATACACACAGGGGCTTTCTTCTTCAGGTGAAGCCCCCCATTCACCATAACTTCATATAGCTGAAGGGATGGCCATTTCCAGAGTACCATTGTTGAAGAAGAACAAGGAGCACAGAGTCGTGGTCCCAGGGCTGGTCTTGTGGTGTGTCCACCAAAGCCAAGGGTGGGCATCTCTTTCCAGGGGGTCAGAGACCCAACAAGCCTTCATCGTGCTGCCCTGCAGAGCAGGTTACTCAGCTTTCTGCAGCCAGCTGGGCAAATGTTCTTAATTCTTACCATTATGATCGAAAACGTTTGAATCCTGCCTTTCCAAAGTTCAAGGCAGCTCATAGATGATGCTTCTTTCAAACCACCACAACAGAACCGAACAAGAGCCTTGTGGCACCTTGAAGACCGAACACACTCATGTAAGCAAAAGCAGCTTCTGTGGATTCGAGGCGACTTCATCAGAGGCGACACGACAGCATTCAAACGACAGTTTTCACTCCTGTGCTCCGGAGCTGTGTGCTGGCTCTGGCACAAGGGTGGGACACTGGTTGTCAGTGGTGGCCACACCTGTCCTTTCCATCATAGACAGCAGCCAAGCTTTTCGGCAGGCACCTGCACCCCAGGAAGGAATCCACCTGCAAGCGCGGCACCTGGCCGCAGTCCAGGGCTTTGGAGGATCCACGAGACGGAGCTGCTCCGGGAAGAAAGGGCCGTACTGGGGCTGTGCTGCCGCCTCACAAGGGCCTCGTGCCTGCAGCAAGCCTGCAAACTGGCTCTGCAGCCTTGTGCCAGGCACCCCTCCCACCCTCACCCCAGGGCCTGTATTCCCAGGTGTCGCACTTTTCCCTGCCTAAACAACCAGCTTCTTAACCCAGGGGCTGCAAGAGCAAGCAAAGATGGGGGTGGAAGTGGGGAACTGACAGCTGGGGGTGGACAGAGCTGCCCCCAACCAACTGCTGGAGCTTGAAGGAAGGACAGCAGGCATGGGCTTGGAGCAAGGGTGCCCAAAAGGGACCCGTTGTTGAACAAGTTTCCTTTTCCCCTCAAAAAGGAGGGTGGAGTCCTTTGGATGGGAGTTTTGCAAACATGCAGCAGCCACCTGGCTGGTGGGTGGGGGGCTGAGGTGGGATTCCTCCACCTGCAACTCCCCCACTTGCAACCAGGAGCCACGTTAACTCTGAGAGGCTCTTCCCCATCCATCCCCTGCAAGGAATGACCGCCTGTCACTACCCAACACAGTGATAGGAGTTTTAGACCACTTTCGCTACCACAACGTCCCCCAAAGAATCCTTAACATGGAAGGCACTGACAACCCTCTCGTACAGATATGCTAGTCCTCGCCTCCCCCCACTTCACAGGTCTGGCCCAAGTCGTCCCCCACCAGAGGTGGCACTGTGATCTGAACCTCCCCCCATGACTTCTCCCTGCAGTACATGAACTATGCCATGACCTGATGCCCCCCCCCCCCACTCCTCCTCCTGTAGCCAGGGTCTCTGGGACGGGCTCCTTCTCTCAGCCAACTGTCTCACCCAGAGAAGCTCCAGCCCACCACTCTCCTCTCTTCCACACTTCCTCTTCCGCTCCATCCCACCTCTTTCTTTTCAGATCCAGAGACTGGGAGGAGGAGACGACCTGATGACAGTAGCTAGCAAGCCATGAGTAAGGGGGCAGCACTGAGAAATGGCCAGCATGCCACTCAGGCCCTGGGCAGTCTTGGGCAGTCCCTTGCACTGCCACTCTGCAGAAAAACAGGGTGTGAACCTGCACGTGCCCTCACTACACCCTTGCTGGGCACAACAACAACAACAACAATAAACAAACAAACAAACAAACCAGTATTTATATACCTCATTTTCTTTGGTCATCGGATTTCTCCTCTGACTTTAATTCAAAGGCGGTTTACATGGACAGGCTTTCTAAACCCCAAGGGGTTTTTACAATACAATAATATGTTCCAATCTTTTGTAGAACCCTTCATTCAAGATGGTTTCTTTCACAGTCCAGCTCTCTCTCTCTCTCTCTCTCTCTCTCTCTCTAACGTTCGCCTCACCACGCTTCAGCTGGCAGGGCAACCTTGACTCTCACTCAAGTGCAACTGCCGTTTCCCCCACAGAGGCTCTGCAACGTATCAGCTCAGCGTGCTGGCAGCTCTCCAACAGACACAGACACTTCCGGCCGTCTCGAACTGCCATCCTTCAGATCTCCAGGCATATATGAGACGGTCGCTCTACCAACTGAGCCAGACCTCCTGCCAAGGTCAGTGTGGTGGGGCAAGCTGTCTCTCAGGGAGGCATGTCTGCTCCTCTGACTCTCTCACTGAGGAGCCTCACAGTTCCTCAGAACCCGGTTTGAGAACAATGAGACTCAGGGCTTTTTTAAACCATGGATTTCCATCATCCTTAAGGCAGGTTCAGGAAGCCTATTGGTTAACTTTCCCCCTGCATGCGCGCGCACACACACCTGTGTTAGACAGGTGCAAAGGTGAGTTCCAGACACGCACACACTGTCAAGGTATGAGTCATCCCAACATGCCCCTACTTCTTTGTCTTGATGTTTAATTTCTCCTCATTTTGTTTTTCCGAGTAAGAAAATACTTACTGGATTTAAAAATTGTGCACGTTGAGGCCTGAGGGCTTCTTGTCAGTGGGATGGCGCAACAGGCCCTTCACCTGGGGGGGGGGGCACACAATTGCTCTTTCTTGCCTGTGCTGAAAGCATCATTAAAAGAGAGAGAGAGAGAGAGAGAGAGAGAGAGAGAGAGAATTGCCCCACCCATCAAGCTTCTAAAGAGCTGAGCAGAACCCAAAGGACAGGGCTTGGAGCAAAAGGGAGCCCCTGAGAACTGTGTGAAGAGACCATGGTCCTGGACACAAAAAGGGTCACTGAACAGGGTCTCAGCTGGCTCTGCCTAGTCAGATGCCACAGCAAAGGGAAGAGGAACATCAAAACTGCCTTGCTGGATGAGACTGTCAGCAGCTGCAGTGCCCTGTGAATCCCCCTAGCAGGGCCTGATAGCAATGGCTTCCCCCAGTGTTTGTCCCCAGCCTCTGGTACTCACAGATATACTACCTCCCTGCATGGAGTTTCCATTGAACTATTGTGACTAATGGCTGTTTGACAACCAGGGGCACAAAACCGGACATTATCCCTTTCCCAGATATTAACTCCATTCACTGACTCAGGGCTGTTTGGCCTGAGATTTTCACCCCTTGCTCACTCACCCTTCATGGGGAATTCACACAACATGGTCACTCTCCTGCATTCTTTCACCACATTTATTAAAGCAGAAAATCGGACTGTTTGGAGAGCAGCAGGATGGGTGCTGACTATCGCATGTGGGGACTCTTGTTTCTGCTCTGTCTTTTTTGAGAGGTGCATCATGCAGCATGTCAAGATACAACAGACACATGTTGTATCTACCCAGTCCATCTACTGGGTCCCCAAAGCAGGCTAAACCTACTGCAGCAGTGGTCCTTGTGATCAGGGCCTGCCCAAGGCTTCCTGGTCTCTCCAGGGTGATGTGCCAGCCGCTGTCCTTCCCAGGCTCTGGATTGGAAAGCAAAGAGGAGGATGGAGCAGAGGAGGAAGTGTGGAGGAAAGGAGAGGGGTGGGCTGCAGTGCCATAGTTGTGTCTACAATGTTCTAGCCCACCTCCCTTCTTCACTTCCTCCTCCATTTCTTACCCCCTCATCTTTTGCAGTCCAGGGGGTCAGAGGAGCAGAGGGTGGCACATCACAAGGTATGGGGCAAGCAGCATTTGGCATGCCTCCTCAGGCACCAGGAGATCTTAGGCTAGCCCTGCCCACGAGTTATGTATTGTGAATTAGCACCAAATAGGCCTACTGTTAGTTTAGCATTAGTTAAAAACACTGTTGCTTTTGTTGCTGTCTGGAAGCCCTGTAAAAGAGCCCCACTTTACAGGGCTCTCCACATAACAATCAGCCACATCTTCTGTTGCTGGTCCAAAGCAGAGGTCAGCTGCACCGAGGGCCAGCCTGACCATGAGGATAGCGGAAGTGGTCACCTCTCAGGAGGTGTGTCGGCAAGGGAAACCCCTACTCCTTCCACCTACCTTCTCTACTCCTGCTCCCTGGATTCAGGAAGGAAGAGGAGACTCTCCTCTCCTCCACACTTCCTCCTCCGCTCATCCCCTTCATCCTTTTTGATTCAGAGAATAGGATGCAGCAGCTGGTGCACTGCTAGATTAAAGGCATGGCACACAAAGGGCATGGCAGCATTTGGCATGCTACCTCATCTGCTGGGAAATCTTGACTGACCCTGGCCACTCTTTCTGTGAAGGCCACTTCCTTTCCCCAGTCTCAGTACTGTCTGATGGGCCACATGTGTATCCAAGACAACTCAGCTCCTTCTGCATTCTGATGCAGCTGTCCTGAATGCAGGTGGAGGAGTGAAAGGAAAGGGAAATTGCTAGGTAACACAGTCTTGGCTGGGTCAGCTGCTGCACGTATCACCTGAACAGCGTCAAAGACAAAACACTGCTCTTTTTCAGAATCACTATTCACAATGCAGCTCCTCCTCTGCCCTAGTAGTCGGTACAGCTGCACTCTGGAAAAAAACATTCAGTAGTTTTCTTCTCTTCTTTTTTGTGGCAGTCTCAGGGCCACCTGAAACGATGAACCACATACCTCTCCTGGTCCCTGGGCCACAGTTTCAGAGCCAGTCTTTTCAGGCTGTCTCTCCGCATTTTACAATAGCTCAGTCTCCCAGTTTTCTGTCAGCAGAGGCCAAACAGCTGCTGGTGGCGGGGGCGTTCTCACTTTATTTTTCTTGCCCCTGAGGTAAAATTCTCAGACCTTGGGAAATGACAGGGAATTGTTCACCTGCAGAAGAGAGGTGCCAGGTTCCCACAGGATTCGGAACAAAATGAATTGAGGCCAAGACATTTGGCACGAAGATTTGTGGCTCCAGGGCATCTTTGTAACGTTGGAGTGAGTGAGAGGGTTGTGTTTTTTTTTTTTTTTTTTTTAAATATATATATATAAAATAATAAAATCTGGGGGGTTGCAGCCAAAGAACATGTTTTTTTTCTTCAAATAATGTTATGTGCTTCTTTTGCATCAGAAGCTGTAATTAGCCAGACGTGCCTCCACTGCTGCCCAAGCTCTGGGCTGCCTCTCCCCTTTTGCTAGAAAGTGCTTTTTAACTCCTCACCTGCCGCCAAAGAGCAAGCAGGTTGCAGAGGAATCCCATTTGCACAGGAGCCCTGAGTCAGGTCCAGCCCACCTAGAGGTCGCCTCAGGCACTGGATCAGTGGGGGTGCCCACAGCCTGCTTCCATTGCTCCTTCTCCTGGGATTGGGAAAGGGAGAGGAGAACAGAGCAGAAGAGGAAGTGCGGAGGAGAGAAGAGTGGTGGGTGAGAGCATCTCCATCACTCTTGCCCAGGGATCCACAGGTACCTTTAAGTGCTGGTGTACCAAGTGAAGCTTCCAAACAGCCTCCAAGGGCAGCCCCAAATAGAGTGCATTACAATAGTCCAGCCTGGGTGTAACCAATGCATGGATACTTGTGGCCATGTCTGCACTCTCCAGATAGGGCTGCAGTTGGCATTCCAGCCAAAGCTGGTAAAAGACACCCTTGGTCACATCGCCACCTGGACATCCAGGGTCAAGGAATACCCTCAACTACACACCTGGTCCTTGTCAGGCAATCCGCAGCAGGCACTTGTGGCTCTTGCTGGCATTTGTGGTGTGGGGCAGGCCATCCCATACATCTCATGTATTGATTTATATCCCACTTTTCTTTCATGATGGGCCCCAAGGTAGCCTCCCATCCAGGGGCAGACCCACTGGCGTAGCTGCAGGGGGGGCGGAGCTCTACGTTCTGCCACGGTCTGACCCTCCATTACACCGGTGCACGAAGCAGCCCTGCCCCCTCACCTTCAGAGCCATTCAAGGCAGTGAAAGCAACGTGCAGAGAGTCTCCTGCGCATTGCTTTCACCGCCTTGAATGGTTCCGAAGGCAAGGGGCTGGGGCCGCTTCGTGCACCAGTGTAATCGAGGGTCGGACCGTGGCGGAACTTAGAGCTCCGCCCCCCCTGCAGCGATGCCAGTGGGCAGACCAGGGGGTGCAAACTGGTCAATCAAACTGCCAACTCAGGCCATGAAGACCTTGAAGAAGACCTTGAAGAGGCAAGTAAGCAAGAAGAGGACTTGCACCGAGTGCCATCAAGCACTGCAGTTCTACTAGCAAACAAGGGCACCACCTGTTTTGCCGTTTTGAAACACTCCTTTTTTTTTTTTTTAACATTCCTACTTGCATGCAAATTCCTGGTGTTGTCTAAGTGTGAGTGAATACCTGATTTTTGCCAGCTGACTGGCACATACGGTGATGCAGTCTCTTCCCTCAAAGTCCCAGATCCAGACATCTATGGGCAGCTGGAGCTGCAGTTCCAACTAGGCCAGCTGAGACAACGGCTCCCTGCCACTTCCACTGCCGCTTCCACTTTTGCTGGAGGGAGCCAAAAAAAGGGGAAGAGGAGGGCATTTCCACAAGGCAAAACTCCTCTCCCAGCACAGGTGCTGTTGTTGCCTTGTGGAAATGCCCTCTCCCCTCCCCCGCCTTGCGCTTCTGCCTGCAGAGAGATCCCAGACCACAAGGGGCCCTTTGAAAGAAAAGCCCCTCTTTGTCCAGACAACATGGGACTGATTGTGACATCTGGCTGACATGGCCCTCCGCCTTCCTCTTTCCATGCAGAATGATGAGGAGGAAAATGAAGAACAGAGAGTGGTGACCCTGCACGATTCTGGGGTCACAAAGTCACAAGACGTTTGTGGGGCTGGAGAACTCACGCCATTTCACCAGTGTCCAGACAATGGCTTGGGTTCGGGTGGCACTCCTTGCTTTGTGGCTTCCCTGGAGAGGAATGTCTCAGAAACAGTGCCAGGGTGGCAGGTTTCAGACTGTGTTGTTTCTGGGGAGCTTCCCAGTACAAGATCAGTAACGCTGCAGAAGGACATCAGGAGACTGGCTGAGGAGGCAGCAGTTGCGGGGGAAGTGCTACCCCTGCTGCTGCTGCTGCTGCTCATCCTCTCTGGATTTAAAAAGGAAAAGGGACAGAGTCGAGGAAGAAGTGTGGAGGAGAGGGGAGTGGTGGGGCAAAGGCAGGTGGTTGCCATTCAGCTGCCTCAAGAACTCCACAGATGTCCTCAGGCAATTCAAATAGTTCCCTGCTTGTCTCCCTCCGCCCCCCCCCTCAGGCCCCTCCGTGTCACTGTTGTGTGGAGCAGGGGAAGTCAGGATGGGTTGCTAGTTGGACCTCCTTCCAAGGCAGTTTTGCCAGGCTGCACCCACCCACCCCTCCTCAAGTGCTCTCCTCTGAGGCCAGGTATGCTGTTGGGTGTCCAGCTCAGGCTGTGGCTACATCTTCTAGGCCAGGGTTCTCAACCTCTTCCCAGCCGAGCCGAGTACCACCTCTGGTGCCACTCTCCTGCATCATCGCAGTCCACCAGAAAACACAGGTAGGAGGCTCTGGGTAGGTGGGAGGGCCCTTTGAAGGGGCTCTCTGAAAGAAAAACCCCTCTTTGCCCAGATAAAATGGGACTGATTGTGACATCTGGCTCTCAGCTTTCCCGAGAGGCTCAGCCAAAGGCAGGAAAACGTGCCACCGAAAGTGTCACTTCGGAGCGGGGTTCCAGCAGAGGTGCCGTTACAGTGGGGGCATTTGGGGTGGTGGGCCCCAAGCGGCGGGTTGCGGGGGGTGTACCTTCCGTTGGATCTGTTGCTCTCTCCGCCGCTGGTTTGTCTTTGTGCAGCTGTTGTCAGCTGCAGGTTTTGCCTCAGTCCACCACTTTCCACATGTCCTCTTCTGCTTCGTCCCCCTCTTCTTTTTCCAATCCAGGGAGTGGGGGGGGGGAGGACGAGCAGTGGGGGCAAGTGAAGCCTAGAGATTGGCCAGGACTTCTGGAAGGGGTCTTCTGTTGCCTTTGTCTGTTCAGCAGAGGTGGACCTTCTGCCTGATGCTCCCCAGCCGCAGCACTCAGCAGCCCTGCCTGGGTTGCAACACACACACTCTGGGATGGGGAGTTGGGTCTGGCTATGCAGAGCCTGGTCCCTCACAGCTGAGATCAGTGCCCCCAGAGCATTGCGAGCTTCACAACCCAAGTCATTTTTGGCCTTCAATTCTTTTTGGCTGCAGCCAGGGCTCTGTGGCTCCCCTCTAGACCTCCTACCACCGTACATTCAGACAAATTCACTGGCCAGCGCAGTTTGGTCCAGGATGCATCAGGAAGTGTTGGAGGGGACAGGCCTGCGCTGCCTCAACGCCTCCGAGGGCAACGTATGCCACAATGCTAGCCACAAGAGTGGCGGTGCTCCTGGTTGATCCTGGCAGGAAATGAACCTTCCACAGATTGTCTTTGGACTTGGGAGACCCTGACCTGGGCTTTTGAGCGGCCCAGAGACCTGTTAACAGAGACCTGGGCTGAACATGCAAAAATAGTGCCCTTGCCCTGTGTATGCTTTGATGAAAATCAGACCCGTTGCAGCACACCAGCTAGAGGAAAGAAAATCATAGCTTTAAAAAAAAACAATATGTATTTGGTGCTGGTGGAGAAATGTATGTTTCTGCCAAGACACTTCACAGCCAATACATCAAAAGGAGCTGAAATTAAGAGGTAATGGGAAGCAGAGCTAGGAATTATCACCTTCCAGTTGCCCCTGGAAGCAGCTTGGATCAGGTCTCGGGAAGGGAGTGACTCCCAAAATGATTCATCAGTGGGAGAGGTGTGGGAACGGAGAGAGAACAGTGTGGTCCCCCCCCCCAAATGCCAGAGAGAAATGAAGCAGGAAGGAGACACAAATAGAGACACTCTGAGTGAAGTGATTTGGGCTGTTGAGTCAACACGCACCGCCAAGAGAGGACAAGCTCAAAGGCCCTTTAATAAATTATTGACTTGCCCTCAGGTTAAAAAGAGAGCGAGAGTCAGACACACCTTTGGATTAGGTAATGAAGCACTCCAGTGTGCCTGACTCCCCCACAAAAATGGAGCGCGGCTTGGTGTGCCACATGAGATTTCATTAACACCTCCTCAGAGCTGAAAATAAATACACTCTCAGACATGGGCAAAGTTTGCAAACAGGTTGCACACTTTCACCCAAGGTGGTGGAATGTAAGTGGATGGCAAACAGGGAAAACTACAGCGGCATGCAGCTACTGCATGCAGCTGTTGCTGACAGCTTTGCAAAGCGATCTCCCTTGCCAGCTGACCCAGATGAAAGGGTCTGGAGACAGACTCATGACATTTTAAAACTGAGAGACCCCACTTCTCTTGTTGTGCCTCACTGTCACCTTTGCTCAAACAGTTGTTGCAGACTTTTGCAACAACACAACACCTGCAGCACCTGTTTGATCAGAGGAAAGAGTGGGATGACTGGGCAAACTCATTTTTCAACATCTACTTTTCCAAACTCTTAAAAAAAAAAAACAGGCACAAACTACCATCTGTGCATGGCAAAACCTTTTAACAGGTTAAAGGTTAAAAGGGTGGAAGTTCTGGCAAGTAACTGAATGCTGAACTTCAGAGCATAAGCTAATGTCCCAGGTTCAAATGTAGTCTCAGCCACATACATGTGGCTTTCAACAAACAGCCAACTCTCACCCTTTGCAATATCGGGACAATAGCACTGGCCTACCATGCAGGGTTGTTGTAAAGACAACTATGGGAGGTTCTGACAGGAGGGTCATAGGTCAATGGTAGCATACCTGTGTTGCATGTGGAAGGTCTCCTCTTTAAAGCCCGACCCACACTGCACGAGCTCTGGCGCGGAGGCCTCTGCCTCCGCACGCAGAGCTGGTTGGAAGGAATGTCTTCCCGCCTGTTGTCCCGCCTTCTTAGAAAGCGCAGCGGTGATTGGTTAAGCACAAATGCGGTCCAATACACGAGAGAAGAGAGAGAGGGGCAGGAAGGAGAGAAAACTAACATAACAATTTGTGCCGGGAATAGAATTCATTTTGCTAACTTTTGTGAGAAGGAGAAATGGATCCATGAGAAATCGCAGACTCGAGTGAGTTCCGATTGATTGACAGCCCCTTTCATCCCGCCCTCTTATCCAATTGGTTGGCTGCAGTAGCTACGCAAAGCACCCCCCTCAAAACATGGACAAAGGACTTTATGTACGCGCCGGAAATCGGGAGATCACATCAGCTCAGCTCGCCTCCGCAATGGTAACCAGACACCTCCGCACAGCTCGGCAAAGCGCCTAGCGTGTCTGTGACACGCTGGAATTCGTGCAGTGTGGGTCGGGCTTAATGCCCAGTAGCCTCTCCAGATAGGCCAGGGAGCTCTGCGGTCACTGCTGCACCAGCTGCTCTCGCTCAGTGGAGGCAGCCTCCCAGGAGGAGGACGATGGGTCAATGGTGGAGCAGGCAGAAGGTTCAGGCCCTGGCAGCATCTGCTGGTACAACAGGGAAAAAACCTGAGCCCGAAACTCCAGAGAGCTGGGACCAGTCGAGGTCAGGCACATGTTCATTTGTGGTCACTTTGAAGACTCAGGGAAAGTAGCTTGGCAGGATATCGGAAAGAAGTCATTCCTGCCATGTGGTGCAACTGTCTGTTCCAGGCTCGGGAGCCCTAGAACAGCAAAGTGCAGAGCCTGCCTTCATGTGGGCCATGGCTGACTCAGGAATCATTACGGCAGTCGCTGGGAGACCAAGATGTGCTGCCTGCATTCTCAGCAAGGGCACCAATTTGAAAATGGCACCACCTTTATTCCAGGGTAGAGCACTGTGTGCCAGCAGAACGTGCTATGCAGGCCTTGGTATTCCAAGCACTCGCCATGCACCACAAATGCAGCCATCATTCCCCCACTGGATACCTTGGTGCACTCTAGGACAGCCTACACATGCCCACGCACAACTGCTGCAATATTTTTCAGCCATTCCATCCATCCATTCTGGAAAACAACAACGAGGATCCAAGTCTGGCCAGTTGGCAACCGTGCCAAGGGACTGGGAGCAATGCAGCCTGACTGTGTCCATGTCAATGTAGCAGGCTTGGCAAAGTTAGTCTGTTTTGCAAGGCTGTTGTTTTGTCTCTTGCGTAAAAGTTTTGCAAGCAAAGACTCAGAAGGGCCAAGATGACTTTTCAAAGCAAGCGGTCGCCTTTGGGGCAGAGTTATGGGAACTCTGTAAGGGAAACAACAAAACCATCTTCTTCCCCTTTTCATCACAGGAAGTGTGTGAGGTCAAATATCCCTTGGCTCTTGTCAACAAGGCAGCTGATGGGTTGAGCGGATGGGTCCAAAATAAGGAAATGCTGGCAGAGCCAGTCCATCTGTGAAACCAGCTGAGGGGATCGACTTAGGCCACAGATTGGCAGGGGGACACACACGAACATCCACCCACTTGTTCCACTGCTTCTCCTCTTGCTACTCCTTCCACTCCCTGGATTGGAAAACGAAGTGGGGGACACAGAGCACAAGAGGAAATGTGGAAGAGAGGAGAGTGGTGGTCTAGAGTGGTGCTCTAGTGCTAGCACCTGTGTTAGCAATGCTCTAGCCCACCCCTCTCCTCCACACTTCCTCTATTGCCAGAAGCGTCGCTCCGGTAGGGGCGGGGCTGTAAGTATCGCTGCAGTCATAGTCTCTTTACCGAGCGAGGAGGAGGCAGCCCCGCCCCCTCACTGTCCGAGCCAGTCCCCTACGGAGAAACCAGCAGGCAAGAGACCCTGCCTGCTGCTTTCTCCGTAGGGGACTGGCTCGGACAGTGAGGGGGCGGGGCTGCCTCCTCCTCGCTCGGTAAAGAGACTATGACCGCAGCGATACTTACAGCCCCGCCCCCACCGGAGCGACGCCTCTGTCTATTGCTCCATACCATCTCCCTCTTCCTTTTCCAATCCAGGGAGTGGAAGGAGCACAGGTGAACGTATCACCAGGTAAGGGGGGGCAGCCTCAGGCACTGGAAGGTCTTGGCCTGGCCCTGAAAGTAGGGGTGTGGGGAAAGACTGCCCCAGAGGTAGAGAGTCCACGCAAGCAGGCACTGAGTAAGGTCAGGAGGAGACTGAGCCCTGGACTGGGCAAGAGCATATGAGCTCTCCCAGTCACCAAGCCCCTCACCTTGTGAGCCTTTCTAGACCCATCATCCTCACCCAACCCCAAGCAATTTAAGCCCCAGAAAAAGTCTTTGCACAAAAGACAGATTCTCATCCTGCACATGTTGTTACATGTATTCTTCCCACTTCCCTGAGTGGTGAAAGATTCCAGGAGTGCAGCCAGGGGTGCTCCAAGCCCATATGATATATCCCCCCACAACAGGTGCCTGGGTTGGTGAGGCACACTGCCCCATCCCAGAACTGGGAAAGGCGTTTCTCTGCCTGAGCCCCTGGAGAGCCGCTGCCAGCTAGAGACGTCTGCAGTGGGCCAGCTGGGCTGATGCCAGGGCTGCCACCCTCCAGGACCGGCCTGGACATAAGCACCTCCAGGTGGCTACTGAAATCAATTCTGGAGATCTGAACGGGGCCTCCAGCTCCAGGAATTTCCAAAGTTGCATCATGGCAGGAAAAACAACTCCAGGAATACACTCAGTCAGAGCTGCAACTCGAACTGAAGCTCTGACTGGGCACCAGGGTGCTTCCTAGGAACTGTGTCTTCTCATTTTGTAACTGCATCCTGGCTAAGGCTGATCTACACCACACGAATTCTGCCGCGTCCCAGGTGCGTGCGGCGCGTGCGGAGCAGGTGTGGCTTCCTTTTTAACCGACTTCAGTGGAACCCGGGAGAGCCGCGTTCTCCCGAGTTCTGGCACGCTCGGTTGTGGACCATGTGGATGTCTGGCCGTGTGGGCAGGACGTAGAGCGTGTTCACCAATGGGAGGAGAGGGGGGCTTTCAGCCAATCGGAGCACACATGTGCGACCAATCAGGAGGGACACGCAGGGACATTTGGAGGGGAAGATATCTGGTGGAGCCAGGGTAGCGTCTCGGGGCGGGGCGTCCCATTCCGTACACTCGCGACCCCCTAGACGCCAACGGATTTGGTGTAGGTCAGCCAAGTCTTGTGGTTTTATTGCTGCTGCTGCACTGTGGGTCATTGTGTGATGAAGAATGACCCGCAGTAGAAGAAGCCTGCTTGGGGTCTCCTTCCTGTGCTCAGGAATTAATACCCCCCCCAGCAGTCTGCCCCCCTTTTCTCCCAGGGCTGGCATAGGGCAGCATTGCTCCCCCTGGTCCTCCACCTGCTCACGCAGCCCTGCGCTGGGAGAATCCCTGGTTGTCTGGCAAAGGTGATGGTTTTTCCCCAGCGCCTGCTGAGGCACCCAGCTAGCCAATCCCAAGCCAGCATCCTTTGAAAGGAGCCAATGGGGAGCCGGAGCCCGCTGCATCCTACGCTCAGGAACCGGCAGAGAGCCGGGAGGGCAGGTACAGCTACGCCCAGCGCTGGCAGCACGGCTGTTCCCAGCCAGCGAGCTCGCCAGTTTGCCAGGGGGCGGGTGGTAATCAGAAGGCAAATGAGCAGCCGGTGGCGCATTCTTTCGAGAGCAGAAGCGGTTCGTGCCGACCGGTTCTGCCGACCCACGCCTTGCCTGCCCTGACGCTCTCATTTCCAGGCCCTTTAAACAGGCACGTGATGGGAACTCTTAAAACATAATTGTTTTGCAAACAACAGCACAGGAGAGTGTTGCCTCCCGACAAGGGAGGCGCGCCTCGCCCACAGGCAGCGCAATCTCAGAACTGGCAAGTTGACTCGTGTCGTCTCCGGGGCCAGGCGAAGCGGAACCTTCTTGCCAGGGGCGGGGCAGTGGAGGGGGATGCAGCGGACGCACGCGCACGTCTGTGTCCAGGGAAGGCTGGAAGCCCGGGCAGGCAGGCAGGCAGGCAGGCAGGCTTCGTAGGTGGCCTGCGCCAGGTGCACCGTGCACAGCATCCTCTGCTGCCCTCCGTATTCCCTGTGCCTGGCAGGTTTTGGTTTATTCTTCTTTTCAACAAAAAATGAGGTTTGCTTAGCGAAAGCAATGAGAAGAGGTTCCCTGGCCTGTCCCAAAGGGGCTCACAGTCTAACAAGGAGAAATCTAACAACTCTAGCAGCAGCCCCTGAGAGATGGTCAGCTGGGGTGAAAGAGGTTTATGAAGCCCCAGAATGGGATGGAGGCACTAGCGTCGACAGGGGGAAGCGGGGGGGGGGGGCGGGCCGCCGGGGGGCGTCGCGCGTATAGGGGTGACTCGCGATGCCCCTCACATTTTTGCGGTGGAGGTGGGCCCGCCCGCCTTCCCCTGGGTCCGTTTGGCTCCAAAATGAGCCAAAAACGGAGCGGGGAGGGCGCTCCGCTCCTGCGCGTGACGTCACGCGCGGGGGCGGAGCCTCCCCCTTAAGGGTGACGCGCGCCCCCGCTCAGGGGTGTCGCGCGTCGTCGCGACGCCCCTGGATGGAGGCATTGGAGGAAAGGCGGCTGCATTCAGCTCGGAGCTAGACAGACCTGGCCTTGCTCTAACCCTCACACTCTGAGTTTAATTTGAACCAAAGTTCCCTTTTTGGCAGTACCTCTGAGCACATGCAGTGTTCTCCTTTGTCACAAAAGCCAGACCTCCACACATCAGGTTGCTGCTCCATAGAGTCAAATCCTGGGGTTGAACCAGGATCCACGTAGCCAAGGCTGACCTATACCAAATCCGTTGGTGTCCAGGGGGTCGCGAGCGTAGGGAATGGGACGTCCCGCCCCGAGACACTGCCCTGGCTGGCTCCACCAGATATCTTCCCCTCCTAGTGTCCCTGTGTGTCCCTCCCGATTGGTCGCACATGTGTGCTCCGATTGGCTGAAAGCCCCTCTCTCCTCTAATTGGTGAATGCATCGCTCTACATCCCGCCCACACGGCCAGACATCAGCATGGTCCATGACTGAATGCGCCGGAACTTGGGAGTGCGCGACTCTCCCGCGTTCCATTGTGGTCGGTTAAAAAGGAAGCCACACCGCTCTGCACGCACCCGGGACGCGCCGTAATTTGTGCGGTGTAGGTCAGGCTTTACCTGGCCCAGCAAGCTGTCTGTGTCTTGGGGGTGCTCAGGGCTCACAGCCTTCTCCTGGCGCAACAAGGAATAAGGTTATGTACAGTGTCAGCCCACATGATTGGCAGGCAGGGGGAAGCCGCTGGAAGCAGTAGGTAGCCGCCTAGTTCTGCCAGAATGCATGCAGTCTGACCCTGTGCATGTTTACTCAGAAGTAAATCCCACTGAGCTCAATAGGACTTACTTCCATGAAAGTACACATAGGATTGCAGCCTCAATTATGTTCTCTTGTCACAGCTAAGTAGCAGCTCCAAAATCGATAGCATCGTTGACAGTCTTTCCTTCTCTCTCTTTTTCTGTCTCACAAAGGATCAGCATGTATGCAAATGATGCTTCTTGTGCCTATTTTGCATTTTGAGTATGCCAAAATCTTGATCTGCTGAGTCTGCAGGGAAATTCTGTTCCAGAAATGGACATTCTGATGCACCTGGAGGGAAATCTGATGCAGCAAATGTGCAAATGGCCACTTCTCCTGCTCTAGATCCAAACAGGAAGAGGGGAATGACCCAGATAAGGAAGTGGAAGAGACCCTCCAGCCCACCACTCTCCATTCCTCCACACTTCCTTTTCCACCCCTTTCCCTCTTCCTTTTCAAATCCAGAGAACAGGAGGCAAACAGACTGCCTCAGTCGGCCTCATGCCTCACGGCCCTGGCAGGACCCTTCAGGTCTTGATTACAGAGAGGCTGAGTTGGGGAATGGAGACCATTCTAACTACAACACTGCCCCAATCATGCATAAAGTCAGGTTGTCAGGAAGAGCAGACAGGGGGGAGAATGACAGAGAGTGGAAGAGTGGACAGGGGAGCACAGATGTGGGGTTCTGAGCCCTCCTCTCTTCTGTTGCTGCTGCTACATGTGTAACTCTTTGGCTCCTTGAATCAGGCTTCAACCCAGCCTGTTATATGCGTTTAAGGAGCAGAAGCAGAACTGCTTTTGAAGAGATGGGGGACTCTTGATGATGGGGGATTCTGACTCTCAGCTTGGCCAGCTGTTTTGAAAGTGCCACACAGGATGCCTTTCCTTATCAGTTTTCCTACAGAAGACTAACATCACTACCACCCCCCACCCCCATCACCTGTGGACAGCATCCCTGCTGCCAACCACATTCAGCAATCCCCAGGGCTGCTTTAACATGTGGGTGCTCTTCTCACATAGATGGATCCTGAGGAAAATGGGAGGGGGGGTATTGTGTTTAGAAAACTGGAGTGAAAAAGACTTTCAGTCCAGGTGGTCTCCTTGTAGCACCAGCCAGTTGTAACTTTCCGGCTTACAGCGATGTGTGGAATTGCAACGGTCCTTCCACATTGTAGTAAATGTCATGTGTTTGGGACACAGCAGACTGACCTTTCCGCCTTCACCCTTCCTGTCTCTGTTGTGATCTCCTGCATCCTTGGGCATGTGTCTCGCCAGAAAAGACAGAACAGTCGTGCTAACAGCAGTTTAGGCAGGCAGATCCCAAGAGAATCAGGTCTGAACTAATAAATTATTGCAAATAAATGTGATGATTGAAGCCTGGGGAAAACACAGGAGGACAACAGACGGAGGACAGTGCTGTGTGAACTTCCCATAAAGAGTGAGTGAGCAAAGTGGACCAGACTGAACACCCTGTCTGGAAGTGCCCTTAAAGTGTGGATCAGGTTAACTGGTTTTTACACGGATTTGGTGAGTGGAACCACTCTTTATGATGTAATTAAAGTTCTGAATCAGAGAATTGGCCTTGAATACCATAGTGGGAGCTGTCTTGAATACCAGCCAGGGGAGCCGTGGTCACGGAATCCTCTCGGAAAACAGTGCAGTGCCGATTGCCAGACATCAACATAATGTAATGGGGAGCTGTGGCCAATGGTCACCAATGGTCAAAGGAGCCGGAGGTCGAAAATGTTTGGGAAACACTGCCGTAGGGCCTGACCTCTGATCCCACATAACCTGCTGTGGCTCAGCACCAGTGACGCAGCTAGCCGCTGCTGCACCCCCCGTGACATCACTAGCCTGGCCCCACCCCTGCTAGCGATGTCACCCGGCGGTGTTACGGCCGCAAAAACGCCCCCAGCGGGAACGACGGCGGGAAAACATCAGTAGGAGCCCAGGCGGGCGGGCAAAACATTTGCGGCGCCACAAGCCACGCAGCCGTTTTTTGGCTGGCGAATTGCCACCACCACAGCATGCTTGTCACCCCCCACGTGCTGCCTGGGGGGCCCTGCCCCCCTTCGTTTCTGCTCAGCACCCCCAACCACTCCTTCACTTCCTTCCTCCCCCACCCCGTCACTCACCTTTTATCCCTTCCCCTGTACTTGTCCTGAGTACACATCAAGTTCAGCCTGCCTTTTCCCTGTGGTGGGTCTGTACAAAGACCATCTTGTGTCCACCAGACATCTGTTTAACAGCACACTGTTTGCAGCTGTTGGATGCAAAGGCCAAAAGCGTACCCCTTCCAAGCAAAGCCCTGTGCAATCCAGAGCACAGTCATAGCCAGTGTAGTGTTGGACGCTTGCTGAAGATGACTCAAGTGAGCAAGTCAAGGAGCACAGCTCAAGGGTGAGGCAGGAGAGGGGGAACCCTGAGACCCTGGTCAATGAAATTGGGGTGGGGGGAATTGACCCACCTAAAGGCCACAAATCAGCAGTCCCTGACTTTTTGTTTCAAGTTGGAGCAACCTCAAATAGCTCACAGAAGGGGGGGGGGGGATTCATGATCATACACAAAGAAAAGCCTCTCCTAAGGCCAGCCATGCAAACAGCTCTTGAACACTTTCTAGTCTGCTAGTCATTTGCTTTTTTCCTCCCTCTTCTGTTTTTGCAAGATGAGGCCACACACACAGGGGAAGTCTTATGGTTCAAGAAGGCATCAGCATCAGCCGTGGTTTCTCACTCACACACAGCAGAAGAACACGTGGCTGTCGTGCTGCTCTGTTCTGACACCACAAACACAGCTGAATGCACACCTGAACACGCTCACTGCTTGTGTTCATGCAGCCTTTCTTACCTTTGTTCTCTCTCTCTCTCTCTCTCTCTCACCATTTTTCCTGTAAGTTTTGCAGGGCAGGAACCTGCATTTTACAATCTCTAACATGTACACTGGTGGCACGATTTTTAAAAACAACTTTTCCTTATTACTACTAGTATTAAGTTTACAAACAAGATGAGGCTTTGGAGTCAGGGTGCTTGAGGAAGGTGCTAGGGGAAAGCCCACAGGGGCCGAAGGGCTAGGAGGAGGGGCCGCCCTGTGAGTTGCAGGAACGGTGGGGAGCTGGACGCTGCAGCGTGAATGTCCTCAAAAACAACCAGTCAGATCTTGGGCTGTGGCCTCGCTCAACGGTTATAATTAGCCCTGAGGAGAAGCGTTGGGGAGAAAATGCGCTCATTTATACAATCCGATGAAAAGACCAGCTCCCGCCCAGCATATTGCGCACACTTCCTGATGGAATCCGTCCAACAGCAAAGAATACAGCCCCTTTTGAGAAGCCGTCAGGGCAGTTCATAATCAGAACGTTGTCTGTGGTGGCTCTGCGGAGATAATCGTGCACGCTCATATCTTTCTGTGGGGAGCGCACATCTGTTCTGGTTCAATCACCTTCCTTCACTGGAGCAAGGGAGCACCACTTCCAGAACCACTGCCAGAACGCAGCCCTGGTCTCTCGTTCCCACCAGCATCCATTTCTGCTGGAGGAAGAAAACACACGGCTTTTTTAGTTTTCTAAACAGGACTTGAACATCTCCGTTCTGAAATGTTAATTATTTACTACATCCTCTGAAGTCGACATCCGTTTAGGGTGAGGGGAGGGTTACAAACCCTGACTCACCAAAGGTCGAGAAAAACGTTAGCTCTCAGCCTGCTTCATATATTGATGTGCGCCTCCCAGTACCCTGAGATCATCCCAGTGGGGGCACTTTTCACAGGAAATTAAAATATGCCAGGGCCTCCCCAGTGAAGCACCTCCCCAGTGAAGGCCACCAAGCAGAGACCCATGGCATTGGCAGAATCCTGAGGGTCTGTTGCATGCAAGGCGACTCATCCCCAGCAAGAACAAAGCCAATGTATGGACAGGTCACGACATTCATTTGCATTCATCCCATGTTGCCTCTCCTATCCCTCTCTCCATTCTCTCACCACTGACTGATGTAAGCTCCGGGAGGCAGAGACTTGTTTTGGATTTGCAACGTGGGGGGGGGGGTTTGTTGTTTTCCTTTACTGCAAAGTTACCCTGCTTCATCTCTTGCTTTTGGGCTTACCTCAGGCAGCTGGTGGGACACTGCGGGACGAAGCAGGATGCTGAACTAGATGGGCCCCCTTGTGCCTGATCCAGCAGCCAGGCATTTTTGACACTGTCAGTTCTGTATCATCTTCATCATCATTTGTAATTTCCTCCTCCTCCTCCAATTCCTTATTTCATTCTCTTGTCACTGTTAGATCTCCCCCATCACTGCAAAAGATGGGTGTAGTGCAGTGTTTCTCAAACTGTGGGTTGGGTCCCACTTGGTGGGTCGCAACCTGATTTCTGGTGGGTCCCAGGTGATGGAAAGATCAGATAAGTAACCGCCACAAGCCCTAAGGCTATTCAAAAATGAGATGGCTACTAACTGCCCTGCAAAGAGCTGAGCTCCTGCAGTTTGCAAGATAGCTGGGCTCTTTACTTGTAAACAAACAAACAAACAAATTTATTTATTTATAGATCACCTTTTTAAAAAAAAGTCTCATAAAACTCGGTGGGTCCCGATAGAGTGTCATTTTAAAAAGTGAGTCCCGGTGCTAAAAAGTTTGAGAACCACTGGTGTATTGTACAGCCATTGTCACCTTAAATACATAATGTTTATAGTTCCTGGCCCGTGTGATACAGCTCAGTCAGCAGATGGCAAGCATCACTGCGTAGCGCACTATAAACATGCACTAGTGCAAGGGCGCCAGAGTTCATAGCACTGCCCGTGTGCCTCCTCTTCCTCTGGAATGAGCATCATTGAGTCGGTCCTCATTGTCCAGCCAGGAGGTGAAAGGAAAGCCTTGCTTGTTTGTGCATTTGCACGCGGCAAGGTTAGAGCCAGGGAAGCAGAGCGGCCAAGAGGCCAAGAACATCCTGGCTCCAGTGTTGCTTTTGCCGTGAGCTCACCTGCAGCCAGGCTTCAGTCACCAAAATCTTGGCTAAAGGGCCACTAATCCGTGCATGGAATAATGCTACAATCTGGGAATTGTAACAGCAACAGGCCTTCCTGACTTGGCGGCTGTAAGGTCCATGCAATGCTTTGAAGAGTTGAAAGCAAGATATCTACTACAGTTGGACCTCGGTATCTATTCTGGACCCCCGCATATACTGAAATCGCTTTAGTGCAGATACGGAGGCCACTGTAAAAATCTCAAAAAAGGGGGGGGAAAGGTTAAAAATAGCATTCCTTACCTTTTTGCTGGCAAACCGCTCCATTTGCAGGGCTATAGACAGTGAAATTGCAGTTCTACAGCCTCTTCCGGGTCACTCAACTTCCCCCCTCCCTTCCCTAGGTTCGCCCCAATGCATTCTGGGGTGACCTTGGGGAAGGGAGGGGGGAAGTCAAGCAACCCAGAAGAGTCTGTAGAACCACGGTTTCACTGTCTACAGCCCTGCAAACAGTGTGGTTTGCCACTGAAAAGGTAAGGGACATTTTTTTAACCTTTTTTTCCTTAAGGTTTTCACAATGGTCCCCATATCCGCATTGAGACAAATCCACTGATGCCGGATCCGCAGATAGCAGGGGTCCACTGTATATTAACCATTAATCACATGATTAAATATTAATTTTCAATATGTATCAGAGGTTCCCAACCTGTGGTACGTGACGTGTATACCACTAATGGTATGCAGACTGCAGGCTGGTGGTAAGTGGGCTGCCGGCAGCCACTCACTCAGTGGCCTGAGGAAGGCCGCACTCTCTCTGCCACTGTCATCCCACCTGCAATACAAGGATAATCATCAGAGACGTCGCCCCTGAGGTTGGGGCAGCCCCCCCCCGGAGCCCCCCAATAAAACTGTCAAATATTTTAGGTTTCGGTTTCGAAACCTTTTTGTGTGTTTTTTTACTGTTTTCTGGGGGGGGGTTAGTGTTAACGGGGCATCTGTGTGTGTGCTTTCCCCCCCACTTATCTTGTGTATAGGAGCCAAATTCAGCGCCCTTCTTCTGCCTGCACCGGGCGCGAACTCCGTAAAGCGCCCAGTAGCGCTTTCTACAGCTCGCGCAGGCGCAGAACGTCTATTGTTCTGCGTCTGTGCGAACTGTGGAAAGCGCTGCTGATTGAATCCAGCGCCCTTCTTCTGCCTACGCAGTTACTGACAAATCTTTCAGGGTTATTGTGAAGATGACAATGAGATCCTGTGTATGAAGGGTTTGGAGTGGGGAAATCCCCAGCAGCGCTCCTTGGAGCAATGAATGCAGCACACACACACTAGGTGTTATTTTATTTATTTATTTATTTATTTACAGTATTTTTATCTCGCCTTTCTCCCTGAAGGGACCCAAGGCGGCTTACAACAGAAAAAAAATACAATATAAAAATAATCACATTTTAAAACAGTAAAAACAATTAATGACAATTAATAAAACAATATCTAAAAATCGATTAAAAAGATCATGGCGACATTTACAACAAAACAGCAGCACCCCCACCTGTACCAGTGAGATGTTAAAAAAGGCAAGGGCTCAGAAGGCTTCTTGGAACAAGAAGGTTTTTAGGCTTCGCCGGAAAGTGTCCAAGGAGGGAGCAGTTCGTAAATCAAAGGAGAGGAAATTCCATAAGGTTGGTGCCACTACTGAGAAGGCCCTGTTTCTGGCCGCCGCCCCTCGCACCTCCCTGGGCGACGGCACCCGCAAAAGGGCCCTCTCTGATGACCTAAGGAGACGAGCCGGAATATATAGAAGTACGCGGTCTCTCAAATATCCTGGCCCCAAGCCGTATAGGGCTTTAAAGGTCAAAACCAGCACTTTGAATTGGGCCCGGAAACGAATCGGCAGCCAGTGCAGCCGTTGGAGGAGCGGCCCGACAGAGTCGAACCGCCTACCCCCAGTAACCACACGGGCCGCCGCATTCTGCACTAATTGCAGTTTCTGAACCGTCTTCAAAGGCAGCCCCACGTAGAGCGTGTTACAATAATCTAGTCGCGACGTCACTGTGGGATGGATCACCGTGGTCAGGTCTGCACGATCCAAGTACAGTCGCAGCTGACGCACCAGCCGAAGCTGGGCAAAGGCCCCCCTGGCCACAGCCGCCACCTGGGATCCAGGCGGACCCCCAAGCTGCGGACCTGCTCCTTCAGAGGGAGTGCAACCCCCTTTAGAGCAGGACGATACTCTAGTACCTGCATCGTGGATTTCCGGACCAGGAGAACCTCTGTCTTGTCCGAATTTCATTTCAGCTTATTAGCCCTCATCCAGGTCCCAACCGCCTCCAGGCAGCGCTCCAGAACCTCAACAGCCACCCTGGAATCAGGTGGAAAGGAGAGGTGGAGCTGGGTGTCATCAGCATATTGATAGCACCCCACTCCAAATTCCCGGATGACCTCTCCCAGCGGTTTCATGTAGATGTTAAATAGCATGGGGGACAAGTTATTATAAGGATGGCAGTATTTAGCAGGTTAATCCGATCGCTTGATTAAAATATTTTTTTCAGGTTAAATGGGGCAGCCAGTTTTTAAAAACAGTTTGTTGTATGTACAGTAATGCCTGCAAATGTGGCGGGTGGCAGTTGCCATGTGAAAAGGGGCCGCCTTGCACCTTCTTTCTCACACAGGATGCCTCTTCCAAGCTGGTACCTGCTAGGACACATGCCTGCATCTCCTTAAAAGGAAAGGCTTTCTTTTTCTTCAGAGCAATTGAGTTTTATTCATATGCAAACGCATGCAAATGTAATGAACGATTGTTTAACGCACACATGATTAATTAACTAAGATTTCCTTAACTGGGTGGCAGCAGCCCTAAGTATTATTCTATGTTTCTGAGCCTGAGGCTGAGGTAATACATGTCTCAGAAAGAATGGCATATTAGAGCCACAAAATGCAACCAGTAGTCTTGTGTTTTGAGACTTGACTTCTAGAGCTTCACACTCGGCATGGCAAATGCCTGCCCTGGAACAACTGCTCAGCCAAGCTTCCTGGCTGAATTATGGACACCTCCACGCTGCCAAAGCTGTCAATCACATTGACAGAAGGCTTTGCTTGGGTTGGCCAGCCGCATCTGCCTGTCTGCAGCTCCCTTGGGACAGAAGGGCATGAGAAACCAGCTCTGCCTTTGACTGGATTCACAGGGGATGATGAGCACGCAGCTCCTTCCTTGGGACAGGGCAGGCCCCACCTGCCAGTGCTGGGATCCAAATTGCACCACCACGGAGCCTTGTGTCGGTTCACGCTTTGGTGCAGCAAGTGAACACGGCCTGCGCTGCATCCAAGATGGTGGCACCCAAATCTTGTGAGGGCATGAGTATTGCCTTCATGCCCTCATGAGATTTGGGCGTCACCATCTTGGATCTCGCGAGATATCACGATATCCAAGATGGTGGCGCCCGAAAAAGGTACGTTTTTTCATTTTAAAAGCGGCAGTGGCAGCTGCGGGGGCATGGCAGCGGTGGCAAGTGGGCAAGGCAAACAGCGGACAAGGCAAGTGGGCAAGGCAAACGGCGGGCAAGGCAAGGCAAACGGTGGCGGCAATGGCGGCAAGTGGGCAAATGGCGAGCAAGGCAAGCAGGCAAACGGCGGGAAGACAAGGTGGGCAAACGACAGCAAGTCGGGCAAACGGCGGGAATGGCAGCAAGGAGGGCAAGGCGGCAATGATGGCGGCGACGGAGGCAGGGCACGACGAGGGACAGGCAAGTCAATTTAATTAATTATTTTATGGTATAAATAAACAAATAAATAAATAATTCGGGGGGCCTTTGGGCGGCAAAAGGGCGCTTTGCACCCAATTTTTTTATAAAAATTATTTTGATTATTTAATTGTTTGTTTATTTAATTAATTGTTTTTTTTGGGGGGGGGGGTTTTCCCGGTTTGGACCCAGGAAAATCTGGTAAGCCTAGCCTCAGGGCTTGTGGTCAAGGCAATTACTTACCTGATCTTTCCATCACCTGGGACCCACCAGAAATCAGGGCCCAACCCACAGATTGAGAAACACTAGAGGAAATTCACAATCTGGAAATCCATGGGCACTTTCAGTTGAACTCCAGGAATCTGAACTTTGGTTAAGCGTTAATTACAAAAGAAACAAAAGACCAGTTTGACAACTGCACATGCTGCCTAGGGAAGCAGTCTGTACCCTTGCAGCATCCTGTCTTTTCAAAGCAAAGTTGGACAGGCCAAGGGGTGCTACACTGGCTAAAGCGAGCAGACAGTCATCAGGGACAGTCCCACACAGCAGTCTAGCTGGAAATCTATGGCGGCAAACCAGACTTTGCTTTCCTGGCATGCCCTCTTCTGTTGAGACAGGACAGAATCCTGTGCAAATGCAGCCGGGAAATGGAAGACAAGGATGAGCCAATCCACAGCTGCTGTGGGGCCCTTCTTGCAATGCCCCATCTTCTCACAATTGTCCCGCCTGCTTTGGAATCTGTCTTCTTCCAGCTTGGCACAGCTGCAAAAAAAATCTCACCACCAACTGTTCACTGGTATGTATCTTCAAGCACCCGCCAGAGACCAAGTGTCTGCAGTGCTCTGTGGACTCCCTAGAGCAGCATCACTTGTCCCTGAAGTTTGTCTTCCCTTTTGCCAGGCCCAAAGGGGGAGGAGGAGGAGGGTGTGGACTGGCTCACCTCTGACTTGCAATAGCAAACACAGGAGGACACCCCGCCCTCACTGCCATGTCCGCTCCGTTTCTTTTTTGAGGGGGGGTGTGTGGCTTGTCTGGACAACAACAAATCCTTTTTTGATTAGGGACCTGCAGCAAGCAGTTTCCCACAGTGCCTTGTGGGGCCAGCTCTGAAAGAGGCTGCCTGAGATTTCTCAGGCCGGAGCAGATGGAGGGAGAGCCAGAGGGAGGGGTTCGGGATGGGAGACCTCCAGTGGGTTGTATCGCAGGCGGCTCTCAGAGGAAGTGCTTTTACTAGGGCTGACACTCTCTGGAGAAGGGAAGCCGGAAAGGAAGTGGAGTGGGAGCCAGGAAAACTGCAGGCAGGCCAGGCAAGGAATGCGCCGAGAACAGAGGGAAATCGGGGTAAGCAGCCTGTGTTGCTAAGCAGGCAGCCTGTGATGCAGCAGGATCGGCATCAGGCACCTGAGCCCAATACCCCAGTGCGTGTGTGTGTGTGTGGAGTCTGCTGCCTTCCCCTCAAGTGAGAGCAGCCCTCCTCCATTCCCTGCAGTTACAGCAGCAGAGTAGCTGAGACTGAGCTGCAAATCAGGACTTCCCCAGTTGGAGTCTCCCTCTGCCACAAACTCACAAGGTGGCCTTGGGCAAGCTACTCCCTGGTGGCTGCAGATTTCCCCATCTGCACTGTGGGGATGATGTGGCTCTTGCAAGGACTGCGGCATGAGTGATACACATGATGCTCTGCTCAGAAGGTGACCTAGAAGCCGCTTGTGTCTGTGATTGTTGTTGCCACCCTGCTCCCCTGCTCTCTCCAGGCACGAAAGAGGAGAAGGAGCAGCCGCCACTCGCCTCTGGGTGGTGGGGAAGACTGCAATCAGAGGGGCAGCAGGAACAGTGAGGAGGAGGAGGTGGGTCCACAGAAGGCGTCTTGGCACCCTGCAGCCAACACTGCACGTTGCAACCTCCCCCTTCCCCATGCCATTTGTCCTTGCCTGACCTTGATGGAACCCCAACAGAAGGGTTCCTTGCTCTGGAGGCCCTTTTCTTTGACCCCAAACCTCACTGTCGTCCTGCTTCCCAAAACCTAAACCAGCTCTCCTTGCAGAATGGGCTCCTCCTAGGGGATTACGGGGAGGAGGAGGTGTTGTTTCAGCTGCTGTGCTTGTCCTATCTCCACAGTTCTGCTGGTTGTTGTTTTTTAAGGTGCCTGGGAAAGGAAATGATTCCAGGAGCAGATCTTGATGGCTCCAGCCAGCCACTCTTCTGGCAGATAACAAATCCATGGCCTACATTTCTCCTCCAGCCAGAAACTCCTCTTGAATGGCTGACGCATCTCTTTGAAATCGGGGAGGGCCCCCTGAGCCACCCGCTGTAGTAGCAGTTCCACACTGATAGTGACGGGTCAGGCGCCCAGGCTTGACAACTAGGTCAGAAGGTAGGCAAGGCACAAAATTGGGACAGCCAGACCCAGGAGGGGGAAACAAGCCCATTGGCATTGTGCCTGGGCCCAACGTCACCATAACACTGAGCAGCACTTGTATAGCGCTTTCCTGATGTGGAAAGCACGGCCCATGTGACCCTTGCAACAACCTTGTAAGGTAAGTGCTGTATTGTTATGCCCAAATTGCAGATGGGGAAGACTGAGGCTGAGAGGGAGGGACTTGCTTAAGGTCCCTTAGTGAGAATTCAGGGCAGAGGCACTTCTGGAGTTGGAGGGGCAAGACTAAACATGGATGTTTTCTGGCTTCTCAGGTCGGTCCTGCACTGGTTCTGTTGCCCCACCAACAACACACTAGTCAGTTGAGAATCTGAGAAAGGGAGAGATCCACAGCCGGTCGAAGGGCCAAAGGAGACCTCTTCCCTTCCTGTGGATCAGCAGCTCCATGAGAAGCCAAGAGCATACAACTAGCAGAGTTAAACTGGGGGAGCTGAACTGCAGCCCAGTGGGCAAGGCCCAGCCTTGTTTGTCAGAAAGGTTTGGATTCAGCCCCGAGCAGCATCCCTAGGCAGGGCTGAGAAAGACCCCGGCCCAGAGAGAGCTGTTGCCAGTCAGCAGAGACAACACTCAGCTGGGTGACCCCCAGTCCAACTCAGGAGGAGACGCTTGAGTTGGAAGAGGAGGAGGCTTTCCATAGACTTGAGGGTGTAAATGGCGCTAGAAGGGCCCCGCTGCATCTGGGAATCTGCCCCCCCCAAACCCACACATTTCCCTGAACATAGAAAAACAGCACCTCAGGGACAGCAGTTCAATGGAGCTTTTCCCTGGTGTTTTCTAAGTGCACACAGGTCAGCCCTATACGGCCTGGGGCCAGGATATCTGAGAGACCGCCTACTTCCATATATTCCGGCTCGTCTCCTTAGGTCATCAGAGAAGGCCCTTTTGCGGGTACCGTCGCCCAGGGAGGTGCGAGGGGCGGCGGCCAGAAATAGGGCCTTCTCAGTAGTGGCACCAACCCTATGGAATTCCCTCCCTCTTGATTTACGTACTGCTCCCTCCCTGGAGACCTTCCGACGAGGCCTGAAAACTTTCCTGTTTTAAGTTTTGTTGGTAAAGTTTTGAAGGGGCTGTTGGTCTGTCGGTGTCTTTCTTGTGTCTTTCTTTTTAGATTGGGAGCCCCTTTCTAATTTTTTTCCTATGTTGTTGTTCAGTCGTTAGGTCGTGTCCGACCCTTCGTGATCCCATGAACCATATCCCGCCAGGCCTTCCTGTCCTCCACTATCTTCTCTCAGGAGTCTTCTCCAGCACCACAGTTCGAAAGCATCTATTCTTCGGCGCTCAGCCTTCCTAATGGTTCAACTCTTGCAACCATACATTGCTACTGGGAACACCATCGCCCTGACTATGCGAACTTTTGTTGGCATGGTGATATCTCTGCTTTTTATTATGCTATCTAAATTTGCCATAGCTTTCCTTCCAAGGAGTAAGCGTCTTTTAATTTCATGGCTGCTGTCTCCGTCTGCAGTGATCTTGGAACCCAAAAAAGTAACATTTGTTACAACTTCCATTTCTGCCCCTTCTATTTGCCAGGAATTGATGGACCAGATGCCATGATCTTAGTTTTATTAATGTTGAGTTTCAAGCCAACTTTTGCACTCTCCTCTTTCACTCTCATCAAGAGGCTCTTGAGTTCTTCTTCACTTTCTGCCATTAGGGTGGTATCGTCTGCATATCTGAGGTTGTCGATATTTCTCCCGGCAATCTTGATTTTTTTTTTCTAATTTCTAATTTTTTTCCTATGCAAACCACTTTATGACCTTTTTTTTGTTGCAAAGCGGCACACAATTCTTCCTGTTGTTCTTGTTCTTAATAATAATTATTATAATAAATCAGCAGATCCAAAAACGGATTCATGCTAAGAAGTCCACAGGGACCCACTGGCTCCGTATCTGTCATCCCCGGCCCAGGACACCGGCGGTTTCCTGCTCTGCTGCTTTGGCCTCCTGTGCTCATTCAGTGCTATTTATTTGCCCAGAACACTGTTGTGCTCCCACATCAAAGCTCCCAGTCTCCCGCCAGGGCAGAACTATTTACACAATGGATACCGTAAACAGTGATTTCGAGAAAGTGCTTGAACAGCTCCAAGATTAAGAAAGACAAGCTCCAGTATCTCTCTGGCCTGCGCCATATGTCCCCATTCCCTCATCCTATTATGGGCATTCACAGAGTGATCTGGGACCATTTCCCACCCTCCCAAGCTATTGCTCATCCACAGCTGAGCCCTTGTGTAAAGGCAAGAATGTTTTCCACTATCGGAGGTCAAAGGAAAGGCAGTCAGTTCCGACACATGCCTGGGGTGATGGCTTTTCTGGCTCCCAAATGGCTTCAAAATACACTCAAGCACAGGGTGTGAGCCATGGGAGCAGGGCTGAAGGGCAGCTGGGAGGGCTAGAAGGTATCTGGGTCAGACTCCTAAATCAGGAAGGAGATCAACCCAAGCCAAGTGGCTGACCAAAGGACCATCAGCATGGAAACACAGCTCAGCCTAGCCAGCCGGTCTTTGTCCAGGGTTTGTCAGGATAAGAATTGTGCTCCCAGAAATTCTCCTCTGCAAAGTCAAGTGTTCCCCAGATATTTGCTGGGTGTCTGGCAATATTTGATGTTAATATTTGACTGTATTGGATAGCTGCTGACATGGTGTTTCATATTTGATAGATAATGTATCATGGGCGTTGGCATTTGATTGTGTTTGATTACTAGTTAGCCTATTTGAAAACTGGCATGCAATGGGATTTAATAACTGGCAGTATTTGACAGGCAACATGCAGCAGCATTCAGCAGGTGACAATATGGGGCAGCTGGCAGCTCATACGTTTTCACCTTAGATACTTATCAACAACAAAAAGTTGATAGTCTAAGATTTCACATTCAAGATACAAGTTTAAATCTCAAATGTGAAATGTTGCATTTTAAATTTGAGAAAATGTGATGCTTTTCTTTCATTTGCAAAGATAAATGTTTTGATTCTGTCAGGACCCAGAAAGGAGGAGGAGGGAGGCAGAGAGCAGGTGGCTCACAGGAGCGAGGAAGGGGGACAAGACCAGTTCTGCTAGACCAGTGGTTCCCAAACGGTTTAGCACCGGGACCCACTTTGAATAGCCTCAGGGCTAGAGGCACAGTGCAATCCAGTGTAAAAAAGCGCCTGGTGCTGGGTGTCACGAAAGTGCCGTAAAGCACTTTCACGGCACCCAGAGAGTAAGGGCTGCCGGCGCAGAGGCTGGCGGCCCTGTCTCTTCTGGCGGACTGTACTCATGCCCGCTGGGCAAGGTGAGTCCTACACCGGCCAGTGCAGGGGCAGGGGGAGGGTGGACCGGGTGGTGAGGGAGGGCGGCCATTGGTCACACCGGATGGGGGGAGGGCGGGGATATCGACGGCGAGCTTTGCCAATATCCAAAGTCCTCTCCCGGCCCGGTGTGGCCTTGCACACAGAGGGCTTGAATGTACGCCATTTTGGGCCCCCCTCTAGCATGTAATTTGCATAAAATGAACACAAAACCAAAGAACTTTAATATGCATTTTCGGGCTCTTAGTCTGCATGAAGTTGCTCTTCCTGACGTTTTGCTCTGAACCGTGCAGAGCATTCTCAAAGGAAAGACTGCTTTTTGCTGGCCAGTCTTTCCTTGGAGAATGCTCTGCACAGTTCAGAGCAAAACGTCAGGAAGAAGAACAAGTTCGTGCAGACCATGGTCTAAATGCATATTGAAATTCAGCATTCCAACCACGGAAGTCTTGATAATTGTACCAAACCAAAGGACCATATGATGTTTTTGTCTTAAGGTGTCATGTTCAGGTCTTATGCCATTCCAAAGCTTGTGCAGCACATGGTGAACATTGGTTCTAAAAAGTGCCAATTTGCTAACCTGCTGTTTCATTAAAATCAGCTGTTTCAGGGTTTTCTCTTGGCTCTTGAAGGATGCTAATTGCCAAAATGGTTTGTTGAAACATGCATAATTCCATGGCAGTATCACTACAAGCCTGAGCCTTGCTAATCTTGTCCAATCTTCAGTAAGCTTCTCCTCCGGCTCCAGAGTCATCACGTCACTGACTGCCGGCCATCTTTCCTGGTTTTTCACTGGTGAGCTGCGACCAAGTTTTGCCCAAAGTGAAATTCAAAGCAAAACGTAATGTTTCTCTGCTGAAGAGCCACCCTTATCTGCTTCCCTCACCCCTTTTCAATCCAGGGAATGGGGGATGTGGCAGCCAGTGTACTGCCAGGTGGGAGGAGGCAGCAGGTGCCAGGAGGTTGTATCCTAACACTCGTCTTGCACATACCCCCTTTCAGCATTTTTGGGGAGCTGCTCTCTGGGACAACGAAAGAGTTCTAAGTTTGCCTATCAAACAATGTCATCTTTTAAACTAATATTGTTATAGCCAATTGCACTGCTGCAGAACTCCTGGGCCGCATCACTCTGCCTCCTCCTCTCCTTGCAGGCCAGTTGGAGGAGATGGATTGGCAGGCCCAGCAGCACACATTCACCTCTGAGTGAAAGGGGGGCAGTGGCGGTGACCCTCCGCAGTCCACACTTAGGCCTTCCAAAACCCAAGAGCTGGGAGTCTGGCTGCAGAATCTGAGCTGGCCAATCCTGAGTCCCAGGTCAAAAATCTGGGTTCTTCAAGCAACCCTAAGAAGGGGGCTTATCATGGACTGTCTCACTGGCCACAATATCGGCCTCAACAGGGAGCTCTCCAAAGAAAGGGGGACACCAGGAGCACCACTAACAGGAGCAGAGGCTGAGACCAGCTAATTGGGACAGTGTCGGCGGACGCTGTTGCTGTGTTGTCTGTAGACCGAGTGGTCGCATTTTCCTCTCAACGGTGCTGTGGGGAGGACATAGGGTCCCAAATAGGATCGGCTTGTCAGAATGGATTTTAAACACACACCTTCTTCTTCTTCTTCTTCTTCTTCTTCTTCTTCTTCTTCTTCTTCATAATAATAATAATAATAATAATAATAATAATAATAATAATAATAATATGTATTAATAAGAATGATATTTATATACCACTTTTCAACAAGAGTAGTTCACAAAGCAGTTTACACAGTAAAATAAATCAATAAATGGTTCCTTGTCCCCAAATTGCTCACAGTCTAAAAAGAGGTGCCAATAAGACCCCAGCAACAGCCACCAGAAAAGACGCCATGCTGGGGTGAAGAGGGACAGTTGTTCTCCCTCTGTTAAATATAAGAGGAGCACCACTTTGAAAGGGGCCCTTTAGGGTTATATCCCACCCTCCCTTGGAAGACCAAGAGCAGCCTGTGCATTTTCCCACCCTGACACAGATCAGGCCCGCGCCAGCATCAGATCCTCGACCACAGCCAACATCTTGAGGTCATTTTTGCACGAAAACTTTCATGGCCAGCAATTATCTTCAAAGATTTGGGTAATACAGGTGACATAGCCATGTATCACAAAAGGCAAACAGACTTGAATAAAAACGAACATACAGTTCTACTTGCGTCTTTCGCTATTTACGTTTCAACAAGGCAGACAGAAATCCATTAAAATCCGAAGTCTAGTGTTTACAATTCCAACGTTTCGTTGCAGCTTTGCCTTTGCATTTCAAGTTGACAACTTTCAATCTTTTAGATTGTTTCCTAGACAATGTTTCCGGGAATGGAAACGAAACGTTGGAATTTTAAACACTAGACTTCGGATTTTAATGGATTTCTGTCTGCCTTGTTGAAACGTAAATAACGAAAGACGCAAGTAGAACTGTATGTTCGTTTTTATTCAAGTCTGTTTGCCTTTTGTGATACATGGCTATGTCACCCGTATTACCCAAATCTTTGAAGATCTTGAGGTCATTTGTTAGCCCCTAAATAGAGCAGAAACACAGAGCTAGTTGCATCTCCCCTTTGCCTGGTGGCAGCTGTTCCCTCCCCATGAAGGTCAGAGGTGGAGTCGGAGCAGCAGTCGCGTCCAGCAATGTTTGGAAAGAAAGTAAGGATGGCACCGTTAGAACCCTTGATGTGCCATCCAGGAAAACCTGTGTGCAGAAGCTCGCAGCTCACTCCGTCCTGCAGATCTAATCCAGGGCTACCAGCCAAGAAAGTGTCATGAAGATGCACCCTTTGCTTACTAATAGTTGGCTTATTAACTGCACATAATGGAGGGAACACCAAGGTAATATTTAAGATGCCACACTGATTGTTCCAGTGAGACATGTGATCCTTCATCCACTTTCTGCTGGGCACTCTGTTTTCAGTCTGAGATGGAACTCGAAGCAAGGTGAAGACTCTGTTTGTTTCACTGGAATGCAACATTTCAAACATGATTAAATGCAGCAAAGCTCCTTTTGGTCCCCTGAAGTTTGGACCAAAAGTCATATCAGGGCCAACAGCTTACTTTTGGCATGGTAACTTGAGCTTTACCAGGCCAGCAAAATCACAAGTCACCAGCAAATGGACATTTGGATGTGAGAATCCAAAGTGTTAACCCCCCCCCCCCCAAGCCCAGTTTGAATGTTGGAACATTGGTCTGAACATTTGGTGGCAAATTACAATGGAGTGGCGGACTGGACTGGCATGGCTGGACTGGCGACTTGTTTGCTTGTTGCAATAACAGCCAGGGCTGGGGGGGGGGTAAGGTGGGGGGGAAGGCTGATGGCAAGCAGATGGTCTTGTAGTTAGAATCACAGTGTTGGAAGGGACCTACAAGATCGTCAAGCCCAACCCCCTGCCAACATCCCCAACAGATGGCTCTCCAGCCTCTGCTTAGAGACCTCCATCGATGGAGAGTCCACCACCATCCGAGGCAGACTGTCCCACTGCCGAACACTTCATACTGTCAGGAAGTTCTTCCTATCCTAACATTTAATCACAATCTTGCTTGCTGTGATTTAAACCCATTTGTCCTGGTCCTATCCTCTCTAGGGTAACCGAGAACAAATCCACTCCGTCTTCCACATGACGGCCGCTTAGATATTTATAGATAGTTATCCTGTCACCTCGTAAGCTGAGCAAGTTTCTCAGAGGGAGGAGTCAGGCCACATTCAGCAGCTTTACAAGGCCCTGCAGAGTCCCCTTTGCCCCTTATGTCACTTGACCACAGCTGACCTGGTACCTGCAATACCATCCTCTGGCCACCCACGGTGGTGGTGCTGAAGCACAGCAAAGAAGAGGCCAGGCACTCCCTCCTCTGACGAGATGCCTTAGTGTCCAAGAACGCAAGGGTTTTTCCTTCCCCCCCCCCCCGTGGACTGGGGTAACGTCAGCATTTTTTTTAGTGGGGATTAATACATGGCACTAAAACATTAACTACCTGATATTCTGTAGCTTTGCAGAGTGCAGTTGGCTGCTTGCATGACACATGGATTGTGTTATTGTGCAGTGTTCCGTCTGTGAGGCTTCTGGCTTGTATAAAGCAAATCAGCATTCAGATGGTTAACCTACGAATCTGGACTCACTCTCGTGCCCCCACTTGCGATTCCATGGGGCCTACAAGTTCTGCCTCCCCTCTCAGGCCAATGACAACATCCAGACTTCCTCCTCCTTGGAACTCTCGGCGCTGATGCCATGACAGGGCCTTCCTGTGAGCTGCCTCGCTACAGCGGACTTCAATCACCAACAGAGAATGGAAATTTAAGGGCACTGATATGCCGTTTCCTCCAGAAGACACAGTTCTGATGACGACTCCAGGGCTAACAAATGGGGAGGAGACAGAAACAACAGCAAAAAAAAAAAAAGATGCATCCTTCCCAAATGTCAGGGAGAGGCAGAGCCCCACTTTCTGACCCAGCAGTCTCATGTTTTCTTTGTGCTGCCGTTTGCTTCTTGCCCTTCTGATGCCTGAGCCTCTAGGGGAGAAACTGGATTGTCAACTTGGAGCCTCAACCTGCTAAATCTCAGGGGCACAAAGAACAACAACCCTTCAGATAGATACCTTTAGCAAGGGGCCTCTGCACTGGTCCCTGGTCCCCCAAACCTTTATTGTAGATGGAGGCCGGGCCAGCCCACACAGTAATTCAGAGGGGCCAGAAGACATGTCTCCTGTTAGAAGTGACAAGCCAGACCCTCCTGCTAGAAGTGAGAAGCCAGCTCCCAAGCAGGGGAAGGGGCTATAGCTCAATGTGGGAGCCATCTTTGCTGCATATTCCAAAGGCCTCAGTTTCAATTCTGGCCATACCTCCAGGGAGGTCTAGGAAAAACCGTTCTCTGTCTCGTGGACCTTGGAGAGCTCCATTGGCAAGCCAGTCAGTGGTGTTCCTGGAGAGGGTGCGGCACTGTAAGTGGTGCAAGGCACTGCACCGCACCTTGCAAACCGGTGTAATGTGACCCCTCCCACTCTCCCCTGGAGCAATTCTGGCGGTGAAGGCAACATCACATTTGCCGCCAGAATGGCTCCAGGGACAAGTGGGAGGGGCCACGTTACAGTGGTTTGCAAGACGTGGTGCAGTGCCCACTCCAGGGACGCTACTGAAGCCAGTCAGTATGGACAATACTAAGCTTGATGCTGACCCAGCAGAAGGCAGCTGCAGGATGTCATCATATCCCTCCATCTCTGGCTCCAGGAAGTTATGGAGTCCCAGCTGGACTCCTCAGTCTATTCCTCCTGCTATTTGTAGCTCTGCATTTCTTCTGTAGTTTCCTTCAGAAGAGCCCTGCTGCATCATACCAAGATCCATCTAGCCCAGAGTCTTGTTTCCAGCCAGATTCCTCAATAGGAAGCCCACAAACAGGGCATGAAGGAAATGGCCCTCCCCAACTGTTTGCCCCCAGCTTGTTGTATTCAGAGGCACACTGTCTCTGAATTCAGAGGTTCCACAGCATATAACCTAGGAACTGGCCTAGCCTCCTTGTAGCATGACTCTGAGCTTGCCTGGGTTGCCTGAAGCTCAGTGGTATGTCATTGCAAGGTGCCTCCACCACACAGCTAACTGGTGGTAGGCCAGCTGCTCTCATCATCAGCCCCCAGCAGTAACATCTGGGAAGAAGGGCTGCAGGGCAAAGCACGGGGAGAGAGAAAAGAAAGGAGTTAAGGCCAGGGAGACAGAGACAGCAGGGACAATGAGAGGAGCGTGGAGGAGGTACGGAGCCCCTGCCCCTGGCTCAGCAACACAGCTGAGCCCATTGCTCTCCACCCTTGTGTGTCCCTTGGAGCTGGAGCCTAGGAGGAAGAGCTGTCTCTCGCGATAGTGGTCAGCTGGAGGGAAGGATGGTGGCGTCTTCAGTAGGTTGAGGAGACAAGGCTTTCCTGGATATTAGGAAGCCTGAGAGGGCACAGCAGTTCCAGGGGCAGGACTGGGAGGCATTCAGGCGAGGGTGCTTAACAAGAAGTCTCCCCTTCCTGGGGTGCTCTGTGCAAATGGAAAAAGGTGGCACTGGGGAGCTGCCTTGGGGTCCAGGGACATTTCCAGCAACCACCCAGGAGCGCAGTTGCATAGCTGTTGAGGTGCTCCTTTCCTCCAGTGGTACCAATTCCATCTTCTGGTGGGGACATCTCTGTGCCCCCTCCCAGGTGGCATCCCAGAATGTGTGATATGAAGAGGAACATTGCCTTGCTTTTTGTGGAGTAACCCACTGTTGGCTTGGGGAGAGCCTTTTTAGCTTGTGGCTTCAGGTGCCGAAATAATTGAAATAATTGTTCCTGCCTTTGGAGTGAACAGACTTTGTTTTCCCCTAACGAAAAGCAACTGCCTGACTTCTGCAAAAGCCTGTCTCATTCGGGGCTGCTGCTCGGGGCAACCACTACAGTAATTCAGGCAGCCAAGTGGCTGACACCACCCTTGGCTTCGTCTCCCCCTCCACTGCATCCACACATGTCGGGACTCTCCGCAGCGCCTCGGCAGGTGTTCCAGGTTCCACCTGTTTACTCATTATTCACTCCAAGAACACACAGCCTGGAGACATGGACTTGGAAGTGCAATGGTGGGAACCTTCCTGCCTCTCCGGTTCCACAGTGCTCCCGGGATACGTCTGGGCAGATTCCGCACAGCGAAAAATATTTGCCCTGCAGAAGACTTGCGGGTTTCAAAGCACAGTGCTCAGGGAGGTAGGGATTAGGGAAGCGTCAGTTCAGGCTGCCACATCCCCTGGTGCTCGTGGCACCACTTGGGATTTGCGGCTGGGCCCTTTCTGAAGGGCGGAAGCAAAAAGCTCCCCTGGGGCAGTGAAGCCCTGCAGGGAACAAAGGAGACGCGTGCCAGGGACAGACTCTTGCAATGGCACCTGGGAAACCATGGGTCCGAAACCTGGGTTTCTTTCACCACCACATTCCATGGTGTAAATGAATGGCCGTCTGTGGCTACAGCCAGCCTTTCCTTCTTCCTATAAAAAGCAGGCTATCAAAGATCTACACCCCGGGTCTATTGGGGAGGATTGACAAGAGAAGGATTTCAAAGCAACTGGTACATGAAGGTGCTAGGGAAGTGAAGAATTGCCCAGCTGGATCAGGCAAGAGTCCATCTAGTTCAGCTGCTTGTATCTCACAGTGGTCAACCAGATGCCTCTCTATGGGAGCACACAAGACCACAAGACACCCGTATGCACTACTGTTGCCACTCCCTTGTACCTGGCATTCAGAGATGCCTTTGAAACCCGGAGGTTGCATACGGTCATCATGGCTTGTAACCTGTAATGATGAATCTGCCACACTGAACCAGAGTGATGATCTACCTAGCCCTGCATTGTCCACTCTATGTTCAGTCGCTTTCTGTCTCAGAGATCTATCTCATCAGGGCTGGCCCATCAGGAAGTCAACTGAGGCAGCTGCCTGCTTCCCCTTCCATCTGCCTGCCTCCACCCTCTCTGTTGCGCCTCCTCCTCCCACTCCCCAGAGTTCAAAAAGGAAGAGGGAAGTGAAACAGAAGAGGAAGTGTGGAGGATGGGACTCAAGAGTGTCCGGTATCCAGCCCACCTCTCTCCTTGTCTCCACACTTCGATCCCCCTCTTCCCAGTGAATGGGAAGGGCAGCAGCTTGTGCAGTATTGGGTAAGGGATGGTGTTTGGCCTGGCAAGGTGCTACATGGGGGTAGCATTTGGTGTGCTGTTGCTGGCTCCAGCAAGCCACGCTCCAAAGCTTGGCTTTCTGCATGCAAATCATGGGCTCCTCTATCACTAAGCACTCACAGCTGAGGTTTTTTTGTTTGTTTGCAAACTGCGTTGTGTAAATGCTATTCAGAAAAGCAGTACAGAAATCTATTAAAGAAAGAAGCCCTGCTACAGTGGAGTTGGCCTTGAGCATCATGAAATCAGAATGGTGCAGTGTAGAGCAGGCCTGATGTGACCAGGGAAGGTAAAGGTGACCCCTGACAATTAAGTCCAGTCGTGTCCGACTCTAGGGTGTGGTGCTCATCCCCATTTCAAAGCCGAAGAGCCAGCGTTGTCCGAAGACGCTTCCGTGGTCATGTGGCCGGCATGACTCTTCTTGCTGCAGGGAAGACCTGGGCTCAAATCCAAACTCAGTCATGAAGTTCACAGCCTGACCTTTCTCTCACTCTGTTCTACTTCACAGGACTGTTGTGATGATTCAGTGGGAGCTCCTTGGAGGAATCCTAGAGTTGGAAGGGCCATTTGAGGCCATCCAGTCCAGCCTCCTGCTTCAGGCCGGAAACTGCTCCCTAGAACATCTCCAAAAGGTGCCTGTCCAGCCTCTGCTTGAAGACTTCCAGCGAGAGAGAGCCCACCACTTTCCTCGGTAATTGGCTCCATTGTCGAACATGTATCAGGAAGATGTAATCAAATTTGGTGCAGAGGGAAATCTTGGCTGCTGCTTCCCTATCCAGCTTACCTTTTTTTTTCCTGGGAGCAGCAGGAAGAATTATGTCTTTGTGGGGTTGCATTGCCATTGGGGGTGGGATCTGAGCCTGGGCAACTGCCCAAGTCATCTGGAGACAGGCCACTGTGGTGGGTGCAGTTTGCACCTGTGGCAGCTGGTGCATTGGAGAGTTGGTGGGGCTGTAGTGGGGCCTCTACACGCTACATGTGTGCTACATTTGCGTTAGATATTCTTTGTGCCCACAGACTGTGCCACTGCAGCACATCTGTGAGCCTGCCTCTTGCCCGTGCATGCCTTTGGACACACCAGCCTCCAACTAGTGAACAACAGTATTTTATAAATAATCGTACTTAGCATTTGTATCGCAGGTTCAAAGCGTTATCTTGTTGCAAACCTTAAGCAACCCTACAAGAGATGAGTATAATTTCTCCCATAGCGCAGGGGAGAGGGAGTGGTTTGCCTACAGCCCCCACCTGATGAGTTCACAGCAGAGGTAAAATTCAAATTGGGGACTTCCTGATACATAGCTCCCGTTTTCAAAAGAGGGGCCATGTTAGTCTGCTGTAGCAAACACAACAAAGAGCCTTATAGTAACTTGAAACCTATTGCAGTTATTTCAGGAGAAGCTGTTGTGGACTGCACCAGATGCATGAAGTGAAAAATCACTTAGCCACTATGCTACATGTGGCTTGAATAGTCACAGCCCTCCCCAGGGCTCACAGCTGCTGAAACACAAAGTAGCAGCCCCATGTAACTGCTGCTCTGAATGAGTAGTAGAGCAGTCCACTCTTTTATTTTTTTATTTTTTGACTAGCCCAATTATAAACTGAAAAGGGTGGTTCAGTGGTAGAGACCTTCAGTTTGTCTAAAAATTGATCAAGAGAGGTTACATGTTTGAACAGGCTTACCAGATCATCGCCGGGACAGGAGCGGTCTACCCTTAAGGGGGCGGGGCGTGGGGGGCCAGAACGTTCTGCCCCCCCACGCCACGCCCCCTTAAGGGTAGACCGCTCCCGTCCCGGCGACGATCTGGTAAGCCTGTTGAAGAACAGTTAAAAGGTATGAAGACAGTTAAACAGGACATTTATCAGCATAATACAGTAGTTGACAATGTGGTATGTCAATTTTTGAGTTACACAGAACTCTTTCATCAAAAAGGGAGAAATAGATGTAAACTTGCATTAGACCGGAGCTTGGTGCACATGGCAGAGCTCAGCCACACAGACGTGACATCTAAGCACGAGGAAGTGTCACCCTTTACCACCAAGTAACTGTGATGGCCATATTTAGGGGATCAAAGAGATGTGTGTGGCATAAGACCTGCAAGGAAGCGGGGCAATAGAAAGACATTGAGAAGCTGGAGCAGGCTCAGAGGAGGGCAATGAAAATAGTGAGGGGTCTGGAATGGAAACCAAGTTCTATGAGGAATGATGAAAAGAGTTTGGTATGTTTGGCCTGAAGAAGAGAAGGCTAAGGGGAGATGTGATGATAGCCATTTTCAAGAAGAAAGGGAGGACTTGCTCTTCTGAGGGCAGGCCTAGAACCAATGGGCCAAAACTACAGGGAAGGCGATTTAGGCTGGACGCGAGGAAGGAAGAATTTCCTCACTGTAAGTCCTGTCCGGCACTGGGGCAGCCTGCCTCGTGCAGTTGTGGTCTCTCCTGTGTTGCACGTTCTCAAGCAGAGGCTGGATAGCCACTTGTTAGGGATTCTGTAGCAGGTACCTACACTGAGCAAGGGGTTGGATGAGATGACCTTCAAGGGTCCCTTCCAGCTCTCCCATTCTGTGATTCAAGGAAAGACAGTACCCCCACCCCTGCTGCAGAAACACTAGTACACTCGCCTACAATATCCCCTTTCCCCTTCAACTCTCTAGAAACAACTTCTTGCAATTATAGTTCAACCATGCGAGCGCTCAACATTCCAGCGTCTTCAAACACAGAAGGTGGCCAAGGATGTCTGGTCCTGAGATGTTGGCGAAAAAATCCAGCAGCTGTGCCATGATCAGGCTGAACAAGAATACCAAGCAGGTGTACAACATTTTCTGAGTGCGCAAAGTGCTTCATGTGCTTTATTCTTGCTGATGTCTTTACAGATACGGCCCTGTTAAACTGAGGCCAAGAGGAAGCGACTTGTCCAAGGCCACCACAAGTGGGAATTCGTGGCAGAGGTGAGATTCAGACTGGGGAAGTCCTGGCTCACAGCCCCATCTCTTACACTACTCCAGCTCAGAAGACCTGACTGGGTCCCACCTTGTTCCTTTTTGAAACTTCACCCACTGACATATGCTGCAAGGCAAAGACACCCAACAGTCCTTCAGGCCAGCAGTAAGAACTGGGGAGAACTTTCTGCGGGGCTCACAGCTATTGGCTGAAGCTTCAAAGGATTTTGCTTAAAAAGAGCAGACCTGCAGGAAGTATGAAGCTGTCTACAGGAGGGCAAAGTCTTGCCATGTGCTTCACTCTTCAAATACCCCAAGAGAAGGACAGTGCTGAGAAGAGCAACATGACGATTTTTAGTGGCATGACTGCCCCCCTTCGTGAACTCCTCTGCTGGAGTCAGAAAAAGAGACCAGCTTTGGGCAATGCTGTGCAGCGGTGCTCCTGCAGTCTGCAGAACCTAACAAGGGAGAGCCTGCAGCTCTGGAGAAAAGTCCGTTTTTCATGCAGAAGGAGCAGGGCCAGGAAAGAGTCATTTCCACCTGGAATCCTGGACAGCCTCCACCAGCCAGCAGCAGGGACAACACTGACAGCACAAGGACGACCAACACATAGGAAGGCCGCTTCCTATGACCGAGTCAAAGTCTCTTCCACTGCACTTGTCTTCTTTTTTGCTGTTGGTGGGGGGCACAGCCTTCTCTGCTCAAGTCATAATGGAAGAGTCTTCCCTGACTCATTCACGCAAAAGAGCACCTCTGCCTGGAATCAGGCTGTCAGTCAAGCCTGCTGGAGGATGCTTCAAGGGGCAAGGTTGGCCACAACTGTTGGGCCTTCCTCTTCCAGGCACGGGCTGGTGGCCACAGTGGAGCTGTGCAGTGTTGTGGTTAGGCTTGTGACCTGGGTTTCCTTCCACTTGCTGCTCAGTCAAAAGCAGCCTTTGATAGGCTGCCCTCAGTGCAGAGTGTGAGGCTTGGCAGGGCAGCTCCTCACTTGTGGCTGGAGATCCCACTCAAGTTCCCTGGGGTGGGGGGAGTGATGATGAGTCGTCAAGGCCCACAAGTCATCCGGCCAGCAGACAGCACTGACTACTAGAGAATGCCCAGAGCAGCTTTTCTCACTCAGAGTGTGCTCCTGAGAGCCCTGGGCCCCCTGAGACCCCTTCAGGACCCCTTCATGAGCACACCATTAGTGGCCACCACCTGCTTGGCGCTACATCACTCCACACATGCTCTGGGGCTCCTGGAGACTCCGCACATGTGCCACCGGGACTCCCTGAGACTTCGTTAGGAGTGTAAAGGGCTCTGGAGACTGAAATGTTTGAGAACTGCTGATGGAGAGAAACAGGCTTCCTGCAACTGAGGATGACAGTGAGGACCAATTCTGTGGTTCAGGATAGGCTTTGCCGGGTATGGTCCAGGTGCAAAGGAGGGCAACAGGACTCCTGCACCCTTAATGATTGTATTGAGAAGGGATTCTGTCAGGTGCAGCTTGTCCTGCAGTGGTGGAAAAAGCAGCCTCTGCCAGAATTCTGTCGTCTCCCAAAGGATGTAGGAGTTTGGCTTTTGCACTTGGTTCATATACAGATGGAGACCGGGGGCTGGGTGGCCCAAAGCAGCTCCTCCTACATACAGGATGCATCAGGCCATGGCCTACACAGGTCAGCCAAAAAGAGTACCTCTCTTGACTCACTGGTCTCTCCCAGCCCTGGAGATGCTGCCAGGGGTCAAGCTGGGTCACTCCTTCTGCATACAAAGCCCCTCCTCAGCTCTCCCTGGGTGTGTGAGGAAAGACACTTGCTGTCCTGCGAACAAGGAGAGCCCCATTCCCACCTCTCCGCCACCCCACTGCGTGCCATTTCCGCCGGTGACCCGATTAAAAGCTGGCTGGGTCCCCGGGCGGCAGCAGAGCTTTGAATCTGACCCCCTTTTTCTGCCCCTGCTCCCCACACAGCAACTGCAGCTCTTCTTCATGGGCAGAAAACAGACAGCCTCATTTTCTCTCCGTCTCCCAAACAACAATAGCCGGGAGTTGGATTTAATGAGGTGAGCCAAGTCCTCACTGGCTGCCTGGCAGCATCTTCGGCCTGCGAGCTGATGGCGGGATGCAGCGGCGGGCAGCGCCAGCTCAGACAATGGGCGCCTTTGTCCCTCCGGCTCTGGCTCTGTCTGCCAAGGCTCGGTTGCCCTGAATGGAGCTGCTCGCGGCATGGCTTGTTGGTTTGCTGGCGTGTTTGCCTGGAGAGAAGATTCAGAGCCCGCAGTTGGAGGCAGCTCACGCCACTGTTGCTATCCCAATGGTCAGGATCAGAAGGAGAAACAGAGATGCAAAAGGGTGCACAGAGTGCCCTCGCCTCTGCTCCAGGGCCCTTCCGAGGTCTCGCACCCTGCTATGCGCTTGAGCCAACCTCCCTCCCAGGGGCCATTTCCAGCCTCCCAGTGGCGTCACTGTGACGCGCGTCACCCCAGAGCGGGGGACGCGCGTCACCCCCCCGACTCACCCCCCCCTACATAAACTTACCTTTTCCGGTGCGCGTCACCCTCCGGAGGCCGGACGCTCCGAGGCCGGGGAGCGTCCGGCCCAGCCGGCGCTCCAGGGCCTTCTAAAAAGAAGAGGCCCAATGCGCTTGCGTTAAAACGCGAAGTTTTAAGATTTTTGCGCATGCGCAGACCCTCCTGAGGGCAAGAGGGCAGGCCCTTGCCCTCAGAAAAGGGTTTGCGCATGCGCGAAAATCTTAAAACTTCGCGTTTTAACGCAAGCGCTTTGGGCCTCTTCTTTTTAGAAGGCCCTGGAGCGCCGGCCGGGCCGGACACTCCCCGGCCTCGGAGCGTCCGGCCTCCGGAGGGTGACGCGCGCCGTCACGGAGGTGACACGCGTCACCCCCCCGGCGCGCGTCACCCCCCAGCGCCCCGCCCGCCATGCTACAGTGACGCCAGTGCAGCCTCCAAAGCTGCCACCATGCAAGCTCTGCTCCACCCCAGCCTCGTGAAACAACACGCCAAGCAGGGCCCCAACATACAGCTGGAGTGGCGGCGGTGGGACGTTCGCGGGGAGGCAGGCACTGCCCGCAGACTCCTTCCAGCAACCCCCTGGGCAATTCTCCAGTTTCGTGCTCAGGCGGCTCCTCTCCTGGCCACAGCAAGGGCGTAGTTGCTAAATGATCAGCGGTGTCAAACATAAGGCCCACGGGCTGGATGCAGCCTGCGGAAGCTCTTTATCCGCCCAATAATAGTTGGGCTCTCTCAGCCCCACCATCAGCTGCTGAGCTGCGAAGTGGCTCATTGGCAGAAGTGGCATTTCTGAACTAGCGGTGCTGGGAGACCCCAGCAAAGTTATAATATGGGCCACCTTTTTAGCAGTGGTGGTGTCACTGCTGAAAGGGCAGCCTGCGTGATAACGCTCTTTCTGCAGTGCCACTTCTGCCGAGGCACTAGGAAGGAGAGATGGAAGGAGGGCTTAGAAGGTGAGGAATGGTAAGGGGGAAGAAGCGGACGAAGAGGGGGTGAGAAAGGGAGTGGCTGTGGGTGTGCTGGCAGAGCCCATTTATCACGTTGGCCGCCCTTTCAGCAGTGCTGCTTCTGCCAAGAAATTACATTGCAGAGCACCTCTTAGCTGCTGAGCTGCGAAGTGACACCTCGACAGAAGTGTCGCTGCTAAAGGGGTGGTCCACGTGATAATTGGGCTGTCCCATATCTTTAAAATATGATCAAGATTTGCATATTTTCTCTTCTAATGAGAAGAGAATGAGAAGCTAATGAATTCCTAAATGAGAAAAAAAGTGCTTATTTCCGGTCATCACCTGCTTAATGATGTCACTTCCTGACATCACTTCTGGCCCTCAGCAGACACCATGAAAGCTGTTTCGCCTGCTGTATGAAACGAGTTTGACACCCACCCCTGTGCTAGATAGTCCCGTGGATCCAGGGGGTTCAGTGTCAGATTTAGATCAAGCCTAGATGTGTCTACTCAGAAGCAAGCCTTGTTGAGTTTAATGGGACTCACAGCGCAATCCTGTGTAACTCTTGCACCAGCGTAACAGTAGATTCACCGGTGTAAGTGCACTTATGCCAGTGTAACTTTCTGTACGTCTACGAAAGCAGGATGGATACCGGCATAACCCCTCTCGGACGTTGCACATGCGCCAGCGCAACTCCGCCAGTGCAGGGGGCATTCCAGGGGTGTTCGGACACCCCTGTAATGCCCCCTGCATGTCCTGCATCAGAACTGTGCATGTGTGGTCTCAGAGAGGGGTTATGCCGGTATCCATCCTGCGTCCAGCAGCGTCTAGCAAGTTACACTGGCATAAGTGTACTTACACCTGTGGATCTACTGTTACACTGGTGCAAGAGTTACACAGGATCGCGCTGTTACTCCCTAGTATGCATAAAACTGTACCCCAAGAGCACAATCCTATGCATGACTACTAAAGTCCATTGACTTCAATGGGATTTACTCCCTGGTAAGTGGCAGCAGGTTAAACCGCGGAACCATGAGCTGTCGATCGAAAGGACGGCAGTTCAAATCCGCGATGGGGTGAGCTCTCGTTGCTTGGCCAGCTCCTGCCAACCTAGCAGTTCCAAAGCATGTTAATGTGAGTAGATAAATAGGTACTGCTTGCGGGAAGGTAAACAGCGCTCCATGTTCCAGCTGCATGCTACGCGCTGCGGCAAGGAGAGTCATGCCGGCCACATGACCACGGAGGCGTCTTCGGACAACACTGGCTCTTCGGCTTTGAAATGGAGATGAGCACCACACCCTAGAGTCGGACACGACTGGACTTAATTGTCAGGGGATACCTTTACCTCAGTGGTGGCCAACCCGCGGCACGCGTGCCACAGAGTGGCACGGGAAGGCCCGTCGGGTGGCACGCCGCCCGCCGCCTCCCTCCCGGCTTCTCCCTCCGGGTCCGCGCGACTCCGGAGGCCGGGAGAGAGCGTCCTCCCGTCATGCCGGCTCAGCCTATACTGCCCAGGCCTGAGCCGGCGATTTCGCACATGCGTACAACGCATCGGCGTTGTACGCATGTGCGAAATCGCCGGCTCAGGCCTGGGCAGTATAGGCCGAGCCGGCATGACGGGAGGACGCTCTCTCCCGGCCTCCGGAGCTGCACGGACCCAGAGGGAGAAGCCGGGGGCCGGTTGAGCGGCCTCCCGCTGCCCTGTCTCGCCCGCCGTGTAGCTACACGGCGGGCGAGACAGGGCGGGCGAGGCTCGTTAGAAACAGAATGGAAATTCTGGGCGGGCGAGGAGTGGAGAAACAGAATCACCAAGACAGAGAGGCGGGACCACCAGCGCCTCTTCACCCACTTTCGCTCTTGGTACTTCCCAGCTGGAAGAAATACAGAGAAGATGTTGATTTCACTGCGGGTGTGTGTGCGTTCGTGCGTGTGTGTGTGATGTAGAGAGACACAACAAGGAAGGAAACGGCAAACGGGTTCTTGATTTCGCTGCGTGTGTGTGTGCGTTCGTGCGTGCGTGTGTGTGTGATGTAGAGACACAAGGAAGGAAACGGCAAACGGGCGAGTGCGTTGATTTCACTGCGGGTGTGTGTGCGTTCGTGCGGGTGTGTGTGATGTAGAGACACAAGGAAGGAAACGGCAAACGGGCGAGCGTTCTTTTTATTTTTTGTTTTGTTTTTGCAACATGCTCCGTCCTCGCTCCTGCTGCTGCTTCTTCTCTGTATAATTTGTCTTCCTCCACCTCTTCTTTCCTCCTGTATTCATGTGTTCCTTTTTTAACGTGTAGCATTCATTGGCCACATTCAGGGATTTTTTGCAGTTGCAAGGGCGAAAGAAAGAAAAAAGTTCTGCCAGACTTTGAAAAGGACTCGCGCGCGGCCGAGGTGGCTGGCTGTTTCTGCACATGCGCAGAAACAGCCAGCCGGGTTGAAAAGGAGTCTCAGCGTGACTCGGGGCGTCCACAAGGTACAGCACGGGGGTGGGTGGGTGGGAATTCTAGCACCGGGGGGAAATAAATAAATAAATCGTGGAATTGGCGCCCCTCCAAATCGCTGTTATTTATTATTTATTTATTTATTATTTATTTGCTTTATTTATTTATTTTTGTGGCACGTCCAAGATACAAAAAAACTAAAAGTGGCACGTGTCATAAAAAGGTTGGCCACCACTGCTTTACCTTTACCTTAAGTGCATATAGGATTGCGCCTTAGGGCTGCAATCCTATCCGGCCACTAGGCCGGGCTAGGACTCTGTGCCAGCCCAGGGCTGTCACAAAAGCTGCCATAAAGCAGTTGCACCAGCCCCTGTGGGCCGGATCTGGACAGTGTGCAGCCCAGGTAAGCTGCAGCTAGGCCAGGTGGCATAGGAGCAGGGGAGGGTGTTACGGGGGCGTTTTGGGGTGGGGGAGAGCAGGGGTGGGCAGATCGGGCCTGGCAGGGGGGTAGGATTGGCGGCAGCAGCATATGCTGTATCCTATCCCCCTCTCAGGCCCGTTTCTCCCAACACAGGCTGCCAAAATAGCAGGCGCAGATCCGAGGAGGCCCATTGCAGGGACTAAGGCTTTACCTGGGGTAAGGGAACTTTTGTTCCCTTACCTTGAGGAGACCTTCAACCCTGCCTCCTCTGTTCAGGATACAGAATTGCCGGCTCCAGCATAGCTGTATCGCTGAGCAGAGTATAGGATAGGATAGGAGTGGGCTGTTAGTCAAATTGCTTTTTCAAAGTGAAACATGAGAATGATGCTGAAACGGTGGGGGAAGTACAGAATTTGGGTCACCCTGGTGCACAATGCAAGATTATTTTTTCCCCTTTAAGTCAGTTTCTTAAGCACAGAGAAGAGGAACACACCTTCACCTGGCTGGGTTCTGCTCCCTCAGCCCTGAAATGGGAGTCGTGTGTGTTTCTCCAGAGCCCCTCTCGTTGGTGTTTTGGTGCTGCCCATCCCTGCCCACCTCTGCCATTGCCAGCTATGGAGCTGGCCTAAGATCTCCCAGCTCCTGAGACTGCCCCATACCCTGAGGGGGTGTTAATGAGGGCAAATCCCTGAACCCCAAGTGCTTTGTAAACTACCTGGGTACTAGATTGCACCCTTTTGCGATTAGGCTGTGATGCAGAAAAATATTTTCCTGGTTTCTGTTCATATATGCCTCCCCAGGTCACAGGAAAAACCCCACATTTGGCAAACTTAATCTTTCCTCCTTTCAAGGAGAGCATACACATTAGGCTGACTCTGGGTGCAGGGAGACTCCCAGAGCTAACTCAATTAAGTCTCCCAGAACTCAAGGATCGGACCATCAAGGACCATCAAGGGTCCTCTGACTAGCTCAGCTCACTATTGTTCCCATTGTGTTCTGTAAAATGTAAATCAAAAGTCTCTTGTTTTTCCTGTATGACTCTGTGACTATGCACATTCTCAGCAACCATGTGATATTCTGCTTGGAAATGTATAAAAACTGTTCTCACATGGAGCAAAGGGTCAGTTCCCCAACTGGGGGCTGTCCACTGCGCTGCGTAACAAATAAACCCATACTTTTTCCTTGTTCACCAGTCTTCCTGATCCTATTAATTATCAGTCTGCTTAAAAATTCCGCTACAGTTTGGTGTCAGAAGTGGGATCTTAAGCTACACTCCCAGCCTGGCTCCTGGGCTGGGGGGGCTCTCCTCTCTCCCTCACTGGAGAATCCTAGGTAAGACTTTTTGTCTGAAGGTGGGGTGGAGGTATGCTCCTTGGACCAGAGAGCTATGTCTCGGCGGACCAGCTGGAAGATCCCTCAGGAAGGAACAGTGGACCCTGCAAGACTGGTGAGAAAAGGGAATTTTATCGGTGGGGGTGTGTGCATGAAATTGTGTGCAAGTCTATACCTCAGCTGCCCTGTGCTAGGCAATAGCAAGGGGCTCTTTTCTTTCCTCTTTGTTTTTCTCCCTCACTGTTTGCCTGAAAATTACTGGGAAATATGTATGAGTGAAGCCCGGCCGGCTTATTAAGGGAAACCCCTAGGGACCATGAAGGGACCTAGGTCAATACTCGCCTTGAAAGGGTAAAAGGCAGGAAATGGACATAACAACCTAGGTTTAGCTCGCCTTGCAAGGAAAGGAAGGCAGGAAAAGGACAACAAAAGTTAGACTCGCCAGGAAAAAGTACCTGTAGAGAGTCACCCCCTGACACTCGCAGCTGAATAAGCTAAACCAGGGAGTAATCTTTTTGCCAGGTTCTGGTAGGGACGGGAAAACGGAAACAGGACACCCGACTATGGAACCGGAATGGCAATCCCAGGAGAGGCATGGGGACAAACCAAAGTAAATTTGAATTGTCACAAGGAAGCCCCCTTTCACTTCTCTCTCCTGGGGAAACTTCCAAAAGGGACTCACAGTCAGGAGGGAAACTGCTTCACAGAGCTCCTGAACTGGTTTAAATTAGGCAAACTATGGCACCAGCCTGGCCAAAAGAGGGCTCTTTTGAACTAATTGAACTAAAACGCCCAGGCCAAATGGCATATATCAGACATTATATTAAAAGGAATGTGCCAAAAAAAAAAAACGGGAAAAAAACTTATAAGCCCAGGTTAAACTGGCACAGGAGGCAGAACCTGTCCAGAGTCCCAGCCAAAAAAGGTAAAATCTGCTAAATCAGGCTAACAAATTATGCCCTCAGCATCTCCTTTTCACGCGTTTTTCTATAATCTTGAAAATGCATTTTTCTACCAAAAAAAATCCTGGACAAAAAGGAAGATTTTCCTACTAAGAATGAAAAAAGGGTAATATGAACAAACAAGCCTCTGAAACAGGAGCTCCTATTCCATTGCATCCTCCCCTCAGGAAATATTGCCTGGGGAAGGGGAGACAAAGGAAAGAATGGCCAAGTGCCTGTCTGATAAGTGTCTAAATTTTATTTATTTGTACCCTTGTCTATATGGTTGTGTGTCATTTTCATGTTTTGTGTTATTATGTTATGTCTTATAAAATTGCATAGGTCCTAGGAGGAAAAGTATTTTTGTGTTTACCTACTTTGTTTTGGCCAAAGAAGGGAATTAAGGATCAGCTTGATCACCTGACCTTTTATTCTCCTGAGATTACTGAAAATTTAACTTCCAAAAATGTCTCTTCTCCTACCAGACCATGCTAATAATCTGTGCACAAATCCTAAAAAAATTAGTAACTACTTATGGGTACCCCTGGAACAATGAAGGGGTAATATTTTGTCTCCACCAGTAATTGACTATGCCTTGAAACTCAGTGCTTGAGTGTGTACACTCCTGACATCAACAAAATGAAAGACCTATTTAAAAATGCAATAATGCTTATAAATTGGAGTCTAACTGGTAAATGTTAGTAAATTGGTAAATGTTAATCATGTTTGCTTTCTTCCCATGGGCAGAACTGCCCTCACAAACATACAGAAGTAATTTAAGAGATTGCATAAATTGAACAAAAATTCTGATTTTGATGTTGCCTAATTCTATTTTTCTAAGGTTTTAATTCTGTTTAAGAACTCTGTTCATGTTCTAAAGTTATATGCCTAACCAACTTAAAAGGATTTAGGTCTTTACAATATATTCAGTGGAACCTCCCTGAGCAGTAGCAGTCTATCCTGCTGCAACATGAATAGGGAATCTTTTCTCCATTTTGCTTCCTATCTAGCAGGCAGAAGGATGAAGCAGGCTCAGCATCCAGTCCTGCAGCCCTTGCATATGACTGCAATAGTGCTCATTCATCATGATACTAAAACCCTGACATTTTGTTTTTCTTTAAAATACTTAACTGCTTGGACTTGCTATGTATTCATTCTGCATTTGATAACACCTTGCATTCGGTTAAATCATTATTTTTGTCTGCCTAAGGCCTAACTGTGAGAATCCATAATTAGTAATCTATTTTTGATAAAAGGTCTCCATATCCATAACAAATTTCTTTGGTTAAACAAAGCTTTCAGTACCACAGGTGCCTCTGCTGCTTTGAATTGTGTGGCCTCCAAGAAGATGGCATCACTGGAAGTAACTTTTGTATACGTGCCCCTGAGCACGTGCAGAGTGCAGTTCAGTTGGTCTCCACACTATTGTTATTAAAAAGCCTGTTTCTACACTGCAATTATCTTACATGTGTGTGAGCCCCTGCACTGGAAAAACCCTTATTTGGCTCACGATATGGTTTCTATAAGGCTTGCTTTCTATCTTTTCCCCAAAAAATTCTTTTGTGTTCTATGTTGCCTTTATAGTGCTAAGATACCTAGCCTAGGTTTTTATTCATTTCTTCCTTTATGGTGTCAACATTGTTTGTTTCAGCACAGGAAGGAAAAACAACTGATGTGCACAGTAAAATCTGAAAACGCTGCCCCTGCGAAGTGGGACACCACCATTTCCCATTTGCTTGACACATCACTCCAGCAGCTTGATCTTTATACGTTCTTTGTTTTACTGTTTGTATTTCCCACTTAGAACGTCTTGCTCTCTGTGTCATATATATATGGCCCGCCTGAGCTATCTTTGCCCTGTTCCTGGATCTGGTGGAGGACTCCTGCTGTGTCCAGATACGGAAGCATGTCTGTTCGGTTCCCCTGTTTTCAAATAGCCTTTTATTATCACCTTAGCTAGATAGCCCTAGAGTAGCAGCTCCCCACGGAGCTGGGAACAGCTTGAGGTTTAGGGGTTGGGGACACAATTGCGCAAGATCATTGTACCTTCGAGGAGGCATAGCTAGGGTAAGGACACCCCAAAACCCCAGTTTTTTTAATGCCATTGTTGTTGTTAAGTGTTGTATATATTTTGTCTTTTTATTTTCTTGAATGTCAAGTTGGCTCTCTCTCTCTCTCTCTGAGATTTTGCTCCTGCTGAGCACTTCTTAGGCTCCTGGCCACTGGTTGAACCTGGCCTGTTTGACTGCTTTTCATATTTTGTTTTCTTTATAGCCGCAGGAGCCAACAAAAGGTACTGCAACTTAGCCCCCAGGACTGGATCAGAGGTGGGCCAGTACAACCTTGACACCATTTTATAAGAGTGGCCAACTCTCTCTCTCTCATATAAATACTTTTAAAGTTGTGAGCCATTTCTCTACAACCAGGTTCACAGACTGCACTCAGGACCGTGTGAGAGTTTCTTTGTGATTCCTTTGTTTTTATCTCATTATATTCACAGGTTATCCTAGGGACCCCAACAAGCATCTATTGTGGTCCTAGATTTATTTTGCTGTAACTTTTGTTCTGCATGGCCACTTCGTATACCATTTTGAACAAAAAGGGGGGAAGGTACTAATTTGATTTGGTAATTAGTAATTTAATTTGGTAATTTAATTTTAACAGCTGAAGTCCACTATCCCAGTGGCCCTTGCCACCCGCCAACCAAAAAGGAAAAGAAAGTGTAATTTGAAAAATAATAGCGTTATAACCAGTTGTGTTTTGCATTTCGGAGAAAATCTATCTTACTGCAGGAAGGAAAACCACCACATTCCTACATCAGACCTGTGCCTCACATCAGGCCAGGAGAAGTACCACAACAGCCCTGCGAGGAGGGAAAGGAACTTGGTCCCAGGATGTTGCTGGATTTCAAAGGACATCAGCCATCTGCAAGGACAACCTCCATGCCAGTGCAACCAGGCCCAAGACTTCAGCCACACTGGGCCCTATCTACAGACCTGGAGCACCACTAGTACCTGTGTCGAGCAGCAGCAGCAGCAGCAGCAAACAGCCCAATGAGGCTCCCTTGCATCAGTTTTCACGACACAAGGCTGTTATGCCCTTGCCCTGGCTCCTGCACACCTTGTTTCTGCGTACCTGCTGCCCAGACTTACCTTCCAGAGATGCCTCCACCTGTCTCCCTGTTCACCAACGAACAACTACTGTTGGGGAAAACTTTACCCTCCTTGCCTGAACATTTATTGACAATTATTCACTCTATGAGCTATCTTTGTTTATGCTTGAAGAGTGCCACTAGTTATCGTTAAAGACATTTGTTGCTTTGCTATCTTCACATGCTCTGGAACTCTCACTCTGCATACACTCTGGACAATGAAGTGTTTTCAGCACTCTTTTGAAATAGCAATCTCTCTTGGAGCAACTAAGAGCTTGCATTCAGTTTGCTTATACATTCTGGCCAGTTGGATTGGAAAGAAAACTTTGTGGACAATGTCATGCCTGCAATCTCAGTCTAACACAAGAAGAACATGCCCCTTGTGTTAACTTGCATGTTTGTCTTCCATTCCAGAAGTTGCAGAACAACTATCTTCCTGGCTAAGGAACCAGAGCCACCTCACCAAAGATGGGGAAAATGGACTTTGGGAAGGTGTTTGTTGGACATAACTGAGTAGAAATGCTTGTGATGCTGCTGTTTTCTCTTTGTAACTATGATGTCTTGCTTTCACTACATCTTGAGGTTTTACCCTGGCAGGCTAAGTGCTTTTTCCAACAGGGTTGCCACACAGCATTTCACGATCCTGCAATAAGTCCCACAAAAATCTATGGCTAATATGTCTGGATGTTAGAACTGGCAAGAATTAATATTACCTAATTGGTGTTACTGAGAAATTTAGATACTCAGTAACAAAGAAGGGACTGATGCAGAAAAATATTTTCCTGGTTTCTGTTCATATATGCCTCCCCAGGTCACAGGAAAAACCCCACATTTGGCAAACTTAATCTTTCCTCCTTTCAAGGAGAGCATACACATTAGGCTGACTCTGGGTGCAGGGAGACTCCCAGAGCTAACTCAATTAAGTCTCCCAGAACTCAAGGATCGGACCATCAAGGACCATCAAGGGTCCTCTGACTAGCTCAGCTCACTATTGTTCCCATTGTGTTCTGTAAAATGTAAATCAAAAGTCTCTTGTTTTTCCTGTATGACTCTGTGACTATGCACATTCTCAGCAACCATGTGATATTCTGCTTGGAAATGTATAAAAACTGTTCTCACATGGAGCAAAGGGTCAGTTCCCCAACTGGGGGCTGTCCACTGCGCTGCGTAACAAATAAACCCATACTTTTTCCTTGTTCACCAGTCTTCCTGATCCTATTAATTATCAGTCTGCTTAAAAATTCCGCTACAGCTGCTGTCTTACTGAAGTGGCCTCGCGACTGAGATTCTTCGTTACAGCTGGGAATTTTTGTCCCCCTTCTGCCTGGTGAAGTGTTCTGGGTAACGCAGAAGCTTGCATCCTCCCTGTGCCATCAGCGCTCAGTGTCATAAAAGGTAACATCATGACAGAAGGGAGGAAATGGAAAGATATTCCATCTGGCAGATATTTTCTTCCACAACAATCACACCCTTCCTCTTAGAATGCTCCTTTCATTTTCACCTCCACAAGAAGAGATGACAACAGGACTCCACCCTGGGTTGCTGGATGATGAAAACTGTCTTCTGCAAATGTCAGCTTCAGGGAGGTACCTCCAAAGTGAGCCTGGAGGCCAAGTGGCTCCACAGACTTTTGTTCCAAAGCAGGCTATGGAACCAGGAGAAGGAATGTGGCTGGGTAGGTTGTCTGCATGAGCCTGAAAACGGGGGTGAGCGGGTGGTTTTCCTTTTCGAAAGAACTCCCACTGCCTGGGCCATCTCAGGTCCTACCTGGAGCTGTACAATTCCCAGAAATGGGGCAGCCGTTTGGGGACTCCAGTGTGGGTTTAACAGCAAACCGACAAACTGAAATTTGGGCAAAAATTCAAATTTACTGGAACTGCCACTGAATTAAATATTGTTAGTTGATGAATCATTTGTAGTAAACCATTCAACAATTAATGCAAATAAATTTGTGTACTTCAAAATCCTTAACATAGCAAGCCCTTTTGGGACAGGGAGTCATTTAATTTTTTGATTTGTCTGTAAACCGCTTTGTGAACTTCTTTTTGTTGAAAAGCAGTATATTATTGTTGGGTTACCAGTACCATCCTTGCAGCCTTGCTGTAACCACCTTGATAAAGACCTCGGCTAGGAGGTTGAAACGTCGGTCTCTAACAAATAATGCATGGCTTTCAAACCCATAATACCTGTGTCCTCTACTATTATAACCAGCCATGAAAGCTTCCATTCTAAAATTATATTATTATTGTTATTATTGTTACTATTATTATGTTGAAATATGCCTTTTGAAATATTCAAGAAGGATATAGTGGAACTGAAAAAGGTGCAGAAGGGAGCGACCAAAATAATTAGTGGGCTGGGGCACCTCCCTTATGAGGAAAGGCAACAGTGTTTGGGGCTGTGCAAGGCCACAAGGACCTGACTGGAAGGAGTAGGGCTTACACTGGTCACTCCAGGCAGCCATGGCGCCGGGGTTGCTGGCGCTGGGTGGGTGGCACTGAGTGCAGCACACCCAGAAGTAGGTTGGCAGTGATGTGTGATGTCATCATATCACTGCCAATTGCTTCTGCAGTGCCGCTATTTGAGGCCAAACTGGAGCTGTTCCATCCAGCAAGCAAGGAGCTCCATGAGCCTCTCATGTTGCCCCTCCCCATGGAGCTTTGTCCCTGGTGCAGCCCACACCAGTCGCACCGACTGACTCCATAGCGATGCGACTGACTCCAGACATTTCAGTACGATGAAATGCAGTCACTCCCTTTGTGGTCTGTTTTTGCAGCTCCTTCTGCCTGGAACTGCCTTGGGGGAGCACCTGAGCGATGCCTCCTCTCTTACTGATGTCCAGTTCCTCCTCAAAACCCATCTTCTCCATGATGCATTGATTTGGCGCAAGGCCTTTTTCCCCATTCTGTACTGCAACTGAGCTGAAGTGCATGTCACTGAAACCGTCACATATTCTTCCCTGGCTCTGTTCTTTCCCTTATATCTAGACTGTGTCAAGATGCACAAATCAAATCCCACATTGACAGCACATACTCTGTTTTGGCAGTGCATTTCACTACTCCTGTACTAAATCCCACTTTGGTGGCCATGACTGATCATCATCTAAATGCCATCTCTGTTCATTGGGCAAAGAGACACACAGACTGCACTTCAATAGACTATAAAGGTAAAGGTATCCCCTGACAAGTCCAGTCGTGTCCGACTCTAGGGTGTGGTGCTCATCTCCATTTCAAAGCCGAAGAGCCAGCGTTGTCCGAAGACGCCTTCATGGTCATGTGGCCAGCATGACTCTCCTTGCCGCAGCGTGTAGCATGTGGCTGGAACACAGAGCGCTGTTTACCTTCCCGCAAGCGGTACCTATTTATCTACTCGCATTGACATGCTTTGGAACTGCTAGGTTGGCAGGAGCTGGCCAAGCAACGAGCGCTCACCCTGTCGCGGGAATCGAACTGCCAACCTTTCGATCGACAGCTTATGGTTCAGCGGTTTAACCCGCTGCGCCACTCGCAATAGACTATACTTCGCTGCTTTTCTTTATTGTAGACATTACTTTCAGTGTTTAAGAATCATTAAGGGAGTGCTCCATCGGCCACTTATGCCTTCCATTACCACAATGTTCCCATGTCATGGATTGAGAAAACTGAGGCCAATAATAAGCTTATACATAAATGTCAGAACCCAATTGGCTGGACCAGTCATATGCACTTTTTCTGGGGTCCTTGCTGCTGCCCCCGTTACCCAGTGGCTTACCAGCCACTGCCTCTGCTACTCCTCTTCCTCCCCCTACTTCCTGGATTTGAAAGGAAAAAGAGAACAGAATAGAAGAGGAACTGTGGAGGAGCAGTGCAGGTGGGTGGCCACCAGAGACACTCTAGCCCCCCACTCTTCTCTCCTCCACATGCTCGCTTCTGTTTCCATTCCCTCTTCCTTTTCAAACGCAAGCAGAGGTAGGGAGGAGGAGGAAGAGCAGAGGTGGGCTGGCAGATGGATTTGGGTGGGCAGTCAAATCTGCAATCTGCAACCTGCCAATCTGCAGCCTGAGGCAGCCACCTCAGTCAGCCTCATAGATGGACCGGCCATGCTTGTTTGTATCCCAGGGAACTTTTCTTTTCCTGGCAGGACTCCCCCCCCCCCCCCGGTGAGAATACATAATGCATGAAATGGAGCCACATAAAGTTTCTCCCACAGAAGCCCTCTGCATGAATTTATTGAACCCTCGGCCTCTGGAGAGTGAAAAAAAAAATACCCAGTTCCGGAGGAAATCCTTTCCTTTTTCAGTTGTGAAATGAAACAAAACAAGGCATCTTGTTTATTTCCTGGTTCAATTGTGTGTGGTGGGGGGAGGACAGGGGGCCGCTCCCTCGTTAACTCTTTCAGGGCTTTTGCTCAGGAGTCTCCCAGCTTCCTGCAATACAAGAAGGAGCTCAGCATGGAAGCGAAGTGCCTGGCCCATCCTGATCCCCGATTCACTTCCTGATTTCTGCTGCTTGATATGAAAACTTGGAGGGTCATAAATAAAGTCCACTGGCGTGTGAAGTCTGGGAACTAGGAAGTCGCTCCCGTACCCAGCCTGTGAGCAGCCTGGCTTGACGCTGGACTGGAGGGAGAGTCGTGAGCGAGAGCAAAACCCAGGCAGCTTGCAGCGCCCGTGACTCTGGACATGGGCCATCCGTCGGAACGGCCTCCTGTGCAAACAGCCACACCGAGAAGGCCATGGGAGCTCCCATTCGTTGCTCGGGGTGGGAGACGTCCCTGGTGGATTGTGCCCACTGTGAATCCCTCTGTCAGAAATGACAATCAGCCTAACATTACATATCTGGTGCCTTTTGCATCGGCGAATGTTGGAGTCGGGAGGGAACTTGAAGGTCATCTAGTCCGACTCCACTGTTCAAAGTGCTTCATGTACATTAGCCCAGAAGTCCTTATAAGCCTCAAGGTCAACCCACTGCCCAAGGTTTACCTGGTGGTGTGCCTGCTGCTGCCTCCTCCCCTTCCCTGAATTGGAAAAGGGAGGGGGTGGAGCCGTGAGGTGGGCTTCCTTTGGGGATCCAGTGGGAAGAGTGGCAGAGGCACACAGGTGTCCACTGCCTCAGTCAGCCCTATATGATGATGCCACCATATATATGCCATATGCCACCATCTTGGCATACTGTAGATGTAGGCTTACCAGATCTCCAACCGGGACAGAGTGCTAGGCCTTTAAGAGAAGGAATTTGAGCAGGTGTAGCTTGTTAAACCTTAGAGCACAATCCTAGGCATGTTAAACCTTAGAGCCCAATCCCATTGAACACAATGGGGCTTGCTTCTGAGTAGGCATGCCTAGGATTGTGCTCTAAGGTTTAACAAGCTACACCTGCCCACATTCCTTCTCCTAAAGTTCTAGCACTCTGTCCTGGTTGGAGATCTGGTAAGCCTATGTAGATGGCAGGGAGCTGAGGCTTGCCCAAGGCCAACTGGTGCATTTATGACAAGGGCAGCATCAGAACCTGGGGCTTCCTTGTTCACAGCTCAGGCTCTTAGCCACTACGCTGCTCCTTTGAGCCTTTTTGCTCACTCATTAAAACACTTCTCTTTCCCAGTTGGAAGAAGCCAATCTACACCAGCCACACGTTCTTCTGCGCCTGTACCACAGCCTAGTGTCTAAGTGACTGAGTGTGACTCAGGACTTCCCTGGTCTGAATGTTGACTCTTGCCAATGCCATGCATTCTCAGTAGATGAACTTGGGCAAGCCGCTCCCTCTCAGCCTCAGCTGCAATATGGAGATACTGTACTAATAATATGTACCTCCCATCCAGGGTTATTGGAAGGACAACAGCAAGAGAATAATGTGTGGAGCAGTTTGCCAGCTCAGAAAGCTAAATGCTAAATGCAAAGTTATATTATTACCTGCAGACATTAAGCAGAGGAGGCTTTCTCTGTTGCTTTATCATCCAGCCATAGGAAAATGCTTCCCTTGCCATCAGCGGTGGAGTGGGGTCTCACTAAAGAGACAGAAAGGTGGAGGATTGTATATTTAAAGTACTAAATTGACAGAGGAGCAGGAAAGATGCATGCATGTGTCTCTCTGGAGTCAAATTTAGCATTGCAACAGTGCAGAGATGGTTGACTTTGATATTCTTCAGTGGAGCTGGAACCATTTTCACCCATGGTGGATGGTCAGGCTGTCTAATTTAGTTGGAATACCCCTTAGCAGCAGCAGCAAGGCTGTCACAGTCAGGACTGGCCCATCTGTGAAGCCAAGTGAGGTTGTTGCCTCAGGCAGCAGATTGGTGGGGTCACCCACCTTAATCCACCCGCTCACTTCCACACTACTCTTCCTTGTTCCACCCTCTGGACTGGGAAAGGAAGAAGGGGATGGTGTGAAAGAGGAAGTATGGAGGAGAGGAGAGTGTTGGGCTAAAAAGCGGAAGACTTTCCTCTTCTCCACACTTCCTCTTTCATGCCATCCTGCTCTTCCTTTTCCAATGCAGGGAGCCACAGGAGTAGAGGCCGGCCCATCACCAGGTAAGGTGAGGCAGCCGCCTCAGGCACCAGAGACCTTGGGCCAGTCCTGGTCACAGGCATGGAGTGTGTGTACTTGGGAGAACTGAGGTCATTGGCAGAGAAGGGGGAGAGTTGAGGGATACACCTGCTTCTTAAATTATCTCCTTGAGACACAGAACGACTGCAGGTGTTTGCCTTCTGAGAATGCAGTTAGGGCAGCAATCTGGAGACTGCTTTCTTTCTTCCTTTGCATGTCAAACAGAGCCTTTTTTAAAAAAATTACACCTTACCTGAAATTTGCTAGGACCAAAGGGGCCTTCATACCTGTGGGTTTGGATGCAATTCCCTTCTGGCGCACAGGATTCCACCAGGGGCTTATTTGGGGCAACAATGCTGAGCCCCGGGTGCAGCTGTTACCTCAGTACTTTTGTGTGAGGCCCTTAGATTTTTGACAAGGAGCATTTCAAACAGGAGCAGAAAAGGGATTGCAGCAGAAAAGCTACAAAAAAATGCCCTTTTGTTCTGCCCACAAAGGGGCTTTGAGTGGTTTATCTGTTGGGCAGCGCAACAAGAGGAGGGAGCCTTTTGGGTGCCAGCGACGAGGGTCGGTGAGAGAGAGGAGGAGGAATAGAGAAGCCAGGCCAGGCAGGAAGATGTTTCCTACCTCCCAGTCCTGTGAAACAGGAGCCTGTCCAGATCAGTCTCTTGATAATAGACAATGATCGTTCCAGGCATTCCTTCTGCTATTGCATGGACTGACAGCTTCACACTAAACGGGGGCCTGGAGGTACTTTGAGAAGCCAGCCAGGCTGCCAAAAACAATCCTCCGGGATGCAGCTTTTTTTTCTCATTGGACTGCTGAAGCCCCGAGCATGCCGTTGGACCAACATTTGGGGTGGGAGTGGGGGGGGGCACCTTGAACATATAGCTATTGTTCAAGAGGAGCAACATAATCCTGGTGGATCATTCAGGGCATCGCGCTCTTTGGGCTAAAAGAAATCAAAACTCTGCACAGCAAAGAGGAGTTGGGTTCTGCAACCTGCAAAAAGCAAGCAAATGAAACACATTTCCACATATCTGTGAATCGTGCATCATTTAATCCATGATGCTGGGAGGGGCAACTGGCTGCGCAGGAGGGACACTAAAAAGCCGATCTGTGGAACTCTTGCTCAGCAGTGACTCCTCCAACTTCTGAGACTGTACCTGGTAAATGCCTACCCAATTTCAAGTCCCTCAAAATAGCAGATGGTAGGAAGTTTTGTCTGTGGTGTTGCTCATGCAATAGCCCATTCTTCACACATGCAAGGCTCCACTGGCTGTTACACTCCAAACCATGAACATGCATAGGCTTACCAGATCTCCAACCGGGACAGAGTGCTAGACCTTTAGGAGAAGGAATGTGAGTAGGTGTAGCTTGTTAAACCTTAGAGCACAATCTTAGGCATGTCTACTCAGAAGCAAGCCCCATAGCTTCTGAGTAGACATGTCTAGGCAGAGGCGTCGACGGAGCGTGGCAGGTGGGGCGGACCGCCCGGGGGTGACGCGCGTCATGGGTGACGCGCGTCACGGTCGGACGCTCCGAGGCCGGCTCCAGAGTCCGGAGGCTCCGAGGCCCGGGAGCCAGCCTCAGAGCGTCCGGCTCCGCCGATGCTCCAGGGCCTTCTGAAGGCCCGCTGCTTGAAAATGTAATAGGGTCCTATATATGGTGGAAGGAAGGAGGTCCACCCTGGCAGCCTCTTCCTGCCATGCTGATGTGTTGTTGCCTTCTCCTTCCACTTTTGGAAAGGCATTTTCAGGCATGGTGTGTGTGTGTGTGTGAACCCAGAGAGCAACTGAAGGACATTCCGAAGGAGGGGGACCTGGAAGCCACACGGTAGATCTGGAGGTCAAGGCGGAGCAGCCGCCGCATCCTGCAGTCAGTCTGCAAATTTAGCAGGCTGCAGCCTGGCTGCTGCTGCTGCTGCCTGAGCCAATTCAGAGGGCTCTTTGTAATCCAGCACCGGGGAGTGAAGCAGCAGCTGCTGTGCAAAATGGGAACTGCAGGCCAGCACTTGGGCTGGGGTCAGCTTTGGCCAGGGTCTTACACCTCCCCTTGTCCAAGGACGGAGGAAAGGATTGCAGTGCCTGTGTGGAATCCAGGCTCTCATTACAGCCGTGGTCCTCCTCAACAACAACTAGGGTGAAACTGCACATGACACTGGGAGATGCAGGATCAGACCTCCCAGGTGATGAAAAATGTAAGCGCAGCCACAGAGGACCCCTCCCTCCCACATCCACTTGGAAGTACAACACTGGGGGAGGTGGTCATCCTTCCCCCCACACCATTCTTCCAATCCATATCACCCATCACCACCCTGCTATTTGACCCGTGGGAGAAAACATGCAACAGTCATTTGGGGATAGGGCCACATTTCATTGGGGAAATGGCATGGCAGTATCCTGGCAGTATCTCTAAGTAGATCTAGGAAAGACCCTTGTCTGAGCCTGTTGTCTGCGGGTACTGGGGAAGGTTGCCTGTGGTTGTCTGTGTGGGTACTGGGGGAGGGGATATTATCTCCCCTCCCCCAGTACTGCCTTCTCAGTCAGATTGTGAGCCCTTTGGGGACAGGGAGCCATTTAATCATTTGATTTTGTCTGTAAACCGCTTTGTGAACTTTTTGTTGAAAAGCGGTATATAAATACTGTTAATAACAACAACAACAACAACAACAACAACAACAACAACAACAACAACAACAACAACAACATCCCACCACACACGCCTTTGTGGCTTATGAAGCTTTTAGAAACAGAGGGAAAGCTGGTTCTGACTCTATAGCAGTCAGCCTGTAGTAGTATAAGTTTTAATGTAGTAATCAATGGATTCAAATCTGCAAGCACTGGCATGAGAAAACACCTGTGGTTCTGAAGAAAAACCCCTCTGTTATATGGGGGGGCCCTTAGCTCAGTGTCAGAACACCTGCTGTGCTGCTCATCCATCCAGAAGGGGCCAGGTTCAATCCCATCTCCAGGTAGGGCTGAGAGAAATTATTGCCTGATCTGTGGAGAGCTGCTGCCCATCAGCGTTGACAAAACTGGGCTAAATGGACCAAGGACCTGACTCAGCAGGAGACAGCTTCCTATCTCACAGCAGCAGCACCTTGGAAGAGGCATTCCCTTTTGTGTGAGAGAAGGGGAATGCTTCTTCTGACATGCCCCTGCTGTCAGTGAGTCTAAAAAACAAAACTTGCTGCCCTTCAAGAGGGTTTGAGGGCCTCTTCAGATATGTTGTGTTTTAAATGAACACCTGAAATTGTAAGCAGGGAGTGAGGTGCGGGGGGATTGTGGAGTGCAGGGCTCTTGGCTTAGGGCTCTCGCAAGAGAGGGAGAGGGCTTGAGCTATACTTGGCTCCTCCCTTGCTCAGATGCCGGGCTGATTTTAGTCAAAATTGGCCATCAATGAGTAACTCAAAACTGGCCATCAATGAGACTGATTGTTGCGAGAGCCAATGAGGTGTTATTGTGACACTGCATGGAAACAATAAGGTGCATGTATGAGTCAGCTCTCATTTCCATGTCTCAGAGCTAATGCTAGAATTCTTATTCAGTTGTGTGTCATCAAGTTGGCCACTGTTTTCTTTGTTGGTTACTGATTTGTTGGGTGACCTGTATCTTCTTCATGGGACGACTCCCCCACTGAGCTACAGCCCCCCCTCCCCTAGTGAGCCTTCCTTGGTCCAAGCTAACAGGGCTCTGCCTACGTTCTTGTGCGGTCCAGGGTATTGTGAGGAGTTGTCCTTGGCCAACTCTCCTTCTAATATCCAGTGAAGTCTGATTTCCCCACTTTGTGTGTTTCTGGTGCGCACCGCTGGTTGGGCATTTAACTGGCCGTCTCTGCTTGGTTGAGAGCAGTGAGAAAAGCAGGCAGGCACCATTGTAAAAAAAAAACCCGCTCTCTTCAAAATGTTTGCTGTCCCCATGGAATGATCCTGAGCTGATATTTTTACACTTGTGGGGAGGAGTTGGAGCAAACACGCCACTTTGTAGAGCAGCCGCGGATTGTAACAGATGACTGGTAATAAAGCATTCCAAGAATGTCTTTTGAACACAATAATCTTTGGGAAGCCAGTGCCCAAGGTCAACACTAACGGGTTCCTTTTAATCCTAGCTGAGCCTGCATTTCTGACTTTCTTCTGACTTTTTGTGTTATGGCTGTTGTTTCTCACAAAAATAATCCATGAAGGCTGAGGCTGCTTCAGTACTTTCTGAGCGGGTTTCCCTTCCCAATTTACAGCCACTTAGTTCCACGACATTCCTTCCCAGGGCTATTTAGAATCAGCCTCTTACAGACACCCTCCATGCAGAAAAGAGTGGCCGTAGATGTTATGGGACATGCTAGTCTGTCCTGTAAAGTGAAGACATTACCTTCTTCCTAAGCTATTTTATGAACTGCTATCATGGAGAAAGCACGAGAGTTCCAAAAATACACCTACTTCTGCTTCATTGACTACGCAAAAGCCTTTGATTGTGTGGATCACAACAAACTGTGGCAAATTCTTAAAGAGATGGGGGTACCAGACCACCTTACCTGTCTCCTGAGAAACCTGTATGCGGGTCAAGAAGCAACAGTTCAGACCGGCCATGGAACAACCGATTGGTTCAAAATTGGGAAGGGAGTACGGCAAGGCTGTATATTGTCACCCTGCTTATTTAATTTATATGCAGAGTACATTATGAGAAATGCAGGGCTGAATGAATCGCAAGCCGGAATCAAGATTGCCGGGAGAAATATCAACAACCTCAGATATTTATTTATTTTATTTATTTATTTATAGAATTTTTACCCCGCCTTTCTCCCACCAGGGCAACCAAGGCGGCTTACAATAAAAACATTAAAATACATGAATACATTTAAAATCAAGAATTAAAATAATTAAAAGCAATTAAAACAATTAAAACAAACAGCCCCAGTGGGTCATTCACATTTACATTTGTTAAAAGCGATTTGTTAAAAAGCCAGCCCGCCATGTCAGACATCAAATGCTGATCTAAATAAAAATGTCTTAAGGCCCCGCCGAAAGGTCTCTAAGGAGGGAGCTGTTCTTAATTCCAGGGGGAGGGAATTCCATAATTGGGGCGCCACTGCCGAGAAGGCCCTATTCCGCGCCGCCATCCCCCTCACCTCCGTCAGTGGTGGCACGGTCAACAGGGGCCCCCCTGATGACCTCAGAGTACGGGTCGGATTATAAGGAAGGAGGCGGTCCCTCAAATACCCTGGACCCGAGCCGTAAAGGGCTTTAAAAGTCAAAACTAGCACTTTGAATTGTGCCCGGAAACGAACCAGAAGCCAGTGTAGCCGCTGAAGCAACGGTCCGACTGAGTCGAACCGACAGGCCCCAGCAACCACCCGGGCCGCCACATTCTGCACTAGTTGCAGTTTCCGAACAGTCTTCAAAGGCAGCCCCACGTAGAGCGCATTGCAGTAATCTAGTCTAGATGTCACTAGGGCATGGGTCACTGTGGCCAGGTCTGCACGATCCAGGTACGGTCGCAGCTGGCGCACCAGCCGAAGCTGGGCAAAAGCCCCCCTGGCCACAGCCGCCACCTGGGAATCCAGGAGCAGCTGCGCATCCAGGAGAACCCCCAAGCTGCGGACCTGCTCCTTCAGAGGGAGTACAACCCCATTCAGAGCAGGACGATGATCCAGTACCCGAGTCGTAGACTTCTGGACCAGAAGAACCTCTGTCTTATCAGGATTTAACTTCAGCTTGTCCGCCCCCATCCAGCTCCCAACTGCCTCCAGACAACGATTCAGGACATCGACCGCCCCCTTGGAGTCAGGTGGAAAGGAGACAAAGAGCTGGGTGTCATCCGCATACTGATGACTCCCTACCCCAAATCCCCGGATGACCTCTCCCAGCGGCTTCATATAGATATTAAACAGCATGGGGGATAGAATTGACCCTTGCGGCACCCCACACCTCAAGGGCAAGGGTGCCGAACAAGCATCCCCCAGCACCACCTTCTGGGATCTATCAGCCAGGAAGGAGCGGAACCACCTCAGAACGGTGCCTCCAAGCCCCAACCCAGCCAACCGACCCAGAAGGACACCATGGTCAATGGTATCAAAAGCCGCCGAGAGGTCCAGCAGGACCAACAGGGACGCACTCCCCCTGTCCAGTCCCCGGCGCAGGTCATCCACCAAGGCGACCAAGGCCATCTCTGTCCCAAACCCCGGCCTGAAGCCAGACTGGAATGGATCCAGATAATCAGCTTCCTCCAAGACCCTCTGAAGCTGAGACGCCACTACCCGCTCAATCACCTTGCCCAGAAACGGGATATTTGAGACTGGCCGGAAGTTATTCAAAGTAGTAGGATCCAAGGAGGGTTTCTTCAGGAGGGGGCGCACCACCGCCTGCTTCAAAAGCAGCGGCACCACCCCCTCCCTCAGAGATGAATTTACCACCCTCCCTGTCCACTCAGCCAGCCCCGCCCGGGCAGCTCTAATCAGCCATGCCGGACAAGGGTCAAGCGGGCAAGCAGATGGTCTCACGCTCCAAAGAATCTTGTCCACATCCTCAGGTTCTACAAGCTGAAAAGAATCCCAGGAAGAACAACAGACAGGTGCCTCAGGGACATCATTAGATACTGCTAATGCAGCATCCAAGTCATGCCGAATCCGATCGACTTTGTCCACGAAGTGCTTTGCAAACTCATCACAGCGAGCCACCGTGTGTTCCGCCCCATCTACTGGGGGGGCCAGATGGAGCAGGCCCCGGACTACACGGAAAAGCTCAGCTGGACGGTTCTCCGCGGACGCGATGCCGGCAGAAAAGAAAGCCCTCTTAGCTGCCGCCACCGCCACGGAATAGGCTCTGAAGTGAGCTCTAGCCCGTGCCCGGTCGGAGTCAGCACAAGTTTTCCGCCACCGTCGCTCTAGGCCTCTGCCCTGCCGCTTCATCGTCCGCAGCTCCTCAGTAAACCAAGGGGCCGCTCTGACTCTGCGGCTAGGTCGAGGACGCTCAGGAGCGATCAGATCCAGGGCCCTGGTCATTTCCCCATTCCAGAGGTCAACCAGGGCGCTGGGTGAGTCGCCGACTCTGGCAACAGGAAAATCCCCCAGAGCCCTCAGGAATCCATCCGGATCCATCATCCTCCGGGGGCGGACCATAGAATGAGGTCCCCCACCACTGCGGAGGCGACAAGCTGTGATAAGCCTAAATCCCACCAGGAAGTGATCTGTCCATGACAAAGGAGTGATGTTAATTTCCTCCACATCCAGATCACCATCCACCTGCCCAGCAGTAAACACCAGGTCCAGCGTATGTCCCGCATCGTGCGTCGGGGCAGATATGCAGACGATACCACCCTAATGGCAGAAAGTGAAGAAGAACTTGATGAGAGCCTCTTGATGAGAGTGAAAAGAGGAGAGTGCAAAAGTTGGCTTGAAACTCAACATTAATAAAACTAAGATCATGGCATCTGGTCCCATCAATTCCTGGCAAATAGAAGGGGCAGAAATGGAAGCAGTAACAGATTTTACTTTTCTGGGCTCCAAGATCACTGCAGACGGAGACAGCAGCCATGAAATTAAAAGACGCTTACTCCTTGGAAGGAAAGCTATGGCAAACTTAGACAGCATAATAAAAAAGCTGAGATATCACCATGCCAACAAAAGTTCGTATAGTCAGGGCAATGATGGTGTTCCCAGTAGCAATGTATGGTTGCGAGAGTTGGACCATAGGGAAGGCTGAGCACCGAAGAATAGATGCTTTCGAACTGTGATGCTGGAGAAGACTCCTGAGAGTCCCTTGGACTGCTAGGAGATCAAATCAGTCAATCCTAAATGAAATCAACCCTGACTGTTCCCTGGAAGGACAGGTACTGAGGCTGAAGCTCAAATATTTTGGTCACCTAATGCGAAGAGAGGACTCTCTGGAGAAGACTCTGATGCTGGGAAAGACTGAAGGCAAAAGGAGAAGGGGAAGGCAAAGGATGAGATGGTTAGACAGCATCACCGATGCAACGAACATGAAAATGAGCGAACTCAGGAAGATAGTGGAGGACAGGAAGGCCTGGTGGGATGTGGTTCATGGGATCACGAAGGGTTGGACTCGACTTAACGACTGAACAACAACAGCTGACTTAATAGCCTTCAACGGCTAGTAGCTACTCCAAGCCATTGGCGTTTCTGCCACATCCCAACAGTTAAAAGATGGCCAGAAAAATTACATAGTTAGGTGACGTCTATCAGTAACATTGGTTCTGGTCAGAGAGATCTTTGACGTGCCTACATTTGACGTGCCAGAAATCTTAACACTGACAACGGCCCAGTCTTCCCAGGCCTGAGGCAACATTCTAGGACTTTAAGGAACATCCCAGAGTCCTCGTCATGTAGCTACTGGCCCACGCCATCCCTGCTCCAATGGGATTCTTGCAGAGCCGAGTTGCCGTCAGCACAGTTGGGATGACAACGTATGGGGCAGGTAGCCGCGATCCTACAGGAAAGCTGAGCGATCCCTATTGCAATGACTGGAGCTTCCCCAGCAGAGCTCCTCTTTTGTAGCTCACTCTGCTCCCCTTGGGATTCTCTGAAGCCTGCAGCTGGCACTAGAGTGTGGCAGTGCCAAGCAGCTACACACTTTAGATCCCCTGGTGCTGTTCCAGGTACTTTTCAATCGGCGAGCTGGTTTGTTTGGAACCTGCCTTCCATGGTGAGAGCAGGTGGGTGAGGGAGCAGTCCTGACAGAGAGTGGATGGATCCCCAGCCAGGATACAGAAAGACAGCAAGCTGATCTTGTGGCAGACAAGAACAGAGGGGCATGTAGTGGTATCCCAGGACGTGTGCATGAGGGACAAATCAGAGGCAGAAGAAGTCACCCCACGGGAGTCCCATACAGCTGGAGTGGTGGAAGGACAGGAGTCCAGGTAGCCAAGAATAAGTGCAGGAGCAACAGGCCTCTGGATATGAAAGCAACAATTAAAACTACCCAACAGATTCACTCTGTCATTGATTGGTGATCTGTTGTAGGAATCTGTTGTTCTCACTTTTTATTTGCCTGTGGACGTCTGTGGAATTACTACATCTCAGATATGGCAGAGCAGCACTATAAATCTCCAATTATTCTCTCTTCTCTGGGGAAACTGACCCTGGAAAAGACTCCTCCCACCCCTGGTGTCCCTTATTACTCTAGAAAGGAGGGAGGAAGCTGCCAAGAGCAGGCGGAGAGGACGCCTTGCTGGCTGCTGGGACGGGAAGGAGAGCCAGACAAGTAGGAGTGGAAGCAGGACCCCTGGAAAAGTTCTCAGGACCCCAAGAGTTCCCCAAGAGTCTACTGCCAAGGACTGGTGTGCTTGCAGCTGGCAGGGGCCAGGAAACACCCCCACCCCTTCCTGTCACTTTGCTGCCTCTGCCCCCAAAGTGTACAAGCCAGTTTGGGGGGGGGGGTGTCCACTTAGAAGGCACTGCAGAGCAATTTTAACCCTTCCTGCCTTGAGAAATTGTCCATTCCAACAAAGTACTGTAGTTCCTAGTCACCATTCCATTGCATTGGCTGCCAGTCTGGGTGAGATTCAAGGTGCTGGTTATTGCTTTTGAAGTCTGAAATGGGCTAGGTCGAAGGCATCCCATCCGATGGGCCTTTCCTGCATTATCCTGGTTTTTGCTAGTCCCTCTGGCTATTTTGTTTGTTGGGTTCCATGTTTGCTGCTTAGGGGCAATTATTGTTTCGATAATAATAATAATTATATTATATAAATATAATAATAATTATTCGAGCGGTCATGTCTGGATGCCGACATGCCGTCCTTGCTTTCAAATGCATTTCAGATCCAATGTCACTTTCAACATTGGCTCCCTCACCAGCACGTCCTGCAGAGACTCCTGCCAGGCACAGTCATTTGGTAATTGGAATGCGTGTTCTCTTTTCCCACCTCCAGGTCAGCAGCTCTAATCTGGGACTGGTCAGAACGGGAAGAGTCAAATCCAAAAGGGGGGGGCCACCCTTTCTGCCAAAGACCAGGCAGCCTCTCCCACCACTTTCTCCAGGACAGCTGGACCCATGAGAGGGGGGTAAAGGGGGTAATTTGTACCCAGGCCCAAGGTAAAAAAAAAAAAAAGGGGGCCTGGGAGGCCAAAGAGCCCCCCCCCCGGAAATTTTCCTATCTGTGGGAGGCGCACGCTGCGCGCACCCTGTAGCAAAAAAAATTGGATCCCTGATGCAGGCAGCCCTCGTAGGCTCCGACGACAACCTGGTCCTGGCCTCCAAATCCCACAAGACAAAGCGGTGCAGCGCTACAACGGGGCCCTGCACAAACTCTGTGAGGGAGGGGCATGACTCTGAGCTCTGTCCCTGGCCTGCTGGGGTTTCTGGCATTCTGGTGGCAAGACGGCCCTAAACATTTTGAAAAAACAATTTGTGTGGCAAGTGGCAACACAAGGCAAGGCTGGGCTGACAAAGGCTAGGCTGGCCTGGGTAGGTTTATTTGTCAGATATTTTCTGACAGGTAGTTAATTTTCAGTACTGTGAAATCTTTCTCCTTAGCATAAACAAAGATGTTCAAAAGAAGGCCAGGAAAGCTCTTTTTGTAAAGTAAATAGTAAATACCGTATTGTCCCGAGTATAAGACGCACCCGATTATAAGACGCACCCTTAAAGTTTGGTGCTATTAAAAAAAATTTAATTAAATCACTGGCATTAAATTGCAACAGCCTGATTATAAGACGCACCCCTAGTTTAAAAACTTAAATTAGGAGGAAAAAGTGAGTCTTATACTCAGACCAATACGGTAGTAAGCTTATCTGTATTGTGAATTCTTAGCAAAACAAAGATGTTCAAATCAAATGTGCCTTCTTCTCTCTGAGTGGCTGTTTGCTGATGGTGTTCTGCATCTTTTTTAGATTGTGAGCCCTTTTGGGACAGGGAGCCATTTAATCATTTGACTTTTGTCTGTAAACTGCTTTGTGAACTTTTGTTGTTGAAACGCGGTATATAAATACTGTTAATAATACTGTTAATATCCTCTTTTACTTTATTTATTTATTTATTTGAAGGCTGCCAATCCCACCCCCTTCCAGCCTGATTCTCCCACCCCTGCCCCTGTTGCCACCCTCCCCCCACCCTGCTTCGCCCCCTTACGCCCCTTTGGGAAGGGGCCCAAAGAAATTTTGTACCCCCTGATAAAACTTTGTACCCCCTGATTCCTCTCAGAGGCCTTGTAGGACCTACCTCTAGTGATGCTGCCTGACTCAAGATGCCTCCAGCTCTGCATAGGCTTACCAGAGTCCCGGTACTCGCCGGGACATTCCTGCTTTGGCAGCCACCATCCCGGCCGGGCCCAACTGTCTCAGCCTTTCCTGGCCCGCCGGCTGCGTCACGATGGACCAGGACTCTTCTGAGCCTGGCTGGTGCGTACTGCTTGGTCAAGGCTCCTCGCACGCCTGCGCGAGCATCGCGCAGCACACAACGCCTCTGTCCCAGGCGTTGTGCCCAGTTGCCAAGCTGTACCGGGCTCCCGATCGGCTATACTACTGCTCTGTGTTGGAGGTCCAGCACCCAGCAGTTATTAAATTATGCCAGGGGAAGAAAGAGGACAAGCCCACCTCTCCTACCTGTATCTTCGCCCCACTAACAAGAAAGCAGGTAGTGGATGGACAAGGGTAGTGACATGGGGGAATGTGCTATTTGGACCCCCACAGGCCTTCTGAACCAGGACCCCTGGAGTCAACACTGTACATGAAACACTACTTCACGGGGGGGGGGGGGGGTTCTGATTCAGAACGGAGGAAACGTCTGTGAATCATTTTGGATAGAGGGGTGCAAACAGAGCCGCATTATGACTTTCGTGGGCCCTAGCCACTTTTACCTTCGTGGGTCCCTCTCACCATAATAATATCAATATTAAAAATTACTTTTGATATAACCTTAATTTTTTTTCAGTCATAGGCAAAATTTAATAGATTTTCATGGGCCCTAAAAGTTTCATTTTTTTCTGATGTGAGAAAAAAATCAAAACATTTTCTTTTATTTTTAGATTGTGAGCCCTTTTGGGACAAGGAGCCATTTAATCATTTTATTTTGTCTGTAAACCGCTTTGTGAACTTTTTGTTGAAAAGCGGTATATAAATACGGTTTTATTATTATTATTATTATTATTATTTAATAATAAATTATTTAATAATAATAATAATTTATTATTTAATAATAATAATAATAGTAGTAATAATAATAATAATATCCTAAAAGCAGCAGCGTTGGTGGGAAGGCCTGTGCCTTCCTGCTGGCACCAGCACAAGGAGCAGCACTGCTGGAGCAGATATGGTCCGTGCCAAGCGGCAAGGGGCGGAATGAGGCGGGAGAAGGGCAGGGTGAGCGTATTGGACCCAGGAGGGGGGGGCGGGATCCCAACCGCCTTCTTAGGCTTGATCCGCCGACATGGGTGAATGTGGACTTGCGCCAGCCATATGGCTGACGCAGGTCCGAGTAGACCTGTTGCACAGTCTGGGTCTGTGGCAAGGAGACGAATGTCCTCTTATGGCAAAGAGACTTCCAGTTCCCCCACTGGATGCAGCTGCATTGGCATGGGGGAACTTAAGTAGGATTTGGTTGTCCAACATTTTCGTGGGGCCTTAAATGTATCATGGACCTATTGTGCCTAACAGATAAGTCAGCCCCCCTGGGTGCAACTTTGGCTTGAACAGTTCTTAGAATGTATGTATGAGAATTCTCTTGCAGAAGTTGCAGGAGAATTCTCGTACATCATTAGAGATTGATATTTAATCAATCAATCCTGCCCCCTAAAAGGCGTTCCCTCACCAACTTGCTGCTCCTCATCCATGTGAACGGACCACCAATCCAGAAATGTGACCCTCCCAACTTAGCCATTTCGTCAAATTGTGGCTTTTTGCAGGCCACTATTCAGCATCCAGGCTAAGGGGTAAGCGCATGACAAAAAATCTGAGGCATTTTTGGATCTTTCTGTGGACTTTTTTTAAACTATACTGAAGCTTCACTTTCTAAACATTACATTTCTCTTATTTTCTGTGACTCGAAAGTAAGTCAAAGTTTAAGTACTGAGACTCAGAGGTAGGCAGACACTGGGCCCACTTGGAAAGGTCATGATGAGGGACAGACAGCTCTGTGCCACTCAAACCATGCACATTCCTACAGGCCCAGTCAAAAAGGTCTCCTTTTTAACTGGTGCTTCTAATCCTCTGGCCCCACACAGCTGCTTGGGAGTGTTTAGACCGTGTTGGGGTGGTGAAGGCCAGCCTTGCCCCTGAGCATCGCCCTCTGCAAGTCCATTCACGATCTGGTGCCTTGTTTGGTTTCACAGTCAGGACGTTGGTCCATTCTTTCTCCTTGAGCTCAGTAACATCCACCCTTGTTGAAAGAGAACAATGCCTTCTCTTGGATTGTCACAAGTTTCTCTCCACCCGTCTCCAGCTCACTTTTGCAAAACACGCCAGCATCAAAGTGTGTCTGCAGCTGTTATTACACATTCTCAAGGCATTTGGTTTCTGCTGGGCAGAGACACCTGGGCAAAGTTTCATTCTGCATCTTGCCTTGCAGAAGATCTTTGGGATTTCAAAGGACATCACAGAAGCTTTGAAGTAAATGCTTGGTGGGACTGAGAAAGGAAAGGGTTCACAGCTTCTTCACTCTGCCTTTCCCCCTGCGAGTAGCAATGAAAAAGTGGCTCACAAATTCACACCCTCAAAGCACAACTTGCCCACTTGCCCAGCATGGTCCCCGCAGCCTGAAGGGTGGAGCAAGCCTTTGTTTTCCTCAACCATTGATACATATTATATAGCAAGAAGGCTTAGCCACAAGGAAGTGAATCTGGCATGTGCCTACCTTGTACACACACACAGATTGTCATTGTCAGGGGTCTTGGTCTAGGTGCCTTTGCTATCAGAGCTGCTGCTGCAGGGCCTGAGAGTGGTGGTACTGACTTCCCTCAGTAAGGTGTCCATTCTTCCTCTTTTGTCATGCCTTTGGCTTTGATGATGGCTGCTGGTGTTTGGGGATTTGGAGTTTATTTCTATGCTGGGACTGTGAATCAACTCAGGCCCGGCCCAAGCTCAAGCATTGCCAAAAATTTTTCACCCTATTTCTTTTTTCCTTTCTGTGCATGTGTTATGGGGTACCCCCTGCCCCGCTTCATCCTCCTCCCTGCCTTTACATCCTCTCCGCAGACACTGCTTGCCAGCCTGTTTGAAACAGATTAACGGGAAGAGGATTGCAGTGCTGGGACCAGAGGGTGAGGTCGACCCCCATTCCCACAATCCTCTTCCCAGCTTGCTCTCTTTCCCACAAGGGAAGGGAAGCGAGTGAGCAAGGGGTCAGGGAGGCGGCACACGACCTCCTCCTGCAGCCCTGTGTCGTGATCCTTTGCTCACTCACTTCCCCTCCCTTGTGGAAGAGGATTGTAGTGGTGGCAGCTCTGGAGGGGGAGGCTGCCACTGCGGCTCAATCCACTTCCCTCATGGGAAGGAGACCCAGCAGCAGCAGAGGCAGGCCAGTGGAGGTGGCGAGCAAGTGGGGGACATGGAGCAAGCCCTTCCCCAGTCTATTGTCCAAAGCAGCTGTTTCATCTGACCTCATGAGAAGGCCAGCATTCTGCAGCAGAATCCACAGCAGTTTCTTGTGGCTTCATTTTCTTTTTTGTTTTCTGTGGTTCATTGATTCATTTCTAAGAGCACAATCCTGCTCTAAATTAAGGCAGTGGAACGAGCGTTCCGCCGCCCGGAGTAGTCGCAAACGTGACGTAAAGCACGTTTGCGATTAGAGCCGGGAAGGCCAGCGCAAGACCGGCCTTCCCAGCTCTGCCACCAGAGCCCTCGGCCCACCTCCGGACCCAGGTAAGTCTGGATCCAGCGGGTGGGGGGGAGGATCGGCGTAGGCAGGGGAGGAACAGCGGAGGTGGGGGAGGGACGGCGGAGCCGGTAGGGCGGCCATAGGCTGTAATTCTTGTTGAATGCTGCTTTGGTCTGCCTTCTGGGAAGGAGTGGTGGGGTACCAGTGGGCAAGGTGTGGCAGTGGCATGGCTTGGGGAAGGAGGGTGCAGAGCAAGGTCCCAGCCATGGGGCAAGCCACCCGCTCCTGCGCACAGGCGCTGTCTCTGGGGGCAGTGGGGGGACTTGCAAAAGGCGGTACTTGGAAAAGAAGAAAAGCTTGAAAAAGCCCTGGATTGAATTGTGAGTAAAACAAGGAAGCTGAAACATTGGGAAAGGTGGCCTGGAATATCCTTCAGACGTGGGTTCCATATAAGCCTGTCCTTGTGCTGTTCATTCATGGCCGCAAAATCTTGTTAACAGGGCCTTGCTATGCATACCCAGCTAAAGGTATTCTTTGCATGCTCCTTGTCATTAGGGAACCTGGTCAAGAGCTGAACCCTGCTGTTGACAACAGGGACTTAAGCCCTGCAAGCCCTGCCTTGGTTAAGCTTAAGCCCCCACTGGAGTTTTGAGGACTGACACATGATGGCTTCTTCCTTTCTTTGCCTTGCCTTCTCATGGCCCTCAGCGCCCAGCGTTTCTCTCCGATTGCACAGCTTTGCTAATTTGATAATGTGGTTTGCCTGGAAAGGAAGGGAGGAGAAGGAGTTGGCCATTATGTTTGGCCTCTGTCCAGCCAGCGTTTTGCTTGGAGACTTCAAGGTCAGGAAGGGGTGGGAAGCTCTCTCCTCCAGCCAGTCCCTTCACCCAGGGGACAGCAGCTTGGATGATTATTAAATAAATTATTATGAAGTTTTTTTCTTCCCTTGGTGGGAGCAAGTAAAAGAGGCCTGGAGAGCAACTGCCTGTCAGTTCTTCACTCATGTGGGCTGGTGCGGTGGAAAAGCCTCCCCCACCCCTAAACCAAGGGCCCAGTCACAGGGAGGTGCTGTGCCGCCCACCCTTCCAGTCCAGATGCAACTATGGCTGTTGTTGCACCCTGGAAAATTTGAGCTTTGAGTGCAACACCTGGGGTTCAAAGCTCTTCATTTTACTTCCCAACCCCTCTCACTAAAACCTAAAATGTGTGCAAAAGCCCAGAGCTTTCTGCAATACATTTGATTGAATTAAATGGTTTGAATCCGTTGATTTGAGGAATTTTAGGAACACAAGAATTGCCTTGTCTGAACAAACCTAAGGGGGTCCATCTAGTCCAGCAACCTGTTACCAACGCTGGCCAAGCAGATGCTTGTGAGGCGATCACAGGCAGGGCATGAAGTTGATGACCGTCTCCTGTGGTCCGCTCCCAGCATTTGGTTTCCAGGTAAAGTGTTTCTGAATAGGGAGGTTCCATTAATTATGGCTAATCATGGCTAAAAAAAAGCCACCTGCAGTTTTCTGTTTTGTACATGTCATGTGCCTAATTCTTGTTAAAACCAAAGCTAGAAGCCATCACAATATCATGTAGCAGTGAATTCCGTTTTGTTCATGTTTGTCCCTTAATCCAAGGTGTGATACTTGGTGTCGTCGTCCCCCCCCCCGTCCTTGTTTCAACTCGAAATCTATATACTGAATTCTGTTCCAGGCCTCCAGGATTTCTACTCTTCACACAGCCATGCAGATTTTGCATGCTCCTGACGGTGCCTCGTCAACCTCAAGCCAAAGCTTTGTGTTCCCAGAATATCTCATTCCCTTCTGCGAGAGCAATGCTCTGGTTGCCACCAGGATCCCCCACTGTGAATCCCCCATGCAGGCTGCCCCCCTTTGTCCTGGAAGAGACCAAGGAAACCCCCTCATCTAGAGAGCTCCACATACAAAGCAAGACTTGCTGAATTATTGCCATTGTATAGCTGGGTATAATCTATTGTGTGTTCAGAGGAATAGCAGTTTCTGGGAAACCCTTCAGTTGAAAAAAACTTATGTTAAAGGGCATGGTCAGTCCAGGCTCTCTTGGTGCCTGAGGCAGCGTGCCAAATGCTGCCCCCCCCTTACTGGGTGATGTGTCATCCCCTGCTCTGCTCCTCACACTGCCTGGACTGGAAAAGAAAGAGGGGGGCAGAGCAGAAGAGGAAGTGTGGAGGAGAGGAGCATGTCCCAATGCTCACCACGCTCCTCTCCTCTACACTTCCTCTTCTGCTCCACCCCCCCTTCCTTTTCCAATCCAGGAAGTCAGAGGAGGAAGAACAGGGGAAGCGAGTCGGCTAACAGAGGTGAGCACACCCCTCCAAGCTGCTGCCTGAGGTGCCGGCATCAGTTGGCCTCATGGGTGTGTCAGCCCTGTTAAAAAGGCTAGAAAAACTGATCACGTGAAGCTGCCTTTAACCACCCAAACCATACAGGCTATTGATCTGTTCAGCTCACTGTTGCCTATCCTGACTGGGGATAGCTCTCAGAATTGCAGGCCGAGAGGGGTCGTCTTTCCCAGGTCTACATGAAGGGGCTGAATCTGGGACCTTCTGCATACAAAGAACTTCTGAGCCTCCATGTATAGAGGCAGCCTGCTTCTGATTTCTGTCTCTGCTAGACTGTGCTTGCACATTTTCTGAGACATCTGGCAGGCCAGCACTGTAATGAGAATGCTGGTGTGGGTGGACCTGAGGCCAGATCTTATATATTTAAAACGTTGTTCTTAAGAAGCACTGAAAAATCAACATCTGCAACTGTCCACACTACGGTTGCTGTGAATGGCATGATGAATATGTGCAGAGAGGAGGATTCAGTTGTGTTCATGTTCTGCCTTCTCACAATGACTTCATCCTTTCTTCTTAAGGCAATGTTGGGAGTTAAGAAAGAGGCCGTTGAAAAAGCTCTTGCCTGAACATGTCAGACAAGGAATCAAGCTTACAACTGTTTTGGCTGGTTTGCCACCGCCAGCAGTGGATTTTCATCAATACATTTTTGAAAAAAAATGCCCAATCTCTGAGTTCTCAGATGCCCGGAACTTCTTTCTCCACCAATAGAAGAGTTTAGACAAGAAGAAGAAGAAGAAGAAGTCATGTGGAAACATTTACAGGCCTTGCTAGATCGGGATCAAGTGTTCAGCAAACCCAGCATTTTGTGTGGCTAGCCTCTAAGAGCCCGTTGTCCCCATCATCTGTTATTTGCAGGTATATTTCCTCTGAACATGGAGGTTCTGCTAACTGGTTGTGACTACTTCTTTCTTGATAGCCTAACTTCCATGTATGTGTCTACTTCTTTTTTCAAAATCATCTAAGCTAGTAATCATATTCCCTTCTTGTGGCAGCAAATTCCCTACGTCAGTTACTCCTGGCGAAAGCAGCAGCTCTTTCTTTTGTCTGTCATAGTGAGGGGTTCTGGTGGTACCTCCGCATCTGGCGTTCCTGCACACCTTCATGTTCCTCAAGGGATGACTGTGAGAGGTAAGGCACCTTGACACAGTCCCCGAAAGGGTAGCTTGCAGCCACCAGGAACGGAAACTCCAGTCAGGGAAGGCAGGCTCCCACCCCCTTCCTCCCATCTGGGGTTAGCCCCATTACTGGGGTTCCCTCAACATGGAAGCCAATTGCTAAGGAAGCAACAAGGAACCAAGTGACCTAGCCAACCTCAGCTCCTCTGCACCTACACCCACAACGCCTTGTAGCGTTTGCCACAAATGATCTGTAACAGAGCAAGAGGCACTGGCTCTCTGGTTTGGTCTTAATGAAACAGCAAGCTGGTGAGTTTTTAAAAACAGAAATAATTTATTATGAAAAGATACAGAAAGAAAATAGGCAAGGTTCAAAGGGGCAAAAGCCAGCACTTGAAAATGTGAGGCAGAATGAAATAAAATTCCAGTACAAAACTACTTAGACTTGGCCCTAGCCAGAATAACTTACCTGCTGCATAATCCAGTAGATATTTACTCAAAACATCTGTGTGATTGTGTTCAGAGGGGTTTACTCTCAGGTAGGTGTATATAGGATTGCAGCCTTGCAGCCCAATCCTAACTAGGGCTGGGCTGACTTTAGCGACAGCAGGACACGGTTCTGCTGCTATAAAATGACCTTTGGAGGTGTGTGCAGTGCGCCGCTGGTGGCCACTTTAAGATGCTGCAAGTGGTGCTGCAAGCTTGCCACTGGACCCACTGAAGATAAGCCAGTGGGGTGGGCAGAATGGGGGTGGGCGGAACAGGGCGGGGATCGGGGCCTCGGGGGCATGGTGGGGGCAGGTGGAGGGTGGACGCCAGGTTCCAATATTCCCCAACATGCTCCCAGCCATACTATGAAAATGTGCCACTTCTGTCAGATGCTTCTCAGGGTGGAAGGGAAGGCTTGACATGCTGGTGCAGGAGGCCCCCCTGCCCTGCCCCAACCTTCTGCCTGTTCACAGCAGTACCCAATGCGGTCTGTACAATCTGCAGAGCAGGTTTCCCACTGCCAGGATATGGAGGGTGGTGGTGGAGGCCTCATCTTTGTCACAACCGTTCTCTTGTTTCTGGCATCCAGCAAAGAGTAAAACCAAGCTGAACATCCAGGGACTGCCCAAGACCTCCTGGGGCCAGAAGCAGAATGCCAAATGTCACCTCCCCCATACTCAGCCTGCCTCCTCCTCCCACTTCCTGGGAGGGAAACAGGAAGTGTGGAGGAGAGGAGAGTGGTGGGTGACAGCATCTCCAACTCTGGTGCTCTAGCCCACCCCTCTCCTCCACACTTCCCCTTCCTCGCTCTGTTCCTCTCTTCCTTTCCAAATTCAGGGAGCAGGAGAAGCAGGGAAGGCAAGTAGGTGAAGGTGGCCCCCTGCCAACCCGCTGCCTGAGGGGGCTGCCTCCATTGGCCTCATGGGTGGGCTGCTCTTGGGAACATATATTAAGCCACTTTCTGTTGAGTCAGGCCACTGAGCCACCTAACCTAGTTTTGTCCACCGTGACTGGTGGCAGTGGCCCCAAGTCCTTGGGTCCTAAAAGGACTTCCCCAGCCCTGGTATTTTATATCCCAGGGACTTTCTGCATGCAAAGCAGACACTCTACCCCTCTGCCCTCTTTCCCAACACCAGTATCCGCTGAACCCGGTCAGGCTGCCTTTTACAGCTGTCCAATGTGGGGATTTTTTTTTCTTTGACATCAGCAAAGGCTGCTGATATGAGACAGAATGTGTGTGTGGGGGCCATCATAAAGTCCTCCCCAGCTTCGAAGACTTCAGCCAGCTGACAGCAGGCAAAGGAATGCAGAGAGAGAGAGAGAGAGAGAGAGAGAGAGAGAGAGAGAGAGAGAGAGAGAGAGAGAGAAGCAAGGAAAATTAAGTTTGACAGCTGCCTTTTGGGGTTCAGTTTTCAGAGCACCAAAAGTTTTAAAGCAAAAATATTGATTGTGATGATAGAGAAATGAAAGCAACATGGACGGAACATCCATCCATTGCGTGGGCAACCGGGTAGCTGCATTAGCATCGCTGAACCCGCATTTGCCAGTAAAAAGCGGCTGGTTTTATTTAAATAGCCTAGGGCAAATTTCTCACTAAACCAACTTTCCCACGCTGGGACTCTCCTCAGCCTGCACATTTTGGCAATTTTTTTGTTCCCTGAGCTGTCAGGACAAAATATATAAGCATGCTGGTTTCACTTAGAGGGTTTTTTTTTCTGCCCCTGGGGACATGAAAATAATTTACAGATGTGTGTTACCTGTTTATATTTGCATTAAGTTTTCCTTACTGAACATAATATTCCCTAGCTTGCAGGAACAAAAAAAAAAAATCCCATGGAGGTTTTTCTTATTCATTTTATTTTAACTTGCCAAAAAAAAAAAAATTGCAAACCCCAAACTCAAGACATGTTTAAATATGTCTGGGCAGGGAAAAAGTTTAAAAGAACTAATCATATGGAGACATGCCAATGTTTCCATTAAGCCAGGCTTAACAATCGTTTATTTTTAAATGCCTAAAGTCTTTCTATTTTAACCCAAAACATCTACTCAAACAGCTCTTTTTTTAACATGATGGCCCAGCACCCGGGAATCAGTTAAGAGTTTTATTTTGTGAATAACACTCTCCAGTGTAGCTTCTTAAAAAACAAAAAAACAAAAAACCTCAAGCAGTTATTACAAGAGAAGAAAGGAATCTCTATGTCCAGAGTCCTGTGATTTATTTTTTTAAAGATGCCTTTTGGTCAACTAATGGGATAAGTGGAAACAAGGAGAGAGTGATATTTTTACAGATATCTCCCAAACTCCTTTCCATTTCCAAGACATTTTCCACCTTGTCTTTCTGTAAGCATCCTCCCTCCACCCTAAAAATCAACTCAGCGACAAATAAGAGGCACATTCTTCTTCTGACAACGTCTCTCTATCTGGGGTGTTAACCTCATGTTCTCGATTGCCAGTTAGAAGAAGTTCAATGCACTCTCACTTGGGAGAACAAGCCTGGGCAAAGAGTCTGAAGGATATTTTAAAATAGGTTAGACTAGAGATGGTTAGTTGTAAATGGTCAGGAATTTCTGGGGTGAGGGGCAGCATAAAGAGGAAATCGTGAATAAGGTGTGGGGGTAGCCAACAGGGATTCTGTCTGGTATCTCCTTCACTGCAGTTTTGGTCAGCAAATTGATGCTACTCCAGTCTTCTCCTTCCCAGCCAGGGCCGGCCCACCCATGAAGCCAACTGAAGCGGTCAACTCAGGCAGCAGATTGGTGGAGGATGCCCACTTCTGCCTGCCCACTTGCCTCCACTGATCCTCCTCCTCCTCCCATTCCCTGAATTGGAAAAGGAAGAGGGGGACAGTGAAGAAGTGTAAGGGAGAGGAGAGAGGTGGGCTAGACTAGCGTATCAGAGGAGCAGAAGCTGGCACATCACCAGATAGGGAGGGGCAGCATTTGGCATGCTGCATCAGGCCAGGAGGTATTGGGTCAGCCCTGAGCCCAGGTGAGTAGCAACAGACCCCGTGGAAGTGAGGCACCATGTAAGGACAGCAAGAAGGGTGTCACACACACCCATTTCCATGACCACACGTGATCACTTCCAAAGGGTGCCTTTTTTCTGGTCAACTGCTGGTTCTGTGCACAGTGACTATTCTTAAACACAATTAAATGGGCATACAAAGGAAGCTCCCTTCTCCTTCAGCACACAGTCCTTGGTCCGTCACATTCAGTACAGTATTGTCAATCCAGGCAGGCAGTAGCTCTCCAGATGTTCAGGTTTTGACCAGGAGAAGCTGCCAGGAGGTGAACCTGCACCCTTCTGCTTGCAGAGGAGGTGCTCCACCCCTTAAGATAGGCCTAGGATTTCAACTGGGGCCTCCCTGGTCTCTGTGTGGGGTGGATCCCTGCCAATGAGCCACTTGAGGCTGCAGAAAGGAGGATGAGTGTGTAAGCATCTCTGCATCCACTCTCCTTCTCTACCTGCAGGCAGCCTGTTGGTTCCCCCTGACTGGGCTATACCATGTGCTTCCTCCAGGGGCTGGCTTTGGGCAACAGCCAGGCTCCTAGCCTTGAGCTCAGGCATGGGCTTACTTGCTCCACAAGCTCCCACTACCTGCCCCTTGGCTGTGTTTGGGCTGCAACCTTGGGTTCTAGTTTCCCTGGTGCTTGTGGCCCCTTCCAAGCCCTGACTTGCATCCACCTCTGGCTCCACCATGGCTCTGCCCCCATGCTTAGGCTTACCAGATCTCCAACTGGGACCATGCTGCATGTGGCTCCAGCCCCTTCTTGCTGGCCCACATCCTCTTCAGCTGCTTACGGCCCGTTAAGCATGCATGTCACAAGGCAGAAGTCCCTGGCTTAAAAGAAAAAGGAAAGGCTTGGCCTGAGTTGATAACATTGCTTTCACTGTCAAGCGTGTGCAAACAAACAAAGCAGAAAGGGTTCCTACTGCAAGTGGCTTTTTTGTGATTTAATCTTGAACTCACTGGTGACCTTCCACTGTCCTTGCCACTAGCAAACCGGCATCAAGCCCCTATCTTTCAGTCTCAGCCAGGCCTCTTGCAACATGGGGATGATACAGGGCCATTCTCACAGGACTGCAGGAAGGAATACCGAGGTAACGTATGGGATCTGCACATGAAGGTTTGGAATGAACCATTCCATTATAGAACCCTGGCCAACAGCCAGCTTTACCGGTGGGTCCCTTTGAGGAGGGGGACTAGCTCTGGTCGGACCAGAGCTGCAAACTGGAAGGACATGGTTTTCAGGCCTTATGGGGAGGAGCAGTGCTACAGCCACATGTGTGGAGCCCATCCTGCTGACTTGGGGACAGCCCAGGACTGCTCAGCACCTGAGGCAGCTTGCCAAATCCCACCCCCCCTTCCCCAGCAGCACACCTCCTGCTGTCACTCTGCTGCACCCCCCCTCCTCCCCTGGATTCACAAAGGAAGAAGGGAGGGGAGCAAAAAGGAGATGTGTGGTGGAGAGGTGAGGGTCTCCTCCATGCTTCCTCTTCCTCTCTTCCCCTCTTTCTTTTCCAATCCAGGGAGTGGGAGGAGGAGAAGCAGCTGTTGAGATGAGGGGGCGGATGAAGCCTAGAACATCTCTTTCCAAGCACACCTCTCTTCTACTCCATTCCTTCTTCTTTTACAGATCTAGGGAGAGAAAGGGGTGATGGAGGTGGTTGGGTGGCATGCCTCACTATGCTTCCTGAAGCAACTGCCTCAGTTGGCCTCATGGATGGGACCGACCTGCTCTGACTTTCTGCTGCATGTCATTCTTTTCTGCTTCAATTAACTTGCGCTTCTATGTTTCAGTCCCAATTTTTTTTTTCTAGGATCCAAAGGTGACCTGTTGCTTCTGAAAAGAAGGAAATAGCTGGATAACAGCAATTCCCTGCCTGGGGTGGGATGGGAGGCATATGCAGGCCTGAAGGGAGGGCAGCTTCCCTGTCAGCTGGTAGCATGACTAGCCAGCACTGCTGTTCTCAGTTCCTGGCCAAGTCCTTTTTCGTTCATTATTTTTAACTGCCCGCATGACAAGGTTCAGCTTCCCCCTCCCGCTTCCTGGAATTGCTTCCAGGAAAAGGAGACTGGGAGGGAGGGGTCTGAGAGGGACAAAGTGGGATAGTGCTCTTTCTTTGTCCTTTTCCTCTTGAATTCTCATTGAAACAAAAGAATAATTACCCCCCTGCAGGAATATTTTGCAAATGCGATGAAGTGGGGAGCTTCTGTCCTTCCAAATATTCTTATGGTGTCTTGCCTCCAGTTTAAAGAGTGACTGATCCAGTGAGGGGGTGCTCAGGTTATTTGGAGAATGGAGGGACTCTTCTTCCCTCCCTAGTTGGTGCGGTGCTGGTTTCTAGCATGCCAGTTCCAGCCACTATGCTTCTGCAAGACACTTGAACAATTTATTTCCTGAGAGATCCTTGCCCATCAGCATTGCTCCTCCAGTTCAACCACTTTCTGCAGGGCTTTCAGGCTCTCTTACCCATCAACTCTGCCCATTCTCCCTGGGTGGCCTGTGTACCTAGAACTCCCTTCCAGAAGTCTCCCTCCCGCTTCAGATCCCTCCTCAAAACACATCTTTTCCATGAAGCTTTTAGCTTAATCACAGTCCTTAGCATTTGTCTAATCTATTGCTTTCTGAATGTGCAAAGTGTTTCACACATATCACTTTGATATAACCTTCACAACAACCCTGTAAGGTAAGGAAATGTTACTAATCCCCATGTTGCAGATGGGCAAGACTGAGGCTGAGAGTGGCTTGCTCAGGGCAGAGGCCAGATTCAATCCTGATTCACAGCTCAGGCTAAAATCCTATACACACCAAGTGGTGTCACTAGGGTTGGTGTCACCAGGTCTAGTAACTCATGGTGTCACCCCCATTAACTTTATTTATTTTAATATATAACAGTACAAGTCACCCAACAAATCAATAACCAACAAAAAACCAGTAGCCAACTTGATGACACTCACACAACTGAATAAAAGTTCTAGTGCAGGGCCCCCCCCCCCATTATCCGCAGAGTCACTTGTCTGCAGACACTGGATCTGTACCCTTTACCACAAATTTCCACAATTTTGGCCACTAGTGGTGTCAACCCCCCCCCCGAGGTGACACCCCCGAGGGTGTCACCCATCCACACACCCCATACCCCCTAGTGACACCACTGCACTTACCTGAAAGTAAGCTCCATTGAACAGAATGGAACTTACTTCTGAGGAGACATGCATAGGCTTGTGCTGACAATTTCTGAACCACTATCTATATCCTTCATTTCTCACTGCAACTCACTGGCGTCGCTACAGGGGGGGGTGGAGCTCTAAGTTCCTCCGTGATCCGAGCCTCGGTTACACGGAGGAACGAAGCGCCCCGCCCCCGCGCCTTCCGAACCAGTCAAAACAGTGAAAATAATGCGTAGGAGACTCCCTGCACGTTGTTTTCACCGCTTTGACTGGTTTGGAAGGCGCGGGGGCGGGGCGCTTCATTCCTCCGTGTAACCGAGGCTTGGATCACGGAGGAACTTAGAGCTCCGCCCCCCCCTGTAGTGACGCCAGTGCCGCAACTGAATAAAGCATAAATGCCATATGTGTGTAACTGGATTTATTCACTTTTTGCCTGTTTTTCCTTTGCCTCGTCCTTCCTTGCCCTCCTTTTGCTGAAATTTAAACTGTAAACTATTTGGGGCAGTGACTTCTCCCCCTTTTTTGTGCTAACAATCCTTGGTAAAGCACTATGAATACTGATAGTACAGTAAATTAGATCCTTAAGGATACACCATGTGCACACATATGCAGTGTCACGAGTAGCCACTTGTAGTAGCAGCTATATGTGGGGAAGTGGGGGGGGGAGGCAGACACTCAGTGGGGTGGGGCGCATGGGGAGAGCCCCAGTCAAGTCTGCAGAAGAAAGCTCTGGATACACAAGCTAGCCTAGGGCAAGTCAGCAGCTTCCCCATTCAGGCTTATTTTCCCCAACAAGAAAATGAAAGAGCTCCTCTGTGAACAACTATTGAGTTAATCACAGTTCATTCATAGCTCACTCCAACCCAGAGGTTTGGTAGAATAGTGAATAAAAATCAAATGCATAAAATATCCAATAAAACAGAAGGGAAGAGCTCTGTTAGAGCCAACTAGGTCCAGTCAGAGGGAGGTCCCAAATTTCCCTTCTCCTTCAGTTTGTCCCAGCAGCTGGTACAGAGAAGCAGCCGCTTGAAGGTACCCTGTCCAGGAGCCTCTTGCTTGACACATCTAATCCCCTTTCAAGCAGCCTAAGTCAGTGGCCGCCAGAACATCTTGTAGCAGTGAATTCCATAAACGAATGATGCGCTGTCTGAAGAAGCTTGTTGCGTCAATCCATTTTTCTGTTGTTTCATGTGGGTGACCCCAAGTCTAGTTAGTATGATGGCGTCGGGTGGGGGGGGGGAGAAGGTTCTGTCTACAAATATACCTGAGAACCCCCAACCCAGACATGATCACCAGGTGCCAGGATTGAATCCCACAGCAGGCCTTCTTGAATGGAGGGGTGGCAAACAGAATTCTGCCAAAGGAAGGATCTGCAGGCTAACTAGCTGAGGCCAGAGCAGGCTGGAGGTGGTTCTTCCTGCCCCTTAGGAAGGCTTTCAAGCCAGCTGGCCTGAGCAATGAGAGGAGGGCTCTTGCTCATCTTCCTGCTCCTTGCTTCAACTCAACCACAGCCCATGACCTCCAGGCACATGAGGTGACATACCAAATGCGGCCCCCCATTACTGAATGGTGCACCAGCCACCAACTCTGCTCCTCTTAAGAACACTGGAAGAGCCCTGCTGGTTCAGGTCAAGGGCCCATCTAATCCAGCTTTCTGTATCTCACAGTGGCCCACCACAAGATACCTGCATCCTGTTGCCACTCCCTTGCATCTGGCATTCAGAGACAGGCTGCCTCTGAAACCCGGAGGTTGCATACAGGCATCAAGGCTTGTAACCCATGATGGACTTTTCATCCATCAATCTGTCCACTTCCCTTTAAAAGCATCTAGGCCAGATGCCACCACCACATCCTGTGGCAAGGAGTTCCACAGATTAATTACTCATTGGGGAAAGAAATATATATTTTTTGTGGACGTCCCCTGGTTCTTGGGTTATGCAAGAGGAAAAAGAACTTCCTTATATCCACTCCATCCATCCCATGCATAATTTTATATGTATCACAGCCCGATCCTGCCTAAATATAGGCTGGTAGAGCAAGTGCTCTGCTGGCCTACAGTATCACGAAAGTGCCGTAAAGCACTTTCGCATCACTGAGTGGCGCCAGTGTGGAGGCTGGCGCCGCTCACTCAACTGCCCGACGCCGTCCTGGACAGGATGCCGTCCGACGCAGACAGGTGCAGTGCCGGGTGGCAGGAGGGCGTGGGAAGAGTGGGCTGGGGAGGCGGGGGAGGGGGCCATTGACCAGCCAGGCCTGGGAAAGGGCAGGGATATTGGTGCCGCGCTGCACTGATATCCTAACCCCCTTCCCGGGCCTGGCTAGCCTTACACAGCCTCCCTGGTTGTGCGCCAGCTGGCGTGCATCTGAGGAAATCCATTGGGTCCAAATGCCCCTTCCCTTGAGGGGCCGGCCCCGCCAGCACGGGTTGCATCCTGTGCAGGATTCAGGGGCCATTTAGGCCAGCCGGTGCATCTTGTACAGGATTGGGCTGCCCATTATGTCCCCCCCTCTTAGGCCCCAAATGTTGCAGCCTTCACAGTTGCTGCACACTAGGTCAACACTTCACATTGGTGAGCTGTCCACCAGCACCCCAAGATCTTTCTCCTGATCTGTCACAGACAGCTCCTCCCTGGATGACTCAAAAGGAATGGAGCAGAAGAGGAAGGAAGTGTGGAGGAGAGGATGAGAGAGAAGATGGGCTAAGAAGTGAACCACCACCACCACCACCACACCCCTCTCATCTATTCTTTGTCTTCCAATTGGGGAGCAGGAGGGGAGGAAGAGGAATGGCAGAAGCGGGTGCCCCCACCAACCACTGGTCTGAAGATTAAATCACCCACGTTTGTCAGCGCTCCTGATGCTTGAGCCTGTGGTGGAAGGGAGTTCCAAGGGTGGCCCCTGAGCAGCAGGTGAGGCCCTCAGAGCAGAGACCATCACCCAGAGGTGGCCAGCTCTGGACAGGGCCACGAGCAGAGAGTCTGGTGGTCCAGTGGCCAGGCCAGTGCGCCAAGCCCACGTGAGGCTCCTTCCTTCCAGGCTTGCTAGCTTGTTTGTTTGTTTGTTTGTTTGTTTCCTTCCTTCCTTCCTTCCTTCCTTGGCCTGAAGGGACAGAGCCGGGCGCTGGGGAGGGGAAAGGAGGGGAGGGGAAGAGCCAACGGCGCTCCCTCCCTCCGCTATTAAGATGCAAAGTAGCTAGTCGCAGGCCCGACCCAGATCCCTCCGCCTTGAGAGCGCCTCGCGCACACTTGCCAAACTTTCCGGCAAGAAGAAGTTCCTCTTTAGTGGAGCGCTTCGCAGAGGCGAGGCAGGGCTGCGGTACAAGGAGGACGAGACGCACCGGCTGGCTCACTCGCTGGCTCACTCACACTCACTTCCCGTGCTGCTCGCTCGCCCTCTCGGAGCCCCACGTCCAGTTCGCACCTGGCGGGGCGGAAGGATCGGGGCGCGCGGGCGGGGCGCGCTGAGAGTTTACAAAGTGTTTCGTCCCTGCGCCGCGTTTATAGCGCGGCGGCGCCCCGGAACAAGCGAGGGAGTTGCGGGTCGGGTATCGCGCGTGGTTTAAGAGAGAGACCCCTTTGGAAGGCACGCGGCTCGGAAGAGTTTGGAGCCCGCCAGCGAAGCGGCGCCTGGGAGCGCGAAGCGGAGGGATGCGACCACTCGGGGCACGGAGCGCCTGCAGCTGCCACCGCCTCCTCCTGTCGCCGTTGCTGCTGCTGCTGCTGCTGCCTGTCCTAACGCGAGGTACGCCGACCGGGGACCCAGGCAAGTGCAGGGCGGCGGGGTTGCCTCGCCAGCCCTGCGACAGGGTGGGGAGACTTGAGGCGTTCGGTGTGGCACCTCCTTACACGGGGGCAATCTACTTGCGGGGGCCGGTGGCATTCAGCCCTTGTCGGAGGGGTGGTGGTGGTGTCGAGACTGGCTGGGGCCGACCATCGTTGGTGTCTGCGTGCGTGTCTCTGTGTCGGGTACGCTGGGTACCTCGGCACCCTTCCTGGAGGCGCGATCAGATGAGCATTTGCTTGGATCTAGCAGGCTGCTTTCGGCAGCTAAGTAGAGCCTCCTCATCCAGGGATAGTATGCCCTGAATGGGGTCTGCTGTCTTCCTGCCCTGCCTATTTCTGGTTACTGGCCGTGGGCAGCAGGGATGCTGGCTCAGGTGGACCGCCGGTAGAGCTGCTCTGATGGCCTGCAGCTCACCTTAGAGAAGAGTGTGAGTGAGTGAGTGAAGGACCTCGGATATACAAAGTGAAACTAAACAGACCGGCTCGTCTGCCTGCCTTGGAAGAGCTTCCAGCATGGCTTTTTGAAGACGCGGAGGAGTCAAAACGTTTGGAGAATATTGGCACTGAGCAGCAGAATTGCTTGTGATGATGGCTGCCCCTGTGTCTGCTCCTACTGATGAGGAGGAGGATGTTCGTGTGCTACACCCCTTCTCAGCCACCTCAAAACTTTTAAAGCTTCTCCCCAAGCTGGGAGCATACCTTGCACAGGTCTGTGGAGATGCCTCCAGAGTCAGGGAGATGTGCAGAGAGATATCTGTTGATGACAAAGTATTCCCAGAGAACTTCATAAAAGCAGAAGCTGTTTTGAGAATTAAATCTGCATCAAAGCAAGCATCTTTGTGAACATCACCTGGCTGTGCTGCTTGGCTTGAGCCTCCCTGAGTTGTGGGCCATTCCATGCATCGTGGTCTGAGTGACTGTGAACAGATGCATGTGCTGCAGGCTTATTGAGCGTGCAGGGATTGTAGAGCTTGGTGGTGCATCTGAGTTTACTGTTGTTGTGTAATGTGGGAACTGACCTTTACGCTTGGTAAAGAAGCTCTTTTATTTTGTGGGGCAAATTTAATTGGGAAATGCCCTCTCTTTGGTTATAGTCTGGTGTTGTTTTTTTTTTCTCTTCAGTTTGTGAACATGCGTCAGATTTCCTGTGTTCACAACGCTCCCCCCCTTTCGCCTCTCTCTTCCTTTTCTTGACTGTGTTACTTTCTGGAGGCGGATGTCAGATGTCACACGCTCTCTCTCTCTCTCTCTCTCTCTGTGTTTTTTTTTTGTGTGTGTGTGTGTGTGTGTGTGTGTGTGTGCGTGCTGCAGAGCTCACTAATCTTTCGGGAAAACTGTTCAACGGAAACTTAACTGAACTTAAAATTTGATACATCTGATTTGGAAGTTTCCTTGAGATGAGAAAGGATACTTTCTAAACGACAACTTCCTCTCCTCCCCATATCCCAGAAGAGTATTTAGCCTGCCTCCTTGAAAAGTGACAATTCCTTCTTTTGGTTTTGCAATCGGAGCAGTAGTTCCCTGCACTTTATTCCAATAATTCAGTGATTATTAGTCACTGTATGTGTGTGTTTTCTCCTCTCTTTTCTGGGGGGGAAGGAAATTTGTTTGAGGGAGGCGGGGTGCTCAGAAGCACAAAGCGAACCATTTCACTCTTTCCCTCCCCCCCTTAACAAAACCTATGCTGGGCTCAGAAAAACATGGGGTAGGTATGGAAAATGAAATCTCTCTCTCCTCCCCCCCCCCCTTGAATAGGTCTGTTTCCAATCCCAAGTGCATTTGCTGTGCTGGGCTGCAGGCTGAGCTGGTGCACTGGGCAGTTTCTCATGGGAATGCGGGCTGAGGGCAGGTCTTGCATGGTGGCGACAGCCAGGTGGTGGTGCGTGTGCAGGCGTACGTACCAAGGCAAGGCACGTAATCCTTGGAGTACATGAGTTGATTTGTGCTCAGCCTGTGACCAAAAGAGAGTTGGCTTTAGGTTCCTGTGCGTCGTGTGCCCTGTTGCAAGGAGAGGGTGTGCAACTGCCTGTGGGCCACTACTTGACACTGGAAGGTCTGGATCCGAATCCAGGTTTAGATCACCCATTGAACCAGGATGCTGCTTTGGGGAGGGTTGCCATGAGGAATTTTTGGAAGGAGTGAGACAGAGTTGTTGGCCATTAGTCTGAAATGACAAGCCAACTGTTCTGAAATGACAAGCCAACTGTTCAACAGGTGTCTGCTAGAGTAAACTTGAAGTGATGGTCGGCAGCCCCAAGATTCCTGAAAGATTCTTGAAAGCCATGGCACACGGGAAGCTGCCGTCGACTGACCTTGGGTCTCGCTCAGTATTGTCAACGCTGATGGGCAGCACCTCTCAGAGTTTCAGAGAGGGGGTCTGTCTTCTTCAGCCCTACCTGGAGATGCTGCCAGGGCTGACCCTGGGACGTTGTGCATTTAAAGCAGGAATGGCTCAGCCACTGAGCTATGGGCCCATCCCCTTGTGTCACCCTTTCAAAGTGCCCTGGATAAGTGTTGCAAATAGCTAGCAAAAGTGGCTGTTGCTGTTCTGTGCACTCTTGTGCTGCATGGATGTCCTGCAAAAAGTATCTTCTCCTCTTTCTTCATGTTTGCAAGCATCTGTCTCTGGTTGCCTAAGATTGGCTCTTAACACAGTCAAATCTACTGTGGATCCATTGTATTCAAGAGAAAATGACTCTTCAGAAATACCTGCCTGCCCCACTTCATGTGCAGGGTAGAGCACAAGTGCAGGGTAGAGCACATCCGGTCACCTCACTATTTCCTCCCAGGTGGGCCACGTGATGGCTAAAAAATGGCGACTAGGTCTGGAGTGGGAACCCCAGGAGGGGTCTCTGCCACTGCACCACTGTGACCTGGAAATCCTGAAGGGCCAGGGAAGGCCAAGAGCACAGGAAGGGGGCTGAATGTCATGTCTTGATTTTGAAGTAACCAGTCAATTCTTTGGCTGTGAGCTTCTGGTTGTTCTATGCACGTTTCATGCCTGAGATGGAATAATTGCCTGTGCAAATGAGCCATCGCAGAGCAAGCCAGTCAGCACTTTTCATTGGCCCCTGAATGCTCCCCACCTAGTCTCTCAATGGAGTTTGTTCACATGTGCAGCTGCAAGTCATCAAGTGGTAGCTATGCATTTGTGAACCAGCCCCTTTAAAGGTCTCCTGGGGCTTTGAAGAACCTGGGCCACGTAAAACATCGTCACAAGGGCCATCTGAGGTCAGGGGCCCCATTGGGTGATATCTGAGCACTGTAGGAATCTGCAGCCTCTTAGTCATAACACTGAAGAGAGTAATTTTGCCTCTACCTTCCGGGAACAGAGAAGGAACCCCACCTCTTGTGCTTCTTTTTGGTTATGTCTAGTTTCACTTCACGTTGCCTATCCAAGCAAGAGCGTCAGCCACACAGTCAAGTTTCCTCCCATCTACCAGCAACAGTGAGCCTACATGAAACTGCTCTGTGTTTGTGTGTGTGTGTGTGCGTGTGTGTGTGCGCGCGTGCACGTGCAAAGGCAGCAGCCTGGCTCAGTTAGGAGCAGGTAGGTATTGAGTATCAAGGGGCTAATCTAGTCCTGCCCATTGGGCCTGCAGTAAATACAGCAAGAGATATCCTTAGCCCTTGACAATGGGCAGCTCTGATTTCCCCCCTTTGTTTGGAGTGGGGAGAGAGCTCTGCTTTGCAGCTGTTGCTTTTTCCCACGAGCAAGGAGGGGCGTGCTCTCCCTCCTGCTTTACAACTCTCTCTTCTCCCCTCTGCAGGGCTCCCTTTGCAGCCTCTCTTCTTGGGGTGGGTGTGTGTGTGTGTGTGTGTGTGTGTGTGTGTGTTTTAAATCGTGAATATCTGAACAGCCAGACTATTCAGGAATAGTTCTGTAAGAGCCGTGTGCGTTCTGTATGTGTGTGGGAGCAGGATGGTTGTGCTGTGTATGTGCCCGTCCTCTGGAGGGAAGAGTCTGAAACCGGATAACTCTGCAGAAAAACCAGATTTCATTTCCTCAGAGTACCCAAGGACTGAGTTTTCTTGAAAATCTCCAGCTCAGCTTGCCAAGATGGTGTTATCCAAATCGAGCACAGTGGTTGGGGAAGCATTGAATTTTGCTAAGCTGAGAATTGTTGCTCTAGAAGACAAGACATCTGTGTCTTCATCCTTGCAGGGACCGTGGCCTCCTGTTGCTCCCACCACAGAGAGGGATCTGAGTCAGAATGGCTAAGCTGAATCTACATTGTTGAGAGCTAAGCCAAGTATTAGTGTGGTGTTTCCTGTTAATGAGCCTTTATGCTCTCACTGGACCTTGGGGTAGTTCACAATCTAGCCTGACTTCTTCTTTATTCTCACAACAGCCTTGTGGTGTAGGATAGATGGAAAGAGAGTTATGCTTGCCTAGTGGCTGAAGGGCCTTGCAAACAAGTCCACTAAAGCAACAGACCTGCAGGCTGTGTGCAGTGACATCGCTCTAGGTGGGGCGGAACGCTAAGTTCTGCCCCGCTCTGAACCCTCCGCTACTCTCCGGCACGAGGCACCCCGCCCCCTCATCATTGGAGCCATTCAGTGGAGCGAAGGCAACGCGCAGGAGACTCCCTATGCGTTGCCTTCGCTCCACTGAATGGCTTCGACAACGAGGGGGTGGGGCGCCTCGTGCCGAAGAGTAGCGGAGGGTTCAGAGCGGGGCAGAACTTAGTGTTCTGCCCCACCTAGAGCGACGCCAGTGGCTGTGTGTTCTTCTGTTTTCTCATGTGTGACACATGGTTGGCCTAAAAGAAAGAGCCACCAGCCCTCTTCTGATTGATTAAACACTTCCTTGCCTAGCTGCCTGGAGGCGATCCTTAGCTGCCACAGGTGATCAGATGAGTGCCTGTTCAAAGCATTATTTGTGGAACACCATAAATATACTGTGGTTTTCACGACCTAAGCAAAAATGGCAGGCCTTTGCCCCAAGGAATTTACAGTTTACAGAAGCACAACCAGCCCTCTGTATTGCACAAAAGCAATAAGTATGTCCTTGTCACATTTGTTCTCTGAGTAACCACATGAAGATGGTTGGCTACTTTTATTTTGAAGAGAGGTTGACTTGGGACTGAATGGGAATGGCATTGGCAGCAGCCACTTTATAAGTGAGCCCAGGCATTGGATCTCTGTGCAAAAAGCTCAAGTGGACACACCTGTAAAGATTATGAGGATCGCATAAATATGAAGCCATATTTTTCTGCATCTAATAGCACAATCCTATGCATGTCTGAGCCAGTGGGTGGCGCAGTGGGTTAAACCACTGAACCATGAGCTGTCGATCGAAAGGTCGGCAGTTCGAATCTGCGACGGGGTGAGCTCTCGTTGCTTGGCCAGCTCCTGCCAACCTAGCAGTTCCAAAGCATGTTAATCCGAGTAGATAAATAGGTACCGCTTGCGGGAAGGTAAAACAGCGCTCCGTGTTCCAGCTGCATGCTACACGCTGGGGCAAGGAGAGTCATGCCGGCCACATGACCACGGAGGCGTCTTCCGACAACGCTGGCTCTTTGGCTTTGAAATGGGGATGAGCACCACACCCTAGAGTCGAACATGACTGGACTTAATTGTCAGGGGTCACCTTTACCTTTATGCATGTCTACTGAGAAGTAAGTAAGTCCCATTGAGTTCAATGGGATTTACTCCCAGATAAGTGTGTATTGGATTGCAGCCTAAGCCACGTCCTGTTGAATGCAGGCTTCTAACTAGCACAAGAAGTAGGGCTGTTTTGGAGTGGCCTGCCCATCTACTACCCTTGGCTCCGTGCAGCATCCATTTTCAGTGTGCCACCAGAACTTCGATGGCATCTTCTCGGCCATAATTTTTTTTCAAAATCTTTCATCACAACCATCATACATTAGGAGGGAGAAGCCCATGTTAAATTCTTCGTAGCCACCTTGTTGTGAAAATCAAGAAAATATCAGAATTCTGGGGTGCCAGCAGTTGGGTGCCTGGGATTTTTCCATGGATAATTTATTTATTTACAATATTTCTATCCCGCCTTTCTCCCCAAAGGGACCCAAGACGGCTTACAACAAAAATAAAATACAAATAGATAATTACTTTTTAAACAGTAAAAACAGTTAATAAAAACATCTAAAATGATTAAAAAATTACATTTAAAACATTTAAGAAGGTTGAAACGGTGAAACTCCTCGCAGTGTTGCAGTGTTCTTGCAGCGTAGAGAGAATTATATAAAATATCCTGTCTGTTTACTATTCTTGAGTTGTTTCCTTTGGAGGTCCACCCCAAAGATGCCGTACAGTTTTATTCTGAAGGATCTTTTCCTGAGAAAGCCAGGGTTAAAGTCATGATAACATGTTTTATTCCACCAAGTCTTACTTGTAATGCATTTTAAAAATACAGCCTGCCCAGCAATGACAGACCAAGTTACACTTTATGGTTTCTGTTTGCAAAAGTCAGACCTGTGCCACGCTCTCTAGCGGTTTCTCTTCAGCAAAGTTGACTCTGAGATCTCTCTGCTGATTAGGCAAACAGTGGCTTGTAGCCACATGTCTGGTAGGATTGCACTGTGTGCTGGTGTAGGCACACTGCAAATGCTCTCATTGGCTGGGCATACTTCCCCCCCAGAATTGGTAACTAGAATTGGCTGTCCTGAAAATCTGAGCTAATTCCTTTTTTTCTCTGCTAAAAACTGGACTCTTGTGAATACAGAGAGAACCATGAAGCTTCTCAGTATGGCCAGGATCACACATGAGAGATGTTATGACTACAGGGCTGAGCTGAGATTTGGAGTGCCTTGCCCCTCTCTACTGGCTGCTGCTGTTCCTTGACTGACTCTTGAGGCCTAAACCCTGTGCTGCTCTGAAAACAGTATAAATTGTGCAGAATGAAGGAGCATCTGCTTTAAAACTTTTTGATTTGTTATATCCTTTAGACCAGGGGTTCTCAACCCCTTCCTGGCTGAGTACCACCTCCGGCGCCACTCTCCTGCTGCATACCACCGAAAGTCACTGGTGATTACATCATTGCCAGTTACTCCCGGGGTTTCGGAGGGCAGAAAACGCAGATAGGAGACTCTGGGTGCATGGGATGGCCCTTCTCAGCGTTCCCAAGAGGCTTGGCCAAAGGCAGGAGCCACCCAAGTACCATCAGCAGTTGACCAAAGTACCACTGGTGGTACTAGTACCTCTGGTTGAGAACCCCTACTTTAGACCAGAGGTTCTCAACCAGTGGTTCTGGTGGTACTTGGATGCGGCATATTCAGCGGTGTGTTTTCGCTCCCAGGAGGCTCGTGTCTTTGGCCAAGCCTCACGAGAACTCTGAGAAGGGTCCTCCCACCCTGCAAGAGTCTCCTACCTGTGTTTTCTGGTCTCTGAAAACCCGGAAGTGATGATGATGATGTCGTCATCGCCAGTCACTCCTGGTGGTGCCCAGAAGGGGAGTGGCACCGGAGGTGGTCCTCGGCTAGGAAGGGGTTGAGAACCCCTGCTTTAGACTGTAGACTTTGCATTGTCTTGGCATAGTTCTATTTAGAGTGTGAGTGCCCACGCAAAATGCACATAAGCCCTGGTTTTAGGCTACTTTGAGACAAAAGGGACATTCTGCTGACATTTGATTTGGACATGCGTGTGTGTGCGCGCGTGCACATAAGCATAACCATGTGCAGTTTAAGACTGGTGGCCGAAGGCCAGAAAGAAAGCGTCTTGGTGAAAAGGTCCCTTTTTCTTGACCTGGCTGAGCATCTTCCAGAATGGGCCTGCAGCAGTAGTTGAGGAACCATTTATTACCCAGAGAAGTCTGTAAAATGCCTTCCTTAACATATCAGAAGAAAGATACACTGGGTAACATTTTCAAATATTGATGCAGCGGTACCGACAGAGTGCATGCCGCATGCAGTGAGGGTGGGGGCCCAACAAGATGGCCTGGGAGAGGGAAGTAAAATTGATTTTTTTTTCTCTCCCAGTAAGCCGCCTGGCCGCCAATGGTTCTCCTTTGACCTACCCCAGATATTTAGCTGGTCTAAGTCTGAGGAGCCTCAGGGGATGTGTTGGTCTGGGAAGAGGGGGATAGGATCTTGGTGTGTGCTACTGCCACTGAGATCCTCCCCCTCCCGCCCCTGAACCGTCCTTGGTTTGGCCATGTCCCTGCCCCGCTCCTCCCCCAAAACTCCCCCACTACCATCTTGCCTTCAGGAGCAGCTGGTGCATGCACGAGGCCTTCAGCCATTTGTGCTGATGGCTCCAAACTGCACGACGGTGGGTGTGGCTTTCACACTGCCAGAATGGGGCATATGGCTACAGATTACGAAATCTGCTGCCATAGGCCTTGAATAGAATTGGGCCATAAACCAAATTACTGTTATATTGGATTGTGGTTCTGTATTCTCCTTTGTTTTGAAATTGGGCAGAAAGGCTGTCATGAAGTCCACAATGGGTAGATTGTTGGACTTTTAGGAAAACTTGGGTTCAAATCTCCATTGAGCCCTGAACTGAAGCTTCAAGGCGGCCCTTTCCTCTCTGATTCAGTTTTCCATCTGCAAAATGGGGTGGGGTTTCCTTTCCACATGGGGCTGTTGACATTGTGGAGAAAGAATAAACAAGATTAGATCAGCACCTCACTGAACTTGTGGTTAGTAGCAAACTGTAGGGTGAGTGGAGCTTCCAACAACCTGACCCTTGTTGTGTTTATGGAGTTGGTGGTCATAGGCGCCATGTCTGGCCCTCTTTCCCCACCCCGCATGCTCCGCAGTGTTTTATGTGCTTGGGGGTGACTCTCTTTGTGCTCTCATTGCAGGCTTCCGATGTACCCAGTCTTTTGACAAGTGCTTAAATGGAGGAAGTTGTGAAACATATCTCAATGGAACAGAAGTGTGCCTGTAAGTATAACCTGGGACTTGGCAAAGTGGTACTTTGTGTGTTTACGTACCTGGACAGATAGCAGCTCATCTAAAGGTGATTCTGATGGGAAGTAGAAAGTTCCAAATCATAGGAAGACACTTTTAAGCGTTTGTTTTGATGTGTTGCCCGAAAGGTAGCTTGTTTGCACTAGTTTGGCAGAGGGAGTAGGGCGCTGGGCCGGTGGGGTAGAGGGAGTGTTTGATCTCTTGTGTGATAAACTGAGGCCGTACAACAGTTGGAGGATTCTGACTTGAGATGAAGCGGGCAAAGGAACCTTTGAAACTCTTTCCAAGTCTAAGGGCAAATCTAATCAAGGCATTGTATGTTGGAGGAGGAAGTCTGGCCTGTTGAATATGGGTTAGAGCCATTTTGCACATCTTGTGGCACTGTGGCTATGCTGGTGTCTGTCTGCATGGTAAATGCACGAACTGTAAAGGGGAGTGTAAATCAGACATGCAGTGGATGTGATGCAACAGGAAAGCTGCAGCCCATTGTGACCGTATCCCCCAAGTATTTGGCAGTATGTACCTTCTCTTCAAGTTCCCCATGTTTCCTGTTGAGGCATACCTGGACTTCTTGGCTCAGTATCCAGTTGAAACCCCCAACTTACTGGCTGCAGCCTTAGAATCTCAGCTCTCCAATGAAAATAACATGGTTCTGCCTTAGTGAGTCCTTGTGAGGACAAATAAGAACATCTGAAGAGCCTGCTGGATCAGGCCAAGGGCCCATCTCGTCGAGCTTCCTGTACCTCACAGTGGCCCACCAGATGCACTCGAGAGAACAAGATACCTGTATCCTTTTGCCACTCCCTTGCATCTGGCATTCAGAGATAGGTGACCTCTGAAACCGGAGGTTGCATACAGACATTATGACTTGTAACCTGTGATGGACTTCCATCAATCAGTCCCCTTTTCAATCTAGGCCAGGTGTTGGAGCACATTGACATGAGCATTAAGGAGGGGGTTATGCTACAACTGAGTAATCCCAGTCTTCCTGTGTCCATCAGTCCAGTAGAGTTGATGACCATATTTCTGCATGATTATGCTCCTCTACCAGTCCTGTTTTGTACTGGAAGCAAGAAGATTTGCCGTAGTGATTTTCTAACTTGCTGATTCTAAAACAGATTCTTACAGCCTTCCATTGGAGGATGTGGGTCTGGTATATATGCCAAAGTTCAGTGAAAGTTTGGAAGGAGGCTTGCTGTCGTCTCCCTGAGTTTAAGAAGTTACATTTAGTGGCTTACATATTGATGCCTGATGGTGCTTGAGCTCCTTTATACTTCTTTGATCATAGGAATAAACAGGTGTAAGTCTGAAATGACTCTATATAGTCAGCAGCTCGAGACCGTGGTGGCATGTACTTGACACTCACTTGTTCCTCTGTGATGAATCATTTCTACCACTGAGATTCTCAGACCTGCCTCAAGTTCTTGCTGAGGAGGCATGAGCTATTGCCCTAAACCTAACCCTAAAGAGCAAGGGAGGGCAGCATCTAGCGATGACAAAACAGGAGGCAGTAAAACCCCTCAAGCTGGTACCCAAAAATGATGGTTTATTGCCTTATGTAAATGCTTTCTCTCTGATCTTGCCCCAGCCGTCTTTGTGAAGCCCGGTCCCTTCCCCACTGCTTCATCAGTGCAGCCTGTGAAGTTTGTTGTTGGTAATGGTCCTCCAGTTGCACTTCTTCATTGTTTGGTTCGCTGATACCAGATGATACTAGGTGCAATGGACTGGATGTGCTTCTGTGTAAACCATCTATATGGAGAGGAGTGTTTTGACTCTGGAGCACTTCTGTTGACGAGGTTGCTGAAATGTTTCCAAAAACGTTGTCTCCATCACTTGTCAGGCTCCGGTAACGGAGCACAGTGTTATGCTCTGGAAAGTGTGCTGGATTCTGGAATGAAATGATTCCAGTCTGCCAGAACTCTGGCCTGGACAGTAGAACCTGGAATGGATTCCCTGGCTCTGAAATGGAGCTGCTGTAGCCTAACAGTGCAATCCTGTGCATGTCTACTCAGATGTAGGCTCTATTGAGTTTAATGGGACTTGCTCCCAAGGAAGAGTGTGTAAAATTGCAGCCCAAGAGACTGAGCTGTAACACGGGACTTCCTGGAACCTTGCCTCTGCCATGACCTCTCTAGGAGGCCTTGGGCAAGCCACACCCTCTCTGCTTCAACCTTCTGCAATATGGGGATAATAATACTTAATTTACCGATTATATCAAGAGAATACATGTGAAGTGCTTTGAACACTCAAAGTGCTATGACAAATGTGAATATTACTATGATAATTCCAGATGGAGTCCTAGAATCTGATGCAGAACTTAGATGCTGCAGAATTCTCTACTTTGAAGAGAGTTTGAGAGCCCTCAAACCTGTAGCCCACCCACCCCAGTACTAATTATGATTAACCCCTTTGCCCAACAATGCCCAAGTGAAAATCCAAGTTGCCCTGCTTCCTTTCCTCCTCTCAGATTTCTTTTATGGGAGCGTTAAAAGTAATAAACCTCCGATCCAAGCACACTTGCATGGTAGTAAACACGAGAGAGGGAAGTAGGGAGGGAGTTCAGTGGAATTTGCTTCCAAGGACGTGGCTTGGAAGTGAATGGGGCTGAGAGCAAATGCATGGAGGTTTCTTCAGTCCACCTGTTGCAAGCAAATGCAAGGGCACACTCTCTTCGAGGTCCCTAATAAAGCCGCTCCCCCAATGGCACAGCTAATCCCAACTGTTGAATGGCAGATTTTTTCAGTGTGGTTGGGGGTGGGGGGAGGGTGGATGACTGCACTAGTGTGTCTAGTTCGGTTCTTTCGCTTTGCCCCCATTTGGCGTCTTCTGTTTGCCCAAGGGGAGGGAGAGAAAAGCCTTCAGCAAATTAATCGGGCACATGAGCAATTTAATGGACAAAGGCTGGGCTCCTTTGTGAGGCACTAATGAATGCACGCCACAATTTTTTTTTTTACCCACAGAAGCTGTACCAACGCTTGACGCTCTAAATCTTGTTTTCTTTCATTCAAAGAACGACAGCTGGGATTCGGTCGAAATTCGGCAGCTATTGTTGAGGAAGGCAGATTAATGCTATGTGACGAATTGTGGAGGGCTTCCCAGAATGCATAACTCTTTCCTCTGTCCCCACCTCTCGCTCTGCTTCCCCCCTCCCTTCTTCTGGTCATTCTTTCTCTCGCTCTTTCTTCTCTTAAAAAAAGCCCTCTTGTATCCTCCTGATTTACATTGGACGTACAGATGGCAGCGGAATCTAATTAGGCTTGATGTGTGTGAGCTCTCTCTCTCAAGGAAAAAGTCTGCATGGATCTTCCAGTGGTAAAGCAGGGGAAGAAGTTTTCAATGGCTGAGAAAAGTTGGAAAATTCCTTCTGGGTTGCAGGTTACCAAGACAGCCTGGAAAGCCCGGAAATCTCTGAACCATGTCTGTAAAAATATCGATGTTTTTCAGTGGTCATGTGGAAGACTATTGTGCAGCTGAGCATTTGCAAGCTGCATGAGGTGCTTTGGATAAATCTTTTCGGTCTTGGTACCGTGGTCCTGTGGCATCTCCACATTCTTTATGATCACGTGTCTGCCCCTACAAGGAGCTTTAAAATCTGAGAAATAAAAGATATCTTTGTTCTCTTTTCTTGCAGTTGGGCCATGTATAAAATTCCCTTGTGGTGACTCCAGATGTTCCCAACAAGTGCCTTTTAGCAATCTACACTGAAATGGCAGCACTTACCGGTACTTGTAATGCCCCCAAACAACCTTGCCTAGGAAAGGGGTGCAGGCTGAAGATGCAGATCTAGCCTGCACAACCTTCTTGGATGAGAATTCCTGGCAATGCATTGTTTGCAGTGTCCAAAATTGGTCTTTCAGCCAACTTGAATGGGACAGTGAGTGAGAAGAGGTGTTTGCAGTGTCCAAAATTGGTCTTTCAGCCAACTTGAATGGGGCAGTGAGTGAGAAGAGGTGAGAGTCAGTATTTGTTACGCTGAACTCGATGCATGCGACAACATAGGTTGTTGGAAGCTGGCTTATACTGAGGTGGACCTTTGACCTGTTGAACTCAGTATTGTCAAAACTGACTCTCAGTGGCTCTTGCAGATTCAAAATGGGTTCTTTCCCAGCCCACCTGCAGATGCTTCCAGGGATTGACCATGATGGGACTTCCTGCATGCAAAGGGATTGCCCATTGAGCTATGGCTTCCTCCCAGTGTAAGAATCTAGGTGGGGATTTGTTTCTACTAGAGGTGAAATATTAATAGCAAGGGATAAGAATTGCATGTGAAATGTGCTGCATTTAAGAAGTAAAGGATAATCTGGTATTCCTTTACTTGTGTTGACTGTTTTCCAAGCTCCAACAGACAAATCAAAACCGGCTTATAGATACTCTATTGCAGGGGGTCTCAACCTTTGGAGGCCCGGGTACCCCCTATCACGGTCCAATTTTCTGAAGTACCCCCTGCTAATTAACTGCTAATTAATTGGATTAATCAATCAATTAATTAGGTGATTAATCATTAAATAAAAAAGTACTAAAACAATTTTAAATTTGAAAAAATGTCTTATTTAACTCTCTCTCTGTTTGTGTGTGTGTGTGTGACACACACACATATGTACAAAGTACAGAAATAAGCCCAAAACCAAAATCAGAGAGACAGAAGGGTTCCAAAAACAATTAAAACTTAAAATCCATGTTAATTAACACTTAATTAGCTGCTGATGGGGCAGATAAGGGGCAGGGCTTGGCGTACCCCCCAGCAAGAGGTCCGCGTACTCCTAGGGGTACCCGTACCACAGGTTGAGAACCTCTGCTCTATTGCTTGGTTCCCTGTGGTGAGTTGGAATTGCATCTAGGTGACTCGGTAGGTAAATGTGACAAAAGTTTCTTTTTCTCTTCTAATCATGCATGTTTGTCAGCTTGCTAGCCCAAATACGCCAGTGTTCGTGACTTTTGGCCTACAAGAACAAAAGAACTAACTTTTGTTTAAAAATAAAATTCCATTAAAATCATAATTCCCATGCCTGGAGAAGACTTCTACTCTCTGCGGGCCCAAGACTAGGAAATAGTTTGAGTATAACTCAACATGGCAGCTTGCAGGGTGCCCTATATTATGTCAGTTTTGCAAGCCTAATGGGAAGGTTTCACCAGAGAGAGAGAGACGACCAATGATGATGGCTGGCACAGTTTTTTGCAAGTGTGGTTTTGTGGTGGTGGGTATTAACTGCAGCTTCATAAAATGGGCCCCCTCGCTTAAGCTAAACTTTTTCCCCCAGTTCAGATGAAAAGATTTCTCTAAGGATTGTGGAGCCTCTCAGTGATGGGTACTAATTAAACCTTGGCATTGCTGAATTTCTGGACTGGCACCCCCACTACAGTTGAAAAGGGGCTCTTTTTTTTTTTTAAAAAGGTTGTGGCAACTTGGGAAACCATTTTCCCAGCAACTCCGTCGCTCACTTAGTTAGAAGCAGATGGTGCTTATGGGTGGCGATTTAGAACTTGGGCAGGATAATTTGCCTCCAGCTGTTAAGATGGGATTGTCTGTTTCGTAATCTGACCCACAACTGGGCTTGTTCAGAGCAGCCTTCTTGGAGCTAGGAACCGCACTCTCGTTGCTACCCTAAGATCTGTTCAGAAGAAAGAAGCACTCTGGGGGGAGGTACGGTATGTGTGAGTGTGTATGTAGAAGCAATGTAGAGTGCCATCCATGCTAGGTAGGCGTTGATTAGTTCTGTCCTGTGAGAGTCATTGATCTCCTCCCCATTGGGGGAGCCACCTTTGTAAGGAGCAAGATGAGAATGGACACATGGGAAGGACCCCAACCAGTCCACACCTAGGGTCTGTCATAGCTAGTCTGTCATAACCCATATCTGCTGCTGCTCTGATCTTGCCAGGTCTCCAACCTTGGATGCCTTAATAACAACAACAACAACAGACAAATCAAATGATTAAATGGCTCTCTGTCCCAAAAGGGCTCACAATCTAAAAAGATGCAGAACACCACTGTGCTGGGGTGAAGGGGGGCAGTTACTCCCCCTCTGCTAAATATAAAAGGAGCACCAATTGAAAAAGCACCTCTTGCCCATCATATGCATTGGGTGATGTGCCCTGTGTTTTTCATATGCTCGGTAACCTTAAATGAATATGGTGGCTAGGATTAAAGAGTTGGTAGGACCAGGTGTGGAAGTATTTGTCACGTTCCCTTTCCTGGCTTTAGATCTTCGGGGGAGCCCATGCTCTGTGTGGTGGTGGTGGCCATTATATCTATGGCCTCTTCCATGATGGTGGCCTCTTCTCTGTGGAACTCTTTGCCCAAGGGCACTTGCCTGGCCAAGCTCACTTCTGACTTTGAGGAGCGTGGCCACTGTTTAAAACGGGGGATGTATGCCTCCGCATGTCTGCCTCCAACACTGCTCCTCCTTCCTAGATTTGAAAAGGAAGAGAGAAATGGAGTAGAAGAGGATGTGTGGAGGACACCTCCCTCTTCCTTTTTGAATCCAGGGAGTGAGAGGAGGTGTGGCAATTGGCACACACTCGGATAAGATGTGGCAGCGTGTCTTTCTGCTGCTTGTTTTGGTCTTGTGTTGGTTGTTGTTATGTTCTAAGGCTGTTAGCCAACGGGGATCTCTAAGTAGCAAGGAACTCAAGATAAACATTTTAGAATGAGTGACCATCCCATGAGTTGGGCCCAGGGTCACTCATAGAAGGCAATTATGACTTTTTTTTCCTGGGGAACTGGGTAAGACTTGCAGGCAGGATGTGGTGAGTGTATTCAGAAAGAGAGTTGAAACAGGGGACCTTGAATTGAAAGCTTCTTGTTGTGGTGAAAGGCGGTGGGGGTGGGGTGTTTGGGGGCAGTGAGTGGAATTCACCTCTTGAGGTCATTATTGCCTCCTTTTGAGGGAGAAGAATTTCTTTTTGCTTGCATTTTTCTTCCTGCTTCAACCTGGTGTTGTTTCAATGAAATAACAAAAGGGGAGTAGGAATAGGAATAAGGACATAAACTCCAAAGGAAAAGGGTGGGGTATTAAAATAGCCAGAGGAAGTCTGTAAAGAAACAGGAATAGTCTAGCTGGGATCAGGCCGTGCAGGGCTCTCCCAGTGCTCCTTATGTGCCTGGCTGCAAGAAGAACAGTTTGACAGAGAAGGAGTCTTGTATGATTAAAAAGCAAACTCTTCAGTCTTTTGAATTTTGCAGGTGACAGTAGACTTAAGGGGGCAGCTAAGCAACTGGAGCACATAACATTGAGCTTGTTTGTGTACATTGACTCCCCGAGTTACGGACGGCTGCACTGGTGCTTTCACACAGGTGCAATGTGACCTTTGGTGCTTTTGCACAGGCATAATAGTGCCAGGCTGGAAAGAACCAAATGCTTCGACTTAAGTATAGACTAGCAGCCCAATCCTAACTCATTTTCCATTGCTGATGCAGCCATGCCAACAGGGCACGCACTGCATTCTGAAGTGGTCAGGCAGTCACGGAGACCACCTCAAGGTTAGGGAATGTTTGTTCCCTTATCTCTGGGCTGCATTGCAGCTGCATCAGCGCTGGAAAGTTGGTTAGAATTGGGCTGTTAGTGTATTCTCTGTCAGATTTGGGGAAGTGGAATAAACTAAGTCAATTCAGGCTCCTTGACTTCCTCCTTTTGTGACACTTGCTACATATTGTACTTCAGTGGCTTTTAAGCTTCCTACCTCCAGGGAGCTCTTTCTGCAACAGCCATAGAATATCCACTTATTGCAGAGGATTCTCAGTCATGCTTGAGAGTGCACACTTGGAAGGCCTCCTCTGCAGGGGAAAATCGATGGGTGACATTCCAGCTGTTCTTGCCCACCATTCCTGAGAAGCCCTTGGGACAGAGTTTAAAAAATACTTCTGGATTATTTTTGTTCCTGTAGATTAGAACTTCTTGAAAGGAACACGGTGGCTGCAGGGCAAAGGTGATCCTGGCAGAATGCCATGGAGGAGAAGCAGGGGGTCATGAAAAGCATTGATACGCTGCCTCTTAAACAGTGGATAGATTTCCGACCGATGTCTGCAACCCAGAGAGATGGAAATGGTGCCTTCTTAAAAGATCAAAAGCTGAGGGTCCTGCTGCATCCTCAGCCAGGTTCTGTGCAAAACCTTAGAATATCGGAAATGGAAGTGGATGATTATGGGATCCTGACATACAGAACCGTCCCTTAGTTAGGGCAACTGGGTGGCTACTCTGGGCCCTGCGCTTTCATGACCAGTATATGGCCATAATGGGAGGCCCTGTACTGGTTGAGTTTCCCCAGGCCTGCAACCTTCTAGGGACAGCTCTACTGTATAAAGACACACAAAGGTTAGCTGTAGTAGATGAGTATTGGCATCTGCTTTAAAGTTTTCAAGAAGATCTCTGGACCGTGACCTTGAGAGTTGGGGGTGGGGGGGAGGCAGGGCAGCTTGTGAGAGACCTGCTCCTTTTTTCATAAAAAATGAATTTAAGGTATATAGAACAACCTCAACAACCATATCCCAACTCAAGCGAAAAGGGGAGCCTTTCTCTTTAACCAAGTGTGAGTGGACAGGCAGTTCTTCAGAGAGGAAGGAAGGGCACTCTGTACATGCTTGGAGGTACTTTTTCTAGATAGGATGTTTGTCACAGGTGGGAGAGAGTGCTACTAAAGGGTACCAATTAACGAGAGACTGGGTGTGATAGCAGTATATAAAATGATGGCTGGTGTGGAAAACTTGGATAGAAATCTTTTTCCCCCCTCTCTCAAAAGCTAGAGCTTCCTAGGTTTGTATGGATGGGGTTACGGGACATGGCATAGGCTTAATAAGCAATGCCCAGTTGCCTCCAGTATACCCTGGAGAGCTGCACAGGTCTTGCAGTTTTCCAGCCAGCCCAATGCCTCTGATTTTCTCAAACCAAGGCATGATTTGGCTCTCGTTTTCATGTGGGTGAAAGGACACTGCTGTGCTTACAGAGGTGACACCACTCACTGCTTGTCACATGGGATAGAGTGACCTTTAGTGCAACCCAGTGCTGAACCATGAGGGCCACCGTTTCCCCTCCAGCTTCCCCATAGCTGCAGCTCTGTTGATTTGAACAGACATCTATGGTCTTGGAGTGGGAGGAAGTTGACTGCAGCAGCAAGAACAGCAGCAGCAGAGTGCAATTCCAAGCAGAGCTTGGTGTTCCAACAGCCTGAGGCGACTTCATCTCCCTTTAGCTCAGGGGTCATCAACCTTTTTGGGCAAAGGGGCCGAACGTTTGGTGATCACGTCATCACCAAACGTCTGGGTTGCTGAGCTCCTAGAAACAGCTGCATCGAGCTTGGCTTGGGAGATGAAGCCTCCTGCCCAATTTGTGGTGTGCTGGACAGGGGATGGCAGAGCTCCCTGCCCAGGTTCATAGTCTTGTGCCGCACACGGGGACTTTCTCCCAAGTCCACGCGGGCCGGATCTGGCCATAGGTTACCAACCCCTGCTTTAGCTCCTGATACCAGTAAGGACTTCATGGAGCAATAGTAACCAAGGCAGAAGGAAGCACCCTGTCCTTTCCATATTTAAACCAGGCATGCAAGCCTTGTAGCCAACCAGGTCGTCCCCCCCCCCCCCCAAAGCTAAAGAGAGCTCTGAAGTTCAACCCCAAAATCATGTCCTTCAACTAACTCCTAACTAGCAGGCCTGCCGCAACCTTGCAGGCATATTTAACTGTGCCGTGCCAGGCAGCTACTTAAATAGCACCCATCGTGCCAGCTCCCTGGATGACCTAAGTGTGCCTCAGAATCCTCCATGACATTGCTGGGGATCCTGGAGCACACTCGTGATGGACATGGTGTCACTCTTGACCCACCCCAATTAAGGCAGCAAAACTGCTTGAGCAGGCCCTACTCATTGAGTTGATTCTGCCCCCCCCCCCAAGTAACAGTTGGATTAGGAAAATCTCATCTCATTAGTGAAGGACGGAGGAAGTGAAGCTGTGAATAGATACTGCAAGTGTTTGAAAAAGAGCAGTTGAGTGGGCACCACCCTCTTGTGTCCGGAGGTCTACATAATCGGGGTGGCCGAGGGGCTTGGGACTGGACTTGAAATCCTAGATAGATTCAGTTCCACTCTATTTGCAGAGATATGGGGCATCTGGGTAGTGCTGTCTTGGTCACAGCTTCTGTTAGTAGCCTCCTCCCAGCGTGAGAAAGGTGGGTGTGTGCAGTTGGGATACTCCTCCTCTCTCCAAATGTCTGTGTCTTTTTGTGTGTTTCCTTTTCCTTCATACCTAGTTTCATGCGCCATCTGTTGACTCCCTTATCAACTCTTGGGCTGGTTTATCCGTGCACATCCAATACACTGCTTGATGACTCTGAAGAACTGAACTACACGTGTCAATAAATCATGAGGCCCAGAGCTCCCGCACAATTTCAGACTGTGAAGTGGGATGTTGCATGTTTGAATAGCACAGTCAGGCTGGCCCAAGCCCTCCTGATGCTTGAGGCAGCATGCCAAATCCTCCCCCCCCCCCACTCAATGATGTGCCAGCCCCTCCTCCTCCCATACCCCAGTGTTCCAGCTCTCCTCCCCTCCACATTTCCTCTCCCTTCTCTGACACCCCTCTTTTTTTTTTTTTAATCCATGGAGTGGATGGAGGAGTAGCAGTAGTGGAAGCAAATAGGTGGGCACCTCCACCAATCTGCTACCTGAGGTGACTGCTTCAGTTGGCCACCTGGGTGAGCACAATGGGGTAAAACTCTTTCTCAGGTGGGGAAACAACTTAACCTATAATTCCCACTGCTACAGATTTCTGAACTGGTAGAGTTCTCAGGAACACTGTAGCCAGGGATTTATCAGTGGGTGTTGGCCCTGACCTGAACATGTGAACTGTCCTCAATGAAACTTACTAGTTTTCAGTTGGTATTTTGTCATATGAACAGTTGCAGGCTATCCCCAGATGCATATTAATTGCTTGCTTCCTGTAGCATGTGTGACCTAGCCGTTTTGTGCGCTCTCTCTCGCTCTCTCTCTCTCTTTTGGTTCATCATACAGCCTCTCTGTCTTTCATTGACTTTTGTGAAGAAAAGTAACTTTCCGTCTTTCCCCCCCCTCTTCACAAGAAATATTACACTGGCAATTAATTACCATTTCATCAGTGGCCACTATACCTTGGACCCTCGAGTCAACTGAAAACAGCCCCGACTGAAGTGATTCACATGCACTTGGCCTTAACGTAGAATTCTGTGTCTGTCTCTTTGATTTTACTTTATTTGCTTTTGCCCCAGCAGAGCTCTGAGAGGATGATTTGCAACAAATATGCTAAATGAAGATCTAAAACAATCATATAACTGTAATAAATAAAATGGCCAAAGGCATTAAAACCTCTTGTGTACAAATTTCTCAACCTCTAATAGGTTGCCTGGATGATGAGCAATGATGGAAAAGAAAAAGGGAGAAGTTCTTAATGTCATTCTGACAGTGAAAGTAGAATTTGCCTCACAAACCTTTGCTGGGAGGGAGTTTCACAATCCAGTGTCTACTGCAGAGAAAGCCCGACCCCTTGACTCTGCCAGCACTGGCCTCGGAGGAGGGTCTCCTCTACAGATCTTCCTGCCAAGGGAGGCTTCTGTGGGAGAAGATGCTTCTAAAGGCAACTAAAGGCAGCCTGTCCATTACAGGCTACAAACCATGATGACCATATGCAACCTCCGGGTTTTAGAGGTAGCCTATCTCTGAATGCCAGATGCAAGGGAGTTTCTTGTTGTTTTGAGTGCTCCCAGTATGTGTGTGCGTGCGTGCCTGTGTTCCCCCCAGCCACCGTTGCCCCATGTTGCAGGAAGTGGAGACATTGGGATTCTGAAGGATTTTCTGTCTATTTGTAACTGGAAGGTCTTGGGTACCAAAATTCTGTGCATGTCTTTGTGGTTTTTAAAGCATCTTTGTCCAACTCTTTAGCATTTTCTCAGGAGTTCAAGGGTCTAGAGCGGGGTTTCTCAATGTGTGCTTCTTGGAGCCCTGGGGCTACCCAAGTCCATTGTTAGGAGTGGAAAGGGCTCCGGAGACCAAAATGTTTGAGACTCCCTGATCCAAAGAGTGAATCTCTCTTTAGACTGGTTTTTCTCTGGGGCTTCAGGTTTCATTCAATAGATTAAGCTCAGCTGAAGCGTGTGGTGGTTGATGTGGCTGAGGGTTCATGGCACGCTCCATTGAGGGTTTTAGTGAGCCAATTACACAAAGTCCCCAACTTGCATCCTGGTTCCATCCCAGAGGTTTGTCCAGAAGTCGGAATGGACGTAAGTTGGAACAGCATTATTGCACCTGTGCAAAAGCCCAAGACCAGGCAGACTGCACCTGTCCTAAAGTGCTTATGTGGCCGTCTGTAAGTTGAGATGTCAACTTACCCAGTGCATTTAATTGACTACAAATGATTGTTTTGTTTAAATTCCTTAGTTGTTAGAAAGTTCTGGTTTGCAATGCTTTCATGTCTTTCATGGTTTTTCTCATTTGTATAAAATGTTTGCTCACAATTTTGTTTTCTCCCCCAAGTAAGATCCTCTGTGTGAACTTCCAGTACAAGCTCTATGGAAGCTGCTTTGTCTCCAATTCTTTCACACGGTGTCTCCCAATTTGTATCCTATCCTTCTGCAACTTATGCAACCACAGGGAAACTTCGAAGGGGATGCATCTGATTAAAGACACTCAAGGGGCCATTGAACATATTAGGCAGGGGAATCTGGGATTCCCTCTAATGGGGCTATGGGTGATCCTAGCCTCCGACATGTCTTCAAGATGACATTTGCACACACATGTTGGTTGCATTCCTGTGTATGTGTTGTTGGTATATGTAATGTCTGGAGAGGCTCAATGCACCTGTCTTTTGTCTTGGAAGATGTAAATGGTTTATCTGGATCCTGAGTCCCACGAGATGCTTGGAGCTACAGCTGGGTCTTCCAGTAGTGACTGAACTGTGTTGAGCTCCAGATGGCTGCTTAGGAAGTGTCCAGCACGGGAGTGGCAGAAAAACTGGTGAAGTGACAGTAAACGAGTGAAGACAAAGCTGTGGGTGGCTGAAACACAATTTGGCAGTGAGAATTGGCATTCCCAAGCAACATTCAGTTCAGTGCTTTGCCATCCAATTTAAAAATAGCCTTAATTAGCATAGGGACATAGTCCTGTCCAGCCAGGAAGTCAAGTTCCTGGAAATGAAGTAAAAGGTAAGCAGGAGGAGACTCCCTCCCTCCCTAGGAGCCAGAAGCTGTTATGGGGCCCTGAGGGGTTTTACAGGTCTTGTCATATGACTTGTTTTAGCCTCCTTGTAGCTGGGCCAGAGCTCCTTGCCTGTGCTCCACTTCAGGGCCTGCTGTGGGATAGGGAACTCTTACTTTGAGATTAGGAATGGGACAGATTCCGCTGTGCTGTGTAGCCTGCTGAAACTTTGATTTGCATAAAAACATTACAAGGACCTCGGTGGGAGTTCTGAGCAATTTGCAGTATGTGTGTTTTGCAAACTGTGTGTGAGTGAGTAATTTGGCCTTCTGTCTAAATCCAAAGGAATTGACACCCCTTGGAGAACCTGGCAGCCCTTGGCTCTCTTCCTGGCTTGGGAACGGCATTTAGCAGGGGATCTGCTTTGTTGTCTTGTCGCCCTTCTCTGCCAGCGGCCTTTGAACACTTGCCATGTGTGCTTGATGTGTCCGGTGGTCTAGGCAGAGCTGTGGAAACTGGCAAAAAGGCAACGTTAAATAAATTCTGCATCTAGAAAACCTGGGTTCTGTAACAGTATATGTGACGCTGTTGCATTTTTTGTGCCACCACGTCCCCCAAGTCCCTCATCCTGTGGGGTAGGTTGGCTGAGAAGTAACCAGAGCCAGCTAGTCTCAAGTCACACCGTCATCTATGTAGCTGTACAGTGATTTGAATCCAGACTCTGCTGTTGATGTCCAGAACTTTTTTAGTAGTTACACACAGTGGCTCTCCTGATGTGACTGAAGCAAGTCTGTATGTTTTCTTAGTTTGCCTAATGCTGCTTCGTATCCTGGGGAGGGTCAAGGAGCTGTACAGGGCACTTGAAAATCATATCTTTTCCTCTTCTTCCCCCTTCTGAGATTTAAAAAGGATGGAAAGTTTTTGTTTTGTTGTTTTTTGTAAGCTGACATTTTTAGGAAGTGAGATTCTGTGACTTTTTTTTTTCTGCTGAACAAAATCCTGGTGTACCCACTGCCTCAGATGTAGGTGTGATTGAAGCTTGCTAGGTGTATTTTGGGGGCAGCTCTAATTCCTAAGCTCTCCCCCCTCAGATCTTTGCGTCTTTGAGATGTGCAGTTCAAAGAAGTTTTTAAAAGTTTCCCTGAACTATGTATTGGTCTTCCAGACTGATTTTAGATATGCAGAAAGAATGAACTGCTAACTGAACCATGCTAGTTGGGTAAAGCAACCCCGGGCCCTGCCGGTGTTTGTAGTTCTTCCCCAAGAATTTGAGATGACTCTTGATGCTTTCTCTGCTGGTCTCGGAGCCCGACGTGTTTCCCATGGAACTCTTGCCTTCCGAGGCATTCTGCACTCCTTTTGTTAAGCGAGGGGGTGGTGGTGGTGGTGGCTGTTTAATGATTCACAGGTCTTGGCAATAATTCATCCTGAGGAGACAATGCACGCCCCCCCCCCCTCCAGTGTGCAGTTCAGTCTGTAGTGTCAACACCCCAGCTACCAAGCTGGAGTAACTGATAGTGTTGATGCAGTTGCAGTCAGTTGTCAAATCCTTCACCAGCAAAATTTAACTGGACTGCTCTGGTTTCACTGGGCTAGGTACCCAAGAGTGCAAAGTAAGCCCTTGTGTCCTCCTGCAGAGAATGTGTCCCTGACACCATTGCAGTTTCAGGCCACTTTAGTAATTTGCCACTTTTGTAGCAGGCATCTGGACACAGAACTAGCATCTTCTCTCTGCACCCCCTGAGGTCCTAGGATGTAGGAAAGCAAAAAAAAAAGGGGGGGGGAGGCAAGGAAGTTGCAAGGAAGTTGGCTGGGGAGGAGTGGGTAATGGATTGAGAATAAGAAATCTGAGAGAGAGGTTTTCACATAGAATATTCTATAGATTAGAACACTTTCCCACAGGGAAGTGCTAGGAAAAGATATAGGAAATAAAGAGTTCGCTTTCCAGAGGGGGTCACAGCCTTTAAAAAGACACAAGGAGATATCTGCAAACACCTCCTGGGAGAGACACTACCAATAGTTCCTGAGAGGGGCACCGCTATAAAAGGTGTCTCTTTGCCCAGTTAGGGTGGTGGGAGGGGAGTGAGGCTTGAGGAAAAGGGAAGAGGGCAAAGGAATTGAGGTAGTAAAGGGTTCTCGGGAAACCTCACTGTGGTAAGATGTGGAGGGACTTCTGTGCTACAGAGGGGAGGGGAGCGGAGCAGAGTGACTGATGGAAGTGGGACAAAATCAACAGTGGCCTGAGAAGCAGAAACCCGAGTGAACAATGGGTGGTGGAGATGCTGAGCTGAATAAAAGAGAGCCTAGGAGAAAGTGGGATGGGGCAAAACTACAGCCAGGACTTGGAGACGGGAGGAGCAGGAAGGAAGGAAGTGGGCAGGGCTGGGGTCAGAGAGGCCCAGTGAGCCACAGGGTGCCAGGTAGCTGGGAGAGGAACTCTGCCTATGGCTTTGACTGCTGTGGTGCATCATGCCCCAGAAATCCTGAGGAGGCACTGAGGGCCAATTGCAAACACACACACACACCCCGTGTCTTCCTTATGCACAAAGGAATTAAGTAATAAATTTATGGGCTTTCTAAATTTATGCATCATTACAGGATTGTAGCAAAAACGACAAAAGAAGAGATGGGTAACTCTGGGCCAAACCTCCAAATTTGTGCAAACTGTAATAGTGGTCACCCCTCTCCTGGTGCTGCCAGCGCAAGGAATTCTTCTTCAGAATTAAGCATCCCTTGTCTTGGGCTCGTGGCAGGAATGGGAAATATGTGCCTTGGTTTGTTTTAATGCAAGCAAGTGTTGAATGCCTTGTTTTCCCTTCCTGTTCCTCTCATTGTTGTCCCCATGTTTGTGCTTTAAGCTATTGGGAGGGGGAGGGGGAGGAAGTTCAGAAAAGATGAAGTAATTAAAATATTAAGCGGTTAAACACCCCTCCTGAATGAGTGAGAGAGGTGGCAAGGCCCAAGGAGATGGTGGGGAGTCGGATTTTAATGGGAAAGTTTCATGCTTGGCTTAGTTGCAACCATTTTATATGCACATAAATCATTGCCTCCTTAACTGGCTTTTCCATGTGTGCGCTTCCAGTTTTCTAAAACTGGTTTCTCTCTCTCTTCCTCTCACCCTCAGCTTTGGAGGCAGGTTGGGTGTTGGAAAAACCACTGAAAAGTGGTAAGGGGTTGCTTTCATTATGAAAATGTGCCACCATGGGTATGCAGTGGAAATTGACTTAAAAGAGAGGCGTCTACCCCCAAGGGCTTTACAATCTTAGCATGTTGGTGGCAAGAGAACCAAAAGGGGGCAGGTAGGAAAAGCTGCTGGCTGAGGCTTATTCGCATTGGGACTGTGTCAAAGGGCTGCATACGCTAGGAAACGCTGGCCCCATCTCCTGAGACAAAGGTGGTGGTGAGGGTTGGGGGTGTAATAGCAGGAAATTCAGGGAAGACTGTGCAGACATGGTGTACTTCAAGAAGGGTGTTTAGCCCTGGGGGAATCTGTTTCCTGGCTGCTGCAGGGATAGTGCAGGCAGCTAATGAGAACGAGTGTGCCGTGACTTTGCAGTGACAGAGTTTGGAGGGGGAGAGAAGGCCGGTCCATTGATCCACCTCCCTCCATTGTCCGCCCCATGGACCAGCCAAGGACTAGGACCCCCGCGGGTTCTGCTCATATATTTCTTGATTACCAGCAACAGCAATGATGTTCAGCTCGCAAAGATTACTTTGCTAACAAAGTAACTAGCCCCCCTCAAAGGGTCACCAGCCGGCCTTCCTGCCAGCACATGTTAGTCATTTGTGGCATTTTGACGAGAAAATCTGAGCTATTCTCTTCTTTGCCCGGCTGCCTGGACTTGATTCACCTTTGCCAGAGGGGACCAGGTGAGGAGCTGATCAGGAGGCTGGTGCGGCCAGTAAACGGGTGAGATTGTTTCAGAGAGTAAGCAGCAACTCCTGGCAGTGGCCTGGCTGGCTCTTTGACTGCACGGGGTGGAAGGCTTGGAAGTAATCGGCGGTGACATCGCATCCGATTACTTCTGGTTTGTGAGGCCTGTAGCCGAAAACATTAGGTGCTGCGTGGCGGCCTGCCTCTTTTTAGTCTTTCGGCCAGCCAATCAACTGGCCAAAAGACTAGGGGTGCCGGCGCTGCTCGCACCTCTAAATGTTTTTGGAGACTTCGCTCCGATCGGCATGAAGCTGCCGAATAACTAAGAGGCGCATGGCGGTTCCCCCCCCCCCGGTGAGCGCACACACACACACACCCCGCCCATAGCTACTGCCTACGGCGGCCAGCACCAGCTGCCCTATGGTAGCTATGCTACTGACTCTAGGCATTAATGTGGGTAACTGTTGCTTTTTGGAAAACTCTTGTAGAATATTTGGAAACATCAAGTTGCTTTTTCTGAACATAGCTCAGTTTGGGTCTTGCGGGACCTTTGGAGGCCCTTTAGTGTGGGTAAGAGGAAAAAGGCACTCCTGACACTGCACTGGAATGCCCCTGGAGGAAGCTGGTGGGGGAGTTCAGAGTTCTCCTCCCATCCCCAGCCAGCCACTGTTAAAATGTTGGGCCCAGGCCGCCAAGTCAAAAGGCAGGGCGACAAGCAGAGTGCCTGCTGTTCCCCATAAAAGGTGGGTTTCTAAGAGACATGCTGGAAGAATGCGGGAGAGCTGCCCTGAGGCCAGAGGCTCCTCCATTGTCTGGGTTTGGCCAGTAAGGCCTCATGTTGACACTTGGGCTTTTGCGCAGAACAGCCTGGGGCTGTTTCCTTGGCTGAATTCAGTGAGGCCTGAATATTCAAGCCCACTGGAGGTATTTTTAGCTGCTCAATTTTATTTGCATGAGGTTTGTCTAGTTTAGAATGAGGCCATTTTTCATTGCCCCAAACTCAACCAGAAGTTTCCTCTTTAAAAAATTTGGAAACATCAAATTATGATTTCCTTGAGTCTCATTCCTGTGGTTGTTTAGTTTCTCTTTAGGCTGTCTAGAAAGCAGTTGGCACAAATCAGTTGATAAGTTCATACCACAACTTCTATAAAGTTAGCATTATCTCTCTGATTTGTCTGTTGCTGAAAGATATAGCAGCATTAACAGCCATCATGAAGGAGACCGTTTGGCTTCTTGGATAAACTGCTCTGGTCCTGTGGGCTGTGGCCAAATGTAAACAGTGTTTTTGACAAAATTGCGCATACTCCTTGCTCTGATACACTGCAGAGTCTAGGAGAGCAGCCATGTTTTCCAGGCCTGCGTATGAAGCCTGCGTGTCAGGGGACAAGAGATTTGTGGGACTTCGGCAGGTGTCAGGACTTGGATGCTGAGGTTGCCGTGGGAATGGGGCCTGGCACTTGGCTTCTGTGATTTAGAAGCTAAATTGATGTGGTGTATTTGGTGAGGCGAAAGAGGCAGTGGGAAGGATTCCCTAGAAAGGAACAGCTGCTATGGGAGAAGGCTGAAAAGCAGTGTTGGGCACTCCTGGAAGGTATCCCTGAACTTATAAATTTTTGGACCTTCACCAGATGCTGCTTGCCCCCATCTCCAAACTATCCTTTGAGGTCTGGAAACTTGTTCATAGTTGTTGTTTTTAAAGCAAGCAAACAGGTGATGAAAATAGTGGTCCAAATCACAGAAAACACACAGTTAATAATATAATAAATAAAACTTGCTGCTTAGACTTTTTTGAGAGATGGATGCAAATGATTGTTCCTGATCTCTGTAGCTGGCAATGCAGCGTTTCTTTTGTGAATGGCACTTTGTAGATGTTCCATTGAAAAGCAGTTCCTCTCTTTCCCATTCAGAAACAGAATTACATCTTGCCTTCCTCCTCAAGAGGATCGTGCTGCCTGTTTCACTACAATAGGGACTCCCGTTCCAGAACTCTGTTGGCCAACATCTGCCTACATAACCACACAGGGTTTTTCTTCCTCCCGCCCACTTGTTCCTTGGGGAGGGGAAGAAAAGGGATTCCAGAGTTTCTTCTCTCATACACACAGACTGAAAAAAGTATGTTCTTTTAGGATTATTCTTGTTTTGCCCCAAGTTAAAAGCTAGCAATTTGGGGTTTGGTACAATATACAGTCTGTAATTTGTATTTAATTAAGAAACCACCTTAGCCTCCTGCTGTTCTTTCTGTTTTAGTCCTTGCCGTCGTTTCTCACCTGTACTTTGAACAACTGCTCCAACTTATTGCTTTTCTCTTGCTGGCATCCTGGAGCGTTTTAATAAACTTGGACCTGGATGTCATCTGGTTGTAATTGACATCTTTGTCATGCAGTAGCTGAAGTGTTTTATATTTGGGTCAGCAGGTCTCAGCTTGCTGAAGGGGAAGAGGAAGGGCGAACTTAACAGGAAAAGGTGAATGTCCGTGTGCTGCTTGGGCTGTCCGTTTTGGAACCAGGGAGACTGAGACTAAAGGGCATATTTTGTGTTCTGGTTTAGGTTTGCCTGTATTCCCTCACTCCCCGATTTGGCCTTGGCTATAGCTTTATGCTCACGTGTGTCAGCCAGGGTCTTCAGAAACCCTTTCCTCTTCGATCAGCTGTTTTGTCTGGAGTCTGGTGCATCTGGGCTTCCATTCAGGGTGGCAGGAATAACATCTCCCTCCCCTCGCCAGGATTGCTCGTTGGCACTGTGAGAAAGGGAATGCTCCTTGTGTGTGCAGCAGTTGGCAAGCACTTCAGGCCATACCCCTTTCCAACTCCTTCCGTAATTTTTTGGGTGGTGAATATTGGATCATTGCACACCTTGGTCATGAGATGCTCATTTAAAACCCGATCGCATCATCCACTGCAATGGGCAGTGGATTAACTTTCCAGGTACAACAGGAACTTCCTTGTGAAGGATCTCAAAGTTCTCTTACAGGTGTGCCTATGGAAGGATTCCACATGGTGTCTGTGGGGCCATGTGCAGATGTGCCAGGAATGTGCATATGTTCCCCAACCCAGGCAGGAAGTGGAGTGCCAGAGGTTCTTCTCTGTGGACCATACGAAGGTAGAAGACGAGGCTCCCAGGATATTTGGTCAAGACTGGTGTCATCTAGAGCTACAAACCAGTTTATGTAGCTAAATTAAATGGTTTGCTTTCCCCAAAAGGATTGCAGTCTAAAATTTACCTGTTTACATTTATATTATTGGCAGCCAAGATAAATGCCTAGTTTATTTCAGTCGTCTTCTGATGGACCCAGTTGGCAGTGGATGCTGATAGAATCTTGGGTTTGGGGGTTGAGTTTGCAGTTCCTTCCTTGTAGGTGAATGTGCTCTTGTGTTCTGTGTTTTTGGAACTCTGCCCTGAGAGAAAGTATCTACCTCTTCAATACTTCTTCCCCCTCCCTTTCTCCCCTTCTTCCTCAATGGAGCTTGTGGAGTTCTCCAAAAGTGCCTGGAAGTAGTTTGACAATTAGCAACTGGTTGATGCTGTAAAATCTTTGGTTGTGAACCAGTAATTCTCTCTGGCACATGGAGAAGATCCTCCTTTTAATCTTTAAGCGGAAGAGTGCTGCCACCATTTCTTGGGTGTCTTCCAGCGGTAGCTAGCAATAGAAACCCTTCCTTTGATTTCCGAAGCTGCTTCAAACTTTGAGCTCTGATGTTCAGCTGGAATGAATCAATCATTAAGCCATGGAGATTTGGGGCTGGTTGGCTGGTCCATAAACAGCAGCACCTGGAGCACAGAAGGGCTTTATAATCTCCAGCAGGTGATATACCTGTAATCAGAAAGGCTTAGGGAATTCAGGGAAGGGCGAGCTGTTGGCTGCAATGCTGAGAGAGCAGACTCACCTGGAAATTGTCGGAGGGGTGGGGTGGGGTGGGGTGGGGTGGGGGAAAAGAATGACAACTTCTGGGTCCTGAGGCGGAGGGTCTAATTAAAAGATTGTGACTTGTTTTTCCCAGACTTTCCCATTCCTGGGGGGAACAGACAGAGCCATTATGATTCCAGCAGACCACGGTTAGTGGGAGCAGTTATTTGCATGACAGAGACAAACCAGGTCTGCGTGTAAGCTGGGAAGAGGTGGTGGGATCTCATGCATGGCCTCCTTAGAGGTTCCTGAGGGCCAGCTCAGGCTGATTCACACATGCGAAAATGTCCCTTGACTTCTTTGGTGGGATAACTGACAGCTGACAGCAACTTCACACACTTTCTGAAAACTACGTTTTGAGATGACGAGAAAATTTTCTCGTGTGTCGAATTATGCCTTTGAGGGCCATTCACACGTGTAAATTGTTATTGCTTGATGTTGCGCCCTCTGTGGACCAGAGGATGGGAAAAGGTTCCCTGCTGGAGACATTTTGAGAAACTGACTTATCCAACTTTCCAGTGCTGATGCAGCCGTGCCAATGGGGCGTGTGCTGCATCCTGCAGTGTGTGTGTGTGTGGGGGGGGGGGGCAGTCACAGAGCCTTCCTCAAGGTAAGGGAATGTTTGGGATTGCATTGCAGCTGCATCAGTGCTGGAATGTTGGATAAGATTGGGCCCTTAAGCTATTAGCCAAGATTTTAAAAAATTGACCAACACCTTTTAAATCTTGCCAAACAGGAATGACTGAGTATAGTTTTATAGTGTAAAGCATGTAACCCTTAAAAATTTATGCCACCTCTTGATTCTTTGGCACAGTGCCACAAGTTGTTGACCCCTTGAACCACTGATGAATCGCTAAGGAGTGTAGCCTTTCCCAGTGCAAGCAGGATCTGCTTCTTGACCAGAACAGCAGCCTTGGTCTGGGGATATCGCATGGGTTCTTCTTCCCCACTCTAGGTTGCTTCCCCTTCTGAATTCAAATATTCCCTTATCCCGTGACAGGTTTCTGATTTTTGTGCCGAGCCAGCAGCAGTCTTCTCTTTGGTACTTTTTTGTGTGGGGTGGGGGTGGAGTTTTTTCTTTTTTCCTCTTTGAGAGGGGGGAGGCAGAAGAAAGTGAAGGGGCAGTCATGTGTTTGTGTGGCATCTGTCCCTGGGGTGGCAGATGGTAGCTGGCGGCTCTGAAAGGAAAACCGCGAACTTTCTGAATTAATCTTGGGTGAAAGGTCAGCAAAACATCTGCCTTGGGATGTGTTCAGGGACAGCGTTTCTATAGAGGGAGAGTGCAGGAAAGACAAAACCTGTTGCTGGTAGGATGGCAGAAAAGCCTCGAAACAGTGAAAATGTTGAAGGAATGGAACAAAAGCTGGTGTGTGCGTGTGTTTGTCAAATAGGCCCCGGCAGCCTTTGACAGGCAGTGGTCTGTGGTTCCCAGAGTTCCCTTGGCCCAAGAGACACTTTTAATCTGAAGCACTCGGACTTCACAGTGATGAGTCTCCCTCAGCCAAGAAAGCAGTGGAGCTTCCCTGAAAAATAACTGGCATTCCTCTAGCTAGAAACATTTGTGCTGAAGAGCTTGTCTGAAATGCCCTCGCAATCACCTCTCCAGCATGTGGCGTGTTGTGATGCTGCTTCCAATCAAAGCCTTGTTCTTGGAAGGGGGAGAAGCTGCCATCTATATCCAGGTGGTTATAAATGGACTATAGACATTGACATTTATATTGTTTGGAAGAGGATACATTCAGTTTATTGATTGTTGGAACACAAATAATATATATTGTGTTGATGTAACATTAGAGAAATTGTCAGGAGCTCCCCAGGGTATTGGTGAGTCAGATGAGACTACTGGATGAGTCAATTACTTAGTGGAAAACAGTTTCTAGGGCTTGCCCGAGACCTCCCAGCTTCTGAGGCTGTGTGTTAAATTTTGCCCCTCCTCCCTTTACGCAGTGCCATGTTGTTGCCTCCATCACCACTCCCTGGATTCAAGAAAGAAGAGGGGGGGGGTGCAAGAAAGGAAGCATGGAGGAGAGGAGAATGGTGGGCTGGTGTGTGTTTAACATGGAGCTCACTGCATTTCTCTGTTCTTTCACCCCTCTTCTTTTTCTAATCCAAGGAGTGGGGTGGGTGGGTGGGTGGGCAGAGGTGGGGGCCCCATGAATGGATGGCCCTGACAACCTCGTATGTTTTGTCCACTCAAGCCTCTCAAGAACTCAGTGATGGCTTAAGTAGGGTTCTTCCACTGTTCTTAAGGCATTTTCACATGTGTCCAAAAACAAGCAGAAGAAATAAAGAAAAGGAAAGAAAATGGCTGACTTTCTCGGATCCAGAATTCCTGTCTACCTAGTCCTGGAAACCTCTGTGGCCTTCGGTGAGAGGCAGGCTGGTGACCTCCCAGGGGAATCTAGACTCATTCCATGAACTCCTATCGCTCGGTGGCCTGTGGACCAAAGTGTAAGCCAGAAAAATCTCTGGTTCCAACTTGCCATTCAGTTGGGGGCTTTGAGCCAAGAGACTTCTGACCTCCCAGTCACATCTGAGGGCCTGAGAGGTGCTTGGCATCCCCTTTGATTTTTGCAGTCCTAGGCAGGCAGCAAAAAGTGGACATCTTACAGGCCTTTGATGGGCTGCCGTACCTGGCTGGGGAAGCGTGTGGGCTGATGGGTTGCAAACTGTACAGGCCTCTGGGTGGCTCTGGCTGTCTCTTGCCTTCAAGGTCCCACCAACAACACGGGACCAATGACATTTGCCTGCCTTTCAAGGCTGCTGTATAGAGGACTGAGAGAGTGTGTGGGATGCTCTGAACCCTCTAAAGCAGCGTTTCTCAAAGTGTTCTCCTAGAAGCCCTGGGGCTCCCTGAGACTCCTTCAGGGGCTCCATGAACACGCCATAACTGGCTGCCATCTGCCCCCTGCCCGGTTTGCTCATCTGTCCCTCCCACCTCCCCTGTTTGTGGGTCTCATTCCCTTCCTGTTCTGGGTCTTTGCCAGAATTTGGCATTGGGCTTGGTGCTGTGCTCCCTGAGACTCCTTTTAGGCTCCGGAGCCCAAAAAGTTTGAGAACCACTGCTCTAAACCAATTTTTGCTTGCTGTACAGTATGCTGTTTTATGTCTTGGTGTCTGACCTGTCAGTGTGAAAAGCACTGCAAGATTCTTCCTCTTTGATACGGGAGCTGTGTAAATGCATTTTGTAGCTTTTGCAAGTCGGCTCAGTTAAAACATGTAATGTGTATATGTTAAGTAATCTGTATGTTAAGTAATCTATGTAACAAAGCGTATTCTCTTAACAGTACTTGGTCTGCTTTAGGGAGGAAAAACAGACAGACCCCTGGGCTGAGAAGCTTGCAACCCCTAGGCTGGCTCTCTCGTGCTTGGACTATTCAGGTTCTGAGTCAGTGAGAGTAGTAAGATTGTTCTCCCCCAGCAGGGGCAAAGCCACTTTTGGTCTGTTGAAAACAACCAGAATGTTAGTGCTTTGACCCATTTGGTCGCCTGGCCCAGCATCTTCTGATTTGAGCCCTTTTTTCAGACAAGGTCTGTTGCTTATCTGCCAGCCGTTGACTCTTATCCTGCCTTTGACTCTGATAAGGCCAGCCCTGGGGTGGGAGGGTTCAGATTGTTTCAAAGAATGTTTATCTCCCCAGTGAAGATCTTTCTGTTGACAGTCTGTTTTGACTCTCTTCTAGCACCTTTTGCCTAGCATTTTGCATTGTGCTGAGGGAAGGACGTTTTCTGCATGGCAGGCATTTATTTTCAAAAATCAGTTTATGGTTGCAAAGAAAAGAACACCACACCACAATGACTCTCCTAAGAGAACCCAAATTCTGCAGCAAGAAAACCCAAATTCTATCTGAATAAAGCGCTAATTACGGTAAATGTCACCCAGGTTCAGTTGGCCATGAAGCTCACAGAGTAACCTTGGGTCTGTCATCTCTTAGCCTAGTCTCCTTCGCAGGGTTGTTGGGAGAACTGTGTATGCCACCATGAGCTCATTTGAAGGAAGAATCAAACAAACATTAAAACCTATCTGTGCTCAGGCTGCAACCAGCTCTGTGAATGATCTGTACTTTACTAGCTCATGGTTGCTGCAAATAAAATGTGCCGAGACAAAAGTGCAACGCCCTGAAACGTTAACACTTTGTCAGCGTGTGGCTGCAGGAGAGGCACCTGTGTCATTTTTAGCTCTTTGTTGTTCTGAAAATGTAACTTGTCAAAGGACACACGTTCTTGATGAGTCTTTGTGCCTCCAGTTAATATGTGCTTTGGTTTTTGTCTTTTTGGGAAGGGGAATTGGGTTACTGAAGTTTCGTCTTCATCTTCTTTGTCTTTTATGGGTTAGGATAACTTTTATTGCCAAGAGCAGAGATGGAAGTTCCAGTTCATCTGTACTGAATTTAGTTCTGTAGGAGTTTTTGCGTGCTCGGGTGCCGGTCCTACAAATTCCTAGCTGCCCAGGCACCTGGGATTTTTCCAGTCATCTATCCCACCATTGTGCCACCTGCCTAGAGCAGTGCTGCTTCTTGCAGTGCAGGCATCTCTTGGATTCCTAGACTTGCATGCTGGCCGTGCGTCCACTTCTGGGTGAAGCAGCATGACTAGGCAAGTCGCTGCTGTTGCCCTGGAATATCCCTGCTAAGGCTGATTGTCTTGGCAATAGCTGCCAAGATGGTCAAACTAGCAGTGGGGTGGGCGGGGGGGGGGGGGACTGAGAGCCTTACCCTGCCCCCTATAACTTGCAAATTAATCTTATTTCCTTTTCAACTGTAAAGGAGGCTTCCACGATGTGAAATTGTAGAGCATCTCTTTCTCAGCTCTTAGTTTGGAGTTGTGTTTTTCTTTTTCTTGTGTTTATCTTTCCCTCTCAACATTTCTATATCTCTCTGTCTAAGATGTTGCTTTATTATCATCTGTCTGTGATTAGCCCTTTGATTGCCAGCCTAGATTAAGCTTGGATTTTGTAGTTTGGGACTGCAGCGGGCATGCTCCTAGGGCTCAGAGGCGTCGCCAGGCGCCCCCGTTACTGGTGCCGCCACCCCCGACGCCCCCAATAAAACTGTCAAAATTTTAGGTTTTGGTTTCGAAACCTATTTTTGACAGTTTTTTGGGTTTTTTTTTCTTTTTTTGGGCGATTTTAAGTGTAAAAAACGGGATTTTTAACGTGTATGTATGCTTTGAGGGCACTTACCTTGCATATGGGGCATTCCAGGACGTTCCCGCGACGATCTTTTTCCTGCGCCCGGGCACTGCTTCTCCCTGCGCCCGGGTGCGGACTCTGTAACGCCCCCAGCAGCGGTTTCCGGAGTTTGCGCATGCACAGACCCACAGAGTTTCCAGGGACGTTCTGGGCATGCGCTAACTCTGGAAAGCGCTGCTGGGGTAGTACAGAGTCCGCGCCCGGGAGCAGGGAGAAGCTGTGCCCGGGCGCAGGAAGAAGATCGTCGCGGGGAACGTCCTGGAACGCACCATATGCAAGATAAGTCCCTGCAAAGCATACATACACGTTACAAATTCCGGTTTTAAACTTAAAATCGCCCAAAAAAAGAAAAAAAAACAGGGAAAAAACTCAAAATCTAAGGAGGCCCGCGCCCCCCCCAGAGCCTCAGAGCCCCTACGCCCTGGGGCCCACCGCACCACCGCCCCATATCTGGCGACGCTACCTAGTAGGGCTCTGAAGGTGCCACAGTATTTCCTCCCTCTTGCTTGTGAATCGAGGCTGCCTTCCTTGACAACACAGTTCACAGAATCATCCAAAAGCAAATTACTGATGTGTGTGCCGTTGTTTGTGGAGCAGGCCTGTTGCACCTATGGGCTGGCAACAGCTCCCTGTCACTGAGCACAGTGCAGTGATGGTACGGTGGATCTCTGTAGTGCTCTGACAATTCATCCGTGGGCTCCTTGTGGGAGTCTGAAGGTGGAAATGCCTTGCCCCCCCTAACACCCCCCTGCCACTTTAAGCCTCTGAAAGCCAGTGAGTTGCATTTTGAATTTTAGACACTGTGAGAGTTCAAGGAGAAGTTGTAGGGAGAAACTGCCGAACTGTTCTGAGGATTGGAAGAAGAAAAAAAAAATCCCCTGAGGCTTTGGCCACTGGTCTCCATGAGCAGCCGGAATGCCTTCACTCTCCCTCCATGCCTGTAGGGGGGGGGGGGGACGCACTCGGCTTTGTTTCCAGAGCAGCAGCCGCCAGCTGAATTCCCTGTCGAGAGAGGCAGCCCAGCCACCCACAGCTCTCCTCTTGGCCCCCTCCCCTCTCTAGCACCAGCCCTTGGAAGCCTATGTGCTGTGTAGCAGCTGCTGCCCTCAAATTAACATACACACCTGCTCCCAGCAACCTTTTGTCTGCCCGGCAGATGCCCTGGTTTTATTGAAATGCCCATTTTTCCTTTCAGTGGGTCTGGATCATGCTATCTCATTAACTCAAAATATCTTCAAACTCCAGCAGATTCTCTCACAAGCCTCCAACAATGAGGTTGGAATTGGGTTTAAGAGAGAAAAAGGGGAGGGGGAGATGAGCCAGCGCTGTTTCTCTTTTTAGCGCTGTTTCTCTTCGTTAGCTCTGCTATCTTTGTCTTTTAAGGGTATTTGGCATCTGTATTTTTGCAAGTCTGCTGACTTCTCTTTCCTCTTGATATTTTGCTCCTGCTCCACTTCATCTGAACTGCCCATTTCTTCCCTGAAGTTCTCAGAAAATGCTGGGCACAGACCACCCAAAGTTCAGTGCTCTCCAATTCCACAGTGGTTTCGATGAGAGATTGATGCATGTGGTAAGACCTTGCCCAGTGAATGGCTTTGGCTGGGGTTGCCCAGTCAGATACGTGGGGTGAAGTTGCACGAGCCTGCCCAGGAGCAGGTGCTCATAAGGGCTCTTTGCCTTGGGCACAGAAGGAGGTCTCCACAAATGAAACTCTGAAGAAACAAATGCTCTGGAAAGGCTCTGTGCTGAACATCCTTTGTACATAACACAGCAGCAAATCTGTAGTTCCCACAGAGTGTACACTTGCCAGGAAGCATTCAGTCTTGAGTCCTGGGTCTCAGTGTGTTCCCAAGCATCTTTTTGTCACATTCACATATGTTAGTGTTCAACCACCCTTACAAAGCTATATGAGGATCCCTACTGCTTGTCTGGGTCTTCTGAGAGGAGTGTATTCATGGGGGTGAAGTGCCCTTCCTTGGCTGGACTTCCCAGTCCAGATACAGGAAGTGAATGTCAGTGTTGAATGTGGGGAGGGAAGGATGGAGTTTGACTTTCTGGGAGATAGGCAGGGGCCACACCAGGATAATGTGTCTATGCTGAAACATATGGACTGCTTTTCTACCCAGAAAAGGGCCCTCTCAAAGCAATGTAGAGACTGTTAAAATAATGAAACAAAACTATGCTGGCAAAATAATATTGAAACCAGTACAACAGAAAACAGATCGAGCAGCATAAAATCCAGCTCAACAATAAAACCAAAAAAGCAAGGGAAAGGAAAAATGTCGTAGGCAGCAGACTGACAAAGGGCGGCTCCTTTTGTACCAGAGGCACAGCCAAATAACAGTCTTTGTTGGATGAAATGCCAACAGGGAATGGGCCGAGCAATTCCAAAGTTTGGGTGCTGCAACTCGGAAGGTCCTGTATTGTGGACCAACTTGCCAAGCCTTCGGTGCTGGGTGCCACCATATCCCTCCCAGAAGCAGGGAAGTTTCGGTTAAAACAAAACAGCAACATCTAAAAGCCCTGTTTCCCTTTTAAACATTTTTTTTTTAAATTGTGATATTTTCAGGAAAGTATCCATGGAAGTTTTGGAAAATCAAACATCTTGCAGATTCACTTTCACTGACCCTGAAATCAGCCGAAGAACAAAATATTCTGAAATGGCATTCCTGAATCTCCACAACAGAATTTAAGATTATGAACTTGCTTGTGCAAAAGTTGGTTAGAATTTAAGTACCGGTATATAACCACCGTATCTATATGTGTAATGCAAGTTTCCAGCCTTCATGGTTGTGACGATATTTTGGAAAACATGCAGGGAATGTCTCATTCCCACAGCATTCTAAGCCTGTAGACATCAAAGAGGAAGATTGCACTCTGCACTTGTCCAGAGGCAATTCTGCTTCAGCTGGGTGACTTGGATGCTGGGAGACCCTTCTGAGTGGCCTCTCCAAAGTACACAAAGACCACAGGTAGCTAGGTTGGTCCGTTAGGAAAAAAAAATAGGGCAGTAACTTTATTAGGACAAACTAAAGGCACAAGCAAACTTGAATTCTCCAGAACTCCAAGAACTGAATTCTCTAAGCAAGATGTGGTGGGGGAGAGAGACAGCTGGGTGTGATGGAGAAGCCCTGAGATTTGTGTTTGTGATAATCTCAGCATGGAGTGTAGGAAGTTTTATGCAGGCGTGACTTGATCAGCCTCTGCCAAGTGGAAGGCAAATTTCAGGTTGTACCGAGGGCTGATAGGGCAGAGACAAGAGTAATGCCCATCTCCCATATTTTTGAAACATAAAATCGAGTGGTTACTTGGATCTGTCTCCAATGAAGCGGAAGAAAAGAGAAGTACTGGTACTCTCATTTCTGGTAATGTGGTAGGTTAGAGACGATATGGTTGAAATGATGCCACCCACTCTGCAAATTATAGTGGATTCCTAACCGCTGCATTCGCTCTCAAATAATGGACTCTTTCTGCCCCTCCCTTCCAGGTTATGGTGTTCTAAAGCACCCATCTAACCGACGTTATTAGTTATTACTTCCTGTGAATGAATGACAGGCAAGAGGAGCAGTAAAGAGGATGCCCATGATGCTGCCCCTTGTCCATAATGCCAGATGTGTGGTGGGTGGGGTGCTTTCTAGAGACTGATGACAGAGTCTGGAGGGAAATGGAGAGGGCAGAAGGAGCTTTTTCAGAATCCAGACATAGAGAGTTTCATAACCATTATCAAAGGAATATTCCAGAGACAGCCCCTGTCGGCACCTTTCCAGTACAAATCCACCAGCCTCCCTTGCATTTGTGTGGGTCTCTCCAGCACAAGCTGTCCCTTCTTTCTCTCTCTTTGAACTGTAGTTGCTCATGTTACCACCTTCAACAAAGCAGCTTGTAGATGGGACACCAGTGCTCTCTTTTCTCCACGCTCCTCCCCACAGGCTAGACTTCTCACTAGACCTTGGAGGAACTAAACCTCCCTCCTCTTCAAAACCCAGACTCTGTTACACCCTGACGGCAGCGCAGCTTGATGGGTTGGGTGTCAAGCCAGGACTTGGGTGGCCAGTGTTCTGAAGAACCTGCATAGGCCTGGTTCGCATGTGCCTACTCTGCCCCCAGTTGCAGTGTTGACTGACAAGAGAGCCATCGCAGACCAAAAGCTACAGATGAGCCTTCCAGATCACCTTGGACACAGTTCCTTTTCAGTGGCACCCAGTTCAAACATTCACCTGCACGTCCAGTGTTGAGCAATATAGGCATTTATATTATTATTATTATTATTATTCACATTTTTATACCACCCTTCCTCCAAGGAGCTCAGAGTGGTGTACATATTTCCTCCCCTCCTTTTGTCCTCACAACAACCCTGTGAGGTAGGTGGGGCTGAGAGATAGTGACTGGCCCAAGGTCACCCAGGAAGCTTCGTGGCTGAGCGGGGATTTGAACCTGGATCTTCCAGGTCTAAGTCCGACTCCCAAACCACCACACCATCCTGTTCATATAGAACCACAGATTTGACAGGTCATCTTGGATGTAGTTCTTGTGCTGTCAATTAAGCGTTGTTACTGAGTGATTGAGAGAATGGACAAGATAAAAACAATAAAGGGCTGTAGAAATCATCCTTATAGAGTACCCATTCACTGACCTGTCTCTTGACCCCACTGGGCTTCCTCCTGCTGCAGCCCCAACAGAACCCTTTGGGATAAGGAGCACCCAAACTCATTGCTAGCTTTTGGGATAGTGAGAATGTCCACGTTGCTTTCAAATGTCTTTGAAACAGGAATTATAGTGAGCCAGGATGGTGTAGTGGTTTGGGAGTCGGACTTAGACCTGGAAGATCCAGGTTCAAATCCCCGCTCAGCCACGAAGCCTCCTGGGTGATCTTGGGCCAGTCACTATCTCTCAGCCCCACCTACCTCACAGGATTGTTGTGAGGACAAAAAGGAGGGGAGGAAATATGTACACCACTCTGAGCTCCTTGGAGGAAGGGTGGTATAAAAAAAATGTGAAAAATAAACGTCTGTCTTGTCCTCAACAATTCAGACTTGCTTTTGGTAAAAATGAAACTTGGGACTTCCCAGGCTTTACTCTTCTCTGGATTTTGTGCTCCTGAAAGGTGCATTCCCAGAGTGGCTTACTGTGTGATAATAGCAGTACAGTGAAACAGCGCATTTGCTCCCTGGTGACACACACGTGCCCTTCTGCAAGCTGCTCTGTGGCCATTTGCTTCAGAAAGTGCTGAGTGTGTGCGTATAAAACGTGGTTTGTTTTGTTTTGGTTTGGTTTGTTTGGTGTGTGTTTTTAATGAGCCAGTTGGCTGAGACACCCTTTGGCTTCTGGTAACAGATGGCCAAGCCAGTGGCCATTTGATGGATGGATGTGTTGTTGCGAGGGTGGCTTTTAAAAGAAAGAGAACCAAAATTAAAGGCCCTCGTGCTGAGAGGAGAATCTAGCATGTGTTGTGTTTGGGAGTTAGGTGTCATTGTGGTCGTCTCTCTCCCTCCCCCCCCCCCCTGCTTTTGAGGCTAAGCACTTTTGGAATGGGGTTTACCTCTTAAGGCCTGGATGAAGCAGTTGCTTTGGAGTATTCTAATAGACTGAGGGCTCAACTGTGCTCCACCTGCTTCCCAAACTGAAGCAGAATGCCTGTGGACGTGCATAGAGTGGAATCTTCCTCTTTGATATCTGCAGAGTTTAGGATGCTGTGGGAATTGGACATGGCCTGCATGTTTTCCAAAATATCGTCACAACCATGAGGGTTGGAAACTTGCATTGTGCACATATTAAATATGTTAAATTATGTTGCGGAGATTCAGGGATGCCATTTCAGAATATTTTGTTCTTCAGTTGATTTTCAGCAAGCACACGGCAGGCGTTTTGTTTCCTTCCAGGGTCAGTGAAAGTGAATCTGCACGATGTTTGATTTTTCCAAAACTTCCATGGATACTTTTAATGAGCCAGTTGACTGAGACCCTTTTTTAAAAAAAGAAACCCCAAATTTTTAAAAGCGTCGTTAAAAGGGGATATAGGATTTCTAGATGTTGTAGCTTTGTTTTAATTGAAGTATTCTGTGCCAGATATCAGACTCTGCATGAACTTAAGTGTGTTACAGCTTAAAAAAAAAAACTACTCATGATTGTGTGCACGTGCGTGTACCGGTACTTGCATATGAAAGACAGACAGCCATAAAGATAAAGGGCCCAATCCTAACCAACTTTCCAGCACTGATGCAGCTGCAATGTAGCCCCGAGGTAAAGGAACAAATGTTCCCTTACGACTTGAGGAGGCCTCCATGACTGCCCCCCTGCTGCTGCAGCATGCAGCGCATGCCCCGTTGGTATGGCTGCATCAGCGCTGGAACGTTGGGCCTTAAGAAGTGTGCATGCAGTGTTTGCCAAAGGGTTAGGATCCATCCAGAGCTCCAGCAATGAAAATATCAGAATGTTTCCCCCTCTGTGCCATGTTTCTTTTTCCACTCCACAGTTCTCTTCTCCCTGCCTAACCATTCAGAAATTCCACAAAGACCCTCATTTTTCAGCTGGGATGCATTTGGGGTGAATTAAGACATGGTTATTATTCCAATACTGCAGATACTTCTAGATAGTGTGCAGAAATCCAGACTTGCTGCTTCCCTTGGAAGTAAGAAAAACACAAAGTACATCTCTTTTTTTCTTGATTCTCTCATGGCTGCCAAGCTGTTTGATCTTTTAGGAGGAAACCCTGTAGCAGCCTCTGGAACCTGGGAGATTTATGGCCCTGTGACTCTGGGAAGTGTTGGGACAGGTGTCCCTGGGGAGATGGTGGGGGGGAGAATGCATGGTTGGCAGTGGAGGGGGTGGTAGGAGGCGTGTGAAAAAGAATTCTCATGGGTTAAAGGCCCCTTGGGAAGCCAGCAGCTTGGACAGTTGACCGATTAGTTGCAATTCTTTCATGCAAGCCTTGGGGGAGCTGGGGCTGTGCCAGTGGAGGTCAAAGGAGCGGGGAGAGGCACTTTCCATGTAAACGCCTGTGAAGGTTTGTCCTAAGAGCCAGAAGTGAAAAGGAGGAGGGAACAATGCAGTTTGCCTGTAAAAGCTCCTCAGGTGGCTAGCCTCAGCTTGCAGTAGCATTGCCATAGGTCCTTTTTTTAGGAAAGAGCGAGTAAGGAGAATCATGTTTTATGATGATAAAACATGTGTTTGTTGTAAAAATCAGAGGACTGAGGCTCAGTTTTGTTTGGGTCCTCCTTGAACATCTGTAGTGACCTTGTTGCACGACACTAACTTTGTGGGTGGAGGGAGAGATTGATGGCAAGCTTGAGACACAGAAAAATGAGCACCTCCCCAACACATGGCATAATGAACTTGTAGAACTCAATGCCAGAAGGTGGAGTGATGACCACAGGCTTAGATAGCTTTTGAAAAGGGTTAAAAGAGCCTTGGGAGCGGATCGGGTCACGCCTTGATTCTGGGACGATGGTAAGCCTATGTCACTGCCATACTGACAGCCTCCTGCAGGCCACGCTGCTTGTTCTCTGCGGAAGGGCACCCCGCCTTTGCCTTCACTCTTTGTATATGGAATCCCAGGGATTGGAAAGTGGAGTCCCTCATTCGCCCTCTTGCCCCGTTGCTTCGAATGCAAGTTTTCTAGGTGACTGTGGGTGCTGCTGAAGGTTTTCTGACCTACAGAGCACCCTATTCTTTATTGGGCAACTTGTGAGCAGACTGGCCTTCAAATCTTCTGCCCTTTCCTATCCCTGCCCCAACACTTCTCCCAGCACATTCTGTGCGCATTGGTGTGCATGCCTTGGGAACTGGCAATTGGAATTGATAGCAGGTGTGGGGGGGGGGGGCAGCAACAATAAGCTGTGTTCATAGAAGTCACTGCATCATCTTCATTTTGGTTGTGAAGTCACTGGTTGGCCCTAAGCAGACTACTATTCTGTCATTATTTGCCCACCACCAGTGAGTATAGGGAACACTGGCCTGCCTTACAGGGTTGTTGTAATAATGACTGAGAGGATGCATGTGAGATGTGCTGGGCGCTTCAGAAAGTATTCTGTAAAGACTGAACTGTTATCACCTGAGGACCACTGCTGGAGGCTATGCACCATGAAGATGTTGACTCTGTTCTGTCTCTCTTCCTCTCCAAAGGTGCCCCAGTCCTTATGTTGGCAGCCGGTGCCAAGCACGTGACCCCTGCCTCAGTTCCCCATGCAAGAATGCTGGCACTTGCCACACTGTTGTCCGTGGTGATGACGTGGGCTATGCCTGTGCGTGCCGCTTGGGCTACACTGACCAGCTCTGCCTGACTCCTGAGGAGAATGTCTGCCTCAGCAGCCCCTGCCGCAATGGAGGGACCTGTGATCTCCTCACGCTGACGGAGTACAAATGCCGCTGCCCTCCAGGGTGGTCAGGTAAGGACATGGCTGCTGGGAGAGGGGCTGCTGCCTCCATGGAAAGAAGTGCTCGTTGTTGCCATTCCGCTCATGGTAGGGGGCAGCTCTAGCCAAATCCAGCCTGAAGTGTTTCCCTCCCTCTCCCCACATGCCCGTTCCAGACTCAGGTGATTAGTGAGCAGCACCTCTGGCGCAGTGGGAAGGGGTCTGGTTTCTTGGCTCCGGAAACTTTTCCAGCCATTGCTGCCCTCCACCTGCCCTGTTTTGCGCTCCCCCCCCCTTGAGAAGGGGCCCAAACTAAAATTTGTACCCCCTGATAAAAATTCCTTTCAGAGGCCCTGGGTGGAGCCCATGCTTGTACCAGCTATACCCTTCTGGGGGCAGTCAAGAGGGAGGTGGGAGGCCTGGGAATGTGAAACCAAACAGGCCACCACAGATGCTTGCTAGGGAAGTCCTCCCTGATTTTTTTTTTTTTTAAAAGACCCATTTCAACCTGTTCCTTTGAGTGCTGCTGTGTGGAGCTGAATAAAGCAACAGCTGGCATAAAATCCCAGACAGTCAAAGTAGTTTGTTTTTAGTTGGGGTTGTACCTCTTGCCCTTGCAGGGGAGGGGATTATTTTTTTCCTGAGTTCTTGATCTATATCTAACCACTTGGGCTAGAGATGGTTAATTGTATTGATTATCTGCCCAGCGTGATTAAGGCATAACTAATCTGACTTAAGTGATACTAAGCAGAAGTCCCAGATCTGTCTGGCACTTGCTGGAGTCAGGCCCTTGAGATGGTTGCTGGTCTTTGGATGTTTGTGACTCTAAAAAAACAGCTAAGGGACTTTGGGCAAGTCTTGTAGGTCTCTCCACCCCACCCCCCATTCTGTTCTTCTTCACACTTGTGAATTCACAGCTAATCAGTTGCATCCTGTGTGTTTCTCCTCCAGGCAAGACATGCCAGCAAGCAGACCCCTGTGCCTCTAACCCCTGTGCCAATGGTGGCCAGTGTGTGCCTTTTGACTCAAATTACGTGTGCAAGTGTACACCGGGATTTCATGGTGCCACCTGCAGGGAAGATGTCAACGAGTGCAACCGCACACCACCCTTCTGCAAGAATGGCGGGACCTGCGTCAACGAAATTGGTTCCTACCAGTGCCACTGCAGGCAGGCATACACAGGCCTGAACTGTGAGCATCTGTACGTGCCATGCAACCCATCACCGTGCCAAAATGGGGGCACCTGCCGCCAGACTGGAGACACTACCTACGAATGCACCTGTCTTCCAGGTACCTGTCCCCCTTCTTGCTGCTGTTGGCTGCTGTGAAAACCCTGTTCTTCCTAGGGACCCTTAGAGGCCCTGCTTTGAGGCTGGCCTTGCCTTTGGGCTGTCCCTCCTTGTCTCCTGGACTGCCTGGGGAACATAACCATAGGAATCACTGAGAAGCAGGAGCCTTGTTTGTGCATTCCCTCTCCCCATCTTCTGTCTCTCTGCACAGAGCATGGAAGTTGTTATTGTTAGCCAGTTAGACATTTTGGTGCTTCCAGGTGAAATAACCATTCTCCTTCTCTCTTTCTGGCCCTTCTTAGAGGTTGGTCACTGTAGTTCTTTGTTAATCTGTTAATCTGGGTCCTTATTTACCTCAGTGGCTGGAAACGAAAAGGGCATACAGCACTCAAATTGACAGGGGCACCACAGTTTTTGCAGAAGGAGAAAAATAATAGTTTAAGGCACAACTCCCAAGATGCTGAATAATAGTAACACATCATCAAAATGTGGATAGCTTTATTAAATATGCCTTCAGCCAATAAACAGGCTTGAATCTGCAGGCTTGAATCCGGAACAGGTGTTACATCACTTCTGGACGTTTGTGCGTGTGTGTGTGTTGGCAAAGTTAGCTTCTGCCACTCCTCCCTGTTTGCTGTAAATAAATGGCTTTAATCCCAAGATGAGGACAAGTGGCAGTTTGGGAAAAATGGTGACGATGAGGTGGCAAGGTTGGTTCCTGGATTCAGTAAACTCTTGCTGCCTTTCCTTGCATCCTTCTCCCTTTGGGGAAAACGAGAGTGACTCTGGGCCTGCTGCTTTATCAGTTGAAACGCTTCAAGAAGGCAGAGCTTTGATGGCGCCTGTCCATCAGAGGATTCTCCCTTCTCAGTGCCACAGTTGTCTGGATGCTGATGGACTAGGAGGAAAGATGCTCTTTCACTGGAAGGAGGAAATTGGGTGGCTTCAACTGGTCAAGGAGTTAAAGCAAGCAAATTGAGTAAGGCGCTTCCATGGCATGCCTTGCCAGAGGTGTTTGAAGTATTTAGCTTCAAACCATCTCTTTCTCAAGTTCTCAGTTGTGTTTGGAATGTGAGCCTGTCTTGAGTAGCACAGCGAAATAGCTCAGTTGGCAAAGCCTGTGCAGTGCTTCCTGCTTTTGTCCGGTGTGGGTTCCTTTCTTATTGCAGTGCTGGAAGGAATCCTTGTAAAGGCATTGAAGCCGGTGCGAGGGAGAGAGAGAGAGAGAGAGAGAGACTCTGTAGAATATTATTATACAGCTCTGTCACGTTAACAGTTTTTTTTTAATGGTTTAATCTGAGCTCCAGCTAGAATTGGACGAGGTGCTCTGTGAAAGAGTAATTTGTAGGGATACTGGCTTGTTATTCAGGAGTTGCTGACAAGACCAGGTTAAACTGCAATTTTGAACCCAGGCATTGTCACAAGCTCCTCTCTCAAAAGCTAGATATAAATAGGTATTGTGTGGAAATTTAGATGAGGGGACGCCGGAGGCAAAAGATGAGGAGAGTTGAATAGGGGACATGAGAGGCAGTTACCTCAGGCAGTGGACTGGTGGGGACAAACAACAAGGGAGATGTCAAGTTACCGGTAAACTTTAGGAAGAACTTCCTCATGGTATGAACTGCTCAGCAGTGGAACAATCCGTCTCGGAAGGTGGCTGACTCCATTGTTGGATGTCTTTAAGCAGAGGCTGGAGAGCCGTCTATTGGGGATGTTGTAGTTGCGGACAGTCTGCATTGGCAGGGGGTTGGACTTGATGATCTTATAGGTACCTTCCAGATCTGTGATTCTGTGTTTTTCTTGGAATGAGACTCCACTGCATTTCATGTTATGGTCATGCCCCCATTTGCACCCATTGTTGGAAGGAGGCAAAATGGGTGTGATAAGTTTCCTTCCTCTCTCTTCTCTTTCCTACCCCACCTCCAACTGACAGGTTTTGCTGGTCAGAACTGTGAGGACAACCTTGATGATTGCCCAGGAAACAGCTGCAAAAACGGAGGCACCTGTGTGGATGGGGTGAATACCTACAATTGCAAGTGCCTGCCTGAATGGACAGGTAAGGAGCGAGTGCCAGGGAACGGGCACAGGGCTGGCTCTGGAGGGCAGCGAGGCCAAGTGTTTGCCAGGGCCTCCAGACCTACATGGAGCAGCCAGGAAGGTTGCGGGCAGTGGGAGAAAGAATGCTTGGTTTGCATGTTCCCCCTGCTGCGTCTCTTCTAGTTCAGGGGTCCACTGAGGATGCCTTGCCCAGGGCTCTTCAGCATCCCGTAGGTGGTACTGAGATTGGTACTCTTGGAAAGGAGACGGGAGAGGAGGGGCACTGCCCTTTTCCCACTGTTGCTGCCATCAGCTTAAGACGGGGGTATGGAAGAAGCTGCTTGCATCTTTTCATCTCGCTTATCTAGACCTTTCCAACTACTAAGTCAGCTGAAACAAAAGGAAGCATTCCTAAATTCAAACTTTTCTGCCTGAATTTCAGAAACGGCTGCTCGGGTGAAAAGTCAGTAGCTTCCACCAGCATTTAAAAGTTTGTGTGTGCGTGCGTGCGTGCGTGCGTGCGTGCGCGCTCCCTAGCCAAGTGCAGAAGCTGGCCCCCAAACCTTAAACAACTCTCAGAATTTGAATGTGATCATTTGACCTTTTGGTTAAGGATTTGAATCTAGAAGTTCTGTGTTTATTATTTATATCTCATTCATAGTCCCTTCTCTCCCTCTCCCTCCTTGGGAGCTGGTGGTAGATACTGTAGGCAGGCAGCTTCCAGAAACAGACTTTCCCAAGACCATCCCGAGACTGGTATTTGGCCCTTCGGGGGTCTCCCAGTACTGAGTTTCAGGGCCACCATACATGACTTTTAAGACGTTTGATGTGCATACCTAAAAATGTGATGTGTGAATTGGATGAGCATTGGATGAGGCATAAGCAAATGTGCCTGCCATGCTTTTGTGATGGAAACTACCATTGGTTGCCACCGTGTGTGATGGCAAGACTGCTGTTGCTCCATTCATGTGTCAGTGGGCCATGTGTTGATCCTGCAGTCACCCATTCCTACAAGACAGTCTTTGGTCATAAGCTAATAAATGGAGTACAGTGGCCAATAGCTGAGCTTATGACCAAAGACTGTCTTGTAGGAATGGGTGACTGCCCGTCTTGGGAAGGGTATGAGAAGCTTTTTCTGCCTTCACCTGCTGCCCCCAGTGCCTTATGGAAAGTAGACTGACCCCTTGCTCCCTCCCATGGCAGAATGTTGACCTCATGGCTTCTTCTACCCACCTAGGCCAGTACTGCACTGAAGATGTGGACGAGTGCCAACTGATGCCCAATGCCTGCCAGAATGGTGGCACCTGCCATAACACCCATGGAGCCTACAACTGTGTGTGTGTCAATGGCTGGACTGGGGAGGACTGCAGCGAGAACATCGATGATTGTGCCAGTGCAGCCTGCTTCGTGGGAGCCACCTGCCACGACCGCGTGGCCTCCTTCTACTGTGAATGCCCCCACGGGCGGACAGGTGCGTATCGAGGGCAAGAATGGGTTGGTCTTGCGTAGTGAAAGCAGTGATGATGGCAGGCAAAACCTGGCCTGTTACAAGAGTAGAAATTGCATCTCCTCCACGTGGAATGCTTGTGACTTTTGTCTCCAGGGCTACCCAGATTGGGTGTCTTGCTTTGTGGAAAGAGGCAGATGAACAGAGAACCTGAGTGTATGTGGGGGTAGGGGTCTGTGAGTTGCAGCATCTCCACAGCAGAAAGAGAAGTGTTTTCCTGTCTCTCTGAGAAAAGAGCCCTGCCTCTTCCATTGCATGCCTGAGAATGGGGATAGCTATCTTCTGTAGTCTCAGAATGGGGCAGATCTTCAGGGAGTGGTCCAGGGGTCAGAGGTGTATTTTGATGCAGGAATAGACCTTTGCAGCAGGCTTAGGCCCCACACCTGGAATGAAACACTGCTCATATGTCAGTGTGATGTAGGAGGTCTTGGCATTGTCAAAGATGTGGTGTAGGGAGACTCGGCCTCATGTTCTGCCCTTGTTGGCCTGTGTGCCTGTGATTAACTTGGAGGTTGGCTTGTCTTTGCCCCAGGCGAGGGTGATGGGTGGTTTCTGTTTGGGAGAAAGGCAGTTCAAGGGAAGGGGGAGCACCCCCTGCAAGTGGTTCTCTCTGGACATCACTGTTCATCTCCCGGCAGGCTTGTTGTGCCACCTTGATGACGCTTGCATCAGCAACCCCTGCAACGAAGGCTCCAACTGCGACACCAACCCTGTCACTGGCAAAGCCATCTGCACCTGCCCACCTGGCTACATGGGACCTGCTTGTAACCAGGATGTGAATGAGTGCTCACTGGGTAAGCTGTCCACCTGTAGCATCCTGGTTGGGGGCAGGATCAGTATCTAGGGGTGGGGGGAGCTGGCAAAAATGGGCCACAGGAAGCGTCATGTGTGATGTTCCAAGTCAGGCCCAGAGAGGAGAGGAGGAAGGCAAGAGCTGAAAGCAGGGAAGGAAGCAGGAGCTGATACTTGGAGGCAGTTGGAAAGATCCAGGCAGGAAGCAAAGGCAGAGTCCATCGCAGCCATTTTCAGGAATGCTCCTTTTGGGCAGCCATATTGACCTGGGGAAGGGCCAATGCAAAAGCCTGAATAGAGGAGTGTCTCATGGGTTATGGCTGCAGGGCCAGTGGCAAGTGGCCCATCACACTGGGGGAGGGTGGACCTTCAAGCAAGCAGCCCAGCAAGCAACTGACCCTGGTGTAAGACACAGAGGTGCTGCCTTCTGGAACATCTGTGGTCAAGGATCATTTGCTGTGTCACATCTAGTTTTGCCCTTGACTGCAGATACTGGCTGAGGTGGGGCAAATTGGACTGGTCTTAGCTTAGTCTTCTTCCTCCCATTTGTTAGGAGCCAACCCTTGTGAACATGCTGGGAAGTGCATCAACACCGATGGCTCCTTCCTGTGCCAGTGTCAGCAGGGGTACTCTGGCCCTCGCTGTGAGATTGACGTAAATGAGTGCTCCTCAAACCCGTGCCAGAACGATGCCACCTGTTTGGACCAAATTGGGGTCTTCCATTGCATCTGCATGCCAGGTAAGCCAGAGTGGTTCTGCACCTCCCTCCCACCTGCTTGTGCTCCAGTCCTGACATTTGGGTCACGTTCGACTCTTCTAGACCAATTTGGCACAGTGGATCCTGCTGCAGTCATTAGCACCTCTTTCAACTCCTGAACTTCCAGATAAGAGAGAAAAGTCCTCTAAAACTCCCTTGCTTATTTATTTGTTCTTGTATTTCTACCCTGTTTCTCGACTAAAAGTTCTTGAAGTGACTGCAGCCATCCAGTAAATAGAACAAAGAGGTTAAAAGCTACTGAATCAAAATAAAACCAGCCATGGTATCCTCAAAAATGCCATCAAGAAAAAAACAGACTCTCCTAAAATGAGCAGTTTTGTTCCGTTTCCTCAGTGTCTGGTGGGCATCCAGCAGGAGACCGTTTCACAGAGCAAATGCTACTACCGAAAGAGCCCTAGACTAGGTTGCCACCCCCCCCCCCAGCTTCAAGTGGGGACAGAAGGGGGAGCTCCAGCGACAAGGGCCCCTCCCAAAGGTCATAGGAGGTCAAGGCGAGAGGGAGTAGTACAGAAGGCGGTGCAGGAGCCATGCAGGTCTGGAGTAACATAAAGCAGTGCACACAGGGCGTGGGGGTGGGGTGGGGTGGCAGCGTTGCAGGATCTGATCTGAGGCCACCTTGCTGAGGCTTAGCAGGTCTAATTCTGGTCAGTGACTGGATGGGGACTGCCTGTGGAAGAAAGGTGCGGTATAGATGTAATTAAACAAGCAGCAAAAGAATGTTGGGTCCCTGCTCCCAAGTAGCTTACAGTCTCAACCTTGGCAGTGGTGAGGGGGCAAGGATGAGCATGGGCAGATGCAGGTTATGTCCACTTGGGACGTTGCAGAATTGAAATGTCGCTGAGCAAACACGGGTCCCATGCTCCCCATCACAGGTAGGGGGTGGGGGTCTCTGGTGTAGGTGGGGTCGCTGACTGCTGGTGGCAAGGGATGGACCATTTCTGCTGGGTGCATGGTGCATGTTCCCAGCATGCACTGAGAGAGGTGCCTTGGGTTTCCTTTCTTAAAACCAAAACCTGCAGGATACGAGGGCATTTACTGCGAAATCAACACGGACGAGTGCGCCAGCAGCCCCTGCCTCCACAACGGGAACTGTGTGGACAAGATCAACGAGTTTGCCTGCGAGTGCCCCATAGGTACTGCCGGGGGTGGGGAGGAGGAGTGGGGTGGGAGATCGATGACTTTGCCTTTAGCACAGAGCTTTTGTAGTGGAAATGGAGTTGAAATTAATCCACCACCCAGAGGCAACGGCAGGCTGGCGGATTTAAGCCCAGTCAAAGTGGGCGGCTCGGGGGAAACGGCGTACTTCTGGTATGATGCCTTCCTTCTGCACTTGGCAGCTCAAGGGGGGGGGGAAGAGAGTTGGGTCAAGGAGATGGCTCTCCACATTTTTGGCCTCATTTTTAGAAAGTGCCATCTCTGCTCTTAGTCATCATGACAGCTAAACCAAACCCCCGTTTAGATGCAGTCTACCTCTGAATACAACAGGGGCTGGCCATTTCATGGCCTGCTTGTGGGCTTCCCATCAGGCTAAATAGGGTGCTGGGGGGGGAATCACCTTGCTCTGATCTGGCAGCCAGGCTTTGTTTTGGAGCCACAGCAAGCAGGGTCCAAGTATTCCCCCCCCCCATCCTAGTTTCCCTTCCCTAATCACTAGGGCCTTGTAGATTAATGCTGTTTCTCACTGCCGCCTTTTTGTGGGGCCAGCAGTGTGGTAGGCCCTGTCAGGCCGTTTGTTGGGGGAAATTGCAGGAGTCATTCAATCTCTCGTCTGAGGGGCTTTTTTTGAAATGTTTGGACTAAAAAATGTGTGTCAGAAACTTGCAGGAGTCATTCAATCTCTCGTCTGAGGGGCTTTTTTTGAAATGTTTGGACTAAAAAATGTGTGTCAGAAACTATCGGTCCCAAGCCATTATGCAGCAAAGTATTTCACAGAAAAGTTTTCATTATATTCTCAATTCTCCCACCTAAGGCACTATTTTTATAGAAAGGAATGAGAGGGGTTCCGTTCCTTTCCCCTGCCAAGAACCGCCCCCCCCCCCACCTTTTCAGTTTGCCACAGTGACTGTGAAATGCAAGCAGTGTCAGTGTTGTGTCCTGCTCCAGTAAGGATGGATGAGGAACTGGCAGTGGTGTGGGTTAGGCGCCAGGAGAGAGTTTGTGCCTTCCCGAGAAACTCTTCGCACCTCCATAGGGAGACCCACCTCTCAGCTGGCTATTCATTTTGCTACATTACTTTACAATGAACACCACAGAACAATCAGGCCAACTCTTTTTGTACTAGCCTGGCTGCTCACACATTCCTGCATTAGTCAGATTTGATCAAAAAGGAAAACTCAGCCAAGTTTCCTAGAGCCTTTCTTCCTGGTCACCTAGAGGTGATTGGAGCTGTCCACAGGAGACCAGGCAGGTGCCCATTTCCCATATTCATAATCATGGAACAGAGGAACAGTCCATGGCCCTTAGTAGAAAGGGGAGTTGTCTCCTGTGAGGGTCCTGGGATGTGGGCCTTTGCTGAAGAGCTGCTCCAGATCCAAGCCTCTCTCTCTGTCGCTTCTCCCACAGGCTTTAATGGCCACTTGTGCCAATATGACATCGATGAATGCGCCAGCACACCATGCAAGAACGGAGCCAAGTGTGTGGATGGCCCCAACACCTACACTTGTGAATGCACAGAAGGTAGGCAGGCGGATGTGATGGTGGTCTTGTCCCTCAGGTGGCCTCTGGTGGATGTCAGGACCTTGGCTCAAGGTCAGCAGTCCACACAGTCAGGTCAAGCCAGCACAACTTGTGATCAGTCAAGCCAAATTCAGCCCGCCAGCTTACTTTGTGGCTCAGTCACTGAGTTTGGGCAGTCCCAGACAGACAGCAGAATCGGGAGACATTTTAAATCCCTTGTTGGGTCCCAGCCTACAGCCTGGGAGTAAGAATGAAGGAACCTTATGACTTTGCTGGTGCAATTTCAAGGGCTCTGTGATCAGACATTGGAAATCCCCCCCCCCCACACACACACACACTGAGACAACTTCCTCCATTTTGGCTGCACATTGGCACTGTGGGGGTGCCTCTGTGCTGCCACCCCCTCTCCTCAGGCCCCTCGCCTCTGCAGAGGAGAATGTAGCAACACAAAATTTGCTTCTGCGGCCAAAAAACCCCAAAGCGCAGGATTGTGTGCACTGGATGAGTGAAATCCGAGGAGCGCCTGGACAAAAACGACGACATGAGCCCCCAACGGCAAACAGTGGAGCTTTTGTGGAGTAGATCCTGCCAGAAATCTTCCAGCTGAACAGTCTCTAATGAGCATCTTGGTCAGGCTGGAGCGCCGATGAAAAGCTGCGATGTGGATTTCATGGAGGGGCTCAGTCAAAGCCTTACTTTGTCTTCCTTCTCCCTGCTCTCCCCCCCCCCTCCCCACACACACCCTTTGTTTTCCTGCCTCTGGCCCTGCACTTCTCAGTTGTGGAGGATGGCTAGATAATAGACCCTGCTATTATCCCTTAGTGCGCACAGCCATTTGCCTCGACCCCTCCCTGCCCTTTTGGGTGCCATGGCCCGCGTATCTGAGCTGCATGCAGACGAGCGGAGACAAGAGGCTGTGAAAGGGAGGGAGAGAGGCAGCGTTTGTGAGAGGCTAGTCATGGTACCCTCTGGGGACAAAGCCAGCCTCTCTTAAATCTGGAGGAGGGGTGGACGTTCCCTTACATCAGCCTCTCCCCCCCCCCCCGTCCCTTGGCCGCATGTTCTTTTACATTGCAGCCTGTGCCCTCCTCATGTCTTGCCCGCCGTCCCCCTGTGAAGGGGCTGGTAGCACCTGGCAAGTCTGAGGTGTGCTGGATTTGGCTTCTGGGCCAGCCTTGCTGTAGATCTCGCAGTCACAAGAGACCCTAGAATTGTCCTGCCATGTAATGCAGAGGGACTTGCCTTAATTTCAGCACTCTGCAAGTTCCACACAAAGTCGCAGAGCCAGAGGCTATTTTGCCTACAGCCACTGAGTGAGACCTCCAGGCATCTGCCACTAAGTTCATCTCCTGTCATCCTGCTGAGCAGGTGTCTCCTCCCCCTTACCCCGCCCTAGTTCAGTGTAGAACCAAATGACTCGCGGATCCATAGAGCTCTATTCAAAAAGAGACCCTTTTGGCACAACTCTGCAAGCCCATAGAACATCTCCCTACTATCCACGTTCCCTTTGATCTCATTAGAGCAAGCATCTCAACCATTATGCCATGGAATTTGGTATAACAACCCCCCCCCCCCCATGCAACAGAAATCTATGGTCAACAAGTGTTAGAACGAATCCCCCTCCACAGCTGTCTTGCGCCCATCCCTGGAGGAAGATGAGACTGCCTTGTGACCTGTCTCCACTTCCTTTTACTTGTCTACTGCTGTGGGTGAGGGGCTAGAGAGTTGCCCTCCAGAGTAGGGAACTTGCTTTTAATTCCACTGAAATGTTTTACCCAATGTTAGGGGCAAGGAACGAGGGGAGGGCAGCACTCTCCATCTTACTATGTTGGGGAGCTCCCTGGGGGAACCTGCTGGCCAGCCTGGGGCTCCCTGGATCCTCCTCCAGATTTTTCACAGGCAGTTGTGATCTGGCCAGGCTGTATTGTGAACCAGACTGTTGTGCGTCGGGTAGAGAGGAGTGGCACATGTCATCTGGCTCAGTTGGTAGAGCGACCGTCTCATATGCCTGAAGATCTCGATGACGGCAGTTCGGGATGGCCGGAAGTCTGTCGGAGAGCTGCTGGCACGCCATTGATAAGCTGCAGAGCCTAAGAGAGAGAGAGAAGCTGCGGCTGGCACCTTGAGTCAAGGTTGCCTGTCAGTTGAAGCGTGATGAGACTGACACCAGAGAGAGGCTGGACTGTGAAAGAAACCATCTAGAATGAAGGGTTCTATGAAAGACCGGAACATATTGTATTGTAAAAACCCCTTGGGGTTTAGAAAGCCTGCCTTTGAATTAAAGTAAAAGGAGAAATCCGATGACCAAAGAAAAGGTGGTATATACGGTAAATACTGGTTGTTGTTGTTGTTGTTATTGGTTTATCTGTTTCTCAACATCTGCCCCAGGTTTCACTGGCTCGCACTGTGAGACGGACATCAATGAATGTAACCCGGACCCCTGCCACTATGGGACCTGCCGCGATGGCCTCGCCACCTTCACGTGTCTCTGCCAGCCTGGCTACACTGGCCACCGCTGTGACATTAACATCAATGAGTGCCAAAGTCAGCCGTGCAAGAATGGCGGAACCTGCCAAGACAGGAACAATGGCTACAACTGCCTGTGCCTCAAAGGGACAACTGGTAAGAACTGGGCATCTGAGCCAGCACTGGCTGCCTCATCTGTCTCTTCCTCTCTCCCATTGGGAGACTATAGCACGGTGGCTCCTGTGGCATGTTTGTGGCCCTCTCTGGGCTTAGTATGAGAAACAAACCCCCCAAAGATGTTGGGAAGGCTAAACTGTTGAAGAAGAAATGTAAGCAAGATGCAGGGCTTTTGTGTTGTCGTCCATAGAGCTGAAGGGTCCTTCAAGGCCATCTAGTCCAACCACCTGTGAGAAGCAGGAAAATCCTCCCTAGGGCATCTCCAAAACATTCCTGTCAAGCATCTGCTTAAAGATCTCCAGCGAGGGAGAACCCAACACTTCCTTCAGTAATTGGTTCCATTGTCAAACTGCTCTTACAGTTAAACATTTCTTCCTGATATCCAGCCTAAATCTCCCCTCCTGCAACTTAAGCCCACTGGATCTAGTTCTATTCACTGGGACAACAAAGAACAAATCTTTGCCCTCTTCCATGTGATAATCCTGCAGCAGTGGCGTCAGGGGGGGCGTGGGCCCCAGGGCGCAGGGTGCGCCAAGCTAAGGGGGGTGTGCAAAATTTCCTGGGGTTTTTTGTTTTGTTAACCTAGTTGCCGCTGCTTTCGTGCACCTGCAGGTACGAAAGCGGTGGCAGCTTCTTCGTGTGCAACCCCCCCGCCCAGGCACTGCAGCACTGCCGGGGGTGCACCACGGGGGTCCTGTTCCTCGGCTCGTTCCTTGGCCAGCAGCAAGACTAGGTGCTGGGCGGTGCCTCTCTAGCACGCACGTACCTGGTCTCACTGGTCAGTCCTTCAGAGTGCTAAGCTCCGGAGGACCGACCAGCGAGACTAGGTTCGTGCGTGCTAGAGAGGCACCGCCCAGCACCTAGTCTTGCTGCTGGCCAAGAAACGAGCCGAGGAACGAAGAAGCCGAGGAACAGGATGTAAAAGTTAAGTCGCCCCCGCATCCGCACCATGGTCCCCCCGTGGTGCACCCCCAGCAGAAGCTGCCGCCGCTGGGAAAAAAGCAGTGGCAGCTCGGTTTAAAAAAAAGCTTTAAAAAGCTCGTGCACCCCCCCCCCCCACGGTGCTCGTGGAGGATGCAAAAATGGCCTAAAAGAGGCTTTTTTAGGCCTCTTTTTTTTTTTTTTTTGGCCGGTTTTTGCAAGTTCTTTCACTGAGGAAGGAAGGCGCTTTTTTTTTTTTTTTTGCAAGGCTTCAGTGAGACATGCAGCCCCTGCCCAGTTAGTTTTGACAATGGCTTTCTTTTTGGAAGGACCCAATTGTGAAGTGAACCTAGACGACTGTGCCAGCAACCCTTGTGACTATGGCAAGTGCATCGACAAGATCAATGGCTATGAGTGCACCTGTGAGCCAGGATACTCAGGTGAGAATGGGACGTGGGAGGAGCTGTGGTTGGCCCACATATTGGGCTGACGGTGGCTGGCAGTGTTTGACATGCAGCTCAGGAGCTGAGCTAATGCTCTGCTGCCCTTTTTCTGTCCACTCCCAGGGAGGATGTGCAACATCAACATCGATGAATGTACCAGCAATCCTTGTCACAACGGTGGCACTTGCCGGGATAGCATCAATGGCTTCACTTGCATCTGCCCCGAGGGGTACCACGATGCCATGTGCCTCTCAGAAGTGAACGAGTGCAACAGCAATCCCTGCATCCATGGGAAATGCAACGACGGGCTGAATGGGTATGCTTCGGTGGAGGCTCCGGGGTCATGGCAAGGGCCTTGCTTGTCTGGCAGGTTTCCTTGTAATCTTTCCTTTTGCCACAGCTGGGTGGAGGTGCATAGGATCAATTCCTCAGGCCCCAGAGTTAGGACCTTTGTCGGCTTGTGTCCTTCTGACACACATCTGTGCGAAGTGTCCTAAAAAAATAGTGCAACCAATAATAGCTACACCTGTGAGCATTTGTAGTGGTATGGAACAAGAGACGGCCCCCCCGGGGTGGCAGGTCAGGTCTTCTCTTGAAGTAGGTTGCTCTCTCTTTCTCTCTTGCATGTCTGCACATGCAAATTGAGGTCTGATCACTGTGTGGCTCATGCATGCTCTGTTTCTGTTCTTAACCAAGCTTCAAGTGCGATTGTGACTCAGGCTGGAGCGGGACCAACTGCGACATCAACAACAACGAGTGCGAGTCCAACCCTTGTATGAATGGTGGCACCTGCAAGGACATGACCGGAGGCTACATCTGTACCTGCGGGGAAGGATTCAGTGGTCAGTGTTCTGGGGTTTGGGGGGGGGGGCGGCAAGGGAAAGGGAGTGAAGTCAATACTGACATGCAACTGGCCTAACTTAGACATTTTCTTTGTTTTATCGGCTGTCTTGAATCCGTTTTTGGGGAAATGATGCCAAAATGAACTGCCTCTTTCCTGTTCCTCCTGAGCTGACCAAAGACTCCTGGTGCCTGCGCTCCCTCTTGCCCAGCAGTGCACAGACTGCTGCCCTTCCTCCTCCTGCTCCCTGGATTGGGAAAGGAAGAGAACAGAGTGGAAGAGGAAGTGTGGAGGAGAGGAAAGGAGAGCGGTGGACTAAAGCGATACCACCTCACTTCCTTTCCTTTCACAATCCAGGGTATGGAAGGAGGAGCTGTGGAAGCACCAGGCACCCCCACCAGTCCACCCCCTCAGTTGGCCTCGTGGACAGGCCAGTCCTGGCCGCCTATATCGTGATCGCAGAGGCGCTTCTGCCCTGATCTGTCCACATTACAATGAGGTGTGGCGTGGTGGAAGGGAGCCTCTTAAACAGGAATGCTCACCGCGTTGCTCTGTTGGAATGGGGCAAAACACAAATCCTGAGAAAGAAAAGCAAATGCATGGAAATATGAGTCTTTGGCCACCTTTTCTTCCAGCAGATGGGGTGGGTGAGCACATTGGCAAAGGAGTTGAGCTAGGCAGGTGGTCTTAGGCAAGCCACAGTTCTCTCGACCTCAGTCCTTCTATCTGCTGCATGGGGGTGTACCTGGCAGGCCTGGTATGAGATCATGTGTGAAGCATGTTTTTAAAAGCAGTATATAAATTTGTTTTTTTAATGGTAGATTTCTGTGGCTTGTTAGTGGGGGGGGGAGTCCTAACTCAGCTGTACAATGCATTGATTGATTTTACTATTGATTTATTTTACTCTGTAAACCGCTTTATGAACTACTGTTGTTGAAAAGCAGTATTGTAAAAAGCAGTAATCTTAATAATAAAAATAATGTGTGTGCAGATAGGCCAGTTCTGATGTGAAATCAGTTCATGCACACACACCCAGATCTCAAGTTAGAAGGATTCTAGTGAGGCTGGGTGAGGAATGACCCCTGCTTGAGACCATGGAAAGGCACTGCCAGTCAGGGGAGACAGGTTTGGGCCAGATTTTCAGACTGTGTGTGTCTCCTCCTTAGGTCCCAACTGCCAGACTAACATCAACGAATGTGCTTCCAATCCGTGCCTGAACCAGGGAACGTGCATTGATGGAGTTGCTGGCTACCAGTGCATTTGCTTGCCACCCTATGCTGGTAAGAGAGCACACACTAACTCAAAGCTGGCACCACAAAGTGTACAGCCTCCATCTTGGCTTAGTGGATGTATAGACAGCTGGGAGCCCAATTCCAGGGTGATTGAGGATGGGGGGAATGATGACAACAGGAAACACAGAAATACCCTCTGCACGTCCTGTTTCTTCCTGCCCTCTGAAACAAAAAGGAAGTTTCCCTTGTGGTTTGCATGTAGAGAACATCAAAGCCTGCAGGATGGCCCTGGCTGCTCTGGCGTCATGCACAGATGTGCAGGGGGGCTCCTCACATCTACTCCGAGGTGCTTTTGCCCCCTGCCTCTCGGTATCCCGAGGCCTTTTGTCCTACTGGCAGAAGGTGACAGCGGTGCTCTCGCTCTCGTTTCGGCTCAGCTAAATGTTGGGAAAAGAGGCCTCAAGTAGCTCTCCAAGACTTTGTGATGTAAGGTCCTTTCCTTTCCCTCCCCATTTTCGTGCAAACCTCCCCATGGGGGAGAGAATAGCATTTAGTTTGCTAGAATCATGGAGCCCCTCTTTGCCTTCTTTTCCAGCCCTGCGTTATTTTAAGGAGATGCTTTTGGACCGGTCTTGTTTCGGCCCAGTTCCCTTCATGCAAATCATTCCTGCCATTGACGCTCTTTGTGGAAAGAGATGCATGGAATCACCTGCAGTTTCACAGGGAGAGGAATTTCTGCTGAGCCAAATCCTCTCTGCCAGTTTCCTGCTTCCTTTTGCTACACAAAATGGCAACCTGTGTACAATTGGAGGAAGTCATGACTACTTTCCTGTCTTCACTGGTTGCCATGGGGACAAACTGGGAAAGGGGAGGGAGGGAGTGGTAGGCTCTGGAAAACAAAAAAGTCCTTTAGATGATCCTGGCTGAGAAGGAAGATAACGAGATGGAGGGCATGTTAGCTTTGTCAACAGGAAAAACTGTTGAAACAGGGGCCAGAGGTGAAGGGAGAGAGACAGAAGTTAAATCACATCTTTTCCCCGCTCGTATGCAGGTTCTTTTCTCTTGGCAAACCCCAGAGTTACTAGACCTAAGCCAGTGAAATGTGGGGTTCCCTCCTCCTTGGAAAGCTACCTTTCTAAAAGTTCCCTTAGTGTGGAGAAGTTCAGTTCCTTCCCTAAGAAGGAAGTGTCTTGGAAAGGCTCCAAGATGACACAGGTCTCTCCCGGAGGGAAGAGCAAAGGGGAGGCCCCGTAGCTATTCATAGCCCAAAGACCATTGTGAAATAATCTGTGGGAATGGCTCTTGACCCCAGGAGATGATGGAGAAAATTTCACTACTGCTGCTGTGCATGTGCTGGAACCAGCTCAAGACTTCTTGGGTAGCAGCATGATAGCAGTATAGCCATGTTCCTGCCATTTTTGAAGTCGGCAAGATCGTAACCGCAAACACGTGTGGTGTGGTGTTTTGTCTTTTTGAACCACAGGGACCACTTGTGGGGATGTGCTGGCTCCTTGTGCTGGTGGCCCCTGCAAGAATGGGGGCGAGTGCCGAGAGTCCGAAGACTACAAGAGTTTCTCGTGTGCATGCCCTTCGGGTTGGCAAGGTAGGGGTGGCCTCCTGTGATTTCTGGAAGTTACCCTCACATATGTGTGTTTGTGTGTGGTGACGGAGGCAAGGTTTATGATGTGCTTTATGACCCTGGATCCACTTGTCTGTGTGGCTTCAGCAAAGAACAGACTTAGCCATGGAAAAGTTGGCTAGTGTTGGGGAGGATTTGAATTTTGGCTCCTGCCCCTGGTTCCCCTCTGACTTCTTGGCGTGGTCTCTGGCAAGTCTCAGCTTATTTATTATTTCACACCATTCACGGATGTGTCTGTTGCCTTACTTAGAGTGGAATGACAGGTTCCTGCTCTGAGGGGCCTGCGGTCTAGATTTTGACAACACAAAGGAGACAGCGGGGAGGGAGGGAGGCAGCATACATATATGATTGTTTCAGTGACATGAAATCAAGCTTAGTTATAGTAGGAAACCTGTTACAGTAAGGAGCAAGGACCAAAGGTGAATTGTAAGAAGGGCTTTGAAGGAAGGAAGCATCAAGCAGGGGACCCAGGAGGCAGTTCCAGGCACAAAGGGCAGCAAGGGAGAAGGGGCAGACTCATTTGAGGGAGCAGGAAACATCTAGATGGCTGGAGGCAACCGAGCAGGAGAAGCAAAGGTCACAGCCAGCAGGGTAGTGGGTTAGGAGGGCTGAGAGGCAGGGAGGTGCGAGACCATGAAGGGCTTTGAAGGCTTATGCTGGATTCGGGAACAGACAGGAAGCCAGTGAAGGGATTGATCCAGGGAAGGACATGATGTCAGTTCAGTGAGTGAGATGAAGGCTGGAGGCAAAGGGAGTCAGGTCAGCCTGGATTAGCCCCCTCCCTCAGCATGCAGGGCTAGCCACATGCACGCTGCTGTGTCCCATGACCGAACGGCCCCTTTCGGAAGAACAGAGCCCTACCTTGAGAAGAGGTAGACTTCGGCCCCTGCCTCATGGTATCAGTCAAGTGGGTGACTGGATTTCATTTTGGTGGGCCAGCTTATTTCAATTGTAATACAGTAAATGTATTCCTTATAAACTATGATTTAAAAAAGAAAAACTGGGATTGGCATGATTAATGGCAAAGCAGTTCTCATGTATGGCTGTGTGCGTTCGCAGAGGTTGGAGTTGCTTGTTGGGTTCTGGGCCTTAAATATGGCTAGTTCTTCCTTGACAGCGAGACTGAGAAATGAGTTGAGCTCCCCCCCCCCACTCCCAAAAAGATGCACCTGATAACACACTCTCCCACCGTAGTTGCTTGATTTATTGCCTGACGTTACAACCGCTGCCTGGTTCACCCGGGATGCACCTGGCTTCCTTGCGGGCCTCGTCTCTCTCTGGTTAGCAGTTTAATCATTTCCAGTTCGTTTTCACCCAGCCTGATGCACTGAAAGTCCCTCCCTGGTCTCGTTCGAAAGCAATGTTTTACCTATTCCCAGGGAGATTTTAGACTTCCTTATTTCTCAGGAGGACTATAACCCTGGTTCTGGATTCCATCCAGTGACTGATGTACAAGCAGGTGTTTCTTTTGCAACAACTAGATAGTCTCAGGGCTGGACTATTTTATGTTTTATCTGTGAGCCCAGATCAACACGATGGGGATGAAGTTAGGCCAGTGGCATTTGCATGCCAGAGGGCCCCAGGTTCAGTCTCTGGCAGCACCTCCAGATAGGAGGGCTGAGAAAGCCCCCTCCCTGCAGTGCTTGACAGTACTGAGCTATGGGGATCTGTAACGGACTGACTTTGTAGAAGGCAGCGTTGTGTGTTCAGTTACATGTTTGTAGGACTGTGTTTGGAACTGATAATGGGGGCAGGCGTCAGATCCTTCAACACCCTGACTCCTGTTCACATAACAGCTATATGATGGGGGAGGAGAACAGCATCAACATTTCCACCTTGGCTGCCCCATGACAGGAGAACCCCTCACCTGTTTCCTTTTCGCCCTGTCAGCCTCCTGGTTCACACATGTGTTAGGACTGCCAGCTTTCATCAGCGGATGAATCCGATAACGTTTTGTTGATTACCTGGCAGGAGGGGATGGCAGTTTAAATGGATGCATATTTATTTATATGATGCATATTAAATACATTTAAATTGACCTTTGCAGTTGGTGGGAATGGAGTTAAGAGCAGGTTGGTTTATTTTTGAGGCTGTTTTGGTTCTAGTGTGCTCCTGTCCTGAGGAGTGGAGAGAATCTTGCAATTGAATGATCCTTCCAGCTGTGCTCCTAATCCTGGTGTCCTGCAAACAGTGATCTGCAAAGGGGGGGGGCACTCACTAACTTCTCTTTGCTCCCCTTTCCAGTACAAATTTCCCCCCTTCTTCTCCTGGCAGCTTTAACCATGGCTTGCTATTGCATCTGTGTCTATTCTAACCTTACTTAGTGCTGACCAGGCTCCCCTTAAGTTTCCAGACACATTTAAACCCTGTTTTCAACCTCAAATTAGGCAAAGCATTGTTAAGAGGGAGCCTGAATTGTGTCTGCCTGAGTGGTAGATTTGCTCGTTAAACTGAAAGTGATCTTGCACTTCCTCTGGTATCCCCAAAAAGACACCCATTTTGAGGTTTTGATAATATGCAGATGTATTTAAGTTTCATTGACTGACTTAAAGGCTGATGATGAATCGGCTAAAGTACTTTAGCTACACTGGGCAGCGTTTGTATATATATTTTTGTTAACATTTGCTACTTAGGTCAAACCTGTGAGATTGATATCAATGAGTGTGTGAAGAGCCCCTGTCGGAACAGTGCCACATGTCAGAACACGAACGGGAGTTACCGGTGCCTCTGCAGACCCGGCTTCACAGGCTCCAGCTGTGAAACAGACATCGATGACTGCCAGCCAAGTAAGGGGACAATGTGGGGCAGGAATTGGGTTGTCTTCCTGGGCAGACAGGAAGACAGGCTCTTGTGACCCACCAGCTAGGGCCCCATAACATACAGCGGTTAGATGCTCTAAGTCCCAAACAGTGGATTGGCACAATGTAAGATATTGAACTGGGGCTCCTTGCACACAGCACCAGCCAGTGGATCAGGTGTGTTCAAGAGCGCACTTCTCGTGTGTGTGTGTGTGTGTGTGTGTGTGTGTGTGTGTGTGTGTGTCCCCTGCTGGGAAGCTCAGCAGGCTTGGCTACCACTGCATGAGAAAGCACACTGTAACCCCAGAACCGTCCATAGCTCCTCAGTAAGCACGTTAGCTTGAGAAGGGTTCCCTGAAGGTTGAAACATTTGAAAACCGCTCTTCTAGAGTGTGGGTGTGCACAGATGTTAACAGGCCTCGCAGCACTGACCTCCTGGGAACTCGCACAGCAGGGCTTTGTACCACAGCAGAGCCACTGGTCATTTTGACCTTGCAGAGCATGAGTCCTTCTCTTCCGCCTCCCTCCAGATCCGTGCCACAATGGCGGCTCCTGTTCCGACGGCATCAACACCTTTTTTTGTGACTGCTTGGTGGGTTTCCGGGGCCCTAAGTGCGAGGAGGACATTAACGAGTGCGCCAGCAATCCATGCAAAAATGGGGCCAACTGCACGGACTGTGTCAACAGCTACACTTGCACTTGCCCCTCTGGCTTCAGCGGGATCCACTGTGAGCACAACACGCCCGACTGCACAGAAAGGTAAGCCAGGTGGTGGGGGTAGGGCAGCGGTTCCCAAACTTACCGCGGTCACAGCGCCCTTCTTGCACAGCGCTCTGTTGCGGTGGCACCATCGCCCGGCTCTTCCAGGTGCCATCATCCTTGAATCAAGCAATTCAAGACGGCGACGCCTGGGAGAGCCAGTAAGAAGAGGCCACTGGGGACATCCCGTGACACCTCTGTGAGTTCACCGCGGCACACAGCTTGGGAACCACTGGGATAGGGGTTACTGGGGCACTGGGCCACTTCATTTATTTTTCACATTTTTGTACCACCATTCCTCCAAGGAGCTCAAGGTGGTTTACATGGTTCTTTCCCTCCTTTTCTCCTCACAACAACCCTGTGAGGTAGGTGAGGCTGAGAGTTAATGACTGGCCCAAGGTCACCCAGAAAGTTTCATAGCTGAGTGGGGATCTGAACCTGGATCTTATAGGTCTAAGTCCAACTCCTGAACCACTACACCCTCCGACTCTCAGGATGGCTCTCCTGAACCACACTTTGAAGTGTGTTTAGCCATAGCAGGGTCTGCTAGTGTCAGCTTCTCATGGAAAAGAATCAAAACATTTGCATCAAAGTTGACTGCCACGCAAGGATGGAAATTATTTGCAAGGTGATGCCAACTAGCTGAGATAACGTGTGCTAACCCTGAGGAGTCGCTGTCGAGCAAGCTCGGAAGGTGTGTTCTTTGCAGCCAGAGAGAACCACACCGTTGAAGGGAAACAGCTGGAGAATGAAAAGGGTTCTATGCGAATAGAACATTAATGTAAAAACTCCTACAGGGGTTTAGCAAAGCCTGCCTATGTAAACCGCCTTGAATAAAGTCTGAGGAGAAATCTGGTGACAAGAAAGTTGGTATATAAATACAGATTATGATTATTATTATTATTATTATTATTATTATTACTATTACTACTACTATTACTATTTATAATTATAATTAATATTATGTATTCTGCTTCTGCTGGTCATGAGGAGGGGTAAGGAACTCGTATAGAATACTGGGGCCCAACCCACACTGACCCTTGAATATCCTCACAGTGGGACCAGCAGCCCCACTGGTTTCTTAGAGTTCAGCAGACTTTGCCTGCAGACTTCCAGACACACCTTTGCAGCACAAGGGGCTAGAAGCTTGTATTTTCCTCCCCCACCCCCCAAAATAGGAGCTTTGATTCTCCAAAATCTGGACCTCGTAGAACCCCACTCCCCCAGCGACATATCCCTAAGGCCACAACTGAATTGGTTAGTCTTTAAGATGCCATAAAACATGTTTTGCTTTTCTGCCTCAACGGTGTCCTTCATGGCTCCTTCTGCTGTCTAAACTGTGGGATTGTTTGGCAAGAACTCGTCGGAGATGGCTTGTCGCAGGTGACCTTCTGATACGAGGGTCTTGGAGAGGAGAGCACTGAAATGAGCTTCTTCCTTTGTCCTTCAGCTCCTGCTTTAACGGGGGGACCTGTGTGGATGGAATCAACACCTTTACCTGCGTGTGCCCACCTGGCTTCACAGGCATCTACTGCGAGCACGACATCAATGAGTGCGACTCCAAGCCCTGCCTGAATGGTGGCACCTGCCAGGACAGCTATGGGACATACAAGTGTACTTGTCCGCAGGGCTACACTGGCCTCAACTGCCAGGTAAGGAAGGGAAGGTGTTCTATCTCTCACACACACACACACACACACACACACACACACACACACACACACACACACACACACACACACACACACACACACACACACACACACACACACACACACACACACACACACACACACACACTACAATTGTAGTCTGACAGCCCAATCCTCTCTACAATTTAGACCGCTGGAGCGGTGCTCCACCACTGTTGGGTGTTGCAAACGTGTCATAAGGCACGTTTGCGTCACCTGGTGAGGAGGTGGTGCCAGCACCGAGGCCGGTGCCACTCTCCCCACACCAGATGCAGTGGAGTGCCCACCAGGGAAAGTAAATTCCCTACTGGGTGGCGTAGAGGCGGGGGGAGGGCGGAATAGGGCGTTCCTGAGGGGTGGGATTGGTCGGCCTGGCCTCGGAAGGGGAAGGGATCGGCAGCAGCTGCCTCCTCCGCTGATTCCTGTCCTCCTTCCTGTTCCTGGCCGCTGTTACACGGGGCTCTCGGACTCCCCCGAGTAGCCCCATCAGGGCGGCTGGGGCTTTACCTGGGGGAAGGGAACAAATGCCTTTTTGTGCCCCAGATGCAGCGTGGGCTGCAGCAGCCTCGCTGCATCACAAGGTACAAAGTTAGAGAGGATTGCGCCGTAAGTTGCTTAAATGTTTTTGGCTTTCTATCTTTGTTTTGATGGAGATTTTACACAAAGTGGGAGGGAAGAGTTGTGGGGAGTAGTGTAGGAGCGAAGGGGCTCCGGTGGGAGCTCAGCAGGAGAGGCACTTGGAAGCAGAGGCTTCTGCACTGGGTCTTGCTCCCTTGGCCTTCGTTGCTGTTCACTCTGGACCCTCAAACGCTGCTGGGGCTGGGCAGCGCACTGCCACCCACAAACCCCTGCTGGCACCTTCCTTCGCCTGCCTGGCATCCTGCTGCCAGTTGGGTGTGTTTGCAGCCCTGGGGGAGGGGGAAGGCAGAGCACACGTTGTGCCTGTGGGCACCTGCATTGGCCAACTTTTGACCACCTTGCTTCTCTACACACCCAACTTCTCCTCCTCCCCAGAACCTGGTGCATTGGTGCAACTCGTCCCCTTGCAAAAACGGTGGAAAGTGCTGGCAGACGGACAACCTGTATCGCTGTGAGTGCACCAGCGGCTGGACTGGCCTCTACTGTGACATCCCCAATGTCTCTTGTGAGGTGGCTGCCCGGCAGCAAGGTGAGCCAACCCCTGGCCTTTGGGCGTCCCTTGGTTTACACTTCTGTGCTGGCCTCTCACGGGGGAAGGTGTGGCGTTTCTGGGGCAGTTTTCTTTTCCAAGGCTCAAGGACAAGGCCAGGACCACTCGCTTAGTCGTGCCCAAGCCAAGTGCGGCAGGCTGAAGGTGGCCCTTGAGCCAGACAAGGCTCCCAAGCTTTGTGCCAGCCCTGCCCAGTCCAGAGCATCTACAGTGCCTGCCAGTTGCTTCTCCGCAAGAAGGCGGCTCTCTGAGGTCCAAGCACATGGTCGTTGCTCATCCCATCCTGGGATGCTCTTGGCCCCAGTGTCCTGCTGACATGGATTTGACCATAGCCCCCTTTGCTCCCTGCAGGTGTTGAGCTTGGTCACCTGTGCAGAAACTCTGGTCTCTGTGTGGATCAAGGCAACACACACTTCTGCCGTTGCCAGGCTGGCTACACTGGCAGCTACTGTGAGGAGCAGGTGGACGAGTGCTCCCCAAACCCCTGTCAGAATGGGGCCACCTGCACCGACTACCTTGGAGGCTACTCGTGCGAGGTATGGCGAGTGGTGAATGGAGGTGGGATGCTGGGTGGCTGGTACAGGAGACTTCCTCACCCTTGCCCAAATATGTACATAAACAGAGCTGTGTGTTGGGCATACAGGATGTGCTGCTGGGCATGGAAAGTTTCCCATAGCCCCTGGAGGGCCAGATGCTTTACAGGCACCCTGCAAGGGAGATGTGGACCTGTGCATGTGTTGGTTGTGCCCCTATGCCGGAGTCGAGCTGCTCATTTTCCAGTCTCTAGTCTATAACCACAACAGCTGAAGCTTCTTCATCCCTCCGCAGCCCCTTCTTCCCCTTAAATTCTGAGTGGTGTTTCCTCAGCCAGTCTGACCTCTCTCATTCCCTTACAGAAGTAGCACAGTTTGGTCAATGTTCTGTTCATCTTGTTAGTTTTCCTCTGAATGACTAGGGTGTTCCATGGCATTGTGGCGGCTCAGCCAGTAGTAAAAGCAGGAGAGGACTGCAGTCTTTTCTCCAGTGCACACATTTTAAGAATGGCGCACAAAAGCTGATGGCAGCAGGGAAGACGCCTTTCAGAGAGCATCTGTCTAACCAAGGCCTGCCATGTCACCCTCTCTTAGTGTGTTGCTGGCTATCATGGGGTTAACTGCTCAGAGGAGATCAACGAGTGCCTTTCGCACCCCTGTCAGAATGGAGGGACATGCATTGACCTCATTAACACCTACAAATGCTCCTGTCCACGAGGGACTCAAGGTAAAGGAATGAAACTTGCGGGGGGGGGGGGGAGAGACGGGTGCAGATGTGTAGCAGGTGTGCCCACTGCCTGGTAGAAACTTCAGGATTCCTGTCGATTCACTCCTTGACTGCTCAGGGCCCCTATGGCAGCTCTCGGAACTGGAGAGCTGCTCTCTGCTGTGCTCCCAGTCGTTTGTGGGAATTACGGTAAGCCAGTGGACAAGAGGGCACTTAATTTGCATAATGCATTTTGCTTGTAGCACTTGGGCTTGTGCTGATTATTTTTGTTTCTGAAAGTCTGCAGGGAGGAATTGAGGGCCACACAGAGGGGAGGGAGGCAGGGATCCTCTCTTGAGCAGGGGAGGGTGAGTAGAAGTGCAAGAGTACTTGGTGGAGGGAGGTTTGGCAGGTGGGGGTCTGCCTCCCCCTGGTGGTGGAAATTCTATTGCAGAGATTCCCTAGATGTCAGTTTGTGTGGGTCTGTGCCTGTTGACCTCTTTGTAGGAGAGTATGTGGGCAGAATTTTGTCTATGCCATGATGCCAAGGGAACATAGAAAAAGTGCAGAATTTGGGTATAGGAATTTGGGAATTTGTCTTTCATCTTTAAAACAAAGCTTCCAGTCACTGGATTTGATCAACGATAATTACCAAGAGATGCAATGGGCTTGCTGGCATCTCAAAAGCCAGAGAGGGGCCCGGACAAGATTTTCCAGCACTTGGGGGTCAGAGAAGGGCTTGAGTGTCCTTGCCCCTCCCATCACTAGCAAAACGAAAATAAAATTATACAGACTTGCTTCTGTCACAACATCCAGCTTTTCTTGGTGCAGATTTTTAATGTTTCTTTGGGTGTGACATCTGCACAGCCTGGATATGACACTCGTAGCAAATGGGACTGATCAGATGCAGGAGTCTTCTGCCCCAAAATCTTCCCACCCTTCTCACCGATGGCAACTGGGTGACCTAATAGGAACAGTACTGGACTGCCCCACTGTGAGGCTGGCTAGTAGCCACAGTGCCCTGGGGCAGGGGCAGTGTTAGGGTTGGCCAAGTGGGCTCTGACTGAGAGCCCATATCCAGGCCAACCCCTCAGCCTCCCATCACTGGGCACAGCAGTGCCCTGAGTCAGCAGAATGATCAGTGGGAGCATCCTCCAGAGCCTCTGACACCACTGTAGGGCCTTTAGGAGGTCCTCGCTTTGACTTATGGGGGGGGGGGCTATAGGAAGGACACTGATGCTTGGAGAGGTGCAGGGGCCAGTGTTCCATTGGAGGCCTAGTGTAGGGCTCCAGCACTGCTCTGGGCTCCCTGAGGTCCTCTGCAGAGGACAGCCAGCCAGGTCCTTTTCGAAAGTGCCGTTGGAAGCCAAATCATAAGCTCTAGCACCTGCTTGGTGAATGTATTAAGAGGAGATGCCAGCATAGCAAAACATGGTTTTCTGGACTCCTCCCTATCTTCACAGGGGTGCACTGCGAGATCAACGTGGATGACTGCAGCCCCTTCTATGATACCACCACTTTCGCACCAAAGTGTTTCAACAACGGAAAGTGCATTGACAGAGTGGGTGGCTACAGCTGCATCTGCTTGCCTGGCTTTGTGGGGGAGCGCTGCGAGGGGGATGTGAACGAGTGTCTCTCCAACCCCTGTGACCAGCGCGGGACCCAGAACTGCGTGCAGCGCATTAACGACTACAAATGCGAGTGCCGGCCAGGTTACTCCGGTAAGTCCCACTGTCCAAAAGTTGGTCCTCAACATTTTCCTCCCTTTCCATGGAAGATATTTAGTGCAGGGAGGGGCTGCCCTGAGGGCGCATACAGACCTCTCTACAGACCCCTGTAGGCACCAACCCCCGTCTGACGGAATGTGCATGTAGATTCCTTCTAAGATGTGAGCCTATGTTCCCTGTAAGTTGTGTGGCCGCGCAGCTCCAAGCTGAGCTCCACACAGCGCAGAGTTGGCAACCCAGGTTCGGCGATGGCATGTGACATCATCACCAAGCATCTGGGGATAGCATCGCAACACAAGGAGAAGGGGTCTGTGCGGTGGTGTGGACCCCTTGGAGGGAATAATGCATGCCGGGTGTTGCAATGTGACAAGTCTTTATCTCCTCCCAGGGCGCCGCTGTGAGACTGTCGTAGATGGCTGCCGGAACAAGCCCTGCAGGAATGGTGGGACGTGTGCTGTTGCCAGCAACACTCAGCATGGCTACATCTGCAAGTGCCCCCCTGTGCGTACTAGGGTATCGAATGGGGGGGGAGCCACGGTTCAAGCAGCTGCCAGGCTCTTTCTGCCAAAATCAGTGGAGTTATTTATGTCATTTTTAGCACGTTCCATTCCTGAAGGGAAACTGAGGATTATAAAACTGGGTTGTGATGCGTAATTGTGTGTTGGAGCATCCTTGGCCAGGTGTGTGTGTGTGTGTGTGTGTGTGTGTGTGTGTGTGTGTCCACCTCACTTACCTGGCAGAGTTGTGAGGATAACTGGGAGGGAGAGAACTGCACACACACACCTAAACTCCTTGGAAGAAGGATGAGCTATAAATGTCATTAATAACTCCTTGACTGGCAGCCACTGTTAGGCATGCTGGCTGCTCATTATGTTTGCATGTGGGCTGGAGGAGGAGCACTGCATCTGGGGTCTTTGGGTGTAGCTGCGCCCTCTACAGGAGAAGAAGTGCACTTACATTGGATTTCCATCATGCCCAAAGTCCTGGGCAGATGTTGCTATAAACATGGAGGGCCTCCAGTGCATGGCGGTCATGGTGGCAGGAGCCTGCCAGGCATGCTTAGACCATTGTGTGAGCCTGGAGACTCTGCGCAGGCTCAAGAGACACACCAGTGAAGGCTAAGGACCTTCTTTTTCTCACCTGGAAGCTAGGAGGGATGGTTGCCATCCCTAAACAGGATGCTGAGTGAACAACTCAACTTCACCTATGTCATCAGGAAATGCAGCTGTTAAAGTCCTCCGTGCTGCTTCGTGGTGTCTGTAGCCATGACAAGAGCCCCACTTTTTCATACAGAGCATTGCTAGGAAGTTGCCCTCTGCTGGGCCCACTCCAGCTCCATCCAGCTCCATCTAGCAGTAGTATTGTGACATTGTCTGGCAGCAGCTCTCCAGGGTGCCAGATAAGAATTTTTCCCTGCCCTAGCTGGAGGTGTCAGGGATTGAACATGGGTCATTCTGTGGGCAAGGCATGTGCTCTCCCACTGAGCCCCAGTCCCACCTCTAGTGGACTAGAAACTGAGGGTGGATGGACATCTCCCCTCATGGCCTCCTCTGGCCAAGGCTCATTGTGCTCTGCAGGTGAACTTCTTAGAAGTGTCTGACTGACCACTGTGATGCTGGATCAGGCAGACTTCCATCCAGAGAGGCTCTTGCGTCCTTCCATGGTTGGCCCTTCTTGACGGGCAAAGTGCTGAGTTAGACAGAATGGCACAGTGACCAGGCAAGGGAGTGTTCATGTTCTTCTGTTCCATTCTGCTTTTCTTAGGGCTTAGATGGGTCCACTTGTGAAAACGACTCGCGCAGCTGTGGGACTCTGCGGTGCCTGAATGGCGGGACCTGCATCTCCGTTCAGAAGAGCTCCAAGTGCGTGTGTTTGCTGGGCTTCACAGGCCCTGAGTGCCAATTCCCCGCCAACAGTGCCTGTCATTCCAGCCCCTGCTACAACAGAGGCACCTGTCAGGTCACCAAGGAGGCACCCTTTTACCGGTGCAGCTGTCCCATCAACTTCAATGGGCTCAACTGCCACTTCTTGGACTATGAGTTTCCAGGAGGCATCGGTCAGGACATCGCCCCACCCACCTTGGAGGAGAAGTGTGAGATCCCAGAGTGCGCCAGCCATGCCGGCAACAAGATCTGTGATGCCAAGTGCAACAACCACGCCTGTGGCTGGGACGGAGGGGACTGCTCACTTAATTTCAACGACCCCTGGAAGAACTGCTCTCAGTCCCTGCAGTGCTGGAAGTACTTTGACGATGGGAAGTGTGATGCCCAATGCAACAACACCGGGTGCCTCTACGATGGCTTCGACTGCCAGAAGGTCGAAGGGCAATGCAAGTAAGTGTAATCTCCATGCCATTCAGCCACGACAGATCGTAAATGTTCATATTTGTATGGGTGTTCCATAATTTGGCGTGATGAACTTGATTTCCACTGTGAGTTTTTAAAGAAGGAATTGGCAACAGATGAGAGTATCTGGAAGCAAAATGTGTAGAGATTATTTCTATCCCCCTCCTCCCTGGAGAGTGTCTTGAGCTGGTGTAGGGCAGTGACTAAGATACTGAGCTATGAATCGGGAGGCCCCGGTTTAAATCTCACCTCCTCCTTAAGGATGCCGCATTTCCCCTCAGTGCCCCCAGCAGGCATAAACTATTATAGCAATAGTTAAAGGATAGTGATGCTGGCCAAACTTGCAGAGGAGTTGTAGGAATACATTCCCTCAGTGTATGTGCTTTGAACACCCAAAATGCTCTAAAGTCCTAGGGTGGTTTTCAAACTGGGAACCTCAAAAGCTTAGTAGGGTTGCTTGATGATGAGAGCATCAAACATGGGGGGCTTCCCTGAAAGTCAGTTCTCCCTGCCCCACTCTTCTCTTGCAAGTTGCAGCTTCAGAGGAGTGCTAGGTGTGTACCAAGTTTGTGCAGGGTGATGATGGTTAGAAGAAGTGGGAGCAAGGCAGGTTCCAGGGCAGATCAATCCAGGTAGAAAGGCAGATACCCACATCCCTCTGCAAATGCAGGGTTGCAGTTCTTGTTGTTCTGTCCAAAGTGATGGTAGTATTTCACCCTCTGACCAAATGCTTGAACACAGAAGGTGTGTCATGTTGTTCTAGCGTGCGCATTTTGCATGCAAAAAATGTGTGCTTAGCTTGCATCTTTGGTGGCCTTCTGTTAGCCATGTCAGACGACTTCATCGGCTTCCAAGGGTCATGGGTGTGAAGAGTTCTTGTTGACTTAACCGTTTTCTCTCTTCCTCTTTCCCTCTCCATTTGCCTAGTCCTCTGTATGACCAGTACTGCAAGGACCACTTCTCTGATGGACACTGTGATCAGGGGTGTAACAATGCGGAATGTGAGTGGGATGGCCTGGACTGTGCCAACAATGTGCCTGAGAAGCTTGCAGATGGCACCCTGGTGGTGGTGGTGCTGACCACCCCAGAAAACTTGAAGAACAACTCTTTCAACTTCCTGCGGGAGCTCAGCCGGGTCCTGCACACCAATGTGGTCTTCAAGAAAGACTCCAAGGGTGACTACATGATCTTCCCTTACTACGGGAACCCAGAGGAGCTCAAAAAGCACCACATCAAGAGGTCGGCAGAGAGCTGGTCAGATATGTCCAACGCAGTCTTCAAAGTACAGTCCTCTCTCTACTCGAGAGTCGGCAAGAGGCAAAGAAGAGAGCTGGACCAGATAAACATCTGCGGGTGAGGAGGAACAGCTGGTCTTGTGTGGAGGGGCATGTCATGGAGGCAGCAGCTCGTTTTTAGCCAGGGCAGTTTCTGAACTGAGCAAAAGCAGAAGGGGCAAGCAGCAAGAACTCTTCATGTTCCTCCTCCTTGTGTGGAAAGCAGCAGAAGGGTTGGCGTGGTCTTCCTCTCACGCACACGCGTGTAACGGGAGAAGGCTGATGGAGGCTCTGCTGCTGTTCATGCTGGGAGGAGAAGGGTTAAAGAACTCTTGATCTGCATCTCAGCCCTGGAGGTGGATGAGGAGGGAACTCCTGGCATTGGAGTCCAGGCAGGGGTCTGCTAGAGAGTGGAGGGGACCCCCAGGCCGTGGCCGGCTTCAAACGGCGGATCTGTCTGGACACATGTCAGGGAATCACAACTTCTGTCATTAGCCAATGGCAGTTGTCTCACTGCCAGGAAGCGTTGCTGGATCTAGCTGTGTTGGCTGCTGGGGGAGGGAAGTGCCCAGTGAGGCACTTGAAGCCAGGGCATGGCTTGGGAAATGACTCTGAACAGGATTTAATTCCTGGGAGAAATAATTAAATCCTGCATTGAGTGGCTGGTGTTGGTAGCAGAGCAGGGGAAGATGTGGGCTCCTGACCAGTCCCACCACTCTGATCCCTGCTCCTTACTCCCACTCCTTCATTCCCAATCCTGCAGATCAATTGTCCACTTGGAGATTGACAACCGCCAGTGCATCCAGTCCTCCTCCCAGTGCTTCCAGAGCACCACTGACGTGGCGGCTTTCCTCGGTGCTCTGGCCTCCCAGGGTAACTTGGACATTCCCTACAAGATTGAAGCTGTGAAGAGTAAGTCCCTGGAGAGGAGTTCTTGTTTAATGTGTTTGTGATATGTGTGATTCACTGATGGTTGTGTTGTATTTAGATTTTGTATGCTGCTAGTTGCCTTGAGCATTTTATTGCAAATGGAGAGGCAGGATTTAAATATTTACAATGAAGATTGCCAAGGTGGGGATCCCCCCATTGGACGTTCGGTGGGGAGGGATGGGTCGGGTGGCTATATAGCGAGCCGGATGATGTCTTGGGGCTTCTGTGGCCTTGTTTGGGTTGACCACCTCTGTCTCCTTCAGCCCCTTGTGCCCCTTGACTTGAGGAGGCCAAGCCTAGTCCTTGTGTAATTTTTCCAGACCTCCAGGGTAGAGAGGGTGTCCAGAGCTCATTGCTTCCTCCTGCAGAGATGTCGCTACGGTGGGGGCGGTAATGTAAGTTTCGCACCATCCTAGTCCCTGTGTACTCCCCGGTACGAGGTGGCCCCACCCCCTCGCTGTCGGAGCCTTTTAGTGTGGCGAAGGCAGCGGGTAAGCAGCAGGCAGCTCTGATGGCGAGGGGGTGGGGCCACCTCGTATTGGGGAGTACACAGGGACTAGGATGGTGCGAAACTTACAGTACCACCACCCCACCATAGCGACGCCTCTGTCCTCCTGAGCCTGGGAATCTCAGCATTCTAGAATCTGACATAACTTCTAGCACAGGGGTGGCCAACCTTTCAACATGAATGCTCCTGGACCTTTAATGGTTGTATAGGTGAGGGTGTGGAAAGCAAACCAAGATGGAGTCAAAGCGAGACGATTGAGTGCTGTGTGCTTATGTGACAGGGTGACTAAGCATCCTTAGCACCACCATTATGTTGGGTCCAAGCTATAGCAGTAACTGCAAGAAGTTACTTGCACAACCACTTTATCAGTTGTAACTACTTCTTGTTGAAGGTTTGAAACCTATATAAACTCTGTGTTATCTGATATTCGGGGTGGCAGGATTTGAGACTGACTTGGTGTCTCCCTGCACCCTTTTGCACAAAAGACCTTATTAAATCTTGCATGCTGTGAGTATTCAATAGTTCTTTGTCATTTGTGACTGCGGCCCTGAACCAAGAACTTATGCAGAGGTTTTAACTTTAACTTTTACCTCTAACAAGGGCATTTCAGCAGGTGCAGCTGCTTTAGCAGCACCATCAGCACTTGCAGCTGCCAAGATTCTGTCTTCTACACAACTCTTAAGAACGCAGAGGCCCTAATGGTGGAAGGTTGGCCACCCCTGCTGTAGCAGATCCTTGGGAAGCAAGTGATGCCCGATGCATTTGCATGATTTCAGGCTGTGGCACCATCAATCCAGGCTGTACCACGCCACATCTGTTGTGGAAAAGGTCACACTAAAACAAGGCCCTGACTCTGACTTCCTGCAGTCAGCATAAAGAGCATGGAAATGTGTTGGGCTTTGATTGCACTGAAACTTGAGAATGCAAAGAGACTGGGGGGTGGAGGTGAGGGGCAAGTTCGTAGTCCTCATGGTTGTTGAGAGAACTGTAAGAACTTTGGGAAGTCCCTGCTAAATCAGTTTGGTGTGGTGATAGACCATCAGTGTCCATGAGGTTCATGGCCTATGACAAGCTTATAAAAATGAGAATATTATAAGGTTCTCAGGGCTCAATCCAACCCAACTTCCCTGGCTATTCTGGCCTGAGCTAGGCCATAGTTAGGCTGCTGCTATTCCTGAGTTAAGTAGTCCGGAATATCTGTGGCCCAGCACCAGCCCAGGATCAAGGCAAAACTTACCTCCAAAGCAGGCAGGCTCCCGTGGCTCGGCGTCCGTCTCGCGCATGCGCCACACCCTTCCCGCGCTTGTCAGTGCTGATCAACTGCAGCGTCATTGGCAGCCCGGGCGGCAAGGGCCCGGGCGCAGGCGCCGGCAGCTGCCCCACATCCGTAGCAACCCGGTTGCTAGGGGCCTGGGTGCAGGCGCCGGCACTCTGTTCGCACCCGTCACAGGACGGTCGCAGGACAGTCGCCGGAGGGTTGCGAAGACTGTGCCAACCGCCACAGGGCACCCTGTGCCTCAGCCACCTGCTGGAGGGGAGAGTCCCCGCCCCCCACCTGCAGCAGGCGTTGCCAACCCCATGCCATGGGGGGGTTTGCACATGGGTGTTATATGGGGGGAGCGGGGAAACTAATGGCGGCCGCCACGGCGCATGCGCGACGGGTGTCATTCGTGTGGCGCGCAGGTGAACGGGTGCGACCCGGGTGTGGCTGCCGCGAGCGGCCCCGCTACAGGCGCCATAGCAGCTTTCACTGTTTGCCTGTCTGGGCCGCCCCCCGACTCCCCCCCCCCTCCGTGGCTTGGGGGTCTAGCTGCCCTCCTGGGATTCGTGCAGGGGTTTGACTGGTGGGGGCTGTCTCTGTGTGTGGGGCAATGCTTGTGTAACGTTTGGCACATGTGTTTCAAGGTGGCTCTGCCCGAGGGGCGTCTTTATTGTTCTGAAACCAGAGCATAGTTGGCCAGGCGAGGCTGCCATGGGTGGTCACAGGTCCAGCAGCCGATCTCAAAGCAGCAGCAGCAGCCCAGGGACCTGGAGGCATGGGCTCTTCCCCTGTGGAACTGCAGCCTGCAGAACAAAAGGGGAGGGAAAACAAGTACGACAGCCAGGGGGTGGTGCAGCAGCTGCTGCTGCTGGTTGCAGGGCTGGCTCCTTGGCATGTGGCTGCATCAAGGCAGGCAAATGTGGGGCTCCCTCCCTGCAGCCCCTGGGGTGCTCCCAGTAAGGTAGGTGGCGGAGGATGTTCCTGGGATGACAAAAAAACAAGGGGGAGTTTAAAGTCCGCTTGGTGTCTGGTTGCAATAGCCTTTGAGATCACACCAGTGTGTCCTGGCCGGGCAAAAGCCTGCAGGGAGAGAAAAAAAAAACACAGCTGCTAAGGGTTACACTCATGGCCTGGTTTGAGGTGCTTACTTGGACGTAAGGAGAGCATAATCCTGTAAGGGACAAAGGTCAGAGGGAGAGAGAGAACACAACACAACTGTGGAGCATTGAACATGGCACGGCAATACACAAACACTCACCTGTCAGTAGACCCTGTGGGGGCAAGGGGGAGAGAGAGTGAGACAGCTGTTGTCTACAGGCAAGTAACATTTCCACACACATGGAGGGTTCTGTTACCATGGCAAACAGGCAGAAATCCTATCACACAGTGGCTACAGGCAGAAATCCTATCACACAGTTGCTTACAGGCAGATATCAGAGAACACATTTGCTTACAGGCAGATATCAGATAACATTTCAGCACAGACCCCCCCCATGCTCTTACCTGCTGGTGTTGTGGCCATAGCCAGGGGTTGCCTGTGGGGGGGGGGGAGAGAGAGAGAGAAGCTAGGAGAGAGACATTGGTTAGCAAGAGATTGCATGGAGACAGCTGCCCAGGCACAGCTGTTAACAGTTTGGCCGCAGCCAGAGAAGCTCTCTCTGCCCTTGAGGGGAGCAGAGAAGAGAAGTTCAGAGAAAACAGAGAAGTGAGGTGTTTGTGAATTTTGGAGCCAAGTGCTCCCCTCCACCACCAAAGTCCCACTTTGTAGCTGTGGGGGACAGAGCCCCACGCCACGTGCTCTGAGAGAGAGGGAGAATGGAGGCCTGGGGCTGGGCTTTTGTGGGAAAGAGGCTGGGTGCTGATTGGGTGCCTATCTTTGGCCGTATCCAGACATTGCTGCTGCTATTCCGGCCTGTGGCCCAACTCGGGTGTGGGGTGTTTGAAATTTTTGGGAGAGGGCTGGAGTGTGTAAGGTAAAATGGCACCTATGGGTCTCCTTTTTGGTCGACCTAAATTTTAGGTCCGTTTCGGAGCTCGAGGGGGGCGTGTCGGAGCTCACCAATGTCTGGATACGTACCTAAAATCAGGAACGCCCCCGTTACGCCCCCGACACGCCCACTCTTAGGACGGAATAGCTCGCGGCGCCCGTTGTGCGCATGCGCAGCGTTTTTGGTCCACCCGTCCTAAACTCATCCTACGTCAGTCACAAACTTGGCGTAAATTCGGCCTAAACGGCGCTATTCCGTCCTAAATTGCCCTAGGCTGATTTTAGGACTGAATAGCGCCGTTTAGGCCGGAATAAGTCTTAGGTTGGATTGGGCTGTAAAACAGCTAAAATACTTTAAAGGTTTGTATTTGGTTAGTTTTGTTGTTGTTTACATTTGCCCCAGCTAATTTCTGAATGTCAAGATATCAGGGAAGGCAAATCAACATAATTGGTCCAAAGGTTGGCCAATGTAAAGTTGCTTAAACCCTTTTTGTATTTAACATGAACAAAAAAGATACCCAGCTTTACAGCTTTTGTAGACAGCAGGTGCATTAAGTGTCCTTTTCAGTTAGTGCTTTGGGGGTGTCTATATCTCATACATACAGAGTATGGGGGTGGGAGAATGTAAGCAAGAAGCCATGAGATACAGCCTGTGATTTTTCTGTTCAGCAAAGTCATAAAAAATAACTGCAAGTTTAAGAAGAAAGCAATATACCATTGCTCCTTACAGGAGGGAAAAAGTGTTTCGCAGAAAAACATTCTGTCTTCCAGTTTTGCCTCTCATCCAGAGCTTATTTCAAAATCATTACTTCTGGGGAAGAGAGCGGCCAGAGAAAACAAACCCAGCAACCCAGCCCTTGCCAATCGATCAGTGACATGCGAAGTGTTGAAGTTTGCATCTTCCAAATCCCCCTCAATCCTTTTGACTTAACAGCTCAATGCAAAGGCAACGATTTTGAAGTTTGCTAATCCTTTTCCCCTTAAAGGAGAAAGGCAGGAAAGCCGCCTTCCCAGTGCAACGGCAGCAGGAGAACCAGCGGAGAGTTTGCAAGGCTGATGAAGAGTCTAGAAAATGACCTTTTTTTTTTCCAGGGGGCTTTGGAGGAGTTTGCGGGGGAGCAGAATTAGAGGGGCCGGACAGTCCTCGTCTCTTAACTACTTTGGCTTCATTTGGTGTCTGCCTCTGGTTTGATGTGCAGCTTAACACCGTGTGCTCCTGGCGCATCTTGCCACTCTTTTTGTAGGTGAAACTGCCAGTCCCCCGAGGAGCACCCAGTGGTATCCTATGTACGTGGTGGTGCCCGCTCTCTTTCTCCTGCTCTTCATTGGTGTCGGAGTATTGGCATCTCGCAAGCGGCGGAGAGAACATGGGCAGCTCTGGTTTCCCGAAGGCTTCAAAGTGACAGAGTCCAGCAAGAAGACGCGCCGGGAGCCGCTGGGGGAAGATTCTGTGGGACTGAAGTGAGTAATCCCCTTGTTTTTAACCTCTTTGGGGCCCCAGAGCAGGACTCCAGATGCTGCCTTGGTCGCCAGCTTTGGGGGGGGGGGTGTTGATAAGAACGCCGCCTTATCCTGTATCCCTCCTGCTTCGTCTTGGACCGGATTTCTTTTACTTATTTGGTGGTTTTAGATTTCCAGTCTGTTTGGCTGATTAGCCTGTAGGATAGGAAAGGTAGGAGAAAGGGAGCCTGGAATTAAATGTTAGGAGGAATGTTCTGTGACCAGTTTAACCTCCTGTAAGCATAGACATTGAATTGGGCATGTTGTGTTTCAAGGCAATGGACAAACTTGAAAAGTTCCCAGGGGAAGAGTTCAGCACATCAGTCCTCAGCCCTCCGCCTTCTCCAGTCTCGGGCCTGTTTTTAATTCTCTCAGGAGACCAGATGCTAAAGAGGATGGTGCAAGGTTGAAAGGCGACGTCAGCTGATGCAGTCTCCCCCCTCCCCATACCTGCATGACCAGCTGCCCAAATTCCCTCATTTGTTCAAGGGACAGGAGCCAATTTGCATTTGGTCTCTGTTTTATTTTTCCCAGAAAAAAGTCCCTTAAATAAAAGGGAACAGTTGTGAAACCCCCCCCCCCTAAGGTTGGAGCAAGCCCCACTCAGAGATGAGAACAGGATAAGCTGCCAGGTTGTATGGGACGCTGTGTAGGGCTCCTCCCTTCTGTTGCAGGATGTGGAGATTGAATCTTTAAGAACTCAGTATCTCCCTTCTTCCAGTTCATAACTCTGCTTGAGAAGATCTCTAGTTGTGCCATATGACTCTTGAACGTTTTATATATTAAAAAACAGCAGCAGGAAGGCTATTTTTAAAATAATAACTACTCTTAAATTCATTTGGCTTTGGTAAAGTTCATCATTCGTAACCTGGTTTCTTGAACACCAGATCTAATTCCTGTGCCTTCTGTTCCCCTCAAGACCGTTGCAGCCTGCTTCGAATGGTACCTTGATGGATGACAACCAGAATGAATGGGGTGACGAAGAGACCTTAGACACCAAAAAGTTCCGGGTAAGCCGGGGGGGACTCTGAGCTTTTGTCTCTGGTGAGTGTGTTGGCCAGTTGGGTGAGGGATGAAGGACAGCAGCAGCAACACGCCATGGAAGCACAAGAACCACCCTGATTGGACCAACTGGCCGTTGCTCCGTGGCGTGTGCAGTAGGAATCGAGGACAGGTTCAAGTTGCTCCGGATCCCAGGCTGACATTTGGTGGTTCTGTGTTTGGGAGGGTCCTGTGGCATGGGATTTCATGCCCAGGGGAGCTCTTGAGCAGTAGGTAAGAGGGTGATGCAGATGTGGCTTGAAAGATATGACAGGCATCTGGCTTCCCTACAGCAACCAGGGCGCTCTGAATATTGCCAGGCAAGTACGGATTTCACTGTGTGATGCAGAGATCGGCATCCTGAGCATCCCAGCCTTTTTTTCTTTTTAAACAAGCACATTTCTAGTCCTCCCAGATGTCGAGGAACACCTTGGAACAGCCCTTGTGCGCCTCCCCCTCTGTCTGTCTTCCTTGTCAAACAGTTGTCTCCAAAAGAATAGAAAACCTGATCGTGCAATGCTCAGCAAATCCAATTCTGAGTGTAAAGTTTGGGGACTCTGGTATAGCCGAATGTGTAGCTGTGTGTGACACACAACCCTGTTTGCAACCCAGCTGCCTGTATGCGTGTATGGGATGGATGTATGTCTTCTTTGAATGGCTCCTCACCTGTTCTGTTTGTTGCCTTTGCAGGTTGAGGAGCAGGTGATGTTGCCTGACCTGGATGACCAAACGGACCACAGGCAGTGGACTCAGCAGCATCTCGATGCGGCCGATCTGCGCATTTCATCCATGGCACCCACCCCGCCGCAAGGTGAAATAGATGCTGACTGCATGGATGTCAACGTACGAGGTCCAGGTAAGGGATAGAAATGTCTCTTTTTGATGCTGCTGCCAGGGGTACCATGCTGGAAAGCTGGACCAGGGGAAACCCAAGAGCAAACAGGCCAGCAGGATTTGAGGAGAGTCGGGGCAAGTCAAGGCAAAGAGAAACAAGACTATGATGCTACACAGAAAACGTTTCATATCTCTTTTTGGAATGCTCTGCTTCATATACTTGATCTCCAGTATCCTTATGCCCTCTAGGGTAGCTTAGGTAAAGGTGACCCCTGACAATTAAGTCCAGTCGTGTCCGACTCTAGGGTGTGGTGCTCATCCCCATTTCAAAGCCGAAGAGCCAGCGTTGTTCGAAGACGCCTCCATGGTCATGTGGCCGGCGTGACTCTCCTTGCCGCAGCGCGTAGCATGCAGCTGGAACACGGAGCGCTGTTTACCTTCCCGCAAGCGGTACCTATTTATCTACTCGCATTAACATGCTTTGGAACTGCTAGGTTGGCAGGACCTGGCCAAGCAACGAGAGCTCACCCCGTCACGGATTTGAAGTGCCGACCTTTCAATCGACAGCTCATGGTTCAGCGGTTTAACCCACTGCGCCACCCGCTGCTTAGTTACCTGCATATTGCTGTTGGTGGTCTGGGATTGAGAAGAAAGTTTAGACCAAGATCAACTAGTGAGGTCAAGGACAGTGGACGCACACACACCATGGCTTTCTTTCTGTGCTGATAATCACCTGGACAAGCTTGTGCCGGCAACCAGGACTGGCCACGTTCTGCAGATCCAAGGGCAATGGACACAAATGCCTTGGTGACAAAAGGCAGGCAGGTGCAGTGGCTTCGGACTCCCTTCAGACCAAGTTGAGGCCCACTGCTTTGGCTGTCCTTGGAGCTCACCTAGGCACTAAAATGAGGTTCTGCTTCTGCATGGCAGGGTGGCTGATGTGCTTCCTCCCTCTCTGCAGATGGATTCACTCCGCTGATGATTGCCTCGTGCAGTGGAGGGGGGCTGGAGACAGGCAACAGTGAGGAGGAGGAGGATGCCCCAGCGGTCATTTCAGATTTCATCTACCAGGGGGCCAGCTTGCACAATCAGACAGACCGCACTGGAGAGACAGCGCTCCACTTGGCTGCCCGCTACTCCCGCTCAGATGCTGCCAAGAGGCTGCTGGAAGCCAGCGCCGACGCCAACATCCAGGACCACATGGGGAAGACACCACTCCACGCTGCTGTCTCAGCGGATGCTCAGGGCGTCTTCCAGGTAAGGACGGCTCAGCCCTCCCTGATCTGACACAGTGTGGGGTGGGTCAGGTGTGAGTACCAAAGGCTTGTTACCCCCCCTCCCCCGGACTGTGCTCAGGCAGGGATTTGGTTCCTCCAGCACTTGAAAAGGGTGCTGGGCAGAAGGAGGAGGCAGCTGTCCAGAGAGCCCTCTTCTTTACCTGTAAAGGTGGGGGGGGGGACACACAGTCTGCATAGGACCTCCCCAGAAGACTCCCAGGAAAAGCTCCCAAGCCATTTAGGGCCTTTGCAAGTCAAACATCTGGATTCAAGGAGTCGTCATTCATTGTGGCTAGACAAGTAGAAGTCAACTCCAGAGGAGGCCGATTTTAGCAATCGGCTTCTGCAGCCACTGGCTGGGGAAGGACTAAGAGGCAGATCCTGGCAACTGCAAAGCTGCTGTCTCTGCTGAGCTGCTTCCAACTGCCTTGCACAAGGGTGTTACATGAAGGGAGTCTCTGCCTCCACAGTCCACTCACCCCCCAACCAGTCCAGCAAATAACCAAGAGGCTCCTTTCCTTTTCTTTCTGGGACAGATTCTGATCAGGAACAGAGCCACCGACCTGGATGCACGCATGCATGATGGTACCACGCCCCTGATCCTGGCGGCTCGCTTGGCTGTGGAAGGCATGCTGGAGGATCTCATCAGCTGCCACGCTGACGTGAACGCTGCGGACGAATTAGGTACCAGCATCCCAGAGCATTCTGGGAAAGAGCAGGCAGGAATGTCGGAGTCTGGGGGCTGCTTGCCTGCTTGTTGCCTCTCCTGAACACGCATTTTTTTTGTCTCCAGGAAAATCAGCCTTGCACTGGGCGGCGGCTGTGAATAATGTTGAGGCTGCCCTGGTGCTGCTGAAGAACGGGGCCAACAAGGACATGCAGAACAACAAGGTGAGAGTTGCACAGGAGCAGAAACCACCCGGGGGACAGACGGACAGGGGGCTCAGTGGGGCTTACGCTAAATCTGTGCAAGGTTTGGCAAGTTACTTAGCGTGGGGTCAGTAGAAGCAGGAGCCAGTTGACACGTGCAGGTTATTATGCCAGGAGCCTTGAGCAGGCTGCGTTCCAGCCTTTGGGCCTTCCAGTCACAGTCCACTCTACAGGAGAGTAATTGCAGTCTCGCTCTTTGCATGTTTCCCTGGATAGAAGTTGATACTTTTATCTGCAAGTAAGGATAGGACAGGGAGCAAATGTAAATAAGTGAAAGCATGATGAGACAACACGCAACACTAAGTTTTAGGTCATCGGGGATTCTCACTGAGCAGCAGAATCCTAACCTCTCAGCAGCTTGTGGAAGCCCCCCTTCCCATCTGAGTGATATTCAGCTCTGCATTCCTGTTAGTTTTGGAGGCGTCTTGAAGCCCCCTTTTGTCTGCCTGTCTTTCTAGGAAGAGACTCCCCTGTTCCTGGCAGCCAGAGAAGGGAGCTACGAAACGGCCAAGGTCCTCCTGGATCACTTCGCCAACCGGGACATCACGGACCACATGGACCGCCTGCCCCGCGACATTGCCCAGGAGCGCATGCACCACGACATTGTGCGCCTGCTGGATGAGCACAACCTCGTGCGGAGCCCCCCTCTGCACAATGGGCCTCTGGGAGCACCTACCCTCTCCCCGCCGCTCTGCTCGCCCAGCAGCTACATTGGCAACTTGAAACCTTCCATGCAAGGGAAGAAGGCCCGGAAGCCCAGCACCAAGGGGCTGAGCTGCAATGGGAAAGAGTCCAAGGACATCAAAGCTCGCAGGAAGAAGTCGCAAGAAAGCAAAGGCTGCCTGCTGGACAGCTCCAGCGTCCTCTCGCCTGTCGACTCCTTGGAATCGCCCCATGGGTACTTGTCGGATGTGGCCTCCCCCCCGCTGATGACCTCCCCCTTCCAGCCATCTCCTTCCATGCCTCTCAACCACCTTCCTGGCATGCCCGACGCCCATATGAGCATGAACCACCTCAACATGGCCGGCAAGCAAGATATGGCCATGGGTGCCAACCGGATGCAGCCTTTCGACTCGGTGCCCCCACGCCTCTCCCACTTACCTGTCTCCAGCCCCAGTGCCGTCATGGGTGGCACGCCATTAAATTTCACCATGAGTGGCACCCCTGGCCTGAACGGACAGTGTGACTGGCTGAGCAGGCTGCAGAACGGCCTGGTGCAAAACCAGTACAACCCCATGAGGAGCGGCATCCCGCAGGGTACACACCAGCCGAGTCAGGCTCTGCAACACGGGCTGATGACTTCCTTGCACAACGGCCTGCCAACCACCACCTTGTCCCAGATGTTGAGCTATCAGGCGATACCCAACAGCCGTCTCCCAGCCGCCCCCCAACCCCACCTGCTGCAGGCCCAGCAGCTGCAACAAATCCAGCAGCAGCAGCAGCAGCAGCAGCCCCACAGCGCCACTCCTACTGCTGGCACTCATGTGGGTCAGAGCTTCCTCGGGAACGAGTTGAGCCAGCCTGACTTGCAGCAAGTGAGCAGTGGCACATTGGCTGTGCATGCCATCATGCCCCAAGACAACCAGGTCCTTGCAACCTCTCTGCCATCTGCCCTCACCCAGCCGATGACAACTACCCAGTTTCTAACTCCACCCTCTCAGCACAGCTATTCCTCCCCTTTGGACAACACCCCCAATCACCAGCTGCAGGTGCCTGATCATCCTTTCTTGACACCTTCCCCAGAGTCACCAGACCAATGGTCAAGCTCATCTCCTCACTCCAACCTCTCAGATTGGTCAGAAGGCGTCTCGAGCCCTCCTACCAGTATGCAGTCACAAATGGGACACATCCCAGAACCCTTCAAGTGAACAAGGAAAAATCATCTCACTGTGGCTCAGCCACCTGGAGCACTTTTTTGTGCAGAAACACTGTGGTTGAACTGGAAAAATCTTTTTTTTAATTTTTAATTTTTTTACATACATACAAAGGTGGAAAAATCATTTTTCTTCCCTTTTTTAGTATTTATTTATGTACTTTTTACATGAAAACACTCTGCCTTTTTATTTATATGTTCTGTTAAAGATTCGATGGGATGTGCGTCTTGAGTTCTCAGAAATATAAAACGTGTTAACGGGATTTGATTTCATTTGTGTAAGTTTCTGCTTGTTTGTGTTTTTAAATAAGAACTTTTTTATCATGTTGTCCTTGTGTAGGGAGGTTTTCTTCTGCAAAGCTATAAGCAAAGATCCATGATTTTAAAATGCCATTTATTTATTGATCAGAGTTTTTTTCCTGTGGTTTTTAAAAACCTAGAAAAGTTGGCAGGTGGGGGGAGGGTTGCTGAAAATGTTGCCTGTTTGAGGGGAAATTGTGATTTAAATACCATTTTTTGTGCTTTAAAATGTTTTCTTGGATGCTGACGGACAGGACAGAGTGGGGCATGTTAGGATCCTGGCCATGAATCTTTGTTTAAAAGTTTCAGTATTACATAGTTACCCATCTTGACTTTTTTTTTTTTTGCATAATAGCAACTCTTGTTCTCTTATTTATTTAAATACTGCCTATGATCAAAAATCAGGATCACGGGTTCTAAGCTGCAAATGAAATCTGGATGCTCCCTCTTCTACCCTCCCCCAAGTCTTGGGGCCCAGGCCTGGTAGAAATATAAGATACTATACAAGAGAACCTGCAAAGGATTTGGTGTGGAAGAAGGAACCTAGTGTCTCCTCTAGCATCTTTCAAGGGTTTTGTTTGAACTGTTGCAATAATGCTGTTTGGAAATGCCACAAGTCTTGGTATCTTTGACGAGCCACCTCCTAACCTTTAAACGGCTTGCAAAATGTGCGGTCATTATGAATAGGGTGTAAACAGAGGACTTGTGTATATTTTAGACTGACCAGTCCTGATGTGTGTATCTGTGTGTCTGTAGTATACAGACACACCTTGCACACCTGTTGCATTTATAGCACTGTGGGATCCTGTCAGTGCAAGCTAAGCCATCTGCTGTCAGGATGGAGGACAACTGTTGGCACAAAAACCCCATAAATGCAGTGCTTTCCTCTTCCTGTAGGAGTGGATGGTAACCATTCACTAACATGGAAGGCAGTGAAATGATGCACTCAGCGGGACACAGTGCTTAATTTGCTTTCTGCCCCAGTACGTTCTGCACCCACAGCTGTGCTCCTTCCTATTGATATAGTTCCACACAGGCTGCTGTTTCTTGGTTATGCTACAGCATGAGGCTGATAATGTAATAGGAACTGGCTTATGTGCAGAGAGAGAGAGGGAGCGATTCCCTGCATAGTGGAACATGCCTTCTGTGCATTTTGTCACCTGTCAAAGTCCCAGGCAGTGGCTCTGCCTCTTCTCCAACATACATGCTCACCTTCCAAACCCCAGGAAGTCTTTTTAAGACAAAATGATGGGGGTCAACAGGGGGGCCTCACATGGCCAGCTCTGCCCATGAAGCTTTGATTGGCATAGGAATGGGGGAGATGAGATGCCTTGGAGCCTTGATTGGCTGCAGACATTGAAAGCAAGAACAATTTGGCCTCTGGGATTTCTCCTGCTGGAGGAGGAGGGAGCCAATGGCAAGACTAAGGCTGGGATTGGAAGCAACCACTCTAGACGATACTCGAATGTGGACTAGCAAACCATTCCCACTGGATGACAGCTTGGGAACTGCTGATTGCCTCTTGTTTTATCCGAATGTCCACACACATTTGAGACAGCTTTGACACCTTCTGGGTTTTCTAGCTGAAGCCAGGTGGGACTCACTAGGGAGAAGAGCACCCCTCCCCCCACATGTCATCTCAAGACACGATCAGAAGACAAAGGGTTGGGATTGTGGCTTTTGAATGTCAAGGTTTTTTAAAAGATCTTGCTGTATTTACGACGGATGTATGCTCTTTTGGAGACCAGGAGAATGGGGTGGGGGTGGGGTGGGGTATTTGACTCTGTAAAAAGATATAGTATAAGCCTGTGGCAAAGCTAATGTTCTGTAAATAAGGGTGGATTTTGTTTTAAAAAATCTAAACGATAAAAGTCTAAACTAAACATTGCGCTGGTTAGAGGTGTTTTGAAATATTGCTCAAGAGAGGAAGCTAGGGGCACAATCCCCTGGGATGTTCTCCTGCACAAGACCCGCTGCCATGAACAAGAGAGCACCAAGAACTCCTGTGCAATTCTCATCCACTTCAGTGGAGCTCGTGCAAGAACCCCTTTTGGTGGATTGGGCCCTGTAGGTGAAATTCTATGGATGCTTACTTTGGCGTAAGCTCTGTAGAACTCACAGGGACTTGCTTTTGAATGAGCATGCACAGGATTGATCTTTTAATGGATTGGCAACCTGTCCTTCCCAGTACAGTACAGGTTTATATGGCCAGAATCAGTGAGAGACATTCCACATCTGTGAAACCAGAACAGCGCCAGATCTAATGAGATTATCTTGACTCGCAAACTCCTCGCTTTTGAGGGGTTTTCTTAAGCATCCACCTCTTAGGAAACACAGTGAAGTGCTGATATTGGGGCATCCCTAAAGCAAGTGAGTTTTAAACACCCTCTGGTGTTAAATCTTTTATGTTTTATAAACTAGAATGTAGTTTATAAGGGGTGGGGTAAGGGAGAGTAAAAGTGCAACCTTCTGTAATAAAAACTTCATGCAAAATTGTAGTTTGCAAAAATGATGTATTTTTTTGGTTAACGGATTTGCAATAAACGGTGCCCAGAGGCATCTAGAATTTTACTAAAAGTTGAATATGGTCTCTTGTTTTTTTTCCCTTCTCTTAAACTGATGCCCAACTCAGGGCTTTCCTCTTCATTGAGAAGGGAAGACTTGATACAGTTCCATAGCCAGAAGTTGGGGGGAGTTCATAAAGCAGCAAAAAGTGTCCCATTTTTATCATTTATAAATTCATATAAAACATACAAATACAAAAATGCCCATTCTTGATAAATTACTATAAAATGTCAAGTGCCCAACAGTTTTGAGTCTATTTTATGTCTTGCTAGATGTGCACATTTGTCCTGCCTCAACAAGTGAAAATACTGTTCTTTCTTTTTAGAGAAAGGTGAACATTCAAGGAAGGAACCTTGACTATCGGGGGGGGGGCGGCTGGCCCTTGTGGCTGTGGCCCTGATGGGATGCTTCCCAATTAAGTGCCCTCAACAGTTATACAACTGGTGTTTTTTTGTTTTGCTTATGGGAGCTACATCAGTTTCCACATCCCTTACTATAGTCTAAAATACAGACTCTAGGATATGTTTTTCAAACTCTTAGGAAATGAAACAAAGCCAGGCTAGGCCTAGATGTAGCAGGATACCCTGCAATTAAAACAAAAAAAAGGCTTGGATGAACTGGGAGCATCTACGCAGGTCCAGAAATCCAGACCACTTAGAGCGGAAGCACATGGCTTTCTAGCCCATGATAAGGAGCTCCCAGGAGGACTTCAGCTTCCCTCCCCCCCCCCTTATGTTTTTGGAAGGGAACCGAGAAGTGTCACACAAGGCAAACATGACAATGAAGCCCCAGCCTTGAGGCTGACCAAGCCTGGTGAAGGGGACACCTGCTTCTATCTTCCTCCTCCCTAGGTTGGCTGGATGCTCTAGCCCACCACTTTCCTCCCTGTTATACATCCCCCTTTGGTTACCAGATTTTCCTGGTCCCCAATCGAGACAACCCCCCCCCCACCGAATTTATTTATTTATTTATTTAATACTTGCTGCCGCTTGCCCCCCCCCCCTTTTGTTTCCAGACTGAGTCCTCCCTCCTCCACGGCCAGCCGGGTCTCTAAACGGGCTGTGCGCCTGTGTGAACCTCGCACAGGCGCACAATGCCTAGGAGCTCTGTCTCCAGCCCAGGCGTTGTGTACCTGTGCGAAGCTCGCGCAGGTGCACAATGCCTGAGAGCCCTTCGGAATCGGAGACACACAATGCCGACACACACAACACATTCGGCACAACGCCTGGGAGCTCCATCTCCGATTCTAAAGGGTTCCGCGACCCGACCACCCATGGAGGAGGGAGGACGCAGCCGCCTAGCCGGGAAACAAAACGGGGCAAGTGGAACAACCGGGACAGTGCCTGGCTGGCGGGGACGGACTCCGGAAACTGGGACGTCCCGGTTTGGACCCTGGAATGGATGGTAAGCGTAGGGGCTTTGCTCTGTTCCCTCTTCCTTTTTGAATCTAGGAAGGGCAAGGAGGAGTACTAGAGGCTCCTGCACTGCCCAGATGTTGAGAGGTGTGGCTCTGACACCAACATGCACGCTTACCACTTCCCAGGCATTATTTGTCTCCAGCCACCAAATACCTCCTCCTCTAAAGACTGCCAGGTGGGCTGGGGGGATGCATGAAGACCATGACTCCTTTTCCCTATAAATGCAAGCAGCAACAGCCCCCTGAATAAAGTAATACAAAGCCCCATCAGTGCAAGGAAACTTCAGAAAGAAGTCCTGGAACTACTGCTGCATTTAGGTACCCAACATTCTTCTTGGGCCAAATGAAAAAGAATACAATATTATTCAACTAAATTCATTTACAAGAAAATTAAAACAAAGAGGATACTCTTCTGTCATGATCTGTGGAAAGATCAGAAAATTATACTTAAGAACTTTAAAAAGAAGTGCAGATTAGATAGAGAACTATTTTCTTTCTAGCTCTAAGGTGGCTAGAGAGAAATACACGGGTACCTGAAAGCCCCCTGATCTCAATGGTGCTTCTGAGTAAATATGTACAACAGGATTGTACTGTAAGAGAATTAGAGGTACAGATTCGCTTCATAATTGTGTTAAAACTCGGAAATACTTGAGCAGCTCGATCCCTCAGCACAAGCAGCAGCCCTGACAGGATACGGAGAGCTTTCGCTGCCCCGCATCTCATGTCTGGATGCGTCTGAGTGGAGAGAAACTACAGGACCCTGGCAGAATTTAAAACATCCGATAGTAGTATATCCTTGGGGAGCTTGATGCGATTCTGCCCAAACTGGCCTTGCCTATGTCCCTGATTTGCAGTTAGCCTTGAAAGCTCCCCCCCCCCATCCCTTCATTTCCATCACTACATCTCGGGGACTGAAGCCCACGTTGTATTCAGAGCGTGCATCTCAAGCGTCCCTTAATTCCAGTATTGCACTCCACAGAGTCGGGGACGGCGAGCGCACGGTTTTCCTTGGTGATTAATTGCTGATTTCGGGCCGCAGCCCCCGCCCCTCCTCCGGACATCTGGCACGGGACCCTCGCCGCCGCTCCCTGCGCTCGGAGCTGCTGCCAGACCAAAGCCAGCTCACGGGGCAGCTTTGCTGTAGGAGCGGGCCAGGCTCGCCCCGCAGTACTTGCGCTTTCCCCGGATCCTGCCTCCTGCCGCGGAGTTCACCCGCCAAGCAGACTCCTCGCTCGCTCGCCCGCACGGCCACATCGCCGCAGCGCACAGGTGAGGGAGTCCGGCGGGGAGTCCCGATTCCCGAAGGCAGAGCAGAAGGGCTGCCCGCAGGAGGTGGACAGCCCGACCAGTGTCTTTTGTCGTCTTCTGCAGCGTCCCCGAACCCCGCCCCTTGGCCATTCCCTAGGCATGCAGCATCCAGCTCTGGGCCGACGTTTCTAGGAGGAGGCTGGAGCGTGCCCAGAGAGCGGCTAGGATGGCGAGGGTTGTGGAGTCCAAGGCTGCGACACACCAAACACGTCAGCTCTAAAATCCCAGTGTGTCTTGTCTCTGGCCGAAATACACAGGAACGTCGGAGAACCACGTTCCAAGTTGAACCATACTCGGCTTTTTCCACGTTCAGCCAATCAAGGCGAACCTACACCGCACGCGTCTCAGTGCCGGCGGAGGGTCGCGTTCCGTCCCGTGTCAAGTGGAGTGCGACTCCACTTGTCTTTTGCCTGTTCAGCCAACCGTTCAACCAACCAGAGGCAGTGTTTTGGTCTTTGGGGTGGGATGCAGAGCAAACGTAGTAACCAATCAAGGGCCAAATTTCAAAAATGCTCTACCCTAGGAATAAATAGGTCTCCTTGAGCAAGCAAAATTTGCAGCTGTGCAATCATTAAAATCTGAACTGCTGAACTAATATTTTTAAAAGGTATTGTTTCAACATCGCTGACCGGAATTGTGGTTGTCTAAGTAGCAAGTCCGCACACGTTTCCGAACACGTTTCCAGGGTACATAGAAGAGAACGTAAAGTTGTGCTGCTGTGATTAAGGAGCTCTGTGCCTTCCACAGCTGCATGGCAGGTAGTCATTCAGCAGGTGCATCCCCCCCCTTGGCTGGAGGTGATGCACTTACAGAATTTCTTCCTTCCCCTTTCGGAAATACTTGAGCAGCTCGATCCCTCAGCTGTGCTCTCCCGAGTTCCGTTGCGATCTGCCGTGGATCCTGCTCATGATTTTGAGAGGGCGAGACGTGGAGCTAATAGCTTGACCAATAGGATGAGAGGGGGTTTCAGCCAATTGGAGCGCACTTGTGTTTCAGCCAATCACCACGGAGCTTTATTAGAAGGCGGGACAATCAGGAGGGACTATTTGCATGAAGACGCTGGTGGAGACTAGGGCAGCGTTTTGAGGCGGGGGCGTCCAGTCCCCTGCGTTCGCGCGCCTCCAGACGCAAGCGCAATGGTGGAGGTCAGCCTTCATTCTACAGCAAGTCTCTCTGTAGCTCCTCCTCCAATCACAGAGGACCTCCAAGCCACAGCTGTGTTCCAGAATGGTTGGAGCTTGCACTGTCGCATTCTGGCACATTGGACGCTCTTGAAATGTGCTGAAATGAGAAGTGCCAGACACGTGTGGTGTAGCTTCAGAGGCAGTATTTGGAACTGTGTGGCAAGACACGGAGCTAAAAGAGATTGGCTAAACCCCGACCCACACTGCACGAGCTCCGGCGCGTCCCAGACGCGTGCGGAGCTGTGTGGTCACCATTTCGAGAGAGCGCAGCTGAACGCGGGAGAGCTGTGCTCTCCCGAGTTCCGGCGCGAGCAGGATAGTTTGTTGCCCATGATTTTCGGGGGGCGGGGATGTGGAGCTACTGTAGCCACCAATCGGATGAGAGGGCGGGATGAAATGGGTTGTCAGTCAATCGGAACTCACTTGAGTCTCCGATTTCTCTTGGATCCATTTCTCCTTCTCACAAAAGTTAGCAAGATGAATTCTATTCCCGGCACAAATTGTTTTGTTAGTTTTCTCTCCTTCCTGCCCCTCTCTCTCTTCTCTCGTGTATTGTGCTTAGCCAATCACCGCTGCGCTTTCTAAGAAGGCGGGACAACAGGAGAGACTATTTGCAAGAAGACACTCGTGGAGACGAGGTCAGCGCTGGGAGGCGAGCGGCCAGGCACCTCTGCTCCGCTCACCTCCGCACCAGATCTCATGCGGTGTGAGTCGGGCTTTAAGGAGAGAAAACTAACAAAACAAATGGTGACCAGACAGCTCCGCACAGCTCTGCGGGCGACTGGGACATGCCGGAAATCGTGCGATGTGGGAGAGGGGCGAGGCAGGGCAGGATGCCTTCCCTTCTCTGTGCGGCTTTTTTTGGTGTGCCAGGGGTTCATAGCGTAGCGTTCCGGCATGTCGGCTTCCGCAACGCCGCTGGACGCAACGCACGCCGATGTGTTTGCGATCTCGACTTGCTTGCTGCCAGAGCCATGGCGAGAGAGGCTTGCCTCTTCTTGGTGTAGGGCGATCCCCGAGACATATTATTTACACTTGAACTGTGGAAGTGGGTTCGGCTGGAGCAAGAGCAGGGGTAGCGAGGAGCAGCTAGAGGGCTTGGTATGCCGGAGGACGGAGACCACCAGCAACACAGTCCTAGGCATGCTGACTCAGAAGTAAGCCCCACAGATATTGCAAGGATGGGGAAATAGGCTGCCTCATGCAGCAGATTGGTCGCGCTGGGTGCCCAACTTCAGCCACCCACTTCTCTCACTGTTTTTGCTCCCCCCCCCACTGGAAAAGGAGAGGGGGACAGAGTGAAAGCGGAAGTGCGAAGGAGTGTGAGAATGGAAGACACAGAGGCTGCTGCATCACCAGCTGGGGTGGGGGGGCGGAGCATTTTGCATGCTGCCTCAGGTCTTGGGTCAGCCCTGGTTTGGGGAGGACTCACAGCTGTCCAGACATCTGACTGGAGCCCTCGAGGGGGCATCCACCCGTCCACGTGCCCGACTCTCCCCAAGCGAGCCAAACCTAACCAACCCAGTGCCCAGTGTGGGCAAAGGGCAATCTCTCACGTCACGCCGGTCACGCCCTTCAGCTGCCTGTTGAAGAGGGCCCGGAACGGAAGTTGCTCTGATGCGCGTCTCCTTTGGATCGGTCCCAAGAGCAACGCTGGTCTGCCTTGGACTGTGAGCAAGGCCAATATTTCAGAACAATAGCAAGAGGCCGGCTCGTGCCATAGTTGGACGGGGATCTGCAGATGGACCTCCAAGCCCACCTCGGCCACGCTGCCAACATGCGCGCTTGCCACCCCGAGGGAAGGGATGCGGCTCTGCGGGACAACCCCTGGGGAGCCGCTGCAGCCGGCCGTGAGTCAGTACAAGGCAGCTTCTGGTGCGCCTGACTGGCAGTGGACGGCATTTCAGGACCGTCGTAAGTCACAGGTCCCCTTCTGCCTGTGTCTCGGCGGGTCTAGTGACTACTACGCTGAGTGACTACTACACTTCCGGCCCATACAGGAATGCAAAGATAGCGCCCTTCATGTCATGTCAACCCGGACGTTTCCCTCTCCGGCCACGTTTTGCGCAGTCTCCGCCACCAGAGCCAGCCCGACGTCCTAAAGGAGCCGCGGCTCGGCGGTCAAGGCCGAAACTATAGCGAGAAAAAACGTGAGAGAGGCACCGCACAACACAATACGTACTTCCGGTCTCTGTCCGGAAGGGGCAGCCGCTCTACCCCTGACGAGACATCTATGATGCCTGCGTGCCGCGTGATGGCGTCATGCGCATGGCTCGTACGTGACACGTCGGCGCCGCCGGAGCCGGATGCTCCAAGATGGCGGCTGATGCTGCTGTTGCGCTGAAGGGACGAGGCGCCGCCGGTAGGCTCTGCTGAGGTGGCCGCGCCGGGCGGGGCAGGTGAGCTCCGTGGGGGCTCGCTGGAGCAGGATTGACGGGGACCCGGAGGGGAAGGAGGAGAAGAGGCAGCGGCGCAGCGGCTGCCTGGGCCTAGCCGGGGTGGGCGAGCCAGAGAGGAGGGAGCCTCCATGCTCAGGGATAGTCTATCCGAGGACCGAGGGAGAGGCGGACCCTATCACCCTCGCTCTGCTCAAGGGTTTCCTGTGAGTGCCTCTGCTTTGCCACAACTGGAAGCGGCCTGCTGCGCTCAGTGGTTTCATCCTGCAAAGGTGGTACATTTAAATGTGGGGGGGGGGGGCAGCCTAAAATGTAGGGTAAGAACACAAGGGCTCCCTGCCTGGATCAACACCAGGGGACATTCTCTAGCCCAACATTCTGGTTCTGAAAGTGGCCCTCCTGGTAGTTGCGGTAGAATGTGGGGTGGGTATTAATATTGGTTGTGAGAGGGGCAGGGGGTGATGAGTTTGCAGGAGAATTTAGGGTGATGGAGACAGTATTGAATGTCATCTGGTTCCTCCAACTCAAGTCCAACAGACTTGTGAGTTTGTGAAATTAGGTTTGTGTGTGTTGTGGGATGCTGAATGTCATGGTGCACATTGAGTGGCAATTGGGTGGAAAGCACATTGGGTGGCAAATTTGACAATTGGGGGTGCTTGGCTGGACTGTACCTCCTACTTGCTCTGATGATAGACAGGACTACATGACTAAACTAGACAGTCCTCATAGGACGTAACCCCTCTCAGTTCTGTTCCTTTTTCACTCCAGGCAGCAGGACTCTTGGGAGCTTTCCTGCTCCTTTTGCTCACATTGAGAAGCGTAATCACTACAAAAAGGGCAGAAAATGGAACACATGGGCTCAGCTAGTATCCCCAAGCTCCATCTTCTGCCTCCTGGTGCTGGGTGTTAGCTGAAGGAATAAACACAGCAAATATACCACCAAAAAGCCCACAAAGCAAATAAGCCCACCAAGAGCAGCAGGACAGTGGACAAGGGCTCAAAAATAAGTGACATGTTTACCAGAGAGAGTGACGAAAGGACCTCCGGATAGCCTCTTCCAGGGATCAGGCTCTCTTTGTATAATGCAGGCTCTCAGCCAGCCAGCTGGCCTTCTGATGCACCATCCCGTTCCCATTGGTGCTGGATACTGCCTGTAGCAAAAAGCCATTAAAGCTGCAGCTGACACGGTGCCCAGAGTTACAGCCGATTGGCCGATGAACCTACCAGTCAGGGACTTGGCTGCTGAATTGTTTGGCCCCGGAACTTGGTATTTGAGATGATGATGATGCAATTTACTTTTAAGTAATGTTGCCTATGAATATTGAACAATCTTGTTCATTTGAAAGATGTAAAATTCCAAAAAGACTAGAGTATCTTAAAATCAATTTAGCGGCAGCTGCATTACCCAACTAGTGACAACCGTAACGCAGAAGTGTTTAGATTCGGCTGTATCTCTTGCTGTGTTGCAGCAGTTCACAGTGTGTGATTGTTGTGGTGTGCTTTTCTAGGAATGTTGTTCAGAGCTGGAAGTTCCCAGGTGCAGGTCAGTAGGTATCCAGAAACTGGACATGGGTTTCTTCCCAGAGCTTTGGGGTGTTACTTGAGGCTTCTTGGCACATACGATGGTGCAATACTGTGAGAATGTTGGAAACCTGAGGTCGCTGCCTTTTTATAGTCACTAAATCATGCAGGACAGCCTTGCAAATAAGTCCATGGAAGTTCCTGGCTGATTAACAGACCTTTCCCTGTCTAGTTGTCTAATAATTTTGAGTTGTCAGAGGCACCTAGACCAGTTTCTCTTTACAAACCTACTGCAGGGTCACCCTGATTTCGTTACATCACCCTGCTCATTCAAGGGGGATGTTAGGCTAGGTGTCTCTCACGTCACGCATTGCAAGGTTAGGGTTTTAGGTGACTTTCACGTTGAGCTGGTGGTGGTATCTTATCAGCTAGTCATCATCCCAAGGAGGTTTTCATCCTAATAAAGTAGTGCTCACATGTAGCATAGAGGGCAACGCCGTTTTCCGTGATGGACTTTGATCTCTTTGTGACTTTCTGTTAGGAGAGAATTGTGTTTACATCTTGTAATTCGTTTAACACCGACTCTCCCATGAGAGAAAAGAGGCAGAGGCCGGCAAAGGAGTTGAGCGTTCTCTCTGCTTCTGGGATTTTCTTTTTGACCACTTTCAACACCTCCTGAATGGAAGGGGAAAGTGTGGGATGCCAATTTAAAAAAAAATATTTTGGAGCAGGTGACAAATGATGAAACAGGTAGTATTAAGAATACATTTAAGTAAAAGAAAAGTAAATCTCACACCTTCTTGAGGCACTTTTTCCTGTGCTTCAGAGCAAGCTGCAGTGTGAGTGTGGTGGATATGAGGTGACTGAACCCACAGCCCTCCTAGCCCTAAATGTTGTGGGGAGGAAGGTCCTTCTAGCACTGTGCTGCTATGATACTATCTTGGCAACCCCAGCCTTTCTCTTCAGCTTGGAGCTAGAGAGGGAGTCTTCCCAGGAGTTGAGCTGTGCCTCCAATTGCAGGTCAACTGCAGGGATGATTCAGCTTCAAGGCCGTGACAGACCGCACAAATTCTGGCGAGTCCCAGTGCTGAGGCGAGCGAGGCTGGCCGCTTTCCTCCGCGCTCTGAGCTTGTCTGTAGGAGTATCTTCCCGCAAATAGTCCCTCCTTTTGTCCCGCCTTCTTGGAAGAAACCTCCACGGTGATTGGCTAACACTCCTCCCCCTCTCATCTGATTGGTGGCTGCAGTAGCTCCGCGAAGCGCCCCCTCAAACATGGGCCAGATACATTTTCGATCGTGCCAGTAATCGGGAGATCGCGCCAGTAATCGGGAGATCGCATCTGCTCCGCTCGCTTCCGCTATGGTAACCAGACACCTCTGCACTGCTTGACAAAGCTTCTCGGGCGTCTGGAATGTGCAGGAATTTGTGCGGTCTGTCACGGCCTTCAGGCTGGAGAGGAAGGTTGAGGCTCCTCTCAGTTAAGCAGGACTGTGGATTGCTGGCCTAAGTAATGCTTTAAACCAGTGGTTCTCAAACTGTGGGTCGCAACCCACCATTGAGAACCCAAGCTGCCCCCTTAAGGGGCGGGGACAGCATGGTGGCGGCGGCGATCCGGGGGATCTCTGCCACCGCCAAATTGTCCAAAACCACCGTTGCGGCACTTACCGGGGCTTGGGGGAGCAAAACCGGAAGCGCCCGAAGATCGCTGTTTTGCAGCAATCCGAAGATCGGGGAGGCCTGCAGAGGGTTGCGCAGGCCTCCCCAAAGCTCCCCCAAGCCCCAGTAAGTGCCACAAAGGCGGTAGGGGTGGTTTTGGCTGTGGCGATCCCTCGGATTGCTGCCGCTGCTGGATCAGCCCCCGCAAACACTCAAAGTTCTCCCTGCCTTGCGGGGAGAACTTTGAGAAACACTGCTTTAAACCACACAGAAAATTTAAACTAATGACAGCAGTAAGTCAATTAAAAGAGCCCTTTATTGGTTTAGCTAGTGTGGGGATCACAGTGTTGCTTTCAGATGGGAACCTTTCTGGTAAACTTGGATAATTATGGCTTTTTTTCACTTGCACTGAATTCTGCAAATATTAATTCATGTTTCTTGTGAAATGGGAAGTATCTTACTCTCTCTGCCTTCTCCATTACAGTGTGTGTGAAGGCAAGCCAGGCCCACAGCATCTCCAAGCCCCGTCTGACTTGGCTGGAAATTTGACATGCAGCCCCCCCCACCGGCAGCCTCTGTAGGGGCAGGTGGCCCCCCTCCTCTGGCAACCTCACAGAACATGTACTGGCGAAATGGCCCCTTTGGCAGGCGGGCGAACACACAAGTCTCCCCAGCAGCTGGCCCAGTGCAACCGGTGACAAACCCCTTTGCCTTTGGCAGGCAAGCGCCCCATGGCACCCTATTAGGCAACGCACCCAAAGGCAGCCTTCCAGTTGCACAAGGCCTTTCTCCAGTGACATTTCCTCCACCAGCTGTTACTCATCCTCACCCACAGGCTGGGGACAATCCTCATGGACTGCTTCCATCTTTATCAGCACCTGTGTCTCATTCTGGGGCAAACAGCACATTTTCAAATACAGCAGCCCCCTTGTCGTCACTGTCTGCACATGTTACAAATAACAGTGCCGAAATGCCTCCAGCTGTAGAGCATGGCATGCGCAACCCTCCAGGACAGTCTTATTCCACAGGAATTGTACTTGAAAATTCTCTCAGTGGACATGAAGGTTTGGCTTCTGTGCCGGACAGACTGCAAGATGTTCACAGAAACCCAAGTGACTCTAGTTCGGTCCCAACATCATTGCCTATCTTTCCCCCTGCTCGACAGACTGTGCCTCAGTGGAAGCCTGCCCAAGGAAGCGTGCAGCCCCAAGGGCAGGCTTACCCTCCCTACCCAGAACTACCACCCCAAAATGCCTCTTATACTGTTACTCAGCCTACGGTTGGTGTTTTCCAGTCAGGTCCCCATCAAAGTCCTCCACAGCAAGCTGTTGTCCAAAATCCCACACAGGCACCATTGATGATAGGCGATGCTCCCAGCATAGCTGACACTCAGAGCACCTTCCAAAATGCTGCTTGGCAGAGTCCAGGAATGGCCAATCCATGGCAAGGCCAGTTTCCTCAAGAACACTTCTATTTGCAGCCACTTGGAGCAGCCTATGGCCTTGCTCATCCCACCACTCAGGAAAACAGTCCATCAGCCCAGCCCCAAGCTACGTCTGAAACAGTGAGTGGGCAGCGCCCAGCTGATGCGGATTCAGGGACCATTTCCATGTTTTTCAAAGGGGACGAGACTGAAAATGAGGAGATCCTTTCATCGGGGAAATACGGCCAAGTTGGCAAAGCCGACTTTGACCCCTTTCAGCAGTCTGTGGGGCACACTTATTACCAGCCGCTGCATGCTCAGCAGGTCCCAGCAGCTGCCTTCTCTGAGGAGCAGGCGAATGCACTTTCACCAGCCGAGACACAACAGAAGGGAGTGGATGTCCAACAGTCCTCCAGAACTGCATATGGGCAGCATGACATCCAGGCCAATAAAAATTCAGCCCTCCATGGTGAAGACGAAGCTGCCCTTGCTGAAGCTCATGGCCCTGTTGGGACACAGTACGAAAATGTTGAAAACCTGGAGTGTGTTCAGAACCAAGAAGTTCTGCCAAGCGAGTCACTGAGCCACAACAGTTTGTCCCCCGCTGCCGTTTCTGAGTCGTACAGGTGTGCCTCCCTGTTGGGGCCGTCGCTCCCCAAGAACAGCAGTGTGAGCCATATGGAAGGAGGACCAAATCTAGAAGCACCCGATTCATTGCCTCAGCCTGTCCGGCCTGACAGTGTCTCTTCCAACTACAGCAGCTTGAGCCACCGGAGCGTTTCTAGTTCAACACGACCACAAGAGCAGGGCACTTTCATCCAGCAAGAGAGTGGGAAACCCGAGGAAGATTCCTCGGCACGGTTCTTTAAGCAGGTAGACTCCTCCCCTTTGGGCCTTGCAAGTGAACCAAACCCGAGCAAGAACTACCATGGCGGCCTCTCTCAGCCGCCAACACCAAGCCCCCCGAAACCAATGGGGGTCTTTCAGACAAGTGTAAACAGCTCGTTTGAACCAGTCAGGTCCCATGGGTTGGGAATGAAGCCCACAGAAGCTGACCAGGCGAAGATGATCGTGGAGCTGAGAGAGAATCACACGCACGGAAGGAGCACCAAGAAGAACCCAGTGGTCCCAGTTGCTTCCCCGGGGAATTTGGAGCAGCCCCCTGACAACCTGGAAACCATTTTCATGCCCCAGGCCCACCCTTTGCCTCTGACTGTTGCTAGCAGTGCTGGGAACGTGCTGCCACCCAGTGGTGGAGCTCCACTGGAAAACATACCGTTGACACCTGAGAAGAGACAATCGGCCAGAGCTCAGGGAGCCATTAAGAAGTGTGAGAGTCCGGCCACAACGCTTTGGGCGTCCAATGAATTGCCCAGTTTTGGAGGCAACGTTCTGCTTGCCCCAGCTGCCCCTGCCGTCTATGTGCCAGCCAAGCAGACAGTTCAGGTGGTCCAGCCCCCTGATGGACTGCTGCCCAATCAGCAGCCTAGCAAGCCAGGCTCTGTTCTCCTCCCACCTCAGTCTGGAAATGTGTCTTCTGAAAACTTGGAAAACCCTCCCAAAGTGGGCGATGAGGAAGCCCTTTGCTCCCAGGCAAGTTCAGGTTACGCGAGCCTCCTTTCTTCTCCACCTACGGAGGCCCTGCAGAACCAGCCTATCTTGATCGCCCAGCCTAATCAAAGCTCTCCTCTGACTCAGCCAGTTAACTTCCCTCTCGCTAATCAAGTGAATAAGAATGACACAAATCACGATCCTGGAGTTGGCAATCAGCCTTTGCTGGGCATACACAGTGGCAGCACCCCTTCAGGGGAAAATATGCTGCTCCCTGCAGCGCAACCTGGCTCTTTGCTACACGCACCTCCTGCTGTTGTGGCAAGTTCAGCTTTATTACAAGGTGGTTCTGACGTGACTTTGAATAAATCTGCAAACTTGCTGGTGCAACCTGCCTCTCATCTCCCACTCAACTTGGCTCCAGAAGGTCAAAAGGCAACCAGTTCAGAATTTGCTAGCAAGCCTGGAGCTAATGCCTCTAGTTCGCAGAGCAACGCAGGCACGACAGTCACCCCTACAGCAGGCAGCACGGTGCCCAATAGCAATCACAGTAGATTGAAAGAGAGTTCAAAGACTCAAGAGCCTTCTAGAGCCCTAGATTTTACAGTAGCAAAGACCTTGGAGCAAAGTGGCCTGGGAAGTTGTAGCCAGGGGCATAACCAGCCATTTTCTAGCACCCTGGGATTTCCTCTGCCAGCCCATCATGCTACTAGCCAAGTGGGACCTGAGGCTCACAACCAACAGTGTTTCTATCAGCAGGTAACGAAAGACACGCAGCCTCCGGTGCTGTTGGATAGAGCCACACCCTCGCAGCAGAATATGCAGGCTGCTCCCCCTCAGCAGCCCTCGGTTCCTTTGAATCAGCAGGTTCCTTCTCCTGGAGGAAGTCCTGCCCTTGCACCAAGCCACAGGCCTTGCCCATCTGGTCCCCTCGAAGGGAGTTCAGTACAGCCTCCAGCCGGCTACAGTCAGGCCGCTGCCAATAATAAGCCATTGTCATTGGGCCACCCTGCGAGTGCTCCGGCTACCACTGGCTTGCCTTCTGCCCCAGCATCTGCTAGCACCAGTCGGTCATCTGGGCCTTCCTCTCAACAAGAACTGCAACACCCACAACCTTCTCAGGTGCCTCCAAATGCCTTTGGCCCACCACCCGACTCTTACGCCTACTACTACAAGACCCCGTACCCTTACAGCCTCTACCAGTCTCCATATCAACCTCCCTATCCGCCGCCTCTGGGTCCAAGAACAGCGCATCTTTACTACCAGGTAGAGAACCCCTTGCTCTTGCTCTCCCTCTCCTGGTCGTTTTTCTATGTGGCAGCAACAATTGTGACTGTAGATTGGAATACCGGCCAGGGTAAATGTGTTGGCAAAGAGCCAAGAAAGTGGGGTGGGATAGTTCCAGCCAAAGCAGTTTGGGTTCACATTTGGGGTTGATGCAGTTGTCGTCTTTGGTGTTAGGGAGGAGTTTTTCCCTAGATCAGACTGGCTGGAGAAGTCTTTCTGCTGTGGTGTGAGCTGGCTCCACATAGTTGTGCCCAGATGTTGGGTGCATGCAATGGAAGAGCGCTCTTGCCTTCCTGCCCTGCTTGTAGACCTCCCAGAGGCTTCTATTAGAAATGAGATGCTGGGCCTCAGTGTTGCCCAGCAGGGCCTCCTGTTCATATCAGAATCATGAGGAGCCAGCTCTTGGAGCCCTTTGAATGTGGCACCTCATTCGTGCCTCTTCTGCTTCTGATATCCTTAATCTGAATTGTGTGTAGCTCTATAGGACGATTAACATGTCATGTAATGGTGGATTAATACATTGGCTCAGCAAATTTGCTTTGGGTCTAGGAGCCAGACCCAAAATTTAGGAGCCAGACAGATTTTTCAGTTTTATGCGAGTGGCATAAGGTAGATTTTACATATAAACAAACATTAAAAAACACATTCTCAACCCCTATGGTGATAGGAAAACTTGGGCAATGGTAATGTAACAGCAAAAAGATCTAAAAGCTTTGATCCAAACATAAGGAAATTTCATCAAGACTCTTTTTTTAAAGTTACAATTCATGACCCTAAGGTTAAACACACTTATTTGGGAGCAAGTCCCATTGAACACAGTGGGCTTCTTTCTGTGTAGTCATGTGCTGTAAAGCTAGTGCTCTGTCCTCCCCCTTCCCTTCCTGGCACTGGAGAGACTGCACACATGCCTAAAGGACCTATTGGAGAGAGGGAAGGGGAGGGTGTGTGCTTCATGTGACAGCCCCCCTCCATCCAGAGCACATGGAGAAGCTGCTTTTTCAATCCAGCCACTGAAACAGCGCTTTGACGGCTGCCCCTCAGCTGCAACCTCGCAACCCTTCCGTAGATGCTGGGAACAAATTGTGAGTCACTGTGGTAGCCTGGCAACCTGAATTTGTCCAGCTTTGCATTAATGCATGGAGAAAATTGCCCTTGCGACTGAGGTTTAGTGTGAGATGTTTTTCTGTTTAGAAAAAATAAGGTGGTCCCCAAATCAAAGTACTGTACAGTAGTTGATAAAATCAGTGAGTTAAAGTATGTGACCCAGTACTTGAATTATCTGGGGAACCCAGCCCCCTTAGCTGCTGTTTTAGAAGGCTACAGGAGGGAGTGTGATATGACTAAAAAGGAGTAGTCGAGGGGTAGATCTTGTGGATTTTGTTAAGGGCCCCCTATGTACAATTCTGTAAATGAAGGCATGACTCCTTGTCAAAAGGAAAGATCATCTTTTATCTCTCTTTCCTTTTCTGTTGGAGTAACACATCAAAGCTAAAATATCTTCCATATGCAAACAAGTAGGCCCTGACCTCTCCTCCCCACTGGATAATCCTCTGAAAGATCTCCAGTAACAGCTTGCAGCCCTGGAAAAAAGCAATGTGTTTTTCTTGAAAGTACAGGTGTTACTGCTGTAATGACTCTGTTTGAACTAGATCCTGGTCACTTTGAAATAATCCCTTGGTGTGAAGGAATTGGCATAGCTACTTATTCCAAAGCACTTTCCAAAGCCGTACATGTCAGATAACAATTTAGAAATTTGGAGAATTTAAGATGCAGGTCACCCTGTAACTGATTCTGCCTGTTTGGTGCATGTTGCCCATTCCACAGAGCAGAGAATTAACCACTTTTTCCAGCTGAAGACTAAAGGCTGATTCACACTAGCCCTTTCCGTGCGCGTTTTGGATCTGCGTTTGGTCTTTTCGTGCGTTTTTCATGCTTGCGTCTGAGCTTACGACGCAGCCAGGAGAGATGGTTTCCTTTTATCTTTTTGGTGCGCTTGCGTTTAAGCTAGCGTTTATGCTCGAGGTGCTAGGCAGCCCACCAATCAGAGAAGGGCATTTCTCTTCACCAAATCACAGCTGCGCTTTCTTCAAGAAGGTGGGCAAACGTTCAGAGAACTGCTAGACGCACGTACAGACGCTAGAGCAGGGCATGCGCGCCGGGAAAAGGCTAGTGTGAATCAGCCTTAAGGCTGCAATGCACACTTGTCTGGGAGTAAGTCCCATTGAACTTACTACTTAGCAGACCTGCCTAGGATTGCGCTGTAAGTATCCTGTTCGTGTGTGCAGTTCCTTTGCTAGCCTTAGAGAGAACTTCCCAAATTCGCTTTAACTTTGAGTTTGCTTACATAATGAAGAGAATTGAGACCAAAGTGAGTCTTAAAAACCACATGGGTTAATTTGGGTCTGGACAGGTATGTGATGTGCCCCTCTGCTCCTCACTACACATGGTGGAGCTCTTGTGTCCAGAAGAATGGGAGTGTCACCTGGTGATCTTTAACTGGAAAGTCACTATGTTAAAGATTTGTCTGAACTCTCCTTTTGAACTAATGCATGAGAATCTGGTTTGAAAATACTGTATCTCTAGTTAACTGAAAAGGAATGGCTGGGAGAAGAGAGACAAGATTTGGATTGACTTTGACTGGTGAGTAACACAAAACATTTTGCTTCTAGGAGGATGCCTATGGCAGATACGACCCATATAACCCTCAGTACAATAGCAGCACAGCCTATGTGGACCCTGGGGATTACCAGTACGTGGAACCAGAGCGTCCCAGTTCCAGAGCAAGCCACACCTCCGACAGACCTTCATCAAGGTGCACAGTTCTAAAATGCTTTTCTCAGAGGCTTTGTGTGTCTGTGGTGTAGTTGGTTTACATGCAGCTGGAGGTTCCAGGAAGTGCAAAGAACCTTCAAAGAGTCCTGCACAATGTATCCCTACGCTCATAGTTTGCCTTCCCTCGGTATTGTTGATTGCAGTTAGGATTTCATTCCCACTGTCTGCTGTGCTGATGTATTCTGTAGTCTACTTGAGGTGGGGGTTCTTTGGTTGTGGTGACTGGGAACCAAATTTTAGAAACAACTAAAATTGTGCTAAAAATAAATTCTGCAAATCAGTAAAAATAAGCCAGTGTTTTGCAAAATGTGTTTGACTGGCAATGGCATGCTTTATTCTGAATCTGTTATGCAAGTTTGCACCATGAGGTTTACCATTGAGGGAACTATACAATGAGTTCTGGTGAAGGAAGGGGTTTAGGTGAAGGCTGTGAAGGATTCCGAGGTGGCCCTGCAAGGCTAAGTGCTTTGTGCTCTCAGGATCCAAGTCTTTAGCAAGTGCTGCCAGAATATTGCAGCTAGCAACCGTGAGGTCTAGAAAGCAGTTGAATCTGGAAGCAGAAGCTGGAACTTTCTGAAATCCAAACACCACCACCACCTGCTACACTGAATATCAATTTCCGCTGGCAAAGGGGAACCACGCAATGCTGATGTCCCTGGCCTTAGCGGACTGTCAAACACTTATGAGAAGATCCTTAAACATTCAGGTAGAAAATGTAAAATTAGAAGTCCCCTGTTCTGTTTTCCAAGCAGCACATAACAACCACTAGTATGACAACAAGCAGTGCCTTTCAGTTGTGTTTCTCTAGCTTGGCTGATTTTGTCTCTCTTAAAACAACAAACAACCCTTCCCCCCTCCTTTTCCAGGCAGGGGTATCCCGAGGATTATTACAGTGCTAAAAGTGGATGGGCCGATTACTACGCAGCCTATTATGCAAACCAGCATGATTATGGAGGTAGGGGCTGTCATGGCTTCGTTATTCTCTGGAACAATGTTGTAATAACTGAGTAAAGTAAATAATAATAATAATAATAATTTTATTAACTAATGCAGAAGGAGCTTATTATTTTCTCTTTGTTCTCTTCTTTTCCCTGCCCACTGAATACCATTATGACACTTTTATCGCATCTTAGGATGGTTCCTATATTTGAACCTGGATAGCAATTCTGAAATACAAAGATTGAGCCAACTGGTAATGGCTGCATACAGATATGGTCTGTCACTGGTGAAGACCCTGGATGATGCCTGTTAATTCCAGTAACCCAGGCTACCAAGCAGAGAGGGGAGCTAGCCATGCTTCTTTGTGAATCTCCTTAAGGTTAAGGGGGGGGGGGGGAGAGAGAGTGCGAGCGCGCGCGAGCGAGCGCCAGAACAGCAGTTGGCTGAGCCTTGGGCAAGCCAAACCCAGTGTCTGACAGGGTGGGATTAGCTCAGTGGTAACTGGCTAATTTATATACATTTGTGAGAAGAGGAGGACAACTGGACAATTCCCTTCTGAGGGAATGACCTTGAGAAGCTGGAGTGATAAAACGCAAGATAATGCACTTGTTGTAAATGTTTTACTCACAGTGGAGGAAGAGATCCTCAGCTGGATTGCAGGACAGGAACCATCAATCTAGAATTTCCCAGTAGCCCAAGAAACTGGCTGCTTCTAGGAACACGGTTGTGATGGAGTCTCATTTCCTTTTCTCTAACTTTTATAGCCTTATAGCGTGCTCTTCCTTTCCCCGTTACTGGGCAGTTTGGAAAGGATGGGACTTTAAAATAAATGAATATTAAAAAATGGTTAGAGAGAGAGAGAGGAGGGAGGGTGAGAGGGAGAGGGGGGGAAGGATCATTTTGCTCCTTTTGTAACCCAAACAACCCACGGTCCCCCAATTCTCACATGCCTTATCTATCCAGGACTAGGGATACTGTGTTTAAATATGATTTTTAAAGCACAACTTGAAATTGAAAGGCTGGATTTACATGATTTCATGTTGGATTTACATGATTGGATGCTGAGTGGTAGCTGCTGTTGAGGATTCACGCAAGTCTTCTTTCGAGCATGACAGATTCTCTTGTCCTTTCAAGATCCAAGCCGCTGTGACCGTTACGCATCCACTTACGCCGCCAGGTTCCGAGACCCCAGGGGCTATGACCCATACTGGTACGATGCAGAACAGAACCCCTACCAAAAAAGAGAGACCTATGGAAGCAGGTTGGTAACAGGCTGGGTGTTCCCAGGACTTGGATGGTTTTGGCAAGGTGATTCTGGGGAACGTTTGTTGAAACACTGCATTCTTCCCAGAGAAATGAAACTTGCAAGACATTGGGATAAAGTTCTGGGCATTGAAGTTAAAGAAAATGCTGCCACTTCTTAAAATAGAGGTTTGACAGATCGTTGTCCATTGAAGACCTAGGTTTGGTGGTGTAGCAGGAGGGCTTCTCCTTGTGGCAGAGCTTCTGCACTGCAGAAAAAGGTGTTTTTCTAGCGGTGGATGGAGGGTGTTCTTGACTGGGCTCCTCCTCCCACTCACTTCTGAGAGAGAGGCTTGTCAAGCAAGAGTTTTCTAGAATCATGCAGGAGGAATCCACTCCCAGGTCTGGTCCTGTCTCCCTCCTGGGAACTGGGCTGTGGTGGTGCTCTGTCACCTCACTTATTTTTCTACTTTATTATCACATTGCACAGTTGGTTGTTGGCTTGTTCTTCAGGGTTTTGGGTTGTTGTTTTTTGAGGGTTTTTTTTTTGGGGGGGGGGATGAACTGTTCGTCTTTCCAAGGCAGCAGTTTCACAACTAGAACTGGGAGTGACATCCTCCCTCAGGCTTCTATAAAAGTTTTGATTGTCAGGTCCTGTCGGTCAGGAGAAGTGGGAGAAGTAATGCAGTCGAGGAAACCCTCCAAGGGGGCGGCAGCAGCAGCATCAACCCACAGCCTCCCAGCCCAAGATCTATCCGGGTTTGTCCTGCCCTCCCACCCGTGAAGAGCTCCGCTTCCGCCACGCTACTGAGCTGTGGGGAAAGCTGACCATGAGCTCTGGGTTCTTTTCAATCTCTGTGGGTGCGCATCTAAATACCATGAACAAACTCCTAAAGAAGTACTATTCCTTTAAAAGGTTTATTGCTTTTAGCAGATTAATCAAAGTGAGCAAAAGAGCTCAAACCACTTGTAAAAACGAATAGGGTTAAACCACTAAGTGCTTGCAATAAATAAGACTCTTCAAAAGTTCAGCCTGGGCTTACTGACTGTAGTGTTGATCTCTGAGAGGTAGAAGGAAGTGATCAATCAGCTCAGTCTCTGTGTCAGTCCATCAGAACGATTCTGCAGCTGGCAGCAATCAAGGTAAGTATTAGTCTCCAGGAGCATGAAGCAGGAATAAATGCTGAGCTTTTCCTTTGCTTGTATCAATTGCCTGACTCCTTTGGACCTCCCCTGTTGGCACATGGTTACTCACATGTCCCTATGGTTGCTCTCGAGGTCCAAACTGGTTGCTCTCCCTCCAAAACTTCCTGGATTGCCTTGTGCAGCTTATTGTGGAGTGTTTGCTCTAGCACCAAAAGCAAGAGTTCACAATGAGCCTGGATCATGATGGTTGGTAAGGCAACTTTTAAAGATATAGTACCCAATTTCTGCAAACCTTCCAATTTCCTCCCTCCTTTGTACATCTAGTGGTGTACATCTTTTGTACATCTAGCGGTGAGTTCCTCATGCTATTTCTGGATTTGGAAACATTGAACTGGGTGCTTTTGATTCTATTGACACCCCGCCCCCGGGGGGAAGTGCCCAAGTTAATGAGACTCAGTGGGGAGGGAGCTATCTATTCAGCTATCTATTCTACTCAGTGGGGAGGGAGCTATCAGTGGGGAGGACCAGACCCCTGGTCCTCCTCCAACTGGGCTTGTCGGTCTGCTTCCCAAGAGGGGCCTCTCTTCTGCCTGTTGGCTAGAGGATAGGCCAAGGCCAGGCTCATTTCATCCCATGCTGCCAACCCCTGCATGCTCAATGGCTGATGCTGGGGCACCATCGGGCAGCCCAGGGAGGGTGCTGAATCTTGGTAAGTCTGAGGCCTCTATTCGCTTACTAGAGAGAGAGAACCTTCATGGTAAGTCCATTGTTTCTTTCTACTCATTCCTATGCCTTACTAAAAGGCTTCTGCTGGCATGAGTAACTGTAGTCTTTGAAATGCACTACCTGCCTGCCCTTTACACTCCTGGAAATCTCTGCAATCATGTGAAATGCAGCTTCATGATAGAAATCACAAGTTAAATTAACATGCTTAAAAAACGTTTATTTATGCATTGCTTTCTGGTTGTAATGATGAGCATCTGCAATTAGAACTCTACTGGAAATTTTTGTGTCTTACTCACTTAAAAAGCAAACTGAAATTTGTTTTTCCCAGCTCTTAGAGAGTGTCCTTGGGCTTGTGACAAATAAAACACTTCATGCTGTCAGTTATCCTGTGGACTGCCATGGCTCGGCTAAGCCACTTTATTTTTGCTGTCAGGTGCTTTTAGTTTGTTCTGTGCCTGGCACATGCTGGTTGAAAGGTGTTCAGTCATGCTCTTGGCTTTCATAGACTGCTTGGTTTTGCACATTGTACAACAGAAGGCCTGCTCCACCAACGCTGGCACAGTCAAGTAACGGTATCCCTTGAGTGGAAAGGAATGCTCGTTGGAGCTCTTCAAAGCCTTTTTGGTGACTTTTTTTTGTATTTTGTCTGCTTTGTAGCCACGATCGATATGATCCTTGGCAATATGACCCTCGTTCTGCTGGCAGCTTCGATGATGACCTGGAGCCTCGCCGGGATCCATATGGGGACGATTTTGATCGGCGCAGCGTTCACAGCGAACATTCTGGCCACAGTCTGCGCAGTTCCCACAGTATTCACAGCCGTCAAAGCAGCTTCAGCTCCCGCTCCCAGCAAGTAAGGGGCCCTTGAACATTTGCTTTCCCCACTCTGGTTGGTGGACCTGGTGGTACTAGGAAGACACGAACTCTGCTGCTGTGCCCCCTCCCCATCCTAGAGTGCCTGTACCTGGTTTTTTCCCCAAAGCATCTCAGGGGAAATCCTTGTTGCTACTTTAGAACCAAATGCCCAGCATCCAGCATGTCTTTTATTCTGTCTGAGCACGACTTGCATAGGGGTCACCTAAGCTGTAGTATACGGCTCAGCACTTTGCTTGAAATCTCAGAATTTGGGGGTGTTAGCATGTTTCAGGGGCTCCTGTGTCTTCAGAATACCCATAAGGGAAAACATATAGAACTGAAAACCTTGTTAAGCAATGAACATGACTGGGCCAGTTCACTTGGTGAGCAGCTTGCGTGCATCGCAACCTAGTGTGGAGACATGGAAGGATTTTGGGGGGCTAGTGTTTGAATTGGCCCCTGTTTTGTTTACTTTATTATGGATTTTTATTCTGGCTTATGGCCCTTAGAGCACCACCACTACCCCCAATTGGGGCTCCCAAACAACAAAACAATGTTTGCATCTCAATACAGTACATATATTAATTAAAAAAAACATGAAGAGTTCAAAGGCCATTTGGACTTGTAGTTGAGTTTCCATATGCCACCCTCTCTACTTGTTCCCAATACTCTCTGTGTTAATGCAAGCACTTTGGTATCTGCTCTAGAGCCAGCTTTATCGAAGCAATCATGACCTGACAGCCAATGCCTATGATGTTACCCACCAGCCAGCTTCGCTCCATACAGAGTATTCCTATGGAGGATACACCAACTTTGACAGCCAGCCGCCCTTCACGGATTATAGCTACTCTGCCAATGGTGCTTGGCCAGCTGGTGAGCAAGGTATTGCCTAAAATACTATTGTGGTGGCTTGGTGGTGGACAGGGGAAGAGGGTCCACTTTGACGGTCTTCTCCCTAAGGATATGTCATTTATTCTTCCTGTTGCACTCTTCTTTCAAGGAGCTCTGAGTGGCTCACCTCTGGTTTCAGGTGTCTTCCTGTCCAGGCATCTTACAGCTTACCTGTTTGGTGTCAGCCATAGAACATGTACCTTTGAACCTTTCTGGGAGGGCCACAGCGTCTCTGTTGACTCTTTCTCCAGAGGGTCTTAAAAGGAGTCTGTTTGAGCTCTGGAATCAGCCTGTGGCGTATTGGTTGAAGTGTGATGTCACTCTTGTATGTTTTTTTTCTGGCATGATTATGGGTGCATGGTGAGAATATGGCGCAGGGTGGAAAAAGGCAGAAGGGTAGTCTTGTATCCTTGCCATTCTGAGTGGTGGCTGAAGGATCGAGACTGATTCGTCAGATCTGGACTGACTAGGACCCTCATGATGATGATAGGACCCAATGCAGTGGAAAGTGAAATATAAACATTCAAAAACTGCAAGATGGTTGTCTTGTCTAACCTGGTGCTCTGTTTCCTCCCCTAACTGTAGTTCCTTCAAGACCTCTGACACCTGAGAAGTTTTCAGTGCCTCATGTATGTGCAAGGTTCGGTCCTGGGGGCTACCTGATAAAGGTACTTGCAAACCTGCCCTCGGAGGGACAGCCAGCTTTGGTTGAGCTACATAGCATGGAGGTAAGTGTGAAAAACAAATGAGCTATCTGGAGCATGCAATTCCCAGGTTCCCAGTACAGGGGGGGGCAGTACTAACCAGCTCCTGGCTGAGCAAGATTTGAACCCATTTTCAATGGGGCCCCCCATATCTGCTGATCTGCTATCCGCTGATTCAGTTATCCGTGGATGGACACAACCCCCACAGGCACTTACTTTTACCGAAGAAACCTCTGTTTTTTCTTGAAAAGGAATGGGATGAGCAGCCTTGCTCTGCAACTTTGCTGAGACTCTCTAGCATCTAAGTCTTGTTGGTGAGGCCTGCAAGGAGGCTGCTCATCCCATTCCTTTTCAAGAAAAAACAGAGGTTTCTTTGCTAAAAGTAAGTGCCTGGGGGGGGGGGGGGTCGCGCGGGGGGATCCGCTATCTGCAGATAACTGGATCAGCGGATATGAGGGGGGGGCCCTGTATGTGTCTTCCTGTTACCAAAAAAAAAAAAGACAGCAGATGTCATCTTAATGAGCTTCTCTACATACGGTGTGGTCAAACGTCATATGTAAACTGATTTAAACATCAAGAGGTACAAGGGGTTTGAAGAGCTACCTGAAGTGGGGAGCACTGGATTGAACATGGGTTCAAATCTTGCTCAGCCAGGAGCTGAGTAGTACTTCCACAGTGTGATTCTTTCTCTATAACATGCCAGTAATAGCAATCTGCTTCACAGACCTGAAGTCAAATGGGGAAACAAGACTAGAACTCCATGTGTTTACTATGTGATGTAGTGTTGCTTTGCACCACCTACCCATTGGGCTTCAGTGTCCCTCTAGCTTTGCTTGGGCACACCCACCTACCTCTCTAATGCATATAATAGAAAACTGGGTTGGATTTATTTAAGGATTTATAACGCACCTTTTACATGTGCCGAATCAAATTAACAATTAAAATTATGTTAAGCAAAAAGAACAGCAGATGAAAAGCAGTAAGGGTTATGAGCTGGGCAGGTAGTTGTTATAGAAAGAAGTATCTATTTACTTGCTGGATTTATATCCCACTTTTCATGTAAGACAATCAAAGTGGCTTACAAGTATAAAGTAATAACAGTGCAACTGTAAGAGAAGAATAGCTAGTGATCATTTTTTTAAATACTTGAAGGTCACTTGGGACCTGAAAAATAACAAGTAAACCTTCAGGCAAACATGCTGGTGGGGGGGGGGGAATTGCACAGTTTGGTCCTCCCCAATAAGAAGTGTCTGCCTCTGCTAGCTACCTGCCTAATCACAGAAGGCAAGGGCTCTTGGATTAGGGCCTCTGACAAATATTTTATTTCCCAGTCAGGTTTTTATGAGAAAAGGTGGCCCTTCAGAGACCCCAGTCCCAGGCCATTCTGAAGGCCAAAACCAGCACCTTGAGTTAAGCCCAGAAACTGAATGGGTAGCCAGCGAAGCTCCTTTGATATGGGTGTAATACAGTTGCTGCAAAAAGGAAAAGTGACTTTGTTGGATGAGCTTAATTTGTTTGTTTAACTTGCTTAAGGCATTTTTACCCAAGGGTGTATATACGCAAGAGGAGTTAAATGCATACACTTGTGGGCTGGGAGGAAATTGAGCCCGGAGGAGAGGGAGCTTTTGATTCCAGTGCAACTCTCCCTTAATGCCTGAAGTGCAGAGCAAGCAGATTCTCCATGGAATTGCCTTGAGAGACAAGATGCTAAATATCATGTACCTGATTCTTCCCTCACCTTGCTTCCTAGATGATGATGCAGCATTCTCCAGAACAAGAAGAGATGAGAGCCTTCCCTGGCCCCTTAACCAAGTACGTCTGCTAAGTGTTAAGAGTGACACACTGCATCGGTGTCAATTTGAGTCCCCCTCAAACATGTATCTTCTGTGCATGATCTGCTGTCACAATCGGCGTAGGCATGATGCAACTCAGCATCTCATGGTCACGCTATCACTTGTGGGCAAACCTGATGATGTCCTTGCATTCTCTCCCTCTCACGTGTTTCACAGCTTTGTAAAATGTTACTTGTTTTTACTGCACATTCTAGTATCTTCCATAATCGTGCAGCTGTTAGTTGTTAAAACATTAATGTTGAAATTGAAGAAGGGAGAGCAACAGGGAAATTATTAGAATACTTATATCCCACTTTTTCAATAAAGCAGTTCACGTAGCAAAATAAGTGGCAAGGAAGAGCCCAGCTTTCCTGGCTGCATGATTTTAGGGGAAAGAAAAATGCCCATTGGACCAAAACATGCAGGAAGGAGCAGCCCACACATGGCGAATGTGTCATGAGCAATGAGGCTCCAAGTAGTTCCCAAGATTCAAGACATTCCGCAGGGCCAGCTTTGAACTGGCCATTGACTTCTGTATGTAGCACCCTGCAGTCTCCTTGGACCCAGCTGCTGTTCCTGCTTGCTTTTGGTGGCACTGTAGCTGGGCTTTGTCAAGGCAGGTGGGTGTCGACAGGCTGGTTCTCAGTCCATTGGTGCTGCTCTTTCTTTCCTTCTAGAGATGATACCCACAAAGTGGATGTAATTAACTTTGCCCAGAACAAAGCCACTCGGTGCTCTCTGAATGACGCTTTGATCGACAAGGAGTCTGCACGGCTGCTCTGGGACTTCGTGGTTCTTCTTTGCAGACAAAATGGGGTATGGACTTCCTCTGAAATCCTTCTTCATATCCTCAATATAAGATGACATCTCCAGCTTGTAAACATCAGCTTTTCAGTAACATGATATTGAAATAGAGCCAGAATGACCTGGCAGGGGCGTCCTCTGATGTGGTGCCCTGGGGCGGTGGGCCCCAGGGCGCAAGGGCAGGAGGTGGTGCGGGGGGGCGGGAGGCTCCGGAGGAGAGCGGGAAAAATTTGAATTTTTCCCGCTTTTTTCGGCGATTTTAAAGGGGTATTTTTAAAGTATGTATGCTTTGCGGCACTTAACTTTGGTATAGGAGCCTCCAGCGAAGCGATCGGCTCTCTCCAGCGACGTTCTCTTCCAGGGGCGCAGATCGGCGATCTGAGATCGCTCCTCTGCAGCCCCTGACCCGAACTGCTCATCGTAAGCTCATCGTTTGAGTTCGCGCATGCGCATAGCAAACAGCCATTCACGCATGCGTGAACTCAAACGATGAGCTTACGATGAGCAGTTCGGGTTAGGGGCTGCAGAGGAGCGATCTCAGATCGCCGATCTGCGCCCCTGGAAGAGAACGTCGCTGGAGAGAGCCGATCGCTTCGCTGGAGGCTCCTATACCAAAGTTAAGTGCCGCAAAGCATACACACTTTAAAAATACCCCTTTTGTAGGGTTAAAATGTAGGTAAAAATCGGCCGAAAAAATTAGCATAATTTATGCTAATTAGTTTTAGGGGCGGGGCCGAGGACCGGGCCCCACCCGCAAAATCGGCTGGGTACGGCTCTGTCAGACCTGGGGAAGAGCCAGGGCTGTTTTGATATTAAATGCAGTGAGTCCCTGTCCCCTCCCTTGACCCTTGGAGGATGTCTGAGTGTTGAACTATAGGTGGAGAATATTGGCTTAGCGATTCATGGTCCATGTTTACTAAATTTAAAATTGAATAGGGGTTTAATGACCATTTTGGTGCTTTTAAGAACTGACCGACACAGTCATTAAACCCCTATTAAATTTTAAATATAGGTGGAGACTTCTTCCTCTCTGCTAGGGATGTGCCAAAGTTCTCCAGGTTCAGAAATTCACTCCACAAAGGAGAGAGAACCCCCAAAATTCAACTTCTGAGCCAGAGCTAAAAAAATCTCAATCCTGCTCCACCAACCTTCTGCTGTCCCAAACATACAGTACTCCCCCCATATCCGCTGGGGATATGTTCCAGGCCCCTCTGTGGATACCTGAAACCGTGGATAAGAATGAACACTCTCTCCATGGTTTCCTGAGGGGCCCCCGCCCTGCCTCCCCTGTAGGCAGGTGTGCGTGCCCCCCCCCAGCTCCTTATTTTTCTTTCAGCAAGCTTTGTTTCTTCCTTAAAACAAACAGAGAAACAGCCTTCATTGCAGGCAAGTAGAACGAGACTAAGTCCTAGAGAGGCTCTGCAAGGTTTCTGTTAACCGTGCAGAGCCTCTCTAGGACTTCGTCTCGTTCTACTTGCCTGCAATAAGCAGTCAGAGGCTGCTTCTCCTGTTTGTTTAAGGAAGAAACAAAGCTTACTGGGGAAAAAAGTAAAAGCCTGGGGGGGGGGGGGTCCCCGCGATCCATGGATAACTGAAACCGTGGATAGCGAATCAGTGGATATGGGGGCCCACCTGTATTTATTTACCCCATGGAAGTTTTGTTTTCTTTCTTTGTTGGGAGGAGCTCCTTTCTTCCCTGCTTTGGTGCTGTGGAGGCAACACAGCAAACTTCACAGGGTTTTGTCTTTTCTTTCAAACTTGCATTGCAGTAGCCCTCCCAAAGACCACAATACCATCGGCCCCCTCACCTTCTTTCTTCCTGAAGCACCCTTTAATCTTGCTATGCTGCTTCCACAGCAGCAAGGGGGAAAGAAAGGAGCCCCTCGCTGCTGCTGGGGTAGGTAAGAGGTCTTTGGGGGGAATGAATGGGAGGGTGTTTGAGAGATGGGAGAGATGATCAGTCTTTTCATCCCCCCCCCCCATATTTTTGGAGAGAAGTGGATTGTTTGAGTCATTAAGCAAACTTCAACTGGCTCACCCATCTCTAGAGACAACCAGCAGGTGCCTTCAAGCAGTTGTGCCAAACTAAATGAAAGAAATATGGCTAACAACTTGATCTGAATAAGCAACGCCATGAAGCAACTTTCTTTCAATATAAAGAACGTATCAACATGACCAGTTTTCCTGTCTTTACCTCTTTGAAAATTGTTGCGGGTCATGAAAGTTTTACCTCTTTTTTTAACTTGATCTGTATTGTGATTCTAGGGTATACACCTTCCTTGTTCTAAATATCTTAACCAAGTTCTCAAGACCTTTGTGGTTTTTCATCTCCTATAACACCCCTTCTTCCTCCCACCTAGATTTGTGTCCTAAATCGGAGACTGGAAAGGGTGGGGTGAGGTGGGAAGACTGTGGTAGAGTTGAGCTCAGTCAGGTGACTTTGCTAGGAAGCAAGAGGTGAGAGTGGATTTTGGGTACCAGTAATGGCAGTAGAGTAGGAAACACACAGGTCTTATCAACGTAGTCCACCACCACAGAGCTCATCCTGTGCAGGTCCCATTGGAATGAACAGGGCTTTGCAACGCAATGCTCCTGATTGTTTCCATGAAACTTGCGCAGGAGAATTTCCTTATGGTCAATTTTGCCCTGTGTCAGTTAGTGGGCTGGGAGGGGGAGCAGGAGGAGGCTATGGTGGCATTTAGATTGCCTGCTGCTTCGTCACTTGGTTCATCACTTTCTTGCTGGTGTTAATACTGAAATGGGTCGCCTTCTGGGGTGAGAAGGGAGTGTTTCCTGTAGGTCCCTGTTCCTTATCAGTGATTGAAGAGGGTAACTGCTAGTGGCCAAAATGTTTCTGGGATTCTTGCCTACCTTCGCGGCGTTGCTTATTCAGGATGACAGACCTGAGTCTGTGTTTGTGGGTATGGTGGATCATACAAACATGCCCTTGACCAAACTGTCTTTTAAAAAAGTTGTATGTTGTATTTGTAGACGGTGGTGGGCACAGACATCGCTGAGCTCCTGCTGCGGGATCATAAAACCGTATGGCTCCCTGGGAAGTCACCCAATGAAGCGAATCTGATTGACTTCACCAACGAGGCCCTGGAGCAGGCGGAAGAGGAGTCTGGGGAAGCTCAGCTGTCCTTCCTCACAGAGAGCCTCCTTACCTCAACAGGCAGCCTTGAGAAAGAGACAGAGAGGTTCCGAGAGCTTCTGCTTTATGGGCGCAAGAAGGTAAGCAGCTGCACTGATCTGTGGGGTCACTAAGGAGGAAAAAGACTGTGACAAACTTGTCCCAAAAGAGTCGCCATCTCTGAAAGCTAGTTCTAGAATAGATGGTTCATCTCAATGGGACATGATGCAAGTGAAGGTAATGCGGACTGTGCAGTTCAGAGCAGGGTGTGGTTGCCAGGGTAGGGAGTGGTTTGGGCACCAACCACCAGGGGTGTGTGTGTGTCCGTCCGTCCGTCCGTCCGTCCGTCCCTGAGTGGCCTCCCTTACTGCCTCCTAGGTAAGCGAGGGGCTGCTACTGATTCCCATGGAGAAAAGTTAAGATTCTGCACTTGGAGACACTGTTGGGGTGAGCACACAGCCTGTCCCCCACTCGTGGCTCTGGCTGACACGACGCCCGCGCAGGGATGTGTAGTGTGCTGCACCCCCATTCCCAGGGCCTTTGTTTCTTGTCCAGCTTGTTGAACATCTGAACATATTAGTTCTGGAAAGGGAGGGAGTCAAGTAGTCCTCCTAATTGCCTGTGTGTAAGGGAGATGTTGAAGGGGTTGGACCTGGCTCAGGGATGGAGCCACCTGCTTTGTGTGTGGAGGATCCCTGGCTACCGCCCTTGATAGCATCTACAGGTAAAAAGATCTGTGGTAGCGGGACTGGGAGTGGCCTCTGTCTGAGGCTTGAGAACCACTTTACGGCTAGGTGGCTCTTTCCCTGCTGGATGAAAGCATTCTCTAACTTGGAATTGTGTCTGCCTCTTGGTGGAAGTGGATGGGGGCAACATGCAACAACCTTTTTGTCACACCCCCATCTCCTATCTGAGCCTTTTGCCTTCCCAGCTGAGATTTCTCTTCTGTCTCTTACCTCCCACCTCTGCCTTGGCAGGCAGCTGCAAGTCCACCTATCTCATTGTCCATCTCCTATGAAGGAGTTTGGCCCTCTGCTTTGGGCAGCACTGACCCCTGTCTTATCTTCGATTTGGTCCACAGCAGTGTTCACTATCACCCAGCAGTTTGTATCCACCTTGACTGGCTGTCCTTTTTGTCTCCACAGGATGCCTTGGAATCGGCCATGAAGCACGGGCTCTGGGGTCATGCTTTGCTGCTTGCCAGTAAAATGGACAGCAGGACTCATGCAAGAGTGATGACCAGGTAAGACATGCCTCTGCCTGCTCTTCTCTCAACCCAGCTGCTCAGCAACCTAAATCCAACAGTGCTGACTCTCCTCACTGCCTCATGCCTTGCCTGCAAAGGCCCATGCCACAACTCCCACTTTTTTGCATCTTGAAGGTGCCATGGGCAGGGCCCATGAGAGGGGGGTAAAAGGGGTAAATTGTACCCGGGCCCAGGGTCAAAAAGGGGCCCTGGGAGCCAGAAGAGGAGGTCCAGAAATTTCCTGAGATCTCAGCTGGCCTCATGGAGAGTGAAAGATGGAGACCAGGCCAACCGGGCAGGTAGACCTGGGTGCCGCATCAGGAAGCCTGGTAGACTGGGCTCCAGAGACTTTGCTACCCTCCCCCTGCCCTATTTTGCTCCCTCCCACCCCCCTTTGAGAAGGGGCCCAAAAGAAACTTTGTACCCCCTGATAAAAAATCCTCTCAGAGGCCCTGGCCATGGGACTCTCTTCGGTCTCTCTCAGCAAGAACAGAGTTTCCTTTTTGGGGAGGTACAGCTGTCCTCTGTCTGCTTGTTTCACTAGATTTGCCAACAGCCTTCCGATTAATGACCCACTGCAGACTGTTTATCAGCTCATGTCTGGGAGGATGCCTGCAGCGTCCACGGTGAGTGTTAGGAGTGAACAGCCATGGAGACTCCTGCGTGTTGCCTCTCTCAGATTGAGTTACAGCCTCCAAGTTGCATGAAGAGCTGTGCATTCCTTTACTGGAATGCAACATTAGCACCCTCAAGTTCTCATGTTCCATGTACATTTGTCATTCTTCTTTGTTTCTAACCCTTCCAGTGGCTAATCAGGTCAGACTCTTCCCTCCTCTTTCTAGTGCTGTGGAGATGAGAAATGGGGAGACTGGAGACCCCACCTGGCAATGGTCCTGTCCAATGTGACAAATGGCATGGATGTAGAGCTGAGGACGATCACCACTATGGGCGACACACTTGGTAACCACCGGAGGCAAGGGGGAGGGGGTCAGTCTGGGGGCACCCTAAATCCAAATGGCTCCAAATAGCTGGATTTATTAAAATATCATGATCGTCATAGCTGACTGTAGGGATGTGGGTACCTTGAAACCTTTTGAAAGTGTACTCAAATGAGAGCGGTAGCACCATAGCATGAGTTCTGAAATCTGACATTTCCTTGGCTCTTTCAGGAGCTTTTCCTGCCCAGCAAAATGTGGGATCCTCTTAGGTTCAGTTCCTTCACTGCCATGAGCTTTATTTCAGGCATTGCCTGAAATATGAGTGCCTGAACTGAGTGTTAGATTTTTTTAAAATTTAAGATGAGGGTCAGACCCTTGGTCTATCTCACTCAGTTTTGTCTGCAGTACCGGCAGTGGCTCTTCAGGGGGGTTTCCTCCTCCTCTTCCTTGAAGAGGCATTTAGGGATTGAATTCGAAACCACCTGCACTCAAAGCAGGGCTCTGTCATTCAGCTTCAGGGCCCCTGCCAGAAGAATTTCCCAAGGCAGCTTTGTTTTCTGGTTAGCTTGCTTGTGGCTTTCAGAGTGGGGAGGTGTTATGAGCTGGTTTCACTGGCATAGCACTGAGCCTTTGGTGCCAGATGGGAGCAGGGTTGCGTCTGGTTGCCGGAACCAGATTCTGGATCTTATAGCTGAGCTGTGTTTCTCCCTCCCTCTTCCCTGTCCAAATGACCCACTAGGCAGCTGGGTCAAGGAAGAACTGGGATAAAAAGTGGGGGAGGGAGGTGACAGAAGCAGGAGGTGCTTGGTGGCTGGTTCCCCTCCCTGTGCTGCTCTTGGGGTCCCATGGCAGCCCATGAACCAGGCCTTCTTTAAAAGGGCACCAGCATGAGCTTTCTCCAGTTAAATCCAGCACAGCCACAGTTCAGGGGCCTTCTGAGTGGCTGAAGCTTGTGGTTCTGCAGGTCCCAAAGTACTGGACCATAGTGGCACTTGCTGACTCAGGCTTGGCTTCTTGAGGGGATGTTTTTGTGTTCTGTTACAGCTTCAAAAGGCCTCTTGGATGCAGCTCACTTTTGCTACCTGATGGCTCAGGTTGGGTTTGGAGTGTACACGAAGAAAACAACCAAGCTGGTGCTGATTGGCTCAAATCACAGGTGCGGGGGAGTGTGCCATTAAGTTGACCTCTGCTGCAACTGCCCCCTCTCTGTGGGATCTAGAGTCATATAATTCCATATAGTTGGAAGGGACCTTGGAGGTCTTCTAGTCCAACCCGGCGCATAATTAATCTGTGGAACTTCTTGCCACAGAAATGTTGTGATGGAACCTGGCCTAGATGGCTTTAAAAGAGGATTGGACAGATTTATGGAGAAAAAGTCCCATCGCAGGTTACAAGTCATGATGACTGTATGCGACACCACCACCCCGCCGCTGTGGACCCGCGTGAACCCTCCCCCGCTGCCATGGACCCGCGCACCCCCCCCCAGCACTTTTAGCACAAACAGCTTTGTTTCTTCTTTACAGTGAAGCAGAGAGCAGCCTCTTCCTGTTAACAGAAGCACTTCCTGTTAACCTTGCAGAGCCTCTTTAGCCCCTAGTCTCGCTGGAGGGGCCTGCAAGAAGCAGCATGAGGCTGCTCTTTGCTTCCCTGTAAAGAAGAAACAAAGCTGTCTGCGCTAAAAGTAAGTTCCTGGGGGGGGGGGTCACGCCCGTCTGCGGGGATAAGTGAATCTTCATATCAGCGGATACGGCCCTCCCATATATACATCTATGCAGAAATTTACGAATCTGAGCATGGAAACCAGATGGAAAGCATGGGTCCCCACTCTTCTGATATCTGCTGGAAGTCTCTGCTAAGAGTGGGAGGTCCAATAGATTCTTCTCTTGCCTTGTGGACAACTTCATAATTTCGATGGTAGAGGAAAGAACAGGTGTGTGTGTGTGTGTGTGTGTGTGTGTGTGGGTCCTTTGCTTTTGTATGCTACTAATATGTAGAAAAAATACTGTAAGCCACCAGTAGGGAGACAAAAAAGGGGAATAAATAAATAAAAATAAACAAAGGATGTCAGTGGATGCTCATTGACTCCACTGGTGTTGTCGCTTGCAAGATGTCCAACGCTTCCTGATGTGACAAGTCTCCAGAATGTGATTTGCCAGCTTGCTTAGGGTGACTAGCAGTGCCATGCGCTGTCAGTGAGAACTCAGCCAGTGATGGCCCCGGGGACAGTTCTGGCCCCACTGAGGACTCTTGCTTGGCTCACCCAGTTTCCATCCCTGAAGTAAAACAAAAGCAGTGGCAATAAAACCTGTTGACAGGGCATGTGGAGTGGCACTGCTTGGACCCTTAGTCCTGTTTTCATGGCCACCCACCCAAGTTCCTACTCACAGGGGCCCTTGAGCTAAAAGTCATTGATGCCAGTGTTGGAAGGTGTCTGTGTCTTACCCAAGGGACATATCCATCTCCTCTTTTGTTCTCTTAGCTTGCCCTTTTCAAAGTTTGCCACCAACGAAGCCATTCGACGGACAGAAGCCTACGAGTACGCACAGTCACTGGGGACTCAGCCTTGCGCTTTGCCCAATTTCCAGGTTTGGGTCCCCTTTTTCTCATTTTAGTTTGTCTGGATGGTTTCTGCTCCCTGTGCCTTGTTAAACCCAGCAACACTGACACTGGCCGCAAACGATCAGCCATCACCGCAGACTAGCTTGCAGCATGCAGCAAAACCCAAGCACTGGGAAAGTCTAGAACAGGTGTAGCTGGTTGTGATACCAGAGCGGTGCTTGTTTCTTGGTGGCGGGAGTGTGGCTGTTGCTGCCTCCAGTGCCTAGAAGCTCCTTGTCAGTGTGTGTATTGCAGAAAGGGCGACACTTGTCTTTCTCTCTCTCTGACACTGGGGGGGGGGGGGGGGAGAGGGAATGCATCAGTGAAGGTGGAAATAGCTCCTACAGGAGGGGATGGAGAGTTTTGGCTGGAGTGCACCCCATGGTTCTGAGTTGTGTGGAAGGGGATCGGTGGCTCTTGGGTTCCAAACATTTGGAGCTGCCCATGACTAGCATTTAGGCTGGCTGTACTGTTGCCTTTACTGTGTCCTGCTGCAAACCTACCTACAGCCTTCTTTCTTCTGGACCCCTTCAGGTTTTCAAGTTCATGTATGCTTGCCGACTGGCTGAGGTGGGCCTTGCTGCACAAGCGTTTCATTACTGTGAAGTGATCTGCAAAGCCATCCTTCGAAGTCCCTGTTGCTACTCCCCTGTGCTCATCAGCCAGCTGATTCAGGTACAGTACAGGCCAGAGAACCAGTCCAGCAGTCCTGGAAACTTGCATGTACTCTATTCTTACATCATATGCTCTTTTTGTTTTTGATGCTCTGTTTCACAGATATCCTCTCAGTTGCGGCTCTTTGACCCTCAGTTAAAAGAGAAACCAGAGCAGGAATTACTTATTGAGCCTGATTGGTTGGTCCAGCTTCGGAACCTAGATGGACAAATTAAGGTGAGTGTGTCATCCAGTGTCCTCCAAAAGATCATTTCTTGAAGGTGAACCCGAGAGCTCTGCTGGATCAAGCCAAAGGTGCCCATATAGTCCAGCACCCTCTTTCCCCACAATAGTCCACCATGTGTTCAAGTGAGAAAAGCCCTGAAGCAAGAGAGGAAGGCAGTTGCCCTCTTCTGCCGTTGTGCTCTGCAACTGGTATTCAGAGGCTGCCTGCCTCTGTGCTTGGAAGTTGTCATGGCTAATTGTCATCAATAGACCATGAACGTTTCAAATCCCCCTAAGGTAGTGGCTCTTGCCATGTCTTGTGGCAACCTGTGGATGATTCTTGAACTAAGATTGTCATCGTTTGTGTTGTTGTTGTTACTGCAGGAGGGTTCTGTAGCTTACAGTGCAGGCAGATCCACTCCCCAACAGTATGCCTGCAGTACACCAAACTCAGAACTGGAGCACGTTGGTCAAAATGAAGCCATGGGAGCCAGCCAGGAAACGAGCTCTGGCACTGACAACCCGCTGTTGGCCCCCTTGCTGCCTATGCAGAGTGTCCACTTGTTGCCTTCAGGTGGGTGTTCTTCATTCCCTTGCCATATGCAAGGGAGGTGGTGGGAATAAAAGTCTCTGGGGCAGGCTCATCATTTGCTAAAATTCACTTACGGGTTGTGGGGAAGTGCTCTTTTTCTTGGGGATTCTGCACATGGAGTTTAAGGCTTTGTCGTATTTGACATTGGAAAGGATCTGGCTTGTCTTTTGGTTTTATTTATTTACTCGTTTTGTGTCCTTTTCTCCCCGAAGGGCACCCAATGTGGCTTACAGAGCCATAAAATCACATTTTAAACTACAGTTCTCGGTATCCATGAGGTTTAGATCCCTGCAAAACCTAGCGGATACTGAAATCACGGGTAGTGCGCCATTAATCCAATGGGATCAGTGGGGTTAGGTGTAGGAGGGGGCAGCTTACTTACAGCGGAGACCCTCAAATCTAGCAGAGATCAAAGGCAGCAGGAGATCAAAAGTGGCAAGAGAGACCAGCAGAGACCTTCCGAAGGCAGCAAAGATGTCCACAACAGTGGCTGCGACCAGCGCGCGGCCCTTACATTTCAAAGGGCCATTTTGAACGTGTCTGCTGCATTCCAGAAGCCTGCAGAGATATTCAGATTGTGGATAGGCAAGAATAGCATCGCGGAAAACGTGAGGTAGGTGGCAATCCTGCCCTTCACGGATATACGAATTCGCTAGTAGTTAGTTCGCATATGAAGAGAAATGACTGTATAAAATATCTCAATAAAACATAAAACCAGCAGCAGTCACCTCTTAACAAAGGACAAAGCCTACAAATCTAATTAGCATGGAAATATTTGTATAAAACCCATAGATGTCCAGTATTAAAACCATGAACTCGGAAGGCTAGTCTGAAAAGAAATGTATTTAGGCCCTGACAGAAAGCCTCTAAGGAAAGAGCAGTTTGTAAACCGAGATAGTTCCATAAGGTTGGTGCCACTACTGAGAAGGCCCTGTTTCTTGCCGCCACCCCTCCCACCTCCCTAGGCAATGGCACCAGTAAGAGAGCCTTCTCTAATGACCAGAGGGGACAAGCTGGATTATACAGAAGAAGGCGGTCTCTCAGATATTATGGCCCCAAGCTATATAGCGCTTTAAAGGTCAAAACCAGCACCTTTATGGCAATGCAGCTGTTTGAGAGCAAGAGTACAGGTCACAGCAAAGCCCCCCCCCCTACAGATGTTGGGGTTGGGATGGAGACTGCACTAGGCTGTGCTTACACCTCCACCGGCACTCGCTTCAGCCCTCTTCTCATCACGTCAACCGACTCTTAACAAATTGTAGTTCAAGAAAAGGATGGTTGAGAGCTGAAGGTTCTTTGGATAGCAGTCACTCAGTCTGGGCTCTTGTGTTTTATTTGTTACAAGCATCTTGGAGGTAATGTACAAAAGTGGTGTTTGTTTTTTGGTCCTCTTTGTAGCTCCTCCGACTATTCTTGACAGCTCAACTGCCATGATGTCATCTTCCCAACAAGAGTCTGCTGGTGGTGCTGTTCCATTTTACCCTGTGGCTCCTTCCTCTGTGGGTCCAAGGCCTGGCTTTGCATACCCCCCTGGAGCTGAACAGGCCTCTGTGTACCTGGGGGCGACAGTGCCACCAACAGGCCTGCCACCTCAGCCGAACGAACTTCAGCCACGGGAGCAGATCGAGGAAGCAGGTTTGTTCTGTGCACTGTGGGAGGGGAATCTGTTTGCCTGTGGGGGCCAAGCCCTGGAGGAGGACTACCTTGAGCTTGGGCCTCTGTGCCTGAGATCCTATCGCCTCCCCTGTCTGCATTACTCCAGTTGTCCTCCTTGGAGAGTATGCCTGTAACAACCATTGTGAAGTCTCCATGCCACAGGTGCCTATAGAGGCTTCCTTGGTGGCTGCTCCCCACTTAGACGGTTTCTCGGAGACCTGAGCAATTTCCAGGAATGTTGTAAATAGGCTTACCAGATCTCCAACCGGGACAGAGTTCTAGACCTTTAGAAGAAGGAATGTGGGCAGGTGTAGCTTGTTAAACCTTAAAGCACAATCCTAGGTATGTCTACTCAGAAGCAAGCCCCACTGAACACAATGGGGCTTGCTTCTGAGTAGACATGCCTAGGATTGTGCTCTAAGGTTTAGCAAGCTCCCACATTCCTTCTCCTAAAGGTCTAGCACTCTGTCCCGGTTGGAGATCTGGTAAGCCTAGTTGTAAAGACTTGCTTGGGTTTTCTGCCCAGTGGAGGAGCTAAGGTAGTGTAATGTAACTTTCCTGTTTTAAATTCTAGCAGAATATTAATAGCTTTTAGTTGGATCTGGCCAGCCTGCCTCTCTTTAGGGAACATGATCTTTCAGTCAGGCTTATTCTCTCTCATACATGTGTCCCTTCCTGAGGATGAAGCTTTTATGTAGACATGCGGTCACTGCTTCTGGGCCTGGCCCACAACACTCTTTGCTGAGACTGTACTGGATTACGTTCAGAGCTGCAGAGCCCTGTGTCTTCATGCTGTCTTTAAAATACTGTTACCTCCCTCAGGTCATGAGGAAGAGGTGGGAATTTTTTTTCCAAATACCTTGAATTGATTTTGTGCATTGGGCAAATGATCCTATTTTTCCTTCAAGCAGAACTGAGTGGTTGCTTATCAGGTGGGGCATCTGGGGAGCTGGAGCTGGATGAAGAACCTCTGAGTGGATGAGAAAAGTGGATTGGTCACACTTATCCAGACATTTCAGCTTCCCTGTTTTCTGAAGCCCTGTCTTCAGCTGGGACCCTTCCAGGCTGGGCAAAGCTTCCTGTTTTTCTCAGATGGGCTGTATCCATGAAACCAAATCAAAAGCATTTGATTCTGTTGTGACTGGCTCACAGTGCAATCCTATCCAACTTACACCACCGATGTAACCAGCAGGGGAAGGCAGAGCAGGAGGCTTTGGAGGGGAGATTTAAATCCCCTTTGAAGGGGATTTGAATCCCCTTTCTGTGCTGGGGCTTCCCGTTCTCGCTGCACCGCTGGTTACACCGGTGGTGTGAGTTGGATAGGATTGCGCTGTCAGTCTCTGCAGGTTTAGAACTATTTAGCAATGCAGTTATTATGGAGCATATTTACTCTCATTTACGAACAGTGGAATGTATTTGTCCCATTCTGTGTTCTGTCTCAGTTATGCAGGGCGTCCCTCGGGATTCTCCAGTCTGGAACGCTGCACCAGAGACCAGAGAGGAGGACTTCTATGGGAAGATGGCTAGCATGGTATTTGGCTCTGGCCATTTCTCTTTCTAGACACACTTCATAGCTCTTGTTGTACAGCCCAATTTTGCCCAGTTTTTTGACTCATTTGAAAATGTCCACCACCATCAACCCTGTAGATTCCTGGCTTAGCTTTGTGGGAGTCCAGCAGCACCTCCAAGTCAGGCCTCTAGGTCCTGTCTTGGAATGTGTGATTCATGTGTGTGCAGTAGGCAAACCTGTTGGTGCTTGGTGACCATCTTGAATCGATGCAGCTGAGTTGTACACAGAATGATCTGTGATGCTGGGTGCATCCTATGAAGACCCCAGGGTGTGTCTGTGCATGTACATGTGCATCATGCAGTAAGAGAGAGCAAATGTTTTGGCCGGGCCTCCTTTGTTGGTCCTAGTTATATAGAGCAATCCACTTTACTCAGCTGTACTTGCCGCCACCTTGTATTTTGAGAGGCAAAGCAAAATGTTCAGTGCAAAGCCAGCAGAATTGGAAATTATCCTTGCTCCTCATCTTGACGAGCCCAACCTGGTGAGCCTGCCCCTGCCCCACTGTTAAGGAGTTGGCTTAGCTGCCTGTTCACCTACTGGCTTTGTATCCAACCAGGGCCCGGGCCGACGATCCAGATCTGCCTCCCAGTCTTCAGCCCACATGGTATGCTACAAGTGGATTTGCTCTCACTAAATCTCTTCTCCTCTGTTTCAACTTCTTTCTTAATGCCTTCACATCTCTCTTTGTGATTAGCACTTTTTCTCCCCCATCCTACCCCCACCTTTTGGCACCTACTGCAAATGTCATTTCTGCAAATGAGTCAACAGAACTTCCTTGGTTGCTTGCAATAACAGGGCTTTGGGCGGCGATCTCGGACCACCTCAGAGTCCTCTGTGCATTCTATAGGGCGTGAGAGACAGACCTCAGCGACAAAGCAGCCCTCTCCACCCCCTCCATCAATCCCAGAAGGGAAGGAAACCAAAAAAGTTGCCAAAAAGGAACCAGTGCCCCGGAAGGTAAGTCAGCCTCTACTGTGTTTCCTTGGGCCTCCCACTGTGCTGAGGGGAGGCAGGGAGCAGCTTTGTCTCTGTTTGGTATTGTTGTGAATTGCTTTTGGGTGGGTCTAGGAAAGTCTGCCCTGTACTCTGCGCCTCTTCCCTGAGCATGCTCAGGGGCTCCTCATAGGTCAAGTGGAGAAATAGCAATGCAGATTTTGCTCTGGGATCTCCAGATGGTTGGTGTTTTGTTGTGTGAAAATGTTGTTGTTGAGCTGCAATGTACAGAATGTTGGCATTGTTAGCATAGTCTCTCTGGAGGTACCTTGTACCCCTTGTGCCTCCATATCTCAATGGCCTCTCTATGTAGCCTTTGCTTATAGGCTGTTTCATGGACCAGGCCTTTTCCTCTCAAATTAATCCTATGTCCTGAGGCCAATGAGTGTTCTGCTAATGCAGATTGCTCTGGATGTAATAGCCGACACACTCTCTGATGTTCTTTTATTCTAATGGAGATTGGTCTTTTAGTTGTTCCTATGTAGGATTTACCACACGTGCAGGGTATACAATAGACACCCTTGTTATATACATTGACACCCTTGTGTCAATGTTGTCCATGAAACAGCCTATAAGCAAAGGCTACATAGAGAGGCCATTGAGATATAGAGGTACAAGGGAGGATTATTGAACAGGAAAGAAGAAATATCAATGATTGATAAGATCTGGATTCCTACCCTGAGTAAGATCAATTTGGTAACAAATCAGAAAAAGTATCTAATGACCAAAGTTGACTTTGTTGCTAAGTTGATTACTGGTTATCTAAGTTCACTGGGTCACTCGTGACTTAGCGGAACAACATTCTGTCCAGCTCTTACCATTCACTTCACTCGTCTGATTAATTAACTGCCGGTTGATTCCGAGGCTTCTCCCCCCCTTTTATGTTACGATGCCAGGCTGGTAACATCTCGCCCCAATCATAGAGGGGCCGCTTGAAAAAGCTCAATGAAATTTGAGCGAAATGTTGCGTTGCTAGTGTGGGTTTAAACTTTTAAACCTGTCTTTACCTTGGCTTATAAATGTGTTTTTAACTTGTTTTTTAAACTTGGTTTATACGTGTTTTTATTTATTACTACTTTTATTGCTGCCATGGCTTTTTACCCTTTAAATTTGAACCTATCAAAAATCGCTGCTGGCCAAGAAAATTTTAAATCCTACTTTTCTCGCCCTTAGATTGGAATTTCCATGCTTTGACAATTAGCTGGATTGTGACCTGCTGATTGTGAATTCCAAGGTCTAAGGCCTCTCTCGCTATCTTGCAAATATTTATTTTATCAACTGCCTCTCACATAGAGTATTCTGAGGGTTTCGGTGCAGCTGCCCGTCCTGGGTACGATCTTGCCTTAATTGTTTAACTTGGGCAATTACCTTCTTTAGGAGAAGATATGTTGATTCAGCCTCATTATCAGATTTCAAGTCCTGTCATGCCAATTTCACTGCCTCCCATACTGTAGTCAGAGGCTAATCCAAAGTATTCATTCAAAGTCTGTTCTTTGATGTTGTGAACCTCAGAGACATAGCCTAACAATCCTTGTGTGAAAAGTGCACTCTTTAAAAAAAAAAAAAAAGAGCTAAAAATCATGGGGGAATCAGGGTGTGCAGAGTAACTTGGTCAGGCAGCCATCTGAATCAGGTGATGTCATCCCACCAGCAGAGAGAGACTTCTGCTAGAAACCCTGGAGAACGGCTGCCAGTTGTTGTGGACAGTACTGGGACTAGTTGGCCAGGAGGCAACTTCCTGTGTTCACACCACTCATGGTCTCCCAATGTCGCTCCCCTACATTGCATCCCTCTGCAATGTCGCAGCTGGCCGTTCCCTTTCGGATAATTTCCAAGGTGCTTTTCCTCCAACATTCAAGACATTTGTGTCTATGCCAAGAATGTTATGTGCTGCGTATTTATTCTTGTATATGATGACCTCTCTAGCTCCACTTCCATTAAACACCATTCTAGAACACACATGACATTTGACAGTTTAATTTTTCCCTTTCCATGTGTGCTGAGCGTTCCTCTTTGCCACCCGCCATTCCAGCTTGTTGGAAGCCCCCCACACACACACACCTCAGTAGCAAAGGGATAGAAATCCTCGTCCCCTCCCTACTTTTGACTTTACTTGCTTTTTCTTCTCAGAAGCCTTATGCAGGGCCCTTTGTCATTTCTTGAACTCAGAAACCGCCTAGAATGAAACAAGCTGTGCATTTTGCATATGTATCGAGCAGATGTGTGACAAAAGTAAGCTAACGACTGCATCTGTGTCCTCAGAGTGGCGCATCATGGTTTGACTGGCTGAGAAGGAGAGGCAAGAATGAAGCTCACCTCCCTGATGATAAGAACAAATCTGTAAGTGCTTTGAACCCCCATGTGTGGCACTTGCCTTGGCTTGTGTATGAGTCTTTGTGATCAACTATTTGTTTTCCTTCAGCTTGTCACTGAGATGTTGTGTGCACTTTGGTAGGTTTAAAAATAAACACAGGCCAACTAGATGCGATTTGGGATTGGGCTCTTGACTTTCTCCCAAGCCTGTTCTTCATCCACCTTTTTAACTGTTATGTTTATCTAGATTGTTTGGGATGGAAAGAAGCAGCGGTGGGTCAACTTAGATGAGCCAGAAGAAGAGGTAAGTGGTCTGCTAAGTTTGGATTTCAACTAACATAATTCAAGCCATTCATTGGAAAAAATGTAACTTTAAATGGGGGGAGGGGGGTTGTTCCTAAATGTGCATGCAACACGCACTTTCTGCCAAGCCTTCTACCCCATGCTTCCAAATGCTCAAGCCTCATGCCTGTTGCCCTGGAATGGAAAACCTCTCCTCACAGCCTCTAGAATGCCACCTTCCAGCTCCATAGTTTGTTGGAGCCTGTTGCCTCTTCCTGTCCCTCATCTCCTCCTTGCCCCTGAAGTGCCCTGCATCACAGCTGCCTCTAGGACAGCCCCAGGTTCCCTGCTTCAGAAGGGCCTCCTTTGCCAGTCATAGTTGCTACAGGAGGCATTGATATGGAGCTCAGTTCCATGGAATGTTGTGGGTGGAGAAGTCGGCAGTCTGTTGGCCAGTCCCACTGAAGTTGGTACGAGATCCCCAGCTGGTGAGTTCCATCCAGTGCGACCCAAAGCAGAGCATGGCCTGGATCAAACAAAGAACTTTGTTGGGGGGTGACGGCAAGGACCAGTCAAGAAGCCTTGCTCCAAGGACCTGTGTCGCTCCCTTACAGAGCAAGCCGCCGCCGCCACCTCCCATGGGCTTTCCTCAAGTTCCTCAGGCAGCTGCTTCCTCTGGATCAGGAGCTCCTCCCAATGCTCCTGTCAACATGTTCTCCAGGAGAGCAGGTAACCACATGGCTATGAGACTTATTTGAAGCCGCAGAAGTGACTGGAGCTCAGAAGAAGCTGCCTTCTGCTGAGGCAGAGCATGGCCCCGTATTCTCAACTCTGCTCAGCAGCAGCTCTCTGGGACCTTTCCCAGGGAGCTGCTGGTCCGTGCAGCTCAGAGTTCAGCATTCCTGGAAGTCTGGCAATGATGTTCCATGTCATTGCTGTGCATTCAGAAACACCAAGGAGCTGTTGTGCCGCATGCAAAGGGATCGACAGCAAGCAAAGGGGTCCTGCAGTTAGAGGGAATATTGTTCCCTGCCCTGAAACGCAAGATCCTTTTAACTGAGAGAATGTGGAGAATCAACCCTGGGGCTTTCTGCGTGCAAAGCAGGCACCCTGCTAGCGAAGGCCAGATTACTGTTCTTATCTCTGTGGGGGTGGGTGGGTGATGATCCACTCATGTACAGGGCTGTGGATTCACTTCTGTCACTTAGTTTCAGTTTAGTGTCCCTGGGTGATAGCACAGACCTCTGCTTCTCGGGGAGGGTGGGAAAGGTGAGCCTGACCATAACATAGTGAAATTACTTTGGCTTTGGGTCACAGGCATGGAATGCCACCGCTCTGTTTTGTAGGAAATATATTTGCCTACAAATATATGGCTTTCTGTCAGATGCCAAGTGCCATGAAACAGCAGGCAGTGTAGACCTTGCCATCCTGACTGTAACAGCCGAGGGGGGGGAGCTGACTGTAACAGCCGGGGGGTGGGGGAGCTTGCTCTTACTTTATGGCTACGTTCCCTACCCCCAAAAGGTAGCAGGAGCCTGTTTTAAGCCTCCACCACAGGATGACCATTTTTCCTGCATTCTTATTTGTATCTTTATAGCCGGGAGCAGAGCTCGATATGTTGATATCCTCAACCCAAGTGGAGCCAAGTCGCCTGGGCCTGTCCCTGCCCCATCAGACCTCTTTGCTCCATTGGCCCCAATGCCCATCCCAGCAAACTTGCTTGTACCAAACTCAGGTGAGTGGAGCTAGAGTTGGAGGGTGATGGGCAAGAGGCTGACTCCCAGAGAGCTTCCTCTTTGCATTTCTACTTTCCTCTCCTGCTTTCTCTTTTTTTACAAACATTTCAGCTTCTATTTTTGTACATCATCCTTTGAAGTGGGGGGAGGGGAAAGAAATGGAATAAGTAAGGATTTTATGTCAGGTCCTGTTTGGTGTGTGGATTTGAGCTGTGCTAGAACTATTTGTTTTGTTCAGTTGACATGTAGAAATAGTGAGTTTCTAATTTTTTTCCTGAACAGTTGACCTACTGTTCAAAGAGTAACACAAATATTTTTGTCCTTGTTTAAGAAAAACAAAATGAAAGAATTTTGACAGACTGCAGTTTCCTAACAACTGGCAGAAGCCTCTCCAAGCAAAGCAATTTTCCCTTTCCCTGTGCCAAGCCAGAGGCCTCTTTGTGACAGATACTCCTCATCTTGGAGTGTGTGTATTTTTCCCTACAGGCACACTGATGTGCAGCACCACTGTGTCTGTGCACATGTGTACCCTGACTGGAGGGGTGCAAAGCTCGTTTTGTTTGCTAAGCTTCTGATCCCCTCATGCAGCTGTGGAGGAGCAGCATCCCTTGGAAGGCAAGGTGGCAGAAGACCAGATGACACCAGGAAACCAAACCGCCCCCGAGGTGGCTGCCGAACGTCCGGTAAGATCTTACTGGATGGTATCTTTGGAGACTACAGAACCCCTGGCAAAGACTTGCATAGACATGTCCTGTAGAACAAAATCTTGCTGGCTAACAAAACTTGAGTACCTGTATTTTCATTTTAGCAAATATTTCTTGCTCCTTACCTCTTATACTTAGCTTACCAGATCTCCAACCGGGACAGAGTGCTAGACCTTTAGGAGAAGGAATGTGGGCAGGTATAGCTTGTTAACGCTTAGAGCACAATCCTAGGCATGTCTACTCAGAAGCAAGCCCCGTTGAACACAATGGGGCTTGCTTCTGAGTAGACATGCCTAGGATTTTGCTCTAGGACTTAACAAGCTACACCTGCTCACATTCCTTCTCCTAAAGGTCTAGCACTCTGTCCCGGTTGGAGATCTGGTAAGCCTACTTATACTAGTTCTGTGTCAACATTACCTTGGGCCTCTGCTTTGTTCTACCACCTGATTATTTTATTTATTTTATTTAAAGAATTTGTATCCCGCCTTTCTCCCAGCAAGGGCACTCAAGGCAGCTTACAACATTAAAATAAACATGTACATTAAAATAATTAAAAACAAATAATTAAAACAATTAAAATAAACAACCCCAGTGGGTCACCTGTATTTACATTTGTTAAAAGCCATTTGTTAAAAAGCCACCATGTCAGACATCGAAAACTAACCCAAATAAAAACGTCTTAAGGCCCCGCCGAAAAGTCTCTAAAGAGGGAGCCATTCTTAATTCCAGGGGGAGGGAATTCCATAATTGGGGCGCCACAGCCGAGAAGCAATTTGCGTCGCATAATTTGCGTGTCTCCTTCTTTCTGCTAGTACTTGAATTCTGCCATGTTGCCATCTGGCTCTGAGTTCCCTCCATCCAACCCAGATGGATCCCAGTCCGGAGAGGTAGGTCTGATTTGCTGACTGGGCTCCCAGGATTTCTATTGGCATATCCGGAACCCTTCAATGACATTTTCTTAATTCTTGCAGTCTGAAACAGCAGGTACTGGTTCAGGAGCTGATTGCCACACTTGATGGGAAAATAATCAGCCCCTCTACAACCAGGACCAGAGGTGGATATTGACCAGACCTGTGTTAATGTCTTGCAACTTGGAATCTTATTCCAATTGTATAGAATGTTTCAGTTGTTCAAAAGAAGGGCTTAAGGAAGAGGGGTTACCCTAGAGGGGGGGTGTCGGAGAAGGGGCTTCTCTTTCCTTCTGTGCTTGCATTTGATTTAACTCATGTTAAAATACTGCCACGATAACGCTAAATTGTTCCATGCTAGAACAATGAGCAACTCTCAGCATTCTCTCCAGTTGCATCCTTATAATCCAGGAAGTCCGGGTTTTTTTATTTAATAAGCTAACTTGCATTTTGTCATTTGGATCATTCTACCTTTGGCACCAGAGGCTTTCTTGTTTAAAATCAAAAATGAAATTAGGAGAACTAAACTTGAAGCAGTGGCCTGCATGATGAACGTTGATTCCTTTTTTTTGTACGTGTTTTGTGTGTTTTGCTGTTTTGTAGCTTTCGCGCTCTAGTTCAATGAGTTCATTGTCACGCGAAGTAAGCCAGCATTTTAATCAGGTACATTTGGCTGGCCGTTCTCACCTACACTGACTATCCCTTTTTTAAATTCTGCTCCTTCCCTCCCTGCCCCCTTTCCATCTTTTTATTTAATTTTTTGCTCGGTACCTTCACTTTTATTTCCTCAGTCTTCTCCCACCTTCATTTCATGGGACTAACATGAGACCATAAAGATGAAGAGTTCCTTCTAACTGTGAGGGTCTTGCCATTGACTCAGTTAGCAGCTTCTGCTTTCTGGTCAGAAGTGAAATATTCCTTCAGAATTTGGATGCATTCGATGTTTCCCCTCTGTGTGGGCACAAAGTCAAGAACTCATTTAGACTGGGGACCAGATGACAATAATGGAACACGGGGGGCAAAAAGCCCAGCCCTTGCTCCCCTGACCGGCTCCCAGTTCAGACTCATTGTTCTGCAGAAAGGTGTGTTTACAGAGCTCCAAAACTGCCATAAGCAAGTGAGTCACTTGCCCTTGCTTTCAGGGAAAGCAAAATCATTCCATTTCTCTGTCTAGAGGAAAACGTCTGGTCCCCCAAGTGGTACCTTTTTAGTGTGTGTTTAAATTTATACAAAGTTTTTTTATGCTGCCTTTCCATTTTAAAAAAGGTGCTCAAAACAGAGGACAACAAAAGAGAGTCATAACACAAAGAAAAATAAAATCTCAATTAAAACAACACAGATATAAATCTTATATAAATAGATATAAAACCATCTTAAAACAGTAGTAAGAGCAGCCGAGATGAAGGGTCAGCAAAAGTGAAAGGTGCCAAACACCTGGTGGAAAGGAAAAAGTGTTTCCCATCCTCCTTAGACTCTACAAGGAGGGAAGGCATCTGAATCTTCCCAAAGGAAAAGTATGTTTTGTACTTGATGCCCTCGGAAGAAGTGAGAACATCACAACAGAAATTTTGGGACTGATGCCTTTGGCATTTCAGCAGAGATGACCCTCCTAGTGTGTTGAGGTCCAAGAGGAGAGCTGCATGTTACATTTGTAGGGTCAGCCCTCTGTGTCGGTACCTCAGAGCAAATGAGAAACGGCCTTCCATTGGGGCAGCTGGTTTGAAAATCCAAGAAGCACAGACCTCTTTCCCCAGCCCCTGTGCAGAGTATGTAACCAAGTACTTCATCTTTGTATCCTTTCATCTTTGAGGGCTGCCATGTTGGTCACACTTAAGAGGGGAGGCCCACCAAGTGTTGTTCTCAAACAAGGCATGAGGCTTACTAATGCAGCCAGTTGGTGCTCCGTGAGGCAGCTGGCCCTGTTAACCAGTTTGGTGCTGTTCATGCATGCCTAGGGTGTTTCTCCTACCCCCAAACGAGCGGCTTCAGGCTTGTGCATGTGCTTTTGTTTTACCACATCCTGCAATGCTGCTATTGGTAGCGCGAGAGCTTCCCCAAGATGTTGGGGACATATGGATTGGTGGGCTCTGTTTTTGCATTGGTGTGTCACAGTCTACTGCTCCTTACCTAGTTGGGTCACCAGTGGTGTTGTGCAGAGTCTTTCCTTTGGTGTGTCAAGTATACTAAACAAGCTTTGCAAGAAACATGCTGGAGTCTCTTTAGTGTCTCTTCCTAATGGAAAGTTTTCTCCTTTTTAGCCATCTTCAGAAGGTCCCCCAACAGGAACTGTCCAGTTTTACAACCCTTCTCAGTTTGCCCAGGTAACGATCCTTATGATATTCATCTTTGCAACCACCTTGTGAGGGAAAGCCTCCACTTTTATCCCCATTGTACAAAAGGGAAATATGAGGACTTGTCAGTCATTTGCTGCTGAGCCAGGACTGGTTCCAAAGTCCATATCCACTTCATTGAAATCTCACCTCAGCCACTGGAAATGTTCTTGCACAAGTGTCTCTACTATGTGGGAATTTGGACTTGATTTGTCTCAGAAGTTCAAGTGCTTTCCATTTGAGCTTTCTGGGTATGAAATTGAAGGAAAGTGTTCCAGTAAACGTACGACAACAGGAGGCTGTGTTTTGTTTGCAGGTGTGTTTTCTGTGCATAGGTGGGAACTGGATTCAACCACAAGGTGTCTGAATTGGCCTTTGTTCTTGTGTCTTTTCAGTCTGCTGCAGCTCCAGGAAGCTCAAGACTGGGCAGAATTGGACAGAGAAAATATCCCACCTTAAAATAGCATCTTACTATCTGGGCTGCCACATATGGATTTGCAAGGAATTACTCAAGGCCCCACAACTACTGAGAGGACGATCAATTTGTGTGAGTTTTCCACTGAAACCTCTTGGCTTACCAAAATTACCAAACACCCCTCCCTGTCATGTAAAAGCTGGTTGAAAGTTCTGACTTTGGAAAGACTGCAGAGGGATGACCAGCAGGGATGCAGTGACTGCTCTCCATTCCAAGAATCGGATGGGAGGCAAGGGAGGGGACAGTCCTTCCCTTCGTCTGGCTTACTACAGTTTGGAGTCTCTTCAGTGATTTGTGAATTCATTAAAAACACAACAACAAAAACCGGCCTTTTCTTCACCCGTCACCCTTGAACATGACAGTTTGTGGCCTTTCAGGAACTGGGGCACAATTTTTATGCATAAAAAACACCAGCTGAATTTAGTACTGACCTGACCTGCTAAGAGAGATGGCTGGTATTTTCTTCTCACATTGACCTTTCCTTTCTCCCCACCCTTAGGGAGGGAAACATAGCTCATCCAAATAAACAGACAGACATATAAGTGAATGAAATAAAGAATGAAAACTGTGATTTGTAATCTAAGATTTAATCGGAAGTGGATTTTCTCTAGTATGTATGTAGTTTGTGTTTAGGCTCCTTGTAAAGCCAACTGTATAGTCCGAAAAGCAGCACTTTGTATAGTGGGTGATGCTGTTCCTTTTCTGGCAAGTCCTGGAAGTGCAATATGGCTCCTCCTCTCTTGCTTTCTCTCAAACTCCAGCAAACTCAACATTAAGGTGGGAACACAGCTCACAAGGATCTTCTGGTGTTGGGATTATTTAAAACTGTTGCGTGGGGGTCTCTTTCCACTCTTCTGTCTTAAACTTCTTCCATTATCAGAATGACTGAGGTCTTACTTAGCTAACAAATTGCACCTTTACTAAATTAAGTGGAGTTGGATTCAGCTGGGCCTGAAACTCGTTTTAGTTTTGTGCAGGAAATTTGCCAAGCCTTCGAGGTGGTACATAACGTTGACATTCACTTAAAAACCTGAACCACCCAACAAGAGGTGAAATGTTTAATGGATTGGGTTAAGGTTTGTTCTGAAAGCCAACTCACAGTACTACCAATATGGCTTGTTGATTGAAAGAACGTTAACTTGAATTTATCAATGTCAACCTTTGACTCTCTTTGTGGGTCTACAAAGCTATAGCTGGGACGTGGAAAGCCTTAAATATGTTACAAAGGGGTTGTTGGTGTTTTAGAAGGAATTTGTCCTGACGGAGTGTGTGACTTCTTTGTTGCCCAGCCTTCTTATGATTTTTTTTTCCTTCTACAGTGTGTGTGCTCTCTCTCTCTCTCTCCCTCTCTCTCTCGTTCCATGTAGACTGCCAAACATGTTTCAGTTCAAGGAGGCTTCCTCGGAGCAGAGAGCTACTCTCTGTCCTAAATGTTAGAATTACACTGTAAATTCTTAAATAAAATATTTTGCGCTCTGGAGCACTTTTCACATTTTACTTGGCTTGTGCTTATTGGGGTAGTATATTCCTGTAGTCTGAAGGAGGGACTGCAGAGGGGGGTTGGAATTAATATAGATAAGCCTCTTGTTGCCTATCATGATGAGCACAATCACTAATTACGTTAACTGTTAAATATGAAGCAGGAAAACCGTTGTTAATACATCATGATAGTCCATTACTTATGCAGTGCTCTCGATAGAATAAGGGAGGCATTCCTTGACCCTTCGGGAATGCCCCTCCCACTTCCGGGAGGCAGGACCAGTCGAACGACATAGTCTCCTCTCATGGAGGGCATTCCGCCCCCAGACCGGCCCTGCCTCTTCCAGGATTCGGTCACAGTCGACAGAGCTCTGTACTCAAATTTCTTCTATTTTTTCTCTCCCCTCTCTGCCAAGGCCTGGATCAGTTAATTGCGGGGGGGGGGGGGGGAGTAGCAGCAGACTCACAGTGGCAGCCTTTTTCTTTTTTTGTAGTGGTGGTCAGTCTGGGGTTGTCGCGCAGTACGACAAATTCATAACCCCGTTCCGCACCATTTTTTCACCGACTGCTGGTTTGGCCTGCAGCTGCAGCATAGCCCACCATCACAGCACTACTGCCTCAGCCGTGTACTTGGCATTGGTTTTCTTGCTGGCAGGCTAGGTCTACTGCCCCCACATTCAGCAACGGTTTGACCTGAGGGAGAAAGGAGCCTCCCCACCTCGTACTCGCACCGTCTCCAGCGAGTAGAGACTTGTCTTTTTTTTTGTCAGTGCAGGGATGCGCATTCTTAATCCCCGTTCCTAGCGTTGGCTGCTCCTCAGAATGAATTTCCTTCCCTTTTTTACCTCAGTGTGGGATTCGGAGGTCAGCCATTCTCAGGATGGAATCCCAGATGGTAATATGTCAGGTGCTCAGGGGCCCCTGGAGGGTGGTTCCACCTCCACCACAGAGGCTTTGGCTCAGCTGGGAAGCTTGCTTCAAACCCAAGCACAAATTAAAGCCTAGGTTCAGGGGCTAATCTCTGAGGCAGTAAAGCTGCAGTTCCTGTCAGGGACAAGGGGGAAAAGGCAAAGAGTAAAAGACCCAGGTCCCCTAGCCCTGTATCGGCTTCTGAGTCACAATTATCGGACTCACAACTGTCTTAGATGAATTTGCTGTCAAAAAGATGCAGGGGATGCCATTAAGATGGGGTACAAAAGAGCCTCAACATGTCACAGGGAACCCCCCCCTAAAAGGGAAGGTTTCTAAGTGCCTTAACGTAGATGATATCTGGGGTTCTGAACCCCCCTCATATTCTGACCTATCCAGGGAAGATGGGGAACTGTCGGGAGAAGACAGAAGCAGTTGATTGGGGGATGTCTATTTCCCTCTGAGCTATTTCCCCTCTTGCTGGGAACGGCTGTGCACACTCTAGATCTCGCACCAGCTAACACAACAGAACCTGGTCATGACTTTTGCCGGGCTTCTTACTTCTAAGCTGTTTTTTTCCTACAGGACAAAGTAAACCTTCGATTGTGCCTTTTCCAGACTCTTTCCAGAAAGCGTTGAATGTGGAGTGGGCGGCACCGTCAAGGTCCAAGCGTACTCCTCACCTTGCTGGTAAACTAAATACCCTTCCATTGGAGGTAATGGAATTCCTCAAAGTGGCTGGAGTTGACGCTCCAGTGGCAGCCCTGTCCTCCTCAGCAGTTATCCCCTCAGAGCAAGGGTGGGCCCAGAGATTACTGCAATAAAAGAGTTGAGGGAGCAATAAAAAGAAATAGTATCCCATTGGATAGTATCCCATTGGAGACATAGGATCCCATTGGATAGTTGAGATCAAATCTGGAAAATTAATATCAAAATAACTAAAGCCATATCGATGAAAGAACTTCTACAAAATGTTTTATAGATGGTATTTAACGCCAGATAAATTAGCAAAAATGTACCTAGGAGTGAATGATAAATGTTGGAAGTGTAAAAAAAGAGAGGTATGTTTTATCATATGTGGTGGCTTTGCCCCAAAGTAAGAGAATACTGGGCTATGGTAAATACATTGCTGCAGAACATATTTCGTTGCATTATTCCTTTACAGCCAGAGCTCTGTTTGTTAAATATTCTCCCAAAGACTTATAGTACTGACTTAAGACATATTCTTTTACATATAAATACAGCAGATAGATTAATATACGCCCAGATGTGGAAAAATATACCCAATATGCATATGTTATATATGAAACTGTTTGAGGTAATTGAAATGGATGTTCTAACACAGTGGTGGCCAACCTTTGTATGACATGTGCCACCTTTAGGTTTTTTGTAATAAATTTATTTTCTTAAATAATCATGTTATTCAAATTCCCTCCAAAAGGGGAATTCAAAGGGGATTTGAATCCCCTTTCCGTTCTGGGGCCTCCTGTTTTCGCTGCGCCACTGGTTACAACGGTGGCGTAAGTAGGATAGGATTGTGCCCAATGAAATGTAATTTATAAAATTGCATCCTGAGTGTATTACCTGGGAGTAAGTCCCCACTGAACTCAATGAGACGTACTTCTGAGTAGACATGAATAGAATGTGGCTGTCAGCCTCCTGCAATACTTTCCAAATGTACTGCACCTAATATTTGTATGTTTCTTTAACCCCCTCCCCCCAAAAAACCCCAACAGTGTCTCAAAGCAGTAGATTTCCTGGAATAAAGTACTGGGTCTGCTAATTTTTTTTACGTTGTATTTCCAAACGTTATTACATTTGGAAATACAATGTAAAAAAAAAAATTAGCAGGCCCAGTACTTTATTTCACCCCGTATATTATTACAATTTTTAATTGAGATGGAGTTGAGGGGGAAACGGGGGTCAAATCAAAGTGATATTGGGCTTTAAGAATTAAGGGCCAGCCAAAGGTAGGAAATGTAGGAGCCTTCCTGAGGTATGAAAAAGATCTTTCGAGCTTTTCCTCCATGTGCGCAGTGACTTCAGGCTGTTGCAAGTCCTAATGTTTCCCCCACACAGGGTCCCACATTAGGTCATTAATAATCAGGGTCATTAGGCTGGTCAGGACGTGCTTCTGCAGGCAGAAGTTTGCCTCTCTACATACACACACACACACACACACACACACACACACACACACACACACACACACCTCACAGCTTCTAAGAAGGGCTGCGATGGGGAGGGGGAGCCGAAACAACCCAGCAAAGTAGGAGAGGAGATGAATGGAGCACCAGAATTGGGCTGTTATGAGAGAGAGAGAGAGAGAGAGAGAGACACACACACACACACACACACACACCTCACACACACACAAAAGCTGAGCAGCTTCTGTAAAGGGCGGCGAGTGTAAGGCCGCCCCCATATACAGTCCTCCAGCTTACCTCCCAATTTATTCAGGGCTGCTTATTTCCAGGCTAAAATTCAGGCTGAGCTGCACGTGAGGTGAGCTCCACGCAGTCCCTCTCTCCTCACAGCGCCTGCGTGGCCCCAGCCAATGCTCAAATACTTTGAAGCTGAGCTGCACGCTGGGAGGACCACAGGGTACTTTCAGCCTCTGTTTCAGTCCGTCCTTTCTTTTCCAGGCGATCGGAGGGGTGCTCAGGAGCAAAGCGCCTTCCTATCGTCAGCTGGAGAATGGGCCATGCTGGAGTCTTTGCGTGCCACCCGAAAGACCTTCGGTTTAAAAAGACCCATTTATATGTATGGGTGCTGTCGGTTGGCCACCCATGTTCTAACACAGGGGTGGGGAACCGGCGGCCCGCGGGCCGGATCTGGCCCCCGGAGCGATCCGGTCCGGCCCACGCGAGACCAGACCCGAGTCAATGAGGTCCGGCCCGCGCGAGCAGACCGGAGGCTCCGCCAGCCCCACCGGTCCCTTGCGCGTTCACCTTGGCGCAACTCCTTTCGAATCCGGCAGAAGCAGCCGGATTCGAAAGGAGTCGCGCCGAAAGGAGAGCGCGCAGCGCGCTCAACTCACGTGACTCCTTTGGACCCGGCTGCTTCTGCACATGTGCAGAAGCAGCCGGATTCGAAAGGAGTCGCACCGAGGGGAGAGCGCGTGGCGCGCTCAACTAGCGCGACTCCTTTGGACCTGGCTCTTTCTGCACATGTTGCAGAAACAGCCGGGTTCAAAAGGAGTCGCGTGAGCAGCGCGCGCAGGGCCGGCGGTGGCGGTAGCCGCCTGAAAAAGGTAAGGAGAGCATAGGGGGCGGTGTGTGTGTGTGTGTGCCCCCCCCCCCGGCCAGAAGACAGACCAGCTTAATTTTTGCCCCAGTTGGCAACGGTATGACTGAAGATTTCCCTACTATCAGCCATCAGGTCAAAATCTCCAGCATGGTTTCCGGTAGGTGCTGGGAGACAGATGCTATTTACTGGAGCCACCTGGTCAATTGTGCAGGGTTAGCAACCTAGGTTACCTTGTCCACCACCACCAAGAATTCACTCTCTCCCTAGCTGGGATTTTGCTCTATTCTTCCACACTTTTGGGTCCTCCAAACCAACCTGTATCACCATCATGATGGGATTGGATGAGAGATATTGTTATCCATAAATTCCCACCCTCCAAATCCTACTGCACGTGAGCCGGCAAACCTGTGATGGATTTGCCAAGGTATCTATCGGGGGTTCTGCCCTCAACACGGCACTGTCCCGGCCTGCTTGACTCCACAAAATGGGAAGAGGGCTGCGCAAGAGAGAAAAGGGCCGCTGCGGCCAGTTTCCTGCCTGCCTGGCACAAGTACAGGCGAGGAGGAGGTGCCTCTCCGAGCTACTTGTGAGCCCGCAAAGGACCGCACTCCTGCGCACGTTGCTTGCAGCCTTGCTCGCGGGGAGGCCGGGTCCGCTGACAGCTGCGGCAGTGCCCAGTGCCCAGAAGAGCGCGCTTCATTCACAGCAGAAGCAACTATGGATGCTGCCCAAAGGCTCGTGGGCAGACTGAGGGCAGCTCATACCCCAGCAGCACTACCACCACCAAAACAATGGTGACAGCCCACGATTGGGGTCCTCAACTGTGATGTTAAGCACCTACACTGTACGCGTTCGCGTTCCATATGTGTCTGCTGTCACGCCCCCAGGTCAAACAACGGGCGCTGATTCGCCGAACTTAGCTTGAACGAAGAAAAGTCGAGCTGAAACGCAACAAAAGCTGGGAATTGCCCAAGGGAAGCGTCAACGCAAACAGACCCCTCTAAAGGCCGAGCTATATTGTACACGTCCGCGTTGCCTCCGCGTTCCGTGCACGTCTGGTGTCCCACCCCCAGGTCAAAAAACAGGCTCTGATTGGCCGAACGTAGCGCGGATACAGCAAAAGTCGAGGCGGCCTCAACTTTTGCTGCATCCGCACTACGGCCGGCCAATCAGAGTCCGTTATTTGGCCTGAGGGTGGGACACCAGATGGGCACGGAACGCGGACAATGTAGCTCGGGCTTGTGACTTCTGGCAGTTCTTGACGTTCCGGCCGCAGGCAAGTCACAAATGAACGCTGGGGCAGCCGGCAGCAACGGGCTGCACGCACGCAGAACGCGCCCAGTGTACTTTCAGCGGAAGTCTGTCCCCTGGTCTTGTGCAAGAGGGAAAAGAGCATCCCTCTAGCCATCCCATGGATCATTTTATATGTCTCAGGCTGCAATCCTATGCTAACTTTCCTGGGAGTAAGCCCCATTGAACATAATGGGACTTAGTAGATTGTGCTGTCAATTATGCCCCCCCCAGCCCCAAAGGCTGTAACCTTTCCCCAGAAGGGAGGTGCCCCAGCCCACTAATCGTTTTGGTGGCTCTCTTCTGCATTTTTCCCAGTTCCACTATATCCTTTTGGAGATGTGGCAATCAGGACTGTGCGCAGTACTCAAGATAAGAGTTTTGATAGAAACACTATGGGCTGCTGGGTTTGTAAATACGTAAGCTGTCGGGGATAATGTCAGTGTTGGAGGAACGTGTCACCCATTTCCAGGGGATGCTTATTGGAAGGTGGCAGCAATGGCAGAGCAGGAAATCATTCAGAGATGCTACGTGGAGCCTCTTCTGGGGATAGGTATTATTTGGTCACATATTAGAGCAGCTCCCCCTTTCCACCCCCCACCCCCCCTCCGGTGAGATCAGACTTCCATAGCCAAGGCGTGGATGTACTGGGTGATTTGCACCCGTTTTTCAAACAAACGGCTCATGGTGGACTTTTCAACCTTTTTCGACCAAAACAATGGCGGCAGCCCGCGACTGGGGTCCTCAACTGTGATGTTAACCTCTACGACGCAATGCGGCGGAGGAGGACCCCCCCGCATTTACGGCGACGCTCTCCGGAGCATCGTCTCGGAGGCGCGAACTCTCGACCCGCTGGTCTGAGAGACCCGGCGACCACGAGCGCCCACTCGGTGGTCTTAGCTGGTGACGCCACAGGCTGCCGCACGCGAGAGCCTATTCGGAACTCCTACTTAACCAGAGGCCGAGGTCCGCGGGGAGGGGGGGGGGCAGCAGAACGGAGCTGAACTTCCAGCACGACCATCCTGAACTTCCATCCTGCACGCGCCTGCGCACTTCGGCGGCGCTCCCTTCCGAGGCGACGTCATCGCCGGGCAGTCTTCCGAGACTGTCACTCAGGAGGAAAGGAAGAGGCGGGGCCTTTGGCGCCGCTGCCGCGAAGCCTGTCAGGTCGGAACTGTAGATCGCGGCGCGGCGACCAGCCAGCCTTGGCAAGGAAGGGAAAATAATAATAATAAGAAGAAGCATATCAAAAGCTGCCGAACAAAACACATGTTTACTATGAGGCCCGCCCAGTTTTATATCATTGATTCATGAAGCTTTCGAAAACAATGTAAATTTCAAGGGATGAGTCGCTGGACACGCCCCCAGAGCCAGCCAGGTGCTGAGAAAGGCACAGGAGCAGACTGGTTTTCCAGGCCAGATTTAACAGATTTAAACAGTCCAGATACGCGCGGATTTAACTTCCTTCTCATACCAATGTGACTTTGGAAGTCTGGGTGATTTGCACCGGTATTTCAAACAAACAACTCATGGTGGACTTTTCAACCTTGGAAATACCTACTTTCCAGGGATAGCTGTTGAGGCAGGCCTGGTCGGCCCACTGGCTGGTCATTGCGGTATCCAAGGAGCGGTTTCTCCAGTTTGTTCTCTCTCTCTCTCTCACACACACACACACACACTCACACACACACACACCATGGTTCAGCCAGGTTAATCCAGCGTCCGTCATCCTGAGCCCGAAAAACACAAGCCAATGCAATGCATGTTCAGGCAACGTTAGTGACGACGTATTTATTTTTGTTTAAAATGCACAAGTATTTTATTGGTTTTTTTATTGCTGAAGTCATTTGGTGAATAAGCACTCTTGTCCACAAGTTTGTCTGCAGAGATCTTTTCTGAGCAGGGCTGGAGTGTGTGGGGAATGGTCTGAGCCAGCCTACGTTCACTCTCCGGAAGACAAATGCCATGCCATGCCATGCCATGCCATGGATGTATGTTGAAAGATCACACCCACCCACCACACTCTGGAAGACGTCCCTGTAAGTAGAAGGGTCTGGTTAAGTTATAAAGTATTGTTCCCAGAGATCACAGCACTTTCATAAAATGATGAGAACAAAACTATTATTAATGCAGCTGCTACTGACACCGCCCGTCCTGCAGGGCTGTTTGCAAACCAGGGGGCTCTCGCCACGCAGCCTTCCGGGCGAAGAGAGAAGCGGTGCGGGATGGTTCCCTGCCCCGGAAGGGCTCTTTTCCGCAGGCGGGGGGGCGCGCGCTGGGCTCGTTTCCCAGGAAGGGTTGGGCGCGCGGGATGGCGGTTGTGTTCGGCTCCTGGCCCGGCTGCTTCCCCTCAGCTGGGCCGGCGCGGAGTAGGGGTAGGCGGCTGCCCTAGGCGGGCCAGACGCGCAGTCCGGTAGGTTAGGGGTGCGCCTGGAGAATGGGCGTCCGGGGGGCGGGTGATGCGCCAGGGCAGGCTTGTGCCGCGCCGGACAGGGGAGCCTTTCCGAAGGGCCGTACAGACTTCTCGGGACGCGGGGACCCGGGCAGCGGACTCAGCGGGGCTCCTTCGGCGAGGCTCCCGAAGGGGAAGCTGATGGCGACCTGGAGACTGTTTGCAGGCAGTAGGAGGCGCTGCCCTTGTGCGTCTTGCCGCGAAACTCGGCGCGCTCTTGGCCTCGCCTGGTGTTGGCAGTTTAGCGGAACTGCGTGCGCCTCGGACCGGAGGCCTTCACCGCTTCCCTTCCGTGGTGCCCAGCAAGAGGCGGGGCTGGAGCGCGCCCCCCCCCCCCCCGATCCTGGTCTCTTCCCAAGCTGTAGGCGGCGTGCCTGCCAAGCTTGCTTCCCGCAACACCAAGACCCTGCTGCTGCGGAAGGAGGGCTGCTGGCTCCGTTGTACAGGGTTGGCTGCGTTTGTTTGCTTGTAGCCATGGAGCCTTGCGTAACGGACGAGCGCAACGAAGTCTTTTGCAGTAGCTGTTCAGGCGATCTGTACCGGCGCAGCTGGCAGGAGCCAAGTTCCATGAAAACGTTTTCAGAGGTTGGCATCCATTTCCTTCAGTCGTGATCATGTCACCTTTGATGCTGCACATGTGGGAGGGCGAGAACTGTGGCACATCTACATTAGCGCATCCCAGTTTGAGTTCGGTTTTATTTACTGTTTTCTTCACATTTTCCTTCCCTCCTTTTGTCTTCACAACAACCCTGTAAGGTAGATGAGGCTGAGAGATAGTGACTGGCTCAAGGTCAGGTCACTCAGGAAGCTTCATATCATAGCTGAGTGGGGATCTAAACCTGCATCTTCCAGCTCTAAGTCCAACTCCAGAACTAGTACACCATCCTGACTTTTAGCATTTGTTTGGGGCAGGAGGGAATGTTCCATTCATCTTTCCCACAGAGTGTCTGGCTCAGGGTGATTGGGCTGCCTGGGGACCCGTGTTGTCATAGGCCAAGCCATGAGCAATTGTCAATCCCTAGGATCCCTTTGGTGACTGGCTTGCTAGAAGCCCAAATTCATCTGGTCTTATGCTGAATTGCACAAGTTGATTCTGATAGAAGCTGCACTGTTTGTGTAAATTAATTTATCAAATGATTGCTGCAGCCGTCATAATAACAAATAACATTTCTTACCAACATTGTGTGATCAGTTGCACATGTGTGTTAATAGATGCTAAATTTCCATAATTCTGCTTCTGTTATCTGGCTTTTCAAAGGACTGGAAGAAGGAAATTTAATATGGTGATAGGCAGGTTGTAGGGGCCTCTAGAAGTTCAGCCCGTTGCCTTTCTGACACATGCAATTTCTGACACATGCAATTTCACCAGGTGCTTTCACATGTGCATAGTGTTTTTGTACAGCTACAGATGTTTGGTTGTTTAAGCAATGGAGTGCCTGATTCCAGAGTTCTGCAAATGCACTCTTGTCTCCAGGTTGCCATCAGCACACTTATCCAAAGTAAGCCTCATTGAAATAATCTCAAATTCATCACATGAAAATAAGCCTCAGTTTTCTACCTGTAAATGAGCATAAGCACTGGCCAAGTAATATGTGGAGCGTCTTTTGGGAACCTCAGTGATTCTAAAATGCCTGCATTTTTAATAGTTAATCTTCTTTATTCATAGGCCAGTCCCAATGATGCACCTTACTATGGAGACAATTTCTTTTCTTTGCATTCTCTCTGAAGATGGAGTTGTTTGTATATTGCCCTTCTCTTGGGATTCCTTCCCATGCTTGAAAAAGACGCCTTGGGCTTTTTGTGAGGAAAGACAGTTCTCTGGCTTTCTTGTACCTGGTGCACTGAAATGAGGATGAACCCACCTGAGACATTTTCCCAACATACAATGGCACATACCTCAAGCACTGAGGGCCGAGCGCCTCAAAACGTGCCTACAAAAGGAGCTGGCAGAACTGCAAGGAAGGAGGCAGGTGACAGCGGGTATCTGCCCACCGAGGACCAGCAAGAAATAGACCCATCCTTTTTCAATGATACTTTAAGGTTCCCACCAGAAGGATTAATAGCGAGATCACAACGCAAATCGTTTACCCCAAAGCCTCCTCGCAAGCCGAGGCTTGAACGGACCTTGTCTCTCGATGAACTGATCTGGCAGAGGAGACGACTCTTCCGAGCCAGCCAGGAAAGCCTGTCAGACCCCACTGAGATGGGCTTCTCCAACGGCTCTCTCCAGGGGAGTCCTCCTGTCGGGCACAGGCTTGCGCCCTGCAGCAACTACCACCCTGAACAGCAATCTCTGCCCAGCTCGCACATAGCCTCTGAGGCTCCCCACACCAGGCCAGGTTTGCTTAGCCTTTTGGACTCATGTGAGAAGGTGCCTTTGTGTCACAAGACCCAGTTGTCCAAATTAATTCCCACGCAGCCTCCACCCCCTTTGGAACTTGATGGCTCCTTCCCTACACTGAGGACAGCTAATCGGATTGACCTGGATTGTGCCAATTACAGACCTTGTTCCCGGAGCTTCTTTGCCAGGGCAGGCAGTAGCTGGAGCGACACCCGGCTGCATAGCCGAGGGATGGTCTGCGACAGCTGCTCCACAACCTCCATGAAGTCCACGTTCAGCCTCCTGGCACCTATCCGGGTCAGAGACGTGCGCAACAGGTGTGTTCCTTGGATTTAAATACTGGGTTTGTGGGGTGGTGAGACGGGTGGCTCCAGTAGAGATATTTTGAATAATTCTCATTGAGCAGTCTGTAAAGAAAATGTTCCAGGAGGAGTTTTCAGGAAAGCCCTGCTGGCAGGAGCCTATTATCCTCTTCAGACTTTTCCTGAAAAATCCTGTCAATTTTCACTACTTGATAATAAACCATGTATATTGCAAGTTCTTTGGGGCAGGGCCCCTGTTTGCGACTCTGGAAAACATAATGAAAGCTGATGATGCTTATATGAATAAATATAATTTTGCCTCTTGTTTCGTAGCCTGGCAGAAGCCTTTTCAAGTACATGCAGGGCTCTTTCCAAAAGCCCTCCTATGGAAGAGAATGTCTTGTGAGTGCTGGTGTCATGCTGTGGCAAAGCTGGAGAGCTGTGAGCTCAAATCAGGCCTCCACCAGGAACTCACTAGGCGAGCGTAGGCAAGCCACTGACCTCTCGACTTCAGTGTGTCTGTCATTACACCCCCCTCCATCTACAATATGTGGGCTATTAACAGCCTTTACAAAGTTTTAAGGAGGACTGAGAGAACGGATGTGAAGCACACTAGAAAAGTGCAGTGGTAATAATAAGTTTTAGTATTTATGCAGTGCTTTCAAATGTTCAAAGTGCTTCATGTTCATTACCTTGCTTCCATTACAACAGCCCTGTAAAGTAGGTCAGTAGGATTGTCTCAGTGTTGCAGAAGAGCTGAGGCTGAGAAAGCAGGGCTTAGCTGCCATGCGCTGCTTTGTTCTGGTGCAGCCATAACCATAATGGAACAGATTACCGAGGGTGGTGGTGGAGGATTCGCCCTCACTGGAGATCTTCAACCAGAGGCTCGACAGGCATCTGCTGCTCTACAACAGTGGTTCCCAACCTGGGGGTCGTGACCCCTCAGGTCCAGCAGGAACCACTGCCTACCCCTTTAAGGGGCGTGACTACCTGGCGAAAAAGCAGGACAGTGGCGATGGCACTTCCGGGTTCCTGTCGCTGCAAGAAAAAAAGGGGTTTTGAACTTACCCATCTATGGCGGCTGGGGACACTGCAAAAATGGGGTTCTTGCCACCACCGCAGACAGAGTGAGTTTTCTTGGGGCGGTGGAAACTCAGAAGTGCCGTCGCTGCCATCCTGCCCTCCCGCCGCCGCCCCCCTGCAAGCACTTACTGGTTCCCTTCCTTTCAAGTAAAGGTTGGGAACTACTGCTCTAGGAGGATTTCCTTTTAAAGGCAGGGGGTTGGACTAGATGACCTTGTGGGTACCTTCCAATTCTATGATAATGAGATGTTGGTCCAGATGGCTGAAGGTGAACTGAGCTACGTGCTCCAGGGGAAGGCAGGGTTCAGACTCAAGCCAAGCCAAAGTTTATATTCTCCTGGCTTCTTTGCTCTTTTTATTGGTGTTTAATTGTGTTTGATGATGTTTAACTAATTAATTCCTTTATTTCTTTATTGTGAACCCCTTTGGGGACCAAAAAGGTGGGATAAAAATCCTTATTTTTAATGCTTTGTTTTGACTAATAAGATACACATTCCTTTTAAAAACTGCAATCTGAGTGTGCCTAACTGACATATATAAACTCAGTGTAGAGCGGAAACTTTCATGGCCAGCTATAACTTTCCAGGACAAGGGGTATATGGGTGAAGATGCCATGTATAAAATCTTATAAAGCCAGAGAATTGAGATTAAAAACACGTTTAAAAATACATGCATCACAGGTCTCTAAAATTAAGTTTTAAAAAGCTGCAACCATGAATATAAAAATTTAAAAATCACAGAGGCTAATATATAAAACCGATGTTTCGTCCTAGTCCAAGGACTTTTTCTAGGTACAGTGCTGCTCAACGTCATCTTCACAGCCAACTGGGCTGTACCTAGAAAACGTCCTTGGACTAGGACGAAACGTCGGTTTTATATATTAGCCTCTGTGATTTTTAAATTGTTTTTATATTCATGGTTGCAGCTTTTTAAAACTTAATTTTAGAGACCTGTGATGCGTGTATTTTTAAACGTGTTTTTAATCTCAATTCTCTGGCTTTATAAGATTTTATACATGGCATCTTCACCCATATACCCCATGTCCTGGAAAAAAATACATAATCTCGTTGCCAGATGCTACTGTATGTTGGTGATGAACATGAATGACTTTTCTGAAATAGCTGCCAGCACAAGTCTGTTGGTGGCTCCTCAGTGTGGTGACCAGAAGTACAGCCTCTTTGTTCAGAAACCATTTGGGGAAACCAGGCGGGGAAGGTGGTCTGCATCACTGGGCTGCTGCTGGTGCAGAGCCAGCTGGACCAGGTTCCTATAGGGAGCCGTAGTTGGAATCAACTATTACGTTTACAGGTTGAGTATTCTTGAAACATTTCAGCCTACTTTGAGGGTGGTGGTTGTTTTTTCCTGTGTCATTCAATTTTGTGCCAGAGGAGGGAAGAATGAAAAAGGTAATAGGTACAGTAAGTTATCCAGCACCTTTTTAAAAAAAAAAAAAAACTTATTTTCCCACAGAAGTTACTTAGAAGGCAGCCTCCTTGCGAGTGGCGCGTTGCTGGGAGCAGAAGAACTGACCCGCTATTTTCCTGACCGGAGCGTTGGAATCTTTGTAGCCACCTGGAACATGCAGGGCCAAAAGGTGAGGGTTGAGCAGCGCCACTGGCTTTGCCTAGGCGGGAGCTTTGCTAAGTCAAGGGGAAGGAGGAGGCAAAACACTGATGCTACACAGGTGTGCAAGTGGTACAGCTGGACAATGAGCACTGCGCACATCAAAGGGCGCAAGGACAGTGCAGCTTGGCTCATATGCAGCAAACCAGGTGACGGAGTTGGGCAATGGGGATGACAGTCTCCACATACACTCTTGCGTCTTCTCTGATTGAGAGAAGCTGACCTTTTGCAAACTTGGGTCATGCAAACATACCCAGACAAGCTCAGTTTAGGCACTGCAAAGAAGCTGCTGGTTGAATCAACTTCTGCTCAGTGGTGATCTGCAGTAACAGTGTTATGAGCTGTTACCAGCAAACCCACCCCAAGTGTTTTCCATCAGCAACAAGGCAAACCCTTCTAGGAATTTTAACTGGCCACAAAGCTGACTGCAAAGAAGCAGCAAGCAATGTTGTTTGCAGTTTAGCTGTGGAAGGAGAACTGAAGGGAGGACGCTGGTGCCTGCCTCTGTGATCCTTTTGGTTATATGATTCATCTCTTGGCCGTGATAGGAAGGTAGGCAGCTCACTCCTACCATGATGGGTCTGTCCTAGCTCAGTACTGACCACACTGACTGGCGGCAGAAGCTCTCCAGGGTCTTGGGCAGAGAAGAGCCTTTCCCAGGCCTACCTGAAGGTACTGCCAGGGACTAAACCTGCTGGGACCTTCCTCATAGAAAGCAGGAATTACTTAACCACTGAGCTGCAGCCAAGTGTACCAATTCTAAAAAGTGAGGCTTGGTCGCAGCAGGTGCAAGGAGAAAGGGGGAGAAAAGAGATGCTTGGGAGTTGGGTTCTTCGGCAGTCTCTTCCCACTCTGCTTGGCGTTCACAAGCCAGCACACAGCAGTGGATGGATCTTAAGACTGCCTGTCTCCGGCAGCTCTGCTCATGCTGTTGGCTTAGCACACAGGTTGCTGGCAGTGCGCAAGAGGGCAAGGGAGGCAGGGTAGTTTTGTAATCCCACCAGTAATGTCCATGCTTGGATTGCAACTGCTAATCTTTTGATCACTGGGGGAGGGACAGGTCAGCCTCAATAAGACCCAGAGCTGCTCACACTCTGCCTGGTGGGCATCCAGATTCTGGGTCCAGGGGGCTCACTGTGGGCTCTGGCTTTGTTCTTAAATGGGCATTTGCTTGATAGTAGCGTGAGGGTTTCTTTTGCCTTCCCTCTGAATGCTCACCTGGAGCTTGGAAATGTTTGCCATGTCTTTCAGGAGCTCCCGGAGGTGCTGGACGACTTCCTGCTGCCACCAGACCCTGACTATGCGCAGGACATGTATGTGATTGGGATCCAAGAAGGCTGCCCAGATAGGTATGAAGGCAGAGGCCAGCAATTTCTGAGCGGAGCCACTTCTCTCTTTTTCCATAACCCCCACCTACATTTGGCCTAGTAATCTCCCCCATGGTGTGTCTAGGAGGGTTCTGCTGCAAGGGGACCAGGTTTGTAGCACACTGCAACCCCTGTACCCAGTGCAGCAGGCTTCCTGCTCCAATAAGATGATGCTTCTTGTGGAGAGTTGCAGCACAGGCCTTGTTCTGTGGGAGTCGCCCCTGATGTCCACCAGTTTTTTCCTGTTCCCGAATCGCAGCTCCTTAGCGCTCTGTGCTCAGAGCCTGAGAGCAGGGCAGATTTCATGGGAAATGAAATGTCGCCATTTCAAGTGGTTGTGAATTACTGCAGCAGAATTCCTTGCAGCAGTCGGAGCTTTCAGCAGAACCCAAAACTCGGAATTCCTTGCCTGGGTCAACTAAACATGTGGGTGGAACAAACTTTGAAAGCCATGTCAAGGTCCCATTTCTTAGGAACAAGCCAAAGCCTGTCTTGTCACCAGCCAACTACTTTGCATTTCAACGGGATCCAGTAGAATGTGAGACACGCCATGAAAGAGGGAGCAAGATATTTGCTTTCTTTCTCTTCACTAGGCGAGAGTGGGAGATCCGCCTGCAGGAGACGCTGGGCCCCCATTACGTCATGCTGTATGCAGCCGCCCATGGTGTGCTGTACATGTCGGTCTTCCTGCGAAGAGATCTTATCTGGTTCTGCTCAGGTATGCCTCCCCTTCCCCAGTTCCAATGTTTTAAAATCCAGTCAATTCATTCTAACTTCTTAATCCTTAAATTTAAATGTTAGCCTACTATTGCTAAACATCAGTGAAACTGTCTCTTGGAGGAACCAGAAGGGAGCGGACAGTTCCTCGGTGCAAGAGGCAGTGCCGTCGACATAATGTGGCGGGGGGGGGCGGGCCGCCGGGGAGTGACATGCGCAGACGCGCACAGAAGGGGTGACGCACGCACGCACGCACGCACCCATGCGTGTCACCGCCGCTGCGCGCGTCACCCTCCGGAGGCTCTCTGAGGCCGGGAGAAGGCCTCGGAGCATCCGGCCCGTCCGGCGGTCCGGGGCCTTCTGAGAAGGCCCAATGCGTTGATGCGTAATTTATTAGGATTTTCGCGCCTGCGCAGAACGTTTCTGAGGGCAAACAGGCAGCCCTTGCCTTCTCCTCAGAAGGCCTCGGACTGCCGCGGTGCGGCAAATTTTGGAGGGGGTGCCCGGGGGGGATGTCACTAGGGTGACGCGCAATGTCACCCTAGGGCGGGCGTGGGTGACGCACGCGTCCTGGTGACGCTACTGGCAAGAGGACCTAAAAGGACCATAAGTAGAAGCTCCCGTGAGGACAGTCAAACCCCCCCATGTCGAGCTGAAGCATTTGGCCTGCAGCCCAGTGTTCGCGATGGCGGTTAATAGGCCAGAGGTTCCAAACGGCCAGGAGCTAGATTAGCACCACCTTGGTCTGGTCCTGAGCCCTTCTCTTTCTCTCTGTCAACAGAGGTGGAATACGCCACAGTGACAACACGCATTGTGTCTCAAATCAAAACCAAGGGCGCCCTGGGGATCTGCTTCACCTTCTTCGGCACATCCTTCCTTTTCATCACATCTCATTTCACATGTGAGTACCTCAATGAATCCCACTTGTACAGGCGCAAGGCAGAGAGCGGTGTTTCCCTTCCAGAACAAATGGTTTGAATGTGACTTGTCAGATGCTACACCAACACCAGCGTTTAAGGTTGCTCTTTGCTCTCCAAAAGGGTGTTGGGTGTTCGTCAGATATGGAATTCTGTGCCTGTGTCCACAATAGAGGAAGGACACTTAGCAAGGGCCCCTTTCCTGAGAGACAGAACAGATGGAGATGGGAGTGTGTGAGGGTCTTGCTCTGTAGACCGAGGTCCATGTCGTCCTCCACTGTGCAGTTGCTGGGCTGCTGCAGGATCTTCTTAGAATGACAGCTCTTTTCCTCCGCATGAGCAAGTTTTAATCCTGCTAACTGTGTGAGAAAGCTTGAAGACGTGTTGGGGAAATCTCAGAAGCTGGGGACAATGAGAGCACACAGCCCGGCCTGCCCATGTTGAGGAGCAAAAGCCTTGTCCCTCACCTGGTGCTCCAGTTCCCTGGCCTTTGTCCCTCTTTGTATTGTTGCAACCTCTCTGCTGCAGGACAAGAAACCTTTTCTGTCTTTTTGATGATCTGGATCTTGAAAGAGTGTTGCTTAACTTGCTTGCTTTGTTCTGCTAGCCAACCAAGGCTTCCCTTGGCACAACTGTGAGGGGTCAGCCCTGCCCTGCTCAGTCCCTTGTAAGGGTTTCCTTTGGTTTTCTGCTATTGACAAAGTGATATCTGGGCCAAGGTTTTGAGATGGTGTCTGTCTCCTCCACTTAGAAATCTCTTATTTCACCACCAGTGCCAGCTGGCCCCGTCCCTTGCTTCTGTGACGCCTTGCATTGAGTGGACATCTTCTCTTTCAGCTGGCGATGGCAAAGTGTACGAGAGGGTGCTGGACTACAACAAAACCATCCAGGCTCTTGCACTGCCCAAAAACATTCCAGATACCAACCCCTACCGCTCCAGCCCATGTGAGTAACTTGGCAGCCAGAAGTACAGTGTTTGTATTTGCAGGGCTAGTTTGCTGTCCCTTCCAAGTTGCTGTTGGCACCAGAAAGGAAGTGTCTCTTTTGGAAGCAGTCAGTGTTAGGGGGCTCCAGCACACACGTGTGGGGAAAGGGGATATGGCCAGGTTTAGATGGGGCAGGCAGTTGTGGGTTACAGCCATGCTTCCTTAGTGAAGCAGCAATGAACAGCCCACCCAGCAGGCGATGCACGCACTGATGTATCTGCCTCTCCTATTTGCATCCCGGCCTTCCACCAAGGAGTAAGAGGTGGGTGGGTGGAGTTGTCCCGTTTTATGCTTGCAGCAACCGTGAAGTAGTGAGGGTATTAATCTGTTACCCTTCTGTCCTGTTTCTCTTCATTTCTCTCCTGTACTTCACTCAAGACAAGAGGTTCCTGTCCCCAGGCACCAACTTAGCTTTAGCGAAGGGGTTGCTGCATCCTGGTCTGCAACAAACCTCTAAGCATATAAGCATGTTGTATGTGCACCTGCATCATGAGAGACCCCGCTACCAATCCATTGCTTATCTTCAGCCATCTATATAAGTTCCCAAATGAAAACATCAGAAGCTGCTGGGGCTTTAGCAGCCCTAGGAGGGAGGGAAGAAAGGCTGGAACTGGGGCACAGCCACAAGGGGCACTTGGAAAGCTTTGAGCTGAAGGGTGTGTTTCTAAAGGGTGCTATCAGGTGGTCTTCTCACTCATAGTGGGAGTTAAAGGGGTAGTCCTGTTTCAGCAAGGAGGGCATAAGTTGTTTGTGGTGCTTGATGTGTGGCAAGCTCTGTATCCCTCGTACTTGGGCTGGTTCAGCACCTACATCTGATGCCCAGCCCACGGGTCCTCCCCCTAACAAGGCCTTTCTCCCTCCCTCCTTGCCTGGCATTGCAGCGGACGTCACGACCCGCTTTGACCATGTCTTCTGGTTTGGAGACTTCAATTTCCGCCTGAATGAGGAGCGGGAGGTGGTGGAGCAGATACTCAACCAGGGTCTGGAAACGGACATGTCTAAGCTGCTACAGTACGACCAGCTCACTAAGGAAATGGACAATGGTAAGGATAGCCCCCTCTAAGGACATAAGAAGAGCCCTGCTGGATCAGGCCAAAGGCCTATCTAGTCCATCTTCCTGTATTTCACTGTGGTCCACCAGATGCCTCCGGGAGCACACAAGTCAACAAGATACCTGTATCCTGTTGCCACTCCCTTGCATCTGGCACTCAGAGATAGGCTGCCTCTAAAGCCAGGAGGTTGCACATAGTCATCGTGGCTTGTAACCTATGATGGACTTTTCCTCCAGAAATCTATCCAATCAGTTTTTAAAGGTATCTAGGCTAGATCCCATCACAACATCCTATGGCAAGGTGTTCCACAGATTAATTATTTGCTGGATAAAGAAATATTTCCTCAATTTTAGTGGTTGTCCCCTGGTTCTGGTGTTGTGCAATATAAAAAAGAACTTCACTCTATCCATCCCATGCATAATGTTATTGTTCTCAATCATGTCCCCCTTAAGGCATCTTTCTAGCCTGAAGAAACCCAAACACAGCAGCCTTTCCTTGTAAGGGGGGTGCCCCAGGCCACTAATCATTCTGGTCTGTCTCTTCTGCACCTTTTCCAGTTCCACTCTATTCTTTTTGAAATGTGGCAAGCAGAACTGGACACAGTACGCCAGATGTGACCTTAAAATAGAGTCTATTTCTGCTCCAAAGCGCTTGAGCCAGCTCTGCAACTATGAGCCAAAATCCCCTCAACAAATTATGACACTGAGTGAATCATTTGCTGGCAGCAGAAAAAGCAGGTCCTTGTGGTTGAATTTAGAGACGTCATTGTGCCCTGTTGTCTCTGTGTGCTTCAGGAATGGGTTAGGTTAGGTTACCTAAGTGGCAGATCCTATTCCTCAGATAAGCTGTTAGGAATGGAAATGGCAATCTGAAGCACCTCGCCCGTGGTGGGCAACCTGCATTTCTGCTGGATCCCCCCATGGCTCTCGAGGTCACACTTACGATTTCAATATCATGGTCTGCTGAGGTAACGGAGGGCCACTCACTGTCTCAGGTTGCCTGTCAGTGACCCAGGCCCCCCCCACTCTGACATCACTTCCTGTTCTTTCAAAATAAGTTCATCGCTCTTACAGCTGCTGATTCGTTCCCCAGAGTGGGATTTGGTAATGGTGTACTTGAGGAGAAAATTTGACCTGTTGTGCTACCTCTTCCCACAGGGGCTATTTTTAAGGGGTTCCAAGAGCCTCCCATCCTTTTCCGTCCTTCCTACAAGTTTGATGTTGGGCGGGACACCTATGACACAACCTCCAAGCAGAGGACGCCTTCATACACGGTAAGAACTTGACAGTGAATACTCCTCCCACCTGGATACAGCCAATGCTCCTTTTGCACGTTTCTTCCAACAGACGCGTTGCAGTAGACCGCCTGTTGAAGAAGCTCTTGCAGAGGCATCAGTCTGGTAATGCTGGCTAATGGTGCTGGTGCCATGAGTGTGGCTTCCCTGTTACTGAACATGCTGCAATTCTCTTCGGTGGGATGGAGATCTGAGATCGATATGCCAAAATATTGAAATCATTAGTTGAATCCCCCAAAGAGCAAACGTACCTCATTTCATTAGGGGAGAGACCCTCTGGAAAATACCCACATTTCCAGAAAACGCAAAGCTCCTGCTGCCTCAAGGTGGGTGGGAGGAGTTGGTCAGCAAAGGGGATACCCCCCCCCCCCACGTGCAAGGACATCCCTTCCTCCTTTGCAGGATGCCTGCTGGTTCTTTCCTCTAATTTACTTGCCCTTTACCTCCTTAGGATCGAGTCCTATACCGAAGCCGTCACAAGGATGACATTCACGCTGTGAAATATTCTTCTTGTCTTGGGGTCAAAACGTCGGACCACCGGCCTGTGTATGGGTTATTTCGTGTCAAAGTGAGACCCGGAAGAGATAAGTGAGTATTGCATAGTGGGCGAAATCTGGGGTCATCATGGCAGTGCACTGTGCTCTGGCCACTAACCAACACCTTGAACGCGTTTGGTTACGTCAGGATTTCAGATAAGGAGCTCCTGGGCATTAGGCAGGCTGGGAGAGGATGGAACATAGGTTCAGTCAATCCTCCCCATTGTAGGTGCATTGCTAGCAGAGAGAGCATGTCTGAACTAGGCAACCCAGGTCTCTCCCTAAAGAGGGCTCCATGGGTTAACATGCCAGCCGGCCAGGCAATAGCTATGTCTTTCCCACCCAAGGACGCATGACTGCAAGAGTTGGCTCATAGTGTTTAATTCCTCTTGGGAGTTGCTGGGGAAACTAAGGTGGCTTGCATGAGGTGGACCTTGTCTAGCTTGGCAAGGGAATGTTTAAACTGCGGCCCCCCTGATGATGGCTCTGTGTCTTCCAGCATTCCTCTTGCTGCAGGCCAGTTTGATCGAGAGCTGTATTTAACGGGCATCAAAAGACGGATCACAAGAGAACTTGAGAAAAAGAAGGTGCTGAAGGACCAGAAATCCAGTACAGTCTGTTCTGTGTCCTGACCTTAAAAAGCCACCCACCTAGGATTCTCCAAGGAAGGCAGAAGGCTGGCAGCAGAGGATCCAGTGGGTTGAGTGGAGGGTGGCTGTCCTGAGGCAGGCTCTGCCTGACTGTTTACATGGACTTGAAGAAAACAACCGATTTGCCAGGAGGTGACAGTCCTGAGCTGCTGGCATGAGACCCTTTTTGCTGCCTTGTGAAACGTTTGCCTGTAAAGAGGAGCCACTGGGTTGGGACATCTTTTTGGTTAGAGTCTAATGCAGTTTGTAAGATGCCTCTGGGGACCATCTCTGAAACAAAGAGAGCCTGTTACTCCTGGTTTCCTCCCCTTGCCGAAACAGAAACAGGCAATTTCAGGAGCCAAAGGTCCTTTTTTTCCTGAAGTCTAGAAAGAACAGTCACTTCTACTTGGGGGGATGTGTTGCCAAACCTTGCTGCCAGACCAGGAGAAGCCTGTTTTCCCCAGCAGAAAAATCTAGCTCTCTTTTTTAATTTTAAGGATTGGTTAAGACAATGCAAGCTGGTGTGGAAGGACCTGCACTTGCCTCTGGGGGTCCCAGCAGCTGCAAAAATCTGTACACTAAGTGGCAATATCAAATTTTGGCTTGGCTTATAACACTTGAGTTGTAACCAGCAGAACAATGCCTGCGTTTTGAGTTGGTCTTTGCCTTTTGCCCCATGTTCGGGTACCTACTGCTGCTCGGTGTCATGCTGGTGTTCAGAATTTTCTTCTCACAAATAAAACAAGATCCAGACTTTAACACAGTTCTACCATGCCGTGTTCTTCTGCTTGGCTTCTAAATTGTCCAAACCTTCCCAAAAATACAGGAAGGTGCTCAGGGTATTCCCCCACTGTCAGCCAAATAAGTAGAGTTCATAACAGACTTATGCAGTATGTCAGATGCTGCATCCAGAATAAATTTTGCAGAAATAAGTATAGCTTATGCTGGTCCCATGCGTGTTAAACAGCTGCACTAGAGGATGCTGAATTCTTTGTCTGAGACATGCCACCTGTGGAATGCACTAAGAAGGGGGAGACAGACTCAGACCGCAAAGCAGTCAATGATTAAGGGTAGAGGTAGGCAGAGGCTCAAAGTGGCAGCAGGCCAAGGGAAAAATCAGAGGAAGAACACTTGAAGTCGGCCAAGTCACTACCTGCAGCTCTCTGGGCCATACTAGGAAGTTGCAGTCAAGCACTCAGCTCCTACCACTGTAACTGAAACATACTGCTGGGACACAGCAGATACTTGACACAGCATTTGCCACAAAAGAGGATGGGCCACGGCATACAGGCCCACACGCTTTGCAGAAAAACTCGCATATGATCTCTGGAGTCTCACATGGCAAGAAATCTCTCTTCAGAGAGCTGCAGCCACGCAAGAGTATATTGTAATTGGGACAGAAGGTATAACTGCCACCTTCCACGGCAGCAGCATTCCCTGTGAGCTATGCAGCCGCACAGCTGGAATTAAAGCCCTGTCCAGCTTCCCTGTCGGTGCATCAGAGTTCAGCAATGACGACATCACCACCCAGCACTCTGGAGCTTTTTAAAGTACAGTATTATAACAATAACTTCATGGGTGACCGGACTGAGAGAAAAATTGTACTTAGGGTGGCACTCAAAGAAGTTTCGGAAAGACTGGTCTAAGGCAGCTTCATGTTCAAAGAACCCTGCTTGGCCACCTGAAGACTGTCAGATGCAACTCAAGTGAGTTCCAGGCCAAAAAAGCTTCTGCCATCATCAAGCTGTGAGTCTGTAAGGTACCACAGGCACCTTGTGTTTCCTACCATCAACTCCAACCACAGGCTACCCTCTAGCTCAGCACCAAGAAAACTCACACCTGCAACCCCTGTAAGCAAGGAAAGATAGGCTTACTTTCCAAACTTTGTTGCTAGGCCTAGCAGCCTTTTATGGTCCAGCAAAAACCAAGATGTCATGTCATGGGATACTTGACCCATTAAGCTCCTTTATTTGTATTTTTCACCACAGAGTCCAGCAGGTCTTGGGCACTGATTTGCAGCCACCTGATTTAAGTCCAACCATCAAGGACAAACGTGAAACACAAAACAGCAGCTTGGTTCCCAGGGGGCGGCTCCTTCAGCCAAGGAAGCCCTCACTCTCTTCTACCTTTTCACTGCTGTACATCCCCCCCCCCCCAACACACACACACTCCACCTCAGGAGTCTCTTGCAGAAAAGAAGCTCGTTTTCAGAGTCAAAGGCCCTTGGAGTGCCCCTTGCAAGGGGTGCCTGGAGTACAGGCCAAGCTGCCCTTTCTGTCCACACACAGCCACTTCTGCAGGAAAATCAATGGCAACAAAGAGCTTTGTGGGGTCATTGCAGCAACTTCAACGAAACAGCCGGTACACACGTGGGAGGCGCCCGTCCTTGCTGGAGAGGGCTGCTTGGATGTGTTCATAAGTGGGCAGCTCTGCCAAGTCCCCCAGCGCAGCAACGGCTGGCTTATTCCGCAGCATCTTCATCACCACCCTCTTGATGTCATTTGCACCCACTTTGCCTACAGGGGAGGGAAACAAAATCCATCAGGCACTGCTAAATGGCCACAGGCAGAGGCTGAGCCACACTATATTGCGATCGCTTCCATTCATGTGTTCTTGCACCTCCCACTAGTAAAACCAGAATGAGGCAAAACATGCGGAATTATTCAAAATAAGGAGTTTTATGCAGGTTCCAGCATTTGTTTTCTTTAGCACAGACCCCTGGCTTGGAGAAGAGGAGGCTGGTTTGGCTGATCAAAGGGAAGATTCAGTCCAGGAAGCAGAAGTAGCAACATGGGAGAAAGTGGCAGCGAGATCAACAAAAAGTATTTGTGCAAAGCAGAGAAAGCATGGAAGATACAACAGCTAAGCCTAAGAGCGGGCAACAGAAGGGATTAGGAGGTTGATCCAAAATCCCATGAAGGGCCAGTGCAAAGCCTTGGAGACTGTGGCATGGTCACAGTAACTGAACTTGGCAGAAGATACCAAGATGTTCTGTTGCAAGAGTCAAGCAGGGTCAGCCCAGTAGGCTCACTCACCAATTAAGAGGCAGAGCTCGTGAGGCAGCTTCCTTGTGGCTGTGGCCAGCACCTGCCTCCCAACGTCCTCAAAAATAACTGGCCGGGACTCCAGGTTCATCATGAGCATGGACTGCAGCTGGGTCTTTGCTCGCTCCAGTTCAACCTGGAGGAAGAGGAGTCTTTTGGCTTCCAAAGGGGCAGCTTGGATTATTCATGACAACAGTTCTTGAGCATCTAATCCAAGCTCTGAATCAACGTCTCACACACACCCCAAGCCATCAGTTGCCACAAGCCATAAGTGCCCACAGTATGCCAGGAAGACAAGATGTCCCAGGGACCAATTTGGCCCCTCAAACACTGAAGCAGAAACCAGGATGTCATGAAGGGCAATAATCGTTTCCCAAGAATCTAACTCTTGCCAGGCTGCACACCAGTTTCATTTAAAAGGAGCGGCAAGTAGTTTCCTGGATTCTAGATATATCGGGGGGGGGGGGGGGGGGAACTTACCTCTCCAACTGCTCCTGCCATTAAAATGAACTCACGGGTAATTATTTCCACCATCTCTCGGACCTGCAAAAGAAGAGAGAAAACTGAACGCGTAAGTGGAGAGCAGCATCAGGATCAGGAGGTACCATCCCATCTGATGAACAGCCTTTCCCTCCCCCCCCCCAGACAATGTAGTCTCCTGAGAAGACAGGTAAGGGAGGGGGGGCGATGACAATTGGGGTCCTGCCTTGCTCAAGTTCATAGTGGGGAGAACGAAACAGGGTTGCTTACAGAGAGGGCAGATCCCACCCTTCATGAACAACACTAGCCTTTGCTGCTGGAAAGAACAAACTCCTTTAGCCACTACAATGCAGCAAAAGAGGATGTGCTTAGAAGGAGATGCAACTGGGGAGCAAGTTATGAGGAGCCACCTACCTGCCTGGGGTCTGCGCTGGCATGGATGCACAGGAGGCCAGTGTCCTCATAGCTGTGGTGGTACGAGGTGGCATTATACATCCAGTGATGCCTGAAAGGACAAGATCAGGCCCAGGGGAGGAACACAACTCCCCCCAGCAGCTCTGAGCTGTGGAAATAGCAGAACGAACTGGAGCCACAAACAGCCCCTGTGGCAAAAGATGTTGAGCACAGAGGATTGCCTCCGTCCAGCGAGAGGACCTACAGCCACAGGCAGGAAGCCAAAAGTGGCAACATTAAGGACATAAAATGGGAAACTATCACAAACATATTAAGTGACCTTCCGCCTCAGCCTCCCATCTGCAGTAAGGAACGAGAGAGGCCTGTCTTGTGTTGCAAAGATAACTGCGAGGCCTCAGCTTCTCCTTCCTTATGTTTCTGTGCTGGGCACCCACAGCCACATCTCCCCTCCCTCCTTTCAGAGTGTTCCACAGGCACCCAACAAGGAGGCGGAGGCAACTGTTCCGATATCCTCTCATGGAGGTGATAGTTCCCACTTGCACAAATTGCATGAACGCAACAGGCTGCCTCTCTGCCAGTACCAGAGGGAAGCAGCAGCAGGCGTCTACCTATTTTTGTAGGTGTATTCAAAACAAAAAGGCTGGCACAGACATACATGCCATAGGGTAGGAGGAAACAGACCTACCTGCAGAGAAAAACCACCAATTCCTCACAAGCAATTTGGCTCTGCCCAAACCTCTCAGATAAGGACGTGTGTTTCCACAAAGAACTCCCACCAAAGCAGCACAACAACAGTGGGCCTTCAGAAGACGAGGCACGATGAAGGCCTCTGCCATCCCATGGCAAAGCTTTTGCAGCTCCTGGAGAGACTCACCGGTTAAGCACGTTGAGATACAGCCGCGTGAACATGCCTTTGCCTGGCCCTCCAGCAGAGAAAGACCCGCCTCCACCCATCATCATGTTCAAGACAGCAAAGGGGATGAAATCCTCCTCCTGGATCAGAGGAGGAAAGACAGCTGCTCAGAACAATGCTTCAAGGGGCTGCAAAGCAAGCAAGGGATTCTGGGACTGCTGCTTACCAGAAACGAACAGCTTTCCAATCCAATCATAATGTGGGTCAACTCTGGAATGGGGGTGGGCCCCAAACTCACATCAGACATGTCTTTTTCAAGCTGTGGGGAAGGAAGGAGAGAGAAATTTACCAGCCTTTTGAGGGAAAAAAGCCAGACTGTGCTCGACAGACTGTGGACTCATTCAAACCAGGCCTGCAATGCCTCCTTGATTAGCTTCAAGGCCCTCTGTTATGCAGACGACGACTACTATAGGAACACGGTCTCTCCTATGGGGAATTCCTGGCCCAAAAGAGCTTGCAAGAGGCTGGGGTTGGTTCTGGACTGCTGGCATGTTTCAAGAGAACTATGGAGGCTGTGCACTGAGAATCTGCAGTTTTATGCTCAAACCTCCCAGTGGAGGGTATCAATTCATTCTCTCCCAGTGGAGGGTATCCTTGGAAAAATTGCCCCTCCTATTTACTTCAGGTAGACAGTAAATTAGTGGAGCTGAAGAGCCCTGGGAGGAGCGACCCTCTCCAGCTTGTCTTGCTTCAGAGCACAGGGCTGCATCAGGCTCCTTAGTTGCTTAATGACGAACTAAAACAGTGGTGGCCAACCTTTCAACATCAATCCTTGTCCTTTAATGGTTTTATAGGCGAGGGCATTCCAGCAGGTGCAGCTGCTTTAGCAGCACCATCAGCACTTGCAGCTGCCAAGATTCTGTCTTCTACACAACTCTTAAGAACGCAGAGGCCCTGATGGTGGAAGGTTGGCCACCCCTGAACTAAAAGAATGAAGAAGAGGGAAGATGGCTCCAGTTTCAGCTGATCTACAGGGAGAGGCAGATCAGATCACAGAGATCCATCTCCAAAGCTTTGGAAGAAACCGCTCACCAAGCAAGAGTGAAAGTGACAGAAACTCATTCTCTCAGACAAGAAGCCAACAAGAGGACATTTCTTTTCTAGAGGCCATTGACCAGGTTAGTATCTTAATTTCCTTTCCTCTATGGAACAAAAAAAATCTATCCTCACAAGTTGATTAAAGGACTCTGGCTGCTATGGAGCAGAGGCACTGATTGCATATCTCGTGTCAACATCCCCTCCCTGGCCTCCCCCCATGCACCATGGGTCACTTTTGTGCAAGCAAAGAGCCATCACAGAAGAGCAGTGGGTTGGTCTTCTAGCGCTCTCACCTTGAGGATCCCTCCTGTGTACTGGGCAATTGACTTGTCTACATCCTTGGTCTTGCCACTCCCCCATACTGGCTCAACTCCAAGAAGGTACTTCCGGGCACAGTCAACAAGCTGCTCGTGCTCAATCCCCACACCAGCCAACACCATCCTGTTGGGCGTGTAGTAATTCCGCAGGTAGGAATGAAGGACTGCCCTGTCAATTGCCTCTACGTTCTCTGCTGGGCAGAACCTGTTCAATCCCACTGTGTTTTCTCTGTAAGCCGCCTATTGAAGGCAAAAAAGATATGGAGAGGTTCGATTTGGAAAACAAGACTGACAATTCAGAAGACGACAATTCAGCATTGCCATTCCTTCGGATCAACAAGTCCCAGGAGGTTGAAGTTAAGTGCAGGCCAGCACCTGTTTGTCAGGCAAATCACCTGTTCAGGAGAAAAACAAAAGGGAGCCCCAAAGACAAAATCAGAGCCCAAAACGATTTAGTACTAGGGACATGTCCAGCCCCCCTGACCAAAGCTCCGAGGGTCACTGCAAGACACAAAGAAATCAGGGAGAGAATTTGGGTATGGAGGGAGTCTTTGCCTTGGAATGTCGAGTCATGCAGCCAACAAGATCCACAGGGCCAAGGATTGTCAAAACAATGGGGCTGCCTCGGAGCTTGCAATTAGCCCAGGTTCTTGATTGGAACAAATCACACGGAAAATCTCTTGTGAGGGTGAAAAGTCTCCGTGGGTTTCCTGGGCACTTTCAGGTCCAATCCCAAGTGCTGGGGCTTACTTGCAGAGCTCTTTAGGGCTCAGAACCATGTTGTCTAAGAATTCCCCCACTCTCTCTTTGATCCAAGCCCCCTCACTCCACACTGGTTCTCTGTGGGCTTTGATGGGACCTTGCTAGTAATCTCATGGAAGAAACGCACTACGGGTTCACCACTACCACCACTAAACCTCATCACTAAAGACATTCCATGTGCATGTCTTTGAGGAGACGAGCACCTGAGATAAGCAGCAGCCACCAAAGGCACTCCTCGAGACACATGCACCGCTCTGATTTGGTACTCTAGTGGTGCCCAGAAGGCCCCCTCCAGTCACCTTGAGAGACTGCAATGAGCCCTAGGTGGCTTCTGGGTTACTTCCTGTCCCTTGTCTTCTGTTGGATAGCAGACCACATACAGAGTTCAATTTCAGTCTCAAAACCTGTTCCTGGAACAGAATAAAAAGGTGCCTTTGTGAGACCTACTGCATGAATCATCTCCGTCAGCAACGGCTCTGGGTCTGGCCTCATGTTCAGGTCCTCCAGCTCAAAGCGAACTGCCATGCGAGTCATCTCAATCTCTTCATCTGTTCCAAGGGGAAAAGCCAAAGATTAGCCAAAGAGGCCTCAACTGCCCTCAAGACAGTCATCCAAGGCACCAGTCTGACTCTGTTGAGTCACCCACAGGCCATTTTTTTATTGAAGCAGCTTCCTTTCCTGTCCCTCCAACTGCCTAACCATGCTGCTACTACACTACACCTGTTGTGGTGCTTACCCCACATCTTTGCATCAATGCAACATCTTGCATCAGCTCAGAACACCAACCCAGCTTAGAGGCCTAAGCTCTGTGGGCTCAAGTGGCTCACAGGGTGTTCTCAAGAACTGTATTATCATACCTGACAACCGTGGTTGTAGTACCACATCTGCTAGCAAACTGACCACAGTGTCCAGGCCTTTTGTGTCTGCAGAAACAGCGTACATGGTAGTATCCCTGAAAGGAGAGCAAATTTTACATTATAGTTTGTTTAGAGCAGTTGCCCCGGTTTGAGAGGTCTGAATGTTTTCTCCTTTTTTTTTTTTTTAAGTACACTGCCTCTTCAAGGCAAGATCCATTTTGTGCTTAAATTAATGTATATGTACCTTGATGCCTGGCAATCACAGATGCCGCCATGCTTTTCCAAGGTCAGAAGGATCTCATCCTTACTGCCAAACTGAGCTGTAGACTGAACACAAAGAAAAAAAACAGTCATCACAGACTTTTTAAACCATATTTTATTAGTCAACTCTTGGGGCTGAACCCTAACAGAGGACTCATGACAGTCTGGACAGATTTATTAACAGAAGGGAGCACACAAGACACAGAACAGGTCCTGGGGGATATGGGGGCACATATCCCTCCCCAATAATCCATAAGTATGGTTCACAGGCTTTTGCAAGATTCTCTTTAAAAATAAGGCATTATGGCTCTAGCTCTCATGGTTTGAGAAGGAAGTTCAAAACTCATCTTCCCCCAACGTTACTTACAGAGAAAGCCAACTTTTCCAAGAAGTGTGAAATGCCACTAGTATATTTTGCTTCGTATCTTGATCCTGAATTTATAAGAACTGTTAGCAGGAGAAGGGAAACGGTCAGTATTTTTATCCATCAAAAGAGGGCTTTCAGTGAAGTGAAACCAGAATATTAAGACTCAGTTGAGTTTAACAGCAAACACACAATCGAAATTAACACTCCCACCCTTCACTCTTCCAACTCAGCATCATTAGCCAGCTGAATGTTTCCTACTCTCTTAAAGGACTCTGCCACCTGTTTTCCCTTGATACTCCTTAGGCTTCAAATACTACATGGTGTCTCCTCTTTCCTTCTTCCGCATCAGCTGTCTGGTCTAACCCTGTTGATCTCATTCCCAACAACTGCATAATTGAATTTGTTACTCTGCTGTCTTCATGGCTGAAATTGTGACTGAAAGCTCCTTGGGGCAGGACCCTGCTTTTTCCTCACATGCAGCCCTCTACAAAGTGCCAAGTTACTCTCTCTCTCTCTCTGGCAAACAGTAACAATATGAATTAAGGGAGGGGTATCCAAACAAAACCATTGCAGGGCAGGGATGCTACTTCACAGCACACCCATTAGCCAGGGAACTGGCTTCCAGAGCAGCACTGCAATTTTTCTGATTCCTGAGGGTCTTGGCTTCCCCTCCCCCCATTATGGAGGTAAACCTGAGATGCCAAAGACAGCATCTCCAATTCAGAAAACCTTGCATACAGTAGCAAACTACAAGCCCAGGGTGTTTACTTGCTGTACACATAGCTCCTCCTGCACAATGGTCTAGTGAGGCAATGCTGCAGCATCATGGACACAAATGCCCAGACTCAAATGCCTCTCTGCAGAAGAGCTCAAAAAAACCCACACCCCATGAGTCAAGGTTCTTTGTGATGGTCAAAAGCTTTCCCTAAGATTGTGGAGCAAAGAATGGTCTCCTGATGGAATGACATTGACTCACAGACAGCAGCTAAAAGCTGCCACTTCCCAAGACCAAATTCCAAATCTGCTCCATGTTAAACCCAAGGACATTCTCCTATCAAAGACTTCAACACACCTCTCGGCCTTTGCATGCACAGAGAAATTTGGACCCAGAGCTGCAACTGAGTGTTACTTACTCCCAACCGTACAGAACTGTCCAAATTTGTTTTGGGAAGCCACTTGCAGTCCATTCTCGAGGGTGGTCACTTTCGTTTCAAATCCCTCTTGGCTGTCAACGGTTGCAAAGACAGGCTTTGGTACACCGGGCAGAGGAGCTGTCAGGGGGATATTGGGGTAGCCACCCCCACTGCTATATTTTCGGTAACCAACCAGACCAAACCTAGTGCACAACAACAAGGGACATCAATGACTTGAGTCAACAGAGGGAGGGTTGTAGTCCAGGGAAGGCATGGGATGCAAGAGGTTTAAAGGGAGGGAGGAGGATTGATTAGGCAGGTTTTGTCCAGCTGGTGGTTGGATGACTGGAGACACACAAGAGAAAAAAGGGATGGATAGGGGGGCTGCAAGGAAACTGGAAAAGGAGAGAAGTACAGATCCCTGTTTGAGAGGTTGCAGGGAGGTCATGAAGGTGTAAACAGGGGCTGTGTACACAGGAGTGTCCAGCAAGGAATTTTAACACATGCTAAAGCTTAACAGCCAGGGTTAATTTACTTAATTTGCCCCATTTAGAGTTTACTGTTCTTCCATGCTGGAATTCGGGGGAAGGTGCTCCCAGGGGGTCTCCTATCCAGGCACCGGCCAGACCAAAAGCTGCGGAACTTTCGCTGCGAATAGCCCAAGTCAGGTCCCCGAGAGACCGCTTGCTGCCCAATACGGACACCGTTGCCAAGGGCTGTTCCTGGGCACACTGCTGAGCGGGCATGCATACATGACTCCCCCCCCCCCCCCCCGTTCCTAGGGTTCTCCGGGTTAGGGCAGGCACCTGCATCAGGCCAGCCCATCCAGGAGAACAGCCAAGACAAGACCCTCGATGCAGGGAGGAGGAAGCGCGGAGGAGTCCCAGCCGCTCTAGCGCACACCACTCTCCTCTCCACTTCCATCCTCCGGCAGGGCGGGGCTGGAGGCTCCAGGCCTCGGCCTCACCTCCGGCCGGCTCCCCAGGCACTCCGCCGAACCACGTTGGCCGCCATCTTCGCTCTTTCGCGGTGGCTGCCAGGGGCTGACCTGAGCTGCTGACGACATTGAGCTTTAACTCCGCCCCCGCATGACGCACGCCGCGTCATCATGTGAGCTGATTGGCTGGCTGACGAAACGCCGGGGCCCGATCACTTCCGGCTTATGTGCCATGCCACGCAATGCTCCTCTTCTGGTCTCCGCCAATGGGTGGTTCGTTCGACTTCCTCTTTATTCGGTTAGGAGCCGAACGTGGCGGGTTGCGGAGGTGCTGCTTCATGGCTTGGCGGCTGTATTTGAATGGCGGAGTCGCCCTCGAATCCCGCTTCCTTTCAGCATCCCCGGGCCAGCCCAGGGTCTCTCCTGTGCCCGCCAGAGCCTTAAGCAGAGGACGGGAAAAGGCTTATTAGGAGGAGGAGGACCACAAAATAGCTCCGCAGCAAAAGCGACTCCCCTGCCAGGCGGTACAAAGCTCAGGCATTCCCTTGCTGCTCTCTAGGTGGACCAGGCGACTGGAGCTTGAGAATTCTTGCGTTTTGATTTTGAAAGCTGCCCTGAGCTCGGGTTCTTGGGATGCCCGACTTCTTACACTCACAGAACCGTCTTCTGCTTAGCAGGGGTGCACAACATGCGGCCCGGGGGCCGCATGCGGCCCTCCAAAGGTTTTCTGGTGGCCCCCCAAGGTTTTCTGGCTAGAGCGGCAATATCGCTTCTTTGTTGGGCCGCTCTAGCCAAGCACTTCCCATAACTCCGGCGCTTCTGTAACGCGGCTGGAAGCTTCGGAATCGTCTGAGGAGCGGACGATTCCGAAGCTTCCAGCTGCATTACAGAAGTGCCGGAGTTGGTGTTGGCACAGCGGTTATGACGTAGATCCCCGGGGAAGTTGGGCTGCTATGATGATGGCGACTTCCTTAGGAAGCAACGTGACTGTGAATTGCTAAAGAAGAAATCCCGGGATTTCTTCTTAAGCATGAGCTCTGGCTGAAAGCCCTGCAGAGGCTCTGGGAGGAGTGAATGAACATCTAAGCTCGCCGAGGTAACCGGCGGCCGATTCTGTGATGCTTCAGCTCTTCTTCAGGCCGTTGGACCCTCACTTCGGAGTGGCCACATTTTTCCTCTGCTGGCCAGTTATGCATTTGAGAGCTGCAGAACGTGCAAGACAGAGTTTGTTAAGAAATACTTTTCCCAACACGGAACCTCCGCGCCATGTGAGGTTTCAGAGGGGAAGGCCCTGATGATGATCATGATTGATGGGTATATATACGGTATATATGTAAGAGCCACATACGATAAACTTCAGATGTTTGAGAGCCACAATATTTAAGAAGCATTAAGAAGCCAACATATTTCCGAGAGCTGCACTTTATATGTTAAAGAGCCACAGGTGGCTCATTACATATTTATTAATATGTTGCATTTCCGGAGATTTTCTGGCTCATGGACACGCCCCCTGTGACATCACTTCCTGAGGAAGTGACATCATGGTTCCTTGCCACGCCCCCCGCAACACCTATCTGCGGCCCCGAAGAAGTTTAGTCTATTCATTTCGGCCCCTACCCACTGCCAAGTTGTGCACCCCTTTAAGGCTATGGTGAGCGCAGTATAAAGATTGAGCTGTTGGTGCAGTTGTTGTGTTTGCTTTCCTTGACACAGCCTTTTTCGGTTTCTCTTGATGCCCAGACGATATTATTTGGACTTAGACCTTGGAAGATCCAGGTTCAAATCCCCACTCAGCCACGAAGCTTCCTGGGTGACCTTGGGCCAGTCACTATCTCTCAGCCCCACCTACCTCACAGGGTTGTTGTGAGGACAAAAGGAGGGGAGGAAATATGTATACCACTCTGAGCTCCTTGGAGGAAGGGCTGTATAAAAATAAATAAAATAAATAAGGCTTGTCACCTTTTATCACTGCTTGACAGAGACACATGCAAAGAAATTCAACAGGGACAAGTGTTTCCTAACATGGAGACAAACTGATGGGGCAAGCTTCACCTTGTTATAATTCTGCAGGTTGCTGTTGCTAAAGGCACAGGGATCATAAAACAGTTGACAACCATAACCGGCATAGGATTTGATTGGGATGCCTTCCTGGAACCTACTGAGTCTAGACTCGAGTTGTATCAGCCAGGTATTTCAAATAGCCTGGCTAAAATGCTCCAATGAAGCAGATCAGGTGCCTATAGAGTCTGGGCTATGAATGCCCAAGGTCGCACCTTCAAGACCTCTGCTGAGGAAAGACAGGCAGCCAGACATTCACAAGTTTTTCTAAAAACTGGCATTAGAGCAGCAATTGGGGCACATGTTTTCAAAGAATGGGGGCAATTTTCCAGGGGAAGCCCTGATTACTTCCTTCAAAGTATTCTTCCCTCTCGTGCTGGCTATAGGCCAGCGTCTGGAAGTGAACACTCAAGGCCATGTGTTCTGTGACCCAAATATCGTAACTGTTTCTGAATTAATAAAAGGAAGCATTTTCCAGGTTGTTGTATTCAGTTAACAAGAGAATAAGGGGTTGTCCTAACGTTTCGCTCCTAAACCATGAGGAGCATTATCAAAGGTACAGCAACATGCTGTCTGCTCTAGTTCTTAGCACAAGTTGTTAACAGTTGGAAGATTAACAGATCTTGCTAAGAAGAACTAGAGCAGACAGCAAGTTGGTGTACCTTTGATAATGCTCCTCATGGTTTAGGAGCGAAACGTTAGGACAACCCCTTATTCTCTTGTTAACTGAATAAAACGACCAGAACAACCTGGAAAATGCTCCCTTTTATTAATTCAAAGATATGTACAGGTCGTGAAAACCTCAGAACATACATTATCGTAACTGTGTTCCCTCTCTTCTTCCCTTTCTCCAAGTCATCCAACCGGGACAATTTACAATTGTTAATACTGTATAAGAGGTTTTTCCCTATTCGGCCTTAAAGACCCTCTTGTCCAGAAGTTTCGATATTCAAGCCCCTGCACAAGAATTGCAGCCTGCTTCCACGTTGCGGCGACGCTCTGGTTTATTCGCATCTCTGATTGGTACACTGGCTCTCGGGGTCCTCCTTGTTGTCCTTGACATTTCCGGTGTCACATTTAAACTCCAGCCCTTCGGAGGGCACGGGAAGTAATTGGCAGCGTAGAGACAAGCAGGCTAGAGCGGCGTCCCGTGTAGGCGAGAACCAGACCTCTCCCTCCTGAGGCGAAACGATGCGGGGATGGCGGCTTGCGCCACAGGGAAGGACGGTCAACGATCGCTTCCGGTGGAATATGGAAAGTCACCCTCGCTCGCTCTCTGGGCGAGACAACACGCAGATTGGCTGGACTCGGACCCAAAGGCGGAACTTGTCTCCTTGAGGACACGCCCACTCCCTTTGAGGCTCACACCGAAAGAGCGTGTGGAGGTGGTGCTTGTACTTTCGGCGGCCTCTCTCTTCTTTCTGCAGCGAGAGGACCCTGATTGGCTGACATCAAACTGAGGGGGTGGGTATAGGTGGGGCCCTTTGTGGCCCCGCCCCTCCCCTCCCCTCTCCCTGATGCGGTGGAGGGCAGGTCTCATCTCCTCGGTTGGGTCGGTTGACGTGTGTGGTTTGGGCCGCTTCTTCGCCCGCACTTATGGCGGGCCAGGGCCACCTCCCGCCCAGCCCGACCACTACCGGCGTTGGAAGCGGCGGTGAGGGCAGCCTCTGGTCATGTACAGAATTAGGGAGGCGCTTCCGCGCATCGCTTGGAGCAGGGCAGGGAGAAGCGACCTGTATGAGGATGCCCCTGAGCATGTGCAGAGTGCTTTTGTCTGGCCGTCCTGCATGGGGTGACTGGAAATCGCTTCTGCGGGCCGGGCGGCCCTTCATTCATTTAATTAAAATGGACCGTCCATGGGGGTCTCTGAGCACGTGCAAAGTGCTCCCCCAGCAGGGCATAACGGGAGAGCCTCCTTGCCACCGAAATCTATTCTGAAGTAAATAGCCAGACTGGGGAATAGGAATTGTTGTGGATGTCCTGATTTGGGGGGTGGGGGGTGGTAGGTATATCGGGCAGCACTAAAAGGAATGCCAAAAGGAATTGGACTTTATTTTTTTTCACATTTTTATACCGCCCTTCCTCTAATGAGTGGTACACCACCTTGTACATGGTTTCTTCTTCCCTACTTACAACAACCCTGTGAGGTAGCTTGAAGTTCCTTGGATCCTCTCAAAATTCAGTGCAGGCATTTCAGTGGCTATTCTTTTTAGTATAACCTGTCTGAGTTGGCTCCCTAAGTTGTTGTGTCTATTTGAGCCCCCCTCTCCATTTTGATTGCTTTTCATGAATCCTCTTTTTCTTTCCCCACCCTCCTGCTGCTGCTGCTGCTGCTGCTTCTTATCCCAGTTGGACCTCCCATCAGCCCTGGTGAAGAGGCCAATCCTTTTTCCTTCAAGGAGTTTGTGCGGAGCAAGAACCAGAGCACAGCAGCTGCGATAGCTGTGGGGACCACCAAGGGTGCTAGCAAGGCAGCCTTGGAACCCAGGGGAGGCAGCAGTATCAGCCCAAAGGTAAGGTTTCAACATCTGGGGGAGACTGTCACATAGTGGTGCGGTGTGGGGGAATGGGACCATTTGGTACGAGGCATAGGATGCATTAGCTGGTGGAACCCCACTTTGCATCCAGAAGGTCCCATGTTCAATTCCTAGCAGAGAAAAATTCTAATCTGAAATTCTGTAGGCTACTGCCAGTCAGTGTTGACAATACTGTACTACTAAATAAGATGGATCATGGATCTGCCTCGCCGGTATAAGGCAGCCTGCTATGTTTCTGAGTGCCTGCTTCCTGCATTGCCTTGCTCCTCCCACCCCAAGGAAACTATTATCTCTTGCCATTGCATTCTGCCCCGTTTTGATAGAGGGCTTTCTACAAGCATGAATTTCAGTCTCCATAGCAACTTTTTCATCCTTGTTCTACCTAGAAGTTATGATCGCTACTGGCAGGGCCTGTCTTCCTGATTGGAGGCTGTAGTAAATTTCTTGCTTATCTTCCTGTGTTTAGGTATTAGGGAGATAGCTAAGTGGTTTCTCCTGAAAGCAGATGAAAGCTAGGGTGTGCAGAATTAGATTTTCTCTCTTTATTTTTTTTATTCAAGGAAGTAGGAAATGTTTACTCACAGATACAGGGATCTGTAAAACACTGACGACATAGTTCTGTTGACACAATTGTCACCTAAAAGACTGAAAAAGAAAGTGTTATAAAATCAGGAAAGAGTCTCCAATTATACCTTGCTAAGTTGGAAAGGAAGTTTATTGTTCACTGAAGGGCTGGGTTCCATTGTTCCGACTGATTGGTGAGGTCTAAACAAACCTCACATTTTAGTTGGTCCTTCCTTTTTACTTGAACTAGTAGTCACTGCTTTCCAGCAGTTTGCAACATAATTCTTCCTGTAGTCAGCAAATATGAAAAAGAATGTTGTGACTATACAAGTGAACATCCTCAACCAAGCTTAAGAGATACAACAGTAGAATGAGGGGTAATAATTGAGTGTGTGATCTTGGATGCTCAGGTGTTGACTGTTGCCTGGGGTGCATTTACCTAGTGTAGGTTGGTGTATCACTGCATCCTTTCCTGGTTTAGTCAGACCTGATCATGGTTGTCCAGGCATTGGTTATATCTCATCTGGATTACTGTAATGCTCTCTTACTGAGGATTGGAGGGCATCTTGCCCCTGAAAAGTAGGGTCCCATCACGTGTTGGTAAAAAGAAATCTTCAAAAAGCCCCTCACCTGGGCAGCCGATCGCAGCATTCTCACAATCACAAACGTGTAGGTGGCCACATAAAAGCACCTTGTCAATGAGTGGCGTATCCAGTGTTTACTCTCACTGATCTTCTAATAGATTTTTCAGGGGGTCAGATATTGAAATGCCATCTTGAAACCATCTTGAAGATCAGAATGGAACTTCTGATGAAGCCTTACAATGTATAAGGCGAAACATCAAGTGATATACTTCGTTATTTAATTACCACAGTCTCAAACCCGAAAACTGAGACAACATCTTGAAACCATTTGTCAAACTGTCTAAAAAAGCACACACACCCCAAACCAGTAATTTCAGAGCCCTTGTGAAATGGTATTAGGAGGCTCTCTGTTCGGCTTAATTTTACAGGAGATTTGATTCTCTAGTGGCGGTTTCAGAATAAGAGTAAAATTTGGAAGGTCACTTGATATTTCTCACACCTACAAAAGCCTCAAATGCAGATTTTTTTACTTCAGGATTGTATAATTACACCTCTGATGTCTCAGAAAATGTGTTACTATAAATATGGAAAGGGGGAGGGGGTCTTACCCCCATTAGATTTACAACTCGCTCATATAAGCATAATATAGCATAATAAAAAGCAGAGATGTCACCATGCCAACAAAAGTTCGCATAGTCAGGGCGATGGTGTTCCCAGTAGCAATGTATGGTTGCGAGAGTTGGATCATAAGGAAGGCGCCGAAGAATACGACCATAAGGAAGGCGCCGAAGAATACGACTTAACGACTGAACAACAACAACAACATATAAGAAAATGGTACCGTTCTAATATATATTTTACTTCAAAGCAAGTGTCACTGTATTCACTGGGACTTACTCTCAGGTAAGTGTGGGTGATGGCAGCCTCAATCGTATTTCTGCCAAATACCAAAATCACCTAAGCACTCATCTAAGTTAAACGTCAGCAGCTTTTTTTCTCCAACAAAAGGAATGTGGGGGGAAAGGTGCTCTCTTATCCAGAACAGAAATGCAACCCTGTGGGAAGGGCTGCATCTCCCCTCCCCCCACAGGGTGTCTCTCTTTATTGAGCCTGGAAAATTCCTGAATGTTTCTGTGCAGCTCTAGGTAGAACTTGAAGCTCTCATTGCTTAAAAACAGGGGGGAGCACAAACTGTCATTGGCCCTGCTGATTTCAAGGGCCCTTGTCATTTTTGTGAGGTTAGCTGTTATCAGTGTTATGGCCAGTAAGCCCTGCCATCACGCAACTTTTCACCAGTCTAAACCGAGAGGCTGTTGATACTCCATTATGTATAGAGCAAGTACGGTTGCTTGCAGGTGAAATGTTTTAAGCTTGCTTACGACTGGTGTGAGAGCCAACTTGAGTCACGGGTTTCTCTGTCCCTTTAGGAGTCCCCCAGATTCCCCCTGATACTGGACGACGATGACTCCTTATCTCTTGAATCATTGGGACTGAACTTGGAGTTCCAGGAGCCATTTTTCCCAAACCCAACTGTTGTAAGCTCCGTGCTGGAAGACGAAGATGAAGACTGGAGCAGTACCTATCAGCCATCTGCTGTTGAAGAAGTCCACTCTGCCAGGGTCCCCAGTGCCTCCATGAGCAGCACCTTTGACTCTTTTTACTGCAATCCCTCTGATTGGTCAGGTCTCCAGACCTTTTCCCCATGGCAACTGGGAGGGAGCAACTCACTGTTACAGAGCCCTCTAGGGAGAGCAGACCAAAGCTTGCCTGTTGACGGAACTACTGTGGGAGACTGCTTTTATCCACCTCAGCAGCAGAGTTATGAAGAAGTGAGGAACCCAGAAGCTCTTTTGAATCTCCCCTTAACTCTTCCTTCCTTCCTCACTCACTTACTTCTTGAGGGACCAGCACTGGGCTTCTCTCCAGACAAGCCAGAATTCTCACTGGCAAATGGTTGTGGTTGGTGGGTCTTCAGTTGCCGATCTGTAGTTCTTTACTAGGCAGAGGCTAACTACATGACTGACTGCAGTCAAGCCAGTATATGAATGGCACATTCTCTCCCCCTTCCAGGCACATTCTCTCCCCCTTTGGTCCTGCCAGCCACTTTCTCTCGTGTGTCGCAAATGGGCTGGAAATCTACCCTCCCAGGCTTGTCCCAATGAGTTCACAAAAGGACTGGGATCTTTCTCAAGCAGGACTGATTGTGGTCTTATCTCTGGGTTGACAATGAAAGTTTGCAGTGTGTTATCTCTTTGGAACTAGTAATGTGAGAGCTTCGGCTTTCATTTTTTTCCCTCTCCCCAGACAAAGCAAGGTTTTAGCCTTCCAGGTTGTGTAGACACAGAAATGGGTAGACAGAAACTGGGATCCAAAGAGCTACTTTACAAGGGGCTTGGGGACTCCCAGTGACATGTTGGACCTGGGAGTGGGTGCCCTGTCGCACACTGCTTTTGAAATTTCCCTCTGCTCCATAGGAGGCTTACTACATGGTTGCCGTTTGAGAAACGCACATTCAAAGCCCCTTGGGACGCACAGAAATAGTTGTGTGGTTTTTTGGCTCCAGCCCAGAAATCAGGAGGAGACTGTATGGGGTGCGGGAATGGGGCTTTAGTGCCGCTTTGGCTCCCCTTCATTGTCCTTGGATGGTTGGTTGTCTGACCTTTCTTGGTGGCCATCAAACCAGTCACTTCTGGAGTCGTCCTCTCCTAGAAGTGCCAAATTCTTTGAAAATCTGCATCTTGGAGCAGGATTTTGCATAGGAAGCAAATATAGTTATATGCACTTGATTTTCACATCTTGGATTACTGAATTCAGGTTGCTTGACAAAGGATGTTGGACATTTATATTTTTCTTTATCAAGTACACGCAGCCTTAATCTCTTGCATTTGTGGGAGACGTTTCTTCTCCAAACAAACCTCAGCAACAGTCCTGATTCTTTCCCTTCTCCTTTCCCCTCATAGCTAAAACAAGAAAATTCCAAGTTGAGAAGTAAGATCACCCATCTTCAAGCAGTTTCTGAAACTCAGGTACAGAGGTATGCAAGTGCGGCCCCAGCAGAACATGCCCCCAGTGTGTTCTTGCTTTCTTGCACTACTTTTGAGTGCACAAAGGGCTTCATGTGTGCTCTCTCAAGCAGGTCTCTCTGTTTTCAACTATGCTGGGAACCAGCCCAAGGCAAATGCTTATTCCTTGTTCTCTCTCATACTAGAGTAAAGCAGCTGGAAAGGATACTAGAGGAGAGTAAGCAAAAAGAAGCCAGAGAGGCCCAAGACTTGGAGGCCATGGTGCAGCAGGTGGAAGAAAACCTCCAGCTCATGACCGTGAGTCTCCGCCTGCCTGGGGAATGGGGCTGTGCTGGGGGGTGGGGCCGTGTAACAGGAGCACCTCTTGGCTCCACTGCTTGCATTGTTCCCTCTCTTGAATAATAAATGGCTTTGGAGAAGATGATGCTCTTTCTTGCTAAGAGCTGCCCTGAGAAGGAAGCAAGCTTCTTTTCCTTGCTTCTTCCCCGCAGACCCAGCTCAGGGTGCGCTACATAGCTGAGAGTGTTTTATCCCCACCTCCTAGCCTCCCCACGGACTCCCCTGGCAATTTAGCAACATGTCGAGAGGAACTGCAAAGCAAAATCTGAAATATTTTTAAGCCATGCTAGATACAAACAAAATGAAATCCCTGCCCAAGACTTTTGTGGGGCCCCCATCACCTAAGGGCAAGGATGTCACTAGTGCAAGGCGGCGAGGGCGGGACGCCCCTGGGTGACGCGTGCACGCACTTGCGCGTGTCTCCTCCCCTGCGCGCGTCGCCCGGGAGGCTCCGAGGCCCAGAGAAGGCCTCGGACCGTCCTCCCCGGCCGGCTGTCCTGGGCCTTCCTCAGAAGGCCCACTGCGTGAACGTTATTTATAACGTTTTTCGCGCATGCGCGAAAAACATTATAAATAACGTTCGCGCAATGGGCCTTCTGAGGAAGGCCCAGGACAGCCGGCCGGGGAGGACGTCCCCGAACCGGCTGCAACGATTAAGGGGGCGCCCGGGGCAGCGGCCTGCCCCAAAGTCGCAGCGCGGCCTAATGGCCGCGCCGAAGATTTATAAAAGGGGGTGTGCCTGGGGGGGTCGCTAGGGTGACGCGCGTGCCCCGCCTTGGGGCAGCATGCGCCCTAGTGATGCCACTGGGGGATTGCCATTACCCATTCCTACAGCATCCCTGACAGGTTGCTGTCCAGACCATCCCAGTGCCTGACTGGAGCAAGGATTTTTGAGCACCGTTTGCTCTTCAGGACCTCTACCCAGGGGGCTGTTGTCATGGTGGGTGTTACCATCTTGTTGTCTGCCCTGCCTGGTCCTCTTCACTTTCGCAGACAGATCTAGTGCAGTGGAAGGACCTGTTCCATCCTAAGGAGTCAACATTGTGGGAACTCTTGAGTAGGTGCCCAAATGTAAAATGAGAAAAATGCATTCCTCTTGGGACCTAGCTGCCTGCAGCATTCTCTTTCTTGTACCAGGGTGTCTGTCTGTCTGTCTGTCTCTCCTAGATCCTGTGTTCTTCAGGGTGGGTACTGCTTGCTCTGTTTCACTTGGCTTGATCCTCACAGCTGTAGAATAAACAGTCTTGGTACCTTCTATTCCAGAAACGGGCTGTGAAAGCAGAAAGTAGCGCCTTAAAGCTGAAGCAGGAAAATGCACTTCTTCAGGTACAAGCTGTGCTTATCCTCTGTCGGAGTTCCTCCCTCCTCCTCAGGAGCTACTGAACTCCTTGTAGAGCATTTGCAGCTCCCAAGGCTGTGTCACAGAAGCTTCAGGTAGAACTCTGGAGAATGATGTGACTGGCAACGTGGGCGCCTGACAAAGCCATGCCAGTGCTAAACTTCTTGTGTAGCTGCTTTGTGTGCAGGGCTTGGGTTGAGCATAAGTCAACTCCATTGCAGCTGTTCTTTGCACAAGTGGTTGCCAGACTGACTTTCAGCAAGTGTGTCCCTGGGACTTCTACTGCTTCTTGCATTGGTTGCAGGAGAGTCCACAGGTGCCTGACATTCGACATGTTCCTGATAAGCGGTCTGTGAATGACCGAAAGCTGCTGTTTTGCATAGAGCAGAGATGGCAGTTCCTCTCTACGTTCAGGGGGCTGCTTCGGCTGCTGTTGTGATTTTGAGTTGTTTCTGAATTAGTGCTAGAAGCAGCCTTTACAAGACCTCTGACTTGCAAGGCCAAATGACTTGCATCTTCTAAGTGGCTGGATATTCAGTAAGGGGAAAGGAAACTAGGTGGACTTCACAGCCAAGAAACTTTTCTAGAGGAGAGATGTGGTATCTAGTATAGGAAATATGGCTTAACCTTGTGTAAATACTAATCGGGAAGTAGATGTGTTAAAATTGATCTTTCTAAACCTAGAAAAAACGTGAACATCGGCGATCTGTAGCAAACTTTTTAGTTGCCATCTTGCCGCTGGGAATAGGATTGTTTATTATAATCTGCTTCTGTTTTTTATTGTACGGCTGCTTTTGATTGCTTTTATTATCTGTGTTCTGCTGTTTTAGCTTTTTATAATTTTTGTATTTCAAATTGTTGTGAGCCGCCTTGGGTGTTATGGGAGGAAAGGCAGGATATAACTATTTTAAATAACTCAACTTACCGTACTTGGAAAAGTCATAGTGGGTCTTAATTGTCAAGTAAACACTCTTTGGCTCATTGTAGAAGCAGGAACATTCTAAACATGGACAGGATTTGGCCCCAACATGATTTTTCCAGCATTGTAGCACCGATGCAGCCCCAAAGTAAGGGAACAAACTTTCCCTTACCTTGAGGAGGCCTCCGTGACTGCCCCCTCCCCACTGCAGGGTGCAGCGCACAGCCCATTGGCATGGCTGTATCACTGCTGGAAAGTTGGATAGGATTGGGCCCCTGGTCTCTTGGGGGGCGGGAATCTGGAAGTGCGGCAGTATCTTTATTACTTCATGTTTGTTTGTTCATTCATTTATACTGATTCTTGTATTATTATTTTTTATTCAATGGCGTGAGCTGCCTCAGTCACCCTTTCTTGGGAACTTAAAGGGGCGTATCAATCTTTAAAATAACCAAATAAATATTTTGTCTTTTGGATTGCCTGGAATATTGAGTGTCACTGATATTAATTTCTCTCCTTTTTGTCATTCTGAAGGGGCAGGTGGAGAACTATCGGCTGGAAAACGAAGCCCTGAGGTCTCGCCGTTTGACAGACCTGGCTGTAGTAAAACAAAACGCAGATATTGCCTTGCAGAATCTTCTCACTGTCGTTGCAAAGTCCCGATCATCAATCAAGTAAGTTCTGAATCTGTCTGCTGACAGCTTATGTGCCAACTGGTGGCGTCTGAACAGCTTTTTCAAGCCTGCATGTAAACCTCTGCCCTATTCCCCCATCTAGTTTTTTGTACCTGTGGGTTTTTAACAATTTTTTTTAATCCTTTGGTAGTTTAGACTAGGAATGAGCAGAACCACAATCAGAATCCACCAAACACTAGATCCGCAAGGGCTTCTCCTTTGCCCAATACAGCAAGTCCTCACTTAAAGTTGTCGATAGGTTCTTCTTGGAAACTGCGACTTTAAGTGAAACTACCGTATTTCTTCCATTCTAAGGCGCCATCAATTCTAAGGCGCACCTTTAATTTCATTATTACCAGCAGGGGAAAAAAATTCCCCCCAGGATTTATGTGCAAATTGTACCCCCCAAACTTACAAATGGTACCCCTTCTTGCTTATTACCAGGGCTTGTGGGGGTTTCGGGGAGGCCTGCACGACCCTCTGCAGACCTCTGCAATCTTCAGTTCGGCAAAAAACAGCTATTTTCGGGCACTTCCGGTTTTCGTGAAAACCGAAAATGGCCGAAACCCGCTGTTTTTCACTGAACTGAAGATCGGGGAGGCCTGCAGAGGGTCGCGCAGGCCTCCCCGAAGCCCCCACAAGCCCCAGTAAGTAAGGAGGTGGCGTTTTGGGGGTGCAATTTGCACACCTTTGATTCTAAGACACACACCCTTTTTTGAATTGCTAAATTTGGAAAAAATGTGCGTCTTAGAATCGAAGAAATACAGTACTTAGAATGAAACCAATTTTACCACATAGGCTAATTGATAAACATTCCTATGGGATTATCAATTCCTATGTGAGGACTTGCTGTACTGCATCTGAATGGTTGGCTGAGGAAAGACTTTGCTGGATCAAGCTTTCTCTGCTTCAGTGTCCCTTCTCTCAGGTTCCAGACTCTACTCACCTCCAGCTTGGCAGTGGTGTCTCCGGGCTCTCTTGCTCTCGTACATGCACACCTCCAACCCCAAGGTTCTCCTGCTTCATGCTCTGTGTGTTCTTTGCTAGAGCCAGTGTGGTGGAAGAGATCATCAGACTAGGGAGCCCTGGGTTTAATTCCCCACTTGGTCCTGAAGCTCCCTGGGTGCCCTTGGCCCAGCCACTCTCTCTTAGCCTCACAGGGCAAATCATTGTGAGGAGAAAATTTATTTATTTAAAGAATTTATACCCCGCCTTTCTCCCAACAAGGGCAATCAAGGCGGCTTCCAATAAAAACGTTAAAATACTGTACATATATACATTTAAAATCAAGACTTGGAACAATTAAAATAAACAGCCCCAGTGGGTCACCTATACTGTATTTACATTTGTTAAAAGCCATTTATTAAAAAGCCAGCCCACCATGTCAGACATTGAATGCTAAACTAAATAAAAATGTCTTAAGGCCCCTCCGAAAGGTCTCTAAGGAGGGAGCCGTTCTTAATTCCGGGGGGATGGAATTCCATAATTGGGGTGCCACTGCCGAGAAGGCCCTATTCCGCGCCGCCATCCCCCTCACCTCTGTCAATGGCGGCACGGTTAACAGGCCCCCCCCCCCGATGACCTCAGAGTATGGGTCAGATTATAAGGAAGGAGGCAGTCCCTCAAATACTCTGGACCCGAGCCGTTAAGGGCTTTAAAAGTCAAAACTAGCACTTTGAATTGTGCCCGGAAACGAAATGGGGGGAAGAACAGTGTATGCCACCCTGAGCTTCTTGGAGGACGGAAAGGATATTATTCATTAAATTAAACACACTGCTACGGACCCACTTCTGCAGCCAACTTTTAAAATATTTTTTCTTTATTTCCTTTCAAAAGACCTGTCTGGCCAGATGTTTTGATGTCCAGTGGCAGAGGAATAAAGAGTTGCTCCCACTTTTGTTGGATCTCCTGTTCTTAGAAAACCAAAACCGCCAAATTGTAGTAATTTCAGTGATGCGAGGTACTGGTAGCGATATCTAGTCATTAATTATAAATCCCACAAAATTTTGCTGTCTTAATTTATAAAGCCCCGTGAATCCAACATGCAATTCCTTATGTATATCAGAGAGAGAGAGAGATTTAAATATAAATGTGTGTGTTGGTCATTTTTGTGGGGTTCTTCCTCACCTAGGATTTCCTTTTAAAAGGATGCAAATCCCACTTAAAGGAGGATTTGAATTTCCTGACTAGTTTATATCACCAAGCTTATCTTTTAACCTCTAGCAGCTATTGGGATCCCTCCTTACACTTGGGCAGTTCATCTTGGGCTATTTTGGAAGTTTCTTCTGTGGGTCCTTATAAATAATGGCATTGGGGTCTACATTTGTTAAGACAAAGGATATTCCATACCTGGAGATGGCATTGCCTGCCAGGGACTGATCCTGGAGCTTGCATGCAAAGCCTTGCTCCACCACCGTGCTACGGCCCCTCACTGGGAACATAATTGGCAACCTTTACCTCCTATCTACTTGAACGCCTGTAAAGTTTGTGCTTGTGCCACCTTGCTGAAGGAAGTGCCCTTTCAGTGCCCTCCTCCACATATGTCCTTCTTGACATCCTGCTCTTTTCATTCCAGGCAGCTGATCTCAGGTGCAGAAGCACTACAGCTTGTGGCTGAGCTCCTGAAATCTATAGATAAAATATCAGAGATATCACAAGATTCGCCGTGAAAACCAATAGAAGGCAGAGCCTTGGTTTACCTATTGGCAATCAATATTTAACATTGCTATTTATATTGATATATTATCAACTAATGTGATTGAAATTTGATGTTTTTAAAAAAGAATCTCATCCTGATCCCAGTGTTTCCTAACCTATTACTACAGTAAAGCCTTTTCTACTTGGCTGGTCGCCTGCGTGGATTGTGATGCTACAGTCTTTAAAGGTGCAGTAAATCATGGATGATTATCATGGACTTCCATTCAAAATGTAGACTCGGCTCTCTGGTTATCTAAAGCATGGCTGTGTCTAAATTACAGTTCTTTCTGGAAGAAATTCATCCCAAAGCTTATGGCTATGTGGAGCAAGATGGGTGTGAGAAATTTCTTATCAGTACAGTAGTGATGCTACATTAGTGATGCTACATAAATCCACACAAGTATTTCCTGAACACACTTTTTGAAACTTTTTAATTCCCTAGCTTTTGTAAAAGTATTATTAAATTAAAATGAAATTGCAAGTGTATTCTGTTTTGTTTGCCTTTTTTTTTTCTTAAGAGTTACAGCACAATCCTATGCATGTCTACTCAGAGTAAGCCCCATTGTGTAATGTGGCTTACTCCCAGGAAAGTGTATAGGATTTCAGCCTTAGGTTCCTATGCAAAATACCTACCTGCTGATGAAAGCAGGTTTATTTTTCACATTTTTATACTGCCCTTCCTCCAAGGAGCTCAGGGTGGTGTACACAGTTCCTTCCCTCCTTTTGTCAGAACATAAGAACATAAGAAGAGCCCTGCTGGATCAGGCCAAAAGCCCATCTAGTCCAGCTTCCTGTGTCACACAGTGGCCCCACCAGATGCCTCAGGGAGCACAAGACAACAAGATAACCTGTTTCCCATTGACACTCCTCACAACAACCCTGTGAGGTAGGTGAGGCTGAGAGATAGTGACTGGCCCAAGGACAGCAAGGAAGCTTCATGGGATTTGAACGTGGATCTTCCAGTCTAAGTCCAACTCCCAAACCTCTACACCATCCTGGTTGCTAAACAAGTGCTTCTAACAAAAGTGTTTCATGCTGGCTGCTCTTAGAAGACCCAAGTTCGAAAGAAATACATGCCAAGATGATTTTATTTTGTATTAGTTGTTTCTTGAACCAAGATGGTATAGTGGTTCTTCTGGTGTTGGCCTTAGACCTGGAAGATCCACGTTCAAATCCCTGCTCAGTCACAAAGCTTCCTGGCTGACCTTGGGCCAGTCACTATCTCTCAGTCTCACCTACCTCACAGGCTTGCTGTGAGGACGGACGGAAGGAACTGTGCACACCACCCCGAGCTCCTTGGAGGAAGAGTGGTATAAAAATGTGAAACAAATAAAATAACCTGCTGGCAGCTCAATTCTTACTAAACCACTAGCCTGGAAAGGCTAAGCAGCATTCAGTTTCTCCCCTACGAACATAGGAGAAATGTGATCAACTTACTGGGTAACAGAGGCTAAGGGGAGTGCTGCGCTAGGCTGTCAAGGGGGAAGCCTCTCAAGACAGCGCGGAGGATTTTGGAACCACGCTGTCCCTGGGCCTCTTGGGCTTGGCACCTGAGGCAGCTTGTGAAGTGCTGTCCCGACGATAGGAGTGCGGGAGGGGCTCTCGGCGCATTTACAGCTCACGCAACGGGGGGGCCTCCGGCGATCTGTTGCCGGAGAGGGCGGGTTACCCACGTGGCGCCGCCCTGGAGGTCAGGGCCGCTTCTGCACGTGGGGGCAGCAGCGCTCTCCTCGTTGGCCGCACGGTACAAAGGCCCGCCCATCTAGGCTCCTCCCTTTCGTTGCCCAGGCTGTTACCTGGGGCGCGGGTGCTCTGATTGGCCCACGGCATGGCATGCGGAGGCTGGTCCTTGCGAGTAGAGGAAGAGTATTGGATGCAGGGTAGAGAAAGGCGGGGCCACGGCAAAGAGGCAGCTGGCTTGAGTGGGAAGTGATCCTGTTGCGGCGCGCAGGACGTCACTTCCTCTTCCGGCGTGCAGTCGTAGGGTGCTCTGGGGTAGTGCTGGTCTCAGTCTAGGCGGCGAAGGGCAGGCAGGTGTGAGGCGCTGTGCGTCCCCCTGGGGGCCAGGCAGCCGCGGTCGCTTCTCTGTTGCCCCCCCACGTGGGCCCGAGTGTCGCGGCCGAGAGGGAAGGACGACCTTGGTGGCGAAGTGGAGGCTTCCCTCTCGGACTGTTTGCCTCTCGAATTCAGCATTAGCTGCAGCAGGAGGAAACGCCTGTCGCCTTCCTGCGCCCTGCTTGCGGGCCCCCGTGGGCAGGAGCAGGATGCCGAGCTAGAGAGGCGCTTCTGCTTCACCTGGCCGTCGGATTTCTCGTTGCCTTATGATATTCGGGAATGGAGCCTCTACAGTCGGGGATATAGTGGACCTTTGAGCAGCAGCTGGTGAGGCAACGAGGGGCTGTTGCTTTGTGGGTTTCCTGAAGATACCTGTATTGGTCACTGTTGGCAAGAGGACTTGCAGCTTGGTGGCCTGTCAGCTGATCCTGTAGGAGGACTCCTCTTCGCCTCCAGTTGGGCTGTGCTACTCGGCCAGTTTTGAGTTCTGGAATCAAAGGGCTTCCCAGCAACCCTCCTCATCAGATGGGCCCTTTGACACTAGTTTGCCCTTCATTTCAGTTCTGCATCTCCAATAGCTCCCTTCCGCTCTTGTATGACTCCAGCAGCTGGTTGGTTGTAGTCAGTGGTATGCAACGCCTGGATGTGTGGAGGCTCCATTAGCAGTCATGGCCATCAAAAGACAGGTGTCTTTTTTCGCAAGCTTGCCTGTGGCCCAGTGGGCTTTGAACCCAGGCCTTCCATAAGGCACCTCCATGTTCTGCTGCTGAACTATGGCTTCCTGTTTTACTGTAATCTGCCCAAATCAGTGCATATGTGAGGGAAGGCAGCATATCAAGCTTGTCCAAATCTGCCCTGCCCATTTCGTAGTTTAAAAGGGGGCTCATAATAGACAGGCATTCATTATTCTTAATATTCTTACTTCATAATGGGGACTCTAAGCTCCTGCAATTTACTGGTTTTGAGGATGGATTTATCCAGTGTGATAGTTGCCTTGTGATTTCTCTTGATATGAATTGGTATGGCTTGGTTGTTTCTTGGGAATCCAGCTTTCTTTTCTTATCTGTTTTTCTGCATCTTTCTTGGTAGCAGACATGTCGGCAATGGACATAGATGCTGAGCGAGAGAAACTCAGGCAGGAGATTGAAAAGCTGAAGAGGAGCCTAGGTCCTGGAGTCCCAAGCACAGAGGTTGAAGTATCAGGCTCCAGCCTTGAGTCCGGTTCTGATGACGATGATGAAGGTGCAGTGTTCTCTGAGCATTTTCCTGTCTTGGGCTTTTAGAATTATTTCATCTCTCAGGATCCAAAAGGCATTGTAGCCTGCTCAAAGCTTCTGGGATTTAGTAGGCTGAAAATACAGACAAACACCATTATATCCATTTATCATAATCATCAGTATTTAGTGCTTAAGTACTGAAAGTGCTGTTGTGCACATTTCTATGTTGTCCTCCCAACAACCCTGTTGGGTAGGCCAGTAGTAGTATCATTCCTGTATTGCAGAAAGTTGAGGGAGCACCTTACTCAATAGTTCGGTGCATTGTCTTGCATTGTCACTATGTTACAGTAGCTCAATGCTTAATTTACTTTACCGTTCCCTTGGGGAATGGGGCCATAATTCAGTAGATAGAGAGCCTGCTTTGCATGCAGAAGGGCCTAGATTCAATTCCTGGCAGTAGGCTTACCAGATCCATACCGAGACAGAGCTAGACCTTTAGGGGAAGGAATGTGTTAAACCTTTACCTGCCCACATTCTTTCTCCTAAAGGTTTAGCACTCTGTCCCGGTATGTTTCTGGTAAGCCTACCTGGCAGGATCTCCAGATTGGGAAAGGGAAGGATCCCTGAGCCTGAAATTCTAGAGGGTTTCTGCCAATCAGTGCAGACAATACTAGGCTGGAAGAATCAAGCAGTCTGACTTAGAAAGAAGCAGCTTCCTATGCCAGCTTACAAAATGATTCATTTGTCTGAACTGTTTGTGGAACTCCTTGCCACAGGAGGTGGTGATGGCACCTGGCCTGGATGCCTTTAAAAGGGGATTGGACAGATTTATGGAGGAAAAGTCCATCACAGCTTACAAAGCATGACGGGGATAAGCAACCTCCTGGTTGTAGGAGTAGGTTTTCTTTGTGCCAGGTGCAAGGGAGTGGCGACAGCATACAGGGATCTTGTTGTCTTGTGCTCCCTGAGGCATCTGGTGGGGCCACTGTGTGATACAGGAAGCTGGACTAGATGGACCTTTGGCCTGATCCAGCAGGGCTCTTCTTATGTTCTTATTTCTTTAATCCTGAGTTGGGTTTTTTGTCTTATTAGATGAACTTGAAGATGACAGTGATTCTGATATTCGTGTTGAAATGGCAAGTAACCAGTTCAGAATGTATAATTCTGTCTTGGGGGTTGGGAAGATACAGAATATGGTGGCAAAGTATAGATGTGCATGCACCTTCCCTGCTTTGTAATTAATCTCTGGATGTAAAGGGATGGCCAGAAAGAAGTTCAGCCTCCTTGGGCAGGAGTTTCCTGTGCTTCTGAGCTATTTTTGCTACCTAGCTTGCTTTTGTTAATTTTGGGTGTTTTGAGCCCCCTGATGGGATTTGGTTTTTAGCAGGCAAGTCACAGATCACGTTTGCATGTTGTTCATTCACGGACTTCATTTTGGTTGTGGGCAAACCCAGGACTTCACAGGAATTGAAGAAGGATTTGCAGGGAAAGAGTGCATGCTGCCAGCATTCTCTGTCCCCCAGACACACTTGATTGATCCATTGCCAGTGTGTCCAACTGCTTGCTGTTCCTGCCTTCCATGAAATCTGTTTTCTAACATGCTGCTTAACTCTGCTTCTCTTGGATTAGGAGATGGACCCAAGTGGGGGGAATGGTGCCGATGAGCATAATGAGGGCGATGCTGACATCGGTCTTCCACAGACCCCAGAGACCTGCCTGCAGATGAACCTGGTTTATCAGGAAGTGATTCAAGAGAAAATTGAGGAGCTCAATCTCCTGCTTACCCAAAACAAAGAGCAGCAGGTAAGCAGAGCAAGAGGTATAAATACTAATACATATATAATCTTATCTTAGTATCTTAGACCTGTATATAAATACAGATCCAAGGAGGACAATTATCAGGTACGGATATATAGGGAGGCTATAGAAATACAAAAACATTGCAAAGGAAGAGACTCTTAGTCTAAGTAGTGTGTGGCTCCCTGCACTGAGGACCACGAGAATTATGGACTTTAACTTTAAGAAAGAGTCTAGCTTTGAGTTGTCGGAGTCCTTAAATTTGAATTAATGGAACAGCTGGAGTTGAGATAATTGAAGGCATGAGCATTGATTAGTTAGTTGAATGCATTCTTAACCTATAAGTTTTGTCTTTTTCCTAGCATTTGTAGGATGGCTGGTGTTTTCCTCAAATTGTGAAATTTTTCAGCCTTCAACTTTTAAATCCTAGTTTTAATTACAAGGTTTACCCTTTTGAGGTTTAAGGTTTTAACTTGCAACTTGAGTTTTTAACTTGCCTTTGAAAATGCTCTACACAGAGAAGGACGAAACATCAGGGAAACAAAAGCTTAGCAGACCGTGGTCAGAAAACCAGGATAATTTTGATATGGAGAATTAGAGCAAGAGGTGCTTCACGGATGCTCACGGTTGTCCTCATTCTGTCTGGGGGGGTGGGGGGGAGTGTTGCTGTATTGTGCAATGAAAAGCTGTGCTTGGATGCTGTTGACTCCAGTGGAATTCCAGTCTGTATCTAGAGGGGGGGGGGGGTTGTTGTCTTTGACTGACTGGAACTGTAGAGACTATTCCAGTGAGTGCCTATGACCACTTCTGTGGAAGCTGTTGAAGTTATGGATCATGGTTGCAAGGCCAAGGCTTTTATTTTAAAAATCCAATTTGTTTGTTGTTGCTCTAAGTTTGGATTTTATTTATTTAAGGCACTTGTATGCTGCCCTTCAACTGATAAGGTTCTAGAGCAGCTTGGATAAAATCATGTACTGAAACGGGAAATCATTACAATAGAAAACAGGTTGGGGGAGATGTTATGCCTCACTACTCCTTGCAGAGTAGTTGGTGGTAATAAGGCTACTGTGATTGGGGGCGCAGTCTGTGACTTCCTAGCTCACCATTTCCACTCCATTTTCCTCCCTTTGCACATTCACTAAGTGGGGAAGAGGTAGTGGTTGGGAGTAGACAGAGGTAAGTGCTCCTTGTGAGTCTGCTGCCTTAGGCAACTGCCTCAGTTGGCCTTGTAGATGGGCCAGCCCTACCTTGTTAAATAATGAGACTGAGTTCAAAGCAATGAGGACTTTGTCTCACTGAATAATAGGATTCTGGAAACTGCATTTAAAAGGCTGCAAGTTTAAGTACAGAGGGGCACCTACTGAGCTGCATAGTTCATCATTCAAAGTGTGCAACTCATTGACATTTTCTGGAAGCTCCACCCCCTTTTACTGGCAACCTCTGCCCATTCTGTAATGCCAGCAGGGTGGAGCTTGTCCTGAAAGTGGGCAGGGCCTCCCAAGATGGTCTAGCTATGCCAGTAAGAATGATCTTTTTGGCACTGGGCACTCAATCATATGGTTTTAATCTGTGTCTAGATTTTTGCTTCAGAAAACATGGGTGAGCTGAGGACTTTCAGGCCCCTTCCACTTCTGTGATTCTGTGCCAAGACAGGTGAACTTCTTGAGGTGTTTCCGTAAACCTTGTTTCTTCTTTCCTTGTACCTGACAGGAAAAGCTCACCTGGGAGCTTGCTGGGACACAAGGGACGAAATCAAGTGATGGCAAAACCTTGCCAGCCAATATGTTTCTGGGCCATTTTATGAAGCCATACTTCAAAGATAAAACGTCGGGGGTTGTAAGTATGAGTGTGTGTGATTGAATAGGCTCACGCCCTACTTCTGACTTCACAAGTGGTTTCAGGGCAGTGCACAGCATTTAAATACAAGCTGCTGGGTGCTGGTGTTCTTGGTAGACAGTGTCCTTTCCTTCCTTGAAGGAGTTTGCTAGTTAGATGGTATCAATAACAGCCAGCTCTCGCTCTCACATAACTAATTCAGCTGAGGTAAGAGGCTTGCTAAACTAACACGGATTCAGTAATCTGCTGGATGGGGGGGGGCAGTAAACAGATCGGTGGGTGGCTTGTCTGCACAGGGGGATAATATTCAATGAATGGGAGGGTAACTTCAGACAGCCCAGAGTTCTTCTCACTCACAAGGATCAGGCAGTCTGCCGTGTGTCAAGTTACTAAAATCTTTCAGGGGAATGAGAGCGTGCATACAAACAATGGCTTTTAAGCAGCATTTTTAAATATTTATAGCCTGTGTATCCTGCCTTTGGACATTAATATATAGTCAAGGGAGGGAATGGTCTCTTAGGGCCCAGAACTAAGGTGGAGTTGAGTTCTGACTTGTCTTGCTCCTTCTCTTTTCCCCACCCCCAGGGTCCTCCTGCCAATCCTGATGCCCGAGAAAAGACTCTGCAAGGCATAAAGTCCTTTGAGGAGCTGATCACTGTCAAATGTAAGGGAGGGGGGTGTTGGGGTGGTACTTTCAGGTGTTCAGCTTTGAACTCCATGAATGGTTGGTGGGATTTGGGCTGACAAAGTATCCATCCTTTGTGTTCAGTATCGCCAGTGAACCAGGCCTTCGCTCCAGTAATTGTACTGGACTAAGCCCATCTGGCAATCCTTCACACTTTTGCTTTCCCTGGATCTTGTCCCTGACCTCATGCTGTACCGCTGTGCAAGGTCAGGGACAATCCCTTGCGCTCTTCCACATTTCCAAGTCGCTACCAGAGAAGGGGACCGAGGAGGGTACCGGGGGCTCATTCCTGCAATCTGCTTTCCAGCTTGGAGCTAGAAAAAGGAAGATGGATCATTCTCACAGTTGCATTGAGCTGTGGAGGGTTTCCAAAGCCCAGCTGTGCTGTGGGGATGATTCTCCATCCTCTCCTCGAGCTCCAAGCTGGAGAGTAGGCCAGGCACTTAGAAGCACAGCACCAAAATGAGCCCCAGCCCTTATCTTCTCTAATCATCCCCATAGTTGTGCTGACCTTGTGGGGCATTTGGAGCCCCTCCAGAGTGCAGTTCAGTTGTAGAGTATGGGAGGAAGGCTCAATTCAGGATTGAAGTATGGGAGGAAGACTTGGGTTTGTCTTATGGCACTGACCAGAGAGCAGTGGAGAACTTTCAGTGGTTAGTGGAACTGCTGCTCCCCTAGCGAAGGGGCATTGACTACCTGATTTCTGAAATCCCCCCCCCCAGGGAAGAGCCGAGAGAAGCTACTGCTTCGTCAGTCCGTGGTGAGTGATCATTTGCAGCATCTGCTTCAGCCGAAGCTACTGAAGTAAGTATGGATCCGGGGAGGAACTTACCACATTAGGTGCCTGGTCGTTATCCGTCTGGCTCAGGGCAGTGTCTGTGGTGGCTCACAGCAGCTCTCCATGTCCTCCAGGAGAGGTTATTCCAGGCTTGGCTTATTTGATCTCGTCTGTACACAAGGTGCTTCCCAACATAAGCAAGCAAAGGCACAAAAGGGAGATTCCTGCCTTTGAAAAGCTTTCTGATCTCGTAGTGAAGGAGAGAGGTCAGTGTAGGGAGGCACTGTAAAGCTGTGGCTCCTTCTTCCACATTAGAGTTGGCAGATCTGCCCTTTTCTGGGAATGGCCACAGAGTATGCGGTGGGGGTCCTTATTTAACAGCAGTGAAGTGCAGTTGCTTGCAGCTGCACAGAAAACCAGTCTTTCTGGCTAGAGCGAGGCAGCTGTGTTGGGCAAGACTTGTAGCTTTTGAAATGAGCTCCTGAGAGAGGATGGAAAGTGCACATGAGTTGGCATTCAGAGCTTCTAAAATGGTTTCCAGTGTCCTCTTTAATCCCTTTGGGGGGGGGGGATGGCGGGCGTTAGAGGTTTTTTGTTAATAGTTTTGAATTGTTTCTGAACAGGCTTGACTATCTGAACGACAAGAGGGCGAAAGCCAAGGATGAAATGGACAGGCAGATCTTAGAGAAGCAAATCCAAGAAACGGAGCGGGAAATCAGTGATATCAAGTAAGAAGATTGTCCCAGGGCTGCTGCTTAGGCAGAGTTCCTTCTCTTTCCTGTTCCTTTGGGGGGTGGGGGGGTGGCCTTGTTTAACATTCTCGGAGAATCTTGGCAGCCATAGCTTAGCCAATGCTCCAAGGTTGAAGCCAAAGGTGCTCTTGGCAGAGCCCAGCAGGGTTTGCATCACATGAAGACATTGGCTGATGGTCGCTTAAAGCTTCCCTAATCCAGCAAGGAAGGCTGTTCACCTTGCACCTTGGATCAAGCTCATACCGACAGGTACACCCCGAACAAGCAAAGTGATCTGCAGAGCAGGTTGGTTACCCCTGTTGCTGTCTAGCAAGCCAAGGTGCTCTTCAGAGAAAGGGCCCATGTCAGCCCCACGTATGCTGGGATGGGAGAGGCTGAGCCAGTGCAATGTGAACCCTGGCACCCATAGCCCCTGCCTCTAGTTGAGGACCAATCCTGGTGGTGACTCCTAATTCCCAGAATCCCTTGGATATTCTGGCTGCCATGGTTTTGTTTCCAGATGCTGTAAAGCCACCTCAAGCATCAGAAGGAAGCAGGATAAAAATCTAGAACAGTGATCTTCAACCTTTACCTGATGGTAAAGGTCGCTGTAAGTTGTCGCGACTCGTCGGTGATGGCACTTCCGGGTTCACACTGCTGCCTAAGTTTAAAAAAAAGGGGGGGTTGGACTTGCTCATCAGCGGCAATAGCGAGAACCCAGGTTTTTTGTTTTTGTTACAAAGTTTGTGTCTTGCTTAGAACAAACGTGATAAGCAGCCACCTGCTGCTTACCGCATGGAAGTAGACCGGGACTAAATGCTAGAGTGGCTCAGCAAGGTTCAGGAAGCAGTTTCCTGCTTCCTGTTAACCTTACTGAACCTCTCTAACATTTTGTTTTGGTCTACTTCCATGCGGTAAGCAGCAGGAGGCTGCTTATTGCATTTGTTCTAAGCAAGACACAAACTTTAAAACAAAAAAGGTAACAGCCGGGGTGTGTGTGTGTGTCATGCTTAGAGAGCTGCAGAGAACCATGAATATTGGGGGGGGGGGGGGGTTTGCCTGTATCCATGGCTTTCATATATCCATGGGGGGGGGGGGGGAGAGTATCCCCTGCAGGGATACATGGGATACTGTATCCTTCTGGAGATGTGGCCACCAGAACTGAACACAGTACTCCAGATGTGGCCTTGCCATCAATTTGTACCATGGCATAGTAATAATGGCTGTTTATTCTCAATTCCTCTTTATAATTATCCTGAGCATGGAACTGGCCTTCACAGCCACCATGTACTGGGTCAACATTTTCATTGAGCTGTCTAACCCCCCCCCCCACACACACACACACATCTCTCCTGATCCGTCAGACAGTTCAGAACCAATCGGCATATGTGTGAAATTTTAATTTCTTGTCTCAGTGTGTATCACTTTACTCTTACTTGTGTTCAAGCACATCTACTGTTTTGTTGCCTGTTCTCACAGTTTAGAGAGATCCTTCTGGAACTCTTCATAATCCCTTCTGGACTTCTCCACCCGGAAAAGTTTAGTGTCACCTGCAAACTTGGCCACCTTATCCCCAACTCCAGGTCATTTATGAACAAGTTGAGAAGCACCGCTCCCAAGACTGATCCATGGGACACATTGCTTTTCATTTCTCTCCATTGTGAAAATTGCCCATTTACACCCACTCTCTGTTTCCTGTTCTTCAACCAGTTTTTAATCCGTAAGAAGACCTGCCCTCATTTTCTGACCGTAGAATTTTCTCAGGGACTGTCAATGCATTCTGAAGGTCCACATGTATGATATCAACAGGTTTGCCTACATCCACGTGCCTGTTGACCTTTTCAATGAACTCTAAAAGATTTGTGAGGCAAGACTTACCCTTACAGAAGCCATGCAGATTCTCCCTAAGCAAAGCTTGTTCTTCTATAAGTTCCAAGGTTTTATCCTTGATAAAACCGCCATCTTACCTGGAACAGATGTTAGGCTGACCAGCCTGTAATTTCCTGGGTCCCCTCCCCCTTCTTTTTTTAAAGATTGCTGTGACACTAACTATCCTACATTTTGCTGGCACAGTATCTGTTTCAAGGAACAACTTGCATGTTTTAGTCAGAAGATCAGTAATTTCACATTTGAGTTCTTTGACTTGTTAATCTTTAATTTGTCAGTTCTGAGAAGTGAGCATGTACCATTTTCACAAGAAGACTAGAGATTGCTTGCTGCTTGCAATGTGGCCTCCCTCTTTGAGGCCTGTTGTCTCAGGCTCAGTTTGGCAGCCCTTGGGTTTTTGTTAGAAATTGATCGGTTTGTTTTTTGAAAAACTACAAATTTAAGTTAACCTGTTGACATGCAAGTGCTATTATCGTTGTTTAGAATATTTATCCTCTGCTTTTCAACAGAAAAGTTCACAAAGTGGTTATTTGCTGCTGTGGCTGGAGCTAGCAAGAGCTTCTTTTTAAAAGTAGATTTAGATTTTTGAAGTTCTCTTGGTTGCACATTTTTTGATAGGTGACTTCTGAGCTGGCTTTCCAATGTGTGTGCGAGCGCACGCACACACACACACACACAGAGGAATCTATTTAGTGCTGCCCACATTAATTTTTTGGGTACAGATACATGAAAAATATTCCCTCTTCCCACAATAGAATGTAATTCTGCCTCTTTTTCTCCCCTGGATCTAGCCTGCTGCCAGAGGAGGCTTTGCTGGGAAACAGAGGCGACAAACATGACTGGGATAAGATAGCCAACATCAATGTGAGTGGTTCTGTAGATGGGTATCTTGGCTTTATTTTATTTATACCTCACTTTTGAATCAAGATTGGCTTCCAAAGCAACTTTTAATCTACCAAAAGGGAACACTATAGAAGGAATATTTAAGGGGCTCATGACAGTCTCTTCTGGATCCTGGCAGTTGGATGTGCTAGTCCAAATTCCAGGCTTTGGAAAGAAGGGGGAAGGTGAGCTTTGAGACTCAGACTGGCTGGCATCAAGATGCCTATAGAGACAGCCTCACTGATGATCTGCTTAAAACCTCAGGACACACACAGTGGAAGGCAGCTGCCCTTGGTCATTCACTTTGCCTGTGGCTTTTTGTTCTCGGTGGGGAGGTGGAACTGAAGTCCTTCTCTTTCTCTAGTTTGAAGGAACACGCAATGCAACAGAGCTGAGGAAATACTGGCAGAATTTCGAACACCCCAGTATCAACAAGAAGGATTGGAATGACGAGGAGATCAACCAGCTCAAGAAAATAGCCACCCAGCACAACGGCATGGACTGGGAGGCGATAGCTCAGGAGCTGGGGGTAAAGCCACAGATAGGTTCCGAGACGGTATCTGAGCATGACACCATGTGATGACGTGGCTGGTGCATCCGGAGACGCTTGCTGTTTTGAAAACATTTATATGCTTTTATGTTTAAAAATCTAGCCCTTGTGATTATGGAGAAGGAAGCGTTAAACGTGTAGGGCTGTCTCTACTATGGACAAAGATTCTGTGCCATCATTTAAATGTATGGTGCTGAACATGTTCAGTGCTACTGCAGCAACCCACCTGTATTCTTTCAATCCTTCCTTTTGTGTGCCTTTTGCACCACAGCAATCTTGTCAAATCTCACACTAGCCCACTTAGTCAGGCAGTTGAAGCACAGCCTCTTCTTCTGCTCTGCCCCAGCCCCATAGCCTCTCTTTCCTTCCCCAGACACAGCGCAGCGCTTTCCAATGTTTGCAGAAGTTCCAGGCCTACAACAAAGACTTTAAGAAGAGTGAATGGACTCCAGAGGAGGACCAGATGCTCTTGCAGCTTGTGCAGCAAATGAGGGTTGGGGAGCACATTCCATATCGGAAAAGTAAGTGATCTCAATGAGAGAGAGATTCTGTTTGTCCAGGTTGCAGCACCCCACTTGTTCTTTGTAACCCCCATGTCGAACTAGCAGGAACGCGCTTAACAATGGCTTTGCAGTTAGTTGAAGACATGAGGGTCCCTTGTAGCTTAAAGTAAACCTTTTTCTTACGTTGGCAGAGCATGAGATGTTGAGGGGGTTGAGCAGTTACTTTGCCCTCTAGCATATGACTTGACTCGCTTGAGTCACCGGGACCCAACTGCTCTTGAGTATAACATGACTTGCCCACTTTCCTATTTTTTTTAAATGTGGCTCAGTGTGTCTTGGGCGGTTCAGTCGCTGAGGTCCTGACATATGGCTGGTGGTCCTTGATCTTGCTCTCATTCTCGGTGTTTCCTTATCTGAATTCTTTGTGTGAGTTCTGGCATAACATCAAGCCTGGGTTTGGTCTCTCTGGGCACATCCCGTCCCTAAAGCTGCCTCATCCCCTTGCAAGCTCAAGTTTCTTGATTCACTTTGGATTTAGCAGCAAAATGTATCCCAAACCAAGATTGTGAGTCCCACTCGGTAGGTTTGACCAGTTTCTGCCAAATCAGAAGTGGGAGGGGGAAATAGGAGTGTGCAAGCACAGAGCTGTGGCTTGGCCCCTTTCTCCCTAGTGTGGGGTTAGGGTAGGCTGTGTGAGAATCCTGTTTGAGAGCACAAGACCTGTGTGCTACTGAGGAGGCCCAAGGCCCATCTTCTGCAGTATTCCATCTCCAACATCAGTGGCCCACTGCCCGAGGGGACACTCGCAAGCTCTAGGCCAGCAGGTTTGGCTTTTGCTGATTATTCAGAAGAGGCTTCAGGTGTTTTCTGGAGTCCTAGGTGAACCCTACTCACAGTACTGTACATATAAATAGTAAGTCTGCAGGCAACGGGGAGGCGCAGCATGCGCAGCTGTTGTGCACAGAAAGAGGAAAGCTGCACGAGTCTGCCGTTCCAGTGGAAAATTGAGCTCAAACCTTCTGCTTTCCGCAGTTGCCTACTACATGGAGGGGAGGGACTCTGCCCAGCTGATCTACAGATGGACAAAACGAGTGGATCCCAACGTGAGACGAGGTGCCTGGACTCCAGAGGAAGATGCTGTAAGGGCTGCTTCAGGGTTGCTCTTGGGCTGTGTGTGCAGGTTACTTGGGAGATGGGAAGGACTGGGGGTCTCTCACAGGAGTGGTGGAAGCAGAACACATCCAGACCTAGCATCCTCTGTCGGGTTGGGCAGCCTAATGGGCAGCCTCTGTATTCAACTGGGGAAGCCCATTTTCTTCTGGGTTCGTCTTTTCCCTTTGGACCCCACTTCTGTCAGCTTCTGTCATTTCTTCAGAGGGTAGGGGAGCTACAACGATTCTCTTTCCCCTGCCGGTGGCGTGTTCACAGCTGGCTTATGCTTTTCTGTTATGCCCTAGCTGCTGTTGAAGGCAGTCGCTAAATATGGTGAGCGGGACTGGTATAAAATTCGGGTGGAGGTGCCAGGCAGGAGTGACAACCAGTGCCGAGACAGGTGAGTCCCACACCTGTGTGGCAGCTGCAGATTATCAGCTCAGTTCAGCATTGGCTGTGCACCCTTGCTTAGATCTGCATGGCCTGCATTTGTTGTTTGCATCTGATAGTGATTAGACCTGCTTTTCTAAATGCATTTATAATACAAAGCCATTAATAATGCAATCCTTAAAGCTAATAAAATAAGACAGAATAAGCAAAGAGCCAGGATGGTGCAGTAGTTCTGGTGGTGGACGTAGACCTGGAAGATCCAGATTCAAATTCCCGCTCAGCCATGAAGCTTCCTGGGTGATGTTGCACTAGTCAGCATCTCCCAGGCTAGTCTACGTCACAGGGTTGTGAGGACAGAAGGAGTCATGTACAGCACCCTGAGCTCCTTGAAGGAAGGGAAATGCAAAAATGTGAAAAATGAGCATCAGTCGAGCAGCTGCCTCGGAGGCTAGCAGAAGTGGGTGAGCTTTTGTTTCGTTTTGCTCCCCTCCTGGGGGAGGATGGCATTCTGCACAGTTGGGGCAATTATTCAGAAGGCCCTATTGCTTCCACCCAGTGGTTGCTGGTCTTGCCTCGCTAAAGGATGGAACCCGGAGCTGGAGCCTGCCTCTGACAGATCTCAAAGCATGGGATGGGGGGGGGGGCGGCAGAGGGGCAGAAGATGTAATAGCCTGATGCAGAGGCTCAGTGTTTGTGAAGACTTGAGGTGAAGGAGCAAAATAATGGCGATGTTGGGGCACTTTGCAGATGTGTGCTAATAAACAGAACATAAAATTATAGGGTGGGACCAAGAAGGGGGTTGTGAATGCTTAGGCTTGCATCTAGTATGAAGTGGGTGGCTCAAAACTGTGCCACTCTCGCCCACATGTTTCTCCTCTCTTTCCCACTCCTCGGTAATTGCAGGTACCTGAATTCCCTACACCATGACATCAAGAAGGGCAAATGGAGCCAGGAGGAGGAGAGGAACTTAATTGAGCTAACAGAGAAATATGGAGTTGGTGAGGACTTGCAGTATGAGTGGCGCAGAAAGAAGGCTTTGAGGTTGTTTGTCCCTGGGATTTCTATCTTCCTTGCTCCTGTGTATTAGTCCTTTTTCAGTGACTGCATTCCAAGGGGATTTTTGACCCAGCCATGGAAATCTGTGTTCAAAAGCCATGGACACAGAAATCTACCTTTCCGCCCACTTAGAGTCAGTATTGCTAGTGTGCAAACTCTGGTAGAGAGCTTGTGGGCCTCTGCTGGACACTAGGGCTGAGCTGGATAACAGCGATATTGCTGTTTACTCCATGCCCTCCATTTTCAGTGTGTGTGTGGAGGAGACTTCCCGAAGAGGTGGTGATGGACGTAGATATTGCATTTCTCTGCAGCCAAAGAGGGCCTGCCTCCTGCTTGTAGGAGAAGTTAACAGTAGCCCAGCAGGCTCTTTGCATTCAGTAGTCCCTGTTTTGCATTAACACTGTAATTGGAGATGGTGGTTTTTCCACCTCATCATCATTATTATTAATATTAATATTAACAGTATATACTGCTTTTCAACAAAATTCACAAAGCGGTTTACAGACAAAATCAAATGATTAAATGGCTCCCTGTCCCAAAAGGGCTCACAATCTAAAAAAGATGCAGAACACCACCAGCAAACAGCCTCCAGAAAAGACACTGTGCTGGGGTGAAAGAGGGGCAGTTACTCTTCCCCTGCTAAATCTAAGAGGAGCACCAATTGAAAAAGTGCCTCTTGCCCAGTTAGGCCGTGTGAATCGGACTTACATGTTTTCTGGGTGGCTTATGATCAATTGCTTTATTCCATTTTGCATCATTGGTTTCTTTCATTAAGTGCTGTGGCCCATCGGAGCATTTTATAAAACGTTTATAAAATGGATTGAAAACGAGGTTTATATTTTGGACGGTTATAGCCCAGTGGGTTCAGAAGGCAATGTACAATTAAAGAGACTCTAAGGCATTGAAATATATACATACCGAAAGCTTCAGATATCTCTAAAATCAGTATCAGCGGTATAAGTTAAGTTCTGGAAGTGCCACTGTCGCCTAATGTCCTAATTCATTAGAAGCTGGGAAAGGGGGGGGGGGGGAGCCTTATAAATAAGTGTGTGAGAGAGAGAGAGAGAGAGAGAGAGAGAAAACGAACTTTTATTTTGCTTATTTTAAAGCAGTGGTTCTCAGGCGTTTTAGCACCGGGACCCACTTTTTAAGATGACACTCTATGCATTACAAGACTTTTTTTTTAAAAAAAGGTGATGTAGAAAGAGAAATAAAATATTACTTGTAAATAAATTATTTATTTGCAAAAAACCCTCAATCCATTTCTTGTAATGAGGTAGCCATAATTAATAGCCTCAAGGCTTGAGGGGCATAGTTATGTGACCCAGCCTTCACCTGCCCACTTGGAAAAAATACACCAAAAAGACGCTCAAACATTTATCTCCCTATATTTACACAAGCTTGAAAACTGCAGGAGCTCAGCTGTTTGCAGGGCAGTTAGTAGCTATCTGGTTTTTAATAGCCTCAGGGCTTATGGCAATCACTTATCTGATCTTTCCATCACCTGGGACCCACCAGAAATCTGGTCGCAACCCACCAAGTGGGTCCTGACCCACAGTTCTGAGAAACACTGTTTTAAAGGCTTAAACAATACATCCAGCAGGAGAGTGAAGAGTTAGTCATTTACTGGAAAGCTGAGCGCCTCTGGAGTGGTTCCATAATTCTGAACCATTACCCATTTTTGTATTTAGGGATTCAGATCTGGCTTGGGTTCAAGGCAAACCCTAGAGTTTTTACATTCAGTTCTGGCTCCTGAGAGAACCTTTCTGAACTTGGGTTCATGTCCAGGTTGAGTTCGCCACCCACATAGACTTTCCAGGTGGAAGCATCGAGAGAGGCACTCAAGTGCTCTCTGCCAGCAGGCATGGTCATGTGGGAGTCGGGGTCATCTGAAGCTAGTCCTTAGCCATGTGGCTGTCACTCTAGGTCAGTCTTTTGCCCAGAAAGTCCTGGGAAGAGAGATTCTGTGCAGCTTGTCCTGGTTAACGGCTTAGCTGCAGTGCTTTGGATTAGTTGCAGCCTTGAAGTAGTTTTCAAAGGAAGACCCCACCTAAAGCATGTTGGGAGTACTCTAACGTGGGCATGACCAGGGCACACAGAACTGATCAGGCTGTCTCTGCCCAGGAGGAGTCTCAACCAGCACAGAAGGGGCTTTGTGCCATTGAACTCAGCTGGGCATCCACATTTGTCATTAAGTCATGGTGACTGGGCTCTTATTGCCCCTGTGAGTGGGCAGCAGAGTCTAGTCTGGTGAATGGTCCAGTAACTGCTTTCTCCCTTTAGGCCACTGGGCACAAATTGCTTCCAACTTACCCCACCGCTCAGGAACTCAGTGTCTCAGCAAGTGGAAGGTGCTGCTTGGCTATAGGGTGAGTTGAGTTTCTTTGGCTGGTTGGGATTTTTCCCTTTAGAGAAGTCCAAGAGCAACAGGAGCCAGGGATTGTTACCCTTGGAATTTTGAACCCAAGTACCATATATACTCGAGTATATGTCTCTCATGGATAAGTCGAGGACAAGTTTTAAGCCAAAAATGATGGATTGACCCATGGAGAAATCAAGGGTAAAACTTAGGGGTGAATTAAATGCTTTGAAAACGACTTACCAGTAACTGTTCTGAGGCAGCAACAAAAGTTTGGGGTGGGTAAAAAAACACGGAGCCATTTTACCTTGTTCTGAAGCAGTAGAAACAGAACTGTTCTCCAAACAGGAAGGAAGGAAGGTGAAGGATCTTGTGGGAGTTATAGTCTTTGTGATGGCTGCTGCCATGGAAGTACAGTACTGTACTCACAAAGCCTACAACTCCCATAAGCTCCTTCACCTTTCTTCCTGTTTGGAGAAGAGCTCCATTCTGTGCTGCTTCAGAACAAGGTAAAATGGCTCCTTTTTTTACTCACACCCATGCGTCCTGCTTCTCAGCCTAGTCCCCCTCCCTCCCCTCACCAAGCAACTGTTCTTAGAAGCCCCATGTATAAATTGACCCAGGTTTTTAGGGTCAATTTTAGGGCATTTTTTACTTATACACGAATATATACGGTAATTAGAACATAATTGCTGGACTTGACATGAGGTATGAAGACATGTGTGGGAGCAAGTTTAAATGTCTTCCCCAGAAATTTTCCCCCTATATTTTTTTGCCAAAAATATCAAGAGCACCTGAAACAAGAATGGGGGGGGGGGGGTTTGCTGCTGAGGGAAATCTGTTCTTCCCACTTTCTCTTTCCCTGGTTTTATTAAAAGATGTTATGTCAGGCTGACTTTGTTGAAAGATAACAGAGAGCTGTGTTGCAGTTGTCCCTGCGATTAAATGGTGGTGGTATTTGTGTTTTAAAGAGAAATGGGAGGAGGAAACAGGAGAGCAAATCTGGTCCGAAGGAGAGGCGCAGCTCCAGCAGCGAAGATTCGGATCTGGATCTGGGGGAGGCTGGTGATGAGGAGGAAGAGCCTAAGGCCCGCAAGGCCAGAGATGCAGGGCAATGGCAAGTGCCAGGAATTGACATGTGGATCCCCACAAGGAAGGACCTCTCTGCAACGAGACCCGAGGGACTGGCCTCCGTAACGCTGCTGTCCAAAGGCTTTGATGTGAATAGGAATCGGAAAGCAGGCCCCGGTGCTCTTGCGGACAGAGGAGAACATCAAAGGGCAGAGGGCCTTGGGAGCACCGAGCCCAGGACTTTGCAACTGGCCCTTGCTGGAATGGAGGAGGAGTCGGAGGGGAGCAGGAAAGTATGTACTTAGCATGGGGCTCTTCTGCCTGTGCAGGACCTGCCACATCTTCATTGACTTGTCTCATGTTCCTTCCAACATTGATTGTGTGTAGAATTGAACTCCAGGCTGTCAATAAGCTAGTCAGCTGTGATGGATCAGAATTGCCTCTAGGCCCCACCAGGCAGAAGAGCTTCGGCCATCTGGTCTTTTTTTTTGGTACAGTCCTCCATGGACTACAAATGACCATGATCAGGATTTCTCGGCAGCTTGACTGCTACAAAAAGTTGATCAGTCGGGAACATTACGCTGCTGACTGGAAAAAGAGGCCCTTTTTCAAGTGGTGCTCCTTATATTTAGCAGGGGGACAATAACTGTTCCTCTTCACCCCAGCACAGTGTCTTTTTTGGGTGGCTGTTGCAGGAGGTGATCTGCATCTTTTTAACTTGTGAGCCCATTTGGACAAATTGCCTTTTAGTTACTTGATGTTCTCTGTAAACCGCTTTGGACATTTTTTTTGTTGAAAAGCGGTATGTAAATATTTTTATTGAATTAATAACGTTGGCAAAAATTGCAAGGTTCACCTGACTCTTCAACTAGATATTTAGTTTCTCCCCAAATCCTGCACCTCTGCAAGATGTCTGCATCTAGAGCTTTCCTTCTTCTGGAATGAGAAGGGATTAGAATCCTGTTTGCCTGATAGAACGTTTTCTCTTGTTTTATGTTGCAGAATTCCGGAAGCACAAAAGACTCGTGGAGGGTGTCCCTGGCCTATGTGAAGTCCGTGTTGAGAAGAAACTGCTATGAGCAACAGAGGAGAAGTGTAGGTGCCTTGCTGAGGGCTTCTCTTATCCCTCTCATTACAAGGAAATAAAAGAAACAGCACTTGAAATTGTGTGACTTGAGGTGGTTTCTTGCCTCACCCCCTCATTTTGGAAACTTCCCAAACCATCTGGTACTCAGTTCTTTGGCTTTTGATCATGAGGTTTAAGCCAGCATCGGGTAACATTTGGCATCTGGTATGTTTTGAAGCTGTTTAAATTGATTTTTAATCTGGTATGATTTTTATATGATTTTTAATCACGTCAAGAAGAGCCCTGCTGGATCAGGCCAAGGGCCCATCTCATCCAGCTTTCTGTATGTCACAGTGGCCCACCAGATGCCTCTGGTAGCACTTGAGAGAACAACATAACTGTAGCCACTCCCTTGCATCTGTCATTCAGAGATAGGTGACCTCTGAAACCTGGAGGTTGCGTATTATCATCATGACTTTTAACCTGTGATGGACTTTTCCTCCATCAATTACTTTTTTAAAAGCATATAGGCAAGGTGCCATTACAACATCCCATGGCAAGGAGTTCCACAGATTAATTATACCCTGGGGAAAGAAATACAGTATTTTTTTTTGTCTGTTCTGACTGGATTGCCACTCGGTGTTAGTCCTCTGGTTCTGGTGTTGTGCAAGAGGGAAACATCCTCTCTCCATGTTATCCATCCCATGCTTAATTTTGCATGTGAGACAGTTATAGCCCATGACTATGTGTCGTCGTCCCCCCCCCCGGTGCTTTCTGTCTAGTCTGAAGAGATCCAAATGCTATAGCCTTTCCTTTTAATTAGTGATAGCTGGGTTGTCTTGACTTGACCATTCTCTGCCTCAGTGTCTGGGTGGAGTGCTTTCCTTGGGTACCTCAGCAATTGATGGGGGGGCGGGTTAGCATATAAAGGTTTTTAATGGTTTTGTCACCTCCAAATAAAGCTAATTGATCATAAGGTCAGTCTCTCTCTCTCTCTCTAATATGTAGCGAGAAATTAGTAGGAAGAAGAGGTTTGCCTCTAATTCCCAGAATGCCCATGGAAGAGCCGGAGAGATTTACAAAGGCCAGAAGGGTGGCCTGTGGAAGACAACACTCTACCGGAGGCTGATGATGGCCGTGACGCCGTGGGCTGGGAGCATGGTGCAGGCCTGGGCCCTTCGGATCAAGACAGAAGCTTCTCGCAAGTCCAAAGGTACCTGCCCTCCAGGCACATTTCAGCAGCAGGCGCATCACAAGGGTAATCCAGCTCCTCTGCTCCCTCTTGAGGAGGGAAGACAAATGTCTTTCATGAGACTATTTTATTAAGATTTATATGCTGCCTTTTAAAGACCAAGGTGCCATGTGGCTCACAAGCAGTATGAAAAAAAAATGCTAGCACGTGCTTGCAAATTAAAATACAGTCTGTAACCAAACAGTTGAGATGGGGAAAAGTTCAACTCAAGTTGCAGACATTAAGCCAGGGCAAAGCAGGACCTCTGGTGTCTTTCCACCCTCCTCCTCCCCTGGGCAGTCAGGTGAGCTGCTTTTCACAGTTGTGCCTCCACCACATTGCAGGATATCACCAGAGGCACCATGTATCATGACAACCATGTATCATGGGAGGCAGAGCCTGGCTTTGGGGCACTGGCCAGGCATGTTGCTTTCCCTCCAAGGGCCCCCTTGCCATTCTTTCAGCCCACTTCATGCCTCAGCCAAAGTGGTGATTGGTGTGCTCCTTTATGTGGGGTGTAGGGCTTCACTGTGTTTCCAAGGACAGGATAGTCTGTGCTGATAGATGGGGGGTCCTGGTAACAGAAGCCCAAGACACTTCGGCTCAGTGGTCTTTCTGTTCTCTCCCCAGCGGAATTCATCTTCAAGCAGCTGCAGAGCACCAGTCTCACCAGTACCCCACTCTTCATGCTTTTCATTCAGGTGAGTGTTGTGTTGCTATTGTGGCTATCATTTTTCCCTTCTCCCTCACCAGGAATGTAATTTTGAAAAAGCTACATTTGCTTGGGATTAATTCTGCCACAGCAGCCCAGGAGTTCTGGACCAATGCTTTGACCAGCTGTACAGAGTCTCAACAACCAGGCGAGGGTGGAAGGCTGGGGGGGGGGGGGAGTTGCCAACCCCCCAAGCTAGTTCTCTTGCCAGGACCTCTCCGTTTGCTCAGTGGCTTCCCCAACATTGTTTTCAAGCCTGTTGCCAGAGGTGGCTTAGCAGGGCTTCAGACAATGGACAGAGGTTTCAGGGCCAGTTTCGCTTCAGAGTTCACAGAAAGAATGTGGAGGAGCCCTGGATTCCTTTTTTTGCTATATTGCACAAGTTAGGAAGCAGCCTGTAATGAGTCAGCTTTTGGCCCACGTAGCTGCAACAGGCAGCCGGTCTTGCAGGGCGTCAGGCCGGCCGAGACTTTCCCAGCCCTGGTCTGTGCCAGGGATTGTATTGGGACCTTCTGTCTGGCAAGCAGGGATGCAAACTCTTGGGTTTCCATTGTTCCAGCTTTCCCTCTCCTTGCCACAGACGCTGCCTGGCCTGGGGCTTAATGCAGGACTCTATTGCCTTGCAGCTGTTTCACATTGATGTTAGTGGCTGCATGAAAGTCATTCACAAGAGGAAGACCCAACAGTTGGAGCCTCTCAAGGCCGTCGGCGGGAGGACTGAACAGGTGCGACCTCTTTGTCATGGTCTCGTTGTCTTTTGAGAACGTTGTACAGGTCTGAATCGGAATGCTGTTGACTGCTGGATTCCTGCCGCAAGACACACCAGTTTTCTGAGCGTGGGTGGAGCAGTAACTGCCCACCCTGAAAGTTAGGAACATGGGTCTTCTTTAAAACTAAGAGTTAGTTTTGGAAGTCCACTGGATCTACTGGATTTTGCATCAGAAGCAGAGTTCTGCAGATCATGTCTTTGCTGCCTTCCCAAAGGGGACAGATCCATGTTTGAGGGCAGTGGTCCCCAATCTCTCCCCACCACTTCCAGCTGCTTCCGGGGGCGTTCTGAGGCCCATGGAGTGTTTCTCAGGCCCGGTGTGACCTGGGAGCAGCCTCCAATTGTGTCTGGAGGGCCCAATTTGGAGCCAACTGGATGGAAGGGCGGGGTGGGGGCAGGCCCAACTCCGTGACTCATCAGGCCACGGCCCACCAAGTTTGGGAAGTGCTGGCTTAGAGCAATCATAATCGTATCCATCTTGTTTGGGTCCCACTTTATAAATTCACCAGACACCCATCACTGGGCAGCCTGTGGATTTATTACAAGCTTTGGTTGCAAGCTTTCCCCTCATGGTGGATGGGTTTTCATCAGAAGGAGGTGGGGCTTGACTGTCCCTTGGTGAAGAAACTCCCCTTGCATGTGATCTGGGAAGTGTCTGGATAACTGAATGAGAATCCATGCTGGTGAAAGGTTTTGTTGCCTGGGGTGGACAGTCCACCTGGTCACTCAGATCTTCTCTACTCTCCCTGCTAGGCTGAAGCACAGTCTGTTGGGACGTTGTTCCTCTGCAGGAACACAACTTATATTAATTGCAGTGGTCCTTGCAAAGGGAACCACAAAGAGGGTTGTCCTGGGGGTCAGATCCATTTGTTTGCCATCTGAAGTGACTGTTTTTTTTTCTTCTTCTATTATAGGCCTCTCCAGTCCAGGAGCCTGCAGGTATTTGTCCCTCTTTTCTGACTTTTAAGAACATCCCTGCTGGATCAGGCCAAAGGCCCGTCTAGACCAACTTCCTGTATCTCACGGTGACCCCCCAGATGCCTCGGGGAACACTGAAGACACCAAGATCCCTATATCCTGTTGCCACTCCCTTCCATCTGGCATTCAGAAATAGGCTACCTATAAAACCCAGAGGTTGCATATAGTTGTCATGGCTTGTAACCTGTGATGGATTTTTCCTCCATCAGTCTGTCGAATCCCCTTTTCAAAGCATCAAGGCCAGGTGCCATCACTACATCCTGTGGCAAGGAGTTCCACAGATTAATTACACTCTGGGTAAAGAAATACTTCCTTTGATCTGTTCTGATCCTCCTGCCAGTCAATTTTAGTGCATGTCCTCCTATTCTAGTGTTGTGCGAGAGGGAAAGGAACTTTCCTTGCTCTATAAGACGCACTTCCCCCCCCCCCAAAAAAAAAAATAGGGGGAAATGTCTGTGCGTCTTATGGACCGAATGCTGTAAAAATGTCTGTCAACAGTTTTCCGGCCGCTTACCTCGTTTTGCAGCTCCAATCTTCGTGTGCCCCAGCTCCCAGTCACATTCGGCGCCTGTGCGAAGTTCCCAGGCGCTGGACGCGACCAGGAAGGTCTGCGCAAACACCGCAGTAACTGCGATGTTTGCGCAGAGCTCCCAGTTGCGTTTGGCACTCGCACAAATTTCCCAAGTGCTGGACGCGACCAGGAAGGTCTGCGCAAACATCGCAGTAACTGCAAAACGAGGTAAGCGGCCAGAAAACTGTTAAAAGAAAGACGTTCTCCTCCCCCCCCCCCATTTTTAGCTCCAAAATACACAATGGAGTCCACCCTTCAGATCCAGATGGGGGAAGAGGAGTGCTGTCGGGTAAGGGGTGGTGGCCTCACATTTAGCACCCTGCCCCAAGCACCAGGAGTTCTTAGCAGGCCCTGCCACCTTGGTCAAAGGGGTCTTCCATAGGTTTGTACATCCAGGGTAGTAGAGGGAAGGCCATCGAAAAAGATTTGAATTCCCCAGTTAAGGTCTGAGGGGCATAGGCTGGGGCAGTGGTGCTCCTTCGGGCACCCAGTGAGTATTGTGGCTTCATGGAGATTTCAGCTCGGGTCTCCCTGGCCCTAATCAGGCACCTGGAAACCAAAATAAGTTCTTCAGCTCTGCTCAGTTTGCACATAATATGATTGAGACTTGCAAAATGGTGTGGAGAATCTCTTGCCCAAAGCTAGAACCAGGCTAGGTCATCCAGTGAGATTGGTTGCCAGGAGATTTAGGACAAACCGAAGGAGGGACTTCTTCACACGGCATATCCTTAGGCTGTGGAATGCATTGCCGCAAGATGTGGTGAGGGCCACTAGCTTGGATGGCTCTAGAAAGGAATTGGTCAGGTTCATGGAGGAGGAGAGGTCTGTCGATGGCTGCTGGTTCTGACGGCAGTGGTGAGGAGGAGGGATACCTTGTCTCCTGCCTGTGGACTACACTACCCAGGCACCTCATAGGCCACTGTGGGTCCCCTTGGGCCTGATCCAGCAGGGCCTTTCTTGCACTCTTCTGGGTGCAGGCCTGCAAGTGGCAGAGCACCCACAATTGGCGGCTGCTGCTGCTGCTGCTAACCACTCTATTAAATTCTGTTTTTGCCCAGCCCAGCTCAGCTTCCAGGGGTCCAACCTGCCTCCCAGTAAGAAACTCATCCCCTTGAAGGCCAAGGAAGGTCCCGGAGTTCCTGCTGGTCCCTGGAAGGCTCTTCTACCTCCTCGCCCACCCCCAAAGCCGAAAACTGTATCCGAACTGCTGAGGGAGAAGAGGCTGAGGGAGGCGAAGGCCAAGAGGATGGAGCAGAAGAAGGTCCTCCTGGCCCCTCAGCTGCTCCTGCCCCCCTCCCTCCTCATCCAGCAGTCACCAGTGCCCGTCAGCCAGGCAGGCAGCAGTGGCTCTCAAGCAGGCCCCTCAAATGCCCAGGTGGTGCCCCTGTTCTCTCCTGCTGCCACCTCTGTGCCCCCGCTCCCATCGGCAGGAAGAAATTTGGCATTCCTGAAGGAGAGCACTGGGGGCTCTCAGGAAAAGGTGCCAAGGCATGAGAGTGAAGAGGGTGATTCTGGGAGCAAAGATGGCCCCAGCAGTCCAGGGAGCAGCTTGCCTGAGAGGAGCCAGAAAGCTCCAGGAATGGCCAGCTCTGCCCCCTCAGTGTTGCCTCCCCAGGTCTCTGAAACAAAACTTCCGGCGTCTGTTGCCTCTCAGAATTCTGCCATTGTGGAGTCGGGCACCAGGGAGGCTCCTTGTTCAGCGCCAACCTTCTGCGCCCAGGGACCACTCGGCTCCCAGCAGAACCCAGTCACCTTGGTGCCAACACTGGTAGCGTCCCAGCCTGGGTCCAGTGCAATCCCCAAACAAATCCTGCCCATCACCTGGGTGTTGACCCCGCAGGGCCTTATCCCCCTGACACTGGTCAGCATTCCCAACCAAGGAGAGCAGCTGAGCTCTCCTGGGGCACCTCCAAATCGGGGTCCCGCTGCAGAGGCGTCTCTCGGCAAGGGTCCTGCCCCGAGTGTGGTCCCAGCTGAGGCTGCGTCAAGTGGGCCTCTCCCTGGAGCACAGGCTCAAGGGGCTTCTTCCAGCCCCCCTCGGCACGAAGGAGCATCTCAGCCCACAGACTCGAGTCCTGCTCCTGCAGCTGCTGTTCAGCTCTCTCCCGCAGGCTTAGCCAAGTCGCAGAGCAGGCCTCCTGCTGCCTGCCCCCTGGCGCCTCATAACGCCATCCTGGGACAATCTCTGCGTCCAGACCCCATCAAGGTCTCTGGCCCCCTGGCACAGCCCCACAATGCTTGCCCTGCACTGCCTCTGCTGCAGGAGGAGAAGGTCACCCCTGACTACAGCTTCATCTCTCTGGAAGATGGAGCAGCGGTGAAGGAGTGGGCCAAGGGAGAGCTGAAGGTCAGGAATCCATTGGTGGACGCCAGCCTGCCTTACCTGCCCCCTTTTCTGTGTAGCTTAAGAACTCTGTCGGCACTCTTGCTGAACAAGGAGGCTCTGGAGCAGAGCGCAGCCTCTCTTGTGATGCCGGAAGTGCAACAGGAGGATCCCAGGCGGCCCAACCTGGATGCGTTGAGGGCAGCAGTGCGCCAGCGGCTGAAAGACAACCCTGCTTACCAGCTCTTAAAAGCCCGCTTCCTGGCAGCATTGACCTTCCCAGCTGCCCTGGCAGCGCTGCCTCCTTCCAGGGTCGTCACAACGCTCTCTGGGAACAGGTGGGAAAGCAGCAATAAAGAAGACTCTTGCCTGTCAGAGGAAGAGGAGGAGGAGGAGGAAGGCTCCAGGGAGGCTGCAATTGCATCTGGCAGAGCGCCTGGGCCCAAGGGGGCTGCCAATATTGGCGGGAGACAGGAGGTACGTGCTTGGGGCAGGAGGTGGCAATGTGTCCTCAGATTTCAGTTGAGAGTGGCTGTCTTGGGGGAAGGAGGTCGGGGATGTGGACTGCAGGCGGTGGAGATCGAGAAGACCTCTTCCGTGTGGCCGTGTTCCATCTACTGAAAGATGAATAAACCTGGTTCTTCGACCCCTGACAGAATTCTGGCTTCATGCAGAGTTTTTTGCCTGGTCCTCCTTGTTCCAACCCAGTGTTGACTTTGTTCTTGCTTCAGTGCGTGGCCTGCCTTCATCATCTGCACAAAAGCGCACAAGTCCTCCCTCCCTGTTTCCAAAGGGCAGCTTCACTTGTTTGCTCCCTTTGTCAGAGATTAGTCTTTGAATTTAAAAAGAAAAGAGCCTGTTGCAAATGCACGTGAAGTTTTGAGTGAACCTTGGAGGTTTGGGGGTTCCTTGGAAGCTTATCCAGAGTCTTGCGAGGAGAGAATATTGGCTGCATTTTAGACGTTTCACCCTCATTTCCAGCGGACCACTTGACTGGTGCACTGCATGAACTGCATGTGTGCTCCGGAGCACAGCCTTAAGTGTAACACGCTAGGGCTCAAATGTGGCAATTGAGCTGAAGGAGAAGAGGTCCCCAAAGGTGTTGAGCGGCAGACAGCAGCTGCTGTTCCCATTTACGAATGGTGGTTCTTGTAGTGCGTCGGGGCTTCTCTGCTCAGGGATCCAGGTGGAGAAAGTCCCCTTCACGCAACACAAGGCAGCCTGGAGCTCTGTGTCCTAAAACGAAGTTGGCCCAGTCTTCCTTCAGCCTGTTCTCTGTTAACCTGTCATATCCAACCAGATTGGTAACTATGGCATGACTTTCCACTGCGTCATTTGAATGATGAGTATAAAAACGTCTGGCAGTGGAGTGTATGGTTTGAGGCAGGGAAGATCGGCAGGGGAAAGGCCTCCAGCGTTCCTGGTACACAATTGATCACGTTCCAGGCTATCCTATCGCATGAATCTCTCCTCTGCAGGAGCCAAGTACAGACAGTTCTGATTCTGACCACTTCAGTGAGCCTGGGATCCGGAGAAGCACACGCCTCCAGAAAAGGAAGAGGCCGCTATGAGAGGGAACAGGTCAGTCACCTCTTGGATTTAGTTCTTTCGTTAAATTTCCTCTTTTGCATCCAGCAAATCTCCACTTGGATAAAGTGAAGCCAAACATGATGCTCGTCTGTTAGTAAAGGAGGCTCTCCTAAGTGGGTTACTCCTCCCCTTGCTCTGAGGAGTGGGCCATGCAAATTAAGAGCCTGTGAGAGGAGGTGCCTCCCTCCCCCTGCTCCAGTCCTGTTGCAGTGTTTCAGAGCTCTTGCTCTGACCCCCATGCAGATTTTCTTCTTTCTGGCTCCCTTTCCTCCTGACGAATCATTTTTAGAACCACAGAAGAGAGTTCCAGTTGGCTAGTGCCCATGCCATTGCCAACATATCTCCACCTCTCTAGAACCACAGAGCATTCTTGTCTGTTTAAATCAGTGGTGGGGAACCGCTGGCCCACGGGCCAGATCCGGCCTGACCCGCGTGAGACCGGGCCGAAGGCGCCTCCGCCACACATCAGCTGCTGTTTAAATTGACCTTCCTGCAGCTGCGCAGATCGCAGTTGAGGCCGAGAGATTGCCCTCTCGGCTCAGCGGCGCTCTACGCAGCTGCAGGCAGGCCGATTTCAGAAGGAGGAGGCGCCGAGGTGACATGGGCGAGTGGTGGGTGGGTGGGAGCGGTAAATTCACGGGGGGGGGTCAAATTTGCGGGGCGGGAATTTCGGGCGGCCTAACAGCCGGCCCACAGCCAATTTTCCCCATGGGAAAATGGCCCCCCACCCCAAAAAGGTTCCCCACTGCTGGTTTAAATGCTTGTGAACTTTTTCTCCCTGCTAAAGTGAAGTAGGCCGTAGTGTATTTAAAATGGAAAGGGGGGGTGGGGTGGAACACAGTTCACAGTGATACACAAGAGGGAAAGAGAACAGCCTGCAAACTTGGTGTTCAACTTGCTTATGTCTGTAATGAAAGGTGTTGCTCTGCCCGCAAATTACTACCCATAAAACCCTCTATTCCAGAGGTTCTCAACCTGTGGTACACATACCCCCAGGGGTACGCGGGCTGCAGGTTGGGGGTACATGAGATGGTCCCCGTTATCAGCTGCTGCGATCAGCAGCTGATAAGGGGGAGCAGAAAACTGCAAAATCCCCCCCCCCCCGGTAGCTTATCTTACCTTGTCTCCCGGCCAACTCCATCTTGAATCTTGCGAAAATCTCACGAGATTCAAGATGGCGGCGGCCAAATCCCGTAAGGGCACATGAGACAGTCTCAGGCCTCATATGCCCCTACGAGATGGAGTCGGCCGGGAGACAAGGTAAGAGAAGCTACCAGGGAGAATTTTGCGGGTTTTCCCAGGCTGCGGCGCATCCGGGCGGGTTCTCACGCGCCGCAACCCGGAGGGTAAAGCTACAGCCCTGCCGGGAAAACCCCAATTTTTTGGAGGGTGCTCTTTTTTGGGGTCTGGGGGTATGCAGGCTTTGGGGGCCCGCATAGGGGGTATGCAGGCCCCCAAAGGTTGAGGAACCCTGCTCTATTCAGTTTCACCCTTTCTTGCCTATGTTGCAGCCAGCCTGGCACTCCCACCCCACTCCACCTCAGCAGCTTTGGTCAGTTCATTCCTTTTCCCCCCTTTCTCAGCAGGGTGATTTTTGCAGGGTGAGTTAACTTGGACAAAGTCTGCTTGGATGGATGGGTGACCCATCTGCAAACAGTGTAGTAACAGTTGCCAGCAATGGGGTTGGACTAGATGGCCTCAACTCTTGTATTCTATGATTCTAAGTCGGGGTCCCAGATGGATGTGGGCTGGCTGGCATTACTCCTGTGGGTGCTCAGACTACTTCTCTATGTAGTTCAGGCTTGTGCTGTGGCTTGTGTGAAGCCTGGATGTTGGGGGTCCCCTATCTCCTGTGGAGCTGGAATGTGCTGGTGGCGGCTGGCTGCAGGAGTGCCCCCTGCTGGCCATGGTGACCAGCACTATCTGTACCCTGTATGTTTGCGGTTCCTGTACCCTGTGAGTCTCCTGTCTTTCAGGTTTTCCTCATGCCCTTGGCTGCACTCTTCTCCTTCTCCCCCCCCCCCCCCGAGGGGAGCGCATCCGACACTTTTTACTACCTCCTAGCAATACATCTGCTTTGTTGATGGGAGCAGCCATCTTGGTCAGGAAGAGAACAGAGCTGCCAGCCTTGGCCTGCTTGATTAGTGCACCTTGGAGAAAAGAAAGGAAAGCAGCCAGGTTCCTCCTTGGTTACACAGACTGATTCTTGTGTTGCTTTCCTTGGACTGCGAGACAAAGCCAGGCGCTTGGTGGAAAGTGGGAGAGGGAAAGTAAAAGCTTATTTGTGTAACATCCTTGTCCCAGGCGAATCCCTCTGGGTCCAAGGTGTGTGTTGTGTGTGGATAATATTGTGCTCTTTGTGTGTCTGAGTACTGGGACAGAATTCTGACTTGTTCCAAGGCTTGCTTTTTTGTATTAAACATGTTTTATGTTTCACTTACGGCTTCCTGTTTCATTGGTTCTGATGACATTTGAGGAGGGCACCAGGAATACCCAATAGCAGCATTTGGGGTAATTACCAGTGGTGGTTCTGTGTTGCCAGGTTAAGGTGTCTGTTTTGTGGCTGGTGCTGAGGCCTCTCCACCTCCAGGAACTCCTTTCCCAGCTGCTGAAAACCATTTAAAAATAAAAACCCAGAGCTTTCCATTTGCCCACAATTTTTTTGGCACTTCCCCTCCATACTAGATCCTTTCAAGCATATATGTAGACTTCTTAGTGGGTGGGAAATATTGGCAGTTAAGAACACAGAAATTAGCTAGCTGTGGAAGAGTGACAGAAGCCTACGTGACACTGGGATGGGCAGACCTTGTGCTGGTGTGATTTCCTTTAATTTTCCTAGAGCCTTGAGGACCACCAGTCAGGGGCAAGTGCAAAAGGTGGCTCAGAGCAGAGCCAGCTGCCTCCTGTACTCCATGAGCCAGAGACTGAAATACCACCTGTGTACATACAAGTACAGATTGAGCTCAGAGTGATACTAGAGCAGGGGTTCCCAAACTGTGGTTCTTCGGCTGACTGCTGGTGGTACTTGGACCACTGGAACTCCACTCCAACGTGGTGCTTTCGGTAGCGTGTTTTCACTCCCGAGAGGCCTCAGGAACACTGAGAAGGGCCCTCCCACCTACCCAGAACCTCCTCCCTACGTTTTCTGGCCTCTGAAAACCCAGAAGTAACTGGTGGTGATGTCGTTGTCGCCAGTCACTTCCGGTGGTACTCGGAAGGAAAGTGGTACTTGGCTGGGAAGGGGTTGGAAACCCCTGCACTAGAGTACTGTTTGAATACTGTCCTGTACAGCTGGCCAGCAAAGCTACAGAAGCACCAGCTCAAAAGCAGCCAATATTGACTCTCTATTGGGTTTGGTAGGAGATTTGAAAGTCATGCCACCTTTGAAGTGGCACCTCAAGTCATGCCATGCTGCTGTGAGTGCTGGGAGCTATGGGGGGGGGGGCTGAGATTTGGTGCAAATCTGCCCAGCCCTCCATTGCTGCCCTGTTTTGTTCCTCTGCGCTGGTGTTGTGCTGGCACAGTGGGCATGTTGGCATAGTGGCACCCCAATGTACCCACAGCGTGACGCTGACACCACTTTTGCAGCAGAGTTGTGGCACAAGGTCTGCCATTCCAAAGCCCTCGACTGCATAGCTGGAGGACAATTTTACACTCCTTAAGAGATGGATGCGTTAGGTCCAAGTTATTCGCATAGGACCCGCTTGGAGGAGACAGCAGGCCTTACTGGGTTGAGCTGCTGAGGGGTGAGCATTGGGTGACTCGATTTCCCTTTCTGCGGTCGGTGAGAGAAACAAATGAGGACGGGGAGGGTGGTGGGCTAGAGCAGCAATTCTCAAAGTGGTGGGTTGCGACCCAATACTGGAACCGGATGCTGTCCCCTGCCACCTTAAGGGGCAGGGACAGCATGGTGGTGGAGCTGATCCCAGGGATCACTGCCACGGAAAAAGCAAAAAAAATGCCACTTTACACTTACCAGGGGTCCTGATGACTTCTGGGGTGTGGGGGGGAGGTCTGCAGACCCCTCCACAGGCCTCCCCAAGCTTCAGATTGCTGCTCAGCAGCAATTTATAACCGTTTTCGCAGAGCGGCGATCTGAAGCTCAGGGAGGCTTGTGGAGGGATCTGCAGGCCTCCCTGCACCACCACCCCAGAAGCCATCAGGATCCTTGGTGAGTGTAAAACAGACACTTTCCCCATGGTGGCAGCAGGATCCCCGGGGATCACTGTCGCTACTGTCCCCACCCCCGCAGACTCAAAATTCTCCCCACCTTGCAGGGAGAACTTTTGAGAACCACTGGGCTAGAGTATTGCTAATACTGTAGCCCACCACCCTCCTCTCTTTCGTCCTTAAGAATATAAGAGCAGCTCTGCTGGATCAGGCCTCTGGCCCAGCATTCTGGTTCTCGCAGTGACTCACCAGCTGCCTCCGGGAAACCCACAAGCAGGAGCTGGAGGCATCATTCTCTCCCACCATTGCTTCCCTGCAACTATTCAGGGGACTGTTACCATTGAGCTTCGAGGCAGCAGAGAGTTGTCATGACTGTCACTGAGGGTCCTTGTCCTCCCTGCCTTTGTCCAATCCTTTTGTAAACCTCTCAGCTGCTTTCGACACTATCGACCATGGTGTCCTTCTGGGCCGATTGGCCAAGTTGGGGGTCGGCAGCACTGTGTTGCGGTGGTTTGGCTCCTACTTGGCGAATAGGTCCCAGGTGGTGGTGCTGGGGGATGCCTGTTCAGCATCCTGGCCCTTGAGGTGTGGGGTGCCACAAGGTTCCATCTTGTCCCCCATGCTATTTAACATCTACATGAAACCGCTGAGAGAGATCATCCGGGGATTTGGAGTGGGGTGCTATCAATATGCTGATGACACCCAGCTCTATCCTTTCCACCTGATTCCAGGGTGGCTGTTGAGGTTCTGGAGCGCTGCCTGGAGGTGGTTGGGACCTGGATGAGGGCTGAAAATAAATCCAGACAAGGTTCTACTGGTTTGGAAATCCACGATGCAGGTGCTAGAGTATCGTCCTGCCCTGAATGGGGTTGCACTCCCTCTGAAAGAGCAGGTCCACAGCTTGGGGGTCCGCCTGGATCCACAGCTGCTCCTGGATTCCCAGGTGGCGGCTGTGGCCGGGGGGGGGGGGGGGCGCCTTTTGCCCAGCTTCGGCTGGTGCTCTAGCTGCAACTGTACTTGGATCGTGCAGACCTCACCACGGTGATCCATGCCACAGTGACGGCGCAGCTAGATTGTTGTAATGCGTGCTACGTGGGGCTGCCCTTGAACACTGTTCGGAATCTGCAATTAGTGCAGAATGCGGTGGCCCGTGTAGTCACTGGAGGTAGGTGGTTCGACTCTATTGGGCCGCTCCTCCGATGGCTGCACTGGCTGCCAATTCATTTCCGGGCCCAATTCAAAGTGCTGGTTTTGACCTTTAAAGCCCTATATGGCCTGGGGCCAGGGTATTTGAGAGACCGCCTACTTCTACATAGTTTGGCTCGTCTCCTTAGGTCAGGGGTGGGGAAGCGGCGGCCCGGCCCGTGTGAGACCGGACCCGAATCAATCAGGTCCGGCCCGCGCGAGCAGACCGGAGGCTCCACCAGCCCCTTCGGCTGCTTCTGCGCATGTGCAGAAGCAGCCGAATTCAAAGGAGTTGCGCCGAGGAGAGCGCGCAGCGCGCTCACCTCGCGCAACTCCTTTGGAACCCGGCTGGTACTGTCGCCCAGGGAGGTGCGAGGGGCGGCGGCTAGAAATAGGGCCTTCTTAGTAGTGGCACCAACCTTATGGAATTCCCTCCCTTTTGACTTTACGAACTGCTCCCTCCTTGGAGACTTTCTGGCGAGGCCTGAAAACTTTCTTGTTCAAAGAAGCCTTCTGAGTCTTGGCCTTTTTAAACATTTAGCGGTTACAGGTGTGGTGCTGCTGTTCTTGTATTCTTGTTTTTTTAATTGTAATAGTGGTCTTTTATCATTTTTAGACTGTTTATGACTTTTTAATTAACTATTTTATTGCTTTTAAATGTGATGGATTTTTGTATTTGGTTTTCTTTCTTATTCTTGTAAGCCGCCTTGGGTTCCATCAGGGAGAACGGCAGGATAAAAATATTGTAAATAAATAAAGTCATTCAGGCAAGGGGAACCAGCAACACATTCCATAGCCAAGTTAGTCTCTGTGGGACGTCGTCCTTTCCTTTATCCATCCTGAATCTCCAGGAAATCAGTTATATTTTAATGAGCCCTGGTCTAGTATTGTGGGGGGGGGGGGGGGGAGGGGATGGAGAGGACATGCATAATTCTATAGATCTCAATCATATCCCTTCCTTAATTGCTTTTTTCCCCCAAGCCGAAAAGCCTCAAACACTGTAGCCTTGCCTTCTAAGGAAGGTGCTCCAGCCCTCGTTTTGGTTGCCCTCTTTTGTCCTTCATCTAGCTTTGCAATATCCTCCTTGAGGTGTGGTGACCAGACCTGTACACAGGATTCTAAATGTGGCCATACCATACGTTCATCTATAGCGCAATGTAACATTAGCAGCCTTCTCACTTCCTTTCCTCTTGGCCCTGAGATGGAATGTGCCCCCTTCACAGCTGCTGTGCGTGAGGTCAAGATGGCACCCTGAGGAGCTCTTTCCTGGTTTTGTCATTGGACAGCTCAGACCCCATCAGTGTATATGTGCAACTGTTAACTCTCCCCCCCCCCCCCCAATGTTGACTTGGCGCTTAGTGACATTGAACCACATTTGCCATTTGGTTTTTCATTCACCTAGTTTGGAGAGGTTGTTTTGGAGCATTTCACACCTTGAATAGTTGGGTGTCATTGGCAGATTTGGCCATCTTGCAGTTCACCCCCTACTCCAGATGATTTAAGAACAAGTAAGAAAGCACTAGTCTCAAAGCACACACTTGAGGGACCCCACTTCTTGCTGCCCTCCACTGTGAGAATGGCCCACTTATTCCCACTCTCTGCTTCCTGGTCTGTAACCAGGCACTAATCCATAAAAGCCCTGTCCTCTGATTCTATGACTGCCAAGTTGACTCAAGAGCCTTTGGGAGGGACATTATCAAAAGCTTTTGAAAAGTCCAAGCACCCCAGTGGATCACCTCTACCTACTACATCCCTGTTGACATCCCCAAAGAATCCTAGAAGGTTGGTGAGGCAGGACATACCTTTGCAGAAACCAAGCGGATCCTCCCTTCATGAAGGCTTGTTCTCCTCTCCTGTAAATGTAATCATTATCTTTAAGCATGCTTTCCACCACAACAGATGTTAAGCTAACTAGCCTGTAATTTCCCATATCTTCCTTGGATCCCCTTTTCAATATTGGTGTTACAGTGGTTACTTCCAGTCCTCTGGCATGGGGGCTGATTTAAAGGAAAGGTTACATGGGGGCTGATTTAAAGGAAAGGTTACATATTTTTGTTTAAAGACTGCCATCTGGACCTAGTTAATGCTTGTAGGGGCACTCCAGAACCTCCTGTTACTTTGGTTGGATTCAGTTTGTCTGCCTCCGTGGCAGGCTTCCTGCTTGTGATGTATTTGAAAAACAAAATTATTGAAAAGGATCAAACTCTCATGGCCCACCATTATATACATCGATTTAAAATTTACAGGACTAAAAGCCGTGTAAAAAATATTTGTTTAAAAACACGTTCAACTGCTTAAAAACATTTAAAATAACTGTTTTAAGAAACAGGTTAAAAACTGTTTAAAACAACAAATAAAATGACACGTTTTGTCCACCTCCGTGGACCTCCTCAGGTATATAGAGCTAATATGCAAGCTGCAAAGATCTTGACTGTAAAAATAACGCTTGCTGTTTATAGAAGAGAAGGAGATGGAGAATTCAAACAAGAAAAAGGAGTGAAAACTTCATACTGAGGCAATCAACACCGGAAGCAAATTTTTATTGTTTGCTTAGCCATGCGTTCCTCATAATTTTTCTGAATCCTTTATTTGTCAGCTTACATTTCTTTTGCCAGAGTTTGTGTTCCTTTCTGTTCTCATTTGGGCAAGACTTCCATTTTCTGAAGGAAGCCACCTTGCCTTTTAATCGCTTCCTTGACTCCACTGCTAAGCCATGCTGGCATCCTCCCAGACCTTTCCTATTTAGTGGTATACGTTCTGAGCTTCTGCTCCGGTGAATAATCTCTATGTGCTCTGGAGAGCACTGATCCTCATGACTTGACATTTTGGCTTCCTTTTTATTACTGTAGTTGGGTTGCTGCCTTTTTGAGAAGTTCCTGCTTTCTCCTTTTTGTATCTTAGGAGTGGGAGGGCAGCAGTTGGTGGGCAAAGTGGGTGTGACATTTGGCCTATCTCAGTGCAAAAACTTTAAATGTGGCTGTAGTCTAGTGAAAACACACTTCTGAATCCTCCAGTTGGGCCTTGCAACTTCCTCTTTTCTTGTCTTTTCAAAAACCTCTTTCAAAGGGAGCGTCTGGCTTGGTGAGTTCCCCTTTCCAGCAGTTGCAGCAGTTGGCCCCATCCTTGTTCCGAATCGAAGAAAGGAGGAGACAGAGCCTTGGAAGGGAGCAGCAGCTGCCACCCCCCACGGTTCCTTGGAGCACATGCTCAGGTTGGTTGGTACCAGAAGGTGAATGATTGGAAAGGAAGATTCAGCATCTCCTTGTGTGCTCGGTTTGGGGGTGACGTGCAGGGAGAGGCGAATGCTTTGGGCTGAGGTAGGCTCCTCTCGCTCTGTCATAGGCAAGGGTAGTGACCACCAGCCAAGATAGCCTAAATAGAGTGCCACAAGGCTTCTTCTTAGTGTTTTTTCTTGCTAAGTTACTCTAGGGAGGGCTTGGAGCTGCAGGAAACATTGAAATCACTGCTCAGCTGTGTGGAGCCACCTTGGAGATCTTCCTGATCTTAAGTGAGGGATATTGATAAATGCCAGTTCTGCATAAAGTTATAGCAAATGTTCCTCCCCCTGGATTTTTGAAGCCAAAGATGGTGTGTTTAATATAATAATAATAATATAATATAATATACAGTATTTATATACCGCCTTTCTTGGTCATTGGATTTATCCTCCGACTTTAATCCAAGGGCAGTGTACATGGGCAGGCTGTCCTAACCCCCCTTGGGTTTTTTTACAATATATATAAATGTCCAATCTCTCATGAACAGCTACTTTCCAGGTGGTATCCTTTTACAGTCTGACTTTTTTCTGCTGGCTGGCGCCTCCCACACTCGACCGATGCACTGGAAGCTCTTATCTCTCCTCCTGGAGGCTTTCACAGCTTTTTGCCGGCGGCGTGTCTCAAACTTATCAAGTTCACCGGTCTTCAGGCTTTGAAGGCAGCAGCTCTTCCCACTAAGCCAGACTCTTCTCCTCTTATGCGGCAGAAATATTTTCCACCAAAAAGCTTCATTCTGAGAATACAGTACTGTACTTTTTTTCAGTCCGGTTCACTATTATTGTTATTGTTGTTGTTATTGTTAATGTTAATAATAATAATAATAATAATAATAATAATAGTATTTATATACCGCTTTTCAACAAAAAGTTCACAAAGCAGTTTACAGACAAAATCAAATGATTAAATGGCTCCCTGTTCCAAAAGGGCTCACAATCTAAAAAAGATGCAGAACACCACCAGCAAACAGCCACCAGAAAACACTGTGCTGGGGTGAAAGGGGGGCAGTTACTCTCCCCCTGCTAAATATAAGAGGAGCACCAATTGAAAAAGTGCCTCTTGCCCAGTTAGCAGTTCACTACCATTGTTTTGTTTGTTTCTTGCTGCTACTTCAGTATTATCTTGTAATCATAGTTTCCTCCACCATTCTGGATCAGTCGCAGAGGGAATCCCGGCCAACTGAGGACCACATAATAGATGGGGGTGATATCATGATGCCATGTATCCAACAGTGATGTAGACTTGAGTCTATTGACTCGGACTCAAGTCGCGTCAATGATTTGACTTGGACTTGACTTGGTGATTATAAAAGATTCAAAAGATTCGACTCGAGACTTGGAGCCTTTTATGACTAGTCGAATTTTATTCAGGTTTAAACCCGTTTTCCCCATTAAATAGATAGGGACTTGCAACTCGCAACCAAAGACTTGGGACTTGGGGGCAAAGACTTGGGACTTGATTCGAGACTTGGAGTCAGAGACTTGATCCACATCCCTGGTAACCAGTCAGATTGAGCTATGTACCAAAGGCACCGAGAGCCAAAAAAAGTCAACTGTGATTGCAACTTAAGGAAAACATGTTTGTTTGTTTTTTGCAGGCAGAGCCCAAAATGTTCCCAACTCAACTCTTGTATAATTTTGCTGGTGAAAGAATTTACCTTTATTGGTGGGGTATTTTTGAATTGGTCAGCAGAGTTGACCCACGACCTCCTGGCACCTGAGGCAGTGGGTCAAATGCTACTCCCTGACCCTTAACTGGTAGTGCACCAGCCTCTGTTCCCCCCACTTTATGCACTGGAAAAGGAATAGGGGTGTGTCCAGGAGAGTCTAGCCCACCACTAGATGCTCCTCTACGCTTCCCCTTCCTCTCTGCCCCCTACTCCTTTTTCAATCTGGGGAGGGTGGTGGAGGAGAGGCAGTGGAGACTGAGCAGACAAAGTTGGGCAACCCCCCCCCCCAAGCTGCTGTTCGAGGCAAGCGCCTCCATCAGATTCATCCATGGGCTGGTCCTGCTTGGCAGCAGCTGTTGGGTGGTTCAGCAGCAGGGGGGAACTACAGCATTCTTTGAGGCCCCAGTGGAAAGAGGAGGATATGGCTAGTGGAAATTTGCCTTCCGGGGCAGAATCCTACAAATGCCCAATGCTTTCCAAAGGCCCGTAGCTGTAGGATTCTCAGGGCCTTGCCCCCCATCCTGGCCCCCTTGGACTTCCACTAGTTTGATAAATGCTTCTTATCTCTGCAACAGCAGGAGGTCAGCTGAATCAGAATTGTCAGTATGTAAGACTGCCAGTTGAAGGCTTTATTCTTATTACATCAGCACTGAGATAATACTTTTTGTGTGCAAAGTGCTGTTCAGATTTGCTCAGATTTATAGCCTGTCCTGCTATTCCAAAGGCAGTGAGAATATTCCCTTTTTAAAAATCCTGTTCACTAGCAGATAGCAAAAACCAAACAACACAAAACAAACCCAACAAAGCAATAAATTTTCTTCAACGTTATCGACAACCTTTGTCCCCAAAGGACAGCTGAAGCAAGCTGGTTTTGCAATGCTGCCCCAAAGTGTGAAAGGTTAGACTTTAATAAATTTGCCAGTAGGAGGGAGTTCCACAGGCACTGGAAGCTATTTTCTTTGTGTCCTTGCTATTCTTAGTCAGAGACACTGCTGATAAGAAGGGGGTACTTGCTTGGCAAGTCTGAGATTGTAATGGGGCAGATGAGAGGAGGAAAACCCTCACTTGTGTTGGCCAAAACTGTGTGTCTAGTTCTGGCTGCTGAACTGTGGACACTTCTGGAGGGGTCCCTTGTAGTGCCAATCACTGCTTTTTTTTCCGCTTGGAGGCACAAGTGGAATCGTAATGGTTCTAGATACTCCTGGTTTTGGGGCCACAGGAGGCGGACCGTCCTCCTTTCCCTCTCCTGTTTCTGTTGCGGCCTCTTGAATCTGGACATCAGCTTCTCCAAAGCAACACAAGACAGAGGAGCTTTGCCAGCTACAGTCCTCAAGAGACGTCACTGGGCTGTGTTTCCATCCCCTTCCCCCAAAAGAACCAGTTTCTCTTTCAGTAAATGTGATGATTTGTGCATGGGGAAAACAGGGGTGGACAACAGCTGGATGATGAGGTTGTGTGAACAAAGGAACGAGGCCACAAAATGCAACCATCCCAGGCTAAACACCCCGACTGTATGTGCCCCTTGAAGGTCATCTGCAGCCACGGGGAACCTAATCACAGCTTTGACCCCAACAGTATTACAAAATGTAGCTCTTGGGGACTGTGGGTGTATGTGGGGTGGGAGTCCTGCATGAAATCCTCACTCAGCTGCAAAGTGTACTGGGTGGCAGCAGCAGCAAGTTCTTCCTTTCTGAGTTGACACAATCCAGAGGAAATGGACATTTTGCGTAACAGAGGGACGCTTGAGGTCAAAGGCAGCGGAGCAGCACTGTGGGCCTCCTTTGCTTCTTGGTTCCTCTCTTATTTTGCTCCAAACTGGGAAAGAACTTCAGCTTCCTTCTCAGGCGGCCTTGCGACTGTCCTCAGTTTGTAGTCAAGGGACCCCCGGAATAGCTGCCGGATCTGGGGTGATGTGGCCAGGGGATCGCAGGCATTGTTGGTCAAGGCCTTGCTGTCCTATGGAAAGGTGCTGTCCTAGGAGTCCAGACTGCATCATCCCCTCAGGCCTGCAGGTTGTCAGTTCGGCCTTGGTTACTGGAAGCACCCTCCTCCATCCCAGCAGGGTTGTGAAGTCTGCATGTTCATTGGAGCAAGGGCAGCTAAAGAGAGGAGAGCTCTCTCAGTCGTGGTCAGAGTGGATTCTGGTGGTGGTTCTTGCAACACAAACTGGAAGTTCTGCTTTCTTCTTCTCTTCGCAGAAGGGGAGATGATGATGATGATGATGAAGAAGAAGATGGAAATGAGGGCTAACTTATTGGTATAGATAATGCCACCATCGGCGTACATGGCGCTTTGTACAGAGCAAAAGATTCCTGTCCCACCAGGCCTGGAGTCTAATTATTCGCACAAGGGAGACAGCAGAGCAAAGGAAGGGAATGGCCAACGGGGGGGGGGGGGGGAGAGCCAATGTGACTGGTTCATTGCACATGCTGGAGCTTGGTTGCAGGAGGCTGTGGTGCTCAACAGGGTGGCCCAACCATGTAGAGTGGCACTCTTGGAGGGGCAGCAAACGGATGAGCCCCCCACTCATCTGTCCAAACTGTGATTGGGGTCAAAGCTGTGATTGCGCCCACCCTCTCCAGCCCGCAACTCCACTGGGCACTCCGATCTTCTTCCGACTTCGCTCCCAGCCAGTCGGAACAGGATCACATCAGCGGCAGATGCTTTTCTTCTCCAGTGCTGCTGCAGCAGCAGCTCCAAAGCACCAACTAGGCAGGGAAAGGCCGTCTGGAGCCCGGCCACCCCTTCCCTGCACTTACGAAGATGACTGCATGCAGCCTCCCCACAGCTTCCCCTTCTTCTGTCTGTGCCAGGGGTGCTGCCTTTCAAACAGAAGAAGAGCTGATCGAGGAGGCTGCACCTTGTAAGTAAAGTGAAGGGGGAACAGAAGCATGTCCGCTCATTCACCCGCCCACCCGCCTTCCATAGGAGGGATACACGCAGGTGCACGTGAGCAGAGGCAGCAGTCAGTGGCAGATTCAGGTGGCACAGAGGCACACGCCAACCTTGGTGCCAGGGGCTTCTTGACAGTATTTTCTGCATGGGGTTGGGGCTCCCTTGTTGCACTGAGCTTGTGTGTGTGTGTGAGTGTGTGAGAGTGAGAGCGGACTGCTGACCTTTGCTGTATTCTCAAAATTGCTTTACGCAAGTCGTACGTCGGACAGACATGTCTTCCCTTCCCAAGGCAGGCAGCTCCAGTTTCCCTTTCCTTCTGCAATGACTTAATAATAAGACAATGTTTGTATTGTACTTCCTGAGTGTGCAAAAGCATGTCTTGAAGTAGTTCTTGCAACCACATTGCAAGGCAAGTATCATTATCATCCTCATTACACAGATGGGAAAAACTGAGGCTGCAGGAAACAGCTTGCCTGAGGTCACGTAGTGAGAGTTTATCGCAAAAGCAAGGGTTGAAGCCAAATGCAGATTTACAGCTTGGTCTCTTAGGGCCCAATCCTATCGAACTTTCCAGTGCTGATGCAGCCATGCCAACAGGGTGTGCGATGCATCCTGCGGTGGGGGGGGGGGCAGTCACAGAGGCCTCCTCAAGGTAAGGGAATGTTTGTTCCCTTACCTTGGGGCTGCATTGTGGCTGCATCGGTGCTGGAAAGTTGCCCAGGGCTGACTGCTTGCACCAGAGGGTGATTAAGTCCTTGCACCAAAGCACCAGCTTTTGATTATTTGCAGAATCTGTTTCACCGATGCAACGAACATGAAAATGAGCGAACTCAGGAAGATAGTGGAGGATAGGAAGGCCTGGCGGGATATGGTTCATGGGATCACGAAGGGTCGGACACGACTAATGACTGAACAACAACAACAACAAGAATCTGTTTGCAACACAAACCTGGACAGGGAAGAGTCGAATTTCTTGCTGTCTAGCTCACCACTCTCTTCTCCTCCACTCTCTCTCTCTTTCTTTCTTCCACTCTGTTCCCATCTTCCTTTTCTAGCATGCAGGTGGAGGAGGAGAAACAGTGGGCACCCCCAGCACACCAATCTGTTGCCTGAGACAACTGTCTCAGTCAGCCTCATCAATGAGCCAGCCCTACCTGAGAGGGCCTAGTTCCTCACTCAACAGGTGCCAGCACATAATTTATTTTGTGTAAAAATATCAGTTTCACCCAGATTCATGACCAGCAGTGTTCTGATGCTCTGCTCTGCACTGCACTCTGTACGTGTGTGTGTGTGTGTGTGTGTGTGTGTGTGTGTGTGTGTGTGTGTGTGTGTGTGTGTGTGTGTGTGTGTGTGTGTGTGTGAGTGTGAGAAAGTAGTAGGCTGATAGAACTGATTCCTAGATTTGGAGATACAAGCGTAGGCTTCATCGTTGAGCCCAGTCCCCTGCTTCTCTCACCTCCCTCCTGCTCTCCCCATTGCTCCTGCTTCCCCTGTCACCTCGTGAGCAAGCCACCTTCCGCTTCACTTGGTTCTCCTCCACCACTTTGTGTCTCTTCACTCCCCCTCCTCTTTCAAGAAGTTGGGCCTTTCCCCTAGTGACTGATGCCTCTTGGGGCTAGCCGTGTGCGTGTGTAGGACACATCACCCTTGAAATCACTGCCTGTTTATTTTTGCATTCTCTCTTTGAGTTCCCCTCTCTCTATTGTGTCACTAAACATTACAGCATTGGCACCTACCGTAGATCTCCATGTCTCTCATCCTTGCTAAATGTCAATTTCCATCTAGGGTGTACCACAAGCCATTGGCCCAAAGACCCATAAAACATACATGGAAAGGGTATCCATACATGCCCATGTCCCAGAGCACATGTGCGCTCTCTCTCTCTCTCTGACACACACACACACACACAGAGAGAGAGAGAGAGAGGAATCTTGAGGACTTCGGTTTTCAATTTGTAGAGAGTTTCTAGCCCTGGTGAGGAAGGACTGAGCAGGCTTGCCTGCTAAAACAGGTGACTGGATGGTGGTTCCTTTTTTTGCCCTTTGCCCGAGTGGCACGACTGTGATCCTCACTTGCCTTCCTTTTGCCTGATGTCGCAGCAACCCCAGCCCCCTTTCATGCTCCTCTTACTTTTGTTCTGTCTGACTGCCTTTCTCCCTGCCCACCCCCCCTGCCCTTTTAGAGAAGTGAAAGAGGCCAGGCAGAGCTTCCTGTCCTGCACCATCCATGTCTGAACCGGAAGATGACGATGAAACTTGCTGGAATAACCTGGAGAACTTTCGGGTGAAGCTGATTTCTGTGATAGACCCATCCAGGATCACACCCTACCTCCGGCAGTGCAAAGTCATCAACCACGATGATGAGGAGCAAATCCTCAATGATCCCAGCCTGGTGATTAGGAAAAGGAAAGCAGGTAGGGTATCCTGGGGCATGGGGGGGGGGCACATGATGGGTAACTGGGTTAAAAAAGAAGAGTATGAGGCATAGGCTGCCCTGAGGAGGCCAGCTGATTGGTGGAGGACAGATCCGCCTTCACCCTGGATTGGGCAAGAAAGGGGGGAACAGAGCCGAAGAGGAAGAGAGGTGGGTTAAGGCATTGCAGAATCTTCTCTCCTCCACACTTCCTCTTCTGCTCTGTTCTCCTCTTCCTTGTCTTCCTATCCAGGGAGTAGGAAGAGTGACAACTGGCACAGTGGCACACTGCCAGGTACTGGGGCGGTTAGGAGGTCTTGGACCAGCCCTCGGCATGGAATAATTTCCTTCTGCATAACACAAAGAGAACGTGAACATGTCCATATGTATAAGACAACATTGTGGTCAGCTACAGACCATCAGGACAGGACGTGGAGGAGGATGTTTTCCTGAAGCAACTTACAAATATTAGAAGGAAACACATGTCAGTAGTAATGAGGCACTTCAGTGAACCTGGTATCTGTTGGGAGACCAATTCAGCTATGCAAAGGAGCTCCAGCCAATTCCTGATGTGCCCGGATGATAACACCTTCCAGAAGATGGAAGAAGGAACAAGGGGAGGGGCATCCTTGATCCCAATCAATAGGGAAGAATCAGTCAAAGAATCAGTCAGTTCCTTCAGTTGTAGGAACTGTGGGGGAAAGGGACCATGATAGATATATACGTACTCAAATTCTCAGTCTTATGGGAAGCTAAGAGCATATGTAGTGAAACCTGTAGCTTACAGGTTAAGACTGGACATTCTCATGTGCTAAAACCTCCTGTGGTCTATGGTTGCAGGGGTTCTCCTGGACATTCTCCAACGGACAGGTCAGAAAGGTTTTGTGGCATTCCTGGAGAGCCTGGAGTTGTACTACCCTCATCTCTACAAGAAAATAACGGGCAAGGACCCCAGCAGGGTCTTCTCTGCAATTATAGGTAACATATTGACTTAGTGGATTGAGCCAGGATGGTGTAGTGGTTTGGGAGTCGGACTTAGACCTGGAAGATCCAGGTTCAAATCCCCGCTCAGCCACGAAGCTTCCTGGGTGACCTTGGGCCAGTCACTGTCTCTCAGCCCCACCTACCTCACAGGGTTGTTGTGAGGACAAAAAGGAGGGGAGGAAATATGTACACCACTCTGAGCTCCTTGGAGGAAGGGTGGTATAAAAATGTGAAAAATAAATAAATTTCTGACCAATTACGTTCCCCATGTATTGGTGTATCCTTGTCCTGCTGCAATTTGGATTTTCTGGCAGCAGAACTCCAGAAACATTTTTCATTGCTAGTTGATATTCCATTTGCTTTGCCCCTGTTAATCAGGAAGAAGGGGATAGCCAAACAATGCTTGCCTGCTGATGAAATGGTGTTGGAGCAGGCAGAATTTGCACCTGGGACCAGCCCTGGTTCTAAGCTGTCTCTAAACATCCCTTAGGCATTTTGTCACCCAAGTGCCAGTGTCAACAATGCTGAGGCCTGCAAGGGAATCGTAGATCCAACTGTGCTGGGGAGCAAAATACTGTGAGTCTGCCCACAACGCTCCTTTGCCGCTCCACTGGCTGGAAGCCGCCCTTCCTCTTTGCCCTCTGGCCAACCACAAGCTCTTTGCTCTGCAGATGCCGCCGGAGAGTCCAGCCTGACGGAATTGCTGATGAACGAGATCACCAAGCTTCAGGGTGCCATCCGGGAAGAGACGCGCAAAGTCCAGGAGCTGAACGTGGTTCTCCACACCAAGGAGGACCTCATCAAGGAGATGCGAGTGAGGGACAGCGTCTTGCGCAAGCACCAGGAAAGGGCGCACAAGATGAAGGAAGAGAGAGATAACCTCAGCAAGGAGCTGAAGCACTGCAAGGACGAAAACTACCAGCTGGCCATGAGCTACGCCAAACAGAGCGAGGAGAAGAATGTGGCCCTGATGAAGAACCGGGACCTGCAGCTGGAGGTGGGCCTTGTCTTCCTGTCCTGCCTGGCAGTGGCAGAAAGAAGAGGGGAGCTGCATGCCTGTGTGCATGTAGTCGGGCAGCAAGGTGGAGATGGGAGGGGACAAAAAATAGATTAAAAATGAACCGACCTGATGTGCATTAATCAATCAATCAATCAATCAATCAATCAATCAATCAATCAATTAATTAATTAATTGATGTTGCGTTTTATGCAATGATGGGAGGAAATGGCCTGCCGGCCTGCCTTTCCCATCCACCGGAGCTTGCAAATTCCAGGCTCTGTAGAGCCACAACTCTCCTTCGCAAGAGTTAGCCATCATGAGCCCCTTTTAAAAGATGCTTTTCCTTCACATAATCCCACAAATACAGCAATGGGGCTTGTCTGAGGGGAGTGTTCATCCCCGCCTTGCCCAGGGCTGCACCAACGGCGCTCAGTGCTGGACTGGAACATGCTGGCATCCAGTCGGCCGGGGCTGTTGCTCGGTGGCAGCAGAGCCATCCCTGCATTGCCTGCCCAGGGTCCCAGGCTCAGCTCAAGACAGCAGCTCCAGGTAGGGCTGGGAAAGACCCTTCTCTGAAGAGCCACTGCAGTTGGTGTCGACCATATTGCACTAAGCGGACCAAGTATCTGAGTCAGCTGAAGGCAGCTTCTGTCTTCCGAGGAGTGACTGCGGTGAGATGTAACTGCTGGAGCCGAACACTGCTGGAGGTCTGTCTCCCTTTCTCTTCTCTTTGCATTTTGTTTCCTGGGACTCTCATTCCTGCTGCAAAGATCGACTGCTTGCGGCACAGCTTGATGAAGGCCGAGGACGACTGCAAGCTGGAGCGGAAGCACACGCTGAAACTGAAGCACGCCATCGAGCAGCGGCCCAGCCATGAGGCAGTGTGGGAGATCCAGCGGGAGAAAGACCTGCTCTTGGCCAAGAACAAGGAGCTGGAAAGCACGCTGCAGGTCTCCCTGGGCTTTGCGGGGGGGGCATAGGGGGGCCATTTGCAGCTGGAGAACTGCCACTAATTCAGAGGCCCTGTGCCTGGTAGGCTGGAGTGAGGAAGGTGACGGGATGGATGGGGGGGGGGGATCAGGCAGGTGCAGGGAGGATGAACCAGGTGGGTGGAATAGGCACAGCAGGGCCAGTTACAGGGCTTGCCTAAGGCCTGGCAGTCATCCTGACACCAGCCTGAGGAGGAAAGCAATGGAAATGTCCAGGCCCATCGCAAATGGGCTCCTGTTCAACTGAGAAGCTGAGGAGGAATTAAGCCTCAGCAGCCAGCACAGGGAATCCTCATTCCAAGGCAGAATTTCCCCCTCCCCTCCATTCAGGAAGCTGTCATGACCCCAAACCTGCGTGGCCAGGACTTGGACTTGGAGGAGGTGCAGCTGCTTAGGGGCCGGAGCCGGTTCCTGACAGTGAGGGGAGATCAGACGCTGAACCCAAACCCCAGAGACAGTCCCACCTGAGCAGACTCCACCGAGGGGTCAGACTGTCTCACTCTCTACTGCCTGTCTGCAAAGAGTGGTTTAGGCGAGAAGCCACAGAGAGGTGACAGAGTGCTTGGCTCCAGGCTTGGAGGCTGCGGCTGCCCCTTTGAGAAGCCTCAAGCCTGTGAGACATAGCAGTGCTCAGTTGTCCCCTTGGAGCTCTCCAGGGTCCTGTACTCAGATGGCGTCGCCTTGCATGAGGCCTAGATGGGACACAACCCAGGCTGCTTCCCCCAGGGTCCTATGTTTGGCCTCTGACACAGAGCCACTGTGATCACACAGGAGAAGAATGCTTTCAACCTGTTCAGATCTGCACTGCTGGGATAGAGGAACCACGAGTCCCAGTTACAGACCTCTCTGCTGGGAGGGAAGAAGCAGAATGATGATCTCCAAAGATGGAGGGAAAAGAGGAGTCTGGCAACAGGGGAATATGAAAGAGGTGGGAGAGAGGGAGGGTGACCCAGGAGGACCAGAGAAGGAAACAGACCCCAAGGCTTCCAAGTACTGTGGGATAGCTGTACCCCCCCCATCACATTCTTTCCCCCCACCCCCAAAGGTCACCAAGAAAGGCAGCTCCGAGAAGGACAGTGTCTCCACCCAGGCCCTCGAGGCAGAGCGGACAAGGATGTTGGGGGAACACCAAGAGCTGGTAAACGCCATTTACGACATACGCCAGGTGCTCCGGAGGACTGAGGATGTGCGGGACAAGGTAAGTGGGGCAGGTGGAGGCATTGCTGGGGCTGGGTGGTGCTGGCTATGGGGGCTGTTGTGATCTGAACTCAGAGCTGGGAAATGGGATTATCCTGAGCAGGTGTGAAAGTGGCCAAGAGACCCACAAGCAGCTAAAATGAATTAAATTCTTCAACAGAATTAAATTGTCAACTATACTGATTGAAACCAGTCCATATCATAAATGCCCATTCTTTTCATAATAAATCTAAACCATTCAAAATGAAGAATCAATATCGCTTCTTACTTCGGATACTTGGTGAACAGCATTCATTCAACAACTCTCCTTCTGAGCACGAAGTCATTCCAACCTTGTTTCTTTCCCTTTCTCCTGATATAGTTTGCAAGTTTTGTTGTGGCAGCTTATTCCTGATTTTTGTCCATCTTCTCCTGTGTTGTGGGCAAAATATCCTGTCCCCAAAATTGTGCTTATGAACTCTAGCTGCACCCACGAATATGTGAAATCAGCAGGGTGGTGTAGGGGGTGCGGACCACACCAGGTGACACCCCAGGGAAGGTTGACACCAAAATGACTTTCTATTCTATTTATTACTGGTGGTGCGAAACCACACCACTGGTAGAAAATGGGTTTTTTCTGATCCTTGCTGCAACTCGCGTGGGGATCACATTTCCCAGGAGGTCTCCACATCATGTGATCTGGTATGGGAGGAGGTCCATGGGGGTGACACCATATCTCACCCCGGGTGTCACCAACCCTAGTGACACCCTTGGAAACCAGCTCTTTATCTTTTTGTAGGATTTTGTCCTTTATATATTTAACAGTCCAATCCTATGCCAGCCTCCACCAGTGTAACTAGGTCCTGCGCCGTCGCAAACGTGTCATAAAGCATGTTGCGCCAATGTGGAGGCCAGTCCCGCCGGCATGGAGGCCAGCGCCAGCAGACCTCTGCCAGCGCAGGAGTGTAGCGCCTGCTGGAAGCAGGTGAACGTGCCAGGTGGCAGGGAGAGGGCAAAACAGGGGTGGGGAGGGGGCGTTCCTGGGCGGGGGGAAGATGGGGCAGGGTGGAGGGTGGAATAAGCCCAGAAGGGGGGCAGGCTCAGTGGAGGAGGCCTCCGGAATCCTATCCCCCTTCCTGGGCTTGAAAGCCCAACATGGAGCTGCCCAGATTTGCGCCAGCCATTTAGCTGACGCACATCTGAGTAGCCCCATAGAGGCCTGTTGTGGCTCAATACTGGGTAAGGGGACGAATGTCCCCTTACCTCGAGGAGGCTTTCAGCAGCCTCCAGCCCCACGCTGGATACAGTGGAGCCTGTCCCGGCACCACTGCATCCCAATACGAGGCTTTGGATGGGATTGGGCTGTAAGAGAAATAACAATGGCTCAAAGGTTAATTTTATATCTTAAAGTTATCTTAAAATTAAGTTAATTTTTTATCCCATCAGTATTCTGTTTTCCCCACAATATTTCTGCTTTCAGACAAGTCTACCACAAAGGGGTAAAAGTCTCCCCTGGCTTTTTGGCACTGCCAGCAGGTTATGCTAGAATGACTGCTTAACTTACCAACATCATCTAACATTTTATAACAATTCTCCCTGATATTTGTAGTCAGTGAGACATTGTGTCCTCCAGCCCATACGTTTTCCCAAATATTCGTGTTAATATCTGCTCAAATATTGTGAGCTCCCCATACCATGGCATTCCTTGACTTGTTCAGATTCACACCTGAATTCCAAGACACTTTTAAATCCTAGATGATACTCACTGAGCTATGGCCCCTTCTGTAAAGAAACAGCAGCTTTAGAGATGCTGATATCTGTGCTAGACTGCTCAGGTGGTATGGCTGGCCCATCCATGAAGCCAGCTGAGGCTTGTCGCCTCAGGCAGCAGATTAGGGGAAGGTGCACATCCCTGCCTGCCTGCCTGCCTATATATATATATGGGTGCTGCTCAAACAAGGGCTGCTACGAGAGGGTTTGGATGCCAATTCTCAAGTCCCAATAGGGAAGTCTTTATCAAGGGAGGAAGCAGATCTTATGCCCCAGTTAGAAGTTCAAGTCCAGTCAGTGACAATAAAGAATAAAAAGCACTTTATTGATTGATAATAAAGAGCAAGTCGTCCTGCTAAGATTTATTAAGCAAGCTAGGCTCATTCGTTCCCACGCTCTCTCTCTCATACTCACTGAGTCTAGCCAGCTGTTGCACATGTGATGGAAGGGGCTGATCCAGGTCAGGAGAAGGCCAGCTGTTTTGGGATCTCTGCCAGTTTCCTCTATCACTGTGCCTTTTAAACATTTAGGGAAGTGCACTTTGCTGTTAGTCTTTAATTGGTGGGGGTGCTGGGGAACTTCTGGAGCCGGGACTGGACTTTCCCACTGCATCTTCCAACCTTCTGTAAGGCACACACAAGGCTTCCAAGGAGCTTGGCGACATATATGGACCCTTTATCTTCTTTCTTCAGCTATCCCTGTGATCTATGCATTTTTGGCACAGCCTGATACATGCTCACACACATACATTCTCCAGCATGCTACATTATGCCAACCCTACTTCTGCAAAAGACAGACAAACAGATGCTTTATTGTTTCCTCTAACTCCCTGGGTTGGAAAAGAGGGGGAGGAAGAGCCGGCCTTAAGCTGATTCAGTCGATTAATCTGAATCAGGGCCCTGTGACCCGGGTGGGTGGGTGGGGGCAGTGGCTACGCACTGCAGCAGAGGGAGGGCTGCCTGCAGCCACCATGTACATAGAGGTAAGCCTCCATGCAAAGGCCAGTGCAGCGAGCAAAGCTCTAGTTGGGCCCACCCACTGCTGCTTCCGATTGGCCCGAAAACCAGGCCTCCTGGAAGCAGTTGGCGGTGACATGACAACGTCATCGCATCACCACCATCTACTTCCTGGAAGGCATGCTTTGCGCTAGTCGCCACTGGACCCACAGGGGCTTGTTGGTGAGTGGGGGGCCCCTCAGCAACCGCCCCCCGTGGCTCCTAAGGCCAACCCTGGGAGGAGTGTGGAGAAGAGTGATGGGCTAGAGCACTGGTAGTCTCCCTAGCCAACCCCTCTTCCATACTTCCTCTTCTGCTCTATCCCCCCCCCTTTTGTTTTCAGTCCAGGGAGTGGGAGGAGAGGCTGGCATATGTCCAGGTAAGAGGGGGGGGGCAGCATTTGGCATGCTGCCTCAGGTGCCAGGGGTCTTGGTTGGGCTTAAAGGTGCTGATTGCTGTTTTGTGCCTTTGGCATTTTTGGAGCAGGGAAATCTGATGGCTGACTTTACAGGCTTGTTGCTGCCTCTCTCTCTCTCTCTCTCTCTCTCTCTCTCTCTCTCTCTCTCTCTCTCTCTCTCTCTCTCTCTCTCTCTCTCTTGTTGTTTGCAAGTCAAAGTGTCCAATTACTAACACTTAACAGATATCTCACCCTGAAACCCAGCCCTCCTTCCAGCTGACAAGTTGCTTGGAACGTACAGTAACTCACCTTTTTAACATCTGCGTTTGAAATTCAGACATGGAAGGACCACAGGCAAGTTGGATGCTCATTCCTTGAATGAGAACACTTTGAAGTTGCCGTTTGGCAAGGAACGTAAAGCTGTGAAACAATTTTGTACTGCAGGATTCAAGCAAGTCCACTCAGATATTTAAGCTTTGGCGATTGGAACATGAGGAGCAGGCCTGGTTCCAGGTTTGCCAGGATCCTGGCCAAAGCACCTCAGTAAGGCTGCATTCAGGCCCATCCACATTTCACTAATGCAGCCTTACTGGAGTGTTTTGTCCAGGACAGTGAGAAGAGGAGGTGGAGGGGCGATGAAGGCAAAAACATTCATCAGAAAAGCTGGGCGACTGGAACTCTCGCCATCTTAATTCCCCCACTGCCTGCCTCTGCTGCAGCATCTCTCTGGAGGGAAGCTGTGTCAGTATGGTGAACTTTGAGGGAACAAAATGGTGGACGAGAGGCATCTCTAGCCCTTAGCACCAGAGGGGAACTGGAATGGGGGCAGGAGCACTTGCCTGGGGGTGCCATATGCAGATGCTGCCAGACCTGGTGAGGAACGTGGCAGCTCCAAAAAGACTCCCTTTCAACCCCAGCACAAGTCAGAGGGCTGGCGCTGCCTTGGTCTGAGGACTCTGTCTGTGCTTGTGTTGGCAGCTGGTGGAGGAGAAAGAGATGCTGGAGCTGAGGTGCGCATCCCTGCAGAACGACACTCAGGTTTATCAGGATCGTATCGAGTCAATCTTGACGCAGATGGAAGAAGTGGCTGCTGAAAGGGATCAGGTAGAGCAACCAGGCCAGAATTTTCCAAGCAAATGCTGCTAAGCAGAGGGGCCTCTTGCCCGTTCCGTGTAAAAACAAACACCACCACCATGTTTTGGAACACAGGGCTGCACTCCAAAGGGGGAGGCTTGCAGAACCAAATGTGCAATGTCTCTCTCTCTCGACTCGGCCTCAGGTGAACCCTTGATGCCTCCCCAATAGTTATAGTTTGGGGGCCCTGGCTGGAATAGCCTGTAGCCTGGAGTGGCTTGCTACAAAGGGACATTGCAGGGCTCATCTCTGCTGACTCTTTCCTAGTGATGGGCTCTTTCTATGGATTAACATTTAACCCCAATGAGTGCTTTGAGCAACGTCTGAAAGAAAATAGTTTTTTTTTTAAAAAGGGCTTCCCCCAATTTTTCTGGATTTTTTTTCTGGAAATTAGACAGGTGAAACTATTTTTTAAAGATTTTTTCAGAATGTTAGGTTCACCCCACTTACCCCCCCAAAAAGAGCAAAGATCACTGTTTTTAGGGAAAATGAGGTGCAGGAATTGGTTGCAGGGTACCCCCTCCTCACTGAAATTAGAAATGAAACTTTGGCTTTTTTTTTTTTTCATGGCCAGGGCCCTGGCTTTTGAATCCACTTTGTTTGGAGCACCTCAGGTGCAGGTGAGCAGCTGTACACAGCTGTAAGCAGGAGCAGCACCAGGCGTTGCTCAAAGCCCTCATTGGAGTTATATGGGTAACAGAATAGACCTATGCAGCCATTTTCATCATATTGCATCATTTCCTATACTTTGTGAGTGGATTTCTGGCTTTTTTTCTCATGGCCAGGGCCCTGACTTTTGAATCCACTTTGTTTCCAACACCTCAGGTGCAGGTGATCAGTTTTACAGAGCTGTAAGAAGGAGAAACACAAGGCGTTGCGCAAATAACTCATCGGTCACACGGTGACGTTGCGCAAAAAACTCATTGGTCCTTAGAGGGTAATCTAATGCTATTCCTGTAATTTGGCTGTATGTTTCTGGGTGTTTTTTTTCTATTCCCCCCTCAGGCTGAGCCTATCGGGGCAGGGGTGAAGTTTGGGGTACTCAGAATTATGTCTCAAGCCTCAACTGAGTAATTGCAGCTACTGCATGGCGACTGTTGCGTTTGCGCAACACCGCTACAAACGAGCTGAGATATCGTTGTAAAAAGCATGGTATTTCTCAAAGATTTGGTTTTTCCCAACTAAGAAGTGCATTCAAGGGTCAGGAACTAGCCTCCAGCTAATGGGGCAGAAGTGGCTCTCTGTATAAACAAGACAAAAGAGGCTTGATTGCTGAGCCATTACGTTTGATTGCCCTGTCATTTAAACTTTAAAACCTCATCTGGGAAGGAAAAAAATAGAGCCGGTCTTATTTTATTTATTTATTTTATTTTTCACATTTTTATACCGCCCTTCCTCCAAGGAGCTCAGAGTGGTGTACATATTTCTTGCAAAAACGGACTCTAAGAGCGATTAAAAAAAACTATTGCAGATAGGGACTTGTAACTTGGGGTGCACAATGCTTGGACATGCCCCTACACAACCCTAAAGCACAGAAGCTGTGTGCACAACACAACTATGTTTGTTTGAGCATTGTAGTGGTGAACTCACAACTTCAGCTGCAGTGATTAAAGGGTTCAAATGGCCATAAAAAAAACCCCTGGCAGGCAGGAACTTGTAACTTGGGGTGCATTATGCTGGGACATGCCCCTACACAACCCTAAAGTACAGAAGCTGTGTGTACAGCACAACTATGTTTGTTTGAGATCTTGTGTTGTCAGTTCTATGTCAGGTCTATGATTTACATAGGAATGAATGGAAAACGTCCCTTTAAACCTCAATGACTCGCTGCTTGCTTTAAACCCAATGAGTGGCATTTGTAACACCCATGCTACAGGTATATGGCACACCTGGGAATTTTTTTGCAGGTGGTTGTCTCTATTTGGGGGTACCTTAAACATGTGAGAAAAACTGGCATTTGGAAGTTCTGGGGAAATATGGCCTCGGGGTCAGCTGCTGTAGTGTGTGGCTGGGACAGCAGAGCCTGTGCGCCCATCCGTGGCTGACCCATTGAGCAAATGTAGCCCAGCAGCCTTAAGTGGATACGAAGGAGGCTTATCAAGCCTCCAGTGGCCCCCATGTGCAGCTGGCAGGCTGTATGTGGCTTGGCAGGTCATATGAGGCAGAACTGACCCCTAGTGCCAGACACTTTGGGACACTGTTTTCCTTGGCTTGCCTCTGCTCCAGTTTGCATTGGAACCTTGCTCCAAGCAGGTGCTTCTGCATCTCCTGCTCGCAGCCCCTGTGGGAACTGTCCTTCGCCTGCATTTCTGGTCCTACAGGCAAAGGTGTCCAGCTCAGCTGCTCAGTGAAGAGACAGATGGGGGGTGCAGCCCCCAGCCAGGACTGTCCCCGGAGTATGAGTTCAGTAGATTCAGAAGGTCTGGCTAGTACAAACCCTAAATGTGATGGCAGGCAAGCTGGGAGTTTGCTGACTTCCAGGTAGCCCTGATCTTGGGGAGGACTGTAAGACCCACTGGATCTGGAGGACCCACAGCCAGGCTAGAAGAGCCAGTGGCAGAGAGAGAGAGAGAGACCTCATCTCCTTTTAGAATCCTTGTTGTGGATTGTTTTTATCTGGTTGCTCTGCTGCGTTTTATGGATGATGAATGAAGTTCTTATGCATTCTCGATGAGATTTGGTTGTTTACAGTTTATTTATTTATTTTAACATCACTTCAGGTGCTGTTCTTTGGCTTACAGACCTGGAGCCTTCTCTTCTTCTCCACCACCATAATCCTCTTGATGTAGTCTAACCTGAGTCATGTGCTAACAGGGCAAAGAAACCGGCAGCGCCATCCTGTGTACGTTTAGGCCGACAGAGCTCCTGCTCCGCCAGCCTAAGGAGTTGCAAACATGCCGTAAAGCACATTTGCAGCTCCTTGCATGTAGGCGGCACTGGCGTGGAGGCCGCGCCACTCACACTGCCAGTGTCCCGGACCTGTGTCGGCCACTATAGGAAAGGCCTGCGCCGGTCAGCGCAGGGGCATGGGGAGGGTGGGCAGGGGTAACGAGGGAGGGGGGCATTGGCCAGCCCATGCTGGGGATATAAGTGCTGAGTTGTGCCAATATCCTATGCCCCTTCCCATCACAGCTTCCCTGGTTGTGTGCCAGCGAAATAGCTGGCGCGCATCTGAGGAGGCTCATTGTGGCCTGCATTGCTTACACAGGGGGAAGGGGATGAACAAACATCCCCTTTTCCCGAGGTGTGCCTGGGCTGTGCCGGTGCAGGCTGCAATGGGCCTAGGATACAGAGGACCTTTAGGCTGGCTGCTCAAAGTTACACAGGATTGGGCTGTGGGTCAGCCATAGCTGTCCCTTGTGCCTGCCAGGTGCTTGAATGTTTTTGCAGTCCCAGGCAGGCAGCAAAACTCAGGAGGTTTCTTAGGCCCCAGATTGGGCCACCATATGGTATTTTTTGGCTTGGCGGGTCACAAGCTTTGCAGGTCTGTTCTAGAGCACTTCCCTTGGATAGATTCCTTCTATCGTGGGATATAGACTCAGCTTGCAGCAGGTGAATCAATTTGGCTCCAAATGAGGGTGAGTTTTCTACACTGCAGATGTAGCCTTGGTTGCAAATGTGGAGACGTATCCAAGGTTGCTTGCATGCCAGGGACCTGCTACTGTTTAACAGCTTGGGCTGTTGAGTCTTCACATGTTCACATGCTGCTGACATCTCTCTGCCTCTGCCAGGCCCTCCTGACTCAAGAGGCATTCCACAAGCAGTACTCCAAGAGCCTGATGGACAAAGATGCCTACCGAAAGCAGATCAGAGAACTCGGGGAGAGGTGTGATGAGCTGCAGCTACAGTTGTTCCAGAAAGAGGGGCAGCTGCTGAGTACTGAAGCCAAGCTGAAGAGGTTACGCCCTTCTACACTGGTAGGTTCTAGATAAAATGGTGGATAGCGTTTCTGGCCAAAGAGTGTGCCTGTCCTTTTAGGATGATGTTGAGAAGGAGCCGTGTTTGGCATCGGACCAGAGTGTTCCTCCTTGTTGGATATCCCAGCTGAAGCTCGTGACTTATGGTCCAATCCTATTGAAGAGTAGCACCAGCGGAACACGCATTCCGCTGACGTAGGCTGCTGCAAAGTGGCCGTAAAGCGCTTTGCAGCAGCGCAAGCAGCCAGCGTGCCGGTGGGTGCCAGCATGCTGGAGCCTTCCTGCGTGTACCAGCGAACATCGGGAGCCCTGCTGGAGCAGCTCAGCACAGGGGGTGGGGAGCTGGGTGAAATGGGAGGAGATGGGGCGGGTGATGGGTGGATCAGGCCCAGGAGGGGGCAGGTTCGGTGGTGGTGGCACATACTGAATCCAAACCTTCTTCCCTGGCCTTATTCACCTGCATGGAGCAACATGGTTCGAGTTACCCCATAGCAGTTGCTGGGGCTTACCCTGGGGCAAGGGGACAAATGTCCCCTTTATCCCATGGAGGCTTCTGGAAGCCAAAAATCCCCCACAGGATGCAACGGAAGCCATGCCGGCACCACTGCATCGCCACATGGGGATTTAGATAGGAGTGGGCTGTTAGACTGTTCTGCATCAGCCCTGTGATGTCCTTTATTGCCCCTCCTGAGTTTCTGTTGTTTTGGACCAGCAAGTAACTGTGCTTAGTGGCTGGTAGACACCGAAGAACCCACTAAACCTACAGTGAAAACTTTAAGATCTCCTCAAGCTGCCTGGATTGTACCAAATTTCAGAGTATTCTTTAACCAGGGCCGGGAACATATTTTATCAAATTTATCTGATGTACTGCTTTCCATCACTCATGCTGCATTCTGTGATAGAAGAAAGGTGGGATCATATAAAAATGTAATAAACAAATAATGCCTTGGTGGCTCAGGGGGATTAACTGCGGTAACAAGCTCTTGCAATGGGCTGTCCTTGAAGATTGTTTGAAAACTTCCACTGGCCCAGCTTGCAGCCACTGGCAAGTTATAAGGGAGATTCAGAGCGCAATCCTACCTAACTCGGTGGGTGGCCCAAGGTCGCCAGCCGGATCCTATCCCCATTCCTGGCCGCAATGCAGCGGCCTGGAGGTCTACTCCATGGGCCTCCTCAGATTTACCTGATGGGCCTCCTCCGATTTCTGGCAGCTATTTAGCTGGCAGAAGTCGGAGGTTGTGTAACGGCCACGCTGGCCGGCAGGGGACAAGGATATGGGGGATGCCATCCCTGCCCCCTCCCAGGCCGGCACGGCCAATGGCCCCCCTCCTTGCCACCCGGACTGCCCATGCGGCCGCCGGGGGATCCCTTACTTTCCTCCGGCAGCTGCATGGAGATCTGGTGGCAGAGTAAGGGCTGCCGGGCTAGCACCTTCCAGCCTATCACCTGCTTCCGGAGGCGGAGTGCTTGCTCCGCCGCCGGAAATCTACAGAGGATTGCGCTGTCAGTCTCCCCGCCTAGCTCCTCAAGGTCGTCACTTTAGGCCCTGCTTTCTCCGGACAGGTATGCAACTTCATTGTACTCATCATCCCTTTCTAACTTCCTAACAATCAACTTCTTGCAATTCCAGGCTTCAGACATTGAAGAAACCTCTTCTAGAAGCTCCCAAGAAGTGAGTTTGTGAGGAATGTGTTTGGCTGGGTGTGTCTGTCACTCTTGTGTTTGTCACCCTTTGTCTGCCTTGGGGTAGACAGGACAGCCCTCCTGATCTCCTTCCAGCTCTGCAATGGTATCATTTAGTGACATGAATATACACGGCATTTTCTAAGATAAGCAACAAAGACAAGATAGTACCCACAAGAGCTTACACAAACGGGGAGAGAACTGTGGGAGAGGCAAGGGATGCAAATCTAACTGCTCTTAAATGTGTGTATACATCTTAGATTTCGCTGCTTTTGGACTGGGGATGAAAGCCGGTCAGAAAGGGGAGTGGGCTCGGGCAGGATCCTTCATCAAGGGAGATCTTGAGAGCACATTGTTGAAGAAAATTATTAAGGGGGGCAGATCTTCAGGACCCATAGCAATATCCCAAATCTGGTAAAGGCCCCACCACAGTTGAGAGCTGGATGGTGGGATTCAAAACAGAAATAAGGTTTCATCCAGAAATGTGCAGAGTTTGGGGGATGATTGCAGAATTCCTGGACATTTCCTTCATGAGAAATGTCCAAACAACGATCTGTAACACTCGTTCACAAAAAGAGGCTATTCTCTCTGTCTCTGTCTTGCATGAAGCTTACTCCCCACGGAAATCCCGATGACGACATGAAGGCTGCCGACAAAAGTAAGTCATTCTATGGCAAGGGCTGCATTGAAACACATCTCAGGATAGCTGCCTGCATGTCACTGCTCAGGTGCAGGTGCCTTGGACGGAGGAGTCCCTTGCCTCTCATCTTGAACCAGGAATGGGCTATTCCAGACCCATAAGTGTTCCCCAGGTTCACTTCCGGTCTCTGGGAGTAACAGGTTGACTAGCAAGCAAGAACTGGTCAAAACACCTGCAGTTTGTGTTCGTTCTGTCTCTCTCAGAAGGTGGCTCCAGCATTCAGGACCAGCAGTTGAGCTCTCTAGAGAATATTCATCTTCTCAAGGCACCAATGGTAAATAAAGCTTGGATTGTTCTTTGTGCAATTATATGCAGTTTATACATTGCAAGATGTTTGCAATAAGTTGTTCTATGCAGAGCAGAGAGATCTAGTTCTCCTTACTACTTTTTGTGGAGATAAAAATTGTATTTATTATATTTCTTTATTAATTATATTTAAACTAAGCTTTTTTGGCCAGAACAGACTCCTCAAAACAGCCAACATTAAATAATAGAGATGCAGTATGTACTAGGTAAGGGTGTTTGAGGTGGCTGAAGAACTTCAGGTGGACTCAGGGGCAGAGGCGTCGGCTGATATGGGGCGGTGGGCCCCAGGGCGTTAGGGTGGAGAGGCTCTAGGAGGGGCGAAGAGGCTCGGGAGTGGGGCGCGGGAATCCTTAAATTTGAATGTTTTTTTGAGGTTTTTCCGCGAATTTAAAGTGTAAAACAGTGATTTTCAACGCGTGTGTGTGCTTTGCGGCCACTTATCTGAGCTCCAGGACGTTCCAGCAGGCTGGCAGCAGCAGCGACGATCTTCTTATTAGCGCATTCGCAAACCTTCCGGACTCGGAGTTTGCGCATGCCCATTCCGTCCTTGCAAACTCCGTGAGTTTGCGCATGCGTAAACTCCGAAAACTCCTGCGCCAGGGCACACAGCCTCTCCCTGCTCCGGGCGCAGGAGTTTCCGGAGTTTACGCATGCGCAAACTCCGAGTCCGGAAGGTTTGCGAATGCGCTAATAAGAAGATCGTCGCTGCTGCTGCCAGCCTGCTGGAACATCCTGGAGCTCAGATAAGTGGCCACAAAGCACACACACGCGTTGAAAATCACTGTTTTACACTTTAAATTGGCGGAAAAACCGCAAAAAAACTTTAAAAAAACCCAAAAACTCATTATGCAAATTACTTACTTAATTTGCATAATGGGGCGGCGGGCTTTTCCGCCCCAGTTGCTGGGGAGCCTGGCTACCCCACTGCTCAGGGGCAATGATGCCAGAATGTTAAGAGTTGAAAGGGTCCTTGGAAGTGATCTAGTCCAACCCCTGCTCAGCGCAGACAACTGCTACAGCTTCCTCGCCAGGGGGCCATCCGGCCTCTGCTTGAAAACCTCCAATGAGGGAGGACCCACTACTGTATGATGCTCGTCTGTGCACTGTATGATGCATTGATGTTCCAGTGCCAGACAAGGATGTTTACAGTGAGGAAATTCTTCCTCTTGTCTAGCCTAACTCTACTTCCCTGTCGTTTTAAGAAAGCAAGTGCCCCCCTTCTTCTGTGTGACAGCCCTTCAGACGGCTATCGTATCTCCCCTTAGCCTTCTCTTCTCCAGGCTAGATATACCAAGCTCTTTTAACACAACTTGGGGGATCAGTCCACCCACTCACCTCCACTGGTTTTCCTCCTCTCACCCCTTGGAATAGAAAAGGAAAAGATGGATAGGGCAAAGGAAGAAGTGTGGAGGAGAAAAGAATGGCAGGCTAGAGTGTCTCCTAGTGGGACAAGGCAAGGTGCAGGCAGCATTTGACACATTGCCTCAAGAAAGACCAGGAGGTCTTTCTTGGGCTGCCCCTGCTGGCGGCAGCAATAGCAGCAGCAGCAGGAGAAGCTATTGTCTGTCTTGTGGGTTACTGTGAGAAACAGAATCCTGGTTCAGATGGATCGGTGGGCAGATTCTGCTTCTTGCCTTCTTATCTTCTTGGACATGATCTCCCTACTCAGCTCTAGAAGCTACGACTATATGGGAGCACCTGCCACATATTCAGATATGTTTTGCCACAACTCCTGAGGTCTAGAAACCTGCTGCAAATCTCCCCCCTCCCAAGAATTCAAACTCCAAGTATGGAGAACAACAAAGATAAATCACCCGACCAACTAGCCTTGAGGGTAACCCTTGCGGCTAAGAGTCTCCCAGCCCACTCAGTTATCTTGCAATTTAGTAGCATAGCCTCGTCCTCAGGCTGAACTTAAGCAAGCCCTGGTTTTACCTTACTTTGCTTTTCCAGGAAGGTGGCCCACTTGATGGGGAGCTGGCAGAGAAGGAGCGCCGGCGAATGAAGGACAGTTTTGAGCACTACCGGAGGTGTGAATCCTACTCATTGCAGGCCACTTTACACAGGTTACTTAGCAAAGAAACATGGAGGATGTTGGTGAGGCGCACACTTCAGCGTGCCTTGGGAGTGTGCCCACTGCTACAGTATGGGTGGGTTCTGGAGATTGCAGCTAGCTGAAGGTTTGCTAGCTTTGCTATGCCAGGTCCCCCCAGGCTTGCTATTAAGAGGAGAAGCTCAAAGATTGAGGCACACAAGCCTGGGAGAGGGAGGCTGCTGGAAAATGGAGCGGGGGAGGAGGGATCCAGCATTTGTGCAACAGTCACAAATCGGTGTCTACAACCATCTAAGAATGCTGGTAAGATTCTCAGTCAGGGTAAGTTAGACGCTGTCAGGCCATGAGACCTGAAAGGGTGTGGGCACCGAGCATTCCCTCTTAACCCCCTCCCCCCCAAAAATATGGAACTTATTCTGCAGAAAGAGGGCACTGAGAAGAGTGCCGAAGGTCAAGTACCATGCAGTGGACTGGGAGAACACAACAGGTAGCGACAACACTGACACCGAAGGTTCCTGACAGCAACCTGAAGAACGAAGGGGCCCATTTTGGAGACCCTGCCCATCATTCTCCTCCGGTTCAGTTTTCCTCCAGTTCAGTCTTTTAATTCCAAAGGAACATTAATGAAGCTAGAGGAGAGCTAAGGAGCCAAGTCTGGACCAAGTAACATCTGAGATGCAAGCAAGCTTTTGAGTCGCACAGTGACTGCATGTACATGAGGAGCATACACCATAATCGTTCAAGTGGCTACATGCGTGTATTCAGCCACGCATACATGTGGCAGGCAGAGTTTGCATCACCCAGTGCGAGTGCTCAGCGCGTCACCCCACTGGTGGCACTAGGGTTGGTATCACCCCCATTAACTTTATTTATTTTAATATATCACAGTACAGGTCACCCAACAAATCAGTAACAACAAAAAAACAGTGGCCAACTTGATGACACACAACTAATAAGAGTTCTAGTATTAGCTCTGATACATACGGTAGAAATGAGAGCTGACTCACACCTTATTGGTTCCATGCTGTCATAACAACACCTCATTGGCTCTCGGAACGATCTCTTGGTCAGTTTTGAGTTAAGGAAATCCACTTTTTGTTACATATGGCAGCATTTGTGTTTTCTGTTTCCGGTTATTTGGCCATGACATTTGATAGAATACACTAATTCAACATGGTTTCTTTCATTGCATTCAGCATTAAATTACCTTTCCAATGATATATCAACAGTTGTTCCCAAGCTTTTTAGCACCAGGACCCACTTTTAAAAAGGATACTCTATTGCAGTGGTTCTCAAAGTGGTGGGTCGCGACTCGAGGTTTGTTGCCGCCCGCCACAAAACTGCCCGAAAATGCCATTTTTTGCCTTACTGAGGCTTGGGGGGTGGCCTTCGGGGAGGCCTGTGTGGCCCTCGGCAGGCCTCCCCAATCCTCAGATCTCTGAGAAACGGTGAATTTCAGGCACTTCCGGTTCTTGCCCCCCTGGGTCCTGCAGATGGCAATGTATCCACTTTCCAAAGCAAAAAAATGGCATTTTTGGAGGTGTTTTTCCTGGTGCCGGCGGCGATCCCTGGGATCGCCATCACCGCCCCCGCAAACACTCAGAGTTCTCCCCGCCTCACGGGGAGAACTTTGAGAACCACTGCTCTATTGGGACTCACCTAGCTTTACAAGACTTAGTACTTTACGAAAATAAAAAAGTTTCACTTTACCAGCTACTGAAGCCTCTGTTTTCGTCCTTTTTCCTATGGTGGGGGGCGCCTCCTGGAGCGTTTGCCAAGCTCCACGTTCTCCGGATTGAGTCCATTCTAGTGTGGCTCAGTTTTGCTTTCCATAGGGCTCAATACATTTTTCTTGTCAGCTTGGAGGGGGGGGGGGGACTTTCTTCTTGAGAGTTTGTTGGGGCCTGCGTTCATTGGATTGGGACCATTCTGGTTGCGTGGCGTTTCCCTCAGCCTGCCCTTCGAAGTGGACCAAGGCACATTTGCCTATTTGCAAGTAAGTGCATGCATGCTGCTCCATTTCGGTTTCCATAGGGCTCAATACATTTTCCTTGTCAGCTATCAGCTTGTCATTTTTCAATGACATTGGTTGGGTCGCAACCCACAATTTGAGAAACGCTGTCCTAGACTTTGGAGCAGGGAAGCCTAGAGCTATTCCTTCTGCATGAGTGTGTGTGTGAGCTTATAGCATGGCAGAGTCCAACTGGCTGACAGTGCTCATGGAGGGAGATCCTGCACACTGCAGAGAGAGAGAGAGAGAGAGGCCGGCCGGCCGGCCAGGACACACCTCCACAGGTCAAAGAGGACAAGAGTAAAGACCTGAGACAGGTAGGCTCCTAGTCGCCTTCCTCCACTGCCCCCCTGGTTCCTGCAGATGGCAATGTACCCACTTTCCAACAGCTCAAGTGGTAATTTGCATCAATGTGCTTGGTGCACGCACTCCCTTCCTCTGATTGCCCCAGTCTCCCCAACTCTGGTTATTTTCATTAATCCAAATTGGCTTTGTTTCATCAATGCCCAGGTCCCTTAGTAACTCATTAAGCCACAACACCTCTCTGCATGTCTCTGCTGCTGCGAGATATTCAGATTCTGTTCTGCGTTGACTCGCCCAGCTAACTGCCCCACCGCCATAGAAAAACAAGCGCCCACTAGTTGATTTGCGGTCAGAGCTGTCTCTGGCTCAGTCTGCATCAGTGTACCCTGCTAGCTTTGGATTGTCACTGACTGGCAGCTTCAGTTTGAACTCCAGAGTCCCCTCCAGGTATTTGGCTGCTGTCTTCACTGCAGTCCAGTCTCTCTTCATGGGTGAGCTAATTTTATGTTTAGGATCCCTACAGCAGTTGCACTGCCTGGTCTGCTTGTGATGTTTGCATACAGCAGGTTGCCTATAGCCAGTAGTGTAACTACGGTGGAGCGTGTGGTTCAGCTGAACCAGACGCTGCCTGCTGCGGAGGCGCCGAGTTTGACTCGAGTCCGCGCTGCTGCTGTCTTCCTCCTGACGGAGAGAGCCTCGCTCCGTCAGGAGGAAGACAGCAGCAGCGCGGACTCGTGTCGGACAGAGGCGCGCTCCACCGTCGTTACAGAGAGAGAGGTCCTGGGGTGAGGTGAGCCCACCAGCGGCGAACGTCCGCTGAAGGAGTTCAGGCTTCAGCGGAAGTGAGTGAGTGTGTGTGTGTGTGTGTGTGCCTTCAATTCCCCGCCGCCGCCGGACTCCTTCAGCGGACGTTCGCGCCGCCGGCGGGCTCACCTCACCCCAAAGGACCTCTCTCTCTGTAACGACGGTGGAGCGTGTTACAGCAGCAGGAGGAGGTAAGCCAGCTGGGTTCGCGCTGGGGGGGGGGTGCCCGGTGCAGGGTCCCGCCGGGTCGCCCCCTCCTGGAGTGCGGCGCCCCCCTCCCCTGAGCGCGCCGCGGCCTACTGGCCGCAGCAATATTTACTCTATAGGGGGCGCCAATTCCCCCCCTGAACCGGGCGCCACTGGACCTAGTTACGCTGCTGCCTATAGCTGGCCTGAACTGAGCTGCCCTGAACTGGCTGGAAATAGTTACTTTTTTACCTTATTTAAGGAAGTCTGTTTCCAGTTGCGTAGCCACTGAATGGGCATCTCTGAGTCCTGGAGGCGCCAGCGTCTGCCTTTGGCTACGAAGACCAGGACCGTTGCCTTCTTTCTTTGTGACAAGGGACACGACTATGTTCCTTTAAGGCCTGTAAACTGTCTCCAGGAATAAAAACCCTCCCAGCAGCACACTGAGGCACAGCGTGTTCATTCGTACTTGACTCGAACTCGACTTGGGTCCCACGAACTACGGACCCGGACTTGACTCGCGACTTGGCCCCTTTTTGGCCGAGTCGTGATTCGAGTCACCAGGGGGCAATAGGGAGTTAATTTTTTTTAAAAAAATCTTGTTTTTACCTTTGGGTGCCTTCATGCACCAAACCGCTGTTTTCTTGCTTTTACAAAATAAAATTGTGCTCCAGGTCCCATGTACCCCCCAAAACCTGTTTTTTTCAGCCTGCGGCACGGCCGAGCGGGTTCTCCCGATCGCGCCGCAATCCGGAGGGACATCGCAAGGGCTGCAACCCAGGAGAACCAGCTACAGCCCTCACGATGTCCCTCTGGCTTGCGGTGCGATCAGAAGAACCCGCTCAGCTGCACCAGGGCTGGGAAAACGGGTAAATTCCCCTCCCTCGTCGCTTCCCTTACCTTGTCTCCTGGCCGCCTCCATCTTGAAAATCACAAAAATCTCACAAGATTCAAGATGGCGGCAGCCATATCTTGTCAGGGCATATGAGGCATGAGGTTGCCTCATGTGCCCTGACGAGATTTGGCCGTCGCCATCTTGAATCTCGTGAGATTTTTGTGATTTTTAAGATGGAGGCGGCCGGGAGACAAGGTAAGGGAAGCGACAGGGGGGCAATTTACTCGTTTTTCCGCTGCCCGTTATCAGCTGCTGATCGCAGCAGCTGATAACAGGTAGCATCTCGCATACCACCAACCTGCGGTCCACGTACCCCTGGGGGTACGCGTACCACAGGTTGAGAACCTCTGCCCTAAGGTCGCCCTAGAATGCATTGTGTAATGCATTCTAGTGTGAGTCTGGGTGAATGGGTCACGCAACCAGGAAGTGCCTCTTGGAGCGCGATTTCACTTTGTAAAAGCAAGAAAACAGTGGTTTGGTGCACGAAGGCACCAAAGGTAAAAACAAGATTTTTTAAAATTGACTAGAGACTCGAGCCTTGGAGCCAAAAACTTAAACACACCACTGCCCTGCACTTGGAGGGGCCCCACAGAGTTGTGCACTCCTTGTCTTCCCGTGTCGCTGCAAGAAACCACTTCAGAAGCAGGTGCAGGGGAAGGTTGGGGCTGGTCTCTGCCTGCTGCTATAGCAAAGTGCAGGGGGCTGGGCAAGGGACAATCCTATGCATGTCTACTCAGAAGTACCATTTATTTCAATGGAACTTAGGTAAGTGTGTATAGGATTGAGCCTTTAGGCAAGGAAGGCAGCAGATGGAGTTGTTAAAATGTTAACATTTTGTTAAAATGTTAAAAATAAGGATCTCATAATCTGCCCCCTGTGATGGCCTTTAGTACACATCAAAGACTCCCACATACCTAAGCCGGAACTACACCAAACCCATTCATGTGCGTGCAGAGCGGTGTGCCTTCCATTTTAACAGATTGCAATGGAACGTGGGAGAGCTCCACTCTCCTGATTTCTAGCATGTTCGGACATGGAGCATGCTGATGTTTGGCCACGTCCGGCCAATCGGAAGAAAGTGGGGGCGGGACGTAGAGCAAGGCGTTTCACCAATGGGAGGAGGGGGGGCTTTCAGCCAATCGGAGTATACTTGTGTTTCAATCGACCTATCACAGGGGCCAGCAACCAACCAAATCAGGAGGGACATGCAGGGACACTACATGGGGAAAAAATCTGGTGGAGTCAGGGCAGCGTCTCGGGGCGGGGCGTCCCGCGCCCTCCACTCGTGACGCTGCATGCGAAATCGGTGTAGTTCCGGCTTTAATGCAGCCTCCTCTGATCTTATATTTACCAAATGAGAGAGAAATCTCTCCTAAGAAGTGAAGCACAAAGTTGGGGGGAGGGGACAGGGGTTGCAAAGTACAGTATTTCAATTTCCTAGCTGTTGCAGTTGCCAGTTCGAATCCGCGACGGGGTGAACTCTCGTTGCTTGGCCAGCTCCTGCCAACGTAACAGTTCCAAAGCATGTTAATGCGAGTAGATAAATAGGTACCGCTTGCGGGAAGGTAAACAGCGCTCCATGTTCCAGCTGCATGCTACGCGCTGCGGCAAGGAGAGTCACGCCGGCCACATGACCACGGAGGCATCTTTGGACAACGCTGGCTCTTCGGCTTTGAAATGGGGATGAGCACCACACCCTAGAGTCGGACATGACTGGACTTAATTGTCAGGGGTCACCTTTACCTTATACTGTACATAAGATATGGGTGCCTCAGGAAACTTCCCATATCACAACCCTTCTCCCCCCATTTTTTCTACTTTGCTTCCTAGTTGGCATTTTGTTCCCACTTTTTTCTTTCTAATTCTTTCTCTCCTTGGGTGCCTCTGCCTCTTTATAAAAGGCAATGCATATTTGATAAATATGTTAAAAAAGAGAGTGAAAGAGGGCTCCCCCTTTTTTGGGAATGTGGTAAGTTTAATTTAGAGTGCTTTAATTGGTATTTTATATTTCCATTTTTGATAGTTACTGTATTTTGTCCATTTTATTAGCTGAGAGTTATTAGAATATATTTAAATTTCAATAAAGGAGTGTTTCTATTATTATTAGGGTATTAATGAGCTCAAATTTATCTGAAGCACTTATTTTTATGCGCTCTCTCTCTCTGGGGCCATAGCGACAGGGGAAGAAGAGGGGGGGGAGTGGGTGGGCATGGTATAGTCCTCCTGGGGTTCCTCAGCCCAGGATTGCCTGATCGCTTTCACGTGCTAAGAATGCCAAGAAAGGGGCGGGGCTTGACGAACTTCGCTGTTACTCTCCAAGTGTCTAAACGCGTCTTCACGTGAAAGAGCCGCTGGGAGTCGGCCTCGCCCTCCTCTTGTTGTCTGCCCACAGCCAAGATGGCGGCCGCGGCCTTCCCCGTCGCTCGGCGGTTCCTGACTTGCGGGGCAGTGCGGCTGCTCTGTGGGTGCAGGGACCCCGCGACCTCCTGGCGCCTAGCTGGGGGCGCCCCAGGCGGGGCTGCGCTACGGTTGTCATGGAAACGTTGCCTGGGCGGCCCGGGCTTTGCTGACAGCGACAGGCCGAGCCAGGAGCTTGCGAAGGCTTCGACGAGTTACAGGCTGATATATACGTGCAAGGTGAGGGGCGGAGGGACGCGGGTGTCGGGAGGGCGCTGCCTTCAGACGTGGCTGCGAAGCTCGGCGGAGGAAAACGATGCAGGACGAAGCCGGCGGCGCTATCTTTTCGCCTGGCAAAGGTGCGGGAAACCAGGCTTGTTCGGGCTTCAGCGTGAGGCTCGGGCGTAGAATTGGAGCGGAAGTGGCTGACTAGAGCCCCCCCCCCCCGCCCCGCATCTAGGCTATTCAGAATCGCTCTACCCATAGGCGCCTACAATCTTAAGGCTGCAATCCTATGCACACTTACCTGGGAGTTGGCCCCATTGAACACAATGGCACTTCTGGGTAGAAGACCTGCATAGCTTAGGCGTGGGCTGTCAGTGCGCATCCACACGCAAAATGTGTGTAGGAATTGCCCTGAGGCCCTCAGGCTGAGGGGCTTACAGACTAGAAATTGATAGTGATGAGGGGTATGCAGGCATCTTCTCGAATATGTATGCTGAATTTTGTGGAGGGGGGGATAACATGTCTCCTCGCCACACTGTCCAGTGGTTATGCATTCAGCCCTTGTGTGTATAATAAGGGGTCCCTTGATAATATATTGTGAGTTGCCTTGAGCTCTTGCAAGAGTGGAAAGGTGGGATATAAATATTTTTAATAAATAATCTAAATCCATAAAAACAGTGAGGGTGTGGCAGTCGTAGAAGTGGGATACAGTAATGGGGTGCCCTTCAGCAAAAAATTGGCAGAAGAGAAAAGGAGGCGGGAAGAACAGTTGGAGTCCAACAAGGCTTCTCCCTGGTTTTCTGGGTGATCATCCTCTGATTTCTTGGGTTGCTTTCAGGTGTGTGGAAAGCGGTCGGCTAAAATTATTTCCAAGGTTGCTTATCATAGCGGAGTGGTGATCGTGAAATGCTCGGGCTGCAGCAATCACCACATCATTGCAGATAACCTGGGCTGGTTCTCGGACTTGGCTGGGAAACGGTGAGTCTTCCTACTCCCCTTGCTGGGGCCTGTTACGAGGCGGCAGTGGCTGCTGCTGCTTCTTTCTTTAGGGGTCCCTTTGGCTGTGTACAAAATGTAGAGCCAGATTTACATTCCTTGGTATTTCGAGATGAGTTCCTTGTAGTGCCAGCCAGTCGTTGCTTTTCTCTATGCAGTCATGCCTGGGGTTGCAGTGTTCCTTCTGCACTGCAGTAGATATTGTGTGTTTTGGGGACACATGGGGGTGACCCCCCCTCCGGCCGCCTCTCTTTGTTTCTGGGCATGTGAGCCCAGTCCAGTCCAATGTTGCTGCCAGGCACCAGTTCAGGACATCCCCAGTACCAGATGGAAATGAGAGGTACAGCAGCTGGTACCAGCACCAGATTCCCAATGCGGACACACTTCTTGGAGGAGGAGAGAGACCAGGGTCACTTATGCCTCCTGGCCTTTTTTGTAATGTCACCTCTTTCTTTTTGACCAAGGAACATTGAGGAAATCCTTGCAGCCAAAGGGGAGAAGGTGAGACGTGTTGTGGGAGAGGACGCCTTGGAACTCTTGCTTGAGAACTCTGAGGTCGTGGAGTCTCCAAATCAAGATGCAGAAGGAAGTGGAAGAGATGGCGAAAAGGGTCCAACGTGATTATCAGCTCTGCTTTGGACAAACCCTTCTATACCTCAATTATTTCAACAGATGTCTTTGAAAAGGGACTGGTCCTCTCCATTTAATTTGTCTACTCCAATTTTTGCCACCATAATTTCCTGACAACATGCCTTTCTTCAGCTAGAAAAGATGCGGCAATAGCCGTGAAGGCAGTTTCATCATGACTGCAGGACCGCAGGGAGCAGGTTAGGGCTGTAGAGCCATTGCTGGTGATCAGGTTGCCTGAGGCTGTGACCTGTCCGCATGGCTGGTGGTTTACATAGGTAGAAGCAGGCTGTAGGCCAGTGATGGCTAACCATTTGGGCTTGGTGTGTCAATTTTTTTGAAAATGCCTATCTTGTGCCTCTGCTGGTGTGTCATCCCCCACTCCCAAACTTTTAATAGTACTTTGACTATTTCTACTTTTAATAGTAATTTTGAATTGAACTGAACTAAAAACAACTATAGAACACATTGCATTTTATTTAACATCAATTAGTGACTTTTTTGTTACTGAGTTTTAGTAATTTGAAAGAGGTCTGCCAAAAATCCCTGCCCTAAATGTTCAAGACAAGCCTGTAAAACATTTGCAAAAATGTGAGGTGTGTCAGGGCCCTGGCGTGTCACCCAAAATGACCTCGCGTGTCACCTGTGACGCATGTCATAGGTTCGCCATCGTGGCTGTAGGCTGTGCTTTGCTGTGAGGAACAAAGTTTTCCTGTTTCTAGCTAAAGAACTATGGCGGTGTTGCCTTCATGGAAGTCTTCAAGGAACAGTTGGTCAGGTATTTGTCAGGGAGGTCCCAGGTCCAGGATATTCTGCCTTGCGGTTCTGCCGTGCTTTCATTCCTTATGACTTCCTTTGCTGGGCCTGGTGTCCAGAGGTGGACAAGGTTTCCCTCAGGGCCATGACGGACCTCTACTTGTATCCAACAGGTGGAGGCCGCGTGGCAGTACTGAGGAAGCAGCCTGGCTTTTGATAGCTGAAGCCTCTTGTGTCCCAGGTTGAAACGCAGAGAACAGTGAGCCAGCACATCCATTCTTTCTAGCCAAGAGCCTTTCCTGGTAGATGAGAGAGCAATGAGAATGAACCATCTGAGCAGGAGAGCCCTTGGAGGAAGCAAAGTGGCTCTGAGCCCATGCTGTGTCCAGGAAACCTTATCACCAACTCATCAGAACAAACTTGGCTTGATGGCTAACATTTTTACCCTTCAGTAGTCATGTCTCATCCCCCCCCCTTCTCCCCACCCTGGCCATGTTTGTATTTCTAGCTAGAACAACTTTTCAAGATTACTGTATACAGGAGCTGCTCCAGCAGAGGAGCTTCCTTGTGAGGGAAGAAGACACCAGCCTGGGCATGGAGGGAGTGTTAAAAAGCAGATTGTGTGCAGTACAGAATGAAAGCAAGAAACAGAACATTCTTAATGGTGTTTGGTTTCAGTTTCCAGTGGCCGAAGGGAGGTTTTTTTTGTGTCTCACCCTGCCAAAGCACCCCAGTCTGTCCTGAGGCATCCCTCATTGCCCTCCTATCAATCTGGTGAATTCTGCTGAATGTAAATGCTATCACGATATGTAGTCCAGAGCCAACTTCTCTGGTGCTACTCTTGAGGGGGGTGCAGTTCACATGACTCGGTTTGACACAGGTCAGTTGTATGAACATGCAGTTGAATCATGAGACATTGCATCCTTGTCCAGCTTGCATTTGGTCAGGAAATCCTTGCTGCAGGTACTGAGTCATTTGCCCATTCTGAATGGAGTTGCGCTCCCCCTACAGGAGGACTGGTGCATAGTCTGGGAGTGCTCCTGGACTCACATTCTCCCTGGAGAGCCAGGTGGCAGATGTGGCCAGGGATGTGTTTGCTCAGCTTTGGCTGGTGCTCCAGCTGTGGCTGTACTTGAGTTGATTGAACCTGGCCACCTTTGCTGACTTCATGTCTGGATTACTGTAATGTGCTCTATGTGGGGCTACCCTTGAAGACTGTTTGGAAGCTGCAATTAGAGCAAAATGTGGCGGCCGCGTGGCCACTGGAGCTAATCAGTTTGATTCTTTTTGACCACTGCTACACTGGCTGCCCATTCAATTTTGTGCCCAATTCCAGGTGCTGGCGTTGACCTCTTAATATGCCCTCCATGGTTTGGGACCAGGTTATCCGCAGGACCGTCTTATCCCATACATTCTGGCCTGCCCTCTTAGGTCATCTGAGGGGGCTCTCCTGCAAGTGCCTCCTCTGACCCAGATTAGGGGAATGGCAGCACAAGTGCGAGTCTTCTCCATAGTGGTGCCACAGTTATGGAACTCCCAGAGAAGTTAAGAACTACCCCTGCCCTCGTGGCTTTTCGGCTCCAAACATTTTTGTTCTGCCACGTGTTTGGGTGACTGATTGGTGATTGCCTCCTGTGCCTCTATATACGTTGTATCGCTTGCTGCTTTTCCCCCTATACAGTAGATGCTTTAAAAAAAAACACGTTTATACAGTAGTTGTTCTTCTGACCTGCCAACCTCCAACTGTTCTTGTTCATAAGCTTTTTTTTTTTTAATCAACATTTATAAGCTGCCTTGGACATTTGCCGTGGCAAGGGAAAGGTGGGATATACGTTTTTTTTATGAATAATAAATCAATCAATTTAGGAAGTCAGGACAAGGTGATGTGTGACGTGAAGGCAAGTCTGGGCATAATCCTGCAGCTGCTTCCTTGTGTCTCCAGTGAACCAGGCATGGTGTGCATCTGCACTGGTCTGGTTTATCTTGCTCTTTTCCTGGAGCAGGGCTTTCTGAACTCGCATTGCTAGTCTGGGCTGTGGTCCAGACCTGTCTCCTGTCCCTTCATTGGCTGCGACTTCTACTCTGAAAGTGGCTCTTCTAACCCTCTGATTAAGCCTGGCTGCCTTGCGGAGATTGCTCAGATTCTTCCACTCCGTGATGTGCCATTTTCCCCAATAGGTAGTGTATTATTACAGTGTATACTGCAGTATGGGAGGCTGAGCTGGGGGCAGTGGCTTAATGGCAGGTGGTTGTGTGCCAAGTGCTTTAACACTACAGCGCAATGAGACTGAAATATCTCATGTAGCCACGTTGGAATCCTACGTGCAGTTCTGGTCACTGCACCTGAAGCAGGAGATTGTAGGTGCCAAATGAGCAGAGTGCTGGCGCACCATCTTAATAGAGACAACAATGTCAGGGGCTTTTTAGCTTGGAAAAAAAGGCTATTAAGGATGGGCATAACCGAGATTTGGGGTGGTTTTCTCTAATATTTGCCATCTTGCAAACCTAGAAACAGTCTGTGTCAGCCAACGAAACTGCCAGATTCAGGCTGGATAAAAGGAGGCTCTTCAGCCAGTGCATAACTAGTTGCCCCAAGATGTGGTGCTGGCTTGAAAGGATTGGACAGCTTCAGGGAAAGGGAGTATTGTGAGAGCTTCCTTTTGCTTCATGACAAAGTTTCTGCCTGCTACTAGGTTATCAAGCTATACTTGTACCTGTGCTTTGTGTGTTGTGGTGACCTGCAAGCCTCTCTTTTTCACAAGAGTCTTCTCTGAGCTTGTGATGTGGGTGAAGCGGGGACAGATTCCTCAATTTTGGGCAGGAGGTTGGGCTTTGGGCGATGAGCTGTGCTGAAGCCTCCAGAGAGATGTACTTTCATAGCTATGACTGGCCCAACAAGAGGGGGACACTGGGAAATTGTGTGCAGAGACTTCCTCTAAGCACCCTCTTGACTGTATTCACCCAGGCATAACCACAGGAAGTAGTAACAAGTGCAGAAAATATGAATATTTTAGGCAACATGTAAGCATTAACATGCTATAACATGTTATTCAGGCACGGCAGCCAAAAGCTTTAGATGGGCCACCTCTGCTGAACTTTTGGGGTGACTTGTCCATAGCTGAATTAGGAGCATAGGGAAGGGAGAGCTGGGTTCTCAGCAGGAAGCATGGCTGGTAGGCCTTCTTTCAGAGCTATCCTACACACAGTGTGTTTTGGTCCAACTGTGACCCCCCCCCCCCAAGTTCCAGTTTTACATCCAGGATGGAAGGAAGCAGACAAGCTCCAAAAGGTCAAGAAAATAGAATTCCAGAAGAACTTGGCTCACAAAATGTTTTATTAAACACAACCCCATCTCACAACATCATAGTTCTATATATATAGGAATTTATTTGGCAGCTTTTTGTTTTTCAGGAAAAAAGTACCATGTGGCCCAAGCTCCTCCCCACCATCAGCCCCTCAATAAAATTACATCAAATACACATGGTTTAAAAAATAAATAAGTGAATACATTCAAGTATATGGGCAAAGATCTTCTGCCAAGCAGTCTGATTTCAGTTCACTGAAAGCTGGGGTGCATCTGCCTTGAAGTGGCACCTGCTATTCCTATAACTTGCTGATTCAAGCTGGTTTGTTAAGAGGCAGGGTGGGGAGGACATGGATCTTTCTATTTGCTGTACCTTTGGAAAGGCAAGGGTGTCACCTGGAGGCATGCGCCCATGAGATTGTAGGAAGGCAACTGTTCACAAGGAGGCAGGTAGGAGTGGCTGGTTGCACTGTTAAGGGCCTGGTTCTCTGCAAACTCTTGCCCAATACCTGATGCGGAGCCTCTCATCTCAGATTTGGCAAAAGACCCTCTGCGCCCAGGGGACAGGTATTTTGGCTCATCTATTTGGAGGGCTCTGAAGGAGAGGGGAGGCTTTGCTTTCTCACTGGTGATAGTAGGTTGGAACATGAAATCAGGACTTTGACAGTACGCTGATGCAGAGGGGGCAGCATGACCACTGCTTCTCTGAATTGCAGGTGAGCTTCTCTGGCACAGAACGTTTTTTTGGTTGGTTTTATATAAAATACATATAGGCAGTGTTGTAGAGCAGCAGTTCTCAAACCTTCTGGTCTCCAGAGATCTTCACACTCCCTAAACAGAGTTTCAGGGAGCCCCGCTGGTACATGCCCCAGAACACCAGTACATGTGTGGAGTGGTGCAGCACTGAGCAGATGGTGGCCACTTGTGGTGTGCTCAGGGTGGACTTGAGAAACGCTATTATAGAGGTTGATGGAAGCTGCTTGGCTGCCTCTACCCCTTTGGTCACACCAAGAGCCTCTTTCCTTTTCTGGCACTTGGCTTCAACCCTCACTTTGCAGGGTCCAGCCACAGATCCCTTTCCCTTGGAGCCTGCCCATTGATCAAATGAATCAACCAAGTGGGATGGAGTGGCAGAGAGAAAACACTCCTGGCTCCTGTGCCTGGCTGCAACAGTGCAGTCAGCGGCAAGAGTGGCAGGCAGAGAAGGCCATTCCTCTCCACCCTCATGAGGCCCTTAGGACAACTGACTCCTCTTCCAACTGACGACATCCAGGACTGTAAGGCAACAAAGTCTTCTTTGTGGTGCACACTCACCCCCCCCCCTTCCAAGGCCTGAGTCAGTTGCATAGATAATTACAAGCACCTGCTAGGGATGTATGGGGTCTGGGAAGCTAAGGGGTGTTGGAGTGGCACCAAGACTGCCATGTTCCCATCAGGGAAAGGGTGTCCGTTCTTTCTACAGCTCGGAAGCATGCTGGAGTTCCTATGCTGTCCTTGACGTGGGAAGGGAAAGGCACCTTCCATGTTCCCCCTTCTTCAGAATTCTTCTAGAACCCTTTCCAAGTCCTAACACGACCTGGTGCTCAAAGAGGTCACTACCAAGCTTAAGGAAGGCAAATGAGAGGTGCACAGGCCCCAGTAGCAAGGAGGAAACATCTGTGGCCCCTCCCAAAACACAAGAAAAGGTACCATGGATGCTTACTATAAACTATTTCAAATTAATGTTCCCTTGGCTGGCCGTTAAATAGGGGTTGAGGAAAACATCATACCCTTCTAGGCCTCATGATTGCAGAGAAAGCTTCAGGAATTGCAGAAATCTCTGGGCAGCAGAGTCCTCCCTGGGACGGTTCTCTTGCCCATCTCTCCATCATGACCAACTGAGTGCATTTATGCAAAACAAGGTTATTTGAATATCATTCAGATTGCCATCATTTATGTAGAATGCAAAATCTGCGATCTTGGCACCAAACTTGGATTTAAAGGGGTAGAGTCACTGATTGGCCTGTGGCGAGAAGCATTGGGTTCACACGCTGCATCCAAGCTCTTATGGTTTTTGGATACAGGCCCTTTGTTGCCTGTTTGGGTCCATTTTCCTTTCCCTCTGGCATAAGAACTGACTTATTGGCCAGGTGGCCGGAGGCCTCTTTCTCCACAGCATCCTGGAGATTCCATTCTTAGCCATCGTGGCCAAAAGACCTCCAAAATATTCCAAATCTCTCTAAGCTCTTGGCCATCAGCACCACAGGCCTCTTGTCTGCATCTCACTTTGCAGATCACACACCGAAGCGTCCACATCGCACACCTTCACCAGGCATGTCTTGTTGTCATGTAGCCACCTCGGAGATCAAGCAAAAGGGACGGCAGGATGCAGGCACACGCCCATCCCCTCCTTCCCTCCTGTTTTCTCCAAGGTGGTGCTGCAGTAGGGAGCAGATGCCCCTGGGAACATCAGAGAGAAGCAGGGCTCAGTTCCTCCATGGGTGGTGCTCTGAACTCCACCCCTTTCCCAACCCTCTGCACTGGCTTCCTAGCTGGAGCTGGTACTGGCGCCCTGCTGCCGGTCCAGCTGTTCTTCCTCTCCCTGCTGCTGCTGCTGCTGCTGCTCCTCCTCTTCCTCGGCAGAGGCCAGGTCCACCCTCTGTTCATCCATGCGCTTGGCTTGGACACGCTGGATGAGACTGAAGAAGTCTTCATCTGGCACAGTGGGGCCACGGGGGATGGAGTTGGGTGGGGTGCACCGCTGGTCATCAATGCGGGAGGACTGCAGAGAACAAAAAGAAAAGCAATGGGGTGTGGGTGTGTGAAGTGGGATAAACGCAGAACGAAGACACAGCAGGAGACCTGCATCCAGCCTGGTTCCTAAAAAGGAGATGCATCAGGGTATTCATTTGAGTCAAGAATGTGTGGCACAGCTGCTGGGGCTGGCTGTGGGGAAGCCAGGCTCAAACTGTGATGACTACTTGCACAAAGCTAGCCTCAAGCAAGCCTCTCACCCTCAGAATCGCTGGCCTTGCAGAGCTGCTTTGAGGCTAGACTAGAGCATTGCTCTGAGCTCCCTGGAAGTGTGGGATGCAAAATCAACATTCCGATTAATGTTTTTGTAGCACCCTTCCTTTCAGGGCACATCTTATCCTCACAGCAATCCATGCAGCCAGTAGGCAGTGAGTACTTCTGAACGTTTATATCCTGCTTTTCAACAAAGGGGTTCACAGAGTAGTTTACATACGAAGATAAACTAAGGAAAGAAAAGGTACTTCCCTGTCTCAAAACGGCTCACAAGGGAGCTACCAGCAAACAGCCACGGGACAAGATGCAATGCTGGGATGAAGAGGGACAGTTTCTGCTAAATCTAAAAGAACCTACACTTAAAAAGGTGCCTCCTTTTAAGGGCCAGGAATTACCTTCTTCCAAGAAAGAAAGAAGGCTATGTCCCAGCCTCTGCTTCCATGTATTCTGGACCCTAGAGGAAAAAGGGGGGGGGGTTGTTTCTGAGTGTAGAGAGAGCCTGTTTGGCGGGGGTGGATAGGTTCAAAAATGTGAGAGATGTGCTATAGGGCTAGCTGGCAGTTGCTTCAAGATGGATTGTACCCAACAATGTAATTAATCAGCCTTTATAACTCACTGTCCCAATATATTGTCGGGAGTGGGATGGCAGCTGGCTCAGGCAGCTTTGAAAAAGGATTGCATACATTCCTAGAGGACAGGCTGTCAGCCATGGGAGTCAGGTATGATCACAGCCCTTACCTGGGAGTGGAGGAAGCAGGGGACAGACAGACCAAAGAAGTCATGATCCAGGCCACCCTGGGTCTGGAGCTCTGCAACTGCTAGTTTCCAAATATACAGAGGAATTCTTCAAGACCTGGAGTCAAACGAACTGGGATGACCAGTCTGCCTCCAGCCCTCCTTGCAAGCGTCCCCTGCTAGGGCTTCAGGTTGCTTATTGCCAGAGACAAAGAGCTCGGCTGGCCAGAATTCTGGTCTTGCCCTGCATGGCTCATGTGCTGCTCTTCTGAGCGCGACAACCAGAGTGGGACACAGCACTCCTGCGGCTTCCAACAGACACAAGTAGCACAAAACACCCAAGGAAAAGGACAAAATAATACTTGTTTCACTGGAGGCTCTGCACCTGTAACCCCAAGGGACTCACAGTGGCAGGACAAGGAGGGATGCCAGGGACAAGCCACGTACCTGGCACTTCATGAGCATGTTGAAGAACTCGTCACCTGGCTCCTGGGAGTCACCCTCCATGCGCAGGTGGCCCAGATTGTTGTGCGTGATGCGTAGGCCAGGCAAGCTTCCCATGCTGGCACGCTGGTCATCGAGCCTTCGGCTCTGGGAGCTGGCAATGAGGTCAAAGAGTGCCTCAGTCTGTGGGGAGGCCATGGAGGAGGACTGAGCTGGGAGACAGGCAGAACAAGAATGTGATTATCCAAGCAGCCCTGAGACTAATTCACGGCTAATTCCTTACAACACATGGGACACTAGAGTTGGAAGGGACCTCAGAGGTCATTTAGTCCAACCCTCTGCTCAGCACAGGTAACTACAGCATCCCTGACAGGTGGCCATCCAGCCTCTGCTTGAAAACCTCCAACTCGGGGGAGCCCACAACTGCACAAGGCAGACTGTTCTAGTGCTGGACAGCTCTTGCAAGTTAAGAAATCCTCCTTCATGTCTAGCCTAAATCTCCTTCCCTGTAGTACCAGTCCTGCCCTCAGGAACCACAGAAAGCAAGTCCTCCCTTCCTTCCCCATGACTGCACTTCCGAGACTTGAAAGCAGCACTCATAGGTCCCCTTAGTCTTCTCTCTAAACATGGGTTAAACATACCAAACTCTTCTAACTGGTCCTTCTAGGACAGGGTGGTTCAACCTTTCTGAACAGGTGGGCTGGACGGAACCTGGAAGTAGGTGGCGTTGAAGCGAAATGTGTCACACGATGATGTCACTGCCACTGACTTCCAGATTCGGAGGCCCAACATGAGCCTAAAAAGTGTGGTAAGGTGGTCAGTCGGGCGGGCTCTTCCAAGCACAGAAAACAGCGTGCAGCAGCTCTGCTGACCACGCCGAGCCTCCTGCCGCTATTTTTAGGCTCGCACTGTGGTCTCGCCGCCAGGCGGTGGGCCTTGTGCGGGCCGCCAAAAAAGGCCTTGGCCTGCAGGTTGGACCATCCTGTTCTAGAACGTCTTGGTTACCAGACCCTTCATCATCCTAGCTGCCCTCCTCTGAACCCGTTCCAGCTTATCAATGACCTCCTTAAAACGTGGTGCCCAAAACTGGACGCAGAATTTCAAGTGCAGTAGAGAGTGGAATGATTGCTTCTCAGTTCCTCTACTGATGCAGCTCAGCATTGCATTCGCTTTTTTGAGCAGCCGCATCACACTGCTGTTTACGTTCAACTTATGGTCCACTAAGACTCCTGGATATTTTTCATACACGCTGCTGCCAAGGCAAGATTCCCGCATCCTGTACTTGTGCCGTCGATTTTTCTTTTGTTCCTACATGAAGGACTTTACATTTGTCTCTGCTGAACATCATCTTGTTGGTACAGGCTCACTGGTGGAGTCTGCCAAGAGCATTGCCTGTGCCCTGTCCCCAGTTTTGTGTCATCTGCAATTTGATAAGCATCCCTGCTATCCTCATATCCAGATCACTTATAAAAAAAAGTTACAGCACAGGGCCCAAGACAGAACCCTATGGCACTCCACTCAATACCTCCCCCTCCAGGTTGATGCGGAGCCATATAACTATACTGTGGAATACATGGCCGGTAAGTTGTGGAGATGGCCACCAAATAGCTTAGGAAACTGCCTTTTTTCAAAAAAAGGGATTACAGTACAACCCCCGTATCCGCAGGGGGTACGTTTCCCCCCCCCCCGCAGATACTGGAAACCATGGATAAAAGTTAACCCCTATCGTGCCCCCCCCATCGCGCTAATGATTTACCAGCTTGTGCTTGCAGCCTTCCTGGGTTTGGGGCTTGTTGCTGATTCAAAGTGGAGGCAGGAAGCACTCACAAGGAAGAACTCTTTTCAGCCCTCTGCCTCACTTTCAGCTGATCGGTGCTAGGGCTTAAAAAAAAAGTCGCACAGTGTTTTGATTAGTGCTTTGATTAGTGCTTTGATGTGCGTCTTTTTTTAAGCCCTATCGCCAATCAGCTGTTCGGCTACTGCAGGATTTATTTGCAGCCCTCTGCCTCGCTTCCTGTGAGTGCTTCCTGCCTCTATTTTGTAATAAGCAACGAGCCCCGAAGACCCAGGAAGGCTGCAATCACAAGCTGGCAAGTCATTGGCGCGATAGGGGGCATTTTTCAACCGCGGATAAGTGAATTCGCGGATATAGGATCCACGGATATGGGGGTTCTACTGTATATAAATTCATGGCCGACCTGGAAGTCAGCCAACTGTTATTGGCCCTGCTGTTCTATGCCCCAAAATGACCCCCCTCCAAGTATCAGGTGCTGGGGATAGCCACCGGTTTTCATCCTGTCCTGCTTGGGAACTTCCCAGATGCATCTGCTTAGTCACTGCTGGAAACAGACTTTGCTCTGATCTGACAGGGCCACCAGCGCCAGAGAGCCCATGTAGTCAGAGAGGCTGAATCCCAAACACGCATTTGTAATGAGCAGAAACATTTGCTTATGAAGCGTTCTCACTTTTCTCCGTCTCTCTAAAGGACTTGGCAAGACACAAATAAGTTTCATTTAAAAGGTAGACAATCAGCTAAAAGTTCCTTCATGGCTGATAGCACTAGACCAGTGGCCAGCTGTGGGGAGTCCAGGCCGGCTGCTTCAGCCTTTCCAGAAGACTGATCCACTCCTTGGTGGATGCAAGAAGTCTGCATGGCAACTGACCTTCACAACTGCCGCTGGACTTGGTTGGGGTGGGTAGTTAGGGCAGTCTGGACTTGGCCAGGAAGCTAAGACACTCTCTATGCAGAAACAAAGGACTTGGAATGCAGTGCTAGGCAGAGCCGTAGTAATGGCTGGTGCGGAGGGGGGGGCAGCCTGCCCGCCCCCAGGCAGCAAGCAGGAGGGAGCAGCTTACCGGCGGCAGGAGGCCCAAAATGGTGGTGGTGGCGGCGAATGTGGCAACACAGGCAGCAGAACAGGTTGGAGGAGGCAGCAGAAGCCTCCTGCCACTTCCGCACGCCACTTAATTTTGTCCCCTCCCGCCCGCCCAGGTTTGAGGGATGTTACTCTCTGGCCAACAGCACTCGGGGGCAGGGCGAGTGACGTCAGCCGTGACGTGGGGGGATGGCGCAACACCAACTATGCTACTGGTGCTAGGATGCCCAAATTCATGCTGTCTGTGACGGGAATGCATGATGCAAACCCAACAAAGATTTTCTGGCAAGAGGAGCAGGGGGCTTTGGGGTGTGATCTGCAGGGCAGTGATGGACTTCCAGCTCCAAGTACTTGCCCAAGAGCTGAGAAGTCCTGAGCCACATACAAAGCCCTCCTGGACCAACCTAAGGAGCTGGGCCCTCAAGAAAAAGTACAGCACAGTGGTGGAGACTGCCAGCCAGCCACCCCCCATTGTCTGCCCACAGCACCTGGCATGCAGAAGCAGAGTCTCTTCGAACACGGAGGTTCAATAGAGCCACTGATGGACCTGTGTCCTGCCATGAATGGCTCTCATCCTTTTTTAAAGCCAGTTAATCTAGTGGCCACCCCCAGATTAATCAGTGCAGCCACTACGGTAAGTCTGCTGCTCCATTTTCTCCAAAAAGAGAAAGAACAACCTCTTGAAAACACATCCACAGCTCTAATGACAGGTGGGGGTGGTCATTAATATTTTTATTAAGAGTATTTATATACCACTTTTCAACAAAAAATAGTTCACAAAGTGGTTTACACAGCAAACTCAATCAGCGGTTTCCTGTCTCCAGAGGGCTCCCAATCTAAAAAAAGTTGCAGAAGAGACTCCAGCAACAGCCACTGGGAGAGACGCCACGCTAGGGTGAAAACTAGCCCCAGATCTGACTGGGCAAGGCAGGCAGTGGACAGGAGCCAGGATGAATGGTGGGCCCCAGTGGCTGCACCCAAGAGGGACCATAAGAACATAAGAAGAGCCCTGCTGGATCAGGCCAAAAGCCCATCCAGTCCAGCTTCCTGTATCATACAGTGGCCCCACCAGATGCCTCAGGGAGCACAAGACAACAAGATAACCTGTTTCCCGTTGACACTCCCTTGCACCTGGCACAGAGAAAACCCACTTCTAAAACCAGGAGGTTGCTTATGGCTTGTAACCTGTGATGTTCTTTTCCTCCATGAATCTGTCCAAACCCCTTTTAAAGGCATCTAGGCCAGGTGCCATCACCACATCCTGTGGCAAGGAGTTCCACAGATGAATTACACGCTGGGTAAAGAAATATTTTCTTTTGTCTGTTCTAACTCTCCCTCCACTCAATTTTAGTGCATGTCCCCTGGTTCTGGTGTTGTGCGAGAGGGAGAAGAATTTCCCTCTATCCACTCTCTCCATCCCATGCATAATTTTATAAGTCTCAATCATGTCCCCCCTCAGGCGCCTTTTTTCTAGGCTGAAAAGCCCCAGACGCTGTAGCCTTTCCTCATAAGGGAGGTGCTCCAGCCCACCAATCATTCTGGTCGCTCTTTTCTGCACCTTTTCCAATTCAACTATATTCTTTTTGAGGTGTGGTGACCAGAACTGGACACAATACTCCAGATGTGGCCTTACCATCGATTTGTACAAAGGCATAATGATATTGGCCGTTTTATTCTCAATCCCTTTTTTAATGATCCCGAGCATGGAATTGGCCTTCTTCACAGCCGCCGCACACTGGGTCGACACTTTCATCGACCTGTCCACCAGCACCCCAAGATCTCTCTCTTGATCCGTCACAGACAGCTCAGAACCCATGAGCGTATATGTGACATTTTGGTTTCTTGCCCCAATGTGCATCACTTTGCACTTACTTACATTGAAGCACATCTGCCATTTTGCTGCCCATTCTCCCAGTTTGGAGAGATCCTTCTGGAGCTCTTCACAATCCCTGCTGGTCTTCACCACCCGGAAAAGTTTAGTGTCATCTGCAAACTTGGCCACCTCACTGCCTACCCCGACTCCAGGTCATTTATGAATAAGTTGAAAAGCACCGGTCCCAAGACCGATCCTTGGGGCACACCGCTTTTCACCTCTCGCCATTGTGAAAATTTCCCATTGACTCCCACTCGCTGTTTCCTGGTCTTCAACCAGTTCCTAATCCACAAGAGGACCTGCCCTCTTATTCCCTGACTGTGGAGTTTTCTCAGGAGCTTTTCATGAGGGACCGTGTCAAACGCCTTCTGAAAATCCAAATATATAATATCCACGGGTTCGCTCGCATCCACATGCCTGTTGACCTTTTCAAAAAATTCTAACAGGTTTGTGAGGCAAGACTTCCCCTTGCAGAAACCATGCTGACTCTCCCTCAGCAGAGCTTGTTCTTCTATGTATTTTAAGATTTTATCCTTAATGAGACTTTCCACCATCTTCCCTGGAACAGATGTTAGGCTGACCGGCCTGTAGTTTCCCGGGTCCCCCCTCCTTCCTTTTTTAAAGATTGGCGTGACATTAGCTATCCTCCAATCCTCTGGCACAGTGGCCGATTTAAGGGACAAGTTGCATATTTTGGTCAATAGGTCAGCAACTTCATTCTTGAGTTCCTTCAGAACTCTTGAGTGGATGCCATCCGGGCCTGGTGATTTATTGATCTTTATTTTGTCAATTAAGTCTGAGACGTCTTCTCTTTTAACCTCTATTTGACTTAATTCTTTAGTCAGGGGAGACCGTTCTGGCAGCGGTATTTGCCCGAGGTCTTCTGCCGTGAAGACAGATGCAAAGAACTCATTTAATCTCTCTGGAGTCTCCAAGTCCCCTTTTATCACCCCTTTCTGTCCCTCACCATCCAGCGGACCAACCGTTTCCCAGGCAGGTTTCCTGCTTCTAACATATTTGAAGAAGCTTTTATTATTCCCTTTTATGTTGTCTGCCATACGTTCCTCAAAGTCTTTCTTGGCCTCCTGTATCATCTTTTTACATTTCTTTTGCCACAGTTTGTGCTCCTGTTTATTTTCCTCATTAGGGCACGACTTCTATTTACGGAAGGAAGCTTCCTTGCCTTTTATAGCCTCCTTAACTGTGCTTGTTAGCCATGCGGGCACCCTCCTGGACTTGGTCGAGCCCTTCCTCCTTTGTGGGATACACTCCCGCTGGGCCTCTATGACTGTTGTTTTAAACAGCCTGCATGCACTCTGGAGCGATTGGACTCTTTTTACCTTCCCTTTCAGCTTTTTTTTTTAACTAGTCTCCTCATTTTGGGGAAGTCTGCCCTTCGGAAGTCAAGGGTTTTCGTGTCAGATTTGCTCGGCACTCTCCCTCCGACATGCATGGCAAAACAGATCGCAGCATGGTCACTGTTCCCCAACGGTTCGGTAACATTTACCTCCCTGACCAGATCTTGAGTGCCACACAATATCAAATCCAGAGTCACCTGTCCTCTGGTCGGTTCCGTGACAAGCTGCTCTAAGGCACAGTCATTTAACATATCCAGAAATCCAGTCTCTCTTTCATGACCTGAGCATGAATTGACCCAGTCGATGTGAGGATAATTGAAGTCCCCCATGACTACAACCCTGTCTCTCGTGGACACCTCCCTGATTTGCTTCCTCATTTCAAGATCCCCTTCAGGTTTTTGATCTGGAGGATGGTAGCATGCCCCTACTATTACATCACTCTTTGAGCCTGGTAATCTAACCCACAGTGATTCTACGGAGGAGTCAGAGCCCCCCTCCAGCTCTACTCTGGTGGAATCTACCCCCTCTTTGACATAGATGGCCACCCCACCTCCAACATGCCCCTCTCTGTCCCTCTTATAGAGTTTATATCCTGGAATTGCAGTATCCCACTGGTTCTCCGCATTCCACCAGGTTTCTGTTATACCTACTATGTCAATGTTTTCCCTAGCCACCAAACATTCCAGTTCTCCCATCTTTGCCCGTAGACTTCGGGCATTTGCATAAAAGCACTTATATACCTGGTCCCCCAAGAAGGGCTGCATGTTTGCACCTTTATTCCTGCAGCCTTCTGTCCTGCTAGACTGGCTGTCATGTCCCATCACGCTACCACTCCTAATTCTTACTCTGTTGAGTTCTGTCAAGGGCCCTGAAAATGCCAATGCTTTATCACCAGTGAGAGGTGTTTCAGGCCCCCTAGCTAGCAGTGGTGTATGTAGGGAAAATGGCGCCCAGGGCAAGCACTAAAATTGCACCCCTGTCCAAACATCTGACACCCACCAAATTTTTACCTAGTGTAAAATCACAGGATGGGATTTCTTCCCCTTTATCAGGGAGGAGCTGTGATCTCCCAATTACCCATCTCCTTCAAGGCTCTTCTCATATGTACAGAGCATTTATTGATTCACATAAATAAAGACCGGGAATATCAAATATCAGCAGAACAAGACCAGCGGAACCAGAATGTGTCCCCGTCCCCCAGTCTTTGGTTTCACTCTGAATTGCTGCGTTAGACTTTGTGTGGTTCCAGGCAGGGGGAGGAGGTGGACGTACCCAGTGATGAAGCGTCCGCAATGAATTCCCGCTGGTCGTTTCCAGCACGTTCCACGTGAACGGAAAGTGAGAAAGCTAACCCAAGCGTTCCCGGAAGTGCCCGGCTGGAAGCTTTGTTCCAGCGCATGGGGCACAGAAAGAGCGCAAGGAAGTGCTGCCTGGCTTGACCTTGGTGGAGCCTCCAACAAACCACAAACTCCAACATGCCTAACAGCTGACAGGCTGTCACTGCAGGCTCAGAGGATCAAAGGGAGCCTGACGCGCCTAACAGCTGATCGGCGGAAAGTCAAAATTGAAGGAAAAACCGCCGCAAAGTCCCAAGGCAGCTGCAAACAGAGGCGCTCCTCACGGGCCAATGACAGGACATGTTGCTAGTCTGCGCCCCCCTTCATGTGGCGCCCCGGGCACGTGCCCTGGCTGCCATACCCTAGATACACTCCTGCCAGCTAGCGAGACAACCGTGCCTCTCCGATCCCTCCGGAGACACTCCAATTGGTGTCCCAGCACAGCTAGAGTGTTGTGGAAATTTAGGCAAGGGTTGAGTCCAGGGTTATCCCATCCCTGAGGGCAGGGGATTTGGGGGGGGGCACACCCACCTCCATCCACCTACTTGCTTCCACTGCTGCTGCTGCTGCTGCTGCTGCTCCTCCTCCTATTCCCTGGCTTGGAAAAGGAAATGCAGTGGAAGTGTGGAAGAGAGGAGAGTGGTGGGCTAGAGTGTCCACACATGATGGTGCATTTTTTATTTCTTTGCCTGGGTCACACCACAGCTGTAGCAAATGCCCCATGCCGAGTGAGATGCCATCACTGGTCTGGTCCCTGCCACCTGCACAACCTTCAAGGCATGCCATGGTGCCAGGTTCCACCGGATCTTTTGAGCAAATCCAAGGATGCTCCCAGGTCTCTGGAAAGAAGCAATGCTGTCTTGCTATTTTTAGGAGCGTTTGCCTCGGAGGCCATCTGCCTGCCTTGTCATAACACAGCCTGACCTTTTCAGCATTCCTCCACTGTGCCCGCTATGCAGTTTTACTGCTCCCTTGGCGGTTTTTCCTGCACCTCTTGCTTCTGGGTGTTGTCACTCAGCCATGTAGTTCTCTCAGTAGCATTGTTTAGCTCCCAGCCAGCCCAATCAAGGTTTTGATAAATTATGGGAGGGCGGGGGTATACCTTTTTTCACAGTGAGAAAAATCCACTAAATCCTCCCTAAGCAGGCAGACGCTTCCAGCCAGCAGCTAAATCAGGCCCTTGCTAAAAGTTATGGGTCTCGCTGGCCTTCACAGCATCCTCAACAAGGAACTCCACCAGCTAATTATGCTTTGATTTTCAGCTGCCGCCGAACCCACAACATGACGGCAACAGGCTCCTGGGCTCCTGGCTGGGGCTGTCAGTACCCAACTGGAAGCCAGGAAGCTCCAGGGGGGAAAGCAACTCCTCTTTGTGCTACAGGGTTTTCAACAACATCCATTGTTATGTACATAAACCCCCCCATCTCCCCCCCATCTCCCCCCCCACCAAGCTAATAAAAACAGCAAAGGAAGTAGAAACAGAGGAACTCAAAGGAGGTGGGGGGAAACCATCACAAAGGAGGAGGACAAAGAGACCTCCATGCATGAGCACAACACCCAGCTGCTGAAAACAAGCACAGCTGAGGAACTTTTAACATCACAGCAACACAGGAAGTCATCGTGCCTGGCAGCGGTCGAGGGCTCCTCCACACATGGAAGGCACATGGGCCTTGGGAGGGGGATTGCTGGGTCGCAGAGCCTGGCAGATATTTTATCCCCTGCCCTGTTAATTACCAGGCAGACTGCAAACCCGGCTTAGCTGGTCCGAAAACCTGAAGCCACACTTCCGCGCTGTGCTGTTAGAGCCACCTGGGAGAGCCCCACCCCCTCCCTCTCTTGCTGTGCAGGGCCCTAATGGCCATGGCAAACAGAGCAGCACTCCCAGTCAGTCATGGCCCAGAAAGAGGCAAAGAGCAGCTCCCCAGCATGCTTACACAGTCTCTCCTCCAGGGCAGGCACTGGGGTGGCGGCAGCGTCCTCCGGCTCCTTCTGGCCCTCCTCCAACGTGCAGCGCTGGTCATCCATTCGGTTGCTCTGGAATTTGCTCAGGAGGTCAAAGAAACACTCCTCATCGGAAGGGGTCCGCTTGATTTTCTGCAAATAATAAAAGGACAATGCATTCTGTTCTTAATTTGCTATTGTCAGGATTTGAAGCGGCTCATGATCACAAACACTGGCCAAAACCAGAACTCAGCTCTAGGACACCTGCAGCCAACCGGGAATAGTTATGCTACTACCTCCTCCTCGTCAAATGGGGCCGTGATGAGACACCTTGTATGTAGCACTCCTTTCCAGGTCTTCTGTGTTTCATAGAGCTGCTCCTGGGGCCAGTTTGACTAATGACTTAAATAATTACCCACGATAAAAGTACCTTTATATAGGTCTTTGACATAGAGAAGGAGGCAATGCAGCCCTTGGTAGTTGAGAATGCTTTCCTGGCTGACTTTAATTGCTGCATTCTGCTTGCAGGCCTTTTACATAACCTTCAAACCTGTCTTTTAATTGAAGCTCTTTTTAAAAAATAAAAATAAGAATTGGTCTTTTAAACAAGTATTGGTGAAGGCATGGCAACTCACTGTTTGGGAAGCACTTGCTAAAGAACAGCTGAAACAGACTCAGGAAAGTACAGAAGTCCAAGCTTGACCTCTATGCAAGGTGGGGAATGTGTGGGTGATGTGGAAGGACAATGGGAGACCCGGGGCCCTGAGGGACAATGCTGAAGTTGGCTCATCTGAGCTGAAAACCTAGTCCCTTATTTGGGCTGCGCAGGCAGCTTGGTGTTCCTGTGATGAATAAGGAGCCAGGAACCAACTTCAGCATCACCCCCGAGGAGGAGGAAGCAGCAGCTTGACGAACAGGGATGGTCAGACCACCGCAGGCAGTGCTGGAAGCAGCTCGGCCTGCTAATATCTCTATCAGGAAGGATTAGGAACCCCTTCAGGGTTTTGGAAAAAACTCTCTCACCACCCCCTCTCCGCTTGGGTATGTCTTGGGCGTTCAGTTCCCTTGTTCTCTTCTGACCTTGACACCGGCAGAGACGGTGGGTTATAAAAGCCACACAGCTGCACAAACGCCACCAAATTACAGCTTTTCAGAGGAAAACAATTCCAGAGAGAGACCCAAATGAGCACCTTTCGTCATATGGGAATTATTTTTATCCAGGCCTGTGCAAAGGAGAATTTTCAGCAGAAGTCTCTCTGCTGGAACAAGGCAGTGGGACCGAGTCAGAGAGGGGTGGGAGACTTCACCCACTGCTATGCTATGCAACCCCCCCCCCAAAAAAAAACAGAGTAAATACAGATGCCTAGTTACCAATGGGTAAAACCACCCATAGGCCTACGTAACCAAGTTCTGAGCAAAATAGGACCACATTCTGCACCAGATCAAAACTCAGCGAGCAGCAGGAGTTTCTTCGCCATGTGGCAGGATGGGACCAACAGCTGGCTTAGCAAGTGGGAATAGCCCCACTGTGCTCATGGTACAGGTTTTCCCAACAATGGGCAAACCTTCACCTGCTGGATCAAGGGCACTAAAAGCAGACAAGGGAACAAATGCTGCACCCCTCCCCCTCCTGCAGGCTTGAGCTCTGAGACAGGTGAAAGGCAAAAAACTGTACATATGGGATGTGTTGGGGGGGGGGGAAATATCTGCACCCATCCAATCCCAGCCGCTTATATAAATCAGGAGGGAGGGAGGGGGGTCTCTCTCTTCTCCAGCCCCCCAAATGTTTGTAGAAGCCATTTGGAAAGGGGAGAGCATCCTGTCACCTTCTTCTCCTCCCCACATTTCAAAAGCACACACCCCAGGAAAGCACATACACACCTCCAGGCCACTCGAAGGATCTAGACAACATTGCAAGAAACAGTTGGGACAGGGTGGATGACACAATGACACACTGCTACAGTTATGCTGAGGTTCAAGAAAAGAATCACAAAAGGTCTTCACATGATCTCCTGCAATTTAACCATCAGTATATCCGGGGCAGGCTTTTAGCCTAACTGAGAATCTCTCCCCACCCATAGCACCCTTCTTGGACACCATCAGCCTTTCACCAAAGGAAGGAGCCTCTCGATTCGGAAACACTTCAGTATTTGCACTGCAGAACTCACTGTCAGCACAAAGAGGGTTAACGTTTGGAAAGTGAGGGAAAATAATTCATCTCCTCCTAGCAAAGCCAACAAGAGGCACACGCACACGCACACACACACACACACACACACACACACCACTCATTTGGCTTCTATTTAGGGCAGCATCGAAATTAGCAACCTGGGCAGGCAGTGTAATCCAATCCTGAAAGCCTATTGGGAGCAAAACTGAAGCAAAAAAAGAACCAGTGGACTTTTTCCTCACAAAGGGAGTGACCATCTGCTAAGACAACTGGCATCAGAGAAGCGCCATTCTCCATCCCACAGAAGCACACCCAGTGGGGGGAGCAAGGGGAAAGGGCACCCAACACTCCTGCCGCACCACATCACGTGGCCCAGAAGTGCACAGAATCCTGATCTCTTTAGGGTACTGCTCTACCCTCACCCCACAATTGGGCTGCTGTGAATTTGGCTAATAAGTCACACAGTCCAATCCTATCCAACTCTCCAGTGCCAATGCAGCTGCAATGCAGCCCCAAGGTAAGGGAACATTTGAGGAGGCCTCAGTGACTGCCCCACCACCACCACCACAGGATGCAGCACATGCCCCACTAGTACGGCTGCATCAGTGCTGGAAAGTTGGATAGGGCCCACAAGAACTTTGTGGGAAGTAGGAAAAACATCTCAGGCAAGAGGCATCATCACTGCACCCTCACATAGGAGCCCACCCGGAAAGCTCACCCATCAAGAGCCAATCAAATGAGGTGGCACAATTCTGTCCTGTAGGTGAGGGATGGGTCACATTTCTGGATGCCCCCAGTGCAAAACAGTTCCTTTCATGTACAAAGCAGCACCTTCAGGTAGCAAGGCTGGGGGAAGTAGCCCTGATCTGCTATTTTACTTCCTACAGGGACCCCTTTTTCAAGCAAGCTGAGCACTGAGGCTCCCGACAAATGCACGACCCTGCTATGGAGTTTGCAAGATCAGCCAATGGACGCAGCAACAACCTCGCTTCCATCCCTCCTGGAAAGTTTTGAAGGAAAGACCAGAGAGCTGCCCAACAGGGGCAACTGCAGTTGTAGCATCTGTGATTTCAGGCTCAGAGCCCAGACCTACAAGATGAAGCTCAGTGGAGACAAATGTAAAGTCCTGCATGTAGGTACAAAAAGAGCCACAAGTAAGGATGGAGGAGAGATGACTTGGCAGCAGCATGTGTGAAAAAGGTCTAGGTCAGGGGTTCTCAACCCTTTCCCGGCCGAGTACCACCTCCAGCACCACTCTCCTGCTGCGTACCACCAGACGTGACTGGGGATGACATCATTTCCAGTTACTCCCAGGTTTTTGGAGGCCAGAAAATGCAGGTAGGAGGCTCGGGGCAGGTGGGAGGGCCCTTCTCAGCAATCCCTAGAGGTTTGGCCAAAGGCAGTAGCCTCTCAGGAGCAAAAACACACTGCTGAAAGCACCGCGTCAGAGCGAGGTTCCGGTGGTCCGAATATCACCAGCAGTCGACCCAAGTACCACTGGTGGTACTAATACCACTGGTTGAGAACCACTGGTCTCTAGGTATCTTAGTGGCCCACAGGCTGAAATGAGCCAGCAGTGTGATGCGGCTGCTAAAACAGCAAATACATTGCTGAGCTGCAACAGCGCAGAAGCACAGAGTCCAGATCACGAGAAGGAATCATTCCACTCTCTACTGCACTACTGAGACCTCACTTAGAATCTGGTTTGGGGCATCACATTTTAAGGAGGACACTCAGAAGTTGGAACAAGTTCAGAAGGAGGGCAGTTAGGATGGCGAGTGGTCTGGAAGCCAAGACGTTCTAGGAGGATCAGTTAAAAGCGCCTGATATATGTTCAACCTGGAGAATAGAAGACTAAGGGGAGATACAATAGTCATTTTCAAGTGTCTGAAGGGCTGTCACAGGGAAGAAGGGGAGGATTTGCTTTCTGTTGTTCCTGAGAGCAGGACTGGAACCAATGAGTTGAAACAGCAATGATTTCTAAAACTAAACTATTTAGGCTAGATACAAGGAAGACTTTCCTCACTGTCAGAGCTGTGTAGCATTGGAACAGTTTGCCTCACGCACTGGTCAGCCCTCCCTCATGAGAAGTTTTCAAACAGAGGCTGGATGGCCACCTCTCAGGGATGCTGTAGCACTTTCCTACACTGAGCAGGCTTTCTTTTTTTGGGGGGGGGGCTATGGCCCTTTAGGAGCTCTTCTCAGGTTCCAGGGTCCCCTGTCAAACAAGGATACAACACGAACAGATAAACAGATCCCCTTCTCATCATTTTCAGTCTATGGCCCCCTTCAAATTTACCAGGACTCCCCAGTGGGCCATATGGCTCCCATTGAGAATGGCCAAGTCCTCCAAGGCTCCTTCCAGCTCTGTGATTCAGGAAGGAGAATGAAGACTCCATTTGGACAGATCAGTAGAATCGTTAGGCTGACTTCTGAACATCTGCTACTACAGTGAGTCAAAACAGTTGACTGATTTTATCATTAGCCCTTTTTATTTATTTTATTTAAATAATTTACACCCCGCCTTTCTCCCAACAAGGGCCTGCTTTTCAGACCAGCCCCTTTCCCAAGTTCAATGAATGTGAGTGTGGAACTGGGATCATGCCCGCTAGCCATACCTTCAGGTGCCAATGTGGGGACAGGGGCACTGGGACCAGCCAGTGGTTACACCGGGTGCTGGCACTGGGGTATGAGGCTAGCAGGTACGATCTATTGCTTTAATGAACAAAATATATTCCTATTTAATATGGAAACAACATACTGGCCATTAAGAAGGCAGCCCCTTTGTGATAAATGAAGGATTTCAATGATGTGCAAGACATTTCCCCCAAATATTATTATTAGTTTTCATCATTATTCAAACAGATGACCTTCATGTGACACATGCTTGTCCCAGATTCTTTGCTTTAGAGCGTATGCTAGGGCTCAGCGCCACAGAAAGCAAACTTTAAGATACAGGCTGAAGGGATTGGGGACTGGAGTGGGAGCTTTGAGGGCCACCCACAGCAGGTTTTATACTGCACGAGACACAAATCCAAAAAAAAGTGGAGTGGGGGCATTCTGAGGTTCTTCAGCTAAGACCATGACAGATATTCTATTTTGTGTTGCAAGGATGATGGAACCTACACCAGCGTTTCTCAAAGTTCTCTCTACGAGCCCGCACCAGAGAAAAATACAAGAAAAATACAAGGTTCAGGAATAAAATTCCTGAAAAATACAAGGTTCAGGAATCATGTCTGATCATCGTTGGAGCTCCTGGTAGCTCCAGAGAGACCTCCTGTTCTGCTTGCCCTGGTGTACAGAGCAGGTGAGGCTCATTCCAAACTGGGACAAGAGTCAAAGCTATTTTTTCCCCTAGTAGTGTCTCATTAACCTAAAAGACCAAAAGAGTTTCTTGACTTTTGCAACAGAACAGGAAACAGAGACGAAGCTGCGCCTCCACGTAGGGGGGCCGACGACGACACCCCCCCCAACGGCCACCACACGCCCCACCCCTGGGCGTGTGTCGGTAGCGTAGCGCGCCTCTGCGCGCGCAGACACGCCCCCCAGCGCTTTTTGGCTCCTTTTTGGAGCCAAACGAGCGCAAGGGAGGGTGGGAGGGCCCAACTGCAGCCGTTCTCAGCTGTGAAGAGGACGGGGCGGCAGGTAAGAACGGCCCACGCCCTGGGGCCCAACGGCCCAATCGCCCCCGGTGGTGCGACGCCTCTGACAGGAAATGTGATTGCAAAGAGCATGAATAGTGGAGACAGCAAAGCTCGCAACCAGGTGGGGTGAAGGGAGAGAACTTAGTCATTCTTGATATGAAAAGCATGACTCTCTTTTCACCTGTCCCTCTATGTCTGGTGAACAGCTAGCCCAGATGGAGTGGCAGTTCGTCAGTCTAGGCATGCCTAGTTGCTCCCCTTTGTGAACTAGTAATTTGATGTTTCTCCTTAAGGAACAAGACAAAAATGGGACACCAAACAATCATCAGTCAAAGACTGATTAAAAAAAACAAAACAGAAGAGAAGAGAAAAATGTTGAAGCATTCCATGAAAATTAGCCAACTTCTGACACAGGGCATTTTTCAACCGGTGCTGATAAACCTCATACCACAGATAGTTAAACAGCTTTCCTGTACATACAGATTCTCTCCTCCAGAGATATCACCTGCTGGTTATAAATACCCTTCCTGGCAGCAAGTTTCCCCCCCACGTAGCCTTCCGCTGCCTCCACAACACTTGACGGTTAGCTCCTGCCTTATGGTGCTGAATAAAACCCAGCAAAGCAGCTGGACAAAAAGCTCAGGCTATGGTTGCTTTTGTCACCATCGGAAGGAAAAAAAAAGAATCCAGCCAGCCCTGAATCTGTGAGAGTGGGATGCAGCTCAGAGTGGGTCCCTGCCACTGCAGAAGGTCCAGCGCCAACATTTCCAGGAAGGACTAGGAAGAAGCCCCCCTCTCTCCGTCGGAAACCCTTGCAGAGCTGCTCTCAATCCGTGCAGACGCATACTGAGCCAGAGGGACGAAGGGATCGGCTCAGGGTAAAGAAGTTGCATGTTCCAGTGAGCCTAAGGATAGTTCAAGTCCCAAAGTCTGGAATTATTCCATCAGTTCTGGTCTAAAAGCTCCTGAAATCGTGCTATTGGAGCAAAGCATCCAACTCCTGACTGCTGAGGAGGATCCTGTCGGATCAAAGGTTTCGCTTGCCAGAATCAATTGGACCAGTTTCAAAATCCAGCCAGCTTCCAAACCTCATCACTGGGCCTCCAAGTCTGTCCCTGGCTCCATCTACAGTCTTCGCAGCTACATTCTTATGGCCCCTGACTATGCTGGAGCAGCAGCAGCTCCCAGACACAAGCAGAGCCTCGTTCAGAAGCAGCCTGGTGCTGGGGACAACTTCCTATTGGGAACATACAAATAGGAAGGGCAGAGAATGGCCACTGAATCGCACTGGCTCCAGCCAAACAGGAATGGGAGGGAGGCTGCCCCTGCTGTGCACGCAGAACTTCTTGGGTTCAATTCCAAGCACACTCTCCAGAAAGAAAGAAAAAAACCTGCCCAAAACCCTGAAGAGCCACTGCCAGTTAGAGTTAGCAGTACTGAGTTAGATGGTCCGATTCTGTATAAGGCAGCTTTTACAGAGCCACAGAAATGGCTCTCCAAATGGCCACTGGGCAATTCTATGGCCACTCATCCTAGTATGCCCCTCCCATATCATGCCTGGTTTATGAACTTTCCTGGGTCACCTGGCCGGCCACCGTCAGCAGGGAGAATTCTGGGCTCGACTGCCTGTTGGCGATTCTTCCGTTCGGCCTGCAAGTGCCGTTTCCAGTCTGATCCAGCTGCGACTCTCTTGCCTATCTGGCTGCTCTTGGGAAAGCGTTGAAGATCGCAGCCTGAAGCATTTTCAGCCCACTTTGCTGGTTGTGGGGCAAGACAGACCACAAGGCTCAATGAGCTTTTTGCCTTCAGGGGGCTGATACTTGGGAACCAAGAAAAGGTTCTGTAAACGATCAGTTATTTAATTTGCTAGCATCACGTATCATGATGGGGCGTGGGGAGAGAGATGGTGGGATTCTAGACGGCAAAGCCTCTGTGCATGTGTGTGGATTCACCCATACATGGCAAAAGGCCACCAGTGTCTGGGGTGGAGGGCAGCTTCTGCCTTCCCCATCAGAGTGTATTGACGTGAAGCCGGTGGTTTAGCCCTGTCCCCATAAAGGCAAATAGTAACCTTTTGCTACACAAAAGGAAGTTATGGGATACTATTAAACTTATGTACGGTTTATGATTTTATGGCTCTTTTTAAAAAAGCCTCTTTGGGTGCCCTTTGGGAAGAAAAGCAGGGTACAAAACAACTAAACAATAAATAAGCAAATAAATTAATATTGGGGTGAGGAGGGCGAACCCAAGTTCCCGGTGACTCAGAGCCTGCCTGCCTTCTGTGACAGAAGGACGCCGGAGACGTGGCTCTCTCAAGAGGGTCGTCTATCTGGCCGTGGATTTTCTGCCTTGCCAAAAAGTCTTGGGCTCCTGACCCTGAACTCTTCAAGTCATAGGGACACCAGAAGGGCTCTCGCCCCTGCCCCTCACCAGCCTCAGTCAGCGGAGCTACATCGGAGGAACTGGCTGCCGGAAGCCACAGGCAGCACTTGGGGGACACCCAGGAAAACTTTCCTGTCTCACTTGTTATGGAAAAAAAGAGCCGCACGAGAGACAGAAAGCAGACGCCAGAAGGGAAGCGGACCCGCATATGCTGCCAGCTTCCAAGGAGAAGCTCCTGGTCCAAGCCACATTCAGAACTGGAAGCAGATCCCTCCTTCCAAGCTGGACTTTCCCCCCTCCCAACACACGCTGATGGCGTTTGACATCTTCATAGGTATTGTCGCCCCTTTTCTAAGTTGAGGCAACACAACACAACCAGATCCTTGCACAGAAGTCATTGCCAGGCTTTGCATCAACACAAACAAGTACAGCCCCCCCCCATCATCAAGATACACACATGAGCCATCAAACCCCCCCCCCCCCGGAAGATTGACAAGAACCTCAAACTGCCTGACCCCTTAATCAAGACAATCAAAAGTCAAAAGGTTCAGACTGAACCAGGGTGGGGGGTGTCTTTCAAACTTTTAAAAAGGAGCAGCTTTTTTTGCAACAGACCTCCCAGCCGATTAAAACTCAAAATAAGTCTGTCTCTTCTCAGTCCACCTGAGACAGATCCACCTCCCTCCATTTCAGAGGCTTCTTACTTACAGACCCCAAAGGTTCTCAAGGGCTCCTGCCAGTGCATCCCTGGGAGGGGTGGCAACCCAAAGTCCTCTGCAAAAGAAGAGAGCTAGAAGCCAGATCCAGATGATGCTCCTTAGTCACGGCTTCTCCACGGCTGCTGCTGCTCTCCCCCCTGCCTGCCTGCCTGCCTGTCTTTGTAGGCTGCTGCTGGAGCAAAGATTTATGCGAGGTGCTCAGCCATGTGAAAAACGGAGAAGAGCGTGCCAATGATCTGCTCTGGGCTGAGGCTCAGCTTAAAGCAACAGTAGTATCAGATGCCGCCTCTCTGCCTCGGAACACAAGCGGAAGAGCCCACTCTTGCAGCAGCACTGTGTGTGCGCGCCAGCCAGCAACCCACACCCCACACACTGTTGCAAGAGTCTTTGCCTTGCTTGAGGACACTCCAGAGTTTGGGGAATATTACACTTTTTTCTCCCACCTCCTCATTCACCCACCACTCCTGCCTTATTATCACATAAATATTGAGAAAGCAGCAGTTTTGCCAGACTAGGTATAATTTGTATATACCACACAAATATTCTTGATAAACAGAGTGATTCGCCAACAAGCAGTCGCCCTATATTTTTCAGAAGTGCCTGCCCTGTCTAAGCCTCAGCAAGCAATGGAGACAACTCTCTCTACAATGAAGCCCCCGTGGCTCAAGGGTTTGTGAGTAACTCAACGGGGCAACTCATGAATGTGCCAAAGTACTGAAAAACACAGAATGTTTGAGTTTTTCAGATGACCTTGGAGGTCATCTAGTCCAACCCCCAACTCAGTGTAGGCCACTGCTACAGCATTCCTGACAGGTGGCTGTCCAACCTCTGCTTGAAAATCTCCAACTAGGGAGAGCCCACAACTGCACGAGGCAGATTGTTCCAGTGCTGGGTGGCTCTTACTTCGAGGACATTCTTCCTTGTGCCTAAGCTGAATCTACTTCTCTGGAGTTTCAACTCGTTAGGTGCAGTCCTCTGTTTAGGAGCCACAGAGAACAAATCCCCCTCTTAAGATGGCTATCAAATCTTTCCTTAGCCTCCTCTTGTCCAGGCTCCTTTATCCATTCCACAGAACTTGGTTTCCAGACGCTGCAACAACCTAGTTGCCCACCTTTAAATCCACTCCAGCTTATAAATGTCCTTCTTAAAATGCGGTGGCCAAAACTGGGCACCTGATTTGTTCAGAATAGAGTGGAACTATTATCCTCATGATCTAGACTCTACACCTCTGCTAAAGTATCCTAGCAATACATTTGCTTTTTTTTCTTTTTTGCAGCTGCTGGCTCATGGCTTGTGGTCCACTAACAGCCCAATCAATCCTATATGCACTGAATGCGCATTCTGCCAGCATTGGCTGCTGAAAAGCAACCATAAAGCGCTTTCTGGCAGCGTGCTGAGTAGTGCACTGTTGGAGCGCTGGTGGAAAGGCCGGAGCCTTCCCGTGCACGTCGCCGGACCTGCAAAGGTCTGCCAAAGCAGATAAGATGGTGGGGGAGGGCGGAACAGGGGCAGGAGGGGGCAAAACTGGGTGGGAAGAGGTGTAACGGGGGCAGAGAGGCTGTGGGAGGGGGTGGATCCAGCGGCAGCCTCCCCGCCCCCATTCTGTCCTCAGACTTGCGCTAGTGACATCACTAGCGCAGGTCCAAGGAGACCCACTGTGGAGCAGGAGGCTTATGCACGGGTAAGGGGATTTAAACCCCCTTTTCCTGCTGAAGCCTCCTGATCTCCCCCCTCCCCCCGCTGGATATAGTGTGCCTGGTTTTGGTGTGGCTGCACCAGTGGGGTGTGTGTGATATATTTGGGCTGTAAGACACCTAGATCCTGTTCATATGTGCCGCTGCCACCGTTTCACACCAGTCATCCATTTCAGTGATGTCAATGGGAGCGATGTAAGCAAGTGTTTAACTTGCTTACGTTTAAGGAAATGTTTAATGAAACCCACAATAAGCCAGCTCATCTCAGGAGCACCAGAGCGGTTTCAGAAGAGGAAAATTGCCAAAAGAAAGATTCCAGCTGCAGCCTCTGAAGTTCAATGCTCAGCATGTCTCCACAATTAATCTGTGAATGATACTTAATCTGTGAATAATACATTTTGCCCTTGCTCTCAGGATAGCAAAGCAGATTTTGAGTGGCCCTTGTACGACAAACAGGTTCCCTGTTGTAGTCTGAACGCGATGCAGAAAGCAGAGGAGCTTCGAGTTACTCCTCTCCTCTCCGTTTCTGAAGATCCAGATCGATTAATGGCCAGAAACACTTTGGGCAGAAGTTTGGAGAGGAAAGGAAGCGATTCTTATGGCCATTTGGCTCAGGAGTCAGCCAGGCCTTGCCAGCATTCAAAGGCAAAAAGAAACACTTTGCCAGGCAACTACCAAGGCCTGACCTTGCTATGCAGATTGTCCTTCCCCAAAGGTAAGAGGCCACAACTGTTGAGGAGGGGAAGAGGGATTCAGGGTTGCAGCTCTCCATTTTGATGTACAAGCAACATGTCCTCTTGGATACAATTCAGAGAACAGTCCTGCTGGTGGCTTTAGACTGATGGTAGCAACAACTCTGAATGGAGAAAAACAAACACCTGACAAGCATCGCCAGCAATTCAACTGCTCCATCAGGTACCAGGCACCAGCTTCCACTTTACTGTACGTAGGACAGACCTCACCTGGAGGACTGTGTCCAATTCTGGGCACTGCAGTTTAGGAAAGATGTGGTCAAACTGGAGTGGGTTCAGAGAAGAGTGACGGGGATGATCACAGGGCTGGAGAACAAGCCCTTCGAGGAAAGGTTGAGTGAACTTGGAATGTTTCGCCTGGAGAAGGCTGAGACGGGATACGATAGCGCTCTTCAAATACCTGAAGGGCTGTCCCTATGGAAGGAGGAACAAATTTGTTCTCAACTGCCTCCGAGAGTAGAATCAGAAACAATAGGTACAAACTGCAAGAGAGGAGATTCCGGTTGGATATCAGGAAGAAATTCTTTACGGTTCGGCAGTAGAACAGATTGCTGAGGGAAGTGGTGGATTCTCCCTCACTGGAGTCTTTCAAACAGAGGCTTGACAAGCACGTGCTGGACATGCTCTAGGAGGATTTCCTGCTACAGGCAGGGGGTTGGATTAGATGATCTTGTGGGTCCCTTCCAACTCTATGATTCCACCAACAGGGCAGGGGCTTATCTAAGGGTTCCCCAGGAAGGAGAGCAGTTAATCATAGCTAAGCCACTAGGAAACTAACGCCATGCACTCACTCCCCCGCTGGCATTCATTATGGAATTCTGAGATTGCCTTTGCCAGGTTAAGAACACAAATCCTTCAGTTGCGTGAAAAAGCCTGAGGGTGTCTGGCACCCTCTCAGAAGGCAGAAAAGAGGGCATGGCTAGAGAGGTGGGTCTTCCAGAGCTGCTGGACCTTTTGCAGGTGAAAGTGCTCAGGCCCACCACAACGTAGCCACTGCAGTTAGGGCAGAGTCCACTTCAGAGGCATTTTCAGCAACAGCCTCTCCTAGTTGGCTGGCTCCGTTTCCATCTCCAATGTCAACAGGGGGTAGACCCAATCTGCGCTCTTGAGCTTTGCTCAAGTTGGCCTTCAGCGGGGTTAGGTGCCAGCTTCTTTGAAGGAGAATGTTATCCTCTTACTCTCAAAGAAGTCATCCTTGGATAGAGTTGGTTTCTCGGGGGAATGCACAGAACTCCTCCTTCTGCCATTTCCATGGGTGAGTTTATGCAGCTTTAGGATGAAGCAAGTGCCAAGGTGCCCAACGAAACCATGGGAACAGGACCACCTTGGTAGCCCCTGTGGACCAAGCTTCATCTGGTCATGGAAAACTCTTCCCATCCGATTCTTCTGGACTTCCCAGTGGCTGTGGGCAACAGTAGCTCATGACGACATTCTGCTGTGCCATTGGTGGGTCCTGTGGGTTTTTCCTCACAGCAGCTCCACTGCCACGTGAGCTAGTAGGATTTCCATGACATAGTAAGAGCCAGGGATGTGGATCAAGTCTCTGACTCCAAGTCTCGAGTCAAGTCCCAAGTCTCTGGTTGCAAGTTCCTATCTATTTAATGGGGAAAACGGGTTTAAATCTGAATAAAATTCAACTTGTCATAAAAGCCTCCAAGTCTTGAGTTGAGTCTTTTACAATCGCCGAGTCAAGTCACTGACATGAGTCCAACTCGAATCCGAGTCAATAGACTCAAGTCTACATCACTGGTAAGAGCTGAGTCAGGAAGATGGGAGCGGCAGATTCAGGCCCATCTCAAAGGGCAACAAGAGTCACTCTTCCCACTTGATCCCCTCCTCCGGCCCTGGAAGTCTCTAAACTCTTCCATTATCTGAAGGTCGGGTAATTCCTATTGCTTTGCCTAAGCATAACTGGAGAGAACACAGAAGACAGTTCTGTGCTCCCTGGAGGGTTTTCTGGGGTTCCCTTCTTAATTATGGAAAAGGGGGAAGATGACTATTAAGCCACAGATCCACCCAACCCACAGGTGTATGCATTTAACTCCAGATGCATATATGGGCAAAAATGCCTTAAGCACTCTAAGGGGGGATGGCAAAGGAGCTCCAGGGCTGGTTAAGGCCTGCCTGCAGCCTTTGAGAGGCCTTCAACCAGGAAGACTGACAGTGGGGGTTCTCTCTTCGATTCCTTGATGACTTTGGGGAGAATTAAAAATAGCAACAGCTAACGTGAGTGCACAAATTGAGGTGGGAGAGGAGTTGCTAAACAGCAGGAGCCTCAGATTCCAGCTGACTCTCTATGTCCTGTGCTTCCTGTCTGATCTACCAGTGAAATTTCAGGAGCTGTCTTGTCTTTTTTGCCCCCTGGCTTGGCTGCAAGTAAGCTTTCCTGCGGTCCTGGAGTGCTGATGCCAATGATGGGAGCCTGGAGTAAGCATCTGAAAATGATCCCCAATTGGGCTTCTCAGCAGCTACATAGCTATACGGATGTAGTAGGTGAGCACAAGAGTAGGGCCAGCACAGTTTACTCCTATGACACACCATTCTTTAACTTGTGGGACTGGCCAGCACCCCCCAACCTCCTGGCTTGGGAGGGAGTGGGAAGGTGGAAAGAGAAGAAAATCTCCTTCCCCTAACATAATGTTTGCATAACAGGAACATGCTCTCTTTATTATTAATGTTAAGAATTCATTGCCACAAAATATAGCAATGGCTACTAGTCAAGAACAGGAGTAGAAACTTGCTGGGGGGGGGGGGTTATGTTTTTTTGGTGGATCAAAATAGAAACACTGTTCTTTATCATCCTGGACAGAGTGCAAAGTCAAGCCCAATTCAGTACTGAAAGTTTGCAAGAGAAGATCAGAGCAGCCGCTGCGGAGAGAGGGATGGCACCCGCTGGCTAGTGCTTGGCTAGGAAGGGAAGAGAAATGCTGAAACAGAACCACAGGCTAGAAACTCTTAGGGAGACACACAGCTCAAAACTTCCTGCTCCTCCAGGGGAAGGGGTAAGCTTCTTCCGTGAGTCTGTGCTACAAAAGCATTCGTGAAAAAGAAGCAGCACCAGGCAACTCCTGCAGCTACACAAAAGCCAAAGCCGTTCTGTATGTCCTACAGCAGTGTTATGTACTTAGTTACTTGTGCTATGTTTGCATGCAGCTTATTGCCACCTCCTCCTTCACCAAATATTTTAAAAGGCCACATCTGACAGAACAGACCTGCTGGGCCCTGCAGCCTTTGTCCTGCCTGATACACTGGGCAGTGTGAAGGGGGTCAACTGACGAAGCCTCATTTCTGCAAGAACAGACAGTAAAGAAGGAACAGTCTTTACTGCATGGCTCTGGGTCATGACGACGCCCTTCGCGAGCCTCAAAGACAACCTCAAAACGCCACCCACCATATAGATCAACAGCGGGCCCCGAGGAAGTGCCTTTCTTCTCCTGTCAAGCCGGGACACTAAGTGTGCCGTTTGCTCTGATTGCAGGAGACAGGCTGGGAGAAAGCAGCATGCACCGGGCCACGGCACAGAGATCGGCACTCGCATCCCGTTAGCATGTCTGTTGGTGGGCCACATGAATCTGTCAGCGGAAAGGGCAGTTGGGAAAATTAAGCCAGCAGCTGAGAGGAAAGGAGATCCATTTGTCAAATGACCCAAACCAGGCTCCAAGGCAATGGAGATATCTTCATGGAAGGCTTCAACAACGGAGCTGTGGGACAGTCTCAGCAAAAAGGTTCAAGAGGGGCAAAGGCCAGGCTATTTGCCAACTGTCCGTTCACACGTAACAACTGTGAACTGGGTGATCGTGTGCCTGTAAATGGGGCACAGATCCTGTGCTAATGAAATGGGGCGACCCACAGATAAGAGACTCCTCAAGCACAAAAATTCATTTGTAAATTGAAAACACCCCAAAACAGCCAAATGATGACTGAGCCTGCTCACAGCTCTCTAAGAGTCATGAACAGTTGAGGGCAGCTGGGAGAAGGAAAACTGGGGGCAGAGCAACTGGACAGGCCTCTTCAACCCCAGGATAGTATCCTGGAGGATAACAGAAGTGTGTTTAAATTTAAAATCAATTTAAAGTTTAAATCGCAAGCCGGAATCAAGATTGCCGGGAGAAACATCAACAACCTCAGATATGCAGACGATACCACCCTAATGGCAGAAAGTGAAGAAGAACTAAAGAGCCTCTTGATGAGAGTGAAAGAGGAGAGTGCAAAAGTTGGCTTGAAACTCAACATTAATAAAACTAAGATCATGGCATCTGGTCCCATCAATTCCTGGCAAATAGAAGGGGCAGAAATGGAAGCAGTAACAGATTTTACTTTTTTGGGCTCCAAGATCACTGCAGACGGAGACAGAAGCCATGAAATTAAAAGACGCTTACTCCTTGGAAGGAAAGCTATGGCAAATTTAGATAGCATAATAAAAAGCAGAGATATCACCATACCAACAAAAGTTCGTATAGTCAGGGCGATGGTGTTCCCAGTAGCAATGTATGGTTGCGAGAGTTGGACCATAAGGAAGGCTGAGCGCCGAAGAATAGATGCTTTCGAACTGTGGTGCTGGAGAAGACTCCTGAGAGTCCCTTGGACTGCTAGGAGATCAAATCAGTCAATCCTAAATGAAATCAACCCTGACTGTTCCCTGGAAGGACAGGTACTGAGGCTGAAGCTCAAATATTTTGGCCACCTAATGCGAAGAGAGGACTCTCTGGAGAAGACTCTGATGCTGGGAAAGATTGAAGGCAAAAGGAGAAGGGGAAGGCAAAGGATGAGATGGTTAGACAGCATCACCGATGCAACGAACATGAGAATGAGCGAACTCAGGAAGATAGTGGAGGATTTTCTACCAAGTCTGCTCCAGCTACGACGTTTCTCCTCATACAGAGATCTGGCAATTCCTTGATTTCTTGAACCTGGAGGACAGGAAATAAAGTATTTTCTACGATTCCAGAAAATCTGTTCAAGAGCTACCTCTCACCCCCTATAATGCAGCTGCTTTGAGAAACCATCAGGAGGAGGAACTTGCTATGTTTATTAATCTAATCCAAGTAATTTATTGGGGAGAGCAGCTCTGTCCCCAGGAACGTTCAGATGGACAAATGAAGAGTTCCAGATACTCAAAGAAATCAAACATTAGGAGTTTTATGGACCAGGGATTGCCTTGGATTTATTCGCCTTCACTCCTGCAATCCCTCTCCTTAGCAGTTTCCTAAGCTCTCTGTAGTAGCAGTTTCTAAGAACTAGTAAAGCCAACATTAACATCTATATTGTTTGCAGCATGGAGGATGTCTTGTTGGAGACTATGAAAGCATCACCTCTCTCCAGTCTCCGGGGGCCAAAGAGTGGAAGAGCAACGGAAGCTCACAAGCATGGAGGGCTAGAGAAATCTGCCCGACAGCAGCTGCTGGCAGAGCAAGCCTGGAAAGCAGAGAGCTGTACAAGCCCCAAACAAGAAACCTGAGAGACGGTTGGCCATCATTCGAGACAGATTTTTTTTTATATATAAATATAAATCTCCATCCAGCACAACATTCCAGTCAGAAAACAAGAGGACCAGGCACACAAAAGAGGATTACTTTGCTGCAGATACAAAGACCTCCATGATGCAGAATCAAGCTCTCCGAGAACAAACAGACCATAGCTAGAAAACAGACAGCACAAACAAGTGGGAAAAGAATAATCTAAATAAAGTCAAGATAATGGGGGGGGGAAGGTAATTTTCTCTACTGAATTCTACTGACATTAACTTGCCCCATCTCTAAAGTGTGAATATGTGCACATTAAAAAGAAAAATCAGATCATCATCAGGACTGTATTCATACCTAATATGTGAATGTAACACACAGTGATGTAGACTTGAGTCTATTGACTCAGACTCGAGTCGCGTTAATGACTCAACTCGGACTTGACTCGGCAATTGTAAAAGACTTGAAAGACTCGATTCGAGACTTGGAGCCTTTTACGACAAGTTGAATTTTATTCAGGTTTAAACCTGTTTTCCCCATTAAATAGATAGGGGCTCGCAACCTGCAACCAAAGACTTGGGACTTGAGACTTGGACCCAGAGACTTGGGACTTGACTCGAGATTTGAAGTCAGAGACTTGATCCACATCCCTGGTAACACATTTCAACAGTTTCCTTTTCTCTTCCAGGGAAAGGTGCAAAAGTTGTCAATGAGACAACTAACTGCAAGGCCTAGTTTCTGTTCAAAGGTTTCCCAAATACGGTCCACTTTACCACCAATTTGCCTCATGGTTGCCGATACGATTCCCAAGAGCAGGACTAGACTCTAGAAGGCAGACTCTCTACTAGCTTGTTCACCTTTGGAAGCCATGCAGGAAGATGGTCAACCCTCTGCTCCTTGAGGGACATCAAGTACAACTCAACTGTTTGTCCTTTCTTTCTCAGAGATAATAATTTAGTCGCGGGTTAGTAATAACTTAGCTGCTTGTTTGTTCATTCATTCATTGTCTAATACCTTTATGCGTTTTGATTAACTTTCTGGATTTTTCCATAACTAATTTTGGCTTTTCTTGGGCATATCATTTGCCTTCAAGCTTAAGGCCGAGACACACCACACACGTTGGGGTGTGTTGCATCCTGGTGCGTTGTAAGAGCAGCCAACATGCTGGAATGCAACGCACCCTAGGCACACCAAAGAAAGCCGCATGGAGAAAGGATGACGTCCTGTCCCGCCCCTCTCTTTTAACCAATCAGAATCAAGTATTTTCAGACTCGATTTCAATTGGCCACCGCATTGCTCCCCGTCCCACCCCCGCAGCTCCAAACGCTGCCTATCATTGGCTGAACGCGGCAAAAGTCAAACATGGTTGAACTCTGCACATACCGGAATGCAGCTCTCATGTGTTCCGGTGCGAGGGAAGACACACCGGGATTTTTGAGCCGCACCTGGACGCTGCTGGATTTTGCGTGCGGTGTGTCTCCCCAATGCGTGTGGTGTGTCTCTGCCTTTAGTCATCCGATCCTTCCTAATCCATAGTTCCAGTGTTCATCTCTGTGCAGTTTCAGTCCACAGTAAAAAAAATATATATTGTGCCATTCTTCTGACTGTAACTGGAGGTTTACTTTTAACCACAATCAACTCGAGGACAAGATCATGTTGCCATTTCATTGAAAATACCCGGTAATAATTAAAGCTCAGTCTTTCTCCCTCCGCACCTCAAAGGAAATTTACAGCTCAATCTTATCTTCCGCCACCAGCACCGATGCAGCTGTGCCAACAAGGCATGTGCTGGATCCTATGGTGGGTAGGGCGACCCAAGGGCAAAAATTATCTAAAAATGATTTGTAACTGCCGCGTAAGCCCTGGGGTGACCTATGGGTCTCCTTGAACATACACCACCTATTTTGGTGGTGTATGTCCAAGGAGGGAAACGGGCTGGGGAGGTTTACAAAAGAGGGGATAAGTTCCAGTGTGCGCCATTGCTGCCAGATTTACCACTTCCCGCATCCTCTCCAACCCCCTGTTCCTCCCCCTCTCCACCCAGAAACTTTCCACTGCCCGTTCCCAAGGAGCCGGCAGACAGTGGCCTCTACACCGACCTGCACACACAGCCACCAGCCATTGTGCTGGTGGCCTCGTTGCACTCGCCAGCAAAACATCACTTCTGCAGGCAGATAGGATTGGGCCATTACCTACACAAAATCAGCTCATCGATACATCTTGTTAGAACTGATCTGATTAGAGCTAAAATCACAACCTATAATTAAGCAAACTGAGAAATGCATGCACAAACAAATCAACTACCACAAATTATCCACTGATAATTATTTCTCGTCCAATCAAGCAACCTTTAATAGCAGCTACGCTTACTCAATAGATAAGAACAAAAGAAAAGCCTGGAAGAGCCTGGCTGCTGGATCTAAGCCAGCATCCTGTTTCCCACAGTGACCAACCAGTGGCCTATGGGAGCCCACAAGCAGGAGGTGGAAGGTAGCTGTCCCCCACCCCCAGCAACTAGTTTTCAGAGACAGACCACGTCCAGTAATGGGGGGGGGCATTCAGCTTATCACTGCCAATAGTTGTGAATAGTCTTACCCTCTGTGGATTCATAAGGAAAGCTGGCAGCTGAGATGGATAACACAACAATTCATCCGTGAATCCATCTGTGAATAAAGCCCAATCTATCTCGCCTGAACAAATGCAATCAATGAAGCAGCAAATGGTCAATCGATATTGTAACACAGCCTTGGAAATCTGTTCACAAAAGTTAACCCATGTACTGAAATGTAAAGGTAACGGTCGTGTCTGATTCTAGGGTGTGGTGCTCATCTCCGTGTCTAAGGCCGTAGAGCCAGCGCTGTCCGAAGATGCTTCCTTGGTCATGTGGCCAGCATGACTAATGGAGCGCTATATAAAAACCATATTATCGAAGGGGAAAAAAGATCTGATATCAGGCCTTAGAAAAACACAGGTGAAAAACTTAACTGTTCTAGGATTTTGAAAAAGGAGGGAGAATACCCAAACGGGGAAAACATTTGTGGATTTAATTTTTTTTTACTTGATGCAACTTCAAAGAAGCACAAAGGAACAAAGGGACAAATCACGGTCATAAAAGAGTTGGAAGGTACCTTGGAGGTTATCTAGTCCAGCCCTCTGCTCAGTCACACCTACACAGGAGGTTTGCATTGCTGCTCCCCTGTACAGATTTTGGCAGACCAAAGATAAAACTATGGATACAGGATAGAATCATTGCAAGCTGCATAATCTAATCACATATTGCAGCCAACTATGTGACTATCCAAAAGCACTTAAGGTTTCTCTAATTTACTGCATATTACTTGAGGCATGTGTGTTTTTCAACTATTGCGGTGAGAGATGAGGGAAGACAGTGCTCTGCAAATGTCATGCAACACAATCCATTTTCCCCAATTGGCTGTTAGTGTGAACACGATGAGATTTCCCTCCCTCTTTGTCCAGGGGAACTGCAGGTCAAAGCAAAAGTGAGGAGAGTGGGAAAAGTGTTGGGTTTTCTAAAGCAGGCAGTGTGTTTCATTTGCAGTTGTTTGTTTCACACAAGATTTGCTGGTGCCTTGGAAAAGAGACAGCATTCAAAAGAGGATTGGAGAGTCCAACTTATCTTTAGGCTGGCTGGCTGGGCTTCCTGTTCATAAACATGGTTGCCAAATACACAGCCCCCCTCATTTGCTTCCCAACTGCCTGCATTTGGTTTTATGAAGCCCCATTTGAGGAGGAGTGGCATGCCTTTCCTGCCCTCCAGGAAGATGCAAGACACTTTTCATGGAAAGGAAGACCCAAGGAAGGGGCTAAACTGGAGCCACCTGGCTGCTGAGCATGTGCCAAGAGCAGCCACACAGCTGTGCAGGTGCTAACGCAGGACAGCCGCCCTGAATGCTTCATTGTTCACAACAAGCAGGTTGCAAATATGAAGGGAGGGGGAGCTCAAGACACAATGCAGGCTCATTCTTTGCTCTTCTCCTCCTCTTTCCTGGACAAGACCACAGTTCTCCTGGCACCTCTTCCCATGGGCACACTGATCTCTCTCTTCCCTCCAGCTGCACCTTTGATTTGAGTCAAAGGATTGCCAGAACTCAGGCCAGGCTGCAGTTTTACCCCAGAAACATGTAAAGCACTAGATGGACTCTGAGCAATTGCCTTTGTTTAAACTCACAGGGCAACTGTAAGACATTTTTTCCAATAGCTCTTCAATCAACTCCATTCCAAAGGCATTTGCAAGCTGTTGCAGCTTCCGTAGCGAACACAAATGGCCAAGGAGAGTTCATGCTACACCGTTTTCCCCACCAAAGACTCGGCCTCAGAGCAAGGAAAAGGCAAACAGAAGACCAGAGCCCCTTCCAAGTGTCAAAAGACAGAGCACAGATGATCTGCAGACTCGGAGGCGCTCTCTTAACTGAGGCACGGAGCAAGCAAACCAAAGCGCAGCAGAGACTTCTGGTGTGCAAAAGGACTAGTTTGATACCAAAAAAATAATTCAACCACATGGAACCAAGGAGAATGCCCAATGCGTTTTCAAGAACTATTTTATTTCACAGATGCTGCTGGACGATGTGGTGCAAGTTGGGGCTGTGAGTCACCACTTGGGGCAATTCCTGGCTGCTTGCAGCAACCAGACAACCTGCTAATGACAAGCCTGCTATAATCAGGGCTGTCATTCAATTAAACCCATTTTAGACAATCAACTGTATGGTGGAAAATGGATTAAACTTGCATAGGAGCAAGAACAGCTCTGAAAGGAACCAGGACAGACAGTCTGGTTTCCAATGAACACACGGGACATAGCAGGGCGTCTCTCCTCTTGTGCACGAGATAGAAAGGGGAATTCCTCATCCAAGACATCACCTGCCATTTCTGTATGCGTTTATATTAAAAATATTTTTTAAATTGCTGCCTCATCTATCAAGCCTTTCAGCCAATCAACAAGTTCTTGATTAACTTGATTTATAGCACAACCCTATGCATGCCTACTCAGAAGTAAGCCTCATTGTATTCAATGGAGTTTACTCCCAGGAAAGTGTGCCTAGAATTGCAGCCTAAGGCTGCAATCCTAACCATACTTACTTGTAAGTAGGCCCCATTGAATTTTCAATGAGCCTTACTTCTGAGTAGGCATGGCTAGGATTGCAGTGTTAGACTATGATCCTATGCATACTTACCTGGCAGCAATCCCCATTCAACACAATGGTACTACCGTCCAAGAAAACATGCATAGGGTTGGACTGTAAATGATGCATTCCTAATGATGATGCATTCCCCCTACAACGTTAACTGAACGTCCACTCATGCCAATAATCCTTTCTAGAAGAAAGAGCAGCGTTTCTGCAGCAGTTGCAGGAGGCAGCAGACCTTTCCCTCCACATCACTGGCCAGGATGGAAGGGGGTGGGTGGGTGGATACAAAGCAGGATACTAAGAACTTAGGGGCCAAGGCAAGAGGCAAGGATGAGAGGATCAGGGACACACATTTAAGTATTCTGATCAGAGCATAAAGGTAGCTGGGCACAGCCATTCCAACCTCTTGGCTGCCAATCCCTGAATGTACTTATTATGGATTACCTGTAACTTGGGCCATTTCTTTCATGTCTGCTTTTGCTCCCGTTGCGCTCTCTCTCTCTCTCTCTCTCTCTCTCTCTCTCACACACACACACACACTTAAACTGCAAGATCCACCCATCATGTTTTCCTACACAAAGGATCCCAGCAAAGCCATTAGTCTTAGCGAAAGGTTAGAGCTAACAGCATGTTCAAGAAATTGCTTAGTATCTAAACACATCCCAGGGTGCAGGCCTGCAAGTCTTCATTGCCCATCTGAACTGGCTGTCTCCCTGCATGGACTATAAATGCCTTGCCTGAGAGAAAGGCAGCTGGTAAGAACAGTCCCACCAAGGAGATTTCCTTTGGCCACAAATGGCAGATGCAGGCAAGGGCTGTGTGCACACTGAGCTAAGCATCTATCCAAGCTTTGAAATCCAAACACTGCTCCAAGAAAAGTGGACATTGTGAGGTTATTTTGCATCGTTTCTCCTGTTTTGCAAGGGTCTGTCATTTCTGTACTACTGTGCGTTCATTGTGGCAGCTTGCCAGTCATGGGGAGGAACGGCCTATACAGGGCATACTCAAGCCCTGCCCACAGGATCAGGGCAGCCTTGCCATGCAGCAACATGAAATGGTTGTGTGGTGGAGCAGCATCCTTGGAGGGGTGGCACACAGACGAGCCCCCGGCACATCAGTCTGCTGCCCTCTCCAGTCTGCTGTTCCACTGGGGGCTCTGATCCTCTTCCGACTGGCTGAGAGAGCACTGCTGGAGGAAGAAGGGGGGGGGGGGAAGCTGCTCCAAATTGCTTCTCCCGGCCTCCTTGGTGCTTATGAAGAACCACATAGGCGGGGAAAGGAGATTTGGAGCCCACCCACCCCTTTCCCTTTACTTACAATGAGCCTGACAGGCAGCCTCCCTGCTTCTGTCTGCAATGAATGGGAACAGGGGATGCTGGGCTCCCAGAACCCCCTGCCCCTGGGTTCCTTTCAAAGAGAAGTGGTGCAGAACAGAGGCTCTGTAAGTAAAGGAAAGCAGGGACGGGAGTCATTGAGAGCCAGGATGGTGTCGTGGTTTGGGAGTTGGACTCAGACCTGGAAGATCCAGGTTCAAATCCCTGCTCAGCCATGAAGCTTCCTGGGTGACCTTGGGCCAGTCACTATCTCTCAGCCTCACCTACCTCACAGGGTTGTTGTGAGGACAAAAGGAGGGGAGGAACTATGTACACCACCCTGAGCTCCTTGGAGAAAGGGTGGTATAAAAATGTGAAAAAATAAATAAAAATAAAATAAATCCCCTTTCTGACCCAAGACAGGCGATATCCAAAACAACATACAAAAACAGAAAGTAGCAGAGAAACAGAACAGCCACAGACACACACCCCTCAAGAAGCAGCCCAACCTCAAAGGTGTTACTGCAACAGGATTCTCCACAACAAGCAGCAGGAAGAAGCAGAGCAGGGTTTGTATTTTCAGAAGGGGGCAGTCAGTGGAAGACACCACCCTCCTCTTCTTACCAGCGGAGACACCTGGACTTGGACATCACTGGTTTCCAACGGGGAATCACTGGGCACTGGTGGCTTCCCTTCCAAACTGGATGGGGCTTCCTTGTATCTGTGGGATTTGACCGGTAGTGACAAGAAATCTTTCCTGGTGATCTTCAGCTCTCCTGTATGGTGGTGGTTCTCTCCATTCTGGTCCTAGGAACAAGGAGGAGGAGACAGAGGTGGGTGTTGAAGCAAAAGGCCAGAGATGCCTCCCTAGGGAAAGTCCCACACATCCCAAAACAGGCAAGGAGGGGGTATCAAGCCCGCCCAACGCCTCCGCTGGGGTGGGATTTCAAGATTTCGTCTGAAGCTTGGGAGAAGCTGTGCAGGGAAGCATGGAACACAAGGGTGGAACTTCACTCCCTGCCAAAGCAAGTCATAAGAGCCACTCATTTTCTGTCAATGGTGGACCACTCATGGAGCTTAAGGCCCAAGACTAAAGAATTCATGCCCCAAGAACATGCTGAATGACATGCAGCTCTGGAGTCGCAAGGAGGTACAACAAGTCTCCACGAAGGGAGAGTCTGTTTTCATCTTCCACACTAAAGAGGCATCAACCCCTTTGAGCTTGCTGGTTTGAAGTTCCTCCAAGCTCCCTTGAAGCTCTCGCTGCTTAATCCCCCTTGGCTCTCTAGCAGTATCTGCTAAGTGCAGATTTCCCCACTAACACAGCCAGCCGACAAGCCATTAAGTCTTGTCTCAGACCCTTAAGCTCCAAGGGCAACCAGAATGAACCTTAATATAGCAAACCCTCTGGCAGCCCCCCTGCCCTCCCCCCAACCAACATCTCCCTTGACCTTTTCAGAAGGAAACCTCAGGAGGTCGAGGCTGTTCATGATGCTTCTCTGGATCCGCTTGGGTCTGGCCCCTGGAAAAACAACCAGAAAGACACGGGCAGGTCAGCAGCAGCAGCCACAGCCGCCACCAAGAGACTTCTCTTAGGATAGAGAAGCAAGGGGAACTTGCTTTTAAATGGCAAGAGTACAACATCAGTCTGAAAAGGAACCGCGGGAGTCTGGGAGCACTCTGGGAACAAGACTGGCTTCCACAAAAAAGTTTGGGATTTGGGATTCCACAACGAAGTTTGGGATTTGGAAATCCACAAAAAAATGAGATTCCACAAAAAAGTTTAGGATTGGCTTCCACAAAAAGCTTGTGGAGTTTTGCTCACAGAGACATGCTAGAATTTGTCACCCATGTGGATTCTCCAGGGAGGGTTCTTTCTGCAAGCAAAGAGCTTAGGTCTTCACCAGACCCTTCTCAAATAATCTGAGCAGAAATACCAGTAGGGACAATATATTCCAATGCAACATTTGTCCTGTGTCAAATGCACAAAGCAACCCTATGAGGGCGCTCAATATGTGATTCTATACGACAGAACCAGAGTGTTAGAGTATCTAATCCAGTCATCTAGTTCAGTGCAGGCAACTGCTACAGCTTTCCTGACAGGCGGCCATAAGACCATTGCTTGAAAACCTCCAATGAAGGAGAACCCACAACTGCATGAGGCAGGCTGTTCCCCCATGTCTGAAGGCTGTGACACAACAAACACATCGGCATGCACTGCGTGCAGTGGTTGTGTGTAGCCCTAAAATCCCGGTGTGTCTTGTCTCCGGCCGGAACGCACAGGAACGTCAGAGAGCCGCGTTCCGGTGCGTGCTAAGTCAACCCAGGCTCGACTTTTGCCATGTTCAGCCAATCAGAGGCAGTATTTGGAACTGTGGGGGCGGGATGCAGAGCAACGCAGTAGCTAATCAAAATACTCGAAATGCACTAAAAGAGAAAGGGGGGGCAGGCAGGACATCTTCCCTTCTCCGTGCAGCTTTCTTTGGTGTGCCAGGGGTTCGTAGCGTTGCATGAGTGGCCGACGTGCTCGGATGCAACGGACTGGGACACGACACACACCAACATGCTTGGTGTGTCACAGCCTTGACAGTTCTTGCAGTTAGGAAATTCTTCCTCATGTCTAGCCGAAATCTGATTCCCTGTAGATTCCACCCATTGGTCCTAGTCCTGCCCTCTGGAGCCGCAGAGAGCAAGTCCTCCCCTTCCTCTGCGGGACAGACCTTCAGATCATTGCAAGTGGGCTGTTGCTGAAGAACCTTCCCCTAACTGTTAGCTGAGCTGCTGCAAGAGTCACAAAACATGGAAACTACTCAGGGTGAAAGCGGCAGAACGTTGGTGTCCTGAATTATCAACTTCATGGGGTGGTGGGAGATAGAATCACGTTGGGGCCCGAAAGAGGAAGAGAATGTCTGTTCTAGACTGTGACAGTCAACTACAGGCAGGGTTTGCAACTCCCTGCTTTCTGCCACATCAGCTTCCAAAGAGGGGAGGCTCACGTTTTTCTCTTTGTGTTATCTAGCACAACTGGAGGATTGAAACTCCTCTCTCGGCTTTTCGACATTTGCTTCCAAGAAAGCAAGAGAACAGGGCTGGATCAAACAAAGACAGTTGCTCTGTGCTGCCTACGTTTATGTTAATCTCTCTCTCTCTTGCGCGCGTGCACACACACGCACGCACACCCACCCTTCCCAGGTGCTCCTGGGTTTTTTGTAAAAGCCACAAATCTGTCTGAATGAAACCATTCACCTCTGGACAGCCGTTGCCTGCTCTTTTATTTCATGTGGCTACTAGTGGAGGCCAGCCAGGTTGCCAGCTACCTCCCACAGTAACTTCTGGATGATACCAGTGGCCAAGCTATGCCAATATAATGGGTGACATCCTCTGAGGAGCTCTGGGCAGAGACACATGGTCTGTCTGTCCATCCCACCTCCCACATGTTATCCTCACAACAGCCTTCCGAGGTAGGTTAGGCTGAGAGCCAGTGACCAGCATAAGGTCACCCACTGAGCTTCATGGCCTTCAAGGTCTCCATGGCCCAGTTCAAGGCACCAACACTGGTCACAGCATTACCCTCAAGTTGGCCTGTGGGTGCACATGAGGGATCCTAAAGGGAGGCTCCTTCAGTCCAGCATTCAGGGCCAGGGAGGCAGGAGGGTCTTTACTTGGGGTCATGTGCAATTACTGCTGCCACCATCTGCAAGGGCAGAACATCAACCAGCCACCCCAGCGATTGCCTCAGTAAAACCCACTGTGTCAGGACGTGGGTGAACTACTGATGCCCTACAGCAGTGTTTCTCAAACTGTGGGTCGGGACCCACTTGGTGAGTCGCGACCGGATTTCTAGTGGGTCCCAGGTGATGGAAAGATCAGATAAGTAATTGCCACAAGCCCTGAGGTTTGGGAGTCGGACTTAGATCTGGAAGATCCAGGTTCAAATCCCCGCTCAGCCACGAAGCTTCCTGGGTGACCTTGGGCCAGTCACTATCTCTCAGTCCCACCTACCTCACAGGGTTGTTGTGAGGACAAAAAGGAGGGGAGGAAATATGTACACCACTCTGAGCTCCTTGGAGGAAGGGTGGTATAAAAATGTGAAAAATAAATAAATAAATAATTTCTAGATCACCTTTTTAAAGCTCGGTGGGTCCCAATAGAGTGTCATTTTAAAAAGTGGGTCCCAGTGTTAAAACGTTTGAGAACCACTGCCCTACAGAGTTCCAGGGACTCCAAGCAGTACTGTGGAGCCTTGTTCTACACAGCTGTACCTCCCAGAACTCCTCCCTCCCTTCTCCTTCTCCTCCTCTTCCTCTCCCCTGGCACGAGCCCACTTCTGTGGCTTAAGGTGAGCTAACAATACTCACTGCCTATCCCCGACTCCAGGTCATTTATGAATAAGTTGAAAAGCACCGGTCCCAAGACCGATCACTGGGGCACACCGCTTTTCACCTCTCGCCATTGTGAAAACTTGAAAACAACAACAGGGACTAAATTCATGCCTTGAAGCCAGCCCACCTCCTCGTCTCAAAGGCTTGGAATGGGCAGCAAAGATATCTCTCACTCACTCACTCAATTAAAGTTAATAAATGCAGTGCAACTCAAGGAACTGTCTTTTCCCATATGCACACTGAAATCAAGTAGCCACAATTAACTGCAAGTGCTCCCCCGGGTAAAATACATGGTGATGGCTGAGATAGCTTCTTCTGTTATAGCCTCAAGTGTGTGGAACTACTGCCCACTAGAAATCTGCCAGAACTTAGAGGCTGGTATGTTAAGTAAACCTTAAAAAACCTTTTATTCAGATTAGCCTTCAAAGACTGAATGTGTCAGAGCTGTCATTCCTGCTGGCCACTGTGGCTCAAAATTGTTGTTTAATCATTATTTTATTTTATTGATCATGTTTTGGTTCTCCGCCTTGGAAATATTTTATTGAAAGGAGAGTTAGAGATTGTTTAACCACTGAGTAAGTAAAGCAACATGCAGCAGCGACCACGCTGTATCCCGCCATCTCCCTTCCTTGCTCCAAGCACCAAAAGCAGTAGGAACGGCTAGGCTCAGCCCACATCTGGGAGAAAGACAAAGATATCTACCCAACCCCAGGGCCAACAAGAATTGCTCCACAGATTTGCTGCCTGGAGAATTCTTTTCAGAATTAACAAACCTCCCTTACCAAAGTATTTGTAAGAATAATTAGAAGCACTTTCAATTTGCAAAACATTCTATGTGGTTACAACGTTTTCTCCTTGCAACGACCCTGTGAGGCAGCCACCAAAACTGTCTGGAGCAGGGACTTAAATTTGGACCTCCCCCTCCAAACGCAGGGCCAACTCTCTGCCCCAACCACCCTCACCAGCTAAGAAAGTTGCTCCCTTTCCTGTGGAGAGAAGCTGTATGAGCTGCTCTGAGTTCATGCTCCAGCAGAAGCAAAAGGTGTAGAGACGGGTTTGGTGCTCGAGATGACGAAGAGCTCACACTCACCCGAGAGTGGAAAGAGCTCGCAGCTCTCCCCAGGGCTTGGACACCTTTCCAGAACCCCTCAAAAGCAGCATAAAGCCCCCTTCCAAGGAATCCACATGTTGCTGTCTTCAGGCTATTCCTCCAACCGCCCTTCCTCCCTGCCACTGGCAGTTTGGCCCAGTCCCCAACGTTCAGCACCCCACCCCACCCCACCTCAGAGAACAGCCTCAGCACCCCACCCCCCTTCCAAGAAAACAGCCTCAGACACAAGAACAGTCAGCAGCTGAAAAACCTGGGCATTACTCTGGACTTCCCTCCAGTACCCCTCCACTGGCATGTTTACCAAAAGGCACAGCAGACAAGCAGGAAACCTCAGGGGCCTGTCTAAATGCTTGCTCTGTCTTTAAGGTTTATCAAAGTCTCTAATTGAGGGAGTTGAAGCCTCCTGGAGAACATCAACTGAAAAGGCTGGAGCTATTCAGCCCTCGTTTCAGGAAAAGCAGGGATCTGTTAGGGAGGAGTTCGTAGATTTTTCAAATTATCATCCAATTATTTTTTATATTTATATGTGCATCATCATTTTCTTCTTTCCATTTCCACTTCTCCCCTTTTTGCTTGTTAGCCTTGCCAGAGGCGTAGCCAGGTGCCCCTGCTACTGGGGCGGGAAAGCCCGCCGCCCCATTATGCAAATTAAATAATTAATTTGCATAATGAGTTTCGGGTTTTTTTAAAGGTTTTTTTAAAGGTTTTTAACGCTAACGGGGCTTCTAAAAGGGTATGTGTGCTTTGCGCAAACTTATCTGTAGTTCTAGGACCCTCCAGCGATGATCAGGGGCGCAGATCGTCCCTCTGCAGCTCTACTCCCCGGCATGAACTCTGCAAAGCGCCCAGGAGCGCGCTGCGAAGTTAACGCATGCGCAGAGCGACGATTGGAAACATCGTCGCTCTGCGCATGCGTTAACTCTGCAGCGCGCTCCTGGACGCTTTGCAGAGTTCATGCCGGGGAGTAGAGCTGCAGAGGGACGATCTGCGCCCCTGATCATCGCTGGAGGGTCCTAGAACTACAGATAAGTTTGCGCAAAGCACACATACCCTTTTAGAAGCCCCGTTAGCGTTAAAAACCTTTAAAAAAACCTTTAAAAAAACCCGAAAAAGGGAAAAAAACAAAAGTTAAGGAGGCTCCCGCCCCCCACGGAGCCTTTCCGCCCCAACGCCCTGGGGCCCACCGCACCACCGCCCCATATCAGACGACGCCTCTGAGCCTTGCCTCTCCCTTTCCTAGATTTTCCCCGACTGTTGAAGCTCAAACTGTAAACTCCTAGGCAGGGAACAACGGTACTTTGCTTATGAAACTCTTTAAAGCAGAGGTTCTCAACCTTTTTCACCAAGTGTACCCCCTGGCATGGTCAAATTTTTTGAAGTACCCCCTGTGCCAATTAATTAATTAAAGTAATTATTTAAATGTAAATTTTAATCATTAAAATTACTCATCTTACACTGTTAGCCACCCTTTTTCCCAATTTTTGCCACCCTTTTTTATTTTAAAAGAAAATATCACCACAGGTCTCCCATCTAAAAATAAACCAAGGCAATTCCTTCTTAGCTTCCTTAAGAAGGCAGAGAACCAGCTCAATCTGCCATAAGAGCTGCCTCCTTTAAATGGAAGAAACTATGTATTCTAAAACTCAGCATATACATTGAACCAGCCAGTAGGAAAGCACTTAATTTGCATTCCACTTGGGAACACAGTCTGGGGGGGGGGAGAGAATTTATTTATTTATTTTTCACATTTTTATGCCGCCCTTCCTCCAAGGAGCTCAGAGTGGTGTACATATTTCCCCCCCTCATTTTTGTCCTCACAACAACCCTGTGAGGTAGGTGGGGCTGAGAGATAGTGACTCCCAGGTCACCCAGGAAGCTTTGTGGCTGAGCGGGGATTTGAACCTGAATCTTCCAGGTCTAAGTCCGACTCCCAAACCACTACACCATCCTGACTGGGGTGGTTTTGTTGCAGAAGAATCTTTTATGTTTACTGTCAATGAAGTTTTTCTTTTTAGTAATAAATTAGGGACTATTTAGTCAGATAACTTACTCACCCTAACTTGGATGTAAATGCTAGAAAGGGATTTCTATAGAGATTTGACAGAGGTTTTTTTTAAATATGGGAGCCTTGCTATCAGCCTTATCAGCTGAGTCGGGAGTTTAAATTTAAAAAACTAAAAGCCGAATTCACATACCCCCAGGGGTACGCATACCACAGGTTGAGAACCTCTGCTTTAAAGTGTTGTGGTTATTCCTATTACTAGGCTTACCAGATCTCCAACCGGGACAGAGTGCTAGACCTTTAGGAGAAGGAATATGGGCAGGTGTAGCTTGTTAAGTCCTAGAGCACAATCCTAGGCATGTCTACTCAGAAGCAAGCCCCATTGAACACAATGGGGCTTGCTTCTGAGTAGACATGCCTAGGATTGTGCTGTAAGGTTTAACAAGCTACACCTGTCCACATTCCTTTTCCTAAAGGTCTAGCACTCTGTCCCAGTTGGAGATCTGGTAAGCCTACCTATTACTATGAAGCAGCATTAATGTCCTTTCCTTTCCACCGGATCAAAATGGTGCCCAAGGTAGTTAACACCAAACAGGTCAACTAAAGCCAATACAAATCAATATTACTAATTAATAGGAACCATCACAACACATCACAACAATAAGTACTCGTCTAAATAAAAATCAGCTTGCTGCATGGGACACTAAGACTGCAAGTCTATAACACTTTCCTGGGAGTAAGCCCCATTGAGCACAATGAGACTTTCTTCTGAGGAGACATACATGGGATTGTGCCATAAGAGGGGAATGTGTCCTCTCTCATTAGTGAACTTCACAGGCACTAGCCAAGAGGTGCCTTTGACAGTTGCATGGAAGTGCCAGGTGAAGGGGTGAATTGCATCTAATCAGCAATGTTGAACGTAACAACATCAGAAGAGCCCTGCTGGATCAGGCCAAGGGCCCATCTCGTCCAACTTCCTGGCCCACCAGATGCATCTGGGAGCACACAAGGCAACAAGTATCCTGTTACCACTCCCTTGCATCTAGCATTCAGAGGTAGGCTACCTTTAAAACCCGGAGGTTGCATATAATCATCATGGCTTGTAACCTGTGAAGGACTTTTCCTCCATCAAACTGTCAATCCCCTTTTAAAGACATCCAGGTCAGGTGCCATCACCACGTCCTGTGGTAAGGAGCTCCACAAATTGACACACTGGGTGAAGATATATTTTGTTTTGTCTGTTTTGACTCTTCCACATGTCAATTTTAGTGGATGTTCCCTGGTTCTGATGTTGTGTGACAGGGAAAAGAACTTTCCTCTATCCACCTCATGCATTAATTTTGTCTCAATCACATCCCCCCTCAGGCACCTTCTTTCTAGACTGAAGAGCCCCAAACGCTGTAGCCTTTACGAGGAGGTCACTCTCTTCTGCGTCTTTTTCCTGTTCCACTATATCCTTTTTGAGATGTGGCGACCCGAAGCGGACACAATACTCCAGATGCGGCCATTTTATTCTCCATCTCCTTTTTGATCATCCTTTTTTGATGGAATTGGCCTCCTTCACAGTCCACTGTGTGATACAGGAAGCTGGACTAGATGGGCTTTTGGCCTGATCCAGCAGGGCTCTTCTTATGTTATGTTCTTATGTACCACACACTGGGTCAACACTTTCATCAAGCTGTCCACCAGCACCCCGAGATCCCTTTCCTGATCCGTCACAGACAGCTCAGAATCCATCACATACATGTGAACTCTTGATTTCTTGTCCCAACGTGTATCACTGTAGTAAAGACAGACACCTGACATGAAGATGCTGACACCCCCACAATTAACGGCACAGCCACACCAGCACTTAATAAATAAGTGAAACATCCTTACGTGCCCTGAAAAACTCAAATACAAATTTCAAAATGCAGACTTTGCACAAGCAAATCTAACACCTGTAAAAATGACACGTCCCCAACCTGCAAGGCTTTTTTTTAATGCCCCGCTGCCGCTTCCTGACATAGCTTGCATTCGAAAGATGAGGAGGAAGGGAGAAGAACTTTTCTCCCTCAGGGTAACTGCTGGCATCCAGAGAGTGCATCCTGCAGCTTCACTTAAATTCCCTCCTAGGGCACTTAGACAGGGATGCTGGCAAACCTCACTGGCCAAAAGCCACACAGGCTTTTCTGACCTGGCACAGAAAGGCATCTGTTCATCTGCAGCTTCCACCTCTATTCTCATGCTGCACCTCAGAAGGAACTTTCCACCCCAAACAGGCATCAGGACCACTGAGGCACAGGTGTGTTAGCTGCATTCTAAGCCACAGGCAAGACACCTTTGAGCTGCTTCAGCTCTTTCACCCCTACTTGGGGAATAAGAAGCTTAAGCTTTACGGGACAAAAGGGAACTGAGCTAAGCTATTCCAGTCTTCTGTGGCCTGGCACCCAAAGGCTGCTGCTTCTCAGCAGCCCCAAGTCTCCCCCAGCCAGTTTCATCTGCCCATAGCAGCAGAGCCTGCACCTGGTGTGCACCCCCCACCCACCCAGCAGGAAACGTGGTGTTGCTGACTGGCCACTGGCACGCCAGTGCCCCAGAGGAGCCCTACAGCTCTGCTCCAATAACCAAGCAGGTCCTCTTGCCAAGTCACAGGAGAAGAGAGACTGCTACCTGATCCAGCCAGAGTTGGGGTTCAACACTCTGGGGCTTTGGGAAAAATCTGGGGAGAAGCCAAGCCAACCAGTGCAAGCTGACGTCCCCTCACAGACACCACCTGAGGCACCACCTGCTTGGAGGTGGTCCTGACATCCCCCATTGCTCCCCCCAATACCACCAGAAGACACACACAACCCTTCCCACGAGGATTGCACCACAAGAAATCCCTTTGCTGAGCCAGAATGTCTCTCCAGTTCCCCACCCTGTTCCAGCACAAAGCCAGGCGATGTCTTTGCCCTCTTGCTCCAAAGGCTCCAGCCAGCCCCTTCTTGCTGTCTCCAGCATCTGCTCTTCTGAACACAAGCCTCAGACTTCCTGCCATAGCTGCCTGTGGTTTCAGGAAAGTTGCAGTTGCAGGAAAGTCCGTTGCAAGCAGAGATGGAAGGGGACGGGACTGTTCCCAGACCCTGCCCACTCCTCCCATCAACGGTTCTCAAAAATGCTGCTTGGCAAGAGTCCCCTGACAAGAGAAACAATGAAAGGAAGAGCCCTCCTCAGTGTACCTGAGGACCAGCTCTGACATGAAGGTGCTGCGACCACCTGGGAAGTGTTGGGTCAGTACAGAAGACCCACGTGGGTTCCGCAGGAAAGATCTGCAGACTGGAGCCCTCCCTGCAACACATTTTCCATATGCTTTGCAAGAGATCAGGTCCATGAAGAATAGGATTTAATATCAGAAATAACACGCATGTACTGAGCCAAGGGTTGGACTAGATCCCTAATGTAATGCAGTCTAGGTTCTTCATTTCACTGGGGTTGGTGGAGGACGACGCCCTAGAGGACTGCACCTTCAGAAGACCAAGCCAGACCACTGGCCCATCAAGATCAGCCTTGTCAACGCAGGTTGGCCGAGACTCTGCAGGGGTTCAGCAAGAATTTTTCTCTGCCCTACCTGGAGATCCTGCCAGGGATTGCAGGAATGGCTCTCCCACTGGGAAACAACCATTCCTCTTAAAAAAAGAGTGACAGGTGACAGGTGCTAGGGGTTTGAACCGTGAACTGTGGTAGGAGGGCTCAGGCACCTGCTTTGTCACATGGCCTGAAGCAAAGGAGCGATTCGGCAACTCAATTCAGTTAAGCAGTGTCTCAAATAGAGTTCCATCATTGCGAAGATGCAGGGGGGGGGGGGGTTCTACCACTCCAAGGATGCAGGAACGGGGCCCTGCCAGGGCAAAATGGGGAGAGACGTGGGGGGGGTCAACTGCTGGCAGCCAGGCTGCAAGGCCCTGGGGCCCAAAGCACTCCTTCCCCCTCAAGCACAAGGAGCACCTGGGCAGTCAAGGCCCCCTTTCTTGTGAGCTGGGTCTACTCACAGGCGTGAGGGTGGGTGCAGAATAAGACATGGGTGCGGCTTGGAGAGCTGCCTTTCAGGGGGCAGAAGGAGCAAAGCTCAGGGAGGAAGAACCAGCCGAGGTGCTCAAGACCAACCTGGACGTGAGCAGGGCAGAGTGCTCACCCCTTACCATCCTCCTGAGGCAGCCAGTTGGCATGTGCCAGAAGAGGGCATACAGGTCCTGCCATGGGGTGATGGGCGCACTCCCCCGTCCTCCCCGCTCTAGCACAAGCATGTGCTTCAAGAATCAGCCTCCAAACACCTGTGAGGCACAGATTTGGGGTGGGAATGAATGTTCAGCTGAGGTAGGCGCACGGCCACTGCTGAAAATGTCAGAATGGACAAACATGCCATGCGCTTCCCCGAGTTAGGAGTTCCTGTGCACCCAAGCTAGGCTGCGGATGCACAGAGTCTCCTCAGAGCCTGCAGAAGGAAGCTCCACAGCCAGGAACAGAGACCTGAGAGAAGGCCGGGCTCTGGGGCCAGGCCATGCCTTTGTTTGGTCTGGTTAAAGTGCTACATTCGTTGGTTGAGATTGTTGGGCTTGCAGCTGCAAAAATACCAGGCAGACCTTGAGCGTCACAAAAGCAAACACGCAGGGAGGTCTTAATTTATGCTCTCTCTTTTTTCCCACTACAGCAAAATGGCTTCTTTAAAGTCTTACTTATATTATTGCTTGTCAAGGAGGTGGCCGCTCTTGGTGGGCTGACTTTGGCAGGCTTGCTTCAGAGAGAAAACAAGTAGCCTGAAAAGTATCTCTGGGGGACGGACGGACAGACAAGACACTCTACATATGCTCAGAGGCACCTCAATTTCTACTTTGCCTATTCCATGTAGGGGAAGTGCCCACTTCTGTCCGCCCACTCACCTTCAGCGTTCCTCATTCTCCTGCTCCCTTGATTTGAGAAGGACAAGGGGAATGGAGCCAAAAGAGGAAGTGTGGAGGAGAAGAGTGTCTCAGACACTCTAGCCCACCACTCTCCATGCTCCCGCTTTCGCTCTGTTCCCCTCATGCTTTCAAATTTAAGGAGTGGAAGGAAGAGAAGTGGCAGAGGCAGTTGCTGGTGTGATCTGGAGAAGGGAAGTGGCATTTATTGAGCCACTTCAGGTGTTAGGAGGTCTTGGATCAGCCCTGATTCTAAGGATGTGGCCAAGTGTCAAACCGCTTTGTTTCAGGGCTGCACTCCTTGGTTCTGGTGCCTATCGAGCTTCCGGCCAGAGAGAATCAATTGGCAGCATCATGTGCTCCACACACAACATGCTCTTCTGTGTGCCTCCTTTCCCATGCAGGGACTGAGGGAGAGCAGGTCCCCAGCAATGCTCTTTTGTGCCCTCCTGGACCAGCTGCTCTCAATCTAGATTCTCCAGAGACCATCCCACTATCTACTGCCCGCTGATGTGTTTGTAGCAGTGCAGCTCTGCCTCCAGGCAAGATGGTTCAAATTAACAGGAGGGCTTTAAAGTCGCTTCATCAAAGGCTTAGGAAAGAACACGGAGCTCTGCAAGAAGCTTAAAGTGTTCCAAAAAGGAGCAGGGGGCAATGACAAGGCGCTTCTGGAAATAAGTGAAAGATTAAACACACACAAGAATCCCTGCGCCGAGCTAAGCGGTAATTAACTCGGACAGCATCTTGCATCAGCTAAACAACTGTAATTAAGGCAACTGAACTGAGTCCTTCAGCCCGGTTGAGAAAAACAATCCTGCCTATCAAAGTTCACAACAAAAATCCTTGCTGAGAAAACACTGCAAAACTCTGGCTGGGCACAGAGGCAGCACACCCAGTGCATCTGCCTCTTTTGGAAGCCTTTGGAAAGTTGTGGAGATTGGGGGGGGGGGGGGGGGAGAGAGGTCTGAACTGGATGGAAACCATCAGCTCCACCCCAGGTAGATACTAAACCTGGAAAAATGAAAAGCTGCACACAGACATACACAGATTGCACCTTGCTGTGTCCGACAGGGGACCCCTGAATGCATCACCTACCAAGTAAGCTCAATAAGAGATTCTAAGGAGGCCTGAACTCAAGAAACTCATCTTGTCTGAAGAAACTCATCTTGTCTGAAGAAACTCCCCTTTCGTTTTGCAAACCCTGGTCCCCTTCATCTTAAAATCAACTTTCTGTGGTTTGTATCATGATGGAGAGCAGGAGGCCTCAGACTGGACCTTCTTCAAAAGGTGGAATTAACTCCACAAGATGCGTTGTTGGCCACTAGATCTAGGCAGCTTTAAGAAAGGGTTAAGACAATTAAAATCTGTTCGCCGCAATAGCTAAATGGACCCTCCCTGGATGGGGCAGTCTGCTGCTGTGTGACTCCTACCCTGCTTCTCAGTCATGACTGGCTCCCAAAGCAGCTTACAAATAAAACACACTAAAAGATACAACTGCCACACTTGGGTCTTCTGGGCCCTGGCAGCTGGAGACGCAGTCCGGCTTGCAGGCTTCACAGGGAGGGAGCCGGAGGAGCTGCAGGCAGGATGCCAGGGGAGAAATGCCAACCCACAAGAGCAGCCCCCTCCCTTCTGCTAGGCTGCCTCTGAGGAACCCAGTGCCGGGGAAGGCATTGGCCATGGTGCCTAACTCCTGAGTTCCCCAAAAGTAACTCTGGCCTAGGCAGACCCGCCCCGGCCTCTCCCAGCTCTTTTGCTTTCTTACCACATGGATGCTTAGATTGCTCCTTGTAGCCTCTGTCTCGCCAAGAGCACAAAAACTGCACTCACAAGGTGAACCCTGTCTGCCCCAGCAAAGAGGGAGTGGTTTTCAATGTCACTGAATTAGTTCGGGGGGGGGGGAGAGGTTAGGGGAGGCTCCTTTAAGTTAAAACAAGCAGCTGCTTATTTCCCGTTTGCCTCGTTTTAGTAACAGTTGGACTCTACTTTCTTGAACCGAACTGCCTGGCAACCATCTACATTTGTCTGAGCCGACGCTCAGGTCTATTCAAAGAGCGGCAGCATGCAAGTTAAGCCACCCAACGGATATCTGGCCAGCAAGTGTGTCCGTGTCGGCCTCCACGGTAGAGGGAGTTTGTTTGCCTAAAGACTTGTGGGCTGCTCTCACCTCCTGTCACGAGACCTCTCGGCTGGCTTCTTTTCCTGTTATCTTGCTGCTGCCAGCATAGCAATGGATGCAGCTCTGTTATTGCTGCGGTCAAGTTCTTCGCAGAAGTCAGTTTGCTGCATGCGGAAATGTCTGAATCCCTCAGCTCTGCTAACAAGATCCTCCCCTCCACCCTAACTACAGTACTAAGTGGAGAGACCAGGATACTCTGCACATGCTTAAAGGCTCTGGCTCCACTCAGATGGTTTCCTCCAGATTTCCTCCTCGGTTTCCTGGTGTCTCTAAACACGGTTTGCTGTAATAGAACCAGATGACCTGTGGATAGCTAGCCTCCAAAGTGGGATGTTTGCTGGATCCATACACAAACAGTGGTTAGAGGAGACCAGGAGAAGAGAACAGGTACATGGGAATGGAACAGGAGCAGGGGGAGTATGTGAGCTTGTTCCTAAACCTCCAACCCATGGATCAGAACAAATAATCTGAATGGGCAGCAGTCTCCTTCTCTAGGACTTGTCTGCTCTGGTGCTGGCTGGCAGTGGTGGGTCTACTCTCAAAAAGATTTCTGGGACTGGACCAGGGGCTGCTTCAGGTCTAGGGACTGGCACACCGCTACCCACACACCTGAGCTACCTGGTGGCCATGGCTTGTTCTTCTGGCACATGCCAACTGGCTGTTCAGGGAGGGGGCTGAAACTTCCACCCATTTCACTAGAGGGAGGCAGAAAACTACTCACATGAAGCGACTCCGTCTGCCTTCGAGAAACGACTCACTATGGGAATGACACTGCTGGGGAATTCGCCTAGCCAGGCTGGAGGAGGAATGATGAAGAGAGCCTGAGTGGGGGCTGGGTACAAGGGGTGCTTGTTTTCTCAAACTTGGGCTGCTGGAAACCAGTTGGCAGACGTGCCCTGAAGTGCAAATGGGGCGGAGTGTGCCGACCTTGGTTGCCTTGGAGGAGCGCAAACAAGGCAGAGAAAGGCTGTATTGTAGTGAGTCAGTGGAAGGGGGGGGGCAGCTGGGAAGCAGCAGGAGGGTCCAGCTTTCCATGGGCTTAATCCCTGGAGCCAATCCCAACACCGAGCTGTTGCCCAACCACAGCCTGTGCCATTTGCTCACCGGGGGGGGGGGGGGGCTCTACTTTCAAGGTCCGTTTGAGGTTGACCGGTGCCAACTCTAGGTGGCCTTTGGAAGGCCCCCTGCTACCCGGAGTGGCAGCTGCATTGCTATATAGGGTCTGTAGGGTGGGAATTATGGGGGCAGCAGCCAACAGCTGGAATGCTGCTGCCCAAACACTGAGAATGCAAGAAAACCATGGCCACTACCACAAGGAGGAGAGGGGGGAACACCCAATCAGTGGCTGCCAGTTGCTGGCAAGCCCAATCTGCCCCAGGGGGGCAAAAGCAAGTGTCAATAGTGGCCCCCCAAAGCTGGTCCTTGGCTGCTGTCCAAGGATGCCTTGTGACCCCTAGTGCTCCCTGCAGTGGACCTGACACAGAGAGGCAATGCGGATGGAGTTCAGCTACCAAGATCTACGTTCTCAGGCCTGAAACGACTTCTATTTGATTACCTCCACCATGCTTTGGCAAGTCAAGTCATCTGCCCACACCTGGAGGGGTCGATCCACATGCACAAAGCAACGAGCAACCAGGATGGTGAGAATGGAAGAGATGCAGAAGGGGAATGGATTCTGCACACGCGAAGATCAACATTCTGGGGAGAAGGAGGGGAGCTGAGAGGCAACTGACCACACATGTCCAAAGCAAACCATTTTCGGCAGCCATGAAGGCTATGAATGTGCTCTTCAAGGAGAGACTTATCAAGCATGCTCCACATTCCAAAGTCAGCATTGTCTAGCAACAATGAACACCGATACAAACAATGTCAGCCTGAGAGAGAACAAATTCATAGCAGACTCCTTAGCCTCTCTTAGCTGCAAACGATGTATCCCAAACAAGCTCCACTAAGTTTTCCACAGCTTGCAGCACTGCAAGTCTTCCCACAGGTCCACACAGTCCATTCCCCCACCTACGCCTCTTCATGGTTCACCAAGACTCTCCTCGGGCGCCACCCCTCTTTTGAGTACATTCTGTACTCTTGAGTGGAACATGCGTGACCTTGAGAACCCAATCAATGCCACTGCTGATGAATGAGGTCATAATAACCTATAAAAGCTTCAGATAAAGAGCGCTGCTTGATTAACACTACCCACGATCCAAGCAGATTCCCACTCCTTTGCCTGCAATTATGCAAGTTCAACAAGTTCAGGCAGTTAGCAGTCCTATCGGGGGGACGGGACGGGACTGGACTCCAGTGACTTCTAGCAGTCAGCAATGCAAAGTGGGAAGGAGACATGGCCAAGGCTGCGTGTGGGATCCTGTCCTCTGTTTTCCACCCCTTAAAGAGTAATGGCCAATTTCATTTCATTACATTTTTTTCCACGGTGAAGCACATGTCATGTTTTCCCAAGGCAACTTTTACATGGTTAAGGGCGCAATCCTGCTCTAAATTAGGGCGGCGGAACAAGCGTTTCGCCGCCCAGAGTAGATAAACATGCGCCCAGAGTAGATAAACCCAGAGTAGATAAACAGAGTAGATAAACTTCCCAGCTCCGCCGCCGGAGCCCTCGGCCTGCTGCCGGACCCAGGTAAGTCTGGATACAGTGGGCGGGCGGGGAGGGTCAGCGGATGGGGGAGGGACGGCGGAGCTGGGAGGGCGGCCATAGGCCCAGCTGCCCCAGGCGGGGATGGGGGCATGGCGTTCGCCATATCTCGGTCCCTGCGCTGGGAGGATGGGCCGTTACACGGCCTCCTCCGACTTCCGCCAGCAAAATAACGGGTTGAAATCCAACGAGGCCTAACGAGCATCCCCTTCCCAGAGTAGACTTTCTGCCGCGGGCTGCCTGCTGCAGGCTGCCCACGGCGATCAGGATCCGGCGGGCGGCCTTGGCCTTAGCAAAGAATCAGAGTTGGAATAGACCTTCAAGGCCATCTATCCAACCCCCTGCTTGAATCAGGAAACCCTCTCTAGGGAGTCTTCAGAAGGTTTCTCTGCTTGTCAAGCCTCCACTTGAGGATCTCCAGCAAGGGAGAACCCACCACCTCCTTTGGTAATTGTTTCCACTGTCAAACTGCTGTTACTGATAAGAATTTCTTCCTGATTTCCAATCTAATTCTCGCCTCCTGCAGCTTAAGCCCACTGGATCTAGTTCTAACTCAGTGAGGCAGCAAAGAACAAATCTTTGCCCTCTTCCATATGAAAACCCTGCAGGTATCTGAAGAGTGCTGTCATATCCCCCCTCAGCCTTCTCCAGGTTAAGCATACCTTTCCTCATAGGACTTGTTTTCAAGACCCTTGACCATCTTCATTGCCCTTCTCTGAACCTGCATTTCAGAACTGACTGCCTCCTTCTTAAAAAATGGCACTCAGAACTGGACACAGAACTCTAGATGAGGTCTGACCAGCCCTGAGTAAAGTGAACGTCTCCTGACTTGAAAGCTATGGTTCTACTAATGCAGCCTAAAATCGCATGAGCCTTCTTTGCAAGCCGCCTCATGCTGCTGACTCATATTCAGCTTGTGATCTACTGCAACACCACGGTCCCTTTCACCTGTTGCACACCAAAGACAGGTATTGCCCATTCTATACCTGTGTTTTGAGAGAGAGAGAGAGTTTGAGATTTGCCTAAGTGCAGGACCTTGCATTTGTCTCTGCTCAACTTCATTTCATTAGTTTCAACCCAGTATTCCATCCTATCAGGGTCCTCTGGAATTATTCATCCCAGTTTAGTGTCATCTGCAATTCAATGATTCCTTTTACCCCTTCATCTAAGTCATTGATAAAGATGTTGAAGAGAAGAGAACCTGGGGTACTCCACTCGAAACTCCTCCAGGTTGATGAGGAGCCATTGATGAGCGCTCTTTATGTACGGTTATCCAACCAGTTGTGAATCCATCCATCTTTTTGAGAACTCCCCTTTTTCTTTCCAATTGGAATTGTTTTTGATTGTGCCTACAGAAACTGCTTCTTTACGAACTCCCATCCATCTTGGGCTCCTTGTCCCATTTGTTCATCTACCTATGGAATCGTTCCTAACGTTTCTCTGAGCTTATTAAATTCAGTCTTCCAGAAATCAAAGCCACAGGTTTCACTATACATGCCCCTAGCTTTCCATAAGATAGAGAATTCTTATTATTAAGAGTGCAGTTTTGTCACATCTTGGCAAGACAAGGTTGCTTCCCCGCCAGAGTCCATTAAGTGCAGCTGAAGCACTGCTTCTCGGCGATAATCTGGAAATAGAATCAAAATGGCAGTTCTGTGCTGCACTTAAAGCACTACATTATCTAGCAACGCCCTTCGTCATGGCTAAGATCCTCCTATAACGTTTACTTGCAAGCAAATTCTAAATGTCTTGTCCAACAATTTAAAGCTACTTGTTTGCTGGTTCTGCTCATTTTATTGCTTCCTGTTCAGAATGGTTCAGGAAATTAATGATGAATAAGGTAAAGGTGACCTCTGACAATTAAGTCCAGTCGTGTCCGACTTTAGGGTGTGGTGCTCATCCCCATTTCAAAGCCGAAGAGCCAGCGTTGTCCGAAGACGCCTCCGTGGTCATGTGGCCAGCATGACTCTCCTTGCCACAGCGCGTAGCATGCAGCTGGAACACGGAGCGCTGTTTACCTTCCCGCAAGCGGTACCTATTTATCTACTCGCATTAACATGCTTTGGAACTGCTAGGTTGGCAGGAGCTGGCCAAGCAACGAGAGCTCACCCCGTCGCGGATTCAAACTGCCGACCTTTCGATCGACAGCTCATGGTTCAGTGGCTTCTGTTCTCTGCGAAGAAGGAAGGAAAAGGCGGAGGGAGGCAAGGAAGCTTTATGGCGCTTTTGCGACAGCGTGCATCGGCAGAACACACATTCCGTCAGCGCTACTAGGGCAGGGGTTCCCAACCTTTGTCGCCAGGTGTTACCACCTGTCACAGCCAAATTTTCTGAAGTACCACCTGCACCAATGAATCAATTAATTGATTTGTAATTTTATTTATTTATTTAAAAAATTTATATCCCGCCTTATCCTATGCCGAGGCAAATGCCCAAATGCCCTAACAGCCCAATCCTGTGTAACTTCCCGCCTATGTAGCGTATTCTCTACAGGTGGAGGATGTCGTAAACGCGCCGTATAGCGCATTTTCAGCATCCTTGGAGTAAGGGCCACCGGCAACATTCCCTCACCTTGAGGAGGCGTCCGTGACTACCCCACCACAACAGGATGCAGCTTGCGCCCCTTTGGCATGGTTGTATTGGTGCTGGAAAGTTAGTTAGGAATGGGCTGCCAGTGAGGAAACAACGCTGGCTGAGTCAGGACTTAGAAAGTTACAATCTTCACAAATGACGCAACGTTCACAAAACCATTTCCCTGTGCAGCCCAGGACATTTTGATACCTGGTGTGCAAAATCCAATTGACAACTTCCCCTATGTAAGTTAGTTGTGGTGCACAAGCCACTGAGAACCTGTCCTACACAAGCCTCATTGAAATAAACAGGAGATGCATAAGGGTACTTCTATGCTCTTGCACATCTCCTGTTCATTTCAGTGGGGCTTGTTCAGGACAACGTCTCAGTGTGGAATGCGTCCTTGACAGTGCACAGTCGTCTCCATCTCACTCTGCCACCTTTAATAGCACCCCATACCCATTGCTTGAGCAGCCAGTTTGCAAAGCCTTGTTGAAGAGCCACCTCTGTCACTATGCCAGCAGACCCTCTAGTTCACAACTCTCATCTCCTTTACATTTTCTCTTCCCAAGCCAGGGAAGAGGAGGAGCAACAGTGGGAGTGAGAGGGCAGATCGAAGTGGGAGCCCCCTTGTCAATCTGCTGCCTGAGGCAAGTCGCCAGGCTCCGCTTGTCAAAATGGTTTGAGAGCCTGACTTGTTAAAAGAGGATTTTGAAAAGTCTGCTAGCCTTTTGCATAGCAAGCCAGTAGGTCTGTACAACCACAAGGTGGAAATGTGTATCATAAGGCAAAACGTAGACAGGAAAAAATGAAAATAATCTGCAAGACTGCCCTACAAAAGGAGTGGGAGGAAGAAAGCAAAGGCACAGAAAGATCTGCAAAGAAAGCTACTCACCCTGCACCTCATAGCCGGTGCAATGAGCAGATGAGTCCAGATCATCACTGCTGAGCTGCAGGCCCAAGACGGACTCCAACTGGGCAACGTTCATGCAAGCTGTTATCTCCCCACTCTGGTCTCCGATCTGCAAAGCAGTCTGCTGTTATTCGGACTAGATGCACTTGCCATCACAAGGTAGCCAACGCGATAAAGTTCAATACACTCAACAGTATTAAGATCTACGATAAAACTAATAGGAGTTTCTCAGGTTTTCGTGGCCAGAAAATTCAGGAGTTCCAGAGAAATAAAAAACTTTCGGGTACTAAAGCCATGTAAAGAATTTTATTAGAATTTTAAAAATTACGGAGGATCCAACGTTTCGCTCATTCTGCGACGAGCTTCTTCAGGGAAAATGGTGTGCAGAAAGCACACTCTGAGACCTTGATGCAGAGAAAAGGCAGAGCTTAACTGAAAAGTGGCAAATGGCAGTTCATAGACAAAAAGACCCCCATTGACATAACCATGTTCATGTGGCCAAGTATATATAGGAACCACAAAAAGGTTCATATCAACCCATATTGAGGAACACAAAAGGAATTGCAGGCTGATGCATCCAGACAAATCAGTGGTGGCAGAACACACTATTTCCACCGGACACCCCATCAGCTTCTCAGGAACACAAGTACTGGCAACTTCAAACACCTTCGTGCCAAGACTTAACAGAGAAGCAATAGAAATATACAAACAAACACTGTGTAAATAACTTCCAACAGAAAAGAAGAACTAAGAACAGTCAATAGCAGGCGTCGAAGCAAAGTTGCTGAAGAGGGAGTAGGAGGGAGCAAAGCAGGTGTCACAACATCACACTGGATCTTTAGAGAGCAGGAAGGGGGGGGGAAGGGAGGAGAGAAGCCACTGAGACTGTGGGTCAGAACCACAAAGCCCAAGGCCTGAAAGTGGGAAGACAAGAGTGTTGGGTGATCGTTGTGATGTACTGAACATGGGTGTAGAGTCGCATCCAAGGAGTCAACTCTGAGCCTTACAGGAGGCCTCCGAAAACCACAATTTATGGTTCTCTTTTGTTGAATTCATGCAGCACTTGAAGCAATAACTGCAAAGCAACAGAGCAGATGACTGATCAGGCCTGGCAGCGTCACCCACTCCAAGCCAACTCTGCCTTGTAATCAAGGGGACCCTCCTCCCAGAACTCCAGGCTCCCAAGCCTTCACCAGCCACCCGCCTCCGAGCAATGCCCCATTGTTCCATCCCCATCTGGAGCTGAGTAATCGACCCTTCATGGAGCACTGCAAACCATGAACACACTGCTGTTAAAAGGCTAGCAAGCAATATGTATTTGGACAAGTTAATAATAAGGCTCTGTGTGTGTGTGTGTGTGTGTGTGTGTGTGTTTGTGTGTGTGTGTGTGTGTGTGTGTGTGTGTGTGTGTGTGTGTGTGTGTGTGCATGAGCGCGCATGCGCGTATCCCTTTAACTGCCACCACTATGAATTGTCAAGAACTTGGCATGTTACGGAGCACGAAGCATCGGACATCTATTCTTATTTCAGCACCACTGCCCCCAATTCAGTACCCACATTACAGGGATGGGGTGCTTAGACTGAATGACAAATGACTAATGTGTAACTATCAGGGGGCTGGAGAACCCTCCTTTAAGGTGAAGCAATAGAGGTTGGAGGTTTTCAGCTTGGAAAAAGGAGATCACAGGGGGACATGATGGATTTTATCAAACGATGCACGGTGCGGAGATGGAGGAGTTTTTCCTCCTGTTCTCACAAGACTAGAACCAGGCTGAGTCATCCATTGAAACTGGTTGACGGGAGATTATGGACAGACTTCTTCACACTGTGCCTAATTCGTCTGTGGAACTTTTGCTCCAGTTGCTTGTTCGTTCTCTCTCTCTCTCTCTCTCTCTCTCTCTCTCTCACTCACACACACACACACACACACACAAAGAGGGAACGGTGTGAAGGGACAGTTCACAAATGACACACCCTACCGAACTGGGAGTGATTATGGGGCAGAAGCTGCAAGGAGGAAGTTGCTCATGCAAGCTGCAGGGGACCCTGGCTGGACGGGACACTGCTGGATAACGTGGTGCTGCATGGAACCCACCCTGTCAATCCTACATCCAGCCAACTATGGAAAAGCAGGATGCTGGTAGTTCTGAAGGGCCCAGACCTGAAGCCAATCAAAGAGAGGACTCGCCAACTCAAGACAATGTGAAAACCTGCGTTCACTTGTTCAGAAATTCCCATGGGCAGATGTTGCAGCCACTAGGAAGGGAGCCTTCAAGAGCAGCTCTTTCAATGGAACGGATACTAAAAAGGTTCAAAGGGGGCTGTAACCAATGCAGATGGAATGGCGTTCAGGCTCCAAGTGCCAAGTCCATGCATTGGCAGGTGGATTGATTAAAACCCACAGATCACAAACAGGTAACTGGAGAAGAAGGGATCAAACAGTGAGCTGAACATCCTGCCAGCCCTCCGGGACTGGCCTGGAATCAGCATCTGTCCCCAGGTGATGACTGAAAGTCATCCTGGAGATTCACAGGGTCTCCACAGGAATTTCCAACACTACATCACGTTGGGGGAAAAAGTCTCTAGGAATAGCTGCAGGTGGAGTTGGCAACCCTCCTTTGGCAGCTGGAGCAGCTGAAGCCTTCCCACGGCCTTCATGAAGAAGTTGGTACAGAACCGGGTGGCAAACAGGCTGCCCTGACCCAGCTGTGTTGACTGCATCTCCTCCTGCTTGCCTGTGGGAGGTGGAGTGTCATGGCAACGAGGCACCTGGGGCTGGATGCTTGGGAAAGAAGCCCCACCCCCTTTTCTTCCTCTCCCTGGAAGGGACCTGCCTCTTTGGCTGCTGAGTCTGGGCCCCGGGACGGGACTGCTGGGGTTTGGGAGTCTGATCTCGGCAAGCACAGGGACTGGCAGACCTGGACTACCCTTCTGAGGAGAACCATGACCCCAGTGTTGGGTTCAATTCCAGCTGCAGGACCCAGATCTGATATGTGCTTCTTCTTGCTCTTTGGGGAACAGCAGGATCAGGACTTTCTCTTTCTCGAGCAGAGAAGACAGTGCCGTACAGTTTTCTTTCCTCACCAGCTCAAGGAAGGCTGAGTCTGGAGGAGGGGGGTCTCTTGGGGGCCCTGGCACATCTCAGGGCCTTTCAAGATGACTTGCCCTTTCCCCTGGCAAAGGGCAAGTGAGGACAGGAGTGGCGTCCACCAACGCAACCAAGTGGGAAAGCTTTCTGGCTCAATGGCTCAGTTGTTTGTTTTAATCGTTTTAACTGTTTTAATTTCCTGTTTTTAAATGTATATATGTATTTTAATGTTTTTATTGTAAGCCGCCTTGGTTGCCCTTGTGGGAGAAAGGCGGGGTACAAATTCTATAAATAAATAAATAAAAATAAATGGCCGAGAAGAGGTGCCACGTGCAGCAACAGCCTCTGGTCCGGGATGCTGACGTAGCAGACCTGGGGCAACTGAATGGCCACCACAGGGAGGGAGTGGGCTTGAGTGTGGCAAGTGGGCTGCTCCAATTAGGTCCCAACTGCCCTGAGCTGTGATGAGAGGAGCCCCCCTAAGAGTTTGGAATGAAAGCACGGCTGCGGGATGGTGGCTGGGCCCATCTGCCATCACAGAAGAAAACAGAGGAGATGACCTGCAGGCAGAACCCCTTGGGCCCCTCACCAAGCCTGTCCTGGCAGAGGCAAGGTCACTCTGCCAAATCACCTAGTCCAACTTTTTTCCTGTAAGATGGCGCTGTACAAGGACTGAGCTGTCTCCGGCTCAGACAAAGCTGGTCTGGGTGTGTGGTAACACCCCCCCTCCTCCTCCTCATGAGGGTGAACTGTGTAGCTGGAGGGGAACCCAGCCTTTGGCCAGAAGGAGGAGCAATTCTAGCAAGCTGACTGCCCTGCAGCCCCACAGGGAGAAAGGCAGGAGAAAATCCAAGCAGAGGAACTCGGTTTACCTCTTGGGAGATTTCAAGGTGCTTCTTGGCATACCGCAAGGCTTCCTCATGGCTCCCGAGGGAGATGTAAGCATTTTCTAAACTCCAGCAGGCTCTTCCTTCTCCCACTCTGTGAAACCAGCAAACAGTTCTTATTAGTTATTACTCAGCAGGGTGCATTATTAATGCCCTTCCAGAAGTTAATGCTCAGAATTTGGGGTCCATGTTGACCAACACAGCTGAGACGCACACACAGCTAGGGGGTGAACTGTGTAGCTGCACCAATATGCACACCAAAGTAAACTAAGAGAGAAATTCCTCCATGGAGCAATTCCTGATTTTTCTTTTGAGAGAGGAAGGTCCTCAAGGCTAGGCTTACCAGATCTCCAACCGGGACAGAGTGTTAGACCTTTAGAAGAAGAAATGTGGGCAGGTATGTAGCTTGTTAAACCTTTGAGCACAATCCTAGGCATGTCTACTCAGAAGCAAGCCCCACTGAACACAATGGGGCTTGCTTCTGAGTAGACACGCCTAGGATTGTGCTCTAAGGTTTAACAAGCTACACCTGCCTACATTCCTTCTCCTAAAGGTCTAACACTCTGTCCCGGTTGGAGATCTGGTAAGCCTACTCAAGGCCATGAGTACTACTCAAGGCCTACTCAAGCCTACTCAAGACGCACAGAGCACTGAAATAATGGAAAGTGGTTCATCGTAGTCCAACCCATGATGAGGGAAATGGGAGAAATCAGCTTTGTGCCAGCAGAAGGGTCATGGCTTGTGGGATTCATATGCTGTGGCTTGTGGGATCATATGCTGTGGCTTGTGGGATCATATGCTGTGATTTCCCCCACCCCCTCTCTACTATATCCACAAATTATATGGAAACTCCCCTCCATTTCAGGAGCAGTTTTGCTGTGCGGGGAACAAGCGCCACTGTTCAAGAAACGCAAATCGAAGGCATGCCAGCGTGCAGAATGAGCGGTCTTTCTTTGGCTCCTGACCCTGGCTTACAGAACTCTGGATCCCCAGTGATATTTTGGGAAGCTTCATCTTGGGAAAAAGAGGTCAGAAAAACCATTCCAGGAAACAATTTCTCCCTCACCAACTGAAACATCTTTACATGTGTTAATTTCTGTCCTAGATGAACCCTTTGCCTCCCTCTAGTGGTTTTCCACGGCACAGCCTTCCTCCTCCACCTGGCTTCACGAAGAGAACTTTGTGAAACCAGAGGGAAGAGGAAGGCTCTGAACCTGCCATGGAAAACCACTAGAGGGAGGCAAAGGGTTCATCTAGGACAGAAATTAACACATGTATAGATGTTTCAGTTGGTGAGGGAGAAATTGTTGATGGGGCAGGAGCAAGCCTCGCCCAAGTTTCAAGTAACCTTGTTGTTGCGCTCCTCCCTCAATCCAAAGGAAGCAGCACCACCCAGTGAGACAGAGGGCAGGCAACCAGCCCAAAGCCTGTTGAAGCAAGGCTGCCAAATGTTTCTCCAGCAGAGCTCCTATGCCTTCAACAGCTGTACAGTTAGCAGAAATCCAACAAGTAATACTTCCCAACACTGTACTTCTGTGCTGCAAAAATGTCACAATGCTGAGCTTTTCCTCAACAACCTGCATCTTGCAAGGACAGGAGAGGACAGAAAAGAGCCGGCAGCACCATCTGGGAGGTGACAAGAACAAAAGGACCAGTGGTAGTCATGCCAGCTGGCCTGCAGGCCTCCCAGCTCCAACCGGCCACTCGTGGCATCAACTTCTGCTTCAGCTCACCCAGCCTGGTCAACATGTGACCCAACCACCATGCAGAGCAACTCAGAAGACTGTCTATTGGGCTGCTAATTGTCAAAGCACCCAGCAGACGACAAGACACGGTTGCTGGGCAACATTCAGCTCTGTGGGTCACACGTTGGGCAGGCCTGGAATGACTCCCGTGGGTCCAATCCCCTCCCCACACCTTCCAGACCCTCCCAGCCTTTTCCTTTCCCTCTTCTCCACAGACTGGTTAAGACCCCCCCCCCACACACACACACACTTTGGCTGCTCTTGTCCTTTCTGATCTCCCCATCTGGGTTCCGACTTGGTGAACTTGTTTGCTGCCAATCCCACTTTTGACCAAGGTGTCCCCCTCCCAAAATTAGTCTCTAAAGAGACTAGGCCAGGCACTCTCCCCCCCCCCCCAAGACAAATGGTGAAAATATTCCCGTTCCAGAAGGCGGTTTGAAGTGGCTTTCTCCTCTGCTGTATGTTTAAAGGTAAAGGTGACCCCTGACAATTAAGTCCAGTCGTGTCCGACTCTAGGGTGTGGTGCTCATCTCCATTTCAAAGCTGAAGAGCCAGCGTTGTCCGAAGACGCCTTTGTGGTCATGTGGCTGGCATGACTCTCCTTGCCGCAGCGCGTAGCATGCAGCTGGAACACGGAGCGCTGTTTTACCTTCCCGCAAGCAGTACCTATTTATCTACTCGCATTAACATGCTTTGGAACTGCTAGGTTGGCAGGAGCTGGCCAAGCAACAAGAGCTCACCCCGTGGCGGATTCGAACTGCCAACCTTTCGATCGACAGCTTATGGTTCAGCGGTTTAACCTGCTGTATGTTTAGACCGCTGCTATTCATTTTCAGTTTCCTGGCATATTTTATCCATTCTATTCCTATGTGTGTGTTGTAAACCACTTTGATATTTTTAAATTTAAAAATAAGGTATAAATGAGCAATACATCAAAGCACCCTCCAGATACTAGGAAATATTTTGTCCTCTTCCTTGTACATCTCTGTTCAAGTCAGGGTCAGGAGGGCATCCTGACTCACACCTGCCTACATTCAGGCAATTTAGGAAGGGGGATCCACCTTGGGTGTCAGACAAGCTCTCGTAGGGCTCTCTCTATTGCCAACTTCTAGCTGGCCAGAGGCGTCGCTACTCCCCCCATGGGGGGGGGGCGTTGACGTGACATCCCCGTGACGCCATAAGCCCCACCCCTGGGGGACATCACTTACGCTGTGCGAAACCACCACCACCACCACCACCACCCTGTGCTTTTCTGGCTGTTTTTGGGCCATACGGAGCCCAGGAGGGTCAATCCTCCTGCCCTCCCAGACTCCATACGGGCTACAAATGGCCGAAAAAGCGCCGGGCGTGTGTGCTTTTGCGCCGCCACCAAAATTCGGCAGCGGCGTGGCGAAAGTGCACCCCCCACACCGCTTGACACCCCTGCCCCCCCCCCAAGATGCCTCTGTAGCTGGCCATGACATGGCCTTGTTTTGCTAGACCCAGATTTCTCCTTTTTGCCTCTAACGAACATCTGTTTGCAGTTGGGAGCTCTGAGGTTTCTTCTGAGTTGCCATGAAGAGGAGGAAGCCCCTTTCCCTGGATAGGGGTCATTACTCTGCCCTTCCCAAGGAAGGGGACTTTGCAGTCATCAAACTCACCTCCTGTGTCTGGACCAGAATGGAGATTCATGAGTGAGAGGACAAAGTCTCATTTCCAAAGCAGAATCCCAGACCCCTTCTCTTACCTGTCCCCAAGCTCCTGGGCAATCAGTAGGTGCTTCAGGTGGTACTCGATCGCTTTCTCATAGTCTTGGAGGAGGGTATATGTGTTTCCAAGGCTATAACAAGACTGAGCTTCCACTGCTTGGTCCTTCAGTTGTCTGGAGAGTTGCAGGGTTTTCCTGGATTAAAAACAGATGGAGGTGAAGATGGAGGCCCACCATGTACAGCCCTTTCTGCATGCCAGGGATCTGCTCAGTGGCACAGGCGTTCCAAGGTTAGGAAATTTGCACAGAACTGCATCGGGAAGACCATTTTAAGGCCCTCAGATCAAAGAGGCTGCCAAAATGTTTACAGGTATGGCTTATATAAGGTACATGCTCTGAAACCCATCCTGCCCAAGGGGATGTACTGATGACAGGCAGCGGAATCGTTTTTCCTGGGTTGCGGCATGAGTAGGAGGACCCGCCCGCGCCACAAACCAGGAAAAACGGCTACAGGCCTCCCGATGTCCCCCATAGCTCCCCCTTACCTGTTCTCCCGGCAGCCGCCATCTTGAATCTTGCGAGATCCAAGATGGTGGCGCCCAAATCTCGTGAGGGCACATGAAGCACTTGTGAGATTTGGGCGCCGTCATCTTGGATCTCAAGAGATTTTGCGAGATCCAAGATGGCGGCGGCCGGGAGAAGGTAAGGGAGAGCTTTGGGGGACATCAGGAATCCTGTAGCGATTTTTCCTGGGCTGCAGTGCAGGCGGGTCCTCCCGCCCACACCGCAACCCAGAGGGAAAGGCTACAGCCCTGCCAATTTGGCCACTGCAACCCAGGAAAAATACATTTTAAGGGAGGGGTATGTGGTGGGGGTTCTTGGGGGGGGTAACATGGGGGCAGGTCATCTGGGGTTAGACGGGGCAACCGGAGGCCCGCGTAAGGGTACGCGGGCCTCCAAAGGTTGAGAACCCCTGTACTAGTTCAATTTGACTGTTTTTTATAAAGCATTTGACTGTTTTTATAAAGCAAGGCTGGAAATTCAAAGAGTTTTTTCTTTCCAAGTGTTGGGCCTTAGGGTTTGGGGGGAAAACTGGTCCTAATTGGGTGGGCGGGGTCTTGTAATTAGGAAAAAGCAATTGAGACTAAGGGACAGGGTTAGGGGGCATCAGAGCTTGGCCCGGATGGGCAGTGGTCCAGGGCCCATGAGCTCCCCAGGGTCCACCTGGCTGACCCTGGAAGCCCCCAAAATCTCCACTTACATGGTAGCAGAGGGCACTGCTCCTTCTGGATTACTGGATTACTTGTTCTCCAGTCTCCTTCTGCATTACTTGTTCTCCAGTTTGTCTTATAAGAGTTTGTCCTGGAGTTTGTCTTAGAGCACTTAGCAGAATTACGAACTGCCTTGCAAGATACAGAAGCGTTCAACACTAATAGTAATCAGAAATGGTTTCTATCGTACTTTGAAGAAGTTTCTGAAACTGGATGTTTAGAAATATTTGTGCTTGCTATGCACTCCTTACTTGGCATGTTATGCTGCATGATTATTTGTGGAAATCAATTTGTATGTATAGGTTTTTTTGTTGCTTTGATGGTGTCTTTGTACATTTTATTAAATATTGTTATGCACAGTCGTTATTTTGTTTTCATCCTACACTCTGGGGCTCTGTTGTCCTGTGGGACTCTGCTTTATCTCTGTGGGTGTGAAACCTCTTCTCAGTTTTTTGGAAATCCAAGTCAGCCATCAGCAGAAAGTGACTGGGGGCAAACAACTTCCACAACAACGTGTGAAAGTTCTACTAAACAAACAGTTCTGAGGTTCAAACTACAGTGAACCCTCAATTTAACAGGCTCATGGGGGGAAGGGCTGTCCACTAGTGCTAAACATCCGTTACATCCAAATGCATTTAAGTCAACGGAGATGCACAGACACACAACATATATGACTAGCTTTTAATGAAACGGAGAAGGTCCGTTTTTTCCAAAGTATGTTAAATCAAGGTCCAGACAACTGAAGGTTCACTCAATTTTTTCCAGACCAGAAGGGAGAACGTGGTCTCAGAGGGAGGGGGGCTTGACCCTTTCGCTTCATTCAGAATGTTATGGATCGGATGGGACCCGTTCTACTTCCAACTTGCAAAAGCAAAAGGCAAGTCCTGTCGTAAACTTCACTCTGTGCCTGCTTGGGTTTTTCTTATCTGAATTTTAAAGAGAATGAGGTGGGAGTCAGAGCCTTGACGGTCAGAAGGCAGCAGTCTGGAGCACAATTCTGGCTTGCACAAGAGGCTCTTAGGATGAAGCAGGTCTGAAAGAAGTGAGTTGGCAGCCAGCCAAGCAAAGAGTGATGAACAGAACGGGCCAAGGAGCGGGACTGGCCTGAACAGGAACTGCCTAGTCCGGTGCTCACTCGGGACATCCATCGGCCAGCTGGACACACAACATCTATGTCAGTGACAGAGCGATGACAACTGGAAAAATGTTTCCCTGGTTCAGCATGATCTGTGGCGTCCTGCAGAGAGCTCGAGGCTTGTGTTCAGCAGCTAGTGAAGATGACTACACCATGGAGGAAACCAGCTGGAATTATAGGGTTCTATACAAAACAATATTGTAAAGATCCTTATCGGATCTAGATAAGCCTGCCTATGTAAACCGCCTTGAACAACATCTGAAGAGCAATCTGAGGATAAGAAAGGCGGTATATAAATACAGAAATAAATATGAATACAGAAATAAAACACAGCAGGCAGTGCTGGGGGGCCTACAGGGCCTCAGATTTGCCTCTCAGCAATCTCACCTCTGGCAGAAGTACTGCTATCAATCCACAGGTGCGAATAGTTAAGGAGGAACATCACCTAGTTTTCTCCCAGTCACCCTTGCAAATTGGAGAATAGACACCTTTTAACGTGGTGCCCTCTTACATTTAGGGGAGGGAGAGCAGCTGGCCCTCTTCAACCCAGGATGGTGTCCTTTAGCCCTCTGGCGACAGGGAACCATTTATTGATTTATCTTGCTATGTAAACCACTTTGTGAACATGCTGCAGATGGAAGAGGGACCGGTTTGCCTAAGGCCTCCTAGTGAGAATTCATGAAAAAGTGAGATTTGAACCGGGAACGTCCTGATCTGCAGCTCAGTCTCATACAGCCCAACCTTATCCAAATTCCCACCCCTTGTCGATGCAGCTGTGTCACCAGAGCATGTGCTGCATCCTGTTGGGTAGGTAGTCAACAAGAGTAGATACTCTGGGTAAGGGAACATTTGTTCCCTTGCCTGGGGTAAGCCTCCACTGCCCTGATGGGTCTACTTGGGCCAGCACCAGAGGACCCAGGTAGGTGGATCGAGGCCGGAAAGGGGGATAGGATATCGGATAGCTGCTGCCACCGATACCACCCCCTTCTTGGCCTCGACAACCACCCCCACCCCGCCCCATTCTACCCACCACCCATGCCAACTTGGCTTCTCTGGAGGCCACTGAAAGCAGGCCGGCTATGCAGAATGGCAGGTTGCATTTTGCGTCCGCTGTAAAGCACACAGTGGGCCGATAGGATTGGCGTTCAGAAAGGAAGACTTCCCCAACCCTGTGATCTTTGTGAACTGGTAGGACTAACCATGTTTATTTGGAAGGAATATAACTGGAAACTGATTTTTTTCCACTCATGGAATTACAGTATTTCAGAGTCATCCTGTAAAATAATGGACATCATATTTAGGGGATATACTCTCGTATGCTTTATGGGAGCCAAGCTTAGGACTGCTGGCTGGGTGTTTCTATCTTAAGGATGAGAGATAAACAGGATGGGGGGGCAGACAAGAGCTTTTCCAGGGGGCTGAAAGAGCTGTCACTGCCAGTGGTGTGTTTCCCCCTGCCCATTTCCACCTCTGCTCAACATGCTGCACCAGGTTTCAAACACCGGCCTGCTCAGAGGAGGCAAAAGAAATGCATGTTTATATCTAGCCATGGAAAGTTTCCATGGATTTCAGTTTCAAGCCACTTTCAGCAAAGTTCAAACAGCTGCCTCCCTCCAGCCTAAGCTAGTGCCAAACTCTGGCTTCCAATGCAGGCTCCCAACTCTCTTTTCAAGAACAAAAGTATGTTGCCAGAGGCTTTGGGGAAGATAATTCTCCAGATATTCTGGACACCAACTGGGCGTGGGGAAGACTGTATGTCATTGCTTCAACCAAGAGGTCTGTGAGAACTGCAGCTTCGCCCGCAAGCAATTGCTGTCCTCCTCACAGAACCCTGGGCTTCACAGCTCAGTATTTTGTTTGTAGCATAGACACAAAGCACAAGAATATCCGATGCTCCTCTTCTTGCAACAGACAGGGTGAAGGAGCCAACGGTGATGTCAGAGCTGACCTGCGAGGAGATGGGGTGGCTTCTTGCAAGCTGGGCAGTTTGCTTACTTGTAGTACTCGACGGAGATGTCGAACCTCCCCAGAAAAACATGGGCATTGCCCAGGTTGCTGTAGGCTCTCCTTTCGGCAGCTTTGTCCCCAAACTCCTTTGCAATGGCAAGCCGCTGAAATGGATGCAGGCAGAGAGCTTCAGTTGACGGAACAACACTGACCAACAGCACAGCCCCCTCCCCACAACAAGCCCCAAGATGCAGCAAAAAGAGGTGACCAGGACCAGAGAGCTGCATGCTTTGCGGAACTGTCCCCATTGAGATACTGAATAGTGCATCCTGCATCCAGGGCAGGCCAAGAGACAGAGTACCATATATCACTTCTCCCCTGCTCCTACAAATCAAGGCAGCAGAGAGGAATGGAATGAAAGAGGAAGTGCAGAGAAGAAGAGTGGTGGGCTACAGTGTCCCTGACCTCTCCTCCACACTTCCTATTCCCCTCTTCCTTTTCAAATCCAGGATGTTGTGGGAGGGGAAGAAGTGGTGAAAGCGCGTGTGTGTGCACACGCGCACACGCACACACACACAAACCCACCATCCAGGTGACTGCATTGCTCAGGTGACTGCATTGCTCAGGCTAACGGACAGGCTGGCCCTGAAAATAAATGAATGGGACTGAATGGAAAAGTCCAGAGGAAATCTGGCAAACAGCCACTGGCCTGCACATTCATCTTCAGGATCAGGCGCGAAAGGGAGATGACCTGGTCAGGGCAGTGCTGTTCCATTGGAAGACGGCCACAACCCCCAAATTCTGCCCTCTGACGGCCTTCCAGCCCCTCCAGCAGACACTGCCAGGCCATTCCCAAGCTTCCTTTTTTGTTGGTTTGTAGAGATGAGAACTAGAAACTTGTTTCAAAAAACAAAAATAAAAGGCTGTTTGACGACAAGATTCTTGGTCATTAAATTACAGCTGAAGGAAAAGAAAATTGCCAAAATTGCACAATTGCCAAGACACTTCTGAAGTCCCCCAGACAGACTGATCGGAACCTCCGCTGAGTCTTACCTGCTTATGGAAGCCAACGGCTTTGCTGAAGTTGCCGAGCAAATAGTGGGTGTTGCCCAGATTCCCGTACGCCCGCCCTTGCGCAGCTCTGTCCCCCAGTTCCTTCACGAGAGACAAGTTCTTCCTGGAAGAAACCAGCAAGGGAAGAGGGGCTGCTATCTGCAAGTTCGAAAAGGAGCAGAGGGCAGCACCAGAAGGGGCAAAAGAGAGAAGCTAGCCTCAGTGGTGCCCCTCTGCTCTCCACCTTTCCTGCCCATTCCACAACACCCTTTCATGTAAAAATACACTGAATAAATATTGACATTTTCTCAATACCCACTGTGGAGCCCCAGAGGAGCAAGCCCCTCGCAAACCCAGCAGGAGGGTGGTCTACTTTGGGAAACCAAACCCTGCAGTGGGTCTGCTGGGCCCTGCCCTGGTCTTGAGCAGACTTATGGTTTGGGCTAGCCTTGGGGCAGCCGCTTTGCAGGCAACACAACCTGCGGTTCCCCAGCCCAGCGATGGAGTGGGACGAGGTTCCGGTGTCCGCAGCATCCTGGCTGAGGAACCCTCTGGGGCAAGGGATCTGCACCCTAGGCCAATCCTCATGCAAGGAGGCGTGGCAAGGTGGGGTCCGGAGCTCGGTGTGAAGGCACCCCGACAGACCCGCCGTGAGAGGCATCAACAGCAGGGGCAGAGAAAAGCCTGAAAGATGCATTTGCAGGCCTGCCAGGGAATACTTGTTAGTGATGAAAATAAAAGAGATATATAGCTACATCAACATCTTCGGCTAAGCGTTATCCTCGCCAACTCTTCCCTATCCCACAAGCCAAGCCCATGAGCATTGCTCTCCCCTACGATGTGGAGCTCTCCCCTTGGGACAACCCCCAGCCTGCGGGGGCCGTGACACATACACACACAATAAGCCTTTCAGCATGGGCTCATCTTTGTCATTTGTCTCATTTTAAGCATTACACAAATCTTAACAATAATAAACCAAAAAGCAAAGGAAATCTTTTCTAGGACTGATGCAAAGGTCACCCTCCTGATGAGGCCCATTTTGCTTTCTCAAGTAGTTTTTGCCAGTCTCAAAACTTTCATCCAGGTCCTCAACCTTTCCAACTGCAAACTGTTGTGCTGAGCCTGCATCCTTAAGGCTAGGGCTGCAGTGCTATGCACCCTTGTGGGAGTAAACCCCACTGAACTTAGTGGGACTTACTTCTGAGGAAACAGGCAAAGGGTTGAGCTGTAGGTCACTTTCAGCATCAGACATGGAGGTGGGGCCCCACCAATCCACTGCCTGAGGCAAATGCCTCAGTCAGCCTCATGGACGGGTCGGCCTTGAGAATGTGGTCACCTTCCCCTTTTTCTAGCAAACAGCCCTAGCTGGCTCCCAGACCCTCTGCCAATGGGCCAGAGCGAGGGACCCCCATGAACACATCCCAGGAACAACATGGGACCAAGTAGGCTACTCCAGGCCAAAAACTTAATACCTTCACCTGTGTCTCGCATGCTGTTCCTGGGATGTGTTCATGGGGGTCCCTCGCTCTGGCCCATTGGCAGAGGGTCTGGGAGCCAGCTAGGGCTGTTTGCTAGAAAAAGCAAACAATTTTGTTCGCTTCCCAATGGGCTGGGAGGGGTGTAGAGAGTTTGGTTAAGGTATAAAAAGGGCTTTCTATTTAGAGAAGGAAGTCCTTGGTATGAGTTAGCTACACAGTCAGACCTTTTTATCCACGGTTTTTCCATCCATGGATTTGACTCAACATGGGTGGCAAAACTGTGGAAGAGGGAGTCCTCTTTACCTCTTTTTTCAGCGTTGTCGGGGGCCCGCCAGCCGCTTCCCGCCTCCTGTGCGCGTACAAACCGCTGAAAAAAGAAAAAACCCAGCAACCAGGAATCTGTCAGGGGCACTGCCAGCCCTGTTTAAACTGCTGAAAAAAGAAAAAAAAATCAACCTGGAGTCTCTGGCGCCCTCTACAGGTTGCTTCCGGTACCGTTATTTTTCTTTTTTTCAGTCAATTTGATAAACAAACTCAGGAGGAGGTAAGCGGCGAAGACGCTGGAAAAAAGGTAATGTGGCACTGCTCCCCACCCCGGTTTTCCTATAACACTGTCTCTCGTATGAAGTAGTTGATTCTCTGTATCCACTGGGGTTCTGTTCCCGGAACCCCAGTGGATACGACTCGTATCCACTGGGGTTCCGGGAACATAACCCCAGTGGATACGGAGAATCAACTACTTCTCCTTACCTTGATTAGGTGAGTGTTGAATTAGAACTTTAGGAGAGTATTTGTTTATTTAGTCTATGTGTATTGTATATATCTTCTGACTTGGGTTGCCTTTCTATGTAACTTTTTCAGCAATCTGTAAGGGAATACATTTAAGAAAAAAAACTCTTTATCAGGTTGTCGTGATTGGGAACCCGGACACAGCACTCACTCGTAGAATTCCGACGCCTTCTCCAGAGTCTCCTGGACTTCCTGAGGCAGGTGCCCTGGCTCCTGAGGCAAGCTCCAGGACAGCTGCTTCCCTTTGGCATGGTACACGTTGCCAATGTTGTAGAGTGCCCTGGCTTCTCCCACCTAGGAAAGAATGTACGCTTGAGGGACCGAGTGGAATGCAGGCCGCTTATTTCGCGCTTCCTGCACCTCAACAAGCTATTCCAAACCCAACATCCAGGGATCCCTTGCAGCCAGCTGTTCATGACATTTTACACGCCAGGACGTTTCCCAAGCAGGCGCTCTGCCCCACAGACCTTGTCTCCTTGCTCCTGAGAAATGTCCAGGTGCCTCTGACAGCAGACAACAGCTTCATCAAACTGCCCAAGTATTTTCAATGTGTTGCCGAGATTGCCGCTGGCTTTGGCCTCCCCAATTCGGTCCCCGATGGTTCTGTGGAGAGAATCAGAAGACACCAAAACTATGAGCAAGACCACAGCTGAAGTGAATGATGCTGTTCACGTCGGCAGCAGATGGGGGTGGGGTGGCGAACAGATGCCCACGGTCTCCCTCCAGTCTGCTGCAGACAAAACTGGCCTCCTTCCCTGCCACTTCCTCCACACTGGTTCTTTAAATGAAACAGGGAATGCAGGATGTGTTGGGATTGCTCCCAGCATGTTCCACATTTCCTGCTTCACTTAAGGCTGATCTCCACCACATGAATTCCAGCGCGTCCCGGGTGCGCGTGGAGCTGTGTGGCTTCCTTGTTATCTGATCGCATTGGAATGCAGGAGAGCCGCGCTCTCCCAAGTTCCATTGTAATCGGCCATAGACCATGCTCATGATTTTGAGAGGGCGGGACGCGGAGCTAATTGTTTGACCAATGGGATGATGAGAGGGGGTTTTCAGCTAATCGGAGCACACTTGTATTTCAACCAATCACCGTTGAGCTTTATTAGAAGGTGGGACAATCAGGAGGGATTATTTGCGTTGAAGAAAGTGGTGGAGCCCAGGGCAGTGTTTAGGGCGGGGCGTCCTGTCCCCTATGCTCGTGCGCCTCCCAACGCAAGCGCAACGCAACAGGTGTAGATCAGCCTTTAAAGAACCTGTGCAGAGAAAGAAACCAGGTAAGGGGTGCATGAGTTTTGGGGGGGGGCAGCGACAGCACAGAGGTCGGCACCTCAGGAGCCCAACAGCTTCAGCAGATGCTGAACAAGACCCAAAGTGAAGGGCAACTAGAGCGCCTTGCTTCCTTTGCAGGCATACTGATCACCTGGGGCCCCCACAGGACAGCACACTGTCCCGTCCCCCCGTCCAATGGCAGGACTAGCTGTGTTGGGAAGCAGCAATGCTAACTCTCTCATCTCTCCTGTGAGAAAGCTGGGGAGGGGTCCCAGTTCAGCAAGTGACCCCCTGCAGAAGACCCCAGCTTCAATCCCTGGAGTGCCGAGAGCCCTGCCAGTGTAGACCTGCCAGTATAGAGTGGGGTTGGCAATCTTTTCGGCATAGGGGCCAGACGTTTGGCGATGACGTCATTGCTGAACATCCAAGTTGCCGAGCTCCCAGAAATGGCTGCGTGGACGTCAGCTTGGAAGGCGAGCCTCCCACCCAATTTGTTGCGCGCCAGACAGGGAATGGCAGAGCCGCCTCCCCAGGCTCATGAAGTCCCTGTACCACCACGTGGCAAGTTGGGTGGGAGGGGTTAGCCTCCCAAGTCAAGCTCCACATAGGCCAGATGACCTTGGGTGGCAGACCGGATCTGGTCTGTGGGCCATGAGGTTGCCAACCTCCGGCATAGACTATACGGACCTCGAGGGAGCAACGTTCTTGCTGTGCTCTGGGTGCAGGGCACTTACCTAGCCAGTGTGAGGTCGTGCTTATGGTACTCCAGGGCCTTGGCGTACTCCTTCAGGTAGAAGTAGGCATTGCCCAGCTGGCTGTAGATGGCACTCAGTGTTTTCAGGTCTTCCGTCCCCACGTGCACAGCTTCCTCAAAGAACGCAACTCCAGCTTGAAAATCCCCAGCTTTGCACGACCGCTCTCCTTCGAGGGCCAGCTCCAGGCAAGACACCTCCATCCTACTGAAGAAAGACCCAAGAGATCTACTGCGGTGGATATTGGAGAAATCTGGAGAGTCGCCATCTTGCCAGAGTGGAAACCCTTCCCTTCCTACGCCTGACTTCTGCTGGAATTCCTTTTGCGGGGATAGGGCGCAAACTCTGAACTTTTGAGTCCTACACCCAACTTCACAGAAAAATTCAAAGTTATTTGGGCAGCACCTGCAGGGATAGAGAGAAGGTCTCCCATCATCGGAAAGAGGAAACAAGGCAGCCATCTGATCCCTCGCACATCTGCATGACTCCTGCCACACCTACTGCATTCACACCATCAGAAAGCCCATTTTGCTTCAAGTTACAGACCTCAACTTTGGAGATATAATAAAGAATACTAAATTCTGAATAAAATGGCAACAGAATAATTCCATAATTTGTTCAGGGTCATGCTGTATATTGACTGTACTAACTGTTCTGTAAGGAATATCACTATCCCATGTGCCAAAAGGGAGCCCTCCAGCGTCCTGAGCCTTAAGAATGAGTGCATCGGAGTAAACTCGGGAACAATCCAGGCAGGACTGCTCTTCTCTTTCCAAGCCCCAGAAAGAGACGCAGTTAATGAGATAAGTGGGTGGGCATCCTCTGCCCATCGGCTGCCTAAGGCAACCACCTCAGTTGGCCTCATGGATGGGCCAACCCTGTTTATACAGACTAGTAGATACATTTGTGCATTTTAAAGAAAGGAAAGGAGCAGCCCTCCCCAAAAACAGCCTGACACAGACTGGGGAGATCTGAATGCCCCCCCCAAGTCCCAGAACATTGAGGAATTCATTGGAAACAACTCAGAATACCTATGTTGGTGGGGGCAGGCGTGAGCCAGAGGGGTGGGGGTAGGCATGAGCCTTTAACAGCTCAAAGGGGGCCCTGGGGCTGGGGAGATGCAGCATTTTGTTTTGTTGTGGGGCCCACTTGGTCCTTCTAATAGCCTGATACATTTGCAGGGCAGCAAAACAGGGCCACGGGGGGGGGGGGTCTGCTTACCTGCATATCACCCCCCCTCCCCAGTATAATATTCAGATTTAGGAGCTCACTGGAGCCCTGAAGAGGAGTGCTATGAAGCCCCCAGACAAGAGAGCTTCTTTCCAGGGCAGGCTTGAGCTTCAGACAGGAGCAACATCGGCTGGCAACATAGCAACATAGAGCAACATAGACCAATCGGATGCAAACCCAGCTTATGCCTGCCATTGTCCTAAGGTTTGGGGGCAGCTCCCTGCTGGAAGCCAGGCTATTTAGGACAGAACACAGTGAGAAAAGCGTACCAAGCCCAAGGGAGGAGTCGCTTCACCAGAGTAGGAAAACTTCCTAATACTGGGGGGCTAAGAAGCCTCCTGAAAAGTTTGCCCCTTTGGGGAGAATAGAGTTGCTGCCCCGGATGCGGAAGCCGTCAGAGGGAAGCCGTCAGAGGGAAGCTTCACACAGAACTGCTCTCCCTTCTGACACCCCCATGTGTGCCCCTGATCCAGCACACAGAGCAAGTCTCCCTGAGCTGCTCCCCCCACCAGTCCCATTGCTCCTTTCCCTGAGCAGGGCCCAGGGCAAGCTGGTTGCTTCTGCTGCCACTCCTCCCTTTGAAAAGGAAAACAGGAATCCAGAAGAAGAGGAACTGCCCAGGAGGGGAGAGCCTTCGACACTAGCCTACCACTCTCCTCCCCCCCACACACATTTCTTCTTCTTCTTCTGCTCCTTCCCTCCCTCTCCTTTTTCCAATCCAGGGAGCTAGAGGAGCAGCAGCAGCAGCAGCGGTAGGAAGTGGATGAGCATCCTTGCTGAGCAGCAAACCTCTGGGAACCCCCAGCTAGAGGAACAACAGGACCTGGTGGCTTCCAGCCTGCACCCTGGGTCTGTCCACTCCGCAGACCAGCCTGGAGCTCTGGGATGCGGCCAGTATTTCAGCAAGCAGCAAACGGTGGAATCTGCTCCTGCTAAGAATGTCTACTCTCTAGATGGTATTGCTTGTAGGTGGATTCAAAGCTGGTTGGACAACCGTTCCCAGTGAGTGGCCCTGCACCTTGCCACCATTCCCTTGGCCTTGGATGGCAGCAGTATCCGAAGCAGGGCCCTCCCTGATTATCTTTGGGGACAGGCAGGATTGTGTAGGTGTGGGACAAGGTGGTCCTTCAGATATCCTGGTCCCATGCTGTACAGGGCTTTAAAGGCAATCACCAGCACGTTGAATTGAATGGGCAGCCAGTGCCCCAGCCAAAGCTGGGCAAAGGCCCCCCTGGCCACAGTTGCCACCTGGCAATCCAAGGACAGCTGCAAATTCAGGGGGACTCCCAAGCTGCACACCTGGTATGAAGATATGATAGGCAAAAGAAGAGGACTTGCTTTCTATGGCTCCTGAGGACCTAGAACCAGTGGGATGAAATTACAGGGAGAGAGATTTAAGCTGGACATGAGGAAGGAAGAATTCCTCACTGTAAGACCTGTCTGGCACTGGAACAGCCAGCCTCATGCAGCTGTGGACTCTCCCACAACTGAGCTATCTCTCAGGGATGCTGTAATTGCCTGTGCTGAGGAGGGGGTTGGACTAGATAACCTCCAAAGTCCCTTCCAACTCTAGTATTCTATGATTCTCCTGCACCAGGCCCTTGGAAGCAAAGGCAGCTGGGTAAGAGCAACGCAGGTGCAATTCCCACCCCTTCCCATGGGCACAGAAGATGCTTCCAGCAGATTGCTCTGTGCAAGGTTTGCCCCCTCCCCCCAAGTTGCAGCATCTGCCCTGACAGAGCATCTCACAGGTGAGTCGTCACATCAGTCCATGCGCAGGCTGGCACAATGCCTTCACCAGCGCTTCGCTGCTGTTGCCATGGTTGCTACAGAGCCCAACACAGCAGTACGGGTTCCTCAGCTCATGCAGTCTTTAATTAAAAATCTCTTTGTCTCCCTGGTATCTTTATCCAAGGAATATATTTTTTAAGTCTATTTAAGAGCTAGCTTCTCTAGATGTCTGAGTGACCCGAGGAGTCTTCTGGCTCAGTCTGTCACTTGGGGAGACCAATTATTCTCTCCCCCCCCCCCCCGTTTTTTAAATAACAAGAAAAACTCTTCACTGAGGTTGGGAGGAGTCCTGCTTTCTTCCTGTCCAGGAAATGTGGTTTAGCTTTTAAATGCTAAGCTGTCTTGCTCTGCTATAGAAAGGAGCTGGCAGAACAAGTCTATCCAGCAAGTGAGCCAAGTCACACACTAAAGGGAAATAAAACACTCCCCCCCTTATGATCTTTGAGCCTTTTGATGCAGCAGATTACTCTCTCTCTCTCTCTCTCTCTCTCTCACCATATGGCAGACAAATCAGTTAGATTTAGGACAGGGGTTCTCAACCCCTTCCCGGCCGAGTACCACCTCTGGCGCCACTCTCCTGCTGTGTACCACCGGTAGTGACTGGCATTGACATCATCGCCAGTTACGTCCTGGTTTTCAGGTTTTTGGAGCCCAGAAACCGCAGGTAGGAGGCACTGGACGGGTGGGAGGGCCCTTCTCAGCGTTCCTGAGAGGCTTGGCCAAAGGCAGGAGCCTCTAAGGAGTTGAAACACACTGCTAAAAGCGACGCGTCGGAGCGGTCCGAGTACCACCAGCGGTTGGCCGAAGTACCATTGGTAGTATTAGTATCACTGGTTGAGAACCCCATGATTTAGGGCATGAGAAAATGACTAGCGTCAAATCTTAAAATAATAATCATGTTATTAATAAATGAAAGTTGAAACTCTTGGAACTATCTGTGTGTCAGATAGCAAACCCTGCAGGCATGTAGGCCATGCATCACGCCCACCCATGGCCACAAAAGGGAACTGTACATTTGAACCAAGATCACCGCCTGAGGCCTTCATGCACAGCTGAACAGATGCACTTAACTGCGAATCACGTTAAGGCCCAAAATCAATTAACCTCAACAAGCTCTGTTGCGCAAACATGCACAAGTGCCACTCAGGAACAAAAGGAGATTCATTACAAGCAATTAATCAATGGCAACAGCTACAGGGAGGAGAGTGAGAAGGGTGCGGGGGGGGGGGGTTCACCAAGGTCACTGGGGAGGGAAGCCAAGTCTTGCACACCACCCTAGCTCATGTGAACCAGGAGTCACTCTGCGGCACCTTCCTGGGAAAGCAGCCGTGGAAGGAAGTCCTCATCCATCCAGCGCCCCAAACAAATTTATTTATTTATTTATTTTTCACATTTTTATACCGCCCTTCCTCCAAGGAGCTCAGAGTGGTGTACATATTTCCTCCCCTCCTTTTTTGTCCTCACAACAACCCTGTGAGGTAGGTGGGGCTGAGAGATAGTGACTGGCCTAAGGTCACCCAGGAAGCTTCATGGCTGAGCGGGGATTTGAACCTGGATCTTCCAGGTCTAAGTCCGACTCCCAAACCACTACACCATCCTGGTGTGTACAAATGAAGAGAGCGAAGTGTAGCAGGCCTATGTCTTATCTCACTTTGATGAGGCTGGCACAAGAGCACTTCCTGCTAGACTGTGACCCAAAGTCTATCATTTGCAGTCATATCAAGGGTCTTCTGGAACAGGTCTCCTCCCCTCCAATTTAGTCTGCAGAGTACCCAACAGCACACTCAAGTCTTGCAAAACAGTGGTTCTCAAAATCACCGCCGCTGCGACCCACCTTATCCTGCTACTCCTGTCCCATGTTGCAAACGACCTCACCCTGCTACTCCCGTGTTGCGCCGGGCCCAGGACAGCCTCCGGATGTCTCTACGGGCCTCTGAAAGGCCTCCGGTCCGGTCGCAACCGGAAGTCATGCCAGCGAAACTGGAAGTCACTTCCAGAGGCCTTCTGAGGCCTGCAGAGGCTGTCCTGGGCCTAGCATTACACAGGAACAGCAGGATGAGGTGAGTGGCAACCCGGGAGCAGCACTAATTTGGAACCAAATGGAGGTGGAGAGGGCAGGGTGGGCCCAAATGGCAAAACCATCTCAGCATCAGGCCACAAGCCAGTTTGAGAAGCCCTGTTGTAAAGCATTTTAAGGTCCAGCCAACAAGCAAGCCACTCAGTGAGAGAAAAAAAAACAATGCACATGACATGACTGTATCTTTTGTGTGAGCACCTGCATGGATGGGTCCTGGGGCCCCTGCATGACACCATCCCTGGCTTCAGAAGGGGCCCCACTTCTTGCAACCCCTCTGCTACCAGCCTCATCCCACTGGAGGTGCATCACAGCAAAAGGCAGCCGTTTGCTCTCCCAGAGAGTCCCTGTGTTGCCCCATTCCAGGAGCTGCCCAGGGAACCCTGCCTGCCTGCGTGGAGCACGCAGGGCCCTCCCCCCCCCATCCCATTAACAGCACAGTAGTTGAACTCAATGGGTAGCAGAGCCAAGAATGTGTCATCAATTGTTCTCTATTATCAGTGCCTGTTTGGAGAGAAAAAAAAACCCTAAAGAGCCTGAAGCATTTGCTTCCTTATAATTACTCAAATCTCAAAAGAACAAGCTATTCTGATACAACTTGGCTCCCACAGAAGAGTTTCATGAGCAGGCTTTTGTCCTCTCTTCAGCCTGGCCTGGAGCTCGAGCACCCCAGACAGCAACTCCAAGGCAAAGCAACATCTACCAATGTGTGCCTGCATGAGCCTGGCTCAGAGAGCTTCCGTTCTCCAAGCTTACTGGAGCAGTCTCTGGAAGAGGATGCGGTGCTTGGTTCTGACCCCAAGAACAAATAAGGAACCCAGGTTCCTCTCCTGGCAGCATCTGCAGTAGGGAAAAAACCCCTGGAGAGCGGCTACCAGTCAAGCCAGAGCTACATTACACGCGTCGCGGAGCTTCTGACCTGATTTTTGAATCCGGCGGAGCCGCCGCGACCTCCGCACCACTGGCGCGTACTTCAAGTTGGTGTTCTATTTTTCAGGGGGCGGGACGCAGAGCTAGGGGGCAGTTCGCGGAGCTACTGCATCCTACCAATCGCAGGAGAGGGGGGGGAGAGTCGCCTCCAATCACCTTCTTAAGAAGGCGGGACAACATGAGGGACAACAGGCTGGAAGACACTCCCCCGCTTCCAGCGCGGAGGCGGCGGCACAGGCAGCGGCAGAGCCTCTGCCTGTAGTGTGGCTCCGGCTTCAGCGTTGACAATACAGAATTAGAAGGGCTGGCGGCCTGACTTGGCATAAGGCAGTTTCATATGAATACAGTATTCTCCAGGCCAGGAAAACAAGAGGGTGCCCATGTAGGTCACCCAGCTATGCCACATTTCTGCCCCCTTGAGCCTCTGCCACCTCAGCAGTTCTGCTCCACAGCCAAGCAAGACTCTGGGGTCAAGGGCAGCACATTGCCTGCTTGTTTCAGGAGCCCGACTCTAAGCTGCTGTGACCTGGAACCTGCTCCAGGCTGGCTCCTTTCCCTGGTGTCTCCCAGTCTGGCTGGGACGCGTATGTGTTTCCAGGAGGGAGATCATGGTGGAACAGACCGGTCAAAGGTAGCAGCTTCAAGGGAAGTTCAGCCCTGAGGCAGGCAGACCCCTCTGGTCGGAAGCATGGTCATCACTATAGGCACAAAAGAAATTTCACCTCTAAGTTAATTTCTGGGTAGTTTAATAATTGCTCTTTGGGAGTCAATAATATTCCTTAAACCATTACATTGCTTTAAAAAAACATCTAAATGTGGCTAATTGATGCTCCACAGCTTGATGCTAAAATTTGAGTCATCAGTCATGAGGGATCAACATTTTGAAAGAATCCATCTCCTGAACTTAACAGCTCCACAGTGGAGTTTGTCTCCAGTTGAAAACCACCTTCCTCCACGTTTGTCATTTGTGTCTGGTCATTTTCTTCCAGTGGCAAACTCCACTCCCTGATGATGCCCCCAGAGACACACTGATCACATGAGGGCACTGGGATATTTTAAGGTTATGTGTTTTTCCATTTAGAATATTGACACTTCCAGCTGAGCTGGTGAGGAACAGTTCCAACACACATCCCCAGAGAAATCAATCCCTTGCAATCTGGTTGAAACAAAGTGGATAACATACCACATCATCCCCAAACATCATTACTGTTAATAATATTTATTTATATACCACTTTTCAACAACAACAAAAAAGTTCACAAAGATAGGGAAAAATCAAAGAGCTAAATGAATCCCTGTCCCACAAGGGCCCACAAGCTAAAAAGATGCAAAAGAAGCACACACTAGAAAAACGCGGTGCTGGGATGTACAGGGATAGTTCTTCTCCCCCTGCTAAATATAGGGAGCACCACTTGAAAAAGTGCCTCTTTGCTCAGTCAGCAGGGGCATGGGACAAACATAGGGGGGGCCCTTAGCCAGGGAACAGCCAGTGTTGAGCCTGTGATTAGTGGCTACTACCTACCTAGCAGTTCCAAACCATTTTAATGCGAGTAGATAAATAGGTACCGCTTGCGGGAAGGTAAACAGCGCTCCGTGTTCCAGCTGCATGCTACGCGCTGTGGCAAGGAGAGTCATGCCGGCCACATGACCACGGAGGCGTCTTCGGACAACGCTGGCTCTTCGGCTTTGAAATGGAGATGAGCACCACACCCTAGAGTCGGACACGACTGACTTGTCAGGGGATACCTTTACCTTTACTTACCTTAGTCACAGAGTGAACTGCTGTGATGCCATGGAATCTTCAAACATTTTATCATAGTTCACTGCCTTTCTACTAAATATAATTTAAAAGCCAACACCATTCACATAGTAGAAAGTGTTTGTTATTATCATAAAAGAATTCAAATTAAAACGTCTGCATATAGGATTTTTAACAAACTCTAAACAGTAGTGGCATCTATGCCCGCTCTCAAAGCAAAGAGAGGTGACTCTAGGAGATTACCGTAAATTAACCAATTGCCTCTGCCCGATAGGGAGAGCATTCCACAGATTGACAAGATTTGCAACAACAGGTTACTAACAGAAGCCCTGCTGCTCAGACAACATGTACAGAATCAGGATTGCACCCACTCTTTGGCCTTCTTGCTCCATCAGAACATCTGAACCGAGACTACACACAGACAAGCTGTACCATGAGTAGCTAACCTCCACATGATCTGCACACATAGCCTGAATCTGATGAAAACACAGAGGCCAGAGGAGGGGCCAGGGGCACAATCCTGATCCCTCCTCCAGAGTGAAAAGGCAACTCTGGCTCAGAAACGCCTTACCCAGCAGTTAGTGATAGGAGGGATTGATTAGAGCAGCACCAACCAGAGCAGAAGCACACAAACTGGTTGTTGCTGGTCTCCGTTTGTGTTTACTTATTACAATCACTTGGTGGCCTCTCTTCAGGCTTCCAGAGTGAGCTGCTGCTGCTGCAGCAGCAGCAGACAATACATAAAGATAACTCAAACCAACGGGGCAGCCACTTCCAGAGGAACAGCAGCTGAGGTCACCTGTTGCAACAAACTCCTAGCCACTTAATTTCAGCATGCCCACCTCATATGCATCCTTCCTGTACAGAACACCTAGGCCCTGCGATAGCCAAGATACAGGGTTTAGCGGATCCGGAGATATTGTGTTATATCTTATCAACAGAGGAGGGTGATAAAGGAAAGGGTTGCAGCCTTTGTTTGCACAATTATGTCATCCCGAGGACTGAATTATATGACGTATTAGCCTTAAGATTGTAGCCCCCCTCTTTTTTATTTTGTCTTTTGCTTGTTGTTGGTATCTGTTATATGTATTGTGAGTGTTAAATGTTGTTTGTCTTTAATGCCAATAAAGGTTCCTAAACTAAACTAATTTCAGCACAAGCTTCCGTGCACTATGGTCCACTCTAGCAGATGTGAAGTCTCCAAAACAATGAAAGTCTCCAAAACGTTAAGTCTCCAAAACAACGAAAGATGGGAGTCAAAGGGCTACGCTATGGGATGGAGGAGGTAAAGCCAACAGACATTATTACACCAAGTGCAAAGACAATCCCAAGAGATCAGCCAGCTCTCTGGCTATGCTGAAGTAACCGGAGTGAGCAGGAACAAATGGAAAGGCTGGAAGAACAGCCAGCCAGGTCTCTAGTGGGCAACAGAGTCAGACGAGAGCAGGCGGCAGCAGCCCACAGTCCAAGAATTTTGCAGGCCTTCATTTGCAGCAGTGCAGAAAGGATGCAGAGGACAAAGAGAACTCAAATGTCCACAAGTTCTAAGAGCAACGAACAGCAGATCCCTCTGGGACTCTACCAGGCGACAACGCAAGAAACCAGCCAAAAACTACGTGCTCTTTCTGATGCCAATGAAAGGTGCGGAGAATGAGAACGCCTTCCTCACTCACTGCAGAGCAGGAGGGAAGAGAAGAGCTGCTGTGCTGGAATGCAGGCACTGTCTGAACTGCTTCTCAAGCACCCCAGGAGCATCAGCTCCTGCAACCACCACTTGGGTGGGTGAAAGGAAAGAGGACGGAGGGGCAGTCAGGGAGGAAATGTTCTGTTTTTCCACAGCGGAAGCTTCTCCTCCTCTTCCCTTATTTCCACTGGGGTCCCTCAGGGACTCTGTTCTCAGCCCCCTACTCTTCTCTCGTTACACCAGGGATTCTTAACTGGGGGTATCTATACCCCTTGGGGGTATGGGAACCAAATAATGGGGGTATGGGACTTGATCTATGAACAATTAAAAAATGTTGTTAGATTATTATCACCATTAACAATACAGACTGAGGTGTTCTGGTCCAGCTATCCATACGTAAAGTAAAAACAAGCTATTGACATCTTTTGAAGCCATACTGGTACCTGATTGGACTGGTGATGATGATGATTTTGGGGGTATGGGGACATATTGGGCAATCCATTGGGGGTCTGTAATTGTAAAAAGGTTAGCTCTACACTGCTCCTAGATTACCTCATCAGTCCCATGGTTTTCAGAACTACCTGTATGCTGAGACACGCAGCTCTCTCTCGACCCGAAAACTTTCTCCTTCCATTTAATCCCATATCTCCAACTGCCTGTCTGACGATTCAGCCTATATGCTTGATTGCTGTCTCAAGCTCAGTATGTCCAAGACTGAACATCTCATAGAACATTCAACTTGAAAGGCTCCTTGGAGATAATCTAGTCTAGTCCAACCTTCTGCTCAGTACAGGCAACTACCGCATTTCTGACAGGTGGCCATCCAGCCTCTGCTTGAAAACCTCCAACAAGGGAGAACCTTTGGAGGCTGCATGAGACAGATTGTTTCAGTGCCAGACAGCCGAGGAGATTCTTCCTCATGTCTCCAGTCTAAACCATTTAGTTGTACAAACTGCTGTCATTTCAACCCACTAGTTCTAGAGCTGTCCTCAAGAACCACGGAAAGAACCTTCTCCTGCATAACTGCCCTGCAGGTACTCAAAGACAGTCATCATGTCTCCCCTTAGCCCTCTCTTCTCCAGGCTAAACATATCAGACTCTTTTAATCAATCCTCCTAGAACTTGGTTTCTAAATCTCTCCCCAGCCTGCTTGCCCTCCTCTGAATCTGCTCCTGCTTGTCAATGTCCTCCTTAAAATGTAGTGCCCAGAACTGGATGCAGTATTCCAAGTGAAGTCTGACTAGTGCAGAAAAGAGCAGAACTAGGACTCCTTGTGATCCAGACTCTCTATGCCCCTGCTAATGCAGCCCAGAAGTGCGTTCACTTGTTTTGCATCCGCATCACCCTGTTGGTCCAGCTTGCGGTTCAAGACACCTAGATTGTTTTCAGATGTGCTGCTGCCAAGCCAGGTCTCCCCCATCCTGTACTTCTGCCTCTGGATTTTTTGCACCTCGTCTTACCTCCCAAGCCCTCCACCCCATGCACTCTCTCCTTATCCATGTCACCATCCACCCTGCTGAACAGGCACAAAGTCTTCACTTTACCGCTGACACCTCTCATGGTCATTGCTTTATTCCCCATATTCGATCTGCTGCCCAGTCATATCACGTCGCTTCTCCCCTCACGATACTGCAAGAATCTGGCCCTTCCTCTCTAGCCCCTCAGCAAACGATCTAGTTCACACACTGGCTATCACTCATCAGGACTACTGCGACCTCCTCTTCCTCCTCGCTAGTCTTGCCTCTAACAAAATCATTTGCCCCTTTCATCAGCTCCCTGTCTGTTCCCGGATCCAACACGTCTTTACCTTCAGAGCATTGCATGGTCTTGCTCCTCCTCGTACCCGCTACACACCTGGCCAGCCTTCATTCCTCCACCCTCATCTGTACAAAGGTCTCCTCCATTATGCCTGGAACTGCCCCCTGGGTCCCCTGCTTGACCTTTCCTTCCTTCAGTCCCTTCTTAGGATTCACCTTTTCTATGAAGCCTTTGGAAACTCCCTGTTCCCTACTATGAATAAGCTTAAAGGTGCGTTAACTGTAACAATCACATCTACTCCCCCACCTTCATCCATCCCCCTCCCCTGTTCCTTCCCTTGTGTCAGTATCTAGATTGTAAGCCCCTCAAGGCAAGGACCTATCTTTCCACTCTACATGCAGTAGTGGTGCTACATAGATTAAGCACCAAAACCACCCTTTGGATCCTGCCCTCGCCCACCACAATCACCTGGTGAGCTTCCTGGGAGCTGGCTGGCCACTGCTGGAGATAGAAGGATGCTGGACTTGGAGGGACGCAGCTGGGCCTGATCCTAAGCAGCACACCTTCTGTTCTTTCAGGGATGCTGAAACCAGATATTTCAACTAAAAACAGCAGCAGCGGCAGGAACACCAAGCAACAGCCTGCTGCTAACAGTTTCCTCCATGCAGAAGCTGCGAGTCACTCATAAAAGCCAGGAGTGAGCAGCAGCGCTTGGCACAGGGCGGCTGCCTGGCTCTCGTCAAGCCAGACTTGATTACAGGCCTCAGCAACTGTCGGCTGCCAGGAAACGGCTCTTTTCAGCTAAGTGGGAACTCAGCGTCCAGGCCTTGGACATCTATCTACATATCATGCAGTTGGACTTTGCACAGCATAATTAGAGGGAGGAGGAAGAAAAGCTGCGCTTGGATTTGGGTCCTGGATGGGGATCAGATGTTCAGCTGGAGAGGCCTCTGCTTTTCCTCCATCAAGGGTGGCCTGCAGCCCCTTTGTAGAAAAATCAGAAGGCACAAGAGTCCTCCAGTCCAACTAGGGCAGCTGTAAAAACACACACACACACATATAAAAAAAAAACCAAGTCTGTTCCTTGGGCCAATTGCCTCTGAGCAGAGTTGCTTTTCCACTGTGGATAGCAACTTTTGAAGGGAAGAAAAGGACCCAGCAGCAATACTCCCCTGACCACATGCAGAGTGCTTTTGCTTTGTGCAGGCCCAGGGAACGTTTCGTTGCCTGTCCAGAGACTGCCTGACATTCTGTGTCTCAGCCTGCCAGCCAAGGGAGGAGGTCAGGGCTTCTGAATGCCAAGAGGTCACTACGCTGAGCAGTCGCGTCATGGCCTTTCTTGCTTCTCTTTCATATTTACCCTACATTTTCAACAAAGGCTCAGTGACGGGCTTCTTCCACTGTGAACACAATTCTATCCTCGAATCATAGCCACTTGGATGGGGACACCAACAAAGCAAGGCACAAAGATTTAGTTAGGGATGTGACAAGAGAAACACGGAGGTAGCAGGAATCCCACGCGCACTCTGACCTCAGTCTCGGGGTCATGCAACAGCCCCGCCTCTTCGGCTGACATTGTGTAGGATTCACACTACACAAATCCAGGCGCGGAGGCCTCTGCCCCTGCCTCCGCGCGCAGAGCTGGTCGGTAGGAGTGTCTTCCCGCCTGTTTCCCTCCTGCTGTCCCACCTTCTTGAGAAAGCACAGCTTACAGATTGGAAGTAGTTCTGATTGGCATGGAATGGCTCTTCTCCCTCTCATGCGATTGGTGGCTGCAGTAGCTCCGCGAACCCGCCCCCAAGCTCTGCGAACCCGCCCCCTCAAAAGATGGGTTTCCCCATCTTGTACGTGGGAGATCGCAGCTGCTCCGCTTGCTTCCGAAATGCTGTCAGAGAGCTCCGCACATCTTCGTAACGCGCCGGGATTTGTGTAGTGTGAATCCAGCCTCAGAATGAATAGCACCAGTGAGCGCACAACAGGGCCATGCCATCCCCACCGCTGCCTCCTCCAGAAGACAGGACTCTGGCTAACTCAGGAGCCAACTGTGGCAAACCACTAGGAGCACACAGAATCCAGCAAAGGAACCCCACAGCATGGGGTTATAGTACACACATGGGAACTTTAGTCCTGGGAGTGCTCGCACAGGCACACAGCGAGAACCACAGAGGCAAAGAAGCAGGATGACCTTCAGGTCCTCTGCCTCAGAACACCAGATACAGTACTGTACAAACAGCCAGGCAGGAGCTGCAATGGAGGATGGCAGCACAAAGCACCCCAGGCAGGAGGGCCACGCAACTCCTGCTCCACCCAAAACTACCACCACACTGCCACAAGGCATCCCCAAACATCCAAGGCAACAGAGTATTTCTCCCTACCCCAAAACACAGGGACAGCATGTACTGTTTAATGCCCCTCCTCTACTCAACAGGTTTTATTTATTTATTTATTTTTCACATTTTTATACCACCCTTCCTCCAAGGAGCTCAGAGTGGTGTACATATTTCCTCCCTTCCTTTTTGTCCTCACAACAACCCTATGAGGGAGGTGGGGCTGAGAGATAGTGACTGGCCCAAGGTCACCCAGGAAGCTTTGTGGCTGAGCGGGGATTTGAACCTGGATCTTCCAGGTCTAAGTCCGACTCCCAAACCACTATACCATCCTGGTTGTAGTCATGTCTCCAACACAGGGCAAGTCTGAAGCCAGCAGTGGGGGGAATCCATTGCCATAAAACCCCAAATCCAAGACAAGCTCCCACCATACACCAGTCAAGCCAGCCAGTCAAACCGGGTTCCTAAACATGAAAGCCTCTGCTACTGCCAGCAAAACATCTATGACTCCATGTTTCCTTACTGATCACCACTACAGACTCACAGAATGGGAGAGCTGGAAGGGAATGTGGAGGCCATCTAGTCCAACCCCCTGCTCAGTGCAGGAGACTGCTACAGCCGTCCCTTGGGTAGGGCAACTGGGCGGCCACCCTGGGCCCAGCACTTTCATGACCAAGATATGGCCATAATGGGGGTGGCACACTGGTTGAGTTGCCACAGGCCCACACTCTTCTAGAGATGGCTCTGGCTACATCATCCTTGACAGGCGACCAACCAGCCTCTGCTTGAAAACCTCCAATGAGGGGGAGCCCACAACTGCATGAGGCTGGCTGTTCCAGTTCCAGACAGGACTTGCAGAGAGGAAATTCTTCCTCGTCTCCAGCCCAAGTCTCCTTTCCTATAGTTTCAACTCACTGGTTCTAGGCCTGTCCTCGGGAGCCACAGAAAGCACGTCCTCCCCTCCTTTTGCCTGACAGCCCTTCGAACACTTGAAGACAGCTATTGTATCTCCCTTTAGGCTTCTCTTCTCCAAGCACATACCTTGGGAGAGCTGCCAAAGGGAGAGTGGAGTGCTTTGCTGGGGCCTTTGGAGGAGCACGCAGGTCCTTCCCAAATCACTTGCTCAGTGACACTTGGCTCTGGCTCCAGATCCTACCCTCTGCCCAGGTCTCCCCACAGGCAGCCTAGTGGCGTCCCTTGCACAGCACTTACAGAGGCAAAGATGCTGCTTGTCCCAGTGCCATACAGACTACCCATGAGGCCTCCAGCAACCAGCAGAGACCCAGCTGCTCTTCTGTGGAGTCGCCACCTTTTCCCTACAAGGGCTTCTCTACCTTTCCAGGGTACATGACAGACAGGAACACGAAGCTTCCCGAGTGACCTCAGGCCAGTCATTATCTCTCGACCTAACCTACCTCACAGGGTTGTTGTGAGAACAAAAACAGAGAAGGAGCCATATACACTTTTTCCTACAAGGGCTTCTCTACCTTTCCAGGGTACATGACAGACAGGAACACAACAGGTGCAGCAGTACCCACTATGGAACAAAATATCCTCTGTGGGCACTGGGAAAAGCTGCCTCTCGTGCAGCTATCACAAGCACAGGGGCCCTGTAAGAACAGGAAAGCTGGCAACCCCACTTCCATGAGCTTCTTCAAAATCCATTCCACAACTGACCTGTTCAATCAAAGCTGCGAGACTTCAACTTCCTCTGTTCGAATGATACCGAGTGAGCTTGCCACTCCCTCAGCGTCCTTTGCAATGGGCACAGGCACGCTGGAGGGGGCAACAGGGTTTGGGGTCTGCATCTTGCTTAAGGGTCTTGATGCCAGAGCACAAGCAGAAGAGACATGGGGGCTGAACATTCAGCCAAGCACTGGAGCAGCACAAGGGAGAGTGGGGATGGAGACGTGCTGGGCAAACAAAACAAGCTAGCAAGCAGATGAACCCAAGGGAGGCGAAGCGGGGTGGGACAAAGGGGGCTGGGTAAACCAACAGGCATCCTCAGTGAAGCCACTGGTCCTTGCACTGTACTTGCCAATCGGTTGAGCTGCTTCATTGCCTCAGGTGCAGGGGTGTGCGTGCATTTGGATGTGTGCCGTCTCTCAGACCTTTCATCTGCACACCCAGACCTAGGGACTGAATCCAGGAGGTCTGGAATACTGCCTGTGCTGTTCCACTGTGCTACAGGCCCACACAGGAGTCCTTCAGTTCTGTGTCACATAACGGCAGTCCCAGGATTCCAAGGGAGGAAGGGAGCACAAAACTGATTGGTGCTTACCATGCATGTCTAATATGGGGGTATCAGCGGGAGCATAACTGGTGGGTGGCAATAGGGTTGCCAAGGATGCTAGAGTTGGCATGTTCCCTCTTATTTCTTTGGGTAGTGCTTTGCTTTGGGTAACTTGTTGCTGAAAAGACACAGGAGCACAATGCTGGTGCAACAGCTACTGGCAACACAGGTGGCCTCTTACAGATAATTAATCATTCCGAGTTGTGTTGCTCCCTTTCTCATCACCCCATCACCCCATCCCCCCAAACCGGTATCCAAAAACAGACAGCCAGGATGTAGTGGCCGTGGATTGAACCTCAGATCCAGGTTCAAATCCCCACTCAGCCACGAAGCTTCCTGAGTGACCTCAGGCCAGTCATTATCTCTCGGCCTAACCTACCTCACAGGGTTGTTGTGAGAACAAAAACAGAGAAGGAACCATATACACTGACTTGAGCTCACTGGAGGAAGGGCAGTATAAAAATCTGGGGTGGGGGGGGGAAATCCACAATCAACTGCCTGACTTTCCAGACCAGACCAGTGGTGCAATTAAGCAAAAGCATTTCACCAAGCCTAACATCCGACACATTCCTCCTGACAAGACGCCACTTACTTTGTAGAATGTTCTCTTTCCATCACCAAACTTGCTTATCAAACTTGGCCACTTATTCAAGAGTTTCCAAGAAACACAGGTTGAAACCCTGCCACAATCTCAGAAAAACATTTGTTTCCTCGACAGCACGTCCACGAGCCAAGAGGGGATCAGTCTTCAACGGCCATTAGCCATGGCAGGCACAACACAGAGAAGCCATCTGCCTCTGCACACCAGACACCAAGGCAAGTAGCTACGCAGAACGCCTAGTGTGAGCGGCGAGTTTCATTTGTTCGAAACACATGGAGGCAGCCGTCCCATCAGGATTAGAAGAGTGGTGTGAAAAACACACACGCATGCCTTGGGCTGCACTCTGCATAACTTGCAGCTTGACCCACAAAGTTTCTGACCAGCCACTGTTGCAACTGGAACACTGGAACCTTCTGTTTGGCTGCTGTCACTGCGTTGCGCTTTCAGACACCTTCACAGTCCTAGACAGTTTGGACCCCAGCAATCTCAAGACTCGCCTGCTCCCAAGCATTTCTACCCACCAAACAAGATCTTCTGGCGAGGCTCTACTCTGAACCGCGAGAAGCTCGATTTTCGTGCACACGAGACGTGGCCTTTTTGATGGTTGCCCTCTATTTGTGGAACTCCCTCCTGGTTTACAGCGTTTTGTGAAGTGTACAGTATTTGTGATTTTATTTCTATTTGTTGCTCTTATGGGGTTTTAAATTGATTTGGAAACCGACTTGGGGATAGTAGATGAAAGACCGCCTAAAACTTGGCAAACATAAATTAAAACAAAATAAAACATTTCCAGGAACAATGATAGCCTTATGCAGCATCCCAGGCTCAAGCTACATGCATGCTTCCTCCTCCCCTAATGCTGCGCTCCCCTCTTTGCTGCGCTTATGTGGGTGGCCATTGTGCTTTTCTTTTAAATCATGGAAGACTTGCCTGCAGCTTCTTGCAAGCTCCCTTTAAAAAATGGAGAAATATGCAGGGAATGTCGATGCACACGAATCAGGGAAGGGGGTGGGGTGGAGACAGAAAAGAAGCCGCCTCTTTTCATGGGAATGTATTACAAGATCACAAAACTTTTTACATCCTTACAAAACCAGATGTTGTTTAAAAGAAACCAAATAAATGTGAAGGACCCTGAAAGGTGACACATTCCATGATCAAAACAGGTCCAGAATGGACACCCTTGCAGACTCACGCCGTGCACAATTTAAGGAATCAGATGCCACAAGATGCGGCAATGTCCACTGGCTCAAACACCTTTGAAAGGGGATTACTGGACAAATTCATGGAGAGCCAGAGCTCTGTTGCAGGATAGGTAAAGGTAGGCTTACCAAATCCCCCCCCCCCGTCACGGGGGGGGGGGGCGGAAGCAATGTCGGCCGGGGCGGGGGCTGACTGAGGGTGTGCCCGGCGGTGTGGCCGGAGACTTTGTCCCAGCCTCACACACCTGCACAAGGCTGGAAGGTCTCGGAAAGCATCCGAGTTTACTCGGATGTTTTCCAAGTGCTTCTAGCCTCTTGCGCAGGTGCGCGCGAAGGTAGAAGCACTCGGAAAGCGTCCGAGTGAACTCGGATGCTTTCCGAGACCTTCCAGTCTTGTCACGTACTCGCGCAAGGCTAGAAGCTCTCCGAAACAGCCCAAGTTCACTCTGGCTGTTTCAGAGAGCTTCTAGCCTCGCGCGAGTACGCGACGAGGCTGGAAGGTCTCGGAAAGCAACCAAGTTCACTCGGACATTTTCAAAGTGCTTTCAGCCTCGCGAGGCTGGAAGAACACGCAGCGCATTAGTGCTGCGTTGGGGGAATGTCCCAGCTGGCCGGGACAATGGGACCAGCCGGGAGCCCAGGATTTGGGCTCCTGAACCGGGATTGTCCCAGCCATATCCGGAACTGTGGTAAGCCTAGGTAAAGGTAAAGGTTCTCCTTGCTCAAAAGCCAGTCATTACCAACTCTAGGGGCAGTGCTCATCTCCGCTTCAAAGCCAAAGAGCCAGCGATGTCCAAAGACGCTTCCGTGGTCATGTGGCTGGCGTGATTCAACACCAAGGCACACGAACGCTGTTACCTTCTCGTCAAGGCGGTACCTATTAATCCACTTGCAATTTCTTGCTTTCGAACTGCTATAGGTTGGCAGGAATTGGAGCCGAAGACAGTAACTCACACCATCACGCGGCACTCGGGTCTCAAACTGCTGTCCTGCCTACCTCCCGGTTTGCGGTTCAGCGTCTTAACCACTAAGCCACCACGCCTCTGTTGTCGGCTACTAGTCATAATAACTCTGCTTGACCCCTGGGATAGCTAATAGCCAATAGCTAGACAATGGGTGGTGCCTCCTAACTATTCCACGCATCTGACATGCCCAGGCAGGGAGAAAGTTGGGCCACTGGGGACAAAGCCCTGCACTGGTCTCCACTACCACTGCTGCTGGTCCTGGGGATTCAGGGGTTGGGCTGGTCAAGTGGGCCCTTGGATGGACGAGGCGATTAAACAGAGCCAGGGAAGGAGAAAGAATTCTGCAGCTGGCTGGGGGCCTCTCCAAGATTTACTTTAGGGGGGGGGGACTGATGATGCTAACAAGGCAGATCCCATTTGTAATTTCTATGTGCTTAAACAGACAAAGGCATCATGAGCAAAAACTCTCTGCACAGGGAAACTGAGCCTGTAAAAGCAGCTCCTGGGACCTCCGACTGTTTGGAAGAGGAGGAGTGCAACACACCGTTTCTAAGGCACTCATTTTTCTGTTTAAAGGGTGAGGGAAGGGGGAGAATCCACAACAGGAAACCAGACATAACCCCATATTGGGGGAGCACCGTGCAGACCACAAGCGGTACTTCAGGACCACAATGAGTCTCACATGAGCACTGGCCAGCAACAATAAAGCAAGAAACAGCATCCTCAGCACATGGGTCTTGGCAGTTGCAGCCTCTCTGAGCAAAACCTGTAATTTTATGCTCACTGAATGGAGGCTTGCAATTCCAAACTTCAGCCACCCTCTTCCTTTGCCCCTGCCAGTAGTACACAACGTTCCCCAAACAGTCATTCATTTTAATTCCCACCCTCCATTCCTCCCAACTTCCAGGAACAGAAGTGGACACTGACTGTCCCCGAGTGTTTGGACTGCTGCAGCACGGTCTCTGGAAGGGACAGCAAAGAAACCAGGAACACTCAGTGGCAGCAGTCAAAACGAGGGTCTTCTCATTGTCCCAGGCCTCTTTCAGAGGCTCTGGTCTCTCCCCATCTGCCAGGAAGACAACTGCATACAGCACCAATGACAATGTCTCACCAACACACTTGGCCTGAGCGGTAGGGGCTCCTGTCCAGGAAGAAGACTGGGAGCTGGGCAGGTAGCTGCAGTCCAAGGAGCTCTTTTTTATTCCATCCATTCGCCAGAAGTCTCCCCTCTAGAGTCAGCGACACACAATCCAGTGCAAGGGCTGGAGCTCCAAGAGAACAATACGAAAGGAGCCACACAAGGACACTGGTGCAATTCACATGAATCTTGAAAACTTTGTTCGTTGCACCATTATGCATGCACCACTTTATTGCAGGTTCCTTTCTAATGGCAGCTTTTCTTTTGACTCCACAAAACCCCAAGTAACTGGGGCTGCAGACTAAGGGCGGCAGAGAAGACCCTTCAATCCATGCCAAGCCAGAGCCCCACTTCGATGGCACTTCAATATTTGCACCCACTCCAGTCCTCTCCCTGGAGGGGAAACCCAAAGCAGCGCACTCCTCCCTTAAAAAGGAAAGACTGAGCAGCTCCCGAGAGCCTAAAGGGGCTTGCAACGAACTCTGCTGGCGGTTACGCACCTGAGCTGCGGACCGGGCTTCACTCTCCTCTGCCATCAGTTGGGGGCGGGGGGCTTAAGGCTAAGCCCCCTCCTGAGAGCTGATGGCATGGCAGAGGAGACGCTTAGGAGAAGTCTCGGTTCTTCTCAGCTGCGTTATGGGGTCAATGTGGTGGCCGACTTGCTCTGCGGGGGCGGTAAGCCTGGCTCGAGCCGATCCACGCGAGCAGCCCCTTCCTCCGGCTTAGGCGCACCGCCCGGAGGGGTGGCCCGAGTCGGAGGCAGGCCGCCGAAGAACGAGCCCTCGGAGCGGGGCGCGCCGGGAGGCCTCGCCCTCCCCGGCTCAGGACAGCACTAGTCGGAAAGAGGCGCTCCAGCTCGGTGCCCCCGCCGCGGCGCAAGACCAACAGCCGCGGTGACCCCGACAGGGCGCCACGGCCTTCCGCTGCCTGCCTGAGCCCGGGCTGCACAGCAGCAGCAGCAGCAGCTCGTCAATCGCGCGACGGGAGCAAGGCGAAGACGCCCGCCGGCCCGCGCCCCGCTTCCTCCTGCAGCCTCGCCCGCGCAGGCCACCTGTGCGCCGACTCCACCCACCTGGTGTGCAACCTCCTGCTGCCGGAGGACTCCGGGCCGGGCGCGTCCAGGGGCGCCAGCAGCGAGGCCATCGAGCCGGCAGCAGCCCACGACGGCGAGCGCTCGAGAGAGCCGGACTCCGGCCGCCCCGCCCTCGGCGCCGCGTCACGCTCAGCCCCCGCCCCGCGCCGTGGCAGACCCCCCAGCCCAGAAAGGCGGCGATCCGAGGCACGCGTCTCCGCGAGGGGGGGGTCCTTTCCGGCGGGCGTGTCAAGCACTGGGTACTGCTCGTGCTTCCCACTGCAGCTCTGTGCACGTTCACTGGCAGTAGATCCATCCAGCAAGAGGACCAAGGAGGAGGACACGCCTAGGCTTGCGAGCCTGTGTCTCCTTCGGAGCAGGGTTGGACTTGGGGGCTGCTTTTCCCAACGAGCGTCCGGCTTCTCTTGCCTGTTGCTGCTTTGCTGCTGAGACGGCCGGGCGCCTCGGCGGGGGCACCTGCTTCTCCAGCAGCTTAAGAGCCCTTCCAGAATCCTTGGAGGACAAACGGAAGCTTAGCGAATTTGGGTTATTTTGTTTGAATCCTGGCTTTTGTGCCTGCTCTTTAGGCCACAGAGCTGCGTTTTATTTTTGTTTGGGGGGAAATTTCCTTTCTTTCATGAGATCCTGAAACTTGTTTTTTTTCTCTCTAAAGGAGACATGGTTGTGTGCTGTGATGTCGGGCAGAAACCTTTCCATTTTCGATCTTGTAAGGGCCGTTCGTATCCTTGAGATACGCCAGTGTACCTCTTCCTCTGCAGGCACAAGGACAGCATTGAAGAAGCCCACCAGTGTGACGGATGTGATGGATGCAGCACAGACACCAGCACAACATCAGAAAGACACCACACGGACATAGCACTATTGTTAGTGCAATGCTACCAGCGGAGGAGCCAAAAGAGAGGTGTTGATACACCATATTTTAACCCTTCTTCAGAGGACAGACATGCCCCTGGCAGCAGAAACGTGCTATTCCGACGACAACAGAGCTGGCATAGGTAGAACTCCATAAGGAACAATGGGGAAGGGGAAAAGAGCAGAAAACTGCACCTCCTGCCATCCCCTGCCCTCTTCCCTATGATGACGCAACATAGGATACAGACTACATTTGGCAGCCCATCACAGCACCCCCACCCCAGTACTAAAGCCCCTGCCAGGGAGACCACATCTCGGAGAAGATGACCGGCGGGGGCAGGGCTACACCTCTCTGGTCAAGCCAGGAGGATGGTGTAGCAGTTCAAGTGTTGGCAGATTCAGGTTCAAATCCTCACTCAGCCGTGAAGCTTCCTGGGTGACCTTGAGCCAGTCACTATCTCTCAGTGTCACCTACCTCACAGGGTTTGTTGTGAGGACAAAAGGAGGGAAAGAACCATGTACACCACCCTGAGCTCCTTGGAGGCAAAGTGGTATAAAAATGTGAAAAATAAATATTATTATTATTATGAATATTTATATACCAAATATACCACTTTTCAACAAGAATAGCATCCCTTAGCTTTGGTCACTCATTGTCCCTGCACCTCCCCCTGCTGAGGTCACCCTGGCGGCGCTTCTCTGGCTGCCAGTGATGGGGCTGATTGGATGTAGCGATTGGCTCCTTGGACGTCACACAAGTGACACACAGATGACACATCGATGTCATAGCCATGACGCACTGCCGTCAGGATGCCGCTTTGTGGATAACAGGCTGTGTCAGTGGACACCCCCTGGATGCTGGGGGTGGGGTGTTATTGGGTGGGGCTGCACCAGCCTTGCTTTGCCAAGACAGGCTTGACATTTGTCCCTTGTTGCGCCAGCATTGGTGCACCATCGGTGTGGGGTTGCCAGGATGGTCTTAGGATATGATAGACATGACGTTGCAATGTTGATGCACTCTGCGATGTCAGCAGGTCAGCAAAATCTGATTGAGTCATTAGAAAAGCCTCAAGACATTCCAGGCTCACTGCTGCAGAGGGGGAGGAACTGGAAGAATAGAGGCCTCTCTCTCCAGTCCCCACCTCAGGTTAGGTTGCTGTTGGAAGTGAATCTGGGATTTCTCACCCAGTTGCCAGTCCTCTGCCTCTACAAAATTAGGGTTCAGTTTGTGCCACCTGACCCAGAGGCAGTTGCCGGACACCCAAGCCAGGAAAACTGCAAAGCCCTCCTCAGGCACCAAAGGGCCCTGCCTTGCTCTCTGTGGTAATTCCACCTGTTTTCCTTACTGCCCCAGATGTTTGGAGCTCCTTCCGAGAACACCCAGTTGCTGGCACCTCCCTCTCTCTCCCCTTTTGCATCCCACCTCAAAATCTACCATTTCCAGGACCCTTTGGCCTGACCCTCACCATCCTCTTCCTCCACTGAAATGGGCAGCCCAATCGTATCCAGCACTGTATCCTGTGCTGGAGAGGAGCAGGTGGGGGGTCTCCTCAGAGTAAGGGGATGTTCATCCCCTTACTCCGAGTAACGTCCTAGCCTCCGCTATGAGGCTACTCGAGTCAGCGTCACCTAATTCGGCAGTATGGAACCGAGAAGACTTGTATTGGGCCAGGAGTCCTGGGAGGACGGATAGGATACAGCGTCCGACGAGGACACCGATACCACATTCACAGAGATAAATCAGCAGTTCCAGGCTCTCTCCTTCAAGGGTGGTGCCAGCTCTGCACGTTCCTGCTCTCAGATTTGCCAGCTGAACCCAAGCATGGGCTCTCTGCAGCACCCAGAACCTCTCTGGGAGCCTAACTTGGCCCTTCCTTGCATGGCTGGTTGGAGAAGTTATGCAAGGCAAGAATGCAAAACAGATGTGGTAGCTGCTGGCCGTCGGGAGCTCTCCTTTGCTGGAGACAGGCAGTGGGTGTGTTTGGTGGCCTGGCTGCCTTCCTGCACCCTCCGTGAACATAGTGGGCATGGATGCAGCAGAAGAGAGGGAGGCAGAGGCGGACGGAGGAGCCGGCTGCAGGCAGCCCTGTGATACTGTGAAAAAGAGGCTGACCTGAAGCCCGTTGGCCAGACCTGGGGCAGAAGCTGCAGCCTCGCCAGAGTTGGACAACAACTTCTTCTTGTGCTGTTCAGCTCTTCAGCCGATGGAGGAGGAGTGGGGGGACGAGCAGCCTCTGGATCCCACCAGTGCAGTATGGTTCCAGGGCGACTGCCAGCAGTTTTAGTATAGTTATTAAATTATTTTTTAAAACAGGTTATTATAACGAAAGCCATGGCTACTAGTAGAGCCGGAAGTGGGGCTCCCCCCTCCCACATCGACAGACTCCAGGTGAGATCTCCAGAGCTGTGAGGAGGGAGCAGAAGAAGCTCTTGGCAACCAACTGGATTGTCTCACTTGCCGCCTTAGCTGGCTATCCTGGCAGTGTCTTGTTTCTTTGCACAGCCATTGCCATAACCAGAACCGTCCCTTCCATAGTGGTGACTGAGGCTGTTGCCTAAGGCAGCAGATTGGGAAGGGAGGGAGGGGCACCCCTCTTCTCCCTGGGCCAGGACATGAGGCCAGTTAAAAGCTGCCTCCAGCTGGACCAGGCAGCAAGCTGGTGGGTGGTGCCACCCCTGCTTGCCACTTCCCCTGGCCCACCTAGCTGTCTGTTCCCAGCACTCTCTCTAGTAGTGGCCAGTGCCACGTTAGAAGAAAGTGGATGAGATGAACAGAGCCGGTGATGAGCCCTCCTGATCCTTCTCTCTGCGTGTGCACAGTGCAAGAAGAGGACGGGGCCACCAGGCATGTGGCAGAGGTGTGCACCATCAATAGTGCAGGCTTTAGAGGAGTGCGTATTTGGAGGGGTTCACACTCAGTATGGTTCGTGCTGGAAAGGGTAGGGGAATGGGTGGCAGACTTTGGGGGGGTGGATGGCAGAATGGGGGGGTTCAAGGCGCTTTTCCCTTTTCGCTGCCTCTGGCTGGCAGCTCCAACGGCAGTGTGTGTTTATGTGCATATGTGGGACAAGGGTCTGGGGGCCAAATTATATGCTGTGGACCGAGAGCAGTTGGAGGGTCAGACTGGGAGGGAGCCTCTGGGCTTTACTTGGCCTCCCTCTGCTCTACAGCACCGTATACATTCTATATATTGTTGATAGTAAGTGACAAGCAGGCTAAAATAATTATATGCAAAAAGTGGTCCATCTTATTATGGACGAAGCATGTCTTTGGAAGACATCCTCTAACACATTGTGTCTCACTCTGAGACACTGTTATCGTAAAACATGTTTTTAAACAAAATGCTCCCACGAAAGAGCAGAGGATACAGACTGTGTTTAGCAGCCACGCACAGCACCCCCACCCCAGTACTAAAGCCCCTGCCAGGGAGACCACAACTCAGATTAGAAGATACCATACAGATCCCAAAGGAAGCCTACAGCCTGCCTGGAGTGACCTTGTGAGCTCAGCCATTGCTCCACCGAGGTTGCTGACCTCCTCCTTCCAGGCAGGCCCCTGTGGCTTTGCAAACTCCATGACAGACAGTGAACCAACCGGTACAGCCAGACCTCACGGATGAGTCACTGGCACCTGTTACTTGGTTGTCTGTTCAATACCTTTTGCAAGTTATCCAACAGACAGCCAAGTAACAGGTGCCTCTGAGGTCTGGCTGCACCAGTTGGTTCACTGCCTTTGCAGGGCACGACAGCCCTGCTGAGAGGAGGTGGTTAGCAACCCCCATTGTGTGTTTCTCTTTCAGATGCTGCTCTGTTGCTGATACAATTCAATAAACCCTCTGGCTGGTTTATTTTATTCACCATATCTGAAACATTTCTATCCCACCTTTCCCTTGTGAAGGCAAATGCCCAAGGAGGCTTACAAAAATTTTCCATAAAAATTGTTACTTTGTAAGCAGACAGGGATCCCTTCTACCCACCCTAGTTCAGTAGCGTCGCTGGAGGTGGGGCGGAGCTCTAAGTTCCACCGCACTCTGACCCTTTGTTACACAGCGGCACGAGGCGGCCCCACCCCCTCGTCGTCGGAGCCATTCAGGGCGGCAAAGGGAACATGCAGGGAGTCTACTGCTCATTGCCTTCGCCACACTGAATGGCTCCGACGGCAAGGGGCGGGGCTGCCTCGTGCCGAGGAGTAAACGGAGGTTACCACAGTGCGGAACTTACTGTTCCGCCCCACCTCAAGCGACGCCACTGGGCAGCACCCTTGTTGCTTTGCCAGGACAGGCTTGGCACGGCCCTTGTTGCGCCAGTGTCAGTGTGCCCTCATTGTGGCATTACCAGGACAGGCTTAGGAGGATATGACATACATTCTGCCAGTGTTCATGTGACATCGGCAAGGCATCTGAATAGAATTGCACCTTAGGCTGAAATTCTGTGCACGCTTACCTGGGAGTAAGTCCCATTGAACTTAATGGAACTTACTTCTGAGTAGACTGTGTAGGCTTGTGGTATAAGTAAAGCCTTTTTTAAACCTCTGCATTTACCTGTCCCCAGTTCCAGACATCATTGTACTACAAACGGGTACCATGTACAAACGGGTACATCTCTCCCTGTCAGCCACCTCTCCCCCCCCCCCCAGTCCATGCTGCCCTGCTTACAGAGGCAGCTCACTGGTTCTTGAGTCTTGAGATGCTGCTCAGGTACCATTACTGAGAGATGGGTGTGTGTGTGTGTGTGGGGGGGGAAGACAACCTAATTGGGTCATAGAAGACAGCTGTCAATCTCGTTGCAGTCCAGGACAGAATTGGTCTTGTATGGAAACCTTCATGAACCAGTAGTCTGAATTGTGAGTTGTCACCACAGACCAAACACTTTTTCAAAGCATCCAAACGTAATCAATATCTTCAATAAACTAGCTCTGCGTTTGCCAGCAAATGGACTTCTATAAATGGAACCTGCAATTAGAAAAATAATTAAGTAGAGCTTTGGACTGAGAGTGGAGCACATTGAAAGTGTCAACCCAGCACATAAGAACGGAACGTAAGAAGAGTGCAGCTTCTGGATCAGGCCCAGAATCCTCTTTCCCACCAGCAGGAGAGAAAGACAGAGTTTCTCTCAGCACTGCTCCCCTGCCTGCCACTGAACCTGCAGGTAGCACAGAGACGTCCTGACTAGTAGCCATTCATAGGCTTCTCTTCCACCGTGAATGTGTCCAATCTCTTTCTCAAGCCATCCAAGCTAAAGACCACCATCACATCTTGTGGCAATGAATTCCACAGACTAATAATGTGCTGTGTGAAGAAGTCCCTCCTTTTGTCCCTCCTGAATCTCTTGCCAATCAGTTTCCTAAGCCTTAGGTTGGATTGCTCCCACATTCAGCTTCATGCCTGAATATGGTGCAAGAAAGTAATTTTGAGACTCTCTCACCCTTTCTCATGATGGAAGGAACAGTGTTAGTATGGGACTAGTTCTGGAAGAAAAAGCGAAAGTTCACCCCAGCCAGTGCAGGTTTTACATCCAGCCAGGATGGTGTAGTGGTTTGGGAGTCGGACTTAGACCTGGAAGATCCAGGTTCAAATCCCTGCTCAGCCACGAAGCTTCCTGGGTGACTTTGGGTCAGTCACTATCTCTCAGCCCCACCTACCTTACAGGGTTGTTGTAAGGACAAAAAGGAGGGGAGGAAATATGTACACCACTCTGAGCTCCTTGGAGGAAGGGCGGTATAAAAATGTGATAAATAAATAAATAAATAAATATTAGGAACCAGCAGAAAATAAATTTAAGCCTCACCCATGAAAATGAAACTCCAAGGAAAAGCTCAGAACTTCCCCTCCAGGATACAATTCCTGGCAACATCTTGAGGTAGGACTGGGAAACAGCCTGGAGACTGCTTATCCCTGCAAAGGCTGTTACCCCAGAAAGCCCAGCCAGTGTTGACAGTACTGCGCTACATGAACCGACAATTGTCTGGCAAGGCAGCACCCTATACAAAAAAAGAGCAACGTCATTGTGATGAAACCCCTGGTTTTTCCCCCTATTTCCCTGTGTTTTGGACACTTTTAACTCCCCAGAAGCTCCTGTGCAAATTCAGCAGCCTAAAAAACGACTAAGTCATACTTTGCAAGTCAGCCTTTGTTAGAAACCCCATTATCCAGCCCCACGTGCGTTTGTAGATTGGGGAAATTCCTCCGTGTCTGGAATACTGAGATTAGGATGTGTCTAGTGATTGGGCAGCCAAACCTGTCCATTCTAGGTCAAGGGAGTGGGGTGGAGTGGGTTCCACTCCTCCTATCAGGTAACAGTGACACCATCAAAGCAAAGTTATATATTTCCCAGCCCACAGGAAGTGAGGGTAGTTCTCTGCCAGTCCCCTGAGCAACCCGTTCATTGGGAGTTCAGGGAGCAGCACCCGCAAGGGCCGGGGATTTTTTGAGCAATGTGAGTCGCTCAAGCTAGGGACCATCTAGCTAGATCACAATCAGGGACAGTTTGTTGCTTTATCCGCTAAGTGTCTTCAGCCAGTCTGCAAACTTCCCTGGACTTAAAGCAGTGACATGGGGGCGGGTTGTGGGCTGAGAACTCCATCTGCTGGATGTTAATGGTTGCTGCATCCATTTGAGGAAAGTGTTTATGCTTTCCAGCCAAGCTCAGGCTTTTTACATCAGCCTGCTTGTATTTTGACTACCCCCTTCTTTCCCCATATTGTTTAATTCCTTTTTTTGTTCAGACTTTTAATAGTTACATTTTGATCCTTTGTCTGCCTGGTCCATGTTCAAAGGTAATTCAGTGCATTGTCATGTCTCTTCATCCTGCAGTCGTTACTGTGGCTTTGTTTTTGTAATATGGACCCCTGGGGTTCAGTGCCTTCCTGGGCGTGTGTGTGTTACCAGACAGTCCTCCTCTACCTGGTGTTTAAAGCCTGGGATGGTGGCAGCAGATACAAACTACCAACATTTTCCCCCTATTAGCTGCTGGTCCAGTAAAGGAACAGCAGGGAGCAGGAAGGGCTACATGTGCTGTAATCACTAGGAGCTACTTCCCTTGATTTGCTTGCCTTCTCCTGGGAGTCCCTTTCCCTGACAATCTGGGACAGGCCCAGTGGCAAAAATGAGCAGGTCCAGCCAGATTATGGAGTATCAGCAGCAAAGTGGTGGAACATGAATTTAAAAAATAAAATAAAATCCCCAGATTTTGGGACTGTATTTGTAGAATGCAGGTGAAAGAGTTGAGGTTAGTAATTAATTTCTAAAAAAAGAAAAAAGGTACTGGGGGCTCAGGTCCAACTGGGAGCCCTGTCACCCTAACCCTAACCCTAGAAGGAAGCCCTGTGTCTTCAAAATGTGTGGTGAACAGTAACGTACCTATGCCCGGTGGGAGGGTGAGCCGTGAACGAAAATGCTGCCTCCCCGCCGGAGGTGACGTTGCTGCCACTGCAGCTGCTCAAAACGTTCCAAGGCTCTGGACTGGTGGGTGGGGCAAACAGCATGCACCTTTTTTTTTTTTTACTGCTGCCCGCCCGTTCGTGCCTGTTTTGCCGCCGCATGGTTATCACCCCCCGCGTGCTGCCTGGGCCCCCCACCCCCCTCTGCTTCTGGTGGTGAACACAAAATTCTTTGTGCATGCTCAGGAGCCCTATTTTGCACTATAAAACATTATTTTGTATTTTTCCTTAAAGAAGGGGCATGCCCACGAGTAGGAGGGGCTGTGAGGCTACAAAATCAATTGCACATTTGAGAGTAGGGTATGCTCTTCATTCTCTGTTCCTTCACAATTCCTCTTCTACTCTGTTCCTCTCTTTTTTTTTCCAATCCAGGGGGCGTGACGAGGAGGAGCAGTGGGGGCAAGTGGGTGGATGGAGGTGGGCACTCCCCTTGCCAGTTTGCCACCTCAGTCGACCTCTTGGATGGGCCAGCCCTGAGGATAGGCAAAAGGTTCTTGGTGCGAGAAGGGAGAGGATGGACAACAGCTTGTGGACTTTGGAGTATTGCCTTATGGCAAGTCATGGAAATGGCATGAGAAGAATCTCCTCCTCCGACATGCTCTCTGCAGTTTGTGCCAACTGTATCTCCTGTGTTACTTAATCTTATTCCATGGTTTCCAAATGGGAGCCTCCTGGTTCTCCCATAGCCAGAAGTGTTTAGCCAGGTCTTGGCCAGCTGCAGCCTCTGCCACAAGTCACCTGGGGCAAGGTGGGGGGGCAGTGTTTGACACCTGAGTCCCTAGCAGCCTTTGCTTGGAGCCTGTCCCTAAACAAAGGTGTGGCTGCTCCTGGCAGGCTCTCCCGCCTCTCCTGCCGCCTGCCTTGGCCAGAGTTTGCTTTGCATAGCAGGTCGCGCCAGGCAGCCGCTGGAGAAGGATCTGGGGCTCACTCTTCTGCATCAGGTAAAGGGGGTGCTGATGGGAAGGGGGGGCCTTTTGTGTCTCTCCTATAGTATGACTGTAAGTATGACTGCCAGCAGAGGAGAGTCTCTCCTCTCTGTTTGAGCACAGCCATTTGGTTCCTGCCTCCTTAGACTCCTTAGACTCCCCCCCCCCAATCTCCACATGCCACAGAACAGCTATCAAGCTCGCAAGGAACTCTTGGTGCCCACAAAAGCTTCCAAAAGGGCCTCCATCGCTCCAAGGTCCACAGATATCACCTGTCTGTCCTGACTTCGCATCCTCTCTTGGGAATGCATGCTTGAATTGGCGATATCATTTGCCAGTTGATCCAAGAGGACCTGTGTGAGTGGGTGAAGTTTCGGGGGGGACGGACGGATGGACAAAGATATGATATTTTGAGGACCTTCATACTTCAGTCTGTGCCTTTCATTGGGGATGGGTTTGGCTAATAGGTAAATTTATTTACACCAAATTGATGGATCATGAATCATTTGGCAGATGGTTAAGTGAAGGAAAGGTTTTTTGGGTGAAGGGTATTGCTTGATGAACTGGACGGGAGGGTGGCTGTTGCAGGGGCAGTATGTAGGGAGCACCCTACATACTGCCCTACATACTGGGAGCACACCACATACCTACATACTGGGAGAACAACCAGTACCCTCTCACAAATAGAGGACATGGGGCCAGGGGAGACCCAGGCCAGAGAAAGTGACTTCCAGAGACACTGAATCCAAAAACCTCCCTTGACAAAGTGGCACACAGTCTGCCCACCCCAAACTGTTATTCCAATTCTTTGTTTGGAAGATTTTTTGTACAAATGTCCATTACAAACTGTAGTATAAATAAAGCAACCGGAACTGGAGGGGGGATTCTATGTTCTAAGAGAGGAGAGGAGCAGGAAAGACGTGTTTGGAGGAGAACGTGCCCGGGTGGCACAGCAGGGTCTTTTGTTAAACAGCCATCTTCTGTGGGCATCTGTAGCCAAGCCCTGGGCCTCCTCCATTTCTGAGCAGATGCAAGACTTGCCTTTTCAGACTTTTCTCTGAACTAATGAGGACTGGAAAGTTATCCTTTTTGTAAACTTGAAATGTAAACTTTTATTCTTATGATTGCGCCATCAATATATGTAGCATTTCACAAAATGGTCAGCCAAAAGACAGCCCACCCCACCCCCTGCAAGATTCTAGCCGTACGTTTACAGGGAGGGAGGCAACAAGAGGGGAATGGAAGAGGCCCCCAGGATCACACAGGATAGGAAGGGGCATCCAACGTGCATGTCGTTCTTTGAACTCAAGCTTGGGCTTCTCTTGGTACTTAAAGCCGCTTTGCCAACATGCAGGACTGTCCGGGAAATGGCTTCACTTGTCCTGTCTGATGCTTTTGCCAATATTTCAGGGCAGAAAGGCAATTTTGCAGGGCCTGTAGCATGGCTTTGGAAGCGAGTGACAGCTCTGCAGCTAAGCAAACGACCCTTCTGGCAGGTAAGTGGATTCCACATGGCTCTGGGGCAGGAGGACCCTGGTCAACAGGGAGAGCTCGATTTGGCTGAGAGGTCTTTCTTTTAATTTTTATTTTAAATGTCTCCCATGCTGGTGGCATTCAGGGGTCATTGTAGCCCAGCAGGGCCCTCTGGAAACTGGGCCAGTGCCTGCCTCGCTTCACTGTGCTTCCTTTTCTCCCCAGATGTGGCATTAGCCTGGGCCAGCCTGGAGAAAGCCAAAGCAGGGGTAAGTGGGGCTGACTTCCCTTCCAGTTGCAAACGGCTGTAGCACCTTTATCTTGCCCCTCTTTTGGCCACCATGACCCTCTTAAATCCCATTTGGCTGTGGCTGAGAGACAGTAGAGATGGGGGGGGAGGCCTCCAGGCTCATATTTTAACTGTTCTGCCACCAGAGCTCACTGGCATAATGTTTGGGCTGCTCTCCTGCCAGGGCAGGCAGGGAATGGGGTGGTTCATCCGCATCCAGTGTTCTGCCTTCAGCCGTAGCTGGCCAGAGGTCTCCTCGATGGTCTCCCATCTTGCTTGCCCCAGCATCTCATCAGAGGCATCGGCTCATCTCATGCTGGAAGGTTCTCCCCACTCTCCATGGACCCTCACCTGTCAACTTCTTCACAAATCACACACTTCCCTTTACTACTGCTATTTCCTTCTCATCTCTCCCTTTTGGCGCAATCCTGTGCATGTCGGTGCTGGCGGAGCGAGTTCTCCGTTGGTGCAGATGTTGCAAACATGCTGTAAGGCACATTCACGGCACCCACAGAGTAAGTGACGCTGGCACCACAGCCGGCGCCGCTCACTCCGCTGCCGGCCATAGACCGTGTTGCTGGACGCAGGTAAGTCCTGTGTCGGGCAGCGGAAGGGTGTGGGGAGGAAGGGCTGGGGTGGCGGGGTGATTGGGCCACAGGGCCCAAGAGAGGGGCGGGGATATCGTGCTCCGCCGATATCCAAAATCCCTTCCTGGGCCAGGGCAGCCTTACATGGCATCCCTGGAGTTGCACTGGCCATTTTGCTGGTGCCCATCCGAGGAGGCTCATTGGGGCCACTGGGGCTGACACTGAGGGAAAGGAATGGGGCACACCCCCAAGGTGTGCCCCAGCTCCGCCGGTGTGAGCCTGATCCTGCTTAGGATCCGCCGCAGTGCACTTTGCGCGCTTTGGTGAATGTTACGCAGGATTGGGCTGTTTATGAGCAGCCAATTTACCAGCATTCCAGTGGACTCCCCCAAATGTCTGTCACGCTCAGGAATGACCAAGAAAAAATACACAGGGTCAGCAGGGAGGCCCACCTGACCCCACCCTCCAGCAGTGTCCTGAAAGGTCCTCTCTTAACGGTCACTTATAGCTGCAGATTATTCCCACTTTCACTGCTATAGGAAAAGCACAGCCCTCACCAGGGTCTCAGGGGTGGTGGTGCAAAATGAAAAGAGGCCTCACAGCTGGCAAGCAAGACATGGCCCCATATCACAATGGTGTGGTGGGTGTTTTGCAAGTTGCTTGGGGGGAAGCATCTGGCAGCTGCTTTCTCTTCTTTCCTTCGTGGCACTTTTTGCATCGGGGCTGCTGCAAAAACTGCTGGGGTGTCCACACACATTCCTGCAGGGAGCATGGGAGTTGCTTGCAGACCCCCCGGGGAAAGGGGAGCATGGAAAAGAGCTCTGCTTCTTGTGGCTCCTGAACTGCATGTGAGCAACCCCATGACTCCCCGTACCTGGGGATGGGAAGCTGCCTTAGTTCGGCCACTGAGTCAGACCACAAAGGCTCCAACCAGCTCCATGCTGTTGTTGACAGTGACTGGCAGCAGCCGCTCTCCAGGGTTTTAGGCTGGGTTTTTTTTTCCTCTGCCCCACTTGGACGTTGAATCTGGGAGCCTCTGCTTGCAAAGCAAATGCTGTCTCCCTCCATCAGGGTGCGCTGTGCACTGGGGCAATGCATGCTTGCTGGGGGTTGGAAGGACTGGTTCCTTGAACGGTATGTGCCAAACCACCACTAAGGGGGGCACAGAACAGCAGCTGACAGGTTGAGTTGCATTGTCTCTTTGGCCCTTCAGGCTCCAGCCTCGCTGCCTCTGTGCCAACGTAGGCTCTCCCTGCCTGATGGAAACAGATGGCAATTTCCCTCCCCAGTCCCCACACTCCTGCCACAAAACAATCTGTATGTAGCTGTGTGCTGTGGGAGGGACTGTCAGGGGACCGAGAGGGCCTGAACTCCTGCCCAAGCCTGCTGTGGAGGGAAAATATCCCCGCGCATGAGAGCTAAGTACATTTTTGTGGGTGAACACTGAAGACAAGTCGCAGGCCCAGCCTCTGTTGTTTGACTTTGAGGTCAGAAATCCTTGCTATTTGTTGTGAGGAATGATGGCCCTGGGGGTGCCTGAATGTGTTAAAAATCTGTAAGAAAACAAATTTAAATGGGGGGGGGGCAGGTAGCAAGACCAGGAAAGGCCCCTCCCTGCCAGGGGGAAGAGCCTTTGCTACCTGCTGCAACCTCCAGGCTCAGAAGCAGAATGTGGCTGAATTCAGTTCAGCCAGGAGGGCTGTTTTGCTTGGAGGCTTCCCAGAGGCACCTGTGGGAGGAAAAGGGATGCTGGACTCGATGGGCTGATGGCCAACTCAGTGTCATACGTTGCAAATCGTGCTGATTTAAAACACTTGGCAGCTTTTGGGAATGAGGGTTACACCGCAGGGCCCTCTAGAAAGCAACAGCTGCCTCATGCAGCCCTGTCCTCCCCATTCCCAGGTCCCCTGAACTTGTGGGTCCCAGGGAGAGGAGGACTGCTTTTGGGAGACTCGGGTCTTTTCTGCCAAGTTCCTCCTCCTTTCCAACGGCAGCCAAATGCCGGCTTCTGGCGTGCCCAGGCAGGCAGGCAGGCGGGCAGGCAAGCAAGTGTTTGTACACACAGCTGCTGTGAGCAAAAACATTAATCAGCAGCATGTTGGGTGCCAGCAGCCAAAAGGCTATGAAATGCACCATCTGTTCCCCCCGCCACAAGGAAATGTGCCTCTTTCCTTCCGCCCTGTGCAGTTGCAGAGGCTGGAGAGTGAATTGGAGCATCAGGAATGGTGCCGCGCCAGGACACGAAGCGCGAGAAGAAGGCTGAAGTGGGAAAAGACTCCCGGTGAGTGAGTGGCGAGTCACGCCCTGTACAGATGTGACGTTTAAGGCACTCTTTTGGATGGCAGGCTAGAGGCAGGTGCTGTGCACTGGCAGGATTTGGCCCCTTGTGAACAGCAGCTCCCTCTCCTTTTCTTGTGGTCGCAGTGTCTGGCCTGTCCAGTTAAGGAGAAGAGCCTGCAAAGTGACCCTGGTAACTGGGATCTCATGAGGGCTTCTGGCTGGAGTCCACCCCATGCCACTTCTTCATGGCTGTCAATCACCCGCCAAGGCCCCTTCATCACACACCCCTGTGCTATTCCTTCCGTCTGTCTCCTCGGAAGTCACCTCCCCTGAAAGGTTCCAAGTTGCCTCTTGTGGATTTTCACTGCAGGATAGGGAGCTGCGACCTACTGAGTCAGACCATGATGGAGCCACATAGTTCAGTATTGCCAGCACTGACTTGCAGAGCAAGTCCTCCCTCCATGAACTCTGCCATCCACATGGAGTCTGCCATGCCATGCCATGCCATGCCAACACACACACACACACACACACACACACACACACACACACACACACACACACACACACACACACACACAACACACACACACACACACAAGGGGATCACTCTGGGATTCCCTGTTCCAAAGTCTAGGACCTCTCCTACCAACAGAGATGTGCATGCTTCTTCTAAACAGTAAGTAAAGTGTTCCTCTCTCTTAGTTGGAAAGCTTTTTCCGGCTTCTGCTCCTGTTTTAATGTTAGCAGCAAATTAGCAGGGTCTGGTGGGGAGCAACGGGAAAAAGGATCTTTTGCTGCATGACTCTGCTTATCTTACAACCATAGACACTAGGGAGGTAGCAGACAGTGAAGAACAGAGAATAGAAATGCCTCCAACCTGATTATTGGTGACAAGCGCCATCTCAGTCACAACACTCTGGAAGAGAAGGTTTGAGCACCCCACGCCACCCCACGGCACGGCCTTTGCAGCAGTGGCATTTGTTGTGTGGTCAAGGAACTCGTTCCAGTATTCTGAAAGCTTCCGGCTTTAATTTTTTCAACATTCCTATCTCGTTTGGTTGTAGAAATGTGTTTGAGAAAGTGACGGCAAATTTGCCGCAGAATTAAAAACCAAGCAGGCCGCATAAATAGGCCGTGGAGGGTGTGGTCCAAGCTGCCATAGGTGCTGCTGAAGCTGATCCCTCCCACCTGCCCTGTCCAGCCACCACCCTCCAGCTGTCTGCAGTGGCTCTTTCTGGAGGAAGCCCCTCCTTGTGGCAAGCCAAGAGCTGCACAATGGAGCTTGGCGACCACAGGTCGTGGCTTGTGCCAGGCATTTGCTGCCTGCTTCCCTGCTCACCAGAGGCAGTCGGTGTGGTGGTGGAGCATGATGGGCAGTGGTGGCGCTCCCTGGGGCTGGTGGCATCAGGACCTGGAGAGACTGTCAATTCTGCCTAACAGATGACCCAGTGGCAGTGAGTCACTGTGAGGCTTTTCAGCGGCAGATCCCAGCTGGTTGGTCCACTCAGGGCCTTGAAGAACGGCCTGCCTGGCAGCTGCAGCTGTGTGATGATACTGTCTGGGATATGTTCTGTTGCAGAGTGCAGCCGAGACCGAGAGGATGCTATCTGGAAGGAAATCCAGACCAGGGAGAGCTCCCCTTCCAGGCGCAGGTATCTAACAGTTCTGTGTGAAGGGCTTGCAGGAGACATCCTCCTGTGCTGCCCTCTTGTGGCAGGAAAAGGTTCACCCGGCAGCATGTTGAGAAAAATGACTTCCTGGCAAATGTTGAAAGAGCTGCACTGAATGGTGGAGGGGAGCAGACACAGAAGGGGACAGCAGGGCTCCTGCACCTTGAAGGTGTGTGTGTGTACACGCAATATATACCGTATTGGTCTGAGTATAAGACTCACTTTTTTCTCCTAATTTAAGTTTTTTAACTAGGGGTGCGTCTTATAATCAGGCTGTTGCAATAATGCCAGTGATTTAATTAATTTTTTTTAATAGCACCAAACTTTAAGGGTGCGTCTTATAATCAGATGCGTCTTATACTCGGGACAATACGGTATTTGCCCCTGCTGACCTGCTCCCCTGCTTCTGAGCATGGGAGGGGCCTAGGTGGGTAGCACTTGGGGGCACCAGCTGGCCCTACAACTAATTGTGCATGCTTTTCTGTCTCTCTCTCTCTCCCCCCCCCCCCTTTTTAGGCTGAAGGAAGACATCTTTGAGAGGTGGGATGTGAGAGAGGTTTCTTCACCCACAGTGGGCTGTGTTATTCCTGCTGGGAGCGACTCTGATTCTGTGATGAGGACATGTAGTAGGCCGGACACTCCGCCTGACCTCCAGTGCCCAATGCGGCCTGCCTCTGCTCTTTCCAGGCCTCTGACTGGGTTGAGCTGCTTATGTCCCAGCCCGAAGGGGTTTGGGGAACCAGCCCCTGGAGCAGTCCCTGTCTCCTCCTGTGGGAAGGGCAGTCCGGCCACCTTAGGCCCAGCCCGCGGCCTGTGGAAAGAGGCCTCTCCTCACCTGGCAGTGCCTCCCCCTGCCACCCCTTCTCCTGTCCCGGGGAATTGCCGTCTGGCTTGGCAGTTAGAGGGTCTGAAGGAAAACTCCCTGGAGGACAAGAAGCTGCAGAAGCTGAAGGCAAAGATCCTGGAGCAGCGGCAACAGCACCTCTCCCAAGACCTCCCAAGAGGCAGGAGGCCAAGCCGTTGCTCTTTAGGGGAGGGACCCCAGTGCCAGCAGCAGCACCCCCTAAAGAGGAAGGTTTGCAAACTGGCCGTTGCAGCTGCCGCCGCGGGAGACAACCCAGGTGAGTCTCATGGTTTGTCTGAAAACCTCCCAGCAGCACCTTCTTCCATGGGTGCTGCTATTCAGGGTGGGAACCTGCCCTTGTGAGCAGCACTGGAGTTACTTTTGAGAGGGAGGGAAATACGAGGAGCTGCCGTCTGGCGCAACCATCTACAGCTCTGCACAGCTCCTCTGCTTTGGGAAATGTCACTGAGGGCGATGTTGTGCCCTGTGTCCTGCAACAAACATATAACACATGGATGTCATGCATGTGTGTACAGGCATTTGGAAACATGCTGTATGCATGGCTGCTGAACCTGCTTGGGTCAGGATTCCTAGGTGCATGGACATGGGTGTCTGATGTGCACATGCTCCATGTTTGCTCCATGTTGCATAATGCCAGTTTGTCTGCCATTTCATGCCATTGTCAAGCACAGAGCAGTCTGGTAGTGGCTTGATTTCTGATCTTCCTAGGTTTTAGGGCTGTGGGTGTGAAAATGGATCCCTGCCTTCCTGATGAAGAGAGAGGAGCATCGTCGGGAGGTCAAGAGCCTCCAACTTGCACTGAGCAGAAATCTGCGCCAGAGCGCCAGCCTCACACCAAGAGTCAAGGTACACAGAAGCTGCTGCCTTTCGTTCTGATGTGAGAGGGTTCCTTTCAGCCTCTTTCAACGGAATAGACTGGGAATCAGCCTTGGCTCTTGGCTCAGCAGCCTGATGCACACGCAGGTTTATGAGGCCTCCGTCCTCTCCATGGGCTTGGAGGTCCACCTTTCTCCCAGAATGTGATATCTTGGTACAAGATACAAAGTGCACCGTTATGTGCAAATATTCAAGAATTACAGCCTAGATGTGTGTTCTGCAGAGGGGGAGGGAAGCAGTTGGGGGTGATTTTCCTGTAGGAAAAAAATGCACGTGTGGAAAGGGTGAAGCAGGGGTCTGCCACTCCTCCAGCCACAGCCAGAGCCTCCCTCTTAAAGGTGCTTTCCATTCTTAAAAGCAGCTCCCTGGGTTTATGCACAGGCATACGGCTGGATGATGGGCTCGTCTCTCTCCCTGCAGCTGAGAGCTGATTGCTTGTCTTGCCCTGCCCTGCCCTGCAGCAGCAAGGAGCAGAGCCTGGGGGAGGCAGGGATTCCTTTCTGGATCTGGCAATGCAGCTGGGGAAGTGACAGTGCAGAGGCTGAAGACTGGCTCGACACCTTGCCAGGGTGTGGGAACGCTGCAACTCTGGAGGGACGATAGACAGACAGGATGCTTGCCTGGTGTACAAGGCAGGCTGCTGCTGAGGACTGGCTGTTGTCAGGCACTGTTTGGAGACGAGGTGACTTGGGGTGCTCCCTCAGGGAGTACAGGAGGAGGAGGAGGAGGAGGAGGAGGAGAAGTTTGGCGTCCCCCTGCCAGGAAAAGAGGGCTCTGAGTGGAACTGAGCATCTTGAGAGGGGTAGCTATGTTGGGGCTCTGGACCAAGAATTCCCACCTGACTGTCTGGCACTGCTGCATCCCTCCCCACCATAGCTTCTGAGCCTTCCTCCCAGTCCTGGGCCACCTTCTTGGCCAACAACCGCCCTGCTCAGTGCTGGGTAAGCAGTCCTAGCCAAGTTTGCCACTCCAGGTATGGCACAATCACAGCCCTGGCAGGTCTGGAGCTTGTAGGGGCTGGAATCCGATGCCAAAGCCAAGAGGCTCAACTTGGCTCCAGAGGGTTTCGAGGTAGAAGCAGGTTTGTGTTGTCCACAGTGTGCAGGCATTGCCTGCTCTCCTGAGCTTGTGGGATGGGGAGAAGTGCCCTCTGCCTGCTACAGAGTCTGGTGGAGGCAGTATATAAATACTGGTGGTGGCATCTGAGTGATATTAGTGACCCTGGGCTTGCATGTGCGCTCAGGCCTTGGAGAGCCCCCTTCAAGGCACTGCAGGGGCACAACATTGGCCCCTGTGACTGGTGGGCAGTATAAAGCCTCTGGGTTGGCCAGGCCAGGTATAAATACAAGGAGCCTGACTGCCAGGCCCACAGAGCAGCACCATCTCCATCTTGGCCAGCCCAGCTACCTCACTTGGAGACCCTGAACCGGAGACCCTTCCACCCTTGAGTTGGCTACGGCTCTGCTTGGCCTTGATGTATGGAAAGCAGCAGACCTGCTGCTCCCCGCTGGGGCTGTGGAAAAGCTCCTCCATCTCTGTGGTGTGTTTGGTGCATTGTCAGGATCTGGCCCTGCCTTCACCTGAGTGTCTGCTGTTGTTTTTCTTGTTGATGAAGGCCACAGAGGAAGGGCCGCCAGGAAGAAGAGGCCAGGTTCCTCCTATGTGGCTCCTGTTTCTGGGAAGGCATGGAAAGAGAGAGGTAAGATAATGTGGAGGTGGGAAGGGGGCTGCTGCTGCTGGCTCTGTGATTTGCTTGCACTCCACCAACCTTGCATTAGGGTTTTGGGGTATGTGCGGGATGAGGTGCGGGATGGGGGGGCCATGGTGACCTATGAGGTGCGGGATGGGGGGCCATGGTGACCTATGAAGTGCGGGATGGGGGGCCATGGTGACCTATGAAGCTCAGTGGCCAGCAAGTTAGCTTCATGCACTTGTGTGTTGTAATTCAAACCAGCCCAAGACCTTCTGTGAAACACTGCTCCTCTGTACCTGGTGGTGTGCCAGCTTCTGCTTCTCACTCTCACTCCCATATTGGAAAAGGAAGAGAGGGATGGAACGAAAGACGGAGGAGAGGAGAGTGGTGGGCTAGGACATCAGAGCCTCTCCTCTCCTCCAAATTTTCTCTTCCATTCTGTCTCCCTCCTTTTCCAGTGCAAGAAGCGGGACCTAATGGTGATGAACATGCCCCTGCCAACTCTCTGCCTCAGTTGGCCTCTTGGATGAGCTGACCCTGGTTGTAATAACATTTTGTTATAACAGCAAAAAAAATAATAATGTAATTATTACAAAAAAAAATCACAACATGTGCATTTTGTAATAACAGCATGAGGGACAGGGGTGTGTGAGATGTGACCTTTTGTGACTCTCATTTTAAGTTTTAGAGGGAATGCTTGGCCCTGACTCAATGGTTGTAAGAGGATCAGGAGGTGAGGAATTTCACATCTCCAGCACCCATTACTTGCCATTGCCAGCAAAAAGCAGTGATGTTCTTTATTCATAGAATCAAAGAGTTGGAAGTGACCCACAAGGTCACTAGTCCAGCCCCCCTGCTGCCTGTGGCAAGAAATCCTCCTACAGCATCTTCAGCAGGTGTCTGTCGAACCTCTGCTTGAAGATCTCCAGTGAGGGAGAATCCACCACCTCCCTCGGCAGCCGAACCGCCCTTACCATCAAGAGTTTCTTCCTAATGTCCAACCGGAATCTCCTTTCTTCTTGCAGTTTGTACCCATTGGATTTAGTTCTACTCTCAGAGGCAATTGAGAACAAATGTGTTCCTTCTTCCATAGGACAGCCCTTCCAGTATTTGCAGAGCACTATCATATCCCCTCTCAGCCTTCTCTTCTCCAGGTTAAACATACCAAGTTCCCCCAACCTTTCCTTGTATGGCTTGTTCTCTCACAGCCCAGTCCTGACCAACTTTCTCGCACTGATGCAGCCATGCCAACAGGGTGCGTGCTGCATTTCTGTGGTGGGGAGGCAGTCAAGGTAAAGGAACATTTCTGCATTTTGGTAAGGGCTGCATTGTGGCTGCATCGACGCTGGGAAGTTGGTTAGGATTGGGCTGTCATGTTCTCCCAATTCTACTTGTTCTCTCAGTTCTACTCATCCGTTTCCCCTCCACCTCCCAGTGGAGCAGGAGCAAATGGAGTAGAGCTGGGGAGATTTCCCCATCCTCCTCCCCCACCATTACATGCTGCTGCATTTTATAGCTGTCCCTCACTGGGAGGATTTCCTTTTCCCAAATTATTTTCCAGCTGGCTGTTTTGGGTGCAGGAGCTGGCAGGCTGGAGAGAAGCAGCTGCTTATGTTTGCAACCTCTTGGACTTGCATGATTCTGCAGGTCTGCTCCGCTAGCTGCTGCTATTTCAATACGGTTCCTTCTGTGAAACCTGTGTGTTTGCAAACGCAAACCTGCAGTGCTTTCTCCCCCCAAATGGAGCTGCACAGAAAAGGTGGTTCAGAATTCCACCTCACTTGAGGACAGAGGAGCAAAACAAGCCCTCGAAGCATCAGTCTTGTTCATCAGTTATGAGGTGGTTATGGATGTGCTGCTGCTGCTGCTGCTGCCACAGATTTTGTTACCCAAAACCTATTTAAAATGCATGAAATATAAAATAATTTCCTTCTTCCTTTCTCTCCCCCCCCTTGCTTTGTTTTAATGGATTACTTGAAAAATGGCTTGAACTTCTTTCGAGACGGGGTCATAATCACCCCGTGCCACGTGAAGCATTCATCATTGTAGCTGTCAGTGTCTGCGCAAGCCTTTGCCAGCCATTAGTTTCTGTCAGTGATGAAGCCCAGGCAAGGTCGAGGAGAGATGAATGGGGGGTCAGGGGTCAGAGGCAAGAAGCACTTAGAGGTTTGATGAATTAAGAATTTGCAGCAGTTAACAAAAAATTAAGTCAGTCTGGCTATAAAATATTCATCTATTCATGGAAAGGGGAAGCAGGGATGTGGGGAGAGAGTGGCAGAGATGGCATCCCTTCCTCTCCTGCTGAACTGGAGCCTCTGGGGTGGGAAGGAAACGCCACTGTGGGGTGGGGGGTGTCGGAAGACGTAATCCTGGGAGAAGGCAGGCTGACCAAGGGGAGTAGTGCCTAGTGATTAGTGCACATGCACCCCTTCCTGCTCCCTGCTTTTCCTTTACTGGATTAGCAGCTGGATGGGGAAAACATAAGAGGAGCCCTGCTGGATCAGGTCAAGAACCCATCTCATCCAGCTTCCTGTATCTCACAGAGTGGCCCACCAGATGCCTCAGGGAGCACACAAAACAACAAGACACCTGTATCCTGTTGCTACTCCCTTGCATCTGACATTCGGAGATAGGATACCTTTAAAACTCAGAGGTTGCATGTAGTCATCAAGACTTGTAACCTGTGATGGATTTTCATCCTTCAGTCTGTCCAATCATTGGTGTCACTGCGTTGATGTCACCCGGTGTGGTAACTCATGGTGTCACCCCCATTAACTTTATTTTAATATAAAACAGTACAGGTCAGGGTCGCCCAACAAATCAGTAACCAACAAAAAAACAGTGACCAACTTGAGGACACTCACCCAACTGAATAAGAGTTCTAGTATTAGCTCTGATACATAGAAATGAGAGCTGACTCATACTAACACCTTATCAGTGATGTGAATAAGTCTTTGGCTCCAAGTCTGGAGTCGAGTCTCAAGTCTTTGGCTTGAGTTCTGAGTGTAAGTCTCAGGTCAATTAAAAAAAAATCTTGTTTTTACCTTTGGGCGCCTTCATGTGCCAAACTGCTGCGTTTTGTGCAGTGGGAGACGGATTTGCTTGGCAATTAATAACTGCATTTCCCGAGTATTGGCATCTATTGAGTTGTGGCTTTGAAACTATGAAGTGAAACTGTGCAAAACTCTGCCTACCCTGCAAGAAGGGAGAATATTCCACGGGTGGAGCCAGCCCTGAGCCTCGCTGTGTGTTCCACCTGGGCTGCGTCACTGATCAATTTCCAAGAGGCTCGTGCCAGTTTCAAAACAGATTTAGTTCAAATGAGGCAACAATAATCCTCAATATGAGCCAAGCTGAAGCCCCGCTTGGGGGCAGTGCCCACTTCTTGATGCCGTCTGGAGCCAAATCCAGGCCCAGTGCAGCTGTCCTTGCTTGGAACTCTTTGGGACATGATCACACTTGAGGGAGGGGAGGGGGAGAGCATAGTGGTAGAGAGTGAGCTGTGTTCCCAAAAGCCCCTGGCTCAAATCTTACCACAACCATGATCAAACTGGCTGATTTTCTTCTCCCTCCTCCTGTGATTGGTGGGTAAAACCGGACTACCTTACAGGGCTGTCGTGCTTGTCTATAAAGTACTTAAGGGTATTCAAGATGCTGTCAAGCTGTTGTAAGACTGTGTAACATTTAGGGGAAATACTTATTTTTAAGAATATTTAGGGCGCAATCCTATCCCCCACCAGTCCATAGCACACAGTGCTCCTGCCGGAGTGTGCTCTGCATGATATGGGGGGGCGACCAGGTGGCCCAGAAGAATTAAGTAATGATTTTCCTTACTTACCTCCCCATAGGCTGCCTGGCCGCCAATGGGTCTCCTTAGATCTATACCAGCTATTTAGCTGGTGTACATCCGAGGGGCAGGTCCAGGCCAGATGGGGGGGGATACAATATCAGTGTGTGTGGCAGGTGCCGCTGAGGTCCTCCCCCTCCCACCCCTGAACTCCCCTTGGTCCGGGACGCTACCTACCCTGTTCCATCCCTGAGCTGCCCCCAAACTGCCCCACCACTGACCTACCTGCTCCAGTGAAGGATGGGGGAGGTTCTGCGAGCTGGAGGTGCCCATCCACGGCCTCTGGCTGTTTGTGTGGCTGGCATGCCCAGCCCACAGAATGACGGAGCAATTTTCACGCCTTCGTTCCAGGACTTACAGTGGTGGATGGCAAGCTCTGCCATCTTCGACCCTGATAGGATTGGGCTGTAAGATACTGGTTTTTCACACACACGCAAAAAGTTTGAAAGAGCACAAGGAATGACAAGATGGTCTCCTGTCCCGAAAGAGCTCGCAATCAGGCCTGGTGTCTTAGTAGACAGCATACCAAATGCTGCGCTCTTATCTAGTGATGTGCCAGCCTCTGCTCTTCCTGCTTGATTGATTGGGAAAGAAAAGAGGGGACTGAGCAGAAGAGGGAGGAGAGGAGAGTGGTAGGCTAGACTGGTGTATTGAAGATGAGGCACTCTAGCCCAGGGACACTGGTGTCTCTAGGGCAGGGGTGGGGAACCTCCGGCCCGCGGGCCAGATCCGGACCGCGGGTCAGCATTGTCAATGCGCACAATGCTGCTTGAAGTGTGTGCATGCGTGTGCATGCGAAGAATGCCGCTTTCAGCCTTGCCCTGGCCTAGTTAGAAGAAGACAGGAGTGGCGAGCAGTGAGCGGCAGTGGGGAGAGGGGAGTGACACAGCAGCGGGGGGGGGGGGGGTTTGACGCGCCGACGCAGCCGACCTCCCTCCGGGGGTGATGCACCTGTTAGTGACGCCATTGCCCAGGGATGTGGATCAAGTCTCTGACTCCAAGTCTCAAGTCCAGTCCCATGTTTTGCCCCCAAGTCCCGAGTCTTTGGTTGCGAGTCCCTATCTATTTAATGGGGAAAACGGGTTTAAACCTGAATAAAATTCGACTTGTTGTAAAAGGCCCCAAGTCTTGAGTCGAGTCTTTTACAATCGCTGAGTCAAATCCGAGTCAAGTCATTGACGCGACTTGAGTCCGACTTGAGTCCGAGTCAATAGACTCAAGTCTACATCACTGCTCTAGCCCACCACTCACCTCTCCATTTCCTCTTCAGCTTTAGGCCCCTCTTCCTTTTTCAATCCAGAGAACAGGAAGAGCAGAGGAGGCAAATGGGCAGATGGAGGTGGGTGTCTCTCACCTTCATGAATGGGCTGGTCCTGCTCCCAATCTTGAAAAAATGTACAAGAGAGACACCAGGCAACAGCCCCTGGCAGGGATGCCCTACTGGGGTGAAAAGGGACAGTTGCTCTCCCCCTGCAAACAATAAGAGAGATGTCACTTTAAGAGGTGCCTCTTTACCCAGTTAGCCGTTGCCAATGTAGGTATGAAGCGTTGTTGTGTTCCTTCTCCAGCTCTGTACTTACGGCCCAGTCCTATCCAACTTTCCAGCGCTGATGCAGCCACAATGCAGCCCCGAGGTAAGGGAACAAACTTTCCCTTACCTTGAGGAGGCCTCCGTGACTGCCCCCCCCCAAGATGCAGCGCACACCCCATTGGCATGGCTGCATCAATGCTGGAAAATTGGATAGGATATTGGGCCCTCATCTTTTGATGTTTCAAGCAACGAGTGTGGGGGGGGGGAGGGCAGTAGGCTTGACAAATGGCAGCTGTAGGTCATTTATGTCTCTCATGTCATCAATAGAAGAGGTCCCTGACCCTCTGGGATCGAGATCAGCAAAGGCTTGTGAAAGTGGCCTCCTGATTTAATCTTGGGGGGGCTGCCATGGTATGGATATTCCCCCTTCCCTTTTGCTCTTTCAAATGCCCGTTTCTGAACCACAGATGAACCACAGTGGAGGAAACACCTGCCTGGAACGTCTGACTCTATTTGTGACCATTTTGTAAGGGTTCTTGTTTTGTGTCAATTCAGGATCCCGTTTATTTGGGGCTTCTGCCTGGAGAGAAGGTCAGAAGCTGGTCAGAAAGATTCTGGGTCCGCCCCTTCAGCACCTAAAGCAGAGGAGCAGCTCTGAAGAGCAGGCAGTGGCCACACTCGCCACAGGTAACAAGACAGAAGCTGGCAAGGAGTTGCTGGCCACGTCCCAGGTCGAACAGAGACCTGCTGGGCAGCAGGGAAGCTGTCTAAGCAGACAGAGCGAGACAGAGGAAGCTGGGCAAGCCGGAGCAGTGGCAGGATTAAGCCAAAGGTGGGAGAGCCCTCCTGGGAGAAACAGCAGTCTGAGGCTTCTGGAGGGTCAGGATCTAGAAAACGAGGCAGAAGATCAGCTAAGATCAAGGAGCAAAAAAGAAACCGCAGGGCCCGACCCTTGCTTGGATGGTGTCAAGACCGGTCACCCTTCTGAGGTCACGAATGTTCCTGCCAGACCCCCCCTGCTGCTGGGGGAATCTGGAGGACCCTCCGCCAGTGTCTGCGGAAGGCTGAGCAGATCTTCCCACAAAAGCAGCACTTCTCGTAGCCCCACATCTAGAAAGGAGGGCCAACCTGCCAGCTGCGACAGGCGGAAGGGCTGCAGGAGACACCCCTATAGCTCTGAAGAGGTGCACGAATTTATGATCAAAAAGGTGGCAGAGAGAAACAAGAGGACCCAGGAAGAAAAAAGGACTTCCAAGCAAGCCTGCGAAGCGAGGAATAGGAGGCTCCAAGAAGTCTACAGGAAACAGAGAGCAGCTCTCAGCAGAAAAAGGAGTCGTCGTGTGGAAGCCCCGCGGCTGGCGGAGGGGGGATCTTCCGCAACACTTGACAAGCAGGACCATGGCCAGGTATGTATGTAAGGGGGGAGAAAGGGTGCTTGGGGAGGGGCAGCCCCATTGGTAAAGCACTACATTGGCCAGGAGGCAGCGGACTTAGACATCACACAGTGCGCTGGGGATGTTTTGCAAATCATCATGGGAATGGCAGGCCAGGGCATTCCTACAATGTGTTCTGCTGTTCATTCAGCCCTTACCGGTTCCACCCACTGTAAGGCACCTGCAGGTCCGCCTGAGCCAGGGACTAGACTGGCAGCAGGGCTTGGTGCCTCACTCCTGGAGTCACCAGGGAGAGGGGCTGGCTAGTCTGGGCCTTGTTGCTCCACAGCACCCTCCTGCACAGTGGCAGGAATGGGAATTGCAACCAGTCAGCCTCAGGGGCATCAGGTAACCCTTTGAGTTCCCTGCTAGCCCGATATAAGAACTCTCCTAGACTTGGTTGCCTGGTTTGAGCTGCTTGTGCACTGAGCAACCACAATAGTTTGCCTCACCAGCCTGATCTGGCACCACGAGCCCATCTTCAAGCATCTACCTTTGGCCACATTGGGCTCTGGCTGATTCCCCCCTTTTTCCTGGCCAAGTGAAGAGCTGTTCCATATTTAGAGAGGTGTCGCAAGTGCCATGTCCTCCGCCTATCTAAGAGGGTGAGATAAGGGCCGTCCCTTTTTGCTTGTGCTGCAGAGTCATCTCAGCACTTTTGCTGAAGTAACCGACACTGAAAAAAATCATTTCAGGAATGCATGAATGATAGACCCTCCGATGTCATGGAGTGGATCCGCCAAGCGTCATGTGTGCTGCTAAGGAATGAGCAAAAAGAGAGCAGGTATGAGATGAGACTGAAGCCGCTGAAGTTTGTATGATGTGATTAGAAAGGATGTGCCTGCCTGGAGCTTTTCAGTAGAAGAGAAGGCAGGTCCCTCCTCTGGTCTGGGGGGCTCGCAATCTAAGAGAGCTGCAAGGAATTGGGGGGGGGGGCGAGTGGTGGCAGTAGGTCATGGGAGGAGAAGTCTTACGTGTTTGCTTCATGTGCACAGGCGTGAGACTCAGCTGCAACAGGAGGCCTGTGGGGGGTAGTGCCGTAGGCTTCATGGAAAAGGTGGGTTTTGAGGCAGGGAGTAAGAGAGGCCTGAAGCCCACTCTTATGCACACTCAGCCAGGACCCCTTCTGATAATGTTTCCATGTTACCAGTCTGGCCCGTGGTATGTAAGCAAGCAGGAAGCCTTCTTGTCCAACTAGTCTTTGCAACGTGTATCTCGTCTCCCCTCTTTCTGGCGCCTTGTCCTGCTGTGGGTAGGAAAATGAAAGCTACAGCTTGGTTCTGAATCACAGAATGTTAGGGTTGCAAGGGACTCTGGAGGTCACCTAGTCCAGCCACTGCTCAGTGCAGGCATCTATTACTTCAAAGTAAGTCTCACAGAGTTCAATTAGACTTACTTTCAGTTGCAATGAGTTGAGTGGGATTTTACTCCTTCACATCCTGTCTTTGGGCCCCTACTGCTCGTCTGTAGCTGGAGAGTTGGATGTTGTATGTTCACCAAAGACCCAAGTTCAAATCCAAGAGTGGGCTTGACCAAGAAGTTGACTCTCGGCTTCAGTTGCCCAATTTTGAAACCGAACTAATAACCTGCGTTGCAGTTGTTGCAACAATAGGCAAGATAGACCGTCACCAAGATGGGACCTGCCTTGAGGTCTAGTATTATCATCATCATCATCATCATTGTTCACTAAATGTGTGTGTGTCCCCCTTTCTGTCTGGCAAGGCCATCCTGCCCTCAGTTGCTCTCCCTGTGTATTGGGAATTGGTACCTGAGAGCAACAAGAGTCTGGAGATACCGGATCTGTCCAAGCGGCTGACTGAGGTGTGCACCTCAGGTACTGGACACCTTCTCTCCTGCCTCCTTCCACTCTCTGAAAAAGGAGCAAAAAGAAAGAGAGGAACAGAGTGGAAGAGGAAGTGTGGAGGAGAGGAGGGGGTGGATTAGAGTGCATCCCTCTCCACTCCTCCATGCTTCCCCTTCTGCTTCCTGTCTTTCTTTTTGAATCCAGAGAATGGGAGGAGGAGGAGGAGGAGGAAGAGGAGGGGCAGCAGCAGCAGAGGCAGGAGCTGGCATGCCGTCGGATAAGGGAGGGGCAGTATTTGGTAAGCTGGCTGTTTTCCGAAAGCTCCTTCGGGATCAGTCTGGTTGCAGGCTGTGCAAATGTACTAGGAACAGGTCCCTCCATCCATTTTGACCGCCCCGATACATGTGGTAGGATCTAATTTGTGTACTGATAGTGGTGTTTTTGCCGCTCCCATAGAGGAGCAGCTGGATCAGTCGGTTGCAGCAAAAACAACGCACGCGTTTTGTAGCACCTTGAAGGTGAACTCAGCTGGTTTCAGCAGCAACGTCATGGGTTGAAGTTCTCTTTGTCAGAGAATACATGGAGTGAAAACCTCAGAGCCTCAGATGCGTAGGGAACACACACACACAACACACTCTGTGCTGGGTGGGGGCTCAAACGGCTCTGGGATGGAAGAAGAACTCGATTATGTCAAGTGCAGTGACGTCGATTCATAAGAAAGAAACCTAATGTTCTCCGCCCTACTTCATGGTTCCCTTTCTGTATTTCAACAGTGGCTCCTCTGTAAAAATGACCAGAAGAGTGAAAAGAAGCAGAGCACCAGGCTCGCCGCTCTCTCTTGCACCTGAAGGCAGCAGACTCGGAAGCCCCCTGAAGCTGCAGGACTTGGCCGCCACCTCCTCTCCCCTGGCTCAGTGCTCACCGCCACAGAGCCCCTGCTGCCTTCTGTCAAGAAGGCCCCTTGCTGGCCTTGAGGCACTGATGCCCACAGGCCCTTTGGGCTCATCTCTGTACAGAAACACAGAAGACCGCCTCAGGGCCGTTCAGAGCCTGGCCAAGGAACTCAGCGCACGTGTGGAGAGAGCAGTGGCACAATTGCAGGTTGCAAATAGGCCTGTGGACTGGAGCAACCGAGGCTGGCTGCCAGGATCTCCAGCTCTTTCTGAGAGACCCGAGACGGTCCTCAAGCCTGAGGGTCCCTGGGAGGAGTTTGGTGCTACACCAAAGGCAGATGCGTTTCTGAAGTCGAGCCGTTTCCAAAACCTGCCAACAGGACCGCAACAGAGTCGAGAGGGGACCAGCCGCGAAGAAGGAGTGGTAACAGCCCAGGCCACAAAGGAGGTCCTGTGCTCTTTCTCGGCAGCCTCTGGGGCTGGCACAGCAGTGTTGCCAAGACGATCCTCTTCTGAGGAAAAGCCAAACATGGTCTGTACGAGAGACCCAAAGGGTACGCAGGAAGGTAGGTGGAAGTTAAGCTAAGATAACCTTGGGGGCTGACCCAGGACTTCCTGGCAGTGAAGGCAGTGTGCTGAATCTCAACCCCTCCCCCCCCACCTGTTTGTGCACAAGCCACTGTCTCCGCCACTCTTCCTCGCTGAATTTGAAAGGGAAGAGGGGAACAGGAAGTGTGCAGGAGAAGAGAGTGCTGGGCTAGAGAGTTGGAAAACTCTCCTCCACACTTCCTCTCCATTTCCCTCTTTTCCAGTCCAGGGATTAAGAGGAGGGGGAGGAGCAATCAAGGTGAGTGGGTGAATGGAGGTGTGTGTGTTTCCCCTTGTCCCCCATCAGTCTGCCCCCTGAGGCACCCTGATGACCTTTTGGGTAGTTCTCACGTGTGGGTGAGATTTCATTTCTCCCATCCCATTTCTTGAAGGGGGGGGGGGATTTGCACAAGCTTTGACCAGCTAGGACTATAGTGAGCCTGAGGCCCCCACTCTTCCTATACCTCCTGGATCCAGGGCACGGGGACTTGCTTTCTCCTCCTGAGTAGGTCACATGGATGGGAGGGCCTCTGGCTGCCAAATGGGTACTGCATCACTAGGGCTGAGCTTTGGCCCAGGCCCACTGTCGCCATGGCTCCTGAGGTGCCAGGGTGATGAGGAAGGGAGGGTCTGGAGCAGGGGTCCCAACAAGGGCCACTGGGTTGGGCTCCCCACTATTGGACCTCTTGAATGGAGTCTTGTCTGAGGACTAGGGGCTTGGACTCTGGCTGAGTCCCCAAGGTCCCCATCTGTGCTGGGGGCTGCTGCGGGATCCGATTCCTCCTCCTCTTCAGAGAGAATCTTATTGGGTCCAAGGTTTGAGTTCTGGGGGGTCCAGACCCATGGCCTCTGAAAGAGTTGTGTTGCCTCCTCCGAAGCATGGTAAGAGGGCATCAACATCTCTGCAGGGCCTGGAGCCCCTCTATGGAGGGAATGGAGGGGCCAAGTAAAGGCTCTTTGCCTCCCATCAAAACCATGGGTCAAAACCTTGACCATGTGATGAAGACACCTTCACCAGGTTAGGAGTGGCCAAGTAAAGGCTCTTCCTACAGCCCCCCCCCCTTTGCCTTTCCTCTCCAGGTGTTGCTGCTGTGCCAGGATTTCAAACAGAGAGAGATCTCACGCCAGAAAAGCCCACAGCCAGCTGTTCAAGGCCAGCTCCTCAGTTTTCCGCTGGAAGGTAAACCTTCTGCCCTCATAACCACATTCCTACCAGGGGACCCAGTGGAGCAGTTGTGCACAGGAGGATCTTGAGAGTACTCTGGTACCTGGTTGGGATCCTCTGGCTTCTAGCTTCTGCAGAGGGTGGCCCAGGCCAAGATCTGGGAGAGCCAGCCACCTTCTGGGGTCACCTTTCCGTGTGAGAGAAGCAGGAAGGGCAAACCTCTCTCTCTCTCCCTCCCTCCCCCTGTCTTGCTGATTCTGGTCTCTTGGGGTGAGGCTGGCACAGCAGTGGTGGGCCTGTGCCAGGCTCTTGGACCAGCGAACATCTGGCATCATTCCTCTCTAGAGCCAGATGGCTGATGGGAGGCAAAGAAAACACTCTGCAAACTTTGGGTGCAGCAACACCACTTGAAATCCAGAATGCCAGTGATCAAGCAAAAATAAAACTGAGCAGAAATCAATACTGAGATGATCAGTACTCATGACCATTTCAAACAAAATCAAAATCTCTTCATTTGCTGGTTGGCCCAGAACAGGAGGAGATATTGCACAGCTTGGTACGTAGGCAGAAGGAAGAGCCTCCAGGGCAAGTCAGTGAGGCTTCTCCTCCTTGTGGCACAAAATGTCTCTCTTCAAGAGAATGTGTGTAATACGAGCCCCACAAAACCTACTAAAAGTCATCTTTAATTGTCTTCATGTCCGCAGGAGTTCTGAACTCAGCTGGTTCTCCCGTCTGTCTAATTCTGTCACTGTGCAGCCTAAGACCTTCTGGTCCCAGATATGGAATGCCAAATGTTGCTCTCCCTTACCTGTGTGTGCTCTGTTGGGGTAATATACAGTATTTGCATATATAGTGCAATGCATAAACCTTAGGGGGTTCAAGTAAGCAGAGTAGCAGCGCAAGAAAGCCTATATAACCAGCAGAGTTATCCCAGACACCCAGGCTAGCAAGCTATCAATAAAAGAGACACGGAGGCAGAGACTTGTATAGTAAAAAGAAAAATAGTTTACTTACAGTTCAGTTTCATATTCTACATTCGTCTGGTTATGACCAGAGGTACACTAAACATAAAGCGGACGGTATGCCCCTAAAAGCTGGCACACCCAGCATGCTGAAGGCATGCATGGAAAGATGGCTACTAGGCTGGGAGCTTAGAAAAGCACAACCTTCCTCCTCGGAGTCTGGAGAGAGAAGAGGGACGAGCACATGGCGAGGAAGAGGAAGTTGGGAAAAGGTCAGGGTCACGCCCCTTCCAGGGCATAGAGAAGGGACAGGTGAAAGGTCTTTTACAGGTGACCGGAACACACACTGCCCTCCAGTGTCCCGAGCAGACAAACGCTGCTCAAATCCCAACATGCTCCCCCCCAGGGTGACCAGATACAATGGAGGACAAAGTGCCTATACCTTTAACCATTGTATAGAAGAGGGGATTTTGGCAGGTGCAGCTCATTATGGAAGGTTGCAAAAAGCTGCACCTGCCAAAATTCCCTCTTCTATACAATGATTAAAGCACTTTGTCCTCTATTGTATCTGGTCACCTTGGGGGGAGCACACTTCCTCATTCCTTTCTTCCCCCTGCTTCCTTTTTTTCAATCAAGAAGAGAGCAAGAGATGGAGAAGGAACTGTAGAGGCAAGTGGGTGGGCGGAGATGGGTGTATGGTTGGGCTTACCCTCACAGAAAGAACCCACTGCTTACAGTACTCCAGAAAACGTCCTTTTCAGAACCAGCTCAGAAAAGAGCCCCACTTCACCAGTGACATCTTTCTGATGTGATCTCTTTCTGCTTTGCTTAAAAACCAGACCTGTGTGTCAGGGTTGATCCAATGCATTGGGAGTAAGTTCCACTTTGCTGTGTTGAACTTATTCCTAAGTAGATGTGCACAGAATTGCAGCCTTAGCAAGGGCGATGTTGGGGAAGGAGTTTAAGGAGGTGAGTTCCTAGACACAACGCAAGAGCCCAGCAAGCCAGAAGGTGGAGTGAAAGCTGGGGCAGGTGGTAACCTTTGGCCTGGAACTCAAGCACATGACTTCCCTCACAGCATGCAGCTTGGCTTACTTGCACAATCCACTTGCAGAAGGCACTCAGAAAGCCTGCCTGCCACAATCACTGGGAAAAGGGCATCTGTGGCCACTGCTGTGGGCAAGATATAGTCCCGTAAGGAGGGTGCAGTTTGGTGGTTGTCCACAGGGTGGCACTGTTAACCCACTGAAGTGCCACTTTGACTGGCCTCCCCTCCCAGCTTCCCAGAGGGAAATGTTCTCCTTGGCTACAGCTCACCGATGCTCACCTGGGGACTGATCTTTAAGCCTTGTTGCCAAAAGCTTTAGCTTCAGCATTTACACAAGCAGAGCTTGTGGTTTTGTTTTGTGGACATGTGTTGGCAGGTTTCCTTCTCCCAATGCTGTGCCCCCCCCCCTTTGTTTCTGCCTCCCAAAGCCTGACTCCTTGGAATGGGCATTTCCTAAATCCTGAGGCACCGAAGTCAAGACCACTATCCCAGGACCACATTTGGAACTCAGTGCCTGATGCTCCTTCTTCGTGTGGCCGTAATTGTGGGGGAAGGGGACAAAGGGGACACCCAGTTGCCAGAGAGAAGACCCACCCCAGCAATCTCCATGTAACAGCAACTGGCATTTGCGCCCCATCCCAAAGAGGTGCTTGTATAAACCAATTGTATGAAGGAAGGAACCCCATAACCTGAACGCAGGGGAGCTTTGGGGCCATGAGGCAAAAAACCGTACACTTTTGAAAAGGATAAAACAGAAAGGTTAGCGACTGCTAAGTAGTGTGTGCAACCCCCTTCCACGTCACCGACTGAGGTTGATCACTCCCGCCCGGTGGCTCCTCCCTGGACTAGTGAAGGAGGGGAACAGTGTGAGACAGGGCCTGTGGAGGAGAGGAACAGGCCATAGAGTTGGAGACACTTCTACACAGTACTGCCTCTCCTGCTCCACTCCTCATTCCTGAATCCGGAGGAGGAGGTGTTGCAAAGACTGGTAAAGAAGGTCAGCATTTGCTCTGCTTTGCCACCTCAGGCGCTGGCTGGTCTTAGTCTGGTCCCTTCTCCGAGCTGCTTTGGAACAAGTTTCTCTTACCCAACATAGTCAGCAACGGAATATCTAGGAAAATCAGTTCCCCACTCCCAACAAATTCCACCACGTCCCTACAGATATTTTACCAAATACCTTAAAAATGCAGAGAAAACTCCCCTATACTGCAAGTAGTGGGGGGGGGGGGAGAGAATCCGGCTTTTTCCTTGAAAGCAAAAAGCAGTCGTGGGACAGACCTGTTCCTCCCACTGTTGGTGGCCTTCTGGGCCCTAAGACACAAGTGAAGAAAATGCAACTCTAAAAGGATGTGTGTGTTAATCCGAGAAAGAACGGTGTGCCAGCACTGTTCAGAACAGCTAAAAAATATTGGGAGGGAATAAGCAGTGATGCTTCTAGGAGAAACCCATCCCAAGCCAGAACCCCCAGCTTCCCCCCCCCCAACGCCCGTTCCTTTGTAGAGTGACTCCTACCAGGCTCCTCCCACTATGTGTGACATTTGCATAAACTCCACCCCCTGGGACAGTTGTCCAGCCTCCCAAGATGTTTATAAGCGCCACAGTCCTCTCCTTTTTCATTTAGGCCTCCAGCCAGCCCACCCCCACCCCAGTTGAGACATTGTTTAAACATATGGCCATGGGAGCACTCCAGTGAATTGATTATCTTTATGAGTACCTATTCAAATCCCCACAGATCCCCTTTCTGCTAGGGATTAACAGGAGATTTAACCAATTGGATCCCACAGATTTATTTACAGCAATTGTTTTCACTCACTGTTTTTCCCTGCAAAGGGGAAGGTGGAGATTAAGCAACACGTGTGTGTGAGTGTGTCTTTAAGCAGGGAGGAAGGAATAATAAATTAGACCACTTTGTAGCCTTTAGAGCACACATTTCAAACGCCCAAATGGGCTCTGCATACATACATGACCTTAGGGCAGTGGTTCCCAAACTGGGAGGCGTGGCTCCCAGGGGAGCCGCGGAAACCAGTCAGGGGAGCTGCGGAGTGCCACGGAATCATCTCAGAAAACAGTGTATTGCCAATTGGCAGCCATCCACATAACGTAATGGGGAGGCATGGCCAATGGTTGCCAATGGTCACGGGAGCCGCAGGTCGAAAAAGTTTGGGAAACACTGCTTTAGGGGAAAAAAGGCTAGGCTGTGCCGTGAGCTTAGAAGCCAGCATTATTACCTCCGTGTGGGTGGGAGGGCTGTCAAAGATAGTTTTCTCCCAGTATGGTATAATGTTAGAAACTCCTGGGACCATTTTAAGATCACACGGATTGCTTTCAGCCAGGAGTCACCTGGAGGTGGGTGCATATTCCGGGAGACTCCAGGGCAGCCCTAGTGGATGGGTGAGTGGAAGCCGAGAGGAGAGTGGCCTGGTGGAGCCTGGCCAGTGGCGGAGGCTTAAACATTGGAGGAGGGAATCTCTCTTATCAGTCTGGTTCCAAATCTGCCATGGGGCAGTAACTCTGGACTGAAGCATGCTTACTTACTTTTGCTCTGGCACCACATTTGAATGCCTGGTGTGAGATTCTGGAAGGCGTCCCCTTCCCGGAGGCCCTGCAAGAACCAGACCTGGACAAGCTGTAAGTGCCCCTTGACCTAACTTGGATTGGACCAAATTCACATACAGCGTGGGGGGGACGGGAACAACAACTTAAAATGCAGTGTGGGTGGTGTAACCAGACGCAGACCAAAATGTGACTGGCTGTTTTGGCTGGAATTTTGTAGGCATTCTCACTCACTCATTCATACACATGCGCTTCTGGGAAACTGTCACCCAAAAGGCATATCAGAGTTGGCTTGGGAGCAGGCCGGTATCTCAAGGTTCTGAACATTTCCAGGAAATGTTCCTAGAACCAGTTGAAGCATGAATTTTTTTTAAAAATAATTTCTGTTTGTCCGGGAATACATCGTTAAACCCAGATAAAATCGTCATTGTTTTTAAACTTCGGTCGGATTGCTGTGTTTTTTACATAGATATGGCTGCGTTACCCATACTACCTGTTTCTCTAACAGTTGAAGAACGTTGGTGGCTTCTGTTGTTTCTTCCTCCTCCTTTGCTGTCCAGGCATTTACACACGTGAGCAACTAATGGCATTTTAGGCCCAGAAATCCTTCAGATGGGGGATAGACCCTCCCTCAGTTGTAATTGACACGAGTAGGGAGCAAAGCCAAACAAAAGACAGAGGGATTCAGCTGCTTTTGTGATCCGTAACGACCGAGGCAGCCGAACCCCTTTCCCTGCAAAGCAGAGGGTGGGGTCCTCAGGGTGCACTTTGGCCTGTCTCAAACTTGGCTACTGGGGCAGCTGGAAGGTGGCAGGGGGATTATTAAATATGTTGACTATTTATATACTGCTTTGCAACGCAAAGTTCCCCAAGTTATTTTCATGGCAAAAGGGATGGGAAGACGGTTCTCTGTCCTACAGGAACTCACAGGCAAAAGAGAAACACAGAAGGCAATGAAGGCGGGGAAAGGGAGACGTGGAAAGTACGTTGGATGATTCAATGTGCAGCCTCGCTCTGGCCCTTGCTGGCCCTTGGGGTGTGTGTGTGCGTGTGCGTGCGTGCGTGCGTGACTCTGCAGCAGCCAGTTGTAGTCAGTTTTGCAGTGCAGGAGCTTGTCATCCCATGGCTACACCTATACAACAAGAAGACACTTAAAGTTGATTTGTATTAGTGTGTTTTCTCCTGCTGCCAATTATTCCTGCTTTGAAACGGATTATACTGTCTTGGGAAAGACAGTAGAATATGTGAGCCGAGGCAGATTTCTCAATTTGCCTCCTACTGAGCCTGATGCTTCTCAGCTTTGACAAATCTTCAAGGCAACACCTGAGCCTTCCTACTGATATCACAACCACTCCTGCTAGAGGAGAAGTCTCAGAAGCTCTGCTTTCTACCCTCTTGACTCATAGGTGGAATTGGCTGCAGGAGGACACAGTTCTTGGAAGGGAACTTGGAGTTGGAGCCTTGGGAGTTGGGAAGGGAGTGGAGTCTGGAGATGGCACCCTATATCCACCCACTGTGGACAGTTTCCTGCTACCGTTGTTACTCGGAGAAGCAAGCAAGAGCCTGGTGGCTCCAGAAAGTCTAACTGCGGCAGAAGCTTTTCTGGCTTTGTGTGCAGCTTGCTTTGTCAGGCGCATGAAGAGTCTTTTTCAATTTGTACCTGTGGATAGAACAAAACATGGTGTAAACAAAAGGGCTGAGAGCAGTTTCTGTCTGTGACGTTTTTGTGTAAACGGTAAAGCTTCAATGTGTACAAGACAAAGCACTTGACTCTGCAACTGCTCTGAACCTTGGGGCTAAATCCGATGCCTTTCACGGGAACAGTTTCCAGAGCGGGAGCAGCTGGGTCAATCTGCGGCAGCAAAACCAGCAAAAAGTCTTATGGCGCCTTGAAGATGAACCCAATTTATTCCAGCTTTCGTGAATGAGAGTCCACTTCCCCAGGTGCATGAAGCGAAGTCCTCGCTTGGCAGGTGTATACGTATGCATAAGGGGCTAGAGAAAGAGAAAGCAAGTGGTGACAGGTCACCATTGTGCAAGGGCTGGGGATGGAGTAGGATGGAGTCAGTGAGTGTCGTGTCAAGGTGAGCAATGAGTCGCAACAGCAGTTGGTGGAGATACTGCAGAGCCTTCTTGGCTATGCTGAGCTCACAGATTTGGGCGGGAGCCATGAACTGGTTTCCTATGAGAGGCTGCAGCTGCTGGGTCCTACAGAGCTGTGCAGGAAGGGACCAAATGGGCATGAAATGCGAGGAATGTGTGGCCAAATGCACGAGAGCGGCACAAAGATTGCTCACAGCAGCAATGACATGGATGTGCCCAGTGATGTAGACTTGAGTCTATTGACTCGGACTCAAGTCGGACTCCAGTCGCGTCAATGACTTGACTCGGCAATTGTAAAAGACTCGACTCGAGACTTGGAGCCTTTTACAACAAGTCAAATTTTATTCAGGTTTAAACCCATGTTCCCCATTAAATAGATAGGGACTTGCAACTCTTAACCAAAGACTTGGGACTTGGGGGCAAAGACTTGGGACTTGACTCGAGACTTGGAGTCAGAGACTTCATCCACATCCCTGGATATGCCCCTATTGGCTTCCTGGCTGAACTCAGTTACTTAAAAATGGAGTGAGATGAGAAGCGTTCTTTGTTCAAGCAAAATGAAGAGCCGCCCATTTCGCCCTGCTTTCCTTCTCAGGTCTGGACGTAGGTTGGTTGTTCTATTGTTGTTCTGTGTTGGTTCTATTAGTTCCTGACCCAGTGCTAGAGTTAATTCACTCAGCATCACCGGAGAGGCTTCTATACCTGGCGCCGGACCATCCCGTTGCCCTTTGACCATTCTTCTGTATGTTTCTGTTTCTCTGTCCCTGTACATGCGCATGTGCGCACGGAGTGACGGATGAAGCCAATAGGTAGGGGGGTGGCGGAGGCCCAGTGGGGTAGAGCCCCCACTTCTGTGTGCACACACCAGGCGTTGTGCTGCCCTTCTGGGCTGCCTGGCCAAGGCTGTCTCTGCCCCCTCCCCAGCCCTTCATGGGTGCAGCACCTTCAGTATCAACTGATGGGAGGCTGCTGCCTTCTGTTTTTAGCCATTTCTGGGTCATTTGGTGGCAGGAAAAACAAAGAAAAGCTTATTAATGAGAAAAATGAAATGAGATTTCTCTAAGCAGATTGCTGATGAAATAAAAACATTTTCTTCTGGGGTTTTTTTTTTTTTTTTTGGCACAGAAACATCTGTCATCTCTTCCCCTCGCCCCACCCTCTTCACTTTGAGCATCTGCTAGATTCATAAATGTCCAATTTTTGGTCACGCATTTGTCACTAATCTGTTTAACTAAGCTTGGCACTTGGAGGTTTGCACCACAGTCAGGGTGGTGTGAGCGGGTCCTGGTACCAACTGAGCTGCTCAAAGTCAGCCTCCAGTGGCCGGGCTTCTCTTCTGAGTCAGGGACATCTGGCACAATGGTTGGGGAGGAGGCCTGCCACTCAAAGAGGAGCGAGGAGGGCTGGATCCCCACCCCTCACTTAACAACTAGCACGTCACCTGAGATACTGCCTCCTGCCTGTCATGTCCCCTTTGGAGCAGGAGACTCCGCTTTGGAGTATTCAGTTGTGGAAAGTGAATTGTTACTCACTGTTCTCCTCACAGCAGCAATGAATACGTTATGCTTCTTTATTTTTACCTGATTTTAAATATATATATTTTTCTGCAAACCATTTTGAACTTTGGAAAAGTGGTAGACAAATCTCTTAAATGTTCAAGTGTCTTAAATGGTCCATTAACCATTTCCCCCTGCGATTTATGCATTTGCGACTTGAAATATCTCACCATAAGGCAGAACCAATAAAATACTGCGATAGAACAAAGTAACAAAAGACGTGGTGGGCAAAGTGGCCTGGCCTCCGCACTCGCATTGTCTGCAGAGGACGACCTCAGTATTTATTTATTTATTTTTCACATTTTTATACCGCCCTTCCTCAAAGGAGCTCAGAGTGGTGTACATATTTCCTCCCCTCCTTTTTGTCCTCACAACAACCCTGTGAGGTAGGTGGGGCTGAGAGATAGTGACTGGCCCAAGGTCACCCAGGAAGCTTCGTGGCTGAGCGGGGATTTGAACCTGGATCTTGCAGGTCTAAGTCCGACTCCCAAACCACTACACCATCCGGACTTTGGGCTGCCTTCTCTGCAGCAGATTGAGGTGACTCCGTAACTTGCAACAAGTGGCAGGAGGAGGCCCAGTGGATGCCGATCCAGGCTTTTGCTACACTGTAAGGATGGAAAGAACAGCTGGCCTGAGCCCCTTTCATAGAGTTGTTTTAGGGACTACTAATGTGCAGAACTGGCTTATGTTATTCACTGCCACTAACTTAGATTTCTGGGGGTATTTTGCGCATGTCACATTTCTTTCTGAAGTTGCGGCCACCAAGCAACTTCTTCACTGGCAGGAGGTGCCTAAACGTTGCACCTGGCTGGATTCCCTGCTTCTCCAGTGGGTGGCTGTGAATCCTGCCCTGGTAGCCATGCTCTGCATCCTGAGCTCACGCCTGCTGAGTCTGTGGGGTCCCAGGCTGCTGAGTTAGAGGTTTGCAGGCAACATTTTCCAGGCTTGATGATCCTATCAAGGGCAGTCTTGGAAGGAGGGCGTTGCCGTTGCGTAACTGTTGGGGGTGATGACAGGGAGTGGCAGCAGGACCGACCCATTCATGAAGCCAGCTGAGGTGGTTGCCTGAGGCAGCAGATTGGATGGAGTCAGGCCTGCCGCCTGTCTGTCTCCCTCCATCCATCTCCACCACTCATTCCCCTCCTGGATTTGAAAAGGAAGAGGGAAAGGAAACAGAAGAGGAACTGTGGAGGAGACTCTCTGATGCTCTCGCCCTCTCCTCTGCACTTCCTCTTCCTCTCTGTTCCCCACTTTTTTTTTTTCAAACCCAGGAACTGGAAGAGGCAATGGCTGGTGTACTGCCGGGCAAGGGGGGGGGGCAGCATTTGGCATGCCATCTCAGACACGGGGAGGCCTTGGGCCAGCCCTGGGGCTGCGAACTCCTATTTGGAGAGGAGCGTTGCCCGTTGTCACATAGTTCACTTTCCTCCCGCTCTTATTTTTGGCTCCCTCTTAGAGTGTTTGCCAACTCCACGGCTGACTCCCATGTAGCCCTGTTGCACCAGAACAGTGGGATGGAAAACAGCTGCGAGGAGCAGCCTGAAAAACTGGAATTGGAGCAAATACAGGAGGCGGGTGAGTGGGCAGAACAATTCCGTGTTCTTTCTTTCTTTCTTTCTTTCTTTCTTTCTTTCTTTCTTTCTTTCTTTCAAGGAATCTTCTTCCTGTCCCTTCCTGCTCTGTTCTGTTCTGCTGTAGTAAATTTTTATTAGATTGTGGGCTTGCAGGCAGGATCTGTCTTGTCTGAACAGGGTGTAGGAAATGTAGCCACAGTTTAAATAAGTAGCATTCATGAGATTACTATCAATTATTAAAAATAATTATTATTTTATTTATTTTTTATTTTTCACATTTTTATACCGCCCTTCCTCCAAGGAGCTCAGAGCTCAGGTAGGTGGGGCTGAGAGATAGTGACTGGCCCAAGGTCACCCAGGAAGCTTCATGGCTGAGCGGGGATTTGAACCTGGATCTTCCAAGTCCAACTCCCAAACCACTACACCATCCATATAATAATAATCCATATAATAATGATAAAAAATAATGGGGAAAGGTGAGGTGGTGGGAAATGATGACACAAGGCTGGCACAGTCTGTCCAGTAAAGAGCCCCTGTCTTGTCCAGAGTGAGGTCATAGTTGTACACAGTACAGCCATGTACTGTAAGCTGTGAAGCCAAATGCTTTCCAGTGGTGCTCCCATCCATTCTGTCTGAGCTGCTGCTTTATGGAGAGGAACCCCTGGAAGGAGCGGTCAGGCAGTGCCTGCCTGGGGCCAAGGGAACGTGTACTGTCTCGGGTCCCCCAACAATAGCAGCCAGGAAGGAAAGGGTTAAAAGCAGAGGGCTATAGCAGGAGGCCAGAGGGGCTTTGTGGTGCCGGCTGAGCCCTGGCAGATGTGTCATTGTTTGCAGAGGGCCAGCGGGAGATGGATGAGAACAAGATCAGGTCACCTCCTCCTCCCTGAAAGAGGGGAAACCCCTGTGGAATGGATGCCAGAGAAAGAGCACCGAAATGCACTGCTTTCTTCCCAGTGGCCATAGACATGCGCTGTGTTTCGAAGTGGCCAAATGGGAAGGAACTATACAGTTCAGTGCTTATCTGCCAGCAGCTGCAGCATTAGTATGTTCCCTTGCCAAAGGGGCTTCAGCCATCTCCCCTGCACATGCACGCACCCCCCCGCCACTCCCCCCCCAGTTCTTCAAAAGTGCCTCCGAGCCACTCTTATGCTCTGCTCTCCTGTCCATCTTTGGGGGAAGAATTGCATATGGCCATAGGAAGGCAATCTGGTGTGTTTTCTGGTGCCTGCTGGGCTGGTTGGCAGCAGGATTCCTTGAAGCCACATGTGGGAAAAGATCTTCGCTGGCCTAGCGTGTGCAGGTCTACTCAGAAGGAAGCCCTATTCAATGGGGCTTACTCCCAAGGAAGTATGTATAGACTCACAGCCGAAGGCTGCAATCCTGTGGACGCCTCTGAGGAGTAAGCCCCATTGAACCTGATGATAGGCCTTACTTCTGTGTAAGACTGCAAAGGCTCAGTCGGCATCTGTTACTGATCATTCCCTTTCTCGAGTTGCAGTAAGTGCTTTTGTATAAAGGAGACGTTTCTTTTGAACAAGGAAATTTCATTTCTCATGAGGACAGGACAATTGGGTCACAACCTTGGTGGGCTTCCTTAAGGGACAGATACCCCCCCCCCCATATTTCAGATATTCTATTTCTCTTACATAGGCTTACCATAGTCCCGGAATCGAGCCGTGCTGTGGCCTAGAAAGACACAAGCCGGTCCCAAGAGTGCCCTGCGGCTGGCCAACGCGGTCGCCTTGTTTACCGGAAGCTGCGGAAGCCGTGGTTTGCATTGGTCAGCCGCGGGGCACTCTTGGGAGCGGCTCGTGTCTTTTCTAGGCTGCAGCACGACTCGATTCTGGGACTATGGTAAGCCTACTCTTACAGCATAATCCTATGCATGTCTACTTGGAAGTAAGAGCCATTAAATTCAAGTGTGTATTTATTTATTTAAAGAATTTTTACCCCGCCTTTCTCCCAATAAGGGCAATCAAGGCGGCTTACAATTAAAACATGTTAAAATACATAATAAAATACAACAATAAAAATAATTAAAACAAGTAATTAAAACAATTAAAACAAACAAACCCCAGTGGGTCAACTTATGATTACATTTATTAAAAAGCCAGCCCACCATGTCAGACATCGAAAGCCAACCTGAATAAAAACGTCTTGAGGCCAGAAGCATCGTTGGGGTAGGAGCGGGGGCGGGGGCGGGGGCCCAAGGCGGCAGGGGTATGTACTTGCCTCCGGGATGCATCCCGTCGTCGTCTTGGAGCCGGTCCGTTTTGGAGTTGGGCCCTCCCGCCCACCCTGGAGCTCCAAAATGGTAAGCAAAATGGCGGGGGGGGGGCGTGATTGGTGCTGTGCCACGCACGCGAAATTGACGTCACGCCTCCCGGGGTGTGTGACTTGCGGCGTCACGTGGGGGGCGTCGCGTCGCCCCCCCCACGTGGGGCATAGTTCCGTTTCTGTTTGAGGCCCCGCCGAAAGGTCTCTAAAGAAAGAGTCATTCTTAATTCCAGGGGGAGGGAATTCCATAGTTGGGGCGCCACCGCTGAGAAGGCCCTATTCCTCGCCGCCGCCAATTGAAAGGCAGGCCTGGCTGCAGGGGGAAATCAGTCCTTCCTGGGGGACTTTATTCTGGGCACTGCACTAGGACACCTCCTGATCCATCCCTGTCTAATGTAGGAGGAATGGCCTTGCTGCAGTGGGACAGGGAGAATTGTCTGCAGCCTACCTAAAGTTCCTCAGCTACCTTTGACAACAGAGAAGCCCTAACTCTTCTCAAATAAAAAGTGATGACTCCATACCAGCCTCCAGGGCAGTTGCCTCAGGCAGTGGATGGATAGAGGGTCCTCTGCCCACCCATCTCCTCTGCTCCTCCCCCCCCCCCCCATTCCCTGGAAACAGAAGAGGGGAATGAAGCAGAAGGGGCATCGTGAAGACAAGAGGTGTGGGCTAAAACCTTGGAGACGGCTCTCCTCCACACGTCCTTATCTGTTCCAGCTCTTCCCCTCTTCCTTTTCCAATCCAAGGAGTAGAAAGAGAAGCTGCGGAACCAGTAACTAATGCATAGTGGCATTTATTTATTTTTTATTCACATTTTTATACCACCCTTCCTCCAAGGAGCTCAGAGTGGTGTACATATTTCCTCCCCTCCTTTTTTTTTTGGTCCTCACAACAACCCTGTGAGGTAGGTGGGGCTGAGAGATAGTGACTGGCCCAAGGTCACCCAGGAAACTTCGTGGCTGAGCGGGGATTTGAACCTGGATTTTCCAGGTCTAAGTCCGACTCCCAAACCACTACACCATCCTGGCTCTCACATAGCATCACGAGCCGGCGCGTCACCCCCTGCTGGGTTGGCCAGCTTGGCGCATCACCCCCCACTGGCACGTTCCCAATTGGGTCTTCGTTCGGCCCTTCTGAGGGCAAGGCTTCGAGCGGCGTTGTGCGCATGCGCCGCTCGAAGCCTTGCCGGCTTATTCAGAAGCAGCTGAGCTGCCGAGGAAGACGCAGCTCAGCTTGCCAGCTCCAGGAGTGACGTGCCGGGATGGGGGTGAGTACGGGGTGTGTGTGACGCAGCTCTGGGGTGGGTTGGTGATGCACCTGGGGGGTAGGGGGTGACGCGCCGAGCCGGGCGACCCCGCACGGGGTGATGTGCTGGCTCGTGACGCCACTGGGTGCATGCTGCCAAGTAAGGGGTGGTGGTGGACCTTGGCAGTCTCAGGTGCCAGGAGAGCTTAGGCTGGCCCTGCCAACCTCCCACTGCAACCACTGTGCCCTCTAAGCGGTGCAGCAGCGCGCAACTAGAATCAGAGCCCCACAAAGCTTCCTTCATGGCGCTCCAAAACTCGGCGATAACGTCATCGCCGAGCACTGCGGAGCCGCCCCATGCAGCAAAGGTCGGGCTCCAAGCAGTCCCTGTAATTTGTACAGGGAACACTGACTGTGACTTATGCTTTTCAAGACAAGAGCTTCTGTATCTGGAATCCGTGATTGCTGACACTGGCAAAAAAGAAAAAAGGCTGCTCTTGATGAAGTGCACATCTGTCCAGGTTGAAGTGCTGAGAGAAATGAGGCCTGGGCTCCTGCCTCTCTTCCTTTAATTAGGAATTGTGTGACATTCCACTTAAGCCTGGCACATGCAGCAACAGAAAGCTGTTTTAGAGGTCAGGGCTTGGGTGTGATTTGAAACGGTACCTGAGACGCCACCGCTGCACAGTAAACTGTCAGTAAATGCCTCTGTGTGCATGATATTTTAGCCAGCTAATGCAGGACTTGCCTCAACCCTTGAAGTGTCACTCAATTAGGGTAACGTGTATGGGGGGGGGGGGGTGAAATTAGAGACAAATACCAGAAGAGGAGCTATGTAAATAACTCCCTGTCCCCTGCCTACGTCAGATGAAGACGGGCTCTGCCTGCAAGAGTTCAGGCCAACCCTTGAAGGTAACAAGGCATTCTTGGAAGGGAGTGACTTGTTTTAATTCTGGACCCTTCATGCATTAAGTGTGCTACCCAAACCTCCTGCCAGGGGAGCCAAGCATCTACAGTTCTCGTTGTTCTGATTCTAAGGAAAGATACTCTGTAATCTGTGTAGAAACTTAATTTATATTCAGGACTAAGCATAGGTTGGGTTATTCTGGAGGTGTGCACAATGTGGTTTGGGCTGCAGAATTCAGCTCCTGGAGAATCGGAACTTCGTTTTAAATAATCAACAGCCCAATCCTGTCTAGCAGGATGCGGTGGCGCAAATAAGGTGCCCACCACGTCCTAGCCAGGATGGGGCCTGCCCCAGCGCAGCTGGAGGCCTCCTTGGGGTAAAGGGACGTTTGTTCCCTTACCCCGAGTAGAGCCCCAGCCGCCCCAATGGGTCTACTCGAATGTGTGCCAGCTATTTTACTGGTGCACATTCGATCCAGCCAGGCCTGGGAAGGGGGATAGGATATGGCAGAGGAGGCCGCTGACAATCCCTCCCCCTTCCCAGACCAAGCCAACCAATCCCCTCCCCGGAATGGCCCATCCCTCCTCCCGCTGCCCGGCAGGGACACACCTCTCTGCCACGGTGGCGATCTGTCCTGTGGCGCCGGAGCAGCGGCACAAGCCTCTCTGCCGGTGGTGCTTACTCTTCAGGAGATGCAAACGTGCCTTATGGCATGTTTGCAACAACCTTGATGATCGGTGGAGCAGTTGCTCCTCCAGTCTATACTTAGACAGGATTGTGCTGCAAGTCTCTAGACCTCATTACTTAGAGATATGCTTGGAAGTGTCCTGCTGAACTCACCTGTTGAATCTCAGAAGCCATAAGAAGATCCCTGCTGGATCAGGCCCAAAGAGCCCATCTAGCCCAGTATGCTGCCTCCCACGGTGGCCCACCAGCTGCTTCTGGAAAGCCCATAAACAGGGCATGATAATAGCTATCCTCTGCTATTGCCCCAAGAGTGACTGATATTCAGAGGGGGCATGGTGATTTAGCAATAGCAATCAGTCATTGACAAGCCTCTCCCCCTCCATGAATTTGTCCAATCTTCTTTTAAAGCCACCCAACTAGTGGCCATCACCACATCTTGTGGCAACAAGTTCCACAGACTGATTACATACTCTTTTTTTTTTCCCCATTGGGAATCTCCTGCCAATCCCTTTTATTGGACGATTCTCGGTTCTCATATTATGAGGGCGAAAAACGTCTCTCGCTCCATTTTCTCTGCACCATGCATAACTTTAACAATCTCATGGCACAATCCTATGCACATCTACTCAGAAGTAAGTTGCACTGTGTTCAGTGGAGCTTACTTCCAGAAAAGTGTGGATAGGATTGCAGCCCCAGTCGTGTCCCTCCTTAATCAACTTTTTCCAAGCTAAAAAGCTCTCAATGCTGCAGCCGTTCCTTGCAAGGAAGGTGTTCCAGGTGTGGAGGATGTCGATGTCTGGCGGTCCATTTGGGTGCCTTGTGTAGCACAGCTGTTGCTGCTTATAGCCAAAATGTATTCCAGCTGGCCTGCATTTGCTCTCCTTCTCTCCCTGCCTGCCCACCCCCGCGCTTAAATTGTGTACCTATCTTTCTTTCTTGAAACAATCTGTATAATTTGGTTCAAGTGCTCCCATAGTTTTTGCACAGGGAATCTAATGATGCCTTACATCTGTAAGGGGATTTCATGTGAATCCACCAACCTGAGATCACAGGCAGCACCTACCTATATGCAGGAGCTCTTTGTCTCTGGGCAAAGGACTGTCTGCCTTTTGTTTTTTGAGGGCAACCTGGATGATTCTGCTCTAAGACATGCAGGGTTTCACTCTCTCTTTCTCCAGGACTCAAACCTGGACGATGCTGCAACTTCTCGCACCAGGAACAGGCCTGTGGCCTACTGCTCCCTTCCGTAAATCTGACCCACAGCAAAGCAACCATCACAGAAGAGTCAGGAGACAGGAGTGAGGCCACCAGCCAGGTATTTGGGTTTCCAGGTCTTTTCCTCACTGCCTTGTCATACCAGAACCACTTAGTTATTTTGTCATTTCAAAGTCACATGGGCCCAGTGGTTTGGGCTCTGCATTAACAACAACCCCCTAATATTCTGCTCTTTGAATCGACTGTGCAAATCTCCAAAATGCATTTGATTAGCGAATTCTGCAGAAACTTGCTTCACTTGTATTGCGAGCCTAGATTCTTGTGGAATTGCATGTCGGGATGTGTGGATCAGGGGCAGGAGTGGAGCTCCTGGAGTTATGCCTTGGGGCTGAAACTCCACCCACTGAGCCCCAGAGGCTTTGCAAAATGCAGCCACTGCATAACTGTGAGGGACAGAGAGAGAGAGAGAGAGAGAGAGAGAAAAGTCCCACTTCCACTTCCACTGAATGCAGCTCAGGAGGCAGATCGAAATAGCTGCTGGCATGTATATTTTCAAAGGGAGAGCAGCCGTGTTTCTCTTCCCTGTAGCTTTGGGTGCCGTTTGAGTCTTCTTGCACTGGTGCATGGCCGCCCCATTAAGTCTGCATAACACCTCCCCTCCCTCCCAGTTCAGTCTCAAAGATGATGTAAGATGGATGTGATGTACCACCGGGCTTTTTCATCTTGTCTGCTTAATGCCTGTTGAAGAGCATCGTCGTTAACTCCTTTGTGATCTTTTTATTTGTTAACTCCTTTGTGATCTTTTTATTTGGTCCTGATAAAAGGTTTTGTTACTTTAGGAGGGATATTGCTGCCATTGCTGTGGTGGGTGAGGAGGGGAGGCGTTCTGGCTTTTATCTTGTCCTTTCTAAATCCTATGAGTTTGGCTGTGAAAGACATCTTTTTTTCCCCTCCTGAGCATCCGGTTTCATACCAAACTCGGGTCTCCTGGGTGTGCCCATCCCTCTGAGAACTTTTGAAATGCAGGAAAGGAACACAGCCCCCCCCCCCCGAGGTTTTTACAACAGAAACAGGCATGCATGGTGGTTCAACAGGGTTTGATGCTTCTTTTTTCAACAATCTGGGAAGAGCGTTGGAGAAACTCATACAAATGCTTATGGGTAAAAAAGCCATGTATTTTACGATACAATGAACTTTCCCAGCGTCACTGGGAAAAGTGACTATATGTAGTCAGAACTGTATGTATGTTTGTGCTATAGTTGCTGTCTGGCAGAGGTAACATTAAGCTGCTCTCACGTTGCCCCCACACTGCAGGCTGCTAGACTCCTGCTGCCCTTACTGCCGATGTTCTGCACACTCCCAGCCTCCCTTCTGCAGTTTCTCCTTCTTCGCCCTCCCTCCTCCTGCCTCCTCTTCTTCCCCCCCCCTCGTCTGTTTCAAGTGCCACTCTGCCCTCCTCCTTCCCCTCAAGATGCTCCATCCTGATAGTTGGGGAGCTTTGCCCCCTTTCCTGCTTTTCACCACAATTCCACCACTCCTGCACCCGCCACCCGCGAGACGTCCTTCACAGTGAAGAGTGCTGAAGGGGCTTGTGGGCCAGGGAATGAGGGGTCCACCCAGCAGAGAGAATTTTGCCTGATAAGGTGCACCTTAACCAGCTTCACCTCCTGTGATTCTGCCTCTAGTGGAGTGAGATCAGCCAGTTCTACGGTGGCTCTAGCACATTTTGCCGCTTCGGCTTGACGATGGCCCAGCAGTACCTTCGGGAAGAAGAGCTACGAGCCCGACACCAGAATGCCCTCCTCAGGCTCCGGGAAAAGGCCCTTCAGGAGAACGTGCAAGCAGAGCTGGCCTGGCTGGAGCACGAGAAACGGTGGGGACAGTTTGGCAAATGCAGGACCTTGGTTTTGACGGTATCTCACATTTTAACTCTCCAACTGTCTTGAAATCCAGTCACAGGCCAGCCAGGTGAGGTGGGGCAGGATGGGGGAAGAAGAAAGTAGGTTCCGCCCAGTGATGGGGAATTGGCATCTAAACCAGTGGTTCCCAACCTTTTTAGCACCAGGACCCCCTTTTGTAGAATGACAATCTGTTGGGACCCCCCTAAGACCTAGGGCCAGAAGTGATGTCGGTAAGCAGGAAGTGATGTCATTTTTTAAATAAATTACACTGTTTAATAAATCATACTTTTTAAAAACACACTTTTAAAGTTGTACTCACAAGCAGCCCCTTTGGGGGAGAGGAGTGAGCTAATATTAACAGAGATGCTAAAAGGCAAGCAGAAAGTAATACAGGTGAGCAAACAAGCCCCAATCAGACACTTCTTTCTCTGCAGTGTGTGCGTGTGTGTGGGGGTGAGCTGCCATCTTGGGTGTGGCCATCTAGCCGACATCCCGCAACCCCCTAGAAACCGCTTCGTGACCCCCTTGGGGCCGGGTCCCAACCACCAGGTTGGGAACCACTGATCTAAACTGTCTTGGACAGATTTGTGCTGTCGAAGTCCTGTGACAAGGACTGAGCATTTGATTGACACCAGCATCTTGCCAGGCATTATTGATGTCCTCTATAGATGAAGCTGACAAATCCAGAATGGTTTGGCTTCAGGCACAATGTTAGGCCCACAATACTGCCAGTTTGCAGAGGGATCATTGCTCAGCAGTAGATGCATTGTAGTCAGAATAAATGCTGAATGGGCTTTTTCAGTGCGCAAAACACGTCACGTCCATTATCTTGATGTAATCCTTACGATCACCGTGTAAGGAATTAACCCCCCCCCTTATTGCAGCTGAGGCTGGGGTGGGCCCATCACCCACCTAGTGAGTTCATAGCAGAGAACAGACCTGAGCCAGGGAAATCTGCTTTTCAGCTCAACTCAGTCGAGCACCAGCTCTAGAAGAATTGTGTTCCAGGTTCAGTCCCTGCCATCTCTAGCTAAAAAGAAGAGCTCTTTTTTGGCAAACTGCTGCCCTCTGAAACCAGGAACAGTGGACCAGGTGGAGTCTTTGGGAGAACGCAGCTTCCTTTGCTCAAAGGGGAGGCTTTTCTCCAGCCACTCAGGGTTGGTCAATTCATGAGGCCAGCTGTCGCTTCAGACAACAGGTTGTTGGAGAGCACCCACTTCTATCCACCTTCATTCACTGCTTCTCCTCCTGTTCCCTGGATTGGAGGATTAGAGTGGAAGAGGAAGTCTGGAGGAAAAGAGAAGGTGCCTAGAGAGTATCTCCTCCTCCACCCCCACACTTCCTCTTCTGCTCTGCCTCCCTTTTCCAACCTAAGGAGTGGGAGGAACAGAGGTTGGCTCATCAACAGGCAAGGGGTGTAGCATTTGACAGGTCGCCTCAGGGGCCAGGAGGTCTTAGGCTGGCTCTGCGTCTGCACCTCGATTGAACGCCCAAGCAGTCGCTCTCACTCTCATGACCCTGTCCACCTTTGGCAGTAGTATGGTGGCCCTGAGGGGTCAGAGGGAGATGGACATTGTTCATGTCCATATGTCGACTCCAGTCGCAAGTGAAGAACCTGAGCCAGGGCAAGTGAAAATGGCCTGGAGTTGAGTGCTTCTTGGTTGTTGCTGGGCCTTGGTTGTCATCTGGGCCTTGGTTGTCTGCATTTACCCCCTGGAGGTTGATTTTGGTGTCTGTCCGGCTTTCAGGTTGCAGGGTGTGAAGGGCGCATCAGTCACAGGGGAGAAGCAAGACAGAGTCTTAACCAGACTGAAGCAGGAACAGGTAATGTGTGTGTGTGTGTGTGTGTGGGGGGGAGGCTGAGCAGGTGTCTCCCAGGAGGTCTCATGGGCAGGGAGCTCCTTTCAACAGTTCTTCATTAAGAAGCAGCCATATTGACAGTAGCCAGTGCTTGAATTATGGGGGCAGAGGGAGCCCCAGCCCCTTTAGCCTTTTTTGATCCCTCCTTAGCTGCTGTTTTTGGAATGCTACAAGGTGTGTGTGTGTGTATTATTTCAGTGGGAGTGGGGATCACATGAAGGGTCCCCCAGTCGTCGTCCCCCCCCAAATTCAACCACTGTTATAAGTAACCCACATTCTAACTGGCTCTTTGCTTACAACCTTCTTAAAATCCAGTTTCTGCTCTTGTTCCTCCTGTTACAGCTGCTACACTTACAGCCCAATCCTAAGTAAACCCCCCCACAGATGCAGCCACGCCAACTGAGTGTGCACTGCATCCTGGGGGAGGGGGATAGTCCCAGAGGCCTCCTTTGAGGTAAGGGAACATTTCTGCATTCTACTTGGTCTACTGCCAGCTCTTTGGCTGGCGCAACTTCAAGCGGACCTGGTGAGGTGGATTGAGGCCAGGAAGGGGGATAGGATATTGGTGAAGCCGTTGATAACTGCCCCATCCCACCCTAGACACACCCCTCTCGGCCCCTGCCCTGGCCCCAGTCCTGTTTTCCTGACTCCCCAACCTGTTCCACCTCCCCCCCCCCCAACTTACTGGCATCTTCGAAGGCTGCTTTCATGCGGCTGCCGCCGCTCGCTGTTTCTGGCAGCGGCCCGGTTGCATGCAACAGCACATCATATTTTGCAACGCTGGAAAGGTCACTGCGCCACCGGAACACACATTCCGACGGCACAGCGGCCTGTTAGGATTGGGCCTTACAGTGCAGTCCTTTGCGTCAGAAGTAATTTTCATTGTGTTCAATGGAGCTTACTCCCAGGAAAATGCGTATAGGATTGCAGCCTTAATTTTGTGGTGTTAATCACAGAATAATCTGGGGGTTTCTGTACGCTTGAAGTGTGGGGTGGGGGCAAAGCTGGCGTATCACCAAGTAAGGGGGCAGCATTTGCCCAGGAGGTCTTGGGGCAGGCAGTGTTCTGCTGTCAGTCTGGAGTTTGGGTCGGCTGCAGTTGCAGGAAGCCAACAACCCCCCCAGTTAAGGCCCAGCATCTCACTTTGGGAAACCCTTTGATTACACAGTTTTGGATATATTGGTTTTAACGCGAAGAGTCTCTTCCAGTTGCTAAACGCTGTGACAAGGAGGCAGGCCGCCCTCTTCCCTTCTCTCATGTGCTTCTTCGTAGGCAGAAATTCGGCACTTGCAGAACGTCTGCAGGGCTGCCCATCAGAGGAGGAAGCTTCTCCTGAGGCAGCAAAAGGAGCTGCTGCTGGTACAGCAGTCAACGGCGCAACTCTGGCAACAGATGTGCCAGCTGGCAGGAAAGCCACAGCAGCACCAAGCGGTTTGTGACTCCAACAAAGGAGATGCTTTTGCAGGCCCCTCAACCTTCTTGTGTGGAGGCCTTTGAGTGTGGCAGTCCAGGGCTACCAGGGATAGAATCCTTTCCAGGCCCTTTTGCTTTCTTCTCTCAGTTGGGTTTGCATTAGGCCAACCCCCCCCCCCCATTGCAACGCAATTCAGAGCGGGAGAATAATCTCATCCACATTCCCCATTATTACCTTGAATCTCTCCAGTACGCACTCAGGGCTGAGTGCTGAGTGCTCAGTTTTGGTGCCAACCCCCCTCCCCAGGTTCAGCTTGAGATCTGCATGCCCTGAGGGAAGGAAAAGGTGTCCAGGCCAGAGGGAGCCTATAACAGCTGCTCCCATGGAGTCCAGCACTGACCTGAGAGTTTTATCATTTTAATGTAGCGTGGAAATTCTCATGGCTTGGTACAATTTCCAAGGAAATAGGGTATATGGGTTTATAAGCCATGTAAAATTGAAAAAAGGAAGTAAAAGCTTTTAAATTGCACAAAATGTCCGAAAACTTTTAAAAGCACATATACATCAAGAGTACACGCTGTAAAAACTTTTCATCCGTTTGGGAAGACAGAATTTACTTAACAGGCAGCAGGAACTTTCTTTTTTAAATAAGATCTGGCTACCGATCTTAAACAGTTCGTATAATCGCTCAGCGGCTTGGCACACGTCCTTGGGGTTACCTCCGGTCAATGTGGAAACTAACACTTCCGCTGTTACTTAGCGGTTCCCACTCTTTTCAGCGTTGTTTCTCCCTTTAAACTGCTGGCTTACTTTCCTATGGGTAATGACATCTAGCAGCCCCTTGTGCTGAGTTTGCCTTGACAAAGTCCCAAGAGAGGGATGAAACGTTGGTTTGGATCTACAAGTCTTTATTTTTGTGCCTGATGTTTTGGAAGTTTTTACAATGTGTACTCTTGATGTATATGTGCTTTTAAACGTTTTTGGACATTTTGTGCAATTTAAATGCTTTTACTTCCTTATTTCAATTTTACATGGCTTATAAACCCATATATCCTATTTCCTTGGAAATTTTATTGCATTGTGTTTTGTGAGCATTTTGTATGCCCCTTGGACATTTGCTTAGGCAAGGGAAAAGCAGGGTATAAATTCATTAGATAGATAAGATAATGTGAACCTGAGCTGTCATGAGTATCAGCCTCCAAGAGCCGTTTTGGAATTCAGTTCCAGAGCCCTCACTCTGTCATGACTTCATGACCTGGGAAAGACCTACATATTTTTTTTTAAGATATACACCACCTCTACATTGTATTGTCATTGTCAAGACTCTCCCGCAAGCTCTCTGGATAAGAGAAACTAGGACACCAGTAGTATGCAGCGGGGCCTTTTGGGTGGCTGCCCCAAGATTAGTGAATTAATTTTGGTTGTGTCTCATTTTGGCCTGTAGAAAACAGGGCAAGGTACATCTGTTTGACAACGCTTTTAACATTTTTCAGATTAATAACTCATTGCTCAAAGATACAATATTTATGGGTTTTTCAGCCATGTGACTTCAGCTCTTAGAATTGAAGAAATAAAGATCGATCTTACAATTGTTAGTTGAAATTCCACTTCCTGGTTCTACCGCGATGTAGAGCAGGCAACGGGACGGATTATCCAAGGCTGACAACGATGAAAATCTTTAGGGTCTTCTGTGCTTAACGTTTCTCCCCAAGCATTAGGGGCTTCTTCGGAAGCAAAAAGAGAACCCAGCTACAAGCTGGAAGATGTCCATAACTTTGTCCTGGAGGTCTCTGTAGATATGGAGTCAGTTATTGGAAGCACGAGAACCAGCGCGCAAGTCGCTGATTGTTAATTACATGCGGAAGCTGTCAAAACCTTCGTGACCTGAGGTAAACTCTCCTCCATGTTCCGTTCTCCCATTTCATAGTGTTTCTGCAAGGACTTATACAGTAAAGGCAATCATACTTTGTGAAGCAACAGGCACCAACATGTAAACCATTGGTGATTAGCTAGATAGGGAAGCTGTCATTTCCTCCATGACCTGAGGTGAACTCTCCTTCGTGCTCCGTTCTCCCGCTTTACTGCGTTGCTGATAGGACTTATGCAGCAAAGGCAACCACACCTTATTAACATAGGATAATTCCTGTTGACGATTAATAAGGAACTTTGACTGACAGTATCTAGCTATCTTGTAGCTGGGTTCTCTTTTTGCTTCCGAAGAAGCCCCTAATGCTTGGGGAGAAACGTTAAGCGCAGAAGACCCTAAAGATTTTCATCGTTGTCAGCCTTGGGTAATCCGTCTCATTGCCCGCTCTACATCGCGGTAGAACCAGGAAGTGGAATTTCAACTGACAATTGTAAGATTGATCTTTATTTCTTCAATTCTAAGAGCTGAAATCACATGGCTGAAAAACCCATAAATATTGTATCTTTGAGCATAACAACTGGCCATGAAAACCTACATGTGTACTTAATAACTCATTACTTACGTGTCCACAAATGGACAATGAGTGACTGACATTCAAACTGAACCAGCCCAAAGCGGGACAGAACACCTAGCTTCATAGATCTTTTTTTTCCCAGGATGCTGTAAACCCAACCAACTTCAAAGGAGCAGTTGTGCTGGAAAAGGAAGAGAGTGCAAAGGTTTCCAGTCCAGTGCTTGACATCGCAACATGCTCAGGAGATGGAAGCAGCTTTGGTCCTCTGCAAGGCAGGGGCTATAACGAGTAAGGCATCCAGTTTCCACAAATGACTAGGACAGGCTTTCATGATGGCAATCAAGTTTTTTTTTAAAAAAACAGTTGTCGCAAGCACCTCCCCCCCCTCCCCCAGTCTCTGGAGTATTTGAGTCTTTTTGGTAGAGTGGGTGATTGTTGTTGTTGTTAAGTCGTGTCCGACCCTTTGTGATCCCATGAACCACATCCCACCAGGCCTTCCTGTCCTCTACTATCTTCCTGAGTTCGCTCATTTTCATGTTCGTTGCATCGGTGATGCTGTCTAACCATCTCATCCTTTGCCTTCCCCTTCTCCTTTTGCCTTCAGTCTTTCCCAGCATCAGAGTCTTCTCCAGAGAGTCCTCTCTTCGCATTAGGTGTTCAAAATATTTGAGCTTCAGCCTCCGTACCTGTCCTTCCAGGGAACAGTCAGGGTTGATTTCATTTAGGATTGACTGATTTGATCTCCTAGCAGTCCAAGGGACTCTCAGGAGTCTTCTTCAGCACCACAGTTCGAAAGCATCTATTCTTCGGCGCTCAGCCTTCCTTATGGTCCAACTCTCGCAACCATACATTGCTACTGGGAACACCATCACCCTGACTATACGAACTTTTGTTGGCATGGTGATATCTCTGCTTTTTATTATGCTGTCTAAATTTGCCATAGCTTTCCTTCCAAGGAGTAAGCGTCTTTTAATTTCATGGCTGCTGTCTCCGTCTGCAGTGATCTTGGAACCCAAAAAAGTTTAATCTGTTTCTGCTTCCATTTCTGCCCCTTCTATTTGCAGGAATTGATGGGACCAGATGCCATGATCTTAGTTTTATTAATGTTGAGTTTCAAGCCAACTTTTGCACTCTCCTCTTTTCACTCTCATCAAGAGGCTCTTTAGTTCTTCTTCACTTTCTGCCATTAGGGTGGTATCGTCTGCATATCTGAGGTTGTTGATATTTCTCCCGGCAATCTTGATTCCGGCTTGCGATTCATTCAGCCCTGCATTTCTCATAATGTACTCTGCATATAAGTTAAATAAGCAGGGTGACAATATACAGCCTTGCCGCACTCCCTTCCCAATTTTGAACCAATCGGTTGTTCCATGGCCGGTTCGAACTGTTGCTTCTTGACCCGCATACAGGTTACTCAGGAGTGAGGTAAGGTGGTCTGGTACCCCCATCTCTTTAAGAATTTGCCACAGTTTGTTGTGATCCACACAATCAAAGGCTTTTGCGTAGTCAATGAAGCAGAAGTAGGTGGGGTTTTTTTGGAACTCTCGTGCTTTCTCCATGATCCAGCGCATGTTGGCAATTTGATCTCTAGTTCCTCTGCCTCTTCAAAACCCAGTTTGTACTTCCAGTAGTTCTCGGTTCACGTACTGCTGAAGCCTAACTTGTAGGATTTTGAGCATAACCTTGCTAGCATGTGAAATGAGTGCAATTGTACGGTAGTTTGAACACTCTTTGGCATTGCCCTTCTTTGGAATTGGAATGTAAACTGACCTTTTCCAATCCTTTGGCCACTGCTGAGTTTTCTAAATTTGTTGGTATATTGAGTGCAGCACTTTAACAGCATCATCATTTAGGATTTTAAGTAGCTCAGCTGGGATATTATCATCTCCGCTAGCTTTGTTGTTAGTAATGCTACCCAAGGCCCACTTGACTTCACTCTCTAGGATGTCCGGCTCTGGGTCAGTGACCACACCAGCGTGGTCATCAGGAACATTAAGATCTTTCTTGTATAATTATTTTTCTGTGTATTCTTGCCATCTCTTCTGCTTCTGTTAGGTCCCTGCCTTTTTTGTCCTTTATCATGCCCATCTTTGCACAAAACGTTCCCTTGATATCTCCAATTTTTCTTGAAGAGATCTCTAGTCCTCCCCATTCTGTTTTTTTCCTCGATTTCTTTGCATTGTTCATTTAAGAAGGCCTTCTTATCTGACAAATGGACTTTGCGTTCTCTCCCACCTGCCTGGTGAGAGTTAACAAAAGCAGGTGTTGACATTTTAATATGGATAGAAGAGTGAGAAAAACAACCATCTTGTTTGCGACAGTTTTTGGCTGACAGAATACAGAGATTCAGAACTGACTCTGTTTTGGAATGAGTAGCATCTGCAAGCTATTTACTCACCATCTATTCAGCCTGCACGCCTGTAATTAAACAGTTTATGACAAAAGGCACCATGATTCTTTCATACTGTCTCCTTACAAGAAAATGGATCCTATGAAGAACTGGAACCAATGGGTTGAAACTACAGGGAGGTAGATTTAGGCTGGACATGAAGAAGGAAGAATATCCTTGTGGCAAGTCCTGTGCAGTCTGCCCCTGCAGCTGTGGGCTCTCCCTTGTTGGAGATTTTCAACAGAGGCTGGACAGCCACCTGTCAGGGATGCTGCAGCAATTGCCTGCACTGAGCAGGGGGTTAGACTATGGAGGGCCCAATCCTATTCCCTGCCTGCCCATCGCACGCAGTGTCACTGACGGAGTGTGTGTGTGGCATGCTCCAGGGGGGCAATCAGACAGCCCAGGAATTCCTTATAGCTTAGGGAAGTGGGGAGCTTGAAGCCATATAATCAATAAAAGAGGACATCCCCAGAAGACAGTGATGGAATAATAACCTATTTGGGGTTATCTCCTTTCCCCTCTACGCCCACGGGCAGACTTGCTTACTTGGCTAGATAAAAACACGAGGCACAGGCTGATTGAAGTTGCAAAAAGAAAGAGAAAAGTTTACTCACAGTTTCATGTTCATATTTACACAGCATCTGATTAAGATCAGAGGTTGCTCTAACTTGCTCTAAGGTTGCTCTAAGGATGAAGCCCCCCCTAGAGCTGGGGGCTTCCTGCATGAGGTCTGCTGTAAGCTGGCTGCTGGAGCAGCGTTGGCATCATCCTACCTCGTGGGCATCAGGCTAGAAGTGTCTGAGCAAAAAGGGAGAAGGGGGAAATTGGGTCTGGGGCCACGCCCCTTCCTTAGGGCAAAGAGGGGTCAAAAACAAGAGGGTCTACATAGGTACTTAGGTGACCAAACACACACAACCCCCTCCCCCCCCCCCCCCCCAGTGTCCAGCATACAGAAGTTGCCACTTCCAACAGACAGCAAAATAATGCACTGTTCTGTTGCGGACTTGAAGACCCAGGAAAGCCCCAAAGCTAGCTGCACCAATCCTGCAGGCAGGCAGCCCTTCACAGAAGCAGTTCAAGGGAAATGAGCAGAGGTTCGGTCTGCGCTCCAGGTGCTCAGGCACCTCTGCTGAAGAAGGGCCAACTGCTGCTTTGGACTCCAGCTGTGTTGCTCATTTCCAGATAGGAAAGGAAGCCTTCAGCAGAAAGTGTCAGTGATGTTTTTAAAGACCACTGGATTATTCCATTCCTTGCCTGGCCTGGGAAGGAGAGAGCTTTACTTCCTTGCCATGCTCTTCCTCTGGGTAGGAACTGCTCACAAGACTGCTGTGAGGAGGGGCTTGACTGGAAATCCCTCCCCCGCAATGGGGATGGCAGGTGGCTTGAGCGGCTCTCCATCAATATGGTTGGACTAGGAAGCACAGAAGGTGCTGCCTGGACCTCGCACTGACCCTCCTGCTGTCCTACGCTGCAAACTCGCCCCTGACTCTCAGCACCTCCTTGTTATCTTTCAGCAGCCTATTGAGAGCTGCAGTGCTCATAACTCGGCTGCTGGGGGGGGGGTAGGTTCACGGCTCTTTGACTGGGAGGTGAGTTATTAGGCCATTGATCCGGAGAGTTATTTAAATGAGATGGATGGCTTCACGGACACTCTGAGCTGATCTTTCCTCTTGGGGCTTCCAGGCTGTTCCCTCCCTGCATGGAAGAGGCACAGGAATGGCTTCTGATTGATTTTGGAGCAAGGCGATCAGCTTTCCAGGTGCTCTGTCAGAAAGACTGATGTCCGATCTGGGCTATGATCCAAAATGAAATCCTGAGGAACAAACATTTCGTGTTCTTTAGGATTTGTTATTCAAAGTGAGGAAGAAGGGGCCCTCCCAGCCTGCTGGCAATAGGGTCAAACAACAGGATGATTGTGTAATGTGGCTTCTGAGGTTGTAAATATCCAGCAGAGAGACCATAAAATGGGACAGAACTGCAGTGGGGGTGGGGTGGGGTGGTAGCACTTTGCCCCCACTGTGGTTCTAATCACACCTACGTGTGCCCCTTTTTATTGGGGGGAAAAGCTTCCATTGAGTGCAACTTGACCTATACCCAAGTAAGCTTAAGCACACATAATTGCAGCCTTATTGGACCAGATCAGCCACGGACAGGGCCAACCTCTCCGTCTGTAAGCAGATGAGAAGTTAGAACTCAAAAGGCTGGTCAGACTCTGGTGCAGCCAATGGGGTCCTGCATCCAGAAGCGGTTCCCCGTACTGCTTAATCCCAGAGGAGATGAAGTCTTGCCAGACGGCTTTCCATGGGATGGTTAAATTGGGCAGGCAGGCAGTCCCAGGAATAGTTCTGCAGCCTCAGCAAAAAGGAATTTAAGTAGCAGAGCTGGGAAAGACCTCCTGCTTGAGATCTGAAGGGAGAGTTGTTGCTGCTGCCGCCGCTAGGCTAGCTGGCCCAGTCCTTGGGTGGAGTCAGTACGAAGCAGAGCCAATGACAGGCTGGTTGACCCCCCCGGGGGGGTGGGCTAAGGGTTATGAGGGCCTGCCTGTGGAAGTGTGACTGGCTTGTCACCCAGACAGGCTGTAGCTACTATTCATCCTGTTCATTCCAGAAGTCCGTCATGAATTCTTCTTTCCAGTATTGTCAGCTTCCTGGCGGGGGGAGATGGGAGAGTAAGTGCAAGGCCATGTGCTGGGCTAATGAAGCACTTTCACATAAATCCCTGCATGAAACGGATCTATAATTCACGCTGCTATTGATTATAGGTCACCAGGACCTTTAGAAAGGATTGCTGGCTTCGCTTTCACTCCTTTCGACTGAGGGGCTGGCAGGCAGTGGTGAATGGGTTAATCCAGCATCTGGATTGGCTTCTCGTGTAAGAATCATAATGAAACTGCCTGCTTCTTCTTCGTGGAGAGGTGAAGTTTTCACTCTAAATGGCAAGTGGTGACCACAGCCTTAGTGGTCTCCTCTTCCTCTTCTTCATTCTGTCTGTCATCATTTGCTCCGTCTTGAGCGTATGAGTTGTGTTTTAGCCTCAGTTTTATTCAAGAGCCACTTGGAGACTGGAGTAAGGCCCACCCTCAAGTTAGCCATGTCGTTTTGTTTCTCAACCCCTCTATCGCAGTTCTCTCATTGCATAGACCCTGCAATGCCCCTCCTTAAACCTCCACCTTGACTCCCTGTCTTATCATCATGGATCCTAAAATAAGCTCCTCATCTTTGCTTTCAAGGTCCTTCATGGCCTTGCCCCCCCCTTTATTTCTCCACCCTCATATCCCAGTAATCCCTGCCTGTGATTTTGTTCTTCGAACCCAACGTGCCTCCATCTACCAATCTCCTGAGCCCTTAAATGACACTGCCCTTCTCCCTTGCTTCTCCTTGTGCTTGGAACCCTCTCCAGGAAGAGCTCCATGATGCCCCCCCTTCTGTCTCCTCAAAGCCCTTGACACGACCCCTCAGGCCTTGTGCTATACGCTAAGACTAAGGCCATATCACTTAATTGCAGCAGGTTGCCTCTTCTTTCTCTGTTCGTCTTTCCTTCCCCTCCCTCCATTGCCTCCAATTTGTAAGCACTTTGGGTCAAGAATCCCTGGTTTTGTTGTTACTCTGTAAAGCAAGGTGCACAATCAAACATTCAAAATTAACTGATGTTCAATTATTTACAGCCTTCATGCAAAGAGAGGGGAAATATTGTCACAAAGGACGGAGGCAGCAGAGGATTATCCAGAACAGAAATACAGGCTAGAAGCTCAGTGTGTGGAGCTGCTGGATGTTACAGCTGAGAATCTGCATGCCCGGAGGGAACAAGCCACAAGTCCACCGCAAAAGGCTGACAGTGTGGGGACTGCAGCAGGTATCCATGGCGTGGGGAGAAGGGGCTTCTGGAAGGGCACATTCACTGTGTGAATCGGCTATGCACGGATAAGAACAGCGGCCAAGGGGATATGTGGGGTCAGGAAGCTTCCCACATGTCCTGTTGTGGGGATACAACACAACAGAGGAAATCTTGTTGAGCTCCAACCCCAGTTCCTGAGGCTGCACTTCCACTCCAAAATGGGAAGGAGGCTCTGAAGAAGGAAGGGTGTGATGTGTGGGGAAACAGAGAGAGTCTGGTGTGAAGTAGCCCAGCACCAACACCGCTCTCAAAGCTGGATAGGGTCTGGAAACAGTGATGTAGACTTGAGTCTATTGACTCGGACTCGAGTCGGACTCAAGTCGCGTCAGTGACTCGACTTGGACTTGACTCTGCGATTGTAAAAGACTCTAAAGACTCGACTCTTGGAGCCTTTTACAACAAGTCCAATTTTATTCAGGTTTAAATCCATTTCCCCATTAAATAGATAGGGACTCGCAACCAAAGACTTGGGACTTGGACCCAGAGACTTGGGACTTGACTCGAGACTTGATCCACATCCCTGTATGGAAGTTTGCAGTTATGTTGCATAAATGCTTAAGGAAAGCCCAGCTGGATCAGGCCAAAGGCATCATCCTGTTTCCCACAGGGGCCCACCAGCTGCCTCTGGGAAACCAAGAAGAAGGAGATGCCCTCGCTCACCATTGCTCCCCTGCTGCAGCTGGTATTCGGAAGCAGGCGGCTGCTGAACCTGGAGGCAGCACAGAGCCATCCTGATTAGTTCCCCTTCGACAAGCCTCTCATCCTCTTTTAAAGCCATCTGAGCTGACAGCCATCATCACATCTAGTGGCAATGAATTCCATAGTCTAATGATGTTTGGTGTGTCCAAAGTCTCCTGCCAGTTAGCTTCATCAGATGACCCAGCCTGGTTCTAGGATTCTGAGTGAGAAAAATTCCTCCATACCATGCCATATGCCTAACTTTATAAGTCTCAATCCTGTCTCCCCTTAATCATCTTTTTCCCCAAGCCACAAAGCCTCAAGTGCTACAGCCTTGCCTCATAAGAAAGGCATTTCAGCTCTCGGATAATTTTGGTTGCCCTCTTTGGCTCCTTTTCTAGCTCTGTGGTCTCCTTCTTGAGACGTGGTGGCCAGAACTGGACACAGGATCCCCAATGTGGCTGCAGCATTGCCAGCATACAATTCCAAAAGGCATTGTAATATTCACAGTATGTTTCCTAGTTGGCAAATAGCAGCCAAATAGCTGGCCAGCCAGATCTGAGTAGGTCAATTGGGGACAAGGTAGCAGCAGAGTAGGTAAGTAAAAAAGCTTTTTCTTATCGCTTTGTCGCTGCCTGGTTCCTGACTGGCCCATTGCATATAGTGGAGGCTGCACCACCAGCACCACTGCACACTCTGGGGCGGCCCAGGATAGAACTAGACTGTAGGTGATAACTCAATATCTGCCAAAAGCGGCACTCACTGGGACTGAGCCTTGGGGTTGCCCCAGAAGTGGTTGCTGCTCTCCGTCCCAGCAATAAGGATTCATTGAAGCCCATCTCTCACACCAACAAGGCACCAGGGAGGCAGCTCCTGCGGCAGAGCAGGGCTTTGGCCTGTCTTTCTTGAGGGAGTAAATTCTGGTCAAAGCGTCCAAGGCTGTAGTGGAAGCTGCCTCTGTGCCTTCAGAAATGTGTTGTGGAACTTTAGGACTATGCAGTTGCTCTTAAGTTGAGACTCTCCTTCCTGATGAAATCAGCAGCTTCTTGGCAGAAGGATCTGGCACCCTGCAAAGTTATTTCAAGCCATGCACATGTCCAGGTTGCTTCCTGAGCATCCTGTTCTCTCTGTCTATAAGGTATGCTGGCTGGTCTGCAGAGTGCTGCCACCGGTGCAAGGTCCAGAAGACCCCACACTGCCAGTGGCGCCCCACAGACCGGCCGCCAGTGAGTTTCTGCTGGTGGTGGGGATGGATTTCTGCTGGTGGTGGTGATGGATTTGGGGTACCATCAGGCTGGGACAGGGGTGGATTTGGGATGGGATGGGAGGATCTCATCGGCAGGGGCCACCGCCATATCCCAAGACCGATTTTCCCCCTGCAGCGGTTTAGAGCTATGCCAGTAAGTCCCTAGGGGACCATCCGGAGACCAATACAAAAATACATGTTTTTCCGGCCTTGTCCCAGCTGGTGCGCAGGATGCCGCGGACACTGTGTCGGCAGCCCTGCACCAGCATAGGATAAGATTGGGCCATAAGTAGAGGTGGGAGAAAATGGTTTTATTTTTTCCACAGATTTCGATGTTTAACCAAACTGAAATAGCAGAAAGCGGTGTTATGTGTTTTTTATTCCAATTTTTTCCCCATTTTTATCAATTGTAACCACTTTTTAGAAGTGTACTAGGTAAGTGGTATAGGTTGTATAGTGTCAGCAGATGAAGAATGATGCAAAATTACATAGTTTTATTTTATTACAGAATTTTTTTTTAGCAGAAAGCAGTGTTATGTCTTTTTATTCTGTTATCACCATTTTCTCCTGGCCCTAGCCATAAGTTATGCTTTTCTGAAATGCTCCTCAAGGAGGGAATAAATTATATCAACAGCTATTATGTCCAATTTGCTTCAGCTGCTTCAGTCACACTTCCATATAAACAGAAACAGCAGCAGCTATCTCGCTCATTGCTAAAATGTCCTGCCCCACATCCCTATGCTGTAAATCACAAGGGAGCCAAGATGTATAAACTGGTCCAAGGTTTATTATGGAATATGATTATGTGGTTTCTGCAGAACAAAATCATAACTTATTTGGATTGTGCTGTTCTGAAAGTGCCCTTCAGAGGTATTTTCAACATAATCTGAGAGAGCACGTTCTTCTTTTTTAAGAAAGTGGGGGGGGGGAGAGAAATTCACATATATCAGCTGGAGACAGGTCGGGACAGGAGTGATTTTTGTTCCTTGGTTTTATCCGTATTCATAATTCTTCTTCCTTCCCACTCAACTTATAACAAGTATATCCAGGCCTTATAGATGAGACATTTTATGTAATTCATATAGTCTTGTGGGTGCCTTGTCTATGAAAATTACATGTATTATGTCAGCAATTATAATTCTGCATCGCCACCCTCATTTCACAGTCAGAAGGCGCTTGACACAGTCCCTCATGAAAGGCTCCTGAGAACAGTCAGGGAATAAGAGGGCAGGTCCTCTTGTGGATTAGGAACTGGTTGAAGACCAGGAAACAGCGAGTGGGAGTCAATGGGCAATTTTCACAATGGCGAGAAGTGAAAAGTGGTGTGCCCCAAGGATCGGTCTTGGAACCGGTGCTTTTCAACTTATTCATAAATGACCTGGAGTTGGGGATAGGCAGTGAGGTGGCCAAGTTTGCAGATGACACTAAACATTTTCCAGGTGGTGAAGACCAGCAGGGATTGTGAAGAGCTCCAGAAGGATCTCTCCAAACTGGGAGAATGGGCAGCAAAATGGCAGATGCGCTTCAATGTAAGTGCAAAGTGATGCACATTGGGGCAAGAAACCAAAATTTCACATATACGCTCATGGGTTCTGAGTTGTCTGTGACGGATCAAGAGAGAGATCTTGGGGTGCTGGTGGACAGGTCGATGAAAGTGTCGACCCAGTGTGCAGCGGCTGTGAAGAAAGCCAATTCCACGCTCGGGATCATTAAAAAAGGGATTGAGAATAAAACGGCCAATATCATTATGCCTTTGTACAAATCGATGGCAAGGCCACATCTGGAGTATTGTGTCCAGTTCTGGTCACCACACCTCAAAACGGATATAGTTGAATTGGAAAAGGTGCAGAAAAGAGCGACCAGAATGATTCGTGGGCTGGAGCACCTCCCTTATGAGGAAAGGCTACAGCGTCTGGGGCTTTTCAGCCTAGAAAAAAGGCGCCTGAGGGGGGACATGATTGAGACGTATAAAATTATGCATGGGATGGAGAGAGTGGATAGAGGGAAATTCTTCTCCCTCTCGCACAACACCAGAACCAGGGGACATGCACTAAAATTGAGTGGAGGGAGAGTTAGAACACACAAAAGAAAATATTTCTTTACCCGGCGTGTAATTCATCTGTGGAACTCCTTGCCACAGGATGTGGTGATGGCACCTGGCCTAGATGCCTTTAAAAGGGGTTTGGACAGATTCATGGAGGAAAAGACCATCACAGGTTACAAGCCATAAGCAACCTCCTGGTTTTAGAAGTAGGTTTTCTCTGTGCCAGGTGCAAGGGAGTGTCAACGGGAAACAGGTTATCTTGTTGTCTTGTGCTCCCTGAGGCATCTGGTGGGGCCACTATGTGATACAGGAAGCTGGACTAGATGGGCTTTTGGCCTGATCCAGCAGGGCTCTTCTTATGTTCTTATGTTCACATCATTTTTACCTAATAACGTATCTGTTATACCATAAAAGTCAACCCAGATAGTACCACAATCAGTTATTGTAGTGGTTATTAAAAGACACACAAACTAAAAAATGTCCCAAAGGCATACATCATAATTATTTTCAGGAAAACATTTCATGCTTAAAAATCCTGGCAAGTTGTCCTTCATCCCGAAGCCAATTCCACCCCAGTCAACACATGCAAATCCAGCATGAATTCTGGTGGGGGTGTTCAGTGGTTGTCCTAGAATGAACTCAGCCTCTCTCTTGCCTAGTGGCTGTTTTCTACATCTTTTTACCATCTCCAGATAGAAAAGTAACTAAAAAATCATGTAACTGACTTGCATTTTAGCAAGATTTACTAAATCTTGCAAGATTTGGACTACTGAACTGAACCCTTGCTAGACCTTTATTATTTATTACAATATTTATATATTGCCTTTCTCAATAGATTCAAGGTGGTTTACATAGGCAGGCTGAACATACAGTAATCCATTTTTCTGGCGTGGTTTTTTTTTTTACAAGTATTTTTACAAGTATTATTCCATGAGAAAATCTCATGGAATCTCCATTTCTCCAGATGTTTCCCTTCATAGTGCAATTGGTTCTTGCACTTTCCAAGCCTTTTGCAGGCAGTTGCAACCAAGCTTCAGATGTTATCCATTTTTTTTTTTGCCAGCTGAGTCGTCCACACCCCACTCCTCCACACAGATTCGTCAGTGGTCTCTCATCCAGGCAGCCGATCCTGCTTAGCTTCTCCAGGCAAGGCAACAGCTCAAGCTCCAGACCACACCTCCTGTCCTTCACACCTTCATAGTGTGAAGCTGAGACTACTGGCTGGGAAGTCTTTTCCCTCTGTAACTGTGTGAATGCCAGTCACAAGGACCCTACAGCAGAGATGTGCAGTCAGGGAAGGCATCATGGCTGGCTTCCAATGAAAAAAGGCAGGGTGCCTGCCTCAGCAAGCACTGGGGAGGCAGCAGGCAGAGCTGCCACAGTTCTGTCCATAAGAAAGCCATGAAAACAGCAGGGAGCTGTTTCTGAATTTATTTTTGGTGAGAGAAAGAGAGAGAGAGAGAGAGAGAGAGAGCAGGGCAGATTCGGCTGAATCAGGCCCTGCAGCTGGGGTGCCCCACACTGCAGTGGAGGGCAGACTGCCTGCAGCCACAGCCAGAACCCTGCATGGAGGCAAGCCTCCATGCAGAGGCCAGCGGAGCTCAAGTTGGGCCCGCCCACCCATCCCTGTTCCAGTTGGCCTGGAAATAGGGCCTCCAGGAAGTAGTTGATGATATGACGACATCATTGTGTCCCCACCACCTATTTCCAAGAAGGTGCGCTCCATGCCAGACACCATCAGACCTGCCACCGTTCGTCTGGGTGAGTGGAGGGGGTCCTGCAAAATCAGGGCCCATGGCCAGCCCTGAGCTGAGCGCAAGTGCACACAAGTAAAATTTTTGCAAGGTAGGTTTCTCTGCACTCTCTCTCTCTCTCTCTCTCTCTCTCTGTGCCTCCCCCAGCTTTGGATCTCACTGCATGTCACTGCCCTACAGAGGAAAGGAGTGAAACATCCAGTAATCTATTGTTGCAGTATCAGAGCCTAATGCTTTGCTCTGCATCACCCAGAGTAGCTTCCTCCTTTCCCATCTGAGACCCATGTGCATTTAACATAAAAGTAAAAGGTATTACTTTTCCAGTGATGGAGCTACAGCTATGAGAAAAGGGTTTTCTCTGTTCTGTTTCTCCCTGTCATGTAGGGAACAAGAGCCTTACTTCTGAACAGACGTGCTAGGACTGCATTGCAGGTCCCACTGTGTCCAGTGAGGCTTGCTTCCAGGAAAGTGTGCAACCTAAGATGGGAAAGGAGTTGGCAACTCTAAAAATAGCTGATCAGTAAGAGCTAATATCAGAAATCTGTGTTTTATTCCTAGATCGTTTGGTGAGCCGAGAAGAAGAGGAAGAGCATAACGAGGATCCTGGTTTGACGAAACATTCCAAAGAAGAGAATCATTGTGCTTCCTCTAATAAGGGACCTGCTCCTAATTCGTCCTTGGAGCATTTGGCTTCTGCAGTATCCTCTGCCAAATTGTATCACTTCTCTTCAGAGACGGAGAGCCTCCAATTTGATTCTGAATTTCATAAGGCCCATGCAGTTCTCATCAATATCTCTGGAAGCTCTCCTTCAGCCTCCGACTTAGAAGCTGAGGGCACCCAAGCCACAGATGTCAGCCTCCCTGAGGAATTCGTCTTCCAAGACCAGCTGCACGATAGTTGCGGTGCTGGCGCTGCTTTTCCTGAAGCACCAACAGTCCCACAGATAACAATAAGTGAGGAAAACACATTCCCACTTGACACTAGATACCACACGGACATATCTTGTGGTGTTTCACATGTGGACAGTTCAGTTCTTCACAGCCAGGAGAAGCCCCTCAATGACATGCCGGACAGGTCAGGCACCTATGAGTCTGATGTTCCGATGTTATCATACAATGGGATGCCAAGATCAAATCTGTCTTGGGCAGGAGGGTCACTTTCCTTGCAGGCAGAGAAGTCTCCTGACAGACAGAATGCAGTGTATCTGAAAGCTTCGGCCCTGCTGCCATGTGCAGAAAACAGCGCTCTGAGCAAGATGTTCTTGTCTCAAGGAAGGCCCCAGTCAGCAGCTGCTGTGGCATCCAGCAGTGCTGCCATTCACTGCTCTGAGAACTGGAGAAAGCAAAGTCCCACATCTGCCAATGGCACAGCCGAAAGAGATGACAACCATGGACAATACAGATCTTCTCCTAATGCTGAGGCTCAACCTATTCAGTCTGCACATGAAGCGTCCTCGAAGAACACCGATTCCGTCAACGATCCAGTCCAAGACACTGTTTTGCTAACCAGTGTCGCGATGCAACCGTTTCCCTTCACACCTTTGTGTTCCTCCAAAGACCTGTTTGTTCCAGACAGCAGAACTAGTCATTGCACAGAACTTTCAGCTGATGATGCACCCGACTCCAGCAGTCCAGAAGAAGCCACTGCCCAAGTTGCCAAAGCATCTATGGGTCATGGACAGGCGGATGCCAGTTTGCTTTGTGCTAAAACAGTGGAGGAAATAGCTAAAGAAAATCAAAATATTTCTGTAACAAATAGTCAGAACGCAAAGGAGTCTGAGATGATGGTGCTACATTCAAGCTCACCCAAAGCTGGGAAGACATTCCAAGTCAAAAGCTTCCCTTTGAAAAAAGTCAGCATTGAACTTGTGCCTGAAATGGAGGATGATATACAGTCTCCTGTTGATGAGGTGCTGACTTATGGAAGTGCTGATCTGCCATCTTCGGATGCCTCCTTTCCAAACGACGATCTTCCTGCACCCCCTGAAGACCTGAGTGAAAAATGTGATGATTCTTCTATCTTCACCCTAAAAGACTTTCCATCTCCACCACAGCAACTCTTGTTCCCTGAGACTGGAGAGCTTGAATATTCCATGGATGAAAATGTGTCTGTAAAAACAAATAATGTGCCCTCGTTATTGGAGAATTCTGTGCCAGAGACACTTTGACCCCTACATCTGGCAGAGGCTGGTGTTCCTTCAGCTCAGCTGTCGAGTTGCTTTTCAAACAACAAAAACTGCTGAGAAGGAAAGGAGGATTGCAGGCAAAATGTGTGTGGGGGGGGGGAGTAGTACATTCTGGCAATTGGGTATCTACTGGATTAACCCTGCATTTCCCCAGTCATTTCAGACCAGATTTGACAAAGATTTGCATAACAAAGCAACAAAAGCCATTCTTAACACTACCAAAGCTCGGGAGGACAATGATGCTCATTCTTGATTACTATTTGAAATTGGAAACTGAGTATTGTTGAAGCACAGCCAACACCAAACCCCGACATTTTGAAGGATGCTGTATTGGAAAATGCGGAAGACTTCTCCCAAGGAGATAGGATATGGTGTCAGCAGTGATTCCCCACCTTGACAGGCCCAGAAAACATAGGGTCAAACCCAGGGCCTGTGCTTGCCACAGGACACAGCTGTAGCTGGGGAGGATAATGAGGGCTCCGAGGATAAAAATGAGGGAATCAGCACCAGGTGGTGTGGATTGAAGGAGTAAGTTGGGGGGGGGGGGGGGAGGAGACTGCAGAGAGAGAACTGACCTGGCTTTGTGAACTGATTTCTGGACTGGCTTTACAGACTGACCCCTAGACTGGCTCACTGACCTACTCTGACCTGGCTTTTGTGGACTGACTCAGACTGGCTTGAGGAACCTGCTTTGACTTTGAACTTGGACTGGCTTTTGGACTTGGCTCACAAACTTGGACTGCCTGACCTGTGAGTGGAAAAGGGGAACTAATTAGTCTAAAGCAGACCTAGGCCCCTGGAAAGGCCTGAAAGAGACTTTTCTGGGACAGATGCTAACTCCTGGGCAGGTGTGGCTCTTGACCAGACAGAAACTGGTAATCATGGAACCCTCAAAGGAGGAAGGTACTTAGGAAAATTCATCAAGCTGCACAGGTAGAAAATTCATCAAGCTGCACAGAATTGAACACACGCCTAAGTTATGGAAGCTGTCAAATACAGTTTGGGCTTTCCTGGAGACAAAGACAGAGATCATCACAGGAACAGGGGGAAGCACAACCATGGAAGAGTGGGGAAAAAGTCTTAGAGGATAAAAGTCAAACTGAAGCACAGCCCACAAAGTATTCAACTGAAAGACAATTGATCCAAGAGTACTGTATAGCATCCAGGCTAGGAGCAGTCGATAAATCCCCGCCTACACAGTATGATTAACTGTAGCTAAAAAAAAAAGAGCAAGTAAAAACAAGAAAGATTAAAACCAGCCACAGACAAAGCTGGAGGATTCTGTTGTGTAAATAACCCAAGGTGGGAAGTGGCTTCATTAACCAATAAAAATACTGTAAGACTCAATGTAGATAATACTTGGATGTTTAAAGAGAAAACATGAGTTCAAAACGTAAATACCAGAAATTGTCGTCATTTTTTGAACAAGCATCTCAAACACAGTACCTGAACTAAAAGATATAACCTAGATTGTGGAGGAGGATGAGACAGCAGTGAGTGCTCTCTCCAACTACCATCCAATTCACAGTCCATATTTTTTTCCTTTAATTAGTCCCATTTCTTGACTGACATGTTCAAGCCTGCTTTTTCTCAATCGGGGCAGATTCTGTGTGGCTTGTTTGGGCGGAAGGAAAAGGCCATGTGATGACTAGAGACCGAAGATGCTTTTGGCTGGAAATGGGACCAAAAAAAGGGGTGCCAGATGGGCTGGGTGTAGCAGAACCAGGAAGTAGAGGAACTAACAGTACAAGCCTATACATATTTAGGTGAAGGTATCCCTTGTCATAAGTCCAGTCATGTCCGACTCTAGGGTGCGTTGCTCATCCCCATTTCGAAGCCGAAGAGCCAGTGCTGTCCAAAGACGCCTCCGTGGTCATGTGGCCGGCATGACTCTCCTTGCCGCAGCGCATAGCGTGCAGCTGGACACGGAACACTGTTACCTTCCTGCAAGCGGTACCTATATCTACTAGCATTAACATGTTTTCGAACTGCTAGGTTGGCAGGAGCTGGGCTGAGCTGTGAGAGCTCACCCCGTCACGCAGATTCGAACTGCTGACCTTTCGATCGACAGCTCATGGTTCAGCGGTTTAACCCACTGCACCACCCCACGGCCCATACATATACATATTTACTTGGAAGTAAATCCTGCTGTGTTCAGTGGGGCTCACTTTCAGGTGACTGTGTACAGGATTGCAGTCCAAGAGACAGAATGCACAGGGGGCTGAGAAAAGGATGGTGTCGGTTGGGCTGTAAATCAGGGACTTCAGATGGGTGGTGTTTTTTTTTTTTCATGATTAGAACTTAACTGCATATTTTGCAAATATGTTTGTGGAGAGCAAGTGAAAAACAAAATGAACTTGCTTTGATTTTATAAAATAGCTCATGTATTTTTCTGTGCTTTTAACATGCGTGTGAGATCCAGGAAAAACAGGAGCTGTGTGATTAACAGCGCAATCCGACGTTTTTTTTTGCCGTTGTAACCAGCGGCCCAGCGAGAACAGGAGACCCCAGAACAGAAAAGGGATTCAAATCCCTTTTGAATTCCTCTTTTGAAGGGGATTTGAATCCCTTTTCCGTTCTGGGGCCTCCCGTTCTTGCTGGGCCGCTGGTTACACAGGCAAAAACGTTAAGTTGGATTGCGCTGTTAGACAAATAGCAAATTAGATTCAGGGGACACTTTCTTTTGGACCAGATGTAAGAAATTGTTTGAACCCCTGGCTTTGTTCGATTGCCCTTTGCTCAGCACATCTTTGAAAATAAATATGCAACAAGACAACTGAATATAAACTGTATATAACAGCTTTGATTTTAGGTGCAACATGGTTTCTTAAAATAAAATTACATGCCAAATGCATTCAAATATCACCAGTGTATTCTAAGTATATCTAAGTGATCACTGATAATAACTTATGGTAATAAGGGGCTGCAGAGGTGGGTTTGGGGAAAAGGTCTGCAGATCAGGGAGTCAACAAAGAGGGCTTGGAGGTGGGAGGGGGTTACATTTCAAGACTGACATAAATGTCTGGCCAAACATCAGCAGTAGGATCCTAGTGACTATGACTGATTTATGATCGAAAGTAACCTTATCAACCCTTTTCTTTAAGGGTTCATGTAGGTGTTGGGAGGATAACTTCTCCAAGACAGACTGGGGTTCCTCCAAAGCATATACTCCCACAACTAAACATAACACACACGGTCATTTTTCTTATTCTTCCTCTCCTTTTCTGGAGGAAGCAGATTAGTCACACCAGACAGCAAGGGAGGAAAAATGGGGAAGATCCAGGCTTGGGGCGCAAAGGAAGAATGCACGTGTGCTCTGTCTAGGATACCCAAATGGCCGTTTTAGTAAAAGCATGACCAAAATTCATGTCAGAGAACAAATTGGTTACGTTTTAAAATTAAGGGGGTCACAGATGTGTTTGAATTTTGTTGTGTTGTGCAGTTTGCAGGAGGCCCCTTACAGAGATGAAGCAGGCAGCTCAGCTGAGCAGGAGAAGGACTTAGCTGGAGAACAAGAGCCTGGATAAGGAGGAACACAGCAAACATACTAAATACCCGTGACCATTATGCGCACAAGCTCTCAGTGCTGACAAGCCGATATATTATCCTGCTCTGTCAGTGGCAAGACTTCAATATCAAGATTATTCTTACTTCAAAGTCTAATATTTTCTTTGCCATGGCTTTGATCAATATTAACCTCTTGGGTCAATAAATCTTGGTACTAGCCTCAAGAGAAGTCATTAGCTTCCATAGAAAATGATTATTTCTCAGTTAAACTCTGCATTTAATTTTCCTGTGTAATCCATCTTTTTCAGACACACACATGCAACAATTCTTCTGAACAGCCACTGAAAACAAGGGCCTCTATCATAGACAAACACTGTCCTCTTTCCTAGTCCTTCATTTTGAGAAGCTTTGGCTCATTTAGATTCCATTCAGGGAAGAAAAGCACTTTCCTGGCTCACTGGCTGAGGAACAGAATGGAAGTACAAAGAGCAGCAAACGCTTGGTGTCATAAGCTGGAGATGGAACAAAGGACAGTGTGCATCACATCTTTGAAAACGTCCTGGGTGGGAGGGAAAAGAGTTGTGCCAGAAAAGCCTGAAAAAATCAGGCTGTCACCCAACCAACAAAATCATAGGCCTGATCTGCACAACACGCAGACTGAGGTGGCAGAATTCTGGATTTTTCCACTTCAGACCGCAGGTGGGGGTGTCATATTTTTGAATGCTTCCCCATGCAAAAAACCCCACCCTTCATTGCATGTAGTAAATCAGACCTTCGGAGGCAAGGTTTAGCACTGGCCTCTCCCTGATTTGCTGGTTTACCATGAGGGAGAATTCAAAAATATGACTCCTCACTTGCAGTCTAGAATCCTACCACGTCACTCTGTGTCGTATATGGACTGGGTCATTGTTAATTAATCATTAGGGTTTTAATCAATTGTTTTCATCTACAATAAATCTGTTTATGAAAAACTACTGTATTTCTGAAATAAAATGCATACCTGGCCTTTAGACACTGAGGCACATGTGCCCATAGCATTCAGGGTTTCAGAAGAGGCATTCCCTCCTGAGAAGAGGCATTCCTTCCTTCTCCTCTGGGGACACCTGTCATCTGTGATTTCTGTCAATGTCAGATATTTGCTGGAAATGTTACAAGCAATCCAAGGATACGCACAATTAAGGTCCAATCCTATCCTTTTCCCTCTCCGCTGATGTAGCTGTGCCAAAACGGCTTGTGCAGCATCCTGTGGGGGAGGCAGTCCCAGAGGTCTCTAAGGGCCAGGCCCCTTCTATAGGGGTACACCTCAGACCTGACCAGGCCTACTCAGACAGGCCTGGGTCGGGGAATCAGGGCTGGGAAGGGGGCTAGACAGAAGCGTAGGAAGCGATGGGGCAGGGGGGGCGGTACACCCCGGACAGCAGGCGGGAGGGGCTACTTACCAGTGGCAGAGAACGCCGCAGCTGCGGCGATGCAGGCAGCAGAGAATGTGGTGGAGGCAGCGCAATGGCTCGGAGGAGCCTGTGGCAGCATCCTGCTGCCTCCGAACCACGTTTGGTGTGGCTCCCGCCTGGCCCCTGAGGGACATTTCGCTCTGGCTAATGTCACTTGGGGTGGGGCTACTGACGTCACGGGGGCAGCTCAGAGGCTAGCTACGCCACTGGGGCTAGGATTCATAAGAACATAAGAAAAGCCCTGCTGGATCAGGCCAAAAGCCCATCTAGTCCAGCTTCCTGTATCACACAGTGGCCCCACCAGATGCCTCAGGGAGCACAAGACAACAAGATAACCTGTTTCCCATTGACACTCCTTTGCACCTGGCACAGAGAAAACCCACTTCTAAAACCTGGAGGTTGCTTATGGCTTGTAACCTGTGATGGTCTTTTCCTCCATGAATCTGTCCAAACCCCTTTTAAAGGCATCTAGGCCAGGTGCCATCACCACATCCTGTGGCAAGGAGTTCCACAGATGAATTACACGCTGGGTAAAGAAATATTTTCTTTTGTCCGTTCTAACTCTCCCTCCACTCAATTTTAGTGCATGTCCCCTGGTTCTGGTGTTGTGCGAGAGGGAGAAGAATTTCCCTCTATCCACTCTCTCCATCCCATGCATAATTTTATAAGTCTCAATCATGTCCCCCCTCAGGCTCCTTTTTTCTAGGCTGAAAAGCCTAGGATTCAGTGGATGCTGCTGCCACCGAACCCGCCCCCTTTCCAGACCTGATCTGCCTCCCCACCCCATTCCACCCCCCTCATTCTGCCCTCCCCCGCCCCACCCCCCACTGGCCTACCTGGGTTGGTGGTCCTTTGCCGATCCGCTGGTGTGTGGAAGGCCACTCTGGTCTCTCCGCATGTGCTCCAGCAGTGTGTGACTTCGCATGCTGCCAACATAGCTCAGATATCACTTGGATGCTAGCACAACTCCGACGTGGGAGGGACAGGGAGCAATTGACATACACTTCTATATCCTAACCCCTCTTCAGACAACTGATGCCCCTGGTGCCAGAAAAACGCTAAGCCAATGACAGAGCTGGCAGAGGCATAGGTAGGAGTAACCCCATAAGGAACACTGGAGGGGAAAAGCAGAAAACTGAACCGCGTGCCACCCCACTCACTTTCCTATCACAGAACATAGGGTACAGGAGTACATTTGGCAGTCCGTCACAGCACCTCTGTCCCAGTAATAAAGCCCCTGCCAGGTTTATCAGCCGTGCGGCATGAGGCTATACCAATCTGGTCCCTCAAAGTGGAACTTTGGTGACAGTGCCACAGTGCACAGTGCAGTACCACATGGTGCACAAAGGGAGCACTTTTGACTTCTCAGAATACCTATTGCAGGGCCTCTGCCCCCGGAGGATACCACAGACAGACACCCAACCTGAACTTCCACCTCACCACCCCAGCAGAGGAAGTAAGCACAATGCGCCCCACACAGGGGAGGAGGGAATCCTATCCTACAATGTATTGATGCCGCAGCTCCCTCTCATGTCTCTAACCCCCCCCCCCCATCACGTGTCTCTGCTATCAACTGTGCTGCCTAAGCATCCCTTCCTTTTGCAGCAGCAAAGAGCAAGGAGTGTCAGACCCCTTTTGGCGAATACTAGGGCTCCAACCATTGCTACTGATGGTCGAACACTCAGAATCCATTCCGTTTTTCAGGACTGCACCATTGCAAACATAAGAACAGCCCCGCTGGATCAGGCCAAAGGCCCATCTAGTCCAGCTTCCTGTATCTCACAGTGGGCCCACCAGATACACAGCCAACAAGACAATCTGTTTCCTGTTGTCACTCCCTTGCACCTGGCACAGAGAAAACCTACTTCTAAAGCCAGGAGGTTGCTTATGGCTTGTAACCTGCGATGGTCTTTCCCTGCATGAATTTATTTTATTTTTATTTTCTGTATTTATATACCGCCTTTCTCATCATCAGATTTATTCAAGGCAGTTTACACAGGCAGGCTATTCTAGACCCGAAGGGTCTTTACAATATTGTTCTATTCATATACAGAACCTTTCCATACCCCAGATATTTCCCTTCCGAGTTTATCCCTCCTGGTTTGTGCTCTGCACTTCCAAGCTTCACAGTTCACCACAGTTTGCACTCAGACTGTTGTCTAGATGTTCTCTCTCTAGCTGACTCCTCCGCATTCCACCCTCTCATGGTGTCTTCTCAGCGTCTCTGAGAGGTCCGTCAGCAGCTTCTGTCTCCCATCCAAGCGAGAACCAAGGTTGACCCTGCTTAGCTTCTGCAGGCAGGGCACTGGCTCAACCTCCAGGCCACACCTCCAAACCCCTTTTAAAGGCATCTAGGCCAGGTGCCATCACCACATCCTGTGGCAAGGAGTTCCACAGATGAATTACACGCTGGGTGAAGAAATATTTTATTTTGTCCGTTCTAACTCTCCCTCCACTGAATTTTAGTGCATGTCCCCTGGTTCTGGTGTTGTGCGAGAGGGAGAAGAATTTCCCTCTGTCCACTCTCTCCATCCCATGCATAATTTTATACGTCTCAATCATGTCCCCCCTCAGGCGCCTTTTTTTCTAGACTGAAAAGCCCCAAACGCTGTAGGGGGATGAACATGGGTCCTCTGCAGAGTTCCACTGCTGTTCCCCCCCCCCCCCCGGATAGGGAAAAGTAATGTCCCGAGCCACTACCATGTTCTTTCCCCCTACAGGGCACCACTGCATCTCAAGCCAGAGAACAGGTGTCATTGATGCTGTTGTCAAGCCCCTGTTAGTCAGCTGTCCCACAGGCAAAGACATCACGCAGATCCCAAGGGAGGCCTAAAGCCTGCGTGGAGTCACCAGTGCAAGCCTAGCTGATTCTTGGAAAGATTGCTGTTCCGGTCAGGTTCCTGTGGCTTTGCAAACTCCATGGCAGACAGTGAACCAACTGGTGCAGCCAGACCTCACAAGCACCAGTTACTTGCTGTCTGTTGAATAACTTACAATGACACAACAGTCCTGCAGGGAGGAGATAGCTGGCAAACCCAACTGTGTGTGTCTCTTTCAGATGCTGCTCTGTAGCTGATACAGTTCCATAAAACCTTTGGCTGAATCACCCTTGTTGTCTCTTTGCTAGCAAACGGCTTCTACTCCCTCTAGTTGCTAGGGTTGCCTCCCTTACCCAATGATGCACCAGCCTCTGCTCCTCCCCTCCCACTTCCCAATGTTCTAGCTTAGCACTCTCCTTCCCCTTCCTCTTCCTCTCTGAAACTCTTGCTTTTCCCTCTTGCAACTGTTGATTAGTAAAACTGAGGTAATTAAATGTTAGTAAATTAACCATTTAATAAGTTAACTTTGCTTATTATCTAGTAGCATACTGAAAGCAGTGAAACGTTGTCAGTCAATCAGTAACTTGTGTAATTAGTAAAATTAGGCTGCACTTTCATGGGAGTAGGCCCCAATGAACACAATGGGACTTACTTCTGAGTAGACATGCATAGTCTTGCACTGTTTATCTACTGCAGGGGTGGCCAACCTTCCACCATCAGGGCCTCTGCGTTTTTAAGAGTTGTGTAGAAGACAGAATCTTGGCAGCTGCAAGTGCTGATGGTGTTGCTAAAGTAGCTGCACCTGCTGAAATGTCCTCACCTATACAACTATTAAAGGTCCAGGAACATTCACATTGAAAGTTTGGCCACCCCGATCTACTGACTGATAAGAAAGCCAGGATGGTGCAGTGGTTTGGGAGTTGGACTTAGACCTGGACGTTCCAGGTTCAAATACCCACTCAGCCATGAAGTTTTCTTGGTGACCCTGGGCCAGTCATTATCTCTCAGCCTCACCTATCTCACAGGGTTGTTGTGAAGACAAATGGAGGGAAGGGGCCAAGTACACCACCATTAACTCCCTTGGAAGAAGGGCCGTATAAAAATAATCCTACGCACGCAGAAGTCCTATTTGTCAATGAGACTACAGTACTATAAGCAAGTAAGCCGTGAGTGGATTGCAGCCTGTGTGAGAACTAGCCCGCCTCGAACGCAGCCAGAGCCAGGCTCCCAGGACGGGAAGGAGCTGTTGCGGGGGAGGCGGGGCTGCCGTGCCTTGACCCGCTGATTGGACGAGCGGGGCGCTTGTCCCCACCCCTTCTGTGCAGGCCCCGCCCATCTCTACGGCCGGCGGCCGGTTGCTAAGGCGGGCGAGGCCTACACGCCCGGCCGGCGGTTGCCCGTCTTTTTGCCCGCAACATGGCGGCGGGCGGCTGCTCTCGCCTCTTCACCCTTCTGCTGTTGGTGGCGGCGACGCTGGGCCCGTGTGGGGCACGGCTGTACCAGGCCGGCGCGGACCCGCTGGCGGTGCTGGAGGCGGGCTCGGTGCGGCGGGTGCTGTCTGACTCTCCCTCGGCCTGGCTGGTGCAGTTCTACAGCTCGTCCTGCGGCCACTGCGTCGCCTTCGCGCCCCTCTGGAGGACCCTGGCCGGGGACGTGCGCGGTGAGTGGTGCGGGAACACCGGGCCGGGGGGCAGTTCCGGACAGGAGCCTGGGAATGGCAGGGCCGCTGTCAGGCCCGGGGGTGTCGCTGCGCCCGGCGTCCTCCTTGGCAGGCGGGCCTGGAGCGAGCACGTGGCCTGGGGGGCTACGCCGGGAGTACCGCCGTCCGTCCGCCTGCGGTGGACCAGCTGGAGGCCGCCACTCCTGTCTCCCCCGGGCCAAGCTGTACGCGCTGGAAGGAGTGCGTGGCCCGGAAGGGCTGACAGAGAGAGCCGCCTGGGGAGGGGAGTTGCACTGCCTGCCTTGCTGTGCTGCGCCCTTGAGCTACAGCGCGCCTGCGAGGGAGGTTGGGCGCTCTTAGCTCCCTTGCACGCTGCAGGGAGCAGGACCTCTCTGCCCTTCCCCCGTCCTTCAGTGCGCTGCAGTTGAAGAGACTTCTTGCTGCCTTTGCCCCAGGAGCAGATCATGGTTGCTGCTGGGAAGCTCAGGAACCTGTGAAACTTGCTCACCTGCACACAAATCCCTCGCTAAAAGAGTCCTTTTATTTTCAACCTGGAGGGGTTGGTAGGTAGTAGCAAGAAAGAGTCCTGTGGCACCTTAGAAACTTGACACATTTATTTCAGTGCATGCTTTCATGGACTACAGGCCCCTTCATTGGATGCAGGAAGACACTCAGGCTGCAATCCGTTCCACACTTTACTGGGAGTAAACCCCACTCAACACAATAGGACTTCTGTGTAGGATTATGCCCAAAAGCTTCTGCTGCAAAATGTGCCTTGACCTTTAAGGGAGGGGGTTGTTCTTGGTGCTTGCTGCAACAGCTCAGACCTCTGCGCCTCCTCTGGAAGTTGTTGCCACTATACAGTGTGGCTCTGGAGAGGCACAGATCCCTGCAAGGATAGTTGGTGTGCAGGCACTGCGGGAATAAAGTTCTTTCTTTGTGATCTAGTATGGATGTCAATTTAGTACAAAGTCGTCCTGTGTGAAAGAGTGCGTGTGAACATACTGGTGCTTGCCTTTCTAAACTTCTCCACTTTCTGCCTTGCAGTTGGCCAGTAGCTATACTATTGATTTATTGTCTCTAGGCACTTTGGAACCTGTTTGGCAACTCCCAAACTAAATTTCACTTAGAAGAAAAACAAAACACAAATTAACAATTTGGATGCTAATTTGGATGCTAATTGGGGTCTTGGGAGAACATGAAAGTAGTTCAACAGGTTTTGTCTTATGCAATTATTATCTGATGAAAATGAAGCCTTTTCCTGGATCAAGCCGCCACCTGGTACATTTGCAGCACAATCCAATCCATGTTTACTTCTGTGTAAGCAAGAATAGGATTGCGGCTTGCACACTTACTGGTCCCATGGGACATAGTGGGTCTATGCTTTTGCATGTGGTGTTATGAACCAATTTTGATTCTTTTTAATGGTCAATCTCCATTTGTGTACAATTGAAATCAACCTTGATGATAAAGGCTGGAAGTAAATGACTTTGCAGCTTGCCTAAACAGTTGCCTTTCCTGTATTGCTGTCATACACTGAGGAGACATTGTAATTGGGGCAGCGAATATTCAGTGCTTACAAGCTAGAACCTTGTACTAATGGTACTACTACTCTGAACTATGCAGCTAAACAAGTTTTTATCTCCTGGCTTATTTTGAATAATTATTTCTTAGAACTTGTCAGGTGTTCATACACTTCCATGCAGCTTGTTTGGTAGCTGCACTTTAGTTTTCTTGTCACATGAAAGCAGAGCTGTTCAGCGTGTCATGTTCTCTGCTCGCATGGCACCATTGAAGAATTGCAGATTACACAGAATTCCATGTGGATTCCTGGACAACGCTTTTCACAAAACATGCACATTGGAGGCAGTCTGGAAAGTTTAGACTTGACTAAGTCTCCTGCTAGCTGGTTGGGTCACCACACAGTTGAGTATTGCTCTTAGTTGGTGATAGATCAATCGTGTGAATCTGTTTGTAACCCTAAAGTGTAGCTCTTTATGTGATTTTTATTAATATGGTAGCCCTCTTTTCCTCACAAAGGATTTTACTGATGGGTTTAAATCTCTAATCTAGGACCTAAAATGAGAAGAGAGCCTGCACATGAATTGTCTGTGGGACAACAGTGGTGAGCTGATGCATAGCTGCCTTTTTTTCTTCCTCTCTCTAAGGCTCCCTTTGTGAATGCTGACCCCCTCGCCTCCCAGCTGGTGCACTTCAGCATTTGTCTGGGGATGGGCATGCATTTGCATTGGCTTTCTACTGCTCCCATCCATTGTTGTTTGAGGGTCTGAGACAGGTGGAAAAGGGAAGAGCAGCAGTGGTGAATCATGAATGAGGCCGACAACCTGAAGCCAAACTTCTTGAGCTTGCAAAGTCGCCCATTGTCTATTGTGTGCCTGCCTGAATGCCTCCCCATCTGCTGTTCAGACATGCTCGGAGCTACCCTGATGCCTGCTCAGCTGTACAGCAGAAGTCTTCAGTTGGTCCGTGAATGCTGCTACTCGTTCAAAGTGGAGAGCAAGAGTCAAGGAAAGATGCATTTATGCAGCAGTGTAGGAAGCATTAGGGAGAGTTTGAAGTTGATGATTCTGCATTTTTCCTGTTCATTTTCCTGTGGAGGCAAGAATTGTTTTGTGTCTTCATATGCTTTTTATTCCCCAGTATTCACAAAATGACACAGACCCAAAGATCTGCGAAACTCATTCTGCATTCCAAAGCAGTCTTGAGATTTGTGTGTATCAAAGAGCACCACTGTTATCAGTTTCCTCCCCCCTCCCCCTTCACATACACACCACATAACAAAACTTTTGAAACTGAGGCGAGTTTGAAAAGCAGTTGGTGATACGGCAGAGGGACTTGCTGATTAACAGAAAAGGTGACAAAGTGTCACCTTGGACTGCTGAAAGGAAATCTTAGGTTCCTGGGCCTTGTGTGTCTGTTTAGGTTTTTGGGTTTATAAAGTTGAGTGGTTATGTAGGTGTGAACAGCTTGCCTCTTTAGAATTGGTGAGCTTTACAAGATTAGCAGTACCTTGTACAAATCATTTTAAAGGTGCACCAGTCACCCTGGAAGCTCCCATTATGGTTGTGTGTGCCAGTGGGAATAAGCAGGTGGGTGGGTTGTTTTTTACACAGTAGTCTGAGGAGGGGGGGGGCCACAGAACAACCTTGGGGTTCTTTAGGGTGCACTTTGCCCTCACCACTGTGTTTCTTCTGAGTGTGCCCTGTGGAAGTGTGTGTTCCATTTAAAATAGCATATGGGGGGTGGGGTTGTGGCGAAGGGCCGCCTTGCCCCCGTAGCCCCAACCACGCAGTTACCTTCTGAGTTCCGCACCTACGGAACCCCCAAACACGTCCCCAACAAGGGAGGGTAGTCTCGCTGCCACCACCTGGGGAACTTAACGGTAGGCCACGCCACCCCAGGACTAGCGTGCCTCCCAGAGTGTTGTTTTGGGGTCCCCGCAGCAACAGGTCCAGCAAAACCAACCTCGGTAAGTTGGCAACACTGCACCAACAGTGTGCCCAGTCAGCCTTAGCTCCACAGCACCAACCCTGGGCTAGGCAATCTTAGTGAAACAGCTCCAACTGTTTGGGTACGTCCAGATAACGAGCCAAGCGTCCGGCAAGGGTAAGATCCGTCCAATCCAATAACCACACCAGGTGTAAAAATATATAGGTGTTTATTTAAGCTATGCCAGCATAGAATAGAAGGCAGAATTACTGCATATATATCATATTGACAGACACAAACATTTAGGTCATAAAAACAACAAATCACTAAACTTCTACCACTGAACTGTTTTCCCTCACTCACCCAAGAAAGTACTTTGAGGATGAACCGACCAGGTCCAAGCCCCAAAAGCACGTAGGTGAGGACCATACTGTGGTTAAGACATGATGTCTTCCATAGGGTTGCATGCAGCACGGAGCTCACACGCAGATGACTCTCGCAAAGAGATGGCTACCAAGAGAACTTCCCCCACTCCCTTGGGGTCTCTTACTTATACCCTTTAGGGTCTCCGAAGATGGACGTACAGAATTGTCCAATAGAGGGGGGGGGGAGGCAGGACATCCGGGGAGCAATGACTTTGCAATTTACCGGGGAATTCCCATGGAAAGCACCTTTGTTTACATTCCACCATTGCGTATCTCCTGAGACCAGAGCACTGCCTTGTCCAAGGACAAACGCTAAAACAAAACTGTCAGGTCCCAGATCCCAAAGTGGAGAGACACAAAGTTGCTTTTTCGCTACAGGTTTTTTTTTGCAATGTTGAGTGAAACTGTGTGGGGGGATCAGTTCAGTTTCAATCCTAGAGTCGGACACGACTGGACTTAATTGTCAGGGGTCACCTTTACCTTATTTAAGAAATAAGCCCACCCATCAGGCCATGTTGCTTAGGGCCTAGTTGGCTGGGCTCTTAAACTATGTTATTATAAGTGGCCTTGTATGTAGGAAAAGTAGGGTGTAGAAGTACTTTAAATAAATACAGTTTGGTCTGAGTGTGTGTGGTTTTTTAAGGAATTATCTGATTTATAACTGATCTTTCAGTTGGGGGAGCTCTACTTACTGGTTTGCACAGCTCTAAGCCCCCTGTGTCTGGAGGCTAGCAGCCATTTTTCTTTGAGGAAAAGTTCTGCCTGGAAGAGCCAGTCTTGCAATGCGCTTTTGCTGGACAATGAGTGATTTACATAGGAACTTCGTAACTTAGAAAGCCTGTTGTGTATTAAACTGTGGAGGGCAAGATTTCTGCAATACCTTCACACTTTTGGAGACATGTAAAGTAGCAGAAGGAGAAACTGAAGGTGTGGGCACAAAAATGGAGTGGCCCCTAAAAGGAAAATTTATCAACTGTTTATCAACAGACAATTGTCCTCTCTTTGTGAACTTTGAGCAGATAAAGGGTGCTTCTCCATGCCAAATTTCATACTGGTTGGGGGAAATTGGCTTGATTTGATTAGAAAGGGCACTTTCAGGATTTGCAAAAGCCGTTGGGAAAAGCCCCTTGTACTGGTCACACAACTCTTCCAGCAGCTGCATGTGATCTCTGCTGCAGTGTATTGTGTCCTAGACTTGCTTGGTACTCTGCCTCTTTCCTGACCACTGTTTACCATCTTACCTTGTATAATGGTTCACTTGGAAGCTGTAAGTGGCAAGAAGACCTCAGCAGCCTTTTCCTGAAGTACTTCTGAAAAACATCTTGACACTTCTGTTGTCCATTTTCTATGTCAGATGAATTATAGTAGTAACTAGACTTGGTTGTCTGCAACTTGAGCGTTTAGGGAGATGCCCTCGTGCTTCCTCTGCCATTTGGTTTCTGAAACAGGAGGGGTTCAGTAGGCTGCGGAAGGCAACATGAAATCTTGCCCTAACTTTGTCTTAATTATGTTTAATGCATATGAAGTACTTGCATTACTGTGTCTGGTCCCTTGTGAGAAAAATTAGGATTGGGAATAGCCTGGTTTAGGTCTTGTAGCCCCCCCCCCCACCTCAGTGTAGCTTCTGGCAAGATTTATTTTATTTATTTATTTACAGTATTTCTATCCTGCCTTTCTCCCCGAAGGGACCCAAGGCGGCTTAACAGGGGGGGGGAAATACATACAAAAGACACAGTATAAAAAAATCACATTTTAAAACAGTAAAAACAATTCATGAAAATTAATAAAAACAGTGTCTAAAAACAATTTAAAAGATCATGGCTTCAATCAGAGCAGGAGCATAAAAACAGCAGCACACCCACCTGTACCAGCGAGATGTTAAAAAAGGCAGGGGCTCAGAAGGCTTCTCTGAACAAGAAGGTGTTTAGGCCTCGCTGGAAAGTGTCCAAGGAGGGAGCAGTTCGTAGGTCAAAGGGGAGGGAATTCCATAAGGTTGGTGCCACTACTGAGAAGGCCCTGTTTCTAGCCGTCGCCCCTCGCACCTCCTTGGGCGACGGCACCCACAAAAGGGCCTTCTCTGATGATCTGAGGAGACGGGCCGGACTATATAGAAGTAGGCGGTCTCTCAAATATCCTGGCCCCAAGCCGTATAGGGCTTTAAAGGTCAAAACCAGCACTTTGAATTAGGCCCGGAAACGAATTGGCAGCCAGTGCAGCTGTCGGAGGAGCGGCCTGACGGAGTCGAACCGCCTACCTCCAGTGACCACACGGGCCGCCACATTCTGCACTAATTGCAGTTTCCGAACCGTCTTCAAAGGCAGCCCCATGTAGAGCGTGTTACAATCTAGTCGCGACGTCACTGTGGCATGGATCACCGTGGCCAGGTCTGCACGATCCAAGTACAGTCGCAGCTGGCGCACCAGCCGAAGCTGGGCAAAGGCCCCCCTGGCCACAGCCGCCACCTGGGAATCCAGGAGCAGCTGCGGATCCAGGCGGACCCCCAAGCTGCGGACCTGCTCCTTCAGAGGGAGTGCCAACCCCATTCAGAGCAGGACGATACTCTAGTACCTGCATTGTGGATTTCCGGACCAGGAGAACCTCTGTCTTGTCCGGGTTTAGTTTCAGCTTGTTAGCCCTCATCCAGGTCCCCACCGCCTCCAGGCAGCGCTCCAGAACCTCAACAGCCCCCCTGGAATCAGGTGGAAAGGAGAGATGGAGCTGGGTGTCATCAGCATATTGATAGCACCCCAACTCCAAACTCCAAATCCCTGGATGACCTCTCCCAGCGGTTTCATGTAGATTCCTTCTGCAGTGTTTCCACATTAAAAAAAAAAAAGAATACAGTGGTTTGCAGTATCGCTAAACTGCTCTAATCTGCCGTAAGGAGCCAGTGTGCTTATAGTCTGGGAACAGCAGGTCATCCCGAGTGGCGGGGGGGGGGGGGGTTGGTCGGGTAGAGCAGGGGACAGAACTCTGGGGATGGAACGCCGAGCTCCTTTGGAGGCGTGACCTCATGTTGAGTCTCTCGCCATACAGGAGCAGGAGACTCTGACGGGCCAGGTTTCTTGTTGCAATCACTGTTCGTTATGTGTGCGTGAAAGGGGCTGCTGAACAGCCTGCCCTGGGACGCCATGCTCTGGATGTTCTTTGCTAAAAACGGCAGGCTCAGAGGACGCCTCACTGGATGCCATTAAATGCCAACTGCCTCCTTTCAGGCAGCAGTGGCTGCCGCTTCAAACAGGGATGAAAGTCTGCCTTGTAGAAGCAGAGCACCTGTGCCTGCTGCAAGGTGCTCTTTGCCAGTCATTCATCAGTTCCTACCTGCAGACAGTTTGGGTGGCCCTCTAAATCAAGCTCCGCTACTAACTTAGTAGGAGCGCAGGATAAAGCACTGCAGTCTTGGTGTCTCTTGCTCTTGGAGGAGAGAGAGAGAGAGTTTTAGTTTTTTAGTTCAAGGATGGTAGTATCTTCGTGTGGACCAGCTAGTGTTTAATCCTCCTGAACGTACAAAAGTCCTCTTGGCGTAGAAGTTCAGAGCTGAGAAGGTGCTTTAAGAACAAGATGGAAGTGTTTGGGAAGTAGTGGGGGAGGCTTATCTCTTCTGTCTGCAGGGAAAGTGGAGTGGAGGTGTGTGGCCGCTATGCTGAAATGTGAAAATAAAGTTCTGCTTTTTTCCAGATTGGGACCCTGCCATCAAAATTGGAGTGTTGGATTGCGGGGATGAAGAGAACTATGAGACATGCAAAGAGTATGGGATTCAGTTCTATCCCACCTTTCGGGTGAGCAGTCTCAGGCAAACTAGAAGATTCAGATTTAAATGGATGTGCTTTTTTTTCTTTAAGTCTTATTCCACAAACAAACTCTGGTGACTGCTTGACCTGCATGCCAGAAATTAAATTTGGCAAAATTGTTCTGTGCCCCTGTAATTCTGTCGCCAGAAAAACACACAACAAAATCAGATAGATGGAATTCAGGCTTTGGGCTTTCTGACCATAAGGTCTGCCAGGGCCTGCAGAAGAACTGAGTTCACCTCTTGTCAGTTGATCTGGTTGCATAAGATCTTATTGGTTATCCCAACATCTCAATTTAAAATTTAAAGAAACTGAAGCATTTACTATCATTACTTCTGAGTCTGCAACAAGGTATCACAGTTGATTTCATGTTTGCTCAGGATTGTTTATGTGGCTCTGACAGATGTTGCCACTCTGGAAAATACTGGGTTGTATCCAAAGAAAGTGAATCCTGACAAACAACCCAATCCTAACTCCCTGCACAGCAATGCAGCGGCGCCAGCACAGCCTCCACTGCATCTCACGGGGGAGTTTTGGCATGTTGAGGCCTACTCTAAGTAAAGGAATATTTGTTCACTTGCCCTGGAGTAAGCCCCAGCAGCCGCCATGGGTAAACCTGGACCTGTGTCAGCGCTATAGCTGGCACAGGTCTGTGTAGAGCCGTGAAGGTGGATGAGGCCTGGCAAGGGGGTTAAGATTCGCCAGGTGCTGTTGCCGCTGAACCCACCCCCTTTCCAGGCCCATTGTGCCCACCTCTTCCCCATTCCACCCACCCCATCCTGCCTCCCCGCCGACCTACTGTACCTCGGTCAGTGGATCTTCAGCCGTCCGCCAGCACGTGGAAGGCCGCTCTGTCGGTCCCACAGCACATGCTACTGGGTTGCACATTCTGCTGGCTACCAGCCCAGATAGGATTGGGCCAAAAGTCCTGTTGAAATCATTGAGACAAGATAATGGGATTAATCTAAATTACCGTATTTATCGGCGTATAAGACGCACCTGCGTATAAGAAGCACCTTCCTTTTGGCCCTGGGTTTCAAGAAAAAAAGATTTAAAGCATTTTTGGGCCACTTGGCCAGTTACTGCTTGGCTGCTTAATTAGCTAATTTACATAAATTGCACAAAAATACCAGGATCTCTTTTAAAACACACAGCAATAAGACACATGAACAAAATGCACCAGAACATAAATGTACAAGTACAAAAAAAACCCCAGACTCAACTCTTTTTCCCCCAACCCACCCATGCAGTTTCCAAAGTAAAAAACATTTACTCCAAGTACAAAAAAAACCCCAGACTAAACTCTTTCACCCCACCCCATCCCATCCATGCACAGTTTCCAAAGTAAAAAACATAAAAGTACAAAAACAAACAAACCCAGACTCAACCCTTACCCCACCCCACCTATGCAAAGTTTCCAAAGCCTCCCAACTAGGCCCAGTTCAGAAGCTTACCCTTCCGAGGAGAGCTGGGAAGACCACGCCCTCTGCAGCTTAGCCGAACACTTTTCCCCCACCCCAACTCTTTTCCCCCACCCCACCTAACCTAAGCACAGTTTCCAAAGCCTCCCCAACTAGGCCCAGTTCAGAAGCTTACCAAAGCTGATTCAGCATCGGAGGAAAGGCCTTCTGCAGCTCAGCTGAACTGAGCACAGCGCCCTCTGCTGGCTGCTGAGAAGCTCAACTCAAGCTCGTGCATAAATTAAACCAGACAAACAGCTGTAGATCGGATAGATTAGCCAGGGAAGAAAGCACAAGGGAGCTCTCCTGCTCCGGAAAAACCCCAGTAAGCCCAAAAATGCTTTAAAACGGGCGGGGGAGGGAGGGATTTTTTAGTATTGGCGTATAAGACGCACCCTACTATTTTGGGTCACAAATTTAGACAAAAAAGTGCGTCTTATAAGCCAATAAATATGGTAGTTGTTACTGGGCTGTAACCTAAGAAAATTAGTGTATCTGTATTGGCCACAAAATAATGACAATTTTCTCCTTAAAAGAAGTTTTTACCACTGTGAGGTTTCAGACTATATTGTCTGTTCTTCTTGAATGGCAGCGATTCAGAAACAAGCAGTGCGGAATGTCCCAAGCGATCAGAGTTTGCTTGACAATGTTCTTCATTATATGCTTGTTGTTGTTCAGTCGTTAAGTCGTGTCCGACCCTTCGTGATCCCATGAACCATATCCCGCCAGGCCTTCCTGTCCTCCACTATCTTCCTGAGTTCGCTCATTTTCATGTTTGTTGCATCGGTGATGCTGTCTAACCATCTCATCCTTGGCCTTCCCCTTCTCCTTTTGCCTTCAATTTTTCCCAGCATCAGAGTCTTCTCCAGAGAGTCCTATCTTCGCATTAGGTGGCCAAAATATTTGAGTTTCAGCCTTAGTACCTGTCCTTCCAGGGAACAGTCAGGCTTGATTTCATTTAGAATTGACTGATTTGATCTCCTAGCAGTCCAAGGGACTCTCAGAAGTCTTCTCCAGCACCACAGTTCAAAAGCATCTATTCTTCGGCGCTCAGCCTTCCTTATGGTCCAACTCTCGCAACCATACATTGCTACTGGGAACACCATCGCCCTGACTATACGAACTTTTGTTGGCATGGTGATATCTCTGCTTTTTATTATGCTGTCTAAGTTTACCATAGCTTTCCTTCCAAGGAGTAAGCGTCTTTTAATTTCATGGCTGCTGTCTCCGTCTGCAGTGATCTTGGAGCCCAGAAAAGTAAAATCTGTTACTGCTTCCATTTCGGCCCCTTCTATTTGCCAGGAATTGATGGGCCCAGATGCCATGATCTTAGTTTTATTAATGTTGAGTTTCAAGCCAACTTTTGCACTCTCCTCTTTCACTCTCATCAAGAGGCTCTTTAGTTCTTCTTCACTTTCTGCCATTAGGGTGGTATCGTCTGCATATCTGAGGTTGTTGATATTTCTCCCGGCAATCTTGATTCCGGCTTGTGATTCATTCAGCCCTGCATTTCTCATAATGTACTCTGCATATAAGTTATATAAGCAGGGTGACAATATACAGCCTTGCCGTACTCCCTTCCCAATTTTGAACCAATCAGTTGTTCCATGGCCGGTTCGAACGGTTGCTTCTTGACCCGCATACAGGTTTCTCAGGAGACCGGTAAGGTGGTCTGGTACCCCCATCTCTTTAAGAATTTGCCACAGTTTGTTGTGATCCACACAATCAAAGGCTTTTGTGTAGTCAATGAAGCAGAAGTAGGTGTTTTTTTGGAACTCTCGTGCTTTCTCCATGATCCACCGCATGTTGGCAATTTGATCTCTAGTTCCTCTGCCTCTTCGAAACCCAGCTTGTACGTCCGGTAGTTCTCGGTCCACGTACTGCTGAAGCCTAGCTTGTAGGATTTTGAGCATAACCTTGCTAGCATGTGAAATGAGTGCAATTGTGCGGTAGTTTGAGCACTCTTTGGCACTGCCCTTCTTTGGAATTGGAACGTAAACTGACCTTTTCCAATCCTTTGGCCACTGCTGAGTTTTCCAAATTTGTTGGCATATTGAGTGCAGCACTTTCACAGCATCATCATTTAGGATTTTAAGTAGCTCAGCTGGGATATTATCATCTCCACTAGCTTTGTTGTTAGTAATGCTACCTAAGGCCCACTTGACTTCACTCTCTAGGATGTCCGGCTCTGGGTCAGTGACCACACCAGCATGGTCATCAGGAACATTCAGATCTTTCTTGTATAGTTCTTCTGTGTATTCTTGCCATCTCTTCTTAATCTCTTCTGCTTCTGTTAGGTCCTTGCCTTTTTTGTCCTTTATCATGCCCATCTTTGCACAAAACGTTCCCTTGATATCTCCAATTTTCTTGAAGAGATCTCTAGTCCTCCCCATTCTGTTGTTTTCCTCGATTTCCTTGCATTGTTCATTTAAGAAGGCCTTCTTATCTCTCCTTGCTATTCTCTGGAACTCTGCATTCAGTTGTTTATATCTTTCCCTTTCACCCTTGCTTTTTGCATTCCTTCTTTCCACAGCTATTTGTAAAGCCTCATCTGACAGCCACTTTGCTTTCTTGCATTTCTTTTTCTTTGGGATGGTTTTAGTTGCTGCCTCCTGTACAATGTTACGAACTTCCGTCCATAGTTCTTCAGGCACTCTGTCTACCAGGTCTAATGCCCGAAATCTATTCTTCACCTCCACTGTATACTCATAAGGGATATGGTTTAGGTCATATCTGACTGGTCTAGTGGTGTTCCCTACATTCTTCAGTTTAAGTCTGAATTTTGCAATAAGAAGCTCATGATCTGAGCCACAGTCAGCTCCAGGTCTTGTTTTTACTGATTGTATAGAGCTTCTCCATCTTTGGCTGCAAAGCACATAATCTATCTGGTTTCGGTATTGACCATCTGGTGATGTCCATGTGTAGAGTCGCCTCTTGTGTTGTTGGAAAAGAGTGTTTGCTATGACCAGCGTGTTCTCTTGACAGAACTCCGTTAGCCTTTGCCCTGCTTCATTTCGCACTCCAAGGCCAAACTTGCCTGTTGTTCCGTTTATTTCTTGATTCCCTACTTTAGCATTCCAGTCTCCTATGATGTAAAGGACATCTTTTTTGGGTGCTAGTTCTAGAAGGTGTTGTAGGTCTTCATAGAACCGGTCAACTTCATCTTCTTCGGCATCAGTGGTTGGGGCATACACTTGGATTACTGTAATGTTGAATGGTTTGCCTTGGATTCGAACTGAAATCATTCTGTCGTTTTTGAGGTTGCACCCCAGTACTGCCTTTCCCACTCTTTTATTGACTATGAGAGCTACTCCATTTCTTCTAAGGGATTCATGCCCACAGTAGTAGATATGATGGTCACCTGACTTAAATTCGCCCATGCCCGTCCATTTTAGTTCGCTGATTCCCAAGATGTCAATGTTCAATCTTATCATCTCATTTTTGACCACATCCAGCTTGCCTTGATTCATAGACCTCACATTCCATGTTCCTAAGCAGTATTGCTCCTTGCAGCATTGGATTTTCCTTTCAACCTCAGACACATCCACAGCTGGACGTCCTATTGGCTTTGGCCCAGCCGCTTCACTCTTTCTGGGTCTACTTGGAATAGTCCTCCACTCTTCCTCAGTAGCATATTGGACACCTTCCGACCTGAGGGGCTCATCTTCCGGCGTCATATCTTTTAGCCTTTTGGTACTGTTCATGGGATTTTCTTGGCAAGGTTACTGGAGTGGGTTGCCATTTCCTTCTCCAGTGGATCACTTTTAGTCAGAACTCTCTGCTACGACCTGTCCGTCTTGGGTGTCCCTGCACGGCATAGCTCATGGCTTCATTGAGTTACGCAAGCCCCTTCGCCACGACAAGGCAATGATCCATGAAGGAGTCATTATATGCTACATGGTCCTTTTATCTAATTCCTCTAAAGAAACATCTTTGCTTAATCTAAGATTAGGATAAGATTACAGGCTGACTGACCATCGAGAGATCTGTGTTTACCAAATTCTTCCAGTATCAGAAGGCATTCTAGCACTGGAATTAAGGAAAGTCAGATGTAAAAGAATCAGAATTCTGGCAGAATTCAAGCAATAAAGATACTGCAGGGGCGGGCTGTCCAGTTACCTATCTAATTGCTGGCAGGACCATCCACATAATTTGTTTGTGAAATGTGTTGCCACAGAATGTGGTGATGGCCACTAGTTTAGAAGGCTTTGAATTCAAAGGTCACCCTGTGCTCATGGTGGCCCTGAGCTCCCTCTGGGTTCAACGGCAGTCTGCCTCTGGCATGTGACTTTATGCCCTGCTTGTGGGCTTCCCAAAGGCGGCTGGTGGGCCACTGTAGGAAGCAGGAGGCTAGGCGAGGTGGGCATTGGGGCACAAGATTCATAAGAAAAGCCCTGCCAGAGCATTGTGCCCCAAATGTTGACCAAAAGGCCCGTACAGTACACTTATGCCCTGTCCTTTGATAGCTGTCTCCAGGGTGGCAGGTCTTTTTCTGATGGCCTCTAAACAGTGACAAGGCCTGTTAAGGCTAAACTTGGTGGTGGCACAAGAAGGCGCAGGAAGCTGCCCCCTGTGGAGTCAACCCACCAGGGGCCCCCTAGCTCAGAACTGTCACTGTATTGACTGCTAGCTGTTCTCCAGGGTCTAAGACTGTTCTGTCGCTTGGCCTGGGACCTTCCACTTACAAAGCAGAGGCTCTGCCACTGAGCTACAACCCCTCCTGCAGCAAAGTCTCTCACCCGGCTGACTTCAATGTAGAAATGAACGTATTGCACTGAGGTTCCTGGGGGAATTGTCAGTCACCGCTGATATTTCGTAAGCTGATGGCTAATGTTACAAGGCTTGATGATGATGATGATGGTCTGAGTGGAGCTCCTCTGAAGGTGCTTGGCTGTGTTATGAGCAGTGATGGCTTAGTACAGCTTTTCCTCTTTCTTTCCATTTCACAGTATTTCAGAGCTTTTACAAAGGAGTTCACGACTGGAGAAAACCAGCATGGTAAGAGGATTCCCCACCACATGAATGTTCTCTCTCTGCCATGTCAGTACTTGCACATTGTCCCACGAGACTCCTAGGTCATCATAAGAGCAGACAAAACAAGCTGGCTTCCAACCATTAAAAAGCTTGTTGGGAAATCTAGTCAATGTCATAACTAAAAGCTTATTAAGAGAATGTGCTTGTTCCCATGGTGGCCTCTGTCAAGTCCTTCCTGGGGATGCTGTAACTGTAGGATATCTGTGTTCTTTTCCGGCATGTAGTGGGGCCAGGATGCACCTGTGTGGTGCTCCTCTCACTTCCGCTGGAGGCAGCGTGGTCCAGGCACAAGGAGCACCTGCCAGTGCCCTGCTGAACTGTGAGCCTCTCCGGCACACTTCTGTCACTTCCAGCCTGGGGGGAGGCAGAAGATGGCTTTTTCTGTAAACCTGGGAGTTCTTGGTGAGCCCATGGGATGTATCCCTCTAGCGCCGTAAGCTCTGTGCTGCAAACCTGTGATGGTGATAGAAGTTCTCAGGTTTTCTTGGCCGGTACAAATTACAGAATTAAAAACAAAGTTCTCCGGGTAAACTGGCTGGTGATGATGACTTTTGCTCATGCGTTGCCTCAGTGTGTGTGTGTGTGTGTGTGTGTGTGTGTGTGTGTGTGTTTAATAAGGAAGCAAACTCCCAAGGCCTGTTGGAGCTACATGAACATGTGCAGAGTGCCCTTTTCCCTGAGAGAAGCACACTGCTAGGCCCAGCCCTTGGAGCCATATCCCCAGTAGCCCCTCAGAGTCATCCCTGCCGCAGGACACACTGGAAGGGGTATATACAGATTTCCATGGAGGATGAGGTCTGACCATCAGCTGTGATAGCTAAATGGAACCTCCATCTCTCGAGGCAGTTTCTCTGAATACCAGGTGCTGGGGAGCAGTGGTGGCAGGGAGGGCTTGGCCTGCCAGCTTCCTGCTGGGGCATCTGGTTGGCCACTGTGACCAGCAGGAAGCAAGATTTGGTGGGCTCTCTCTGGTCTTGTCCTGCAGGGCCTTACTTCCTTAAATGCATTCATGGCGGGCAAGTCTCTTGGCAGCTGTCAGTCAGGACAGTTAAGTATGGAACCTTCCTATTCAGGGGTGTTCTGCCTCTATGTGGCACTGGGGGCAAGGCGACTGCCTTATAAAGAAGGAGGAATGTCCTTATGCTCCTTGCTTATAGCAGCATCTGATATGTAAATGTTTTGCATGTCATCTGTTCTTATAAGCATACAGTGGAATGAAATATCCATAAATTGTTGCAGTGGAAGGCTGTTGTTTCTCAAAGGGCAGTTGGTGGTTCTGTGGCCCCTCTGATGGGGAGATGGAGGTGGCAACTTTGCCTTGCTGACACTTCCTCCTCGCAGGGCAGCTGGCGGTTCTGTGGCTTTTCCTTCTTCTGCAGCACACCACTATTGATTTCCCTTAGAAATGCCTCTTTGAAGTTGCTTAGCAGCACTGAGTGATTCACTGGTCTGGCCCCTGAGCTGCTTTGAATTATCACTCCCAAATCTCTTGCAATGTAACCCCCCCCCCTACACACAACACACACTGATGGGGTTTGTGGGTAGAGTCTTTTGTTTGTAAATAGTGGGCATTGCCAGGGACAGATAGTCTCTGCCTAGGAGTCCTCAAGAAGTGTGATGTTCTCTCCAGCAGGCCCAGATCGGGCACTTCAGACAGTTCGTCAGACAATGATTGACTTTCTGCAGAACCACTCCCAAGAAACAAAGCCACCTGCTTGTCCCCCTTTGGGACCAGTTGTGTAAGTTCTTCTTTATAATAAAGCATGGGGCGTGTGTGGAGGGGAGGGAGGGATACTGGCTGTCAAGCAGAAACTGTATGCAGAAGTTCTCTTGCTCCCCTGGAATAGTCGACCTTGCCTAGGTATTTGGCAGCCTCTTAGATGTCAGAAAGCTGATGGGTCACTGGGGCTATCTTGCGGCACTCAGTACTTGAGAGAAGTTTCCAAAGTCCAGCCTGCTACATGATGTTTGCAGTACTTGATAATACCGGCTACGAGCTCTGAAGACTCTGAAGAGGCCCTGGCGTTCGACAGCGTTGAGCAGAAAATGTCGCTGTGGAGGTAGGAGCTTCCCTCTCCCGCTTTGCCTCAACGAACGGCCTTCTTTCTCGCTCCTCTTTAGAAGGAGAAATGGGAGTTGCTCAGGCTGCAGGCAGGCTAGAGCAGCGAGGGACTCTGAAGAGGGGACGGAACCATTGAGACCTGAGGGGGGTGCGTGCGAATACAAGAGCACCTCGTCATAAGGACTCCACGTGGTAGTAATTCAGGGAGCCCTGGGACTCAGGGCAGCACATAGGTCTCTCGATTACGGTTCTTAGGAGCGCTGTGTGTTAATTGTCATTATCTCTGCGCCTGATAATTATCCTTCAAGGAGATTGAGAGGGTCGTTAAAGCTGCAAGCAGCCTCAAGTGACACTTACCCCATAGTGGTTAGCTGCTGGTGTGGTGAATAATGGATTTGACTTGCGATCCACTTCACCCTCAAGATTTCAGACAAATATTCCAAATTTACGTTTTAAAGTATCTCGTGCTGGGAGGCAAGGAAGGAATGCGTTTTCGCAGCAGCTTGGACGTGTATGCTTAAAGGCTGACCTACACCGCATGATCTTTGTTGCGCTCTCGTCTCGGCGCGCGAGCGTAGGGACTGGACCTCAAAACGCTGCCCTAGTCTCCACGCGCGTATTCATGCAAATAGCCCCTCCAGATTGTTCCGCCTTCTAATTGTTGAAGGATTGGCTGAATCCCCTCATATCCCATTGGTGACTAAACTAGCTCCGCGTCCTGCCACCTCAAAATCTTGAGCAGGTCCAATTCAGATCGCACCGGAACTGGGCTAATTAATTGGATCAATTGGATCAATCAATTGGATCAATCAATTAATAAATTAGGTAATCCATCATTAAATAAAAAGTACTAAAACAATTTTAAATGTTAAAAATGTCTTATTTAACTCTGTGTGGGTGTGTGTGAAAGCATTTCAATGTCTTGAAAGCATTTCAAGAACCAGAACTGATGCTGTGTATTGTGACTGGTTAGGGCTCACAAAAACATTTCCGGTGGAAGACCATCATCCTTTATAATAATCCCACTCAGTGTGACATGGGGCCAGGATATGTAGATAATACCTAAAGTCATTTTCCATTGCTCAGTCCCCTTAGTAAAATCTTCATTCATTCGTTCAGTGTCTATGGACCATAAAATCAGTGCACCATCACACAAACAACTCCGTCCCACAAAAGGAATTGGAGTCAAAATCCATCAGAATGGCCAAAACATAAAACAAAACCTACTATTTAGCCAGTCCAAGAGCCAAGGCAGCTCCCTCCTAAAGGCCTTCCCTGCAGTGTTTTCCAGGCACCCCTTAGGGAGCAGAAGCCTTCACTATAAGATGGAGCCTTTTCACACTGACTTGTTTGCAGGGGATTTGCCCTGGGGATTTTACAGGCATGATCCATTCACCTGGCATGCTGGCCAGGATTCTTGGGGTCTCTCACCCCACATGAGCTATGGGTTCACTTTGTGAATACACCCAACCGTCAGCTACTGCAAGGGAGAAGAGTAACCGAGTTGGTTACTGTTACTGTTATCTGTACTGTTATATATTTAAAAAATTAAGTTAATGCTCTCATACTGGGTGACGCAAACCCTTGTGATGCCTCTCTCTTTAGGCTGCAAACATACATTAGGCTGTGCGTATAATATTGTAAATTTAAAGGTGTAATTTTGATTAAGCGGGAGGTGGGGCAATGGCATGGGGCGGGGCGATGGTGCGTTTCCCCACCCACTGCATGGGAGAAGATTCATCATGGGGGTGACGCACTGACCTCCCGCACTGGGTGACGCAAGCCCTAGGAACGCCCCTGGCAGTTGTTAATACAAACAGGGTTGCATTACTCCACCCTCCAGCAGTGATGCGGGATTTTCTTTCAAAGTTTCATTGTCCATGAAATGAACTTCAGTGGGCTCTGGAGTGGGGTGCAGAGAAGAACTTGCATTGGTGACAGTGTGAAGAATTTAACATGTCAAATGACAGTTGTCTCTCTTTCAATAGGCCAGAAGAAGTGCTTTCTCTTTTTCATAAAAACGGTCCGCATTATACTGCCATTATCTTCGAGAGTGCAAACTCGTATGTTGGGCGAGAGGTAATGTAGTTTTTGGAAACCTCATCCCCTGCTGAGCTACATGTGACGGCATATTTCTTTATTTAAAATTACGTATGCTTATTTAGACTGTGCTTTTTGTGTAATAAAATCTTTATTTTATGTGATGGGAATGCGAATAAGCTTCAGTGGCACGGTCCGACTGAATTGAACTTGGGCAGAATTCTTTTTCAGAGGGTGTCTCTCTGTCTGATGGCATGAAATTCCTTCTGCACTAGATAAGTATTTGTCAAGTGCAAACCCTGCAGCAACCCTTGCAGCTTCAATTTTGGGTGGCAGCCTAATATGGCGAGCCAAGCTAGGAAGTAATTGATTAAGCCATGTTGGAAGGCAAGATGGAAGGAACGTGGAGACAGCAAGAAGCTCTGATTCGCAGGGCTCCTTTTCAGTCCTCCAGGCCATGACTTTGTACTTAAGATGTTTGCATTGCAAGATGTGTGTTTCACACACACGTTTGCAATGTTTCTGGATGTTTCACTGAGGCTTCGTGAAGTTAGGACCTGACCCTTTTAAAACACTATAGTGCTTCATGTAGATTGAATCCATCAGTGTTATGTTGGCCTTTGCAATGAAATCTGCACCTTTATGCCTTTAGCACTACTATTCTTTAGTGGATTTTCAGAATTCAGGTTCTGAATCTTGAAGATCTCTTTGCTTTGTCTCCTCCAAGATTTGCCAAGAATCTTGTTGTTTGTTGAAACCTGCACTTTTCTTTCCGCACACAATACCAAAATGTTACTTCACTCTTTATTTCCCCTTTTTTTACTGTTGTAATGTTTTTCATGTTGCTTTTCCTGCTTCTGCTCTTCAACCTTTTCATGACTGCTTGCTTGTCCTCCTGACCGTATTACTCCTTCCTACCATTCTTTTCTCCAGCTTCCCCACCCCTTTCATTTTAAATCTTCTGGTACTTTCAAACATCTCCATAGTCTTGCTTTTCATATCTACTCTTCCTTCTCTGTATGCCCCTCCGCAGACCTTGGTTCTACATGTACCGAGCCTGGGGTCTCCCCTTCTGTTCCCAGTGTGTGTTCCTTTTCCTCCTGCAGCTCCCTGTCACCAGACAACCTTTCCATCCGCTATCGGACTGTCTTCCTCTGCATGTGCTTTGAGGCACCTCCTTCAAATGCATCTGTTCCTCTTGGCTTATCTTCATTGACCCTCCTTCCCTTCTTCCTCAATATGTCTAGTCACCTTGGATTGTAATCTTGCAGGCAGAGACTGTGTTGTGTTAAACTATCTGTACGGCGCTTAGAATTATGTGCTAAATCAGTGGTTCCCAAACATTTCAGCACCGGGACTCGCATTTTAAAATGACGCTCTATCAGGACCCATCTACTTTGTGAGACTTTAAAAAAGATGATCTAGAAAGAAACAATATTTGATGTTTATGTGCAAAAAAATTTAATCCATTTCTTGTAATGAGACAGCCCTAATATACAAGTTTGGAAACTGCAGAAGCTCTGATTTTTGAATAGCCTCAGGACTTGAGGCAATTATCTGATCTTTCCATTACCTGCGTTTTCATTGGAGGCTCTGTGGGGACCCACCAGAAATCGGGTTGCAACCCATCAAGTGGGTCCCAACCCACAGTTTGAGAAATGCTTTGCTAAATCATTGGCAGGAGAAGCAGGCTATGTAGGTAGTTTTATAATGTCTTGGGGAGGCATCTTAGTGGGAAAAATCTTCCCTGCTTCTGCCAACTAGCTAACCTCTTTCATTGAATGCAATAAGCAGGCAGCCAAGTCCCCATTTGTGCATGATGTTGAAGAAACCTCCCTTGGATTTAAAATGCCAAACTGGTGAGAGACAGTACAGAAAGGAAGGCAAGTAACAGCCATGCTGAAGAGCACACATCGTTTGCTTCAGACTTTGACCCAGTGTGAGGAAAGAAAACTCTGCATTGTCAGGCTTTGCTGGAACTGAGGACTTTATGGTCATAGAAGGCTGTCTTATACCAAGTTGGACCCTTAGTCTGTCTAACCTGGTATTGTGCACTGTGACTGGCAGCAGCTCCCAAGGTTTCAGGTGTGAAGCACTGGGAAGCAGAGCTGCTTGGGCAGTGTGTCATGCATTCTCTCCTCTCGCACAGCAGCGCGCATCAGCTAGCGGAGCCCTGTGAGAGGAGATGGAAAAATTGAACTTCAGCCAGTTGGCAGCCAGGTTCGGTGCAGTGGAGCGGGACATGTAGGGAAGCGAACAGCCACTCAGAATCATGTCTGAAAAGACTTGATTCTGATTGGCTGAAAGGCTGATGACAGAGAGCCATCCACGCTCCCCTCCCCCCCCCCCGGCTATTAAGGACAGGAACTAGTGCAAAGCAAAGGCCGCCTTCGCCTCACTTCCCAGCATGCCGCCTGCGGTGTGTCACAACCCTAAGAGATGAGGGAGACTGCAAAGTTGGATGCGAGGGGAAAAAAAGGCTAACTTGTTTTTCACCTGTCTGAACATTAAGGTGTTTTGTTTTTTCTCAGGATCTGGCAAAGGAAGGGATTGAGGTCGTTCATTCCCCAGGGTTGCATTTGCAGCTTAAGGCTGCAATCCTGTACACAGTTGTTTGCGATGAAATCCTACTGAACTTTGCGGGACTGACTTCTGAATAGACCAACTTGGGTGTCAAGACGTCTGCTCTCTGCAGACCTTTGGCAGACAATGGTGGCCCGTTGACCCTTGGATTTGCTTTCTTTGAAAGCAGGAGCTAAACGTGCAACAATGTCAGTAACATGTATTTTTTTTTTCACCCAGGTGATCTTAGACCTGATTCACTATGAAAACATCATGGTAAAAAGAGCACTGAACTCTGATACTGCTTTTCTTGAGAAACTTGGCATTTCCTCAGTCCCTTCGTCTTATCTGATCTATCCAAATGGATCCCACGGTTTAATTAACATGTAAGTGTTACAGTGTGCAAGGTTTAAGCACTGAGCATCAGTTAGCTTTGAACCAGTTGTCTTAGTCAAAACGCCCACTATTTTCAGTGCATGCGCCACCCCCTCCACCCTCATGGCTCTGGACGTGTTTGAACACTCCTGAATGTGCCATGTAGCAAAATAGAACACCAGGGTAAGCACATGCATTGAAAGAGCCTTGTCTTTTGACCCTTCACTTTGAGTTTACGAGGCCACTCCTTTTCCCACCAGCCTTTTCTTCTGTACAGAGTGAATGTGTGGCACCAGCCATAGGGAAGCGCCCCAAGGAGCACCTTGTAAATAGGAGCTTAATGTGGTCTTCCACTTCCTGATTCCTGCTGCCTGCCACTTAAGGGCTAAATAGTGGTTTAAGTTGCAGGTGGCATTTGACTTATCAGCTGTTCTGATTGTTGCTTTATTCAGTTCGACGTGAGTTCTGTATCAATACGTTTCCAGGCATTGGTGGAAGTCTGGTAACTCTGCTGTTAAGTGTGGCTGCAGCCAAGCGACCTGTCTGCAGTTTCCATTTTATATCTGAGGCTTGCTCTTTTTGCAAGATGCATTGGCGCTCCCTGTATGGCAGGTATCCAGATGGATAGTTCAAAAGAGGTTGAAAAAGGTACATTACCTGAGTGTTCTGGTGTGACAGCAGCAGGTTAGGGGCCACACTCTGGACTCCATTTTCCTTTTCTGGTTGTGTGAAATGGGGAATTTCAGCAGACCCAGTTTCCATGACTGCCACAGTGCTAAAATAGAAGCCCCACAAACTCCTGTGTGTGGAGTGTAGCCAGATCCAGAAGCACGGTGAATGCAAATTCTGGGGAGGGAAACCATCATAGGCTGCTCCTGTTAACTCTTCATAACTGTGTATAGCAGACTCTTGGCATCACAGACGGGAGAGAAGACGGCCAATAGGCACAGCTGAAATGGCTGAGCTGAACATGTGCCCAGTGGGACAGTTTCTCAAAACTTACTTCCCTGGGCTCTGCTCTGCTCTGTCTCCCTCTCTGTGCTGGCTTCAGGTGTGTGGGATGCTTTTTCTAAGTCTGAAATGGAAGCTTATGTGTATTAAAGGAAAATTAGCAGAACTGAGGCCTCTGTAGCTGCACTTTTATTCCTTTCCGCCTCCATGGTTTGCGGTTACTTTTAACCCTTCCACTGTCCTTCCATACACAGTTTGAAGCCTCTTCGGTCTTTCTTTTCTTCCTATTTAAAGTCGCTGCCTGGTGTTAGAAGAAAGCTTTCTTCACAGCTCCCAATACCTGTCCAGCAAAACAGAAAAGAGCACATCAACCTCAAGGAGTGGAAAGACTACGATAAGTAAGTAGTGTTGGGGTTCTCTTGAGTGATACGGCTGCTTCTGTTTATGACCATTTCTGTAATATCTTGTGCATATTATAACCTTCTCTCCTGTCCTTGGAGGTCGTCTTCTCCAAGCCAATGTTTTCAGTGTGGCCTTTGGCTTATCCTTATCCTCATTTCTCCATTTCGTCACCAAACTTTAAGTACGTGTTATGGCATCCGCCCACATTCTCCTTTCCCTCCTCTGTTGTTTTCCCCACTGTGTTAGATTGTAAATACCTTTTGAAGGCAGGGTCTTTCCTCTGTGGTGATGGCACCACAGAGACTGCTAGTATTCAAATAAGACCACTAATTACTCTTTACAAAAGGGCAAAGCAGCTGTGTTAGTCTATTACAGTAAAAACAGCTTCTCCCAGTCTAACCAACTTACTGCAGCAGAAGCTTTCATTGACTGGATTCTAATTTATTAGATACATGCAGTGTTGTGTATGTTTGTTTAAAATATTTATCTCATCTTTACCTCCTATCACTGGAACACTCATGGTGGCTAGCTAGCAAAGATATTTAAATTAAAAGATAAGAATGCCAGGATGGTGTAGTGGTTCTGGACTTATAACCTGGAAGATCCAGGTTCAGATCTGCGCTCAGCCATGTAGCTTCCTGGGTGACATTGGGCCTGTCACTATCTCTCAGCCTAACCTACCTCACAGGGTTGTTGTGAGGACAAAAGGAGGGAAGGAACTATGCACACCACCCTGAGCTTCTTGGAGGAAGGGCGGTATAAAAATGTGAAAAATAAACAGATAAAGCAGTAGCACAAAATGGAGAGAGGCTAAAAAGTACTTTGGATTTCCTGCCTTGGATTGGCCACCGTCTTGACTGAGGGAGAAGTTTCAAAGCATGTCTCATATTTGGGGGAGCAATTTAACAACTTAATGAAAGTTTGCAGCAGTAGGTTGTGAGGTGGGAGAAGCTGCTTGCCAGTCATAGAACCTTCGAGCCAGAAGGGGCCTTCAAAGCCGTATAATCCAGCCCCCTTCTTGAAGCAGGAAAATCCTCTCTGCTTGAAGACCTCCAAGCGAGGGAGAGCCCACCACTTCCCTTGGTAATCAGTTCCATTGTTGAACCCCTCTTACCATTAAAAAAAAAAAAAAAGAGGTGTCCTGATATCCAACTGACATCTCCCCTCCTGCAGCTTAAGCCCATTAGATCTAGTCCTGCTTGCAGTCATGGCATTATTAGTACTGTGGTTTGAGCACTTGAGCTAGCTGGCCAGCTAACTGCCAGTTTCGTATGGAGCCCTTGGGTAAAACCCCCCAGCATGTATTGGTCACTTGTGAGAAGATACAGTAACCTTGGAACAGAAGGATAAATCATCATTTGAAATGTTAATTGCACCAGCTTTTAGTAGTTTTGCCTTCCTGACCTGTGCAAACAGAATAAACCTGCCACTGTAAAAGTTATGTGTGTCTGTTTTTCAGATCTAAGCTGTATATGGCCGACCTTGAGTCAGGGCTGCATTACTTGCTCAGGGTAGAGCTTGCCACTCACAAAACTCTTGAGGGAGCGGAGCTTAAGACCTTCAAGGATTTTGTTATAGTCCTTGCCAAGGTAAAAATGTTTGATCTTTTGATTGTATTTGCAGAACTGCCATAAATCTAATGAGGGGACTCTTCTTAAATCTCAGGGAATGTCCAATAAAACCAACTTTGATGCATTTATGTGGAGGGAGGAGGAGGATTAATAATGACCAGGCTGGTAGTCCCTTGCAAAAAGTCCAATTAAAACCAGCTGCTACCTTGCTTGTCAAGGGGCTGAAGTCACCTGTCCAAGTGGCATCTGGGAATCCAAATGCTTTCTGGAGAACTGCTTAATGCAGTACCTAGAGAAGATGCAGTATTCCTGAAGCTCCTCCATGGTCTCTGCTAAGCTTTTGGCAGAGTTGCTGAAGATACTGTGGAGGTGGCAGTCAGTGTGTTAGTATGTAGCTGCTAAAATATCTGTAGCCTATTAAAAAATTGGTACCATCTCTCCTTCTGCATGGTTCTGATGTTGTCATTGCATCAGCCTGACCTGTGATTCAAAAACTTGAGCAGAACTTACAGTGCAAACGTTTTGTATCAAAAAGGGCGGGGTTTGGTGTTCTGGAACCACAGATTTCATGACTATATTAGACAGTTGTGCTTTTCTGTTTGATTCCATGTGAGTTTCCTGTGTTTCAGATAGTTGATTGTTGTACAGTATATCCAAAATGTACATCCATATAAGTTATTTTGAAAAATGTCATGTCAGAGCACTGACCCCCCCACTTCCTAGGGTTAGGGGTGATGATCTCTGAACGCGCGTTTGTGCTAATCTTGTTCCCTCAATAACTGCTTCAGAGACTAGTCTCCCCATATTGCTTTTGCTGTTGTGTCATGCTGCCCTCCTGATGATGATGATTCTCTCTGTTCTTGTTTTGCCCTTCTTGAATTTTATCCTTGGAAGGGTCATACTGGCTGCCCTTTGAGCTCGGGTGATGGCAAGTGCTGCCTCTCCCCTGATGCCTCTGTAGGGACACCTGCATCTTGAACTTCGGGACCTCGGCTGTGGTGGAGGGAAGGGGAAGCCTATTCCTGCAGGCTTCCAACTCCTTGTAAAGATAGAACCCTGGTTTTCGCCTCCCTCCCCATCTGTATAATGGGAGTGTTGTGTGTTACAGCCATGATCCTCCACCTCCTCCCAGGTGGGTCACAATGCGCTGCTCCTAGTGGTGCTGGAGGCCTCTTCCGGGTCATGCCAGGCCTGCGACCCACTGTGCTGGCCTCCGCGGGCCTCAGAATGGCCTGCAAAAGCATCGAAAAGCTACTTCCAGTTTCCGGAAGCAAACCAGAACTTGCTTCTGTGGGCCATTCTGAGGCCCGCGGAGGCCAGCACAGTGGGTCGCAGGCCTGGCATGACCCGGAAGAGGCCTCCTGGAAGCTCCCAGTAAGTAATTGGGCTTCCGGAATGGCTTCGATATGGAGCCAAACCAGTGCGTGGGTGGGAGGTTCCACCCCACGACCCACCCCTTGTGGCCTCCATGCCCCCACCAAGTGAGTCGTAACCCACACTTTGAGAAATGCTGATGTGATGTTTTTGTATACAGGAGGGTGGGTCACATGGCAGGCAGGAACTGGGATTGTCTTGCCCCAAAGCAATATTCTCTTCTCTCTACCAAACAATGATAATGTCTTTGGCTCAGAGATTCACAGTCTGTAGTTGCAGAGGGTTCCATTTATTTCGGGTTTAAGACTGTACAGAAACAATTTTACGACAGTGATAATGTCGTTAAGGAAAGAGCTGCATGTGTGAGTGTGTGTACACTGTTTAATGTAGGCAATACCCTGGCTTTGCCCTAACTGTCAAATGTAGAGCTATAACCATCCCCGAGGAGGTAAATTTTGTGGCAAAATACATGCTCAGTTCTCTCAAGCAGTTCTAGGGATGCAGAAATTGGCCATCTCACATGTAAAGCACTACAGACTTCCTGAATTTACAAGCTTAAAAAAAAAAGCAGGCCTGGGACAGCATGGCCTTTGTATAGAACACCAAGTTGGAGAAAACTGTTAAACCTTCTTGCCTCTTCTGGTACACCGCAAGACGATGACCAGGATGGTGTAGTGGTTTGGGAGTCGGACTTAGACCTGGAAGATCCAGGTTCAAATCCCCGCTCAGCCACGAAGCTTCCTGGGTGACCTTGGGCCAGTCACTATCTCTCAGCCCCACCTACCTCACAGGGTTGTTGTGAGGACAAAAAGGAGGGGAGGAAATATGTACACCACTCTGAGCTCCTTGGAGGAAGGGCGGTATAAAAATGTGAAAAATAAATTTCAAACAGAATGTGTATAAAATAAGAGCTGAAAGTTCCCCTGTTGGCACATATTCTGCAATGCATTTTAATTGTGGCATTATAAGCCAGATCAAGGAGGGTTTCCCTAGGGAGAGAGTGAGGTGTGGTGTGTGTCCTGTGTGGCCAGGAGTCAGGCACGTGTGCTCCCCTGTGGCTGTGCAAGGTCAAGAAATGACTGGCCAGTGACTTGAGAAAGGGAGTGTGCAACTGTCCATCTGAGCTGAATTTTTGGCTGGCGAATGCAGTTGACTTGGGTTGCTGTTGGCAAATTCATGAAGGTGACTCTCATGTGGTAGTCTTGGTTCTCTCCACCACCACCACCCCAGAAATGTGCCAGTCTGGTGGAAGGGGGATCAGGCACTAGAATAAATGCACACTCTTTCCTGAAATAAAAGAGAGACTGCTTAGATTAGAATATCTGGTGGCAGCACCATCCTCTTTCAACAAAGAGGTGTTCAGTTGTCACCCCAGCTTGTATTCCGTTTATGTATTTATAGGCTCTGGGGCTTTTTTGCTAAGATTTTAACTCCATTTTGTTGATCATAAATAGTTAGTGTGAAAACAGCTTGGCTGACACCAGATTACAGCGTGTCTTACGCTGTACTAATTTTCCAAAGAATAAGCACTTAGCCCTGCTCTAAGTCGCCTGAACTCTCTGCTCAGTTTTCTAGCCAAGGATTGTGACTGTTGTGGGATTAATTTCTTGGCCGCTAATGCAGCTTGCGGCGGTGTTGCCTTCTCAGCGCTTCTTAAGACTGGTGCTTCTTTTGGGTTCCACGGATCACCCTGGTGAAGGCTGCTTGGGGTTTGCATGCGGAATCCGGTGCGGATTCTGTCTGAAATCCTCCTTCCCTTATTCCACGGGGGGGGGGGGGGGGGGATAATGCTGGTTCTGACCTATTAATCCTACAGCAGCAGCAGCAGCCCCTGCCTGAGCCCAGCATACTTTAGGGTGGAAGCCTCCTAGGGTCGTGTGAGCTGCTCTGGCTCTCCCTGGATCAATAACGGTCCTCGGAGCAGGCTGCCCAAATGCAGTTTCTCGTTGCTTGTTACAGCCCTACGTCTTGTGACAGTTAATTCTGTGGGTTTCTCACGTTTTGCACGAAGGACGAACTCTTTGTTTGTCCTGTGTCTGCAGCCATTCTTGTATCGGGTTTCTGAAAAGACTGGTGTGCTGAGCAAGCAGAGCAGCGCCCTTCTCTGTTGTCATGCATCTTGTGCCCCTGATCCAGTTTTCCAAACTGGAAAAGTCCAACTTTCGAGATGGAGGATAAAAAGGGCCACTTTAGCTGTGTCTGTGAGTAAGAGCAGAGCAGAAAGGTGTAACTTGGTCTTCTTTTATACAGCTTTTTCCTGGTCATCAGGCTGTAACAAAGTTGCTGGAGACTTTGCAAGTGTGGTTGGTGAGCCTCCCGTTGGAGAGAATCCCTTATGATGCCATCCTGGATCTGCTCAATAACAAGATGCGGGTAAGCCGGTGCTCCTTGTCGGCACAAAGCACAGCTTTAATTCAAATGGAGAGTGTGCTGCTGCTATTGTTGCCACCTGACCATCCAGCCATAGCTGGGCTACTTGCCATCCATTCCGTTCTTTGGAGTGGTCCCCAAGCCGAACCCTCTCTTGACTGTGGGAACGGATATGTGATGATGACCCCTTGACTGCAGATAGATTTGGAGCCATGAAAGATTTCTACTGGGCAAAGAGGCACCTTAGGTTTTCTTATATATAGCAGGGGGAGAGCAGCCGTTTCTCTTCTCCCCAGCATTGTGTCCCTCCCAGTAGCTGTTGCTGATATCTCGAGATTTTGAGCCTTTTTAGGGCAGGAAACCATCTTTTTTTATTTTGCTGCATAAACTGTCTTGTGAACTTTCTGTTGTCAAAAAGCGATATTCTTAACAATAATGTTTTAAAAGCCACAGTGTAAAATCCTTAGTGCATGACCCTGGTTTTTAATGGCTCTTTGCAAGATGGTAATGAGTGTACTGAGAAATGTTTGTAAATAGGCCAAATGTATAAAGAATTGTCCTTTTCAAGAGCTTTCTTGTAAAGTGGAAAGCTGCTTTCATGCTTCTGTTCCTCGTGTTTGGAAGCAGAAACTTGAAAATGTGATGTTAAAAATGCTGAGGACCTGGAAACAATCAGTCATGTAAACGATCATAATTTGAGTCATAATTTCTGTACCTTCCTTGAGATTAGATTGATTTGTTTTTGAGAGATGATTCACTATTTTTCTTTTTTAACATAAGCAGTCTTTTCATCAGTCAAGTATGTTAAAAGTGTGAGGTTTTTGCGGCTGTTTTGCTCTTTCTAGATTTCTGGACTCTTTCTCCCCAGCCGCATCCAGTGGCTTGGTTGTCAGGGCAGCCAGCCAGAACTGAGAGGCTACACTTGTTCTTTCTGGGAGCTGTTCCATACGCTAACAGTGCAGGCAGCAGTGCGGCCAGGGGCCTTGCTCAGCACAGGTAGGCAACCAATGCTTGTGACAGTTGTGGGAGAGATGAAGTGGCAGCCCAGCTCTCTTGCTACATGGGCATATGAAACAGCCCTCTACTGCCTGTGTCAGACCGCTGGGCCACAGTGCAGAAGTAGCTGGCAGGAGAGTCTTTCCCTGCCTACCTGGAGTTGCTGCCAGGGAGTGAACTCAAGGTCTTTTGCATGCAAAGCAGGGGCCCAAAATCTGAGCTGCCGTCCCCTGGCATGCAACTGCAGCAACTTGCAGATGGAGGCAGCTCATTCCAGTGCAGTGAACAGTGCTGGCGTTCCAAGGATTTCTCCCCCCCCCCCCATGTACTTGCAGGTACATGCTGAGGGCCATTTTGCACATTACACGGCCTCAAAACTGGGGTGCCATCAAATGGGCCTGCAATCCATGGGCCTTCCCTTATTGACAGGTGCCATCAAATGGGCCTGCAATCTCCATCTCCTGACCAGTGTCCCAGAATTACACACACACTTGATACCTTTACACTTTTTAGGTACACACTTAAACATGTTTGCTGTGTTTGGCACACAAGTGATGTCACAGGAGCTCTGCATGTAATATTTGACACAACTTTGTGGGTGGCCATATCTTCCACTCCTCTTTTCCACCAAAACTAGAGGAAACTACTAGCTCTCCCTTTTTTACTCGTGGCTGCTTTAAGTCACTCGTGGCTGCTTTAAGTCACACAAGAAACTCCCTAGAAAGATAGAACGTGAAGAGACCTTTGTGAATTCTGTGGGTTTTCTCCTTCAAGCCCCAGCTACACTATACCCGTGCGGCCAGCGTGCGTCCAACGTGCGGCACGCACGTCAAGTGGAGCCTGCCGACGGCAGCCGGCGCTGGCCCGTCGGCAGCCGACGTCCCCGCAGGGAAAGTCGAGCTCGGCTCGACTTTTGCCCGTTCGGCTGCGCTCCGGCTGCGTCAGGACGCAGATGTAGCGCGGCCGTGGACAATGTAGCTCAGCCTTTAGTGTTTCTTGTCCCTCCTTTCCCTTCTGGCAGCAATGTGCTGAGGAGCAGTTCAAGGCCTCAAGTGGAAGAGTTTAATATTAAGCTTGCATGGCATTCTTTGCGCTCTGTGGCCACTGGGGTATGTGTGTCTGCGTGCCTCTCAATTGCACATTGCCCTTCTTTCCTATTGGGAGACGCATGTCTTGGAGCACTGTGATAACAGCTGTAAGGTGGATGAACCTCTCCAGAGCTTTGCTTTCTGCTCCTTTTCAGTTGCTGCCCAGTACCAGTTGTCCTAACGCTGAACTATGACAAAGTTTTAACTTTGGATTATTAGTTCTTACCCTGTTGCTGTGTGTTGGGCCAAGGTTGACAGCCTAAAGTATTCTTGTGTAGAACTCGTGAGTGTGTGGGTGGGCCGGGGGTGTGTGTGTGTTGTCTCTTCAGCACACTTAGCCATCCATTTAAACCAGGCCATATTTCTGATGATCTTATGGTGAAAGAATTGGGTCAGCCTGAGGCTGCCGGATTATGTCTTGGGAGGTTTTCCTCTCCTTATTGCTTGTTTTTAAATCCCATCTACTAAAAAGCCTGATTTGCCCCCTAATCCTTCTAGCCACAGGTGGGGTTTTATGATTCTTGCCCACTTTAAAGATTAGGGTTACCCTGAATTGCAGCAGTTTTTGAGAGGGAAGAAAAAAGGGGAGATTACACAGAGAGGCAGCAGCTGTTTATGAAAGATGCAGCCCTGGGCTGATGAAAGAAACACAAATGCACCGAGCCTTTGGGTGTTTTCCTCTTTCAGAAAAATGGAAGAGAGGTGGGACAGGGATGTGGTCTTGCCAGTTGTTCAGGCACCTTAATGAAACTGCTCTGTAATGCGCTTCTGTTTCTCCAGATTAGTTAAGCTCCATTTTTTGCTCCTTGAGGTCTGTGGACAAAAGAACATAACTTATTCTGAAACGTTCCCATAGGGAAATGTTGAATTAAGTAATTCTATACTAGCAGGTCTGCAATAACAACAAAGATTTGAAGGGTGTGTGCATAGAATAGGAAGAGATTGACAGACACACTTGGGGTTTCTGCTGCCTTTCCCTTGCAGCTCATGTGCGTGGAGAGCCATCCAAATCATGACTGAGCTGACTGGGCTGGAGTTCCAAGGGAAGGCTGCAGAGAGGGGTCCCGCGCCAGGCACTCCTTATGCTCTTCTTAACCTCTAAGCCCCGAATGCATTCGGATTTAAAACTTGTGATCAAAGCTACCTGGATCTATGTATCAGTGCAAAGCTAGGCAGTGTGTGTGCATTCCATGTTGAGGAATGTGGGGTGTTTCAGTAGCTGCCGTACCTGTGAAGGGCACTTGGGATCCAGAGAGTCTAGAATAGCACATCTTAATGCTTGAGAAAGCAGTGAGCTAGCCAAGTGCCAGAGAGAAGGGCCTTGTTTATCACCAAGAGCTTGCTAAGCATCGGCATAACTGAGCCCATCAAAGGCCACCGTTTCCAACAGCACATGTCTCCTTGAGCCTCTTGAAGCAGGTTGATACGGAGCTCAGAAGTTGGCTAGCGCTTTGGGCCACCAGAAGCCCTTGTTGGAACCAATTTTTCTCAATCTCTCTTGGAACAATTTAGCAAGCGTTTTTGTAAGTGCTTTAAAAAGATTTTGCCTTCGCCACCACCTGCTCAAGATTCAAGTGGCATATTTTTGTAGTCTGCCTTATCTTTGAAGGCTAGGAGCAGGTTGCAGCAATCTCGCTACAAAGTATGTCAGAAAGGACTTGAAGAAAATGAAAACTTTTGAGAGATTGTGAAGTTTAAAAGAGATTGTGAAGTTTAAAAGAAGTTGGAAGGACAGGCCAGCAAATCAAATTATAATGCTCTTCTGATGGATAGGTGTGTAACATGCTTTTCTGTCGCATAACTTGAGAGCAAGGCTTTCCTGGGTAACTAGTACTGCAACACAACACCTGTTTGTCAGGTGGGTTGTCTTTCTCGGTAGCTGTTGCTGGCAAAGACGGCCCTGATCCAGGGTCCTGAAGTCACCTGGCCAGGTCCCCAGCTTCATCTTTTGAAGATGCTTTGTGCCATCACAGGAGCATTTTACTCCTGGCAGCAGCTTGCCAGCTCTTTCCCTGCCCTGATGCCTTTTAGGCACCAGAGCTGCCAGGGGCTGAGCCTGGGGTGTCCTGCTGCTGAGCCGTCAGGCAGCCACCTGCCTTGATGCAGAGCCCCACACTACTCGTTTGCTTTCATCTACTCGACAGGGTTTGTCTCCCTCTCATTGCAGGCTTTGAAGACAATCCTCGGGTGGTCCTGCAGGTCATGCAGAACTATGTCAAGGACTTCTTTGGGTGCAGGGCCTGTGCAGAGCACTTCGAAGAGATGGCCAGAGAGTCCCTGGATCTGGTGAAGACCTTGGACGAGGCTGTGCTGTGGCTCTGGGAGAAGCACAATGTGGTCAATGCCAGACTGGCAGGTACAACTCTTCTGTCGCCTGGAGTTTGTGTGTGTGTGTGTGTTGGTGAGACAGAGAGAGGTGTGCACCACAACAAACTGAACTGAATCAATTTAAAATAAAATGTAGGCCAACTCTAGTTGAATTGACTATTAGGGCTGCACTGAAATTTCCCCCACAAACATTTTCAATGAGAAATGGGGAAGCCCCCTGAAAATCCCCACTCCCATCCTTTGCCATTTGGGTGGCATCTCATGAAGCGCCCTCTGGTTTTTAAACATGGGCATCATGTTTCTGAGACATGTTTCAGTCAGTGTGGTCATGCCCATGATGCTCAGGGTTGGGAGGCATCAGGCTTGTGGGGCCTGCTTTACTTTTTAAACTAGAATCCTACTGAGTCGATGACCAACCGCATCTTATGAGCCATACGGTGGGATGACCTTCACAGACAAGTACAAATGTATGTGTAAGTTGCTGCAGATCAGAGATTCTGATGCCAAACTCTCAGCTATGCAAAGACCTGGCCAAGAGCAGCCAAATACTGATAGGTTACAGCTGAGGAAGACGGAGAGAAGCAACTAGTTTCAGGGGTTCTCAACCCCTTTGCAGCCAGTACCATTTCCAGTGCCACTCTCCTGCTGCGTACCACCGGAAGTGACTGGTGATGACATCATAGCCAGTTACTTCTGGGTATTCAGGTTTTTAAAGGGCAGAAGAAGCAGGTAGGAGGCTCTAGGCAGGTGAGAGGGCCCTTCTCAGCATTCCCAAGAGGCTTGGCCAAAGGCAGGAGCCCCTCAGGAGCAAAAATGTGCTGCCAAAAGCGCTGTGTCAGAGTGGGGGTCTGGCGGTCCATGTACTACCAGCAGTTGGCTGAAGTACCACTGGTGGTACTAGTACCACTGGCTGCGAATCCCTGAATTAGTTGATACCACTAACTCAAAAGATTGTGCGATCTGGAAACAAAGGGGAGCCTGGTTTATCAATAATAGAAAAACTTTAGAAGTTCATGTCTTTTACATATTTAGCTCGGGGGGGGGGTTGTTTTAATGATGATGAAATAAGCATTCTAGCCCCTTTGATTTCAAGGAGGCATTTGAATTGCAGGGGCAAAACTGTCTGGTCCTGAGTGCTGAAGGAAAGAGCTGACTCTCAAATGGCCTCAGCCAGTATTTGAATGAACCACTCTCCTTTTAGAATACTCAAACAGTGCAGTCCTAAGGTTTACTCAGAAGCAAGTCCCACTATGTTCAATGGGGCTTATTCCCAGGGAAGTGTGCATAGGATTGCACCCTAAGATGGCTGGTGCCCCTTCTCTGAGTTGCATTTACTCCTTGCTGCTATACAAAGGTCATATTAGTCAAGCACTGAAAGAAATTTGTTTCTTATGGAAGAGTAAAGTTGCATTTCTTAGAATGTAAGGCTGCAACAGCTTTCTTTAGTTTCCTTCATGTGGCTTATTCACCCTTCTATACCATGTTAACCCAAGGTGGTTTGCCGTAAAACAAGGCAGGTCAGAAATACATTAGAAATCAAGCAGAAGATAATATTGCTGTAACTGTGTGCTTTTTTAATCATCTGTGAGGCAAGCAGGGAATTCTGCACGTATGATCAGGTATGGCAGTGGTTCTCAAACGTTTTAGCACCGGGACCCACTTTTTAAAATGGCATTCTATTGGGACCCACGTAGCTTTACAAGACTTTAAAAAAAGTGATCTAGAATTTATTTATTTATTTATTACAAGTAACATTTTATTTATTTCCAAAAACTCAATCCATTTCTCGTAATGAGGCAACCCTAATGAATAGTCTCAAGGCTTGAAGGACGTAGTTATGTGATCCAACCTTCACCTGCCCCCACTACCTGTCATTGACAGACTTGGAAAAAACACCACCAGAAAAAATACTCAAACATGTATCACCATATATTTACACAAGCTTGCAAACTGCAAGAGCCCAGCTGTTTGCAGGACAATTAGCAGCTATTTGATTTTTGAATGGCCTCAGGGCTTGAGGCAATTACTTATGATCTTTCCATCACTGGTGCTTTCATTTGGAGGCTCTGTGGGACCCACCAGAGATCAGGTGGCGACCCACCAAGTGGGACCCGACCCACAGTTTGAGAAACACTGAGGTATGGCAGAGGCCCACCTCTGTGTGTGTGTGTGTGTGTGTGTGTGTGTGTTTAAATTGTGCAAGAGAATAAGAGTATAAGAGACTCTGATGCTGGGAAAGATTGAAGGCAAAAGGAGAAGGGGAAGGCAAAGGATGAGATGGTTAGATAGCATCACCGATGCAACGAACATGAAAATGAGCGAACTCAGGAAGATAGTGGAGGACAGGAAGGCCTGGCGGGATGTGGTTCATGGGATCACGAAGGGTCGGACACGACTTAACTGAACAACAACAACAACAAGAGAAGGAACCCTGTGGCTCACCCTGGTTTTGCTTGGGCAAAATGAATCCGAAGAACTCCGAGGTTGAATTGCATGACCTGGGAAAGGCAGCTGTTGCATGTCTCCCCCTCAGTGAGTAACTGGGAGCTAGTTAAGGTGCAAAGCAGATTTTCCTTTTTACATTTTAGGCTTATGCTGGCACATATCCAGGCAGGATTCCTAAACTAACTTTGTACATTGAAATTTTCTTCTTCTTCTGATAGGTGACTTGAGTGAAGATCCCAGATTCCCTAAAGTCCAGTGGCCAACTCCAGATGTTTGTCCTGCATGCCATGAAGAGGTTAAAGGGTTGCACACCTGGAACAAAGCCCAGGTGTTGCAGTTCTTGAAGCAGCACTATGGCACTGACAACATCTTGTACACCTACGCAGAAGGCCAAGTGGATTCTGATGAACGAGAGCTGCCACATGAGAGGGAGGCATCGTTATTGAAGAAGCAAAGTGGAAAGAATGAGGACATGTTTTCTGGTCCGGAAAAGCAGTTAGATCCCAAGCTGAGAGCCAAGGACAGCCCTGTGGGAGACCAAGGTCAAAGGGCAAATGTTGAGGAAATGAAGCAGGCTGTGTCGTTCTTGGGCGTTGGATTCTCCAATCTTGACATGAGCCTATGCATTGTTCTCTACATGGCCTCCTCCTTGTTCTTAATGATCATGTACTTTTTTTTCCGGATGAGGTCCAAACGTTGGAAAACGAGATATCACCGTCCCTATGTCTAGGACTTAACCTGGAAGCCATGTTTCTGCCTGCCAATGAATGGCTTGGTGGTGCTCGGGTGCAACTTTCATATTTATGATCAGGGATACCTTTTTTACTCTACAGTATTTTCTGTCTGGAAAATGTGCTTTCCCACCTCATTTGTGCATTTGTCTAGATGTCCAACAATGGAGACCTGGGATTCAGAACATTTGCTGTCCAGCCAAATGCAAGCAGAATTGTTTGCATAAGAAACATTAAAATGTTTCTGGTGATCTTGTCACTGTGTGCTTTGGTCTGGGAATTCATTTACCAGGACTTGGGAAGAAAGCAGCCCAACTACTTTGCTCTTGAGTTTGAAATGGCACCTGTAACGAATGGCTGGGCTGGTGTGGGACACCTTGGGCACCTCCAGTCTTGGGCCCAGGTTCTATGAAGTACTCTCAGCCACCTGGAAGTACAGGTGTGAAGGATGTTTCAGGCTTCCATTGCCATGTGGTGCTCTGGCCTTGCATGGGGCCCTGTGCTTCATTGCCATCGTGGTGGTGTGTCTGGAGTTCCCATGCTGGATTGTGCCTGTTGCTCTCCAATAGTAGACAGCACATATCCTGGCAGCATTGGGTGAACTACTGCAGCCCACTGTGCAAGGACAGGGGAGGGAGCTGGCCATGCAGCCCCCAAACCTGGCCTTCTCATGCACCCTTGGCTCCCTCATAGGAGCTGACCCAAAAGCATTAATCGCTGCCACTGTGAAGGGAGAAGACCTCAAAAGAGGCACTTGTCTGTATCCTACCCCCCACTTGTTATCCCAACTACTGAGATTTCCTCAGTGTGCAAACATGGGGAGCTACCTAGCTTGATCCCACCCCAACTCCATATGCCCAATGGTTGTCCTTTGTAGCATTAGCAACGAGTAATAGTTGTCTCTGATCAGAAAGAAACGGGCAACTAACTTGGAAAAATAAGAGACCAACATGGGGACTGTGAAAGGGTTAACTATGTGAAAACAGGGTCTTTAACTTAAAGGCAAAATGAACACAACAAATCCTAGGGCCATAGCCTCAAGATAAACCCTGATCACCTCTATTCCAGCAGGGGCATCTCGACACAAGACAGGTTAACTCTATACATGCTGCAAAGCACACATTGGTTCAGATGAACAAGCTCCCTTTTCAGATGCTGGGGAACTGAAATTTTATCTTCTGCTTGGCTAACCCCTAAAGGTAGCAAACCTGTATTCAGCCCCTCAAGCTTCCCCTCTGCCTGGGACAGGTGGGAGGGCTTGCCCAATAACCAGCTAGTGTTTCTGCCTGGGCCATTGTTTTGCCTGGGCTACTGCCAGACTCGAGCCTTTCTGGTGAATGTGCATTGTGCAGGTTACTGAGGTCAAAATGGGGAAGCTGTCCAAAAACTGACTCCTCCAAGCCAACACTGTGACATACAGAGAGAGTGACAGGGTCCTCATCACAGGGGTCACAAAAGCTGGTGTGTGCTTGGTAGTTGGGAATGTTTCTGTTAGTAGCCTGCAGTGAACAATGACTGGCTGGGTCTGGAATAACACGGAGCCAGGAGGGAGCAACAATGCTGAGAGAACAACCATCAGAAGCTCATGCTTGTGGGCTCATGTCCAGACCTAGAGGCCTTCCAGGACTTATGTTCTGGTGCCTGAGGCAGCAGATTAGATGTCCTTCACATACCACTACCACCCACCCATATTTAAAAAGAACAGACAGGAACATAACATAAGAAGAGCCTTGCTGGATCAGGCCAAAGGCCCACCTAGTCCAGCTTCCTGTATCACACAGTGGCCCCACCAGATGCCTCTGAGAGCACACAGACAACAAGATAACCTGTTTCCTGCTGTCTGTCCCTTGCACCTGGCACAGAGAGAACCTACTTCTAAAGGCAGGAGGTTGCTTATGGTTTATAGCCTGTGATGGTCTCTTCCTCCATGAATCTATCCAAAGCCCCTTTTAAAGGCATCTAGGCCAGGAGCCATCACCACATCCTGTGGCAAGGAGTTCCACAGATGAAGGGTGGAGGAGAGGAGAACAGAGGACTAGAGTGTCTCCAAGACCTCAGCCCACCACATTTCCTCTTCTGTTCCATTCCATTCTGCTCTTTGTAAATCTGAGGAGTGGTGAAAGCAGGCAGGTGGGTGGAGGTGGCCCCCAGATTTGCTGTCTGACGTGATCATGGATGGGCCATGGCCACTGCTGAAGAGAAAAAAGTGAATGGTGGTTTGAGATCTGTCTTATTTTGAGTGAGTGGTATGGTAATAGCAGGAAGCCACCTACACAGGAGGTTATGATCTATGATGATCATCAATAAAACCTTGTTTGGGGCAATAGGCCCAAGCTACTTTGTGATCACAAGTCCATCAGGAGGGGGCTTATGGTGCTTGTAGTATGTTGCACAGAAGCCTGACTCTTTGTACCTCTCTTCTGTGGGATGTAACCTTTCAAAGAGGGGCCTGCAAACAGGACATTCCTCCTTGCTCAGCTTGCTGGGTAAGAAACACCTTTGTTTTACGCCTTTTGAGGCTGGCCCTTGCTCCTGTCCTTGGAATATTGATCACTAACAATCATTGGTGTGAAATTCTGTGAAATCTGAATCTGGTATTTTGATGGGGCAGGGAGCAGGGCTGTCTGCAATCACACTGTACTCCTGCTATGGGAAAAGAGGGCAGGCTGGAACTGGTATCTTCCCCCCCCCTCCTCTCTCAGTCTGTCTCCCCCCCCCCCCTTTTATTTTCTTCCAGAACTCACTGTTGTACAGTCGGTGTGAGTTTGTACTTGGAGGTATTGGCCAGTGTATCAATACATAGAACTTTCACGTTCTTCTCACCCCACCTCACCCCTTTCTATTGCGAACCTCTCTCATTGTGTTTGCTCCTTATGCCTGCTGGATTATCTCCAGTTTATAACCTCTTCCTCGTCTCTCCTCTCCTCCAGCCTGGATCCTTTGTAGGTCTCTCCCTTCCTTGCTCTCTGGTGCCATCTGCTGCCTTAAAGTGCTGCTCGTGCTGTCTGGGCTTCTTTTCATAATGGGAAACCAAGCCCCAGATGTTTGGACTGCATTTAACAGACTTAGCTGCCTGTGGCTCTTAACCGGCCTCTCTTCGGAACATTCAGAAGCTAAAGGGACAGGATTCAGCCCTGGCCTGCCAAGGCTCTATTTCACCACTCTAGTGCCATATTTTTCTGTGTTAACATTGTCACATTTATAAAGTGTGTCGAAAATACCAGTGCACAATGGCTGAATTGCAACGTGTGACTCCCCTATGAAAAGTGAGGGAAGTGTTGCATTCCAGCCTAAACACACTCTGGAGATACCTAGGAAATCTGGCTCTTTGAGAACAGTGCATCTGCACAATGCTAGACTAGTGACACGTGCTACGGCTATTGTTCCATCTTTTTTATGTGTGTGGTGTATGCCTAGTTTGGGTAAAAGAGGGTCAATCGCACCATCTTGCATGATGGACTGCTTCCCTGTGTGGCTGGATCTTGCTGCTATGGAAGCACAACAGAGGGGGTGTAGGGGTGCCCTTCTACTTGCAGCTCCTACCAGAAAAGCAAGGTTCTGGCGGTGCTTCAAGGAGCATGTCTGGAAGGGCCCTATGCTTTGTGTCTCCTTCTGTCCCATGAGCTCAGAGCTGCCTGTAGCTCTCTTTCTTGCTGTCAATGGTTCCCTCCCCCAAGAGGCTCTCGAGTCCACCTTAACCCAGTCAGATCCTTGGCCTACAGATCTTCTAGCTCAGAATTGTTTGCATGGGGTCTCACGCAGGGAGGAGCCTTATTTAGAATACTACCAGTATTTTCTGCTTTTCAAGAACAGCAGCAGCAAAATTTCAAAGTGGTTTTATGTAGCGAAAGAATTGCAAGATGGTTCCCTGTTCAAGGCATAAGCGAGCTCTAAGAAACAGTCACTGGAAAGGGACAGCAAGGAAGGGGCAGCACTCGTGACCTAAGGGTAATTTAATGACTACAGTTATTTCACGTGCTTACAAGCCCCCCCCCCCGCACAGGAGAGCGGCCTTCTGCAGCCGCCTCTTCTTTTCCTGCCCAGTGCTGATGGCCAATCAGCATGTGTTGCTAGTGTGTCGTTCTATGCCTTATGTGCTTCCAGGCCAATTGAAAGAAAAGGCGGGGAAGAGAGTGACATGGCAACAGCACTTTCAAAAGGTGGAAGAAAGGAAGGAGGAAGTGAGGTAGAACAAAGCAATGGGAGAGTTGCAACAAGGGAAAGCAGGCAGCAGGGGTGGGTGGGAGACTCCTAGGACCCCAAACCCAGCCTACTATTCAGCTTGTATAGGTCTGATCCTCAAAAGGGCAGCAGCAGTTGACTACTGGGTTGCAGCCCACATCGCGGGCCTGAATTCCTGTTGAAGATCTCTGAGCAACATGGATATAGGAGATTGTCTACTCAAACGTTTTGGGCTCCGGAGCCCCTTACATTCCTAAAAGGAGTCTCAGGGAGCCCTGCTAGCACATGCATGGCATCTTCAGGGAGCCCCAGAATGCTGGCGCATGCATGGAATGGCGCAGTGCTGAGCCCATCACCGAATACTGGCGAAGAGCCAGAACAAGAGGGGAATGAGGAGGGAGAGCCACTAATAGGAGAGGCGGGAGGGATAGATGAGCAAACCGGGCAGGGGGCAGATGGCGGCAGTAGCGTAGCTAGCATGAAGTGGCAGGGGTGGCCCGCCCCAACTACAAGGACCATAGGGTCAACTTCATGGTAGCTATGCTACTGCGGAGGCCGGGTGGTGATCAACTGCCCTTTGTGAAAAAAGCACCCACCTTCATGCGCCCCCTCATCGCCCCCTCCTCCAGTCTCCACCCCTGCCAGAAGCCACTGCCCCCACCACTTTGATCGATTGCAGTGGTGGCTCTTGGAAGCTGTCGCTGCAATTGATCAAAGCGGTTGCGGCAGCAGAGGCTTCACCCCATGGCCTGTCACCCCCCTTGCAGCTGCGGTGGGTGCTGAGCCAGAGGCTCCTGTTGCCAAAAGCCATGGGGGGGGGGGTGTTGCTGCTTGCAGGTGTCGCCTTGGGTGCCATGGACCCCAGCAACACTACTGGATGGTGGCTACTTATGTACTCGTGGAGCCCCTAAAGGGGTCTTAGGGAGCCCCAGGGAGCACACTTTGACTAACACTGGCCTACTGAATGAATATATGGACTTTCAAATGGCTTTTGACAAAGGATCTTGAGTAAACTTAGCAGTTCTGGGGGAAGAAGATAGTAACTAATGGAAGAGCAGAAATCAAAGACTGGGAGTCAGCGGCTAATTCTCATGGTGGTTGAGGAAGTTCTGGAAGGTCTGAGGCAAGCAGTGAGACAGCCAAATCTGCATAGAGCACCACATCACTTAGGATGGTGAAAACCAAAACAGATTGTGAAGCACTCCAGATGGATCTCTCCAAATTGGGTGAATGAGCACCAAAATGCCAAATGTGGTTCAGTACAGATAAGCGTAAAGAGATGGTCACTGGGGCAACAAAACTGAAGTTCACAGGGATACTAATGGGGTCTGAGTTGCTGGTGGCTGACCAGGGAAGACATATTGATGTCACAGTGGACAACACAAAAAATGTCAACTCGGAACGAGGCAGAAGCATTTTCAGAAGACCAGTTCAACATGAGGAAGCGCAAGAGTTCCTTTCCTTTCATTCCTTGTTTTCCCAACTTGGAAGCTGCTGATATTGCTAGACAGGGCCAGTCTCTGGTGCTCCAGGCAGTGTCCCAATGCTACTTTCCCTACCTGGAGATGTGCCGGACTCTGCTTCTCCTGCTCTCTGGAGAGGAAGAGGAAGTGTGGTGGAGAAGAGAGTGATTGGCTAGTGTCTCTGACACACTTCCTCTTTTCCAATGGGGCTAGGGCAGTGATGGCGAACCATTTGGGCCTGGTGTGTCAAAATGTTTGAAAATGCCTAACTTGACTCTGCTGGTGTGTGTCGTCCCACTCCCCCCTGAACTTTTAATAGTACTTTGACTATTGCTATTAAATTAATCGTAATTTTGAATTGAACTGAACTGAAAACAACTATAGAACAAGTTGCATTTTATTTAACATCAATTAGTGACTTTTTTTTGTTATCCCTGCCCTGTTCAAGACAAGCCTGTAAAACTTTTGCGAAAATGTAAGGTGTGTCAGGGCCCTGGGGGAAACGCTGGCATGTCACCCAAAATGACCTTGTGTGTCACCTGTGACACGTGTGTCATAGGTTCACCATCACTGGGCTAGGGGGAGGATTGGAAGTGAGCAGCTGGCAAATTGCTAGCTAAAGCTGTTGTACGGATGGGCCAGCCTCATGCCTTGTGTCTGCAAATATGGCTTGAGGATGGGAGCACAATATCGTGGTGGGAATTTTTTTCTACATTTTATTTGTTTATAACAATTACAATACAAATTGAGTACATAAACAACAAAACCAAAACTACAAAACACAACATTTAAAAGGACGTCTACTTATCTCCACTCCAGACATAGATAATATTTTCTACCTTATTTAATATAATATAATTTCACCTTTCTATTAAATCCAACTCTTCTCATTGTCCAAATCTGCAAATACTGTATACAAATCATTATTACCTAAGCCCTGCAGAAAGGCCATAAAAGGCTTCCACGCCATCAAAAATTGATCTATTGTCTTTTCTCTTATTAAGGACGTCAACTTTGCCATCTCTGCTAACTCCAACATCCTCATCGTCCAATCTTCTATTGTATGCATACTGAAGCACCTCCACTTCTGTGCATAGAGTAATCTTGCAGCCATTATCATATACAGTATAAACACAATGTACCATGTCTCCTTTCCGTTTGATTATCCATCAAGACTGTGGTGGGAAATTTGATGGAAATGTTTTCCAGTTGCTTCTTGTTTAAAAACCTCCCAGAAGATGGAGAACAAATGTGCCATCTGCTGCTGACCTTCAGGAAACTGACCTGGAGGAGCAAGGTGGGATTTTGGGGTGAGGGGCAAAGTGATGAAAGGCTGTGGCTTTCAAAGCAGGGCAATGGGCAGGAAGGCAGGGCCAGGACAGAGGCCTCCTGCTCAGCCCCCGGAGCAGGCTGGAGCTGCTGGAGCCAGAGTGCCAGCGCCAAGATCCTTGACCAGCTAGCTGGCCTGTCAGTGAATAAGCCCCAGCTGCTTCCTGGATCAGCAGCACACTGCACACCTACCCGGGCCAGCAGGCAAATACAGAGACCGCTGCACAGATTTTCCAGAGAGTGGGAGCCACCACACAAAAGGCCTGTCCACAGCAGCAGCTCCCCTCGAAACAGCGGTGGTTAGGCTGCACACCAACCCTCTCCCAACTGGAGGGAAAGAATTGATCTGGATTAGCCACTCCAACACGATCAAACACCTGCAGTTGGGTGGGACACAAAAACACTGACTTGGACAGCAAAAACCTATGCATGTCTACTCAGAAGCAAGCCCCATTGTGTTTAATGGGACTTGCATGCATGCAAGTGTGTATAGGATTGCAGCCCCAGTCATTTTCTTGGCCTACAGGGTACCCTCCCCCCTCCCCCCTCCCCAATTTCCCAAGCCTTGGGAACATGACCCTGGAATAGCTGGGGACTTCCTAAAGGCACAATAATGGACTGTAAAGAGAAGGCGACTCAGGAGTAGGTATGGTGGAAGGGGCAGAAGACGGAATTGGGTTGGAAAATTTCCACCATCCTGCCTTAGGTTAGGCGCCCTTCTGGCCAAGGGCCTGCCTTCCTTTCTTCCCCATGACCCATTTCTTCCCAGCCCCAAAACGAACACTACCTATCCCACCCACCCCTACTCCAAATAAAAGCAATTTTCCTGGGGCAGCAGCAGCTGGTGGCCCTGATTGGGGTGGGGGGAGTCCAGCACATCCCTTTGCGGCTGCCAACTGCTAACTGGGCATGAGGCATCTTTTCAAGTGGTGGCCTCGTATTTAGAGTGGGGAGCAGTTGCCCTCTTCACTCCAGCATAGCGTCTTTTTCCAGTGGCTGTTGCTTGCTGGTGTCTCCTTATGCATCATTTTTTAGATTGCATGCGCTTTGGAAACAGGGATAGAACCACCAATTACTGATTCATTTTGCTATGGAAACCGCTTTGTTGAAAAACAGTATATATTGTACTTATTCTTAATAGCACTACTAACAATAATACAAACTCCTTTAGGGGCAAGGCAGAAAAATGCCTTTCTTCCCTCCGGGGAGTAGCAATCTCCCTATCAGCCCATGGGAGAGGAAATTGGCACGCTCCGTCCAGGGTGGGTGCAATGAGAAGCAGATCGCCAGGGAGGAGTCGGGTGGGCCCATTCATTCCTCAGCCTTTCCTCCTCCCACTCCAGCTACCCCACCTGGTTTAGTGCTGGGTTGTCATTGCCAAGTGTCTTCCAAGGAATGATGGGGGCAGTGAGTGACACACGGGGAGCGGGCGGCTTCCACCTGAGTCCGGCCCTCGGCCCGCCCATCCCGGTCAGTACTGACTGGCAGCGGCTCTCCAGGGGTTCAGGGGAAGGCATGAGATGCTCCTCTCTCTGCGACAGAGCCCCAGCCGCTCCCGAGATCAGTGCTCGGAGTCGGAACAAGCACGCTGGCGCGCTTCTGCTTGGTGGGAAGCAAAAGTGCCGAGAGTTTTTCGAGCTCCTCCGGGCTGGATTTCGCTCGTCGTCCACCTGGATGCGTCACGTGGGAGAGGCGTAGTCCCGCCTTCTTTCTGCACTTCGTCCTCCAGCAGCAGCAGCAGCAAAAACGCTTTTGCGTTTCCCTTTCCACCGAAAGCCAAGAGGAATCCGGAATCCGTGAACGTGAAGGTAGAGAAATATCTACCTCGAATTTGCCTCGCCTTGTAGAAAAGAAGAAGCGGAACGGAAGAAGGGGGTGGGAAGGTAAACCGCGTTGTTGTTCTTAATCCAGACAATTTACATGCTTTGGGTAAATTGGGATACATTTTCGGATTACCTCTGTCGCGGGCCGTGCACAAAAAGGGACCAGGTCCCGCTTAGCATTAGCTGGCAATTCTGGCAGCTCTGACTTCGGAGTCAGTCCCAATGAATGAGGTAGATTTACGTCCGAGTGAACATATAGACACCGAACTGCCTGCGAGTGTGACAAAGAAAATAAATGTTTTCAACCCATGTTTAGGATTTGAGTTAAGCTGTCCTATAATTAGATTTTTTTAAAAAATATATATATATTCCTTTTGATAAAATATTGTCAAAACGGGAATCTGGAAAAATCTCTCCTCCTGTCTTTTTGTGTTTTGTTTTGGTTTTTAATGTAGTTTTGAAGGGGGTGGCCAAAGGAACTAACCCCCCCCCCCCAAGCCCTGCATTTGAAAAGTCATACAATTTGTTTGGTTGTTTGTTTTGTTTTGTTTTTTAATTCCCTTGAAGGGCAGATCCTGTTTTGGTTTCCTGTGCGCCTGACTCGGCAATCGTCCAGTGTGGCACAAGAAGAGGTCAAATCTTGCTGAAAACCATAAACGATTTGGAGGCACGACTCCTGTAAACAAACAAACAAACAAACAAAAAACACCGAACTCATCGTCCCCCGAATATTCTGGTTTCCCTTCAAAGTGTCAAATGTTCCTCTCTGAAACCTAATCTGGAAACAGAAAAAAAAAACCAAACCCGACTTTTTTTGTTTCTTGGTTTGTTTAAATGGACCCAGACAGATTTTATGGTGTTTACAAATGATACCCAAGAAAATTTACTTGTATTTGACGGTAGAAGTCAGTCCTGTGCCACAGTAGTACACACTGTGTGCTGCCAACACATGTCCTGTAAACAGAAACAGTAACCCCAGAACACACGCCTGCTGCTGCCATTCTGGCTTGTGAGTCCTCAAACGCACATCTGCAATGCTGTCTGTCCTATATATACTGCATATCTTGCTTGAAAGAAAGACGGTGAGGTGAAGGGTCCTTGAATCCTTTTCTAGCATAAGGAAGTGGAGCAACTAGGGTGGAGGAATGAAAGTTAACTGGAGTTAAAGAAACTAACAGTGCAATCCTATGCATGTTTACTCAGAAGTAACTGAGTTACTTTCACAGTGTTCAATGGGACTTCCTCCCAGGTATATAGGATTGCGCTATTAGCCAGGGTCAAAGTTACAAATCGGAAATGCAGTTCTTTTCTGGAGTAATGTGGCCAGTCACTTCTTTGCTCATAGGAAAGATATGGTTTAATGGCAATTTCTTTTCCATTGTGGACATCATGCACCGGGTAGCTAATGACAGTGTCCACTGTCCTAAAATAATAGGCTGATAGAACCAGAACTTTTGAATTTTTGCAATCAAAAAATAAATAAATGATCATGGGGTAGGAAATTACTCCTCAAAATAATTATTTAAAATGTAATTAAAGTTAATATAAGATTTCTTTTGAGGAGGACTGTTGGAGTGTTTAACGATAGCGTTGTTGAGGCTTTGCTTTAACAAGGAAAAAAAGTTCAAATGATCCCCTCCTAACCGGGCTGCCACCTTCCAAAGGAGCACTCAACCGGAATAGATGGCCTTCGGGAGATTTTTTTTGGGGGGGGGAGGGACACAAGAGGGGAAGCAATTGAAGTGAGGAAAAAAGAGGGTGGATGGATGGGAAGGCATCCTAATCAGAGCTGCGCCTTCTCCCCACCCCGGGCATGTCACAGGTCTGGGTTTCCCTCAGGTGGTGATGATGTGCTTGGGCTGGAGCAGCTGGGAACTCGCATGGCTGTGGAGCATAATAATCAATGCCCTGGGGTGGGTGGGTGGAGAGGAGGGCGGGTTTTCAGTTTATAAGCCAATAATAACAATAGCAACAACAACAATACTAATACCAATAATGTATTGTTACATGGGGAGAACCCTAAGGGGGAGAAAAGTGGAATAATAATAATAATAATAATAATAATTATGTCCTGCATCCAGAAAATGAAATGCCTACGGCCTTCTCCCTCCCACGCTCTTTTTTCATGTCCAAACGCAGTTTGGGGGTTATTCAGCCGGTGCAGTCTGAAGGGCACGGGCGGAGCACGACGGGTTTCCCATCTCGGGGAGAGCCAGAGTGCGAGACCTGCTCTGGGCGGCGGCAAGCTGGGCGTCACTTCAGCACCAGAGACAGCTCCGGCGCCCCTCCTTCCTTGCCAACGCTTTCTTGGCCTTTGTTATGTTAACGAGGCTTGAGCTGGGCTGAGGGCTGCAGGTCAACTGACGCTGGGGAGATTTGCAGGGGGAAATCCCTCGCCGCCTCCGCCGTCACCGTCCCCACCCACACAAAACCCTCCCCAGCCTCCTGCTGAGCACCCACAGGTTGCCTGGCCGCAGCCCCGCGGCAGCTGAGCGCGGCTCAAGCCCAGAGCGTATCTGGCCAGCGGGGGAGGGCTGGTTTCGGCTCCTTGTGAAGTGTTTGTTTCCCTCCCCCCCCCCCAAGGTTGGGGCTCTGCCGGGCCAGCGAGATGCTCCTGGAGCGAGCGCGAGGCGAGAAAGCGGCCCCCGCCGAAGTGTGCGCCTTCAGCAGGAGCCCAGGTAAGACGGCAGCAGGTCGGCGCGGACTGTCCTGGGGAAGTGTGTGTGTGTGGGGGGGGGGCTGCCTCCAGCTTCCTGTCCGTTGCACTGCGACGCTTCAGAAAGTGCCATCTGGTTAGGGGGGGGGGAGGCCAGGTCGCCTTGGCAAACTTGACAAGAGAAGAAGCAAACGCTGCAAAAGGGGGGGGGGGCGTAGGGGACCGAGAGCAAAGACTTGTCAAATCGGGGAAAAGGGCCGCTAACTTGAGGAGGGACCAGTCTTCAAAGGGGGGGGGGGGAGAGAGAGAGAGAGAGAGAGAGAGAGAGAGAGAGAGAGACTAGTTGATAGGGTCAGAATAGAGGAAATACGCTTTTTTATAGGGGGAGGGGATGTGTTTGGGGGACCGCGACCGACCGCCTATGGGTAGATGATCTACCGTAGATCATCTTGGAAGCCCCCGGCGACCTCGGTGGATTCCTAGTCAGGTGCCTTCGCTGCCCACCATCGGCCCTGCCTTGAGGAGTCTGGTTCACCTGGCGGGATGAGATCTGTGCCACTAACTGGGAAGTCTCCAAAAGGGAGTCTTCGACGAAGACTCTTCGTTGTTGTCTCTATTTCAGCCGTGTAATTTTTCGGGGTTGAATTTCTTTTTGCCGGGAGAGCGGTGTCTGCTGCGCGGTTTTAAAAGCCTTTTGTTTCTGTTGGTTGTCAATGTATTTATTTTTTAAGAATGGAGGGGGGAGTCTGTGAAGAGGCGATCCGAGGAAAATTGGGAGGGGTCTGATTAAAGTAGACCGTATTGTTTCTAGGGCGGCGTCGGGCGGCACTGCTAACCCTTCTAGTTGTCCCTAGATTTGTTTGGATCTCTCCTGGTGGCCCCGATCTTCAGTTGTTGCAAATTCAATCGTAAGTATTTGTTAAAAACAAAAACAAGGATGCGTTGGTGGTGGTGGTGGTGGGGGGGGGGTGAAGCCGGCAGTCAGCTCCAGCAGCTCTTGCGAGCAACGGGCAGGAATGCAAATTGCGCGTCCTCAGGAGAAGGGCCAGTTTGGTGGAGTCTATTCAGCCATTCCTTGGATCGTCGGGGCGGGGTGTAGCTATTTTTGCGGACATGGTACGAAAGGGGGGTGTGTGTGTGTGTGTGTGTTAAAAGCGAGAAGGGACAAGGCGAGCTGTGGTGTGACTCCCCACCCCACCCCCAGCACACTGGCTTAAGTGGCTTGGGGGATGTCAGGCGTTGTCTGTCTGACGCTGCCCGAACAGCTGCGGGGCGCGTGGCTTCCCGACCCTCCAGCCGCCTGTTGCCAGAGCTCGCCCCGCCTCCTCCAAGCTCCGGCCAGGCACTCTTCTTCTGCTCCAACCTCTCACCACCACCCCGCAGTAGGCAGGCGAAAAACCTCTAGTCCTCTAAGCAAGCACGGCGGTAGATCCGGGGCAGCAAAGGAAAGCACCATACACGCAGGTTGTACCCGGGTCCAGGGTCGGCAGGAGTTTCATTCCGCTTGGTGTGTTTGGAGTGCAAATGATTTTCTTCAGGGAATGAGAGAGAGAGAGAGAGAGAGAGAGAGAGAGAGAGAGAGAGAGAGGTGCACAGGGTCGGTGAAAAGGGCTGTTGCGAGGAGGAAGGAGCGAGCAGGCCCCGTGTGTGCTTTGTGTGCGGACCATTCCATCGCCTTTGTGCCCCTTTGAAGAAACGGGAACTTGTTTCTACGAATGTTTGGGGAATGGGAAAGCGGATCTCTCAGGTGGTCTGAAATCGCAGCTGCTCTTCAGCTTTTCAACTCTCCTGTGAATCTCCAAATGGGTTTATATTGAACTCCAGGAAATGCCGGTTGCTGCAGTTACTTTCCCTCTTAGAAGTTGTGTAATTTCTGAATTGGGGGGGGGGGAGTCTTAAAAAGGATTGGTTGGAAAAGATGCGTGCTACTATGGGTTTTTTTTAAAATATAAACAAAGCAGAATTTAATTACACACACATACACAAACACGCATATTGGCGGTCTTTCATCAACAAGAGAAACAGGGCTTACAACGATGACATTTTAAAAAAGTAGAAACACCGTAGTATAAAAAGACCGGCAATTCTGAAATAAATCGCGGCCAGAAAGAAAACAGGCATGCAAACTCTGTGTGAGTCTCCTAAACCGGGAATATTTCCACCTCCCATCAAAGACGGACAAAGATACATTCATTTCCCTGGGTTTCCATCGCGCTGTTTTGAGGTTGACGGGGGTCCATCAGTTTTCATTTAGCGTAAAAAAAATATTTGCAGGTGTCCCAAAGAAGCGCTGCCACGAAAAATGGTCCGCCTTGCTTGCGGAACACACTAGGAAAGAGAAGGGCGCATCAGGAGACACCATCCGGGGCCCCCAACTGCCTTAAGTTAGACACGTTATTGAGAGGCCCCCTCTGTAGGACCGCGCTGAGGAATTCTCCCGAGCCCCCAAACCAAAAGTGGGGCTGGCTCTTCACTCCGGTTTAGCGCCGCAGAGAGAGAGTCTCCTGCCACAGCCGCCGCCTCCTGCTTCTCTTTCCTTCCTGCCTTATTCAGACGGTTTCCCGTCGTGATGGCCCCGGAGAATAAGAGCCACAAAAGCAGCAGCAGTTGTCCACGCGAGACTCTCCCGTGTCCGTCTCACGTGGCAGCCTGCCGCAGAGAGCCCCCCTCCCCAGCAACGCTATGCTTTCGACCACAAATGCGCAGAGTTCCTTCAACAGCCCTCCAGTCTGTCTAGGATTCCTCACTTCTGGGCTTGGACGAGCCGCTGCTTCTCCCCCTCAGTTTCCCTTCCCCCGACATGGAAAGGAGCCGAAGGCAGAACGAGAGGCGCCAGGCAAGGGGCCCCCATGGCCCATCGCCATGAATCATACGGCTGGCAAACCTACCAAGCAATTTCAGTGGATTAAATATCCTTCCTTTTGCCTATTAGTAAATTACATTTACATATATTTGCATACGACCGGACCAACATCCCAACAGGAGTGCTCTCTCCAGATGAATTCACAGTTTCAGCAATAAAAACGCCACTCCTCATTGGACGAAATAATGCGGCCTTGTGCTTTCTATTCTCCTCCGCGGTAACACATGAGAACCAAAAAACGGTGCCCAAGTCATGTCCTTAAGTCAAGTTATCATCATGTCCTTAATTCTGGGTTAAGACCAGAAAAAAATTGGTCCCACGGTTGTGGGTCCAATTAATTCGAATTCTACAGAGCGTAGATAAAAGTGCCAAGACCAGAACTCGAATTAGTCGCGTCTCGCGTGCAGAGACACAGTGGAGGAAGGGACGGAGAGAGAGATGGATACTCCCAAGGCCTTAAGTTTTCCCAGCCCCCCTCCCCTCCCTTTGCCGGGGCGCGCGCGATCGAGTCGCCTCCATCTGAAGCGACTACTAAAGATGTGCATCGCCTGGAAAGCGAAGTCACTGCCATTCATTCTGCGGTTTTCCAAAAATAAGTGGCTCCCTTCCGCTTCCTCAGAGTTCAAGAAAAGCAGAAGCCATCACACCATCTTAAAAAGCAAAAACATCCACCCGCAAAAAAACCCAATTGTAAGAAAAGTAGGTTTAGATCCTTGGTAAATAAAAACTGCTAGAAACACTCTGGAACAAAAGCTTCCTGTGCTCAGACTTTGGCCGACCTCCAGAACTAAACGCCGATTGAGTCCAGCGGCGAACGACGGGACTGGCCAGGCTGGCCGCACAGGAAGGGCCTCCCTGTTCTGAGTGTGTGTGACCGCCGGCGGCCCTCGGCTGAGTTCGCTCTTTCCCGGCGGGAGGCGCGTCCTTTTCCCTTCTTCCTCCAGGATGGGTCGGCTGCCAGCCTGGCTGAGCTTCACAACTTCGCCTCCCCCAGGCGAGCCCCGAGTGGGTCATCCGCTAGCCCTGAGCCCCTGTCGGCAAGTGGCGTTTCGCTCACGCTGCTGCGTTCCTACGCCGGCTATCCCGGCAACGCTATAAGCCAGGAGACTTTTTGTGATATAACCCCCCAAATTATACAAACAATTAGTTGATAATAAAATAAATCGCGGGATTTCTGCGGGCCCACACCTGCCGCAGAGGAGGAGGCTGCCGTGAATTACAGTATTCCTTTATGAAATGTATTAAGAACATTTATATACCGTTTTTCATCATCTTCATCATCATCATCAACAACAACATGAAACAGTTTACATAGCGAAGGAACGAATTAGACGCTCGCAACTCACCGGTTTGTTTTTTTAAAGCCTTTGGAAAAGACGCTGTGTACTGGCGGAAATTCTCCCACCTCAACCTCCTCCTTGCAAACGCACAGGGGACTGCTGTAGCCCAGCTCCTTGCCCGCTGTGCAGCTGGCTTTCAAATCGTGAGAAATGTCTCCACATAAGAGAACATTTACACACACGTCTGAAGTCTTTGCAGCCCATTTTGCCGTCTCATTTTCCTACAAGTCCTGCCCTTACTCCCCAGAAGGGTCACAGAGGATAGGTATTCTTATTTTATTCAGAATATTCACATACTGCTAAAACTGTTTGTGCAAAACTGTGTTTTGCAAAATCGCAAAACTGTAGCATAACTAAACACGTGGTATAACTTTATTACTGCAGAAAAGGCGACAAGAAATGCTTCCGCTCTCCTGAGCAAAATACTACCGGTAGTATTTAGCAATAATAGAGCCACATGTAAGCCGCCATGAGTTCCTTTAAGGTAACATATATAATATGTATTGTTGTTGCATGTAAACGGCAATCTATTTATTCCAGAGATTTCGTCTGGTCTCTGAAAGGAGGCAGTCATTTCAGCACCTGCCTAAATAGCTTTCCTTTGTAAAATGGAATTAAAACACTTCTTTCATTCACCACCCACAAGGAAAACAGGGGAGGAGGGCCCAGGTGTCTTTGAAGTCCCACGTCGAGTTCTGGTCACCTCCAGTTCAAAGACTGTCAGGTAACAGGTGACAGGAAAGGAAGGATTTCCCCTTCTTGAGACTCTGGAGAGCGCTGCCAGTCAGAGCAGGGCGATACTGGGCTATAGGGGGCTCGGAAGTCTGGCCGCTTCATATCCGGCAGTATTATCAGTTCTTGGCTACCTAGTTAATTACACGACTTTGCACGCGCACGCGCACACAAACGCGCACACACCTTAAAAGACACGTTTTTATTTGCTTTGGGTTTTATGGCGGGAGAAAATATTGATTTTCTCAACATCACCCTAAATGGGCTTGAGTGTGATTCTTCCCTTTGAATGGCTCTCTGGCTATTTCTGCGCCTCTGATCGCTGCTGGAGCGGGAACTGGGGGAGGCAGGAGGGAGGGAGCGAGGAAGGGTGGGAGGGGCGTTTTCGTATTTTGCGAAGGAAAGGAGAGAAGCATTTGGGCGGCCAAACTGGTTCCGGTTCTTGGTCTCCGGCTCCAGCACCGCCTCTGCCTCCCGCTGCTCGTCCGCGCCGCTTCTCCTGGCCCGGCGAGAAATCCCCAGGCGAGACTCAGCCCGGGCCGGCAGCCTCCTGGCGAGGGCTCAACCGGAACCATCCACAGGAAGAGCGCCTACTTACCCCCGTGCACCGCTCCCCCCGTCTCCTGTACCGGTTCCTTCTCGCCCTTTCTGCCCCCACTCCTAGCAGTTACAAATCCCGCCCTCTCGGCCTTCCTGCCGCGCCGGGGAGGGCTTTTGCCAGTCAGCCTCTCTCGCTGCATCTGCCCCCCTCCGCCCCCCTCCGGATACGTGTGGACGCTGCTGGCACCGGTTGCTGCTTTTCTGGGTGGACTGTCGCTGTCCGTGGTGCTGAGCGAGCCTGTCCGAGACCGCGAGCAAAGGAGAGAGACAGGGTTGTCCAAGCTCCCAGCCGCCCGGACTCGGTGGGCCCTTAAAGGGGAGGTTTTTGCAGCGCTTTCCCGCCCCGCCGCGTCTCCTGGGCTTGAGTGGGGGGGGGGGCTTTCTTCAATGTCTTATTTGAAGAGTTTGGAGGGAGACGCTCGATGGATGCGCGGAAGGAGCTGCGAGCCTCGGGCAAGGAGCCCCCCAGCAGCACAGAGGTGCTCTTCGCCTTGCTGGCGCACAACCCGGACACCCGGAAAGGTAAACCTGACCCGGAGGTGGGGGTGGGGGGCAATGGGGCCGGTCAATTTTCAACCCCCGACACTGCCGAGGTAAACCGCGCTGAGCGCCTTGGGATCAATCGGCTTTAGAGAAGCCGCGGGAGGGGGCAGTCTGGGATGGGGGGGGGGTGACTGAGCCCAATGACGGGGCTCGGTGGCTGCTTCGCGTCTTTGAGACGTCCCAAAATTAAGAGCTTGTGATGTAGGGGGGGCGGGTGAGGAGGAAAAAGGGAAGGAAGGCTTCCCTTGGAGAAAGTATCTTCACCGCTGAGGACAGGGAGGGACCTGCGCGGCTAAGGCTATAAATCAACCTCGGACTTACTTTTTACACCCCCCCCCCCAGAAAGGAGCGGGAGGGAGGATAGACGAAACAGCCGCGGAGCGAATTAATGGCAGAAAGAACTCTATTAATCCATCATTTATCTATAATACAGGTTGGCCATAAATAATAATTGGGGCCGAGAACAGGGCAAATGACTTGAGGTGTATTCAAGGTGGTGATGGTGTAGAAATTATTAGTATGCCTTTCTTGAACCGTCTGATCATGATAATTAAAAAACTTCTTAGAGAGGGGAGGGCAGAATAATGACCTTTTTTTCTGGAGAGAATTGTACCAAATTAAACAGGAGAAATGTTGACGAGTGCAACAGACAGCACCTTTCTGCATCCAAAGCCACCCCTAGATTGTTTTTTTTACGCGCACACGCACACAAATTTGTATAGGAGTCTGTCCGGTATTATTTGGTGGCGAGGGAGAGAATATTGATTTACAGTAGTAAACGTGTGGCCTCCCATTTCAGAGTTTTATCTCTTCTTTTTTAATGATGATGATGATAACAACAACAATACACTAATACTAATAATAAGCAACGATTCGGGTCTGATTCCATTACTGCAACAGGAGTGGAACCCTCCCTTCCAGTTTCACTGCCTGCGATTTCTTATCGCCCTCCCGCATCGACTTAGAGGCTCTGGAGAACGAAGGGCTTCATTTTGCTTCCTTTACATTCACCAGCCTTTCTCGAGGCGAAAATGGAGCCGCTCCGCTCGGTTTCTTCGCTTCCAGGCTTACGCTGGGATCGCTTCACTTAAGCTCCGCTTTCCTCCTCCTGAAGGTTCCGCGCAGCTCCCCTTTCAGCGGCAGGCTGGCGGTGCTTTGCCAGTTCTCTGCTGATGAGGTTTTGCTCCTGCCTTATCACCCGGCACCCGATATTCCGTATTTTGCCATCGTTGTGTCTGTCCGCAATTTTCGTTTCGCTGCTGAAGCGCGACCAACTGGTGGATTTGGCTCCTGAAATCCTCTTTCACGCCATAGCCCTGAGGATTGGAATTAAAAGAACTGCCTCAATTCAAAATGGCAAAAGAGTAAAAAAAACAAAAACCAAAAGCTACACAAGTTTGGTTCGCGGAGGTGGCGGAACCGCCGAAACCGGCCACTGAAGCATTGGGACCCCCCCCCCTTTCGCTTGCGGATGTCTCTGTTGTTTAGTTTTTGTCTGCACAAATGCGGGGAGACCGGCAGGAGAAGAGGGTCTCTACATAAATCATTCATCCTCCAGGAAATGACAAGTTCTTCTCACTGGCCCTTGGTCAAGGTGCAGGCCTGGATGGACGGCTGTCCTGTCTCGACGAAACGAGGGAAGGAGGAGTTTTTCGGAGGGCCCAAAGCTCAGGGGCCGCGCCCGCCCGCTTACCCCTCCGTGAGGGGCCCCGATCCAAGCCCCAACATCTGGCTCAGGTCTCGGGGTTGAGAAACGCAACGGACTTCCCCGAGATGGAGGCCTTGGAGAGCAGGTGGAGCAGGCTAGGCAAGAAGGACGCAGAGGGGCGGCACCCGAATGAGTTGGGGCGCAGGAGAGTCCGGACTCCTGAACTGAGCGTTATGGGGTGTGTGTGTGTGTGTGTGTGTGTGTGTGTGTGTGTGTGTGTGTGTGTGTGTGTGTGTGTGTGTGTGTGTGAGAGAGAGAGAGAGAGAGAGAGAGAGAGAGAGAGAGAGAGAGAGAGAGAGAGAGAGAGACTCCTTCTCCTTTGTTTATGCCAAATCTCCTCAGTAAATGAGCCTTGAAGGAAACCCGAGATGTTGGTCACTTGTTAGGGTCTGTTGATCCCTTCCCATTAATTGGGGAGGGGGCGGCCCGGGAAGCATTCCCATCCAAGGAATTGACATTGTAGCCTGAACTCGCTCTGCACTCTTCATTAATGTCTTCTGACTCTGAATCCAGCTTTCTCCCCAGAAACGGGGTTGAATAGGTGCTTATCCGAAGGAGGGAAGGTGGGGGGAGGAGACACCTCCTCGACCCTGCGGCCTGAACATCCATTAACTTCCCAACTGAAATTCTCTTTGCTGTTGGGGGGGGGGGGAGTTTCTGGTCGAAGGATCAGTCTCGTGTTTGTTTTTCTGCCTTTTAGAACAAGTTTTCCTTGGGGAAAAAAATCCAGGAAAGATTGGGCTTCAAAACAGCTTCGGTAGCTAAAGTATTACAGGAAGTCCTCACGTAAAGTTGTCAATAGGTTCTTTTTGGAAACTGCAACTTTAAACGACTTTAAACGAAACAACTTTAAGTGAGGACTTATTGTATTTCAAAATAAATAATATAAAGATGTAAAATTTCTTTCCTTCTTGTTTGGGGGGAGGGGGAGAAGGAAGAGGGACAGACGCGTTATTTCGAGAGACCCAAACGAGGAAGAAGGAAGGGCGTTATTTTCCGGGGAAGAACCGGCCCTTTTGGGGAGGGCAAACTGAGGACCGTGAAATGCAAGGACAGATGGGAACTGTCTGACCACCTCATCCAAAAGACAAATGAGAGCCGTGTGAAAAGCGAACTAATGTATTTTTGCAGAAGCTTTCGAATAAACGGGGTCGTCTTCAGGGTGCCACAGGACTCTTGGTCGCGTTTTACTGCTATCGGTTAAGACGGCTACTCCCTTCTGGGAGTTGTTGGCCTGGTCATATGCAATGCCCGCCTAGGACACGCTGGGCCCAATCCAAAGACCTGGAACCCAAGAGGAGGAATTCTGCGAAGCTTTGTCTGGTCTTTACCATTTTTTTATTTTTTTATTTTTAGTTTTGCGGGAAGGGTAGTAATAAATAATGACATAAGGTCTACGCCGGACCACAAAGCTATCCGAAAAAGCTGCTAGCTAGCAGAGCAACGTCGTTGTGCGTGGCTTAGAGCTTTCGGCCCACTCCTCTGCCGCTGCCAGGGCGACGTCTTTGCGGGTTGCACCCCGAATATTTTCTCGCTTCGGCCCATTTCCAGTCCCGGCATTCGCCGTCTGCCAGTTCCATGAATTTGCATTACGCCACGGCGCCCCTTTGGGGGGGGGGAGGAACTAAACCTGGAATCTTTCACGGTGTGTTCCAGCTGGCCCGCCCTGCCGGGGCTTGTAGACTTCGGAGCTGAGCCCGGGGGAAACCACCAGAGGCATAACACCTAATCCCGGAGCCACCTCCTCATGAAGGATTGGGCCGACCCTAGGACCCAGAAGCTGGTCAGAAGCTATGGAAGCACCTTGCGGAACGTTCGCTGTTGTTGAATGGAGAAATATTTGGTTGTTGGGGGTGGGGGGAGCCCCAGTGGACTGAAACGGGGAGGGAGCGGAGGTTTGTTTGTGCTTATTATTTTAAGGATGTAATGCCCCGTCTTTCCAATCTCGGAAAGCAGCTCAAGGCGGATTACCAACGAGAAGCCCGGTCGTGGGTGGGTCTGGCCCTAGTGATTCAGCCGCCCTGCTCCCTCTTCCTCAAGAGGCGGTCCTATCTCATCTCAAAGAGGAAAGTTAGGTTAAGAGCTGAGGAGCTCTCGCTTTCTTCCCCGGCGCGCGGGGGGGGGGGTCGGCTGGGCTTAACGTATACGTTTCAGATAGAGGCCCCCCCAAGTGCGAAATTGAAAGGGGGGAGTGATGGCTGCTCTAAGAGCCTTCCTTCTGGGCTGCCCAAAGAACAGAATCCTTAGTGACCTCTTCCCCCCCCCCCCACTCTAAAGGGCTGCCTCATGATCCGCCGCAGGGGGAGGGAAGATTTTAGTCGTCGGAGAATCAATAATTGATCAACGCCAACAGGTTGCAGGCCGGCCGGGCCAGGAACACAGACTGAGCCCTCTGAATACGGAGGGGGCGGGCGCCCCCCCCGCTCCTTCGCCCAAGAGAGAACTCTAACAAAAGCGACAGCGGGGGGGGGGGATCTCGGATGGCAGCTGCAACAGGTGCCGAGTAGAATTCTCTCTCCACCGCCGGGTTTGGAAAGGAGCCGAAGGCTAGCCCAGGACGGTCCTCCCAGCAAGAAGGAGGCCCCTGCTGCACTGACTGCAATAGGCTGGCTGGCTTGCTGGCGAGGGAAAGGGGGGGGGCGCTCGGTGCTCCCCGAGTCCTGGGCCGGGGACTGCCGCCGCTTCCTGCAGCAACCCCCATGCCCTTCAAGGGCTCCTCTGAGACCCGCTTGCTCGGCGCTCCCGCGTTCCGGTTGGACCAGCTGAGCTGGAGGCCGCAGAAGAAGCCCCCGCCCGCAGCCGCCTCCGCAAGGGCTCATGACCGCGGGAGGGGGCCACTAGCGCTGCCTGCCGCTGCCCGAATGATGGGAGGTGACGAATCGCCTGCGGCCTGTGAAGGGGACAATTCATCGATTACGTGAATCTGCTTTTCGCAAAGGCCTTTTGAAGATCGCGAAGGTGGCTGGCGCGAAACTTAAAGCCGAGGGAGGCTGCCTGCCTGTCTGAGTGAGCGACCTGTGCCCGATTCAGCAGACCCGCACCCATTGGCCTCTATATCGACGAATCGGCTAGAGCTTCCGCTCGATTAATCTACCGAGGAAAGCCGATAGTCTGAGGCCCGGCCGTCTTCCTTCTCCAGCTCGTTACACCGAGTAACAACACTGAAGCGGATTTCCGTCGCTAGAACAGAAGAAAGTTTATGTAAAGAAAGCAAAAGCAAAACAAAAGGAAACTCCACCCAAGAATTCTAGTTGTGACGTTGGGGATGCGCTTCCTAAGCCCGCTTTCCTGGGAGTAATGCCTATTGAACCTAATGGAAGGAACTTAAGTAGTAGACATGTCTGGGTGGATGATTGCGCTCAGCTGTAAGAAACTTGGGTCGCTGTCCTCGCGCACTTGCCTGGAAAGAATAATAATAACCCCCATTGACACCGTAGGAAACATTCCAAGTAAATGAGTAGGGGGTTCCTCTGCAAAGGCTTCGTTTTCTCTTTTTTCTGTGAACAATTTATTGGTTTTTAAACATTTTAACAACAGTAAACAGTAACATAAACACAAAGTACTCTTTCCCCACCAAGGAGACATATTGTTATAAATAACAACAACAATAGTAATATTAATCCACGTTATACAGTAAAAATCCACTCGCTTCATTCTCTGCCAATTTAAGCAAGAAATGAGGGGGAAATAGAATGAGAGAGAGAGAGAGAGAGAGAGAGAGAGAGAGAGGATATTAAATTATCCCCTTTCGAGACTATACCAAGGAAGCTCCCACTCTCCAGATCTCTTAAAAGTGCTGCGATGAGCACCGTTTGTTATGTTATTTTTTCCCTTCGTCTGCTTGATCTGCTTTGTAAACCATTGTGTTGAACGAACCAAATGTTGTGTATATAAATATTCTCAATGATAAATTTTGGTGTTTTTTTTTTCTTTTAACCCGCCTGACTCTAGATTTCAGGCCTGACAACGTGGGAATCCAAAGTTAGGGAAAACTCCTCGTTCCCTTCCCTCAACATGCCATGAACGACGAGGCCCCTTGAACTGAGGCGCCGACGAAAACGACTCGTCAGGAAGCCCGGAGCAGGGAGAGCTCGAGGCGGCCCCTCCGCGGCCGCTCTTTCAGAGCTTCAGCAACTGGAGCTGACCTTGTTGTCGTCGGTTTCCCAGGGATTTTTAAGGGTTATTTCCAAGCTACTCTTCTGAGGGTGCTCTTAAGGGCCAGGGTCTCTCCGGACCATGTCAACAAACAAGTGACATAAATCGTAAGCAACGCAAGACAACAACAACAACACCCCCCCCCCCCAGTCCCCGAAGGTCGACAAGTTGGATAAGCACCGTGGGCGCAAGGAGACACTTGTGAGCATCCCGGGGCTCGGGCGCCTCTCTTGGACATCGCTGAGAGCTCCGCTTCCGAGAGGTCGAGCCCGTTGTCGTGATGGATGGACACGTGTCTCAGTCTGCGTTGTGTTTTACTAACCAGCTTCTGACCCTCTCCTTTGGGGCGTCTGGTTCACTGCAGAGGGGTCACAACAAGGAAAGGCTCTGCTCTGCTGGTTCTGGATCGACAGCGCCGCTGCGGGGCAAAAATGCCCCTCGCGGCCACAAGGGCTGGTCTGCTGGACAGGACTTCCTAGGAAGTTCCTAGGGCTTGAATCCCGCCTTCCTGTCGTTACGGTCTGAGGGTCAAAACAATTTTAAAATCATTAGTGCAATGACGTGTATTGAAACCCTAAGCACGCATAAGTAACAATTTATGGTTCTTCACACGTGACTGTCAGCAGCACTTCCTCCGCTCGTGTGAACAGGGAGTCCTATACAAGAGTATGAAGTAATCTTTGAGTTCCCAGGTTAAATTCACGCGCTTTCTGCGAGTCTTTCCTGACGAGGTTCCCGTCCCGCTACTTGTGCGTTTACGTTTCTTCCGGGTATTACTATTAAGCGTCCTTTTGAACCAATTGGGGGGACGCCATACGGTGCGCGTTAAACCAGGAACCGCAGCACACTCGGTAGGTTTCTTTGCGCTTCAAGCACACGTGAAATCTAGGACGCAAAGGCTATCCGAGGAATTCCTGGGTGGTGATTTTTTGTTTCCCAAAGGGACACAGACGCACACATTACTTGCGGCTTCCCCTGCCCCCAAATCTGGCACGGAAGGGCAGGCGGCCTCTGTTTCACGCAGCTATCTCGGCCCCCTTCTCCATGAATTTGGCTAACCTTATTTTAAAGCCCTCTAAGATAGTGCAACTACATCTTGTGGCGGAGAGTTCCGTGGATCAATTGCGCCTACTGTACCGGTTCGTCGACAATCTGTTTCCTTGGAGATCGAGTTTGCTGAGAAACTCGTTTCTGTGCATTCTCGCCACATAAATTGTGTGAGCTTCCTTCTCACCCTTGGGAATGGGGTAAAGATAGATATCCTTAAGCAGTGGCAGAAGAGAGGGAGAGAGGAAGTGTCCCTTTTCACTCTCCCAGGGGCTGGTTGCTGGTGACTGACTGTGAGCCCTTCGGGACAGGAAACCATCTTCTCTTTTTGCTGTGTAAACCTCTTTGTGAACTTTTTTTTGTTCTTGAAAAGCTCTACATAAATATTCATCATCATCATTATCCTTCATCATCTTAACATAGCATCGTTTTTTTTCTCAACTGCTGCAAGGCCCCAAGTACCCTCTCGTGATATCTCTGGTATCTCCCATTTGCCCGCCCAGCCCCCCTCCCGTTTTGATAGTCCTTTCTAGCTCTGTGATAATCCTTGGAAACGTGTGATTCTGCTGATCCCGTGCGTTCAGTTCTTCCACCCCGTTGGTCAAAAGGCGTCAGCCTTTCCTTGTGGGGCAGAAGCTCAGCCCCATCAGTCTGATCCTCCTAATAATTGTTGAGTCTCCTTAACGTCTACAACGGGACTTAAGACGTGCCCAAGTTTCTCTCGACTACACCCGGTATGCTGAAATATGACTGAGATATCAATCCGATGCAGGCCTACTCAGAAGTAAGTCCCATTATAGTCAGTGGGGCTTACTCTCTCAGATAACTTACTGTCGATAGGATTGCAGCCTTAAGGAACTTTTAGCCGCTAATGGGATGTCCTCCGGATCATTTGGCGTGACTGTTGTACATTAGTATCGCCTATTAATTTAGCATCTGGACGCAGAGCAATCTAATCCAGAGCCAAAATGATGATCAGGTCTCCTCTCCTCCCTCCCCCCCACCCCCCCACCCCCACAAGAGGCTTGTCAGCAAGAGTGTTTTATTACTCCGGAGGGATCAGCTTTAGGGTACATCGGTCCTTTCTTGCAGGGATTCATGTATTGGCAGCAGGAAGAAAACGGGAGTCTTTCTTGGCTCCGCATCGCACTTTGAAGAGAGTTTGAGCTGGACCTACACTGCACGCGTTCGCGTTCCGTATGCGTCTGGTGTCCAGATTCCCAGGGCCAGGCTCTGATTGGCTGAACGAAACGCAAACGCAGCCAAAGTCGAGCCAGGCCGCAATCCTATGCACGCGTGCCTAGATTAGAAAGTCCCATTGAACTAAATGAGGCTGACTTCTGATGGGATATGATTAAGGTTGCGCTGTATGTGGACTCCATTTATTTCCAAGGGACCACATCGGTTTGAAAAAATCCGAAGTGCTTTGGGGCTAATCCAGTGTAAATCATAAATTAGAATCAAAAGTGCACTAGGAACAGTTCGTTGTAGCGTGTTTCTCTTCGTAGCAAGTGAAGCTGGTGAGATGTTAATCCTGTGGCTGTGGGGACCTACCTGGCTAACATCCCCTCCTCCGCTTTTGCACTACCCCGTGACAAACTGAAATTGATCGAGGAAGGACGCGCCTGTGTGTGTTTGGAGGGCGGGCAGCTGTTATAGTTATTTGCTAACAATAATTGAGAGGAAGTGACCCCCCCTCCCCATGTTTCATCGAAAATCCAACCCCTCTCTGCTCCAGTCAGTGGGGGATTTTTTTTTTCTGAGGCATCGTCTTGGTTTACACACGCTTTGGGTTGTGGTGCAGAATTCTTTTGTTGATGTGTAATTCGCCTTTTTATTTTTGTTTATTTTTGTTTTTTTTAATTAATTTATGGTTTGTTTTTTTTAAATAATGTTTTGTTTTAATAACATGTGAGCCGCCTGCCTGGACACCCTCTTAGGAGGTGAAGAGGTGGCATATAAATCCCCAGATAAATAAAATAAGTACCTCGGTTTGGAAGAAAAATCGCAACGAGAAAGAGGATTCACCCCCCCCCCTCATTCTTGACCACTAGGAGCAGCTCCCCGGAGCGTCAAGCCGTTCTGTAGTAGTCACCTGCTACTCTAGAGCGAGACTTGCTTCCCCAGGCGCTTCGGGGCGATCCAACAGAGGCGAAGGCGATTCATGGCCCCGATTCAAGCGCCCTGCGCCATTGGCTATTTTTTCTGTCCAATCGGCCGAAGCAGGGCGTGGAGAGTTTGGGCTCTTTGGGAGACGCTCCGTCCTCTCCCAGCGAAGGAAACCTGAGGGGGGGGGGGAAATTATAATTATACCGTTGCCCCCAAATCGAAAGGAGCAAACTGTATTGACAGAGGAGCCCTGTCGTCCGCGGTTTCCCTGAGAGGAAGGAAGCGCGGACAGTCTTTTGCCCAGGAGGTCGAAAAATGGTACTCAAAGAGAAACCGTTGTTGTGCCAACCAAGGTGCGACTCGTGGATAATCGCATCGCAACCACGGAAAGTGTATATCACGTGGTGGTGATATAACAAACAAACAAAACACGAAAAAGAAGAAAAGCCCCCACGTGCGTGGGATGGGGGTTCTTGGCAGTGCGTGCGGGTGTCTTTCGGGCTCTTTCCGGGTCAGGATCGGCTGACTGTCTGAAGCAAATTTTAATCTCCGGCCGAAGCACCCCCAAAGTTCAGTTCTGCAAAACAAAATGGCAACTGAGGGATATGGTAACGCACGTTTCCCCGCTCCCCCCCCCTTATTCGATGTGTTTCGCAATTAAACATATAGATCCAGTGCACACCCACACAGCGGACACTCCCCACCCCCCCATTGTAAACTTTGAGGTTCATCTGTAAAGTCTAACCAGTCCTGGAAAACAGTTTCCTCCCTGAACAAGTTTCTTCACAGCAGAGCAGACTCTGCCCCTAGGGGACACCTACCAGGTGGCCCAGGCTCTTGGCTCGCACGGACAACGCGGCCTTGGTCTGCCTGTCCCGCAGCGCCGTCATTCTTTTAGTGGTCCGTGGCTGGGGCACTTTTTCATGCAAATCCAACTGAGCACAATTCCTCCGGCAGCGGAAGCTAATGATCAGCCACGAGGATTGTGCAAGAAAGACGCACCAGCCTCGTGGCTGATCATTAGCTCTAGGAATCTTTCCTGAACTCCCTATAAATCATCCCGAAAGCCCAAGCAGGACGGACGACCCCTCGTGTAGTCAGGGACAGTCGGGGCGAAAGAGAACCACGCTAGCAGGGGACCTGCCCTTTCAGACGTGCGGGGAAAATGTGCTCAGCTTGACGCTTGGTCTTCAAGCAACTTTCGCCCGATTTAGGGGAGCGCAATCAGGGCTGTGCAAGAGTCCATGTAAATACAAATGTACCAGGGATTTTCCATGTCCGTCCCAATTTATTTATTTATTTAGTTAATTATTTAATGAATTTCTACCCCGCCTTTCTCCCAGTAAGGGCACTCAAGGCGTCTTACAGCATTTAAAAACTACAATAATAAAATAATAAAACATTAAAGACAATTAACAATGAAAAACAAATTTAGGGGAACTGAACAGAGTTTCAGCGATGTTTTGCTGAAAGGTGAGAATGACATTGAATGAAGATGCTCACGAATAACCAGCAAAAGGGGGCTATACTTATTTCTTCGTCTCCCCAAATCCCCGAAATAGCAAAGTGGGGGGGGGCTAAGATTCCGGGGTTCTGCCATTTGCGAAGTGCCATCATGGGGGTGAAATCTGAAAACAGTGACTGAGCTCAGCCCTATGCAATTGTGTGTACTCAGAAGTGAGCCCCGCTGTGGCTGTGTCCGGCTTACTCCCCTCGGAAAGCGTGTGCAGGACTGCAGTCTCAAAATCTCTGTGGCATGTTGAGGGTGAGATGAACGAGGGTTAAGGCGTGTTGGTGAGGCCGTGAGGGAGGGGTTATTGTGTGTTTTGGCTGTAGGTGAGTGAGTTGATTGCTCCTGAGACTCTTAGCACTGACTCGTAGTGAGTTACAGAAAGCAGGCGGTTATAAATGTTGTGACCCACATCCTGCATTATTAGCCAGCACGGTGATTATTGGAGGGTCGATTTATTCCGTTTGGTGCTCAGTTCTCCCTTATGGAACCAGTGGAAGAATGGTTTCGGATGGCTAAACGCACATGCTGCAGTTCTAAACATGTCTGATTCGAAATCAGGCTCTCTGAGTTCCATAGGGTCACTTCCAAACTGTGTATCGGATTGTGGCGACGACTATCCATTATTACTACTTGTAGGTCGCTGTTTTCTGTAGAAAAGCTGCGGGCTCCCAATGGACTGTGATGCTTGGAGTGATGCTTCCCAGAGCACCACTCTTCTGCTGCAGCACTGCTGTCGATCCGACATCCCGTTTATGTGTTCCTCTAAGGAAGTCCTTTGTTCTTGTGCCATATCTGCAGCAAGAAATAATTCCTTTTTTTAAATAGCTTTTTTTTTTTTGCCCTGATGGTAGTCCCTGGCCCATAGTTATGGGCCTTGAATGAGGGGAGTGGAAGGGCACATCTGGACTTCATAAATGATGAAGACTGGAATCCAGGTGGGAAAAAAGGGGGCCACAAAAGTCCTGGTCTTTCTGCAGGACCATACTGTCCTGCAGGCCAACTGAGGTGGTCTCCTCAGGCGATATTGGGGGGGGGGGCTCACCTCCAGCACTTCTTCTCACACATCCTAGATTGGAAAAAGAAGAGCTGCAGGGAATGTTAACAATCACTTTCCTCTCCTCCATCATTCTTCTGCTCCAGTCATCGTTTGCTTTTCCAGCCCAGGGAAGAGGAACAAGCAACTGTGGCAGTCAGATGAAGGCGGATGCCCCCCCCCCACACACACACACACACTGCTGCCTCAGAGAGTGAGAGAGAGATTGCCAGCCTGATTTGTACCTACTACAGTACTTCTCTCTTTGCACATTTCCCCTCAGAAATCCCGCTCTGTGCAGGCTGCAACCAGCACATCGTGGACCGCTTCATCCTGAAGGTTCTGGACCGGCATTGGCACAGCAAGTGCCTGAAATGCAACGACTGTCAGGCTCAGCTGGCAGAGAAATGCTTCAGCCGCGGGGACAGCGTGTACTGCAAGGAGGACTTCTTCAAGTGAGTCCTCCAAGACTCTTGTGGTAGGAGCAGTGACAGGCTCAGCTCTCAGATAGTCCAACAACCCTTCAAAATAGGGTCAAAGCAGCACAAGGCGGGGGGGGGGGACTTGCAGTCAGAGCCCTCTAATGGATGGAAGGAGCCACTTCAATGGTTGCAAGCTCAAAAAGACCACACCAGTGCAGCAGAGTTTAGATGAGAGCCGCAACAATGCATGGGAAGCATTTGGCTCAGTTAATGTGAAAAGAGTGAAGGGGAGGGGAGCAATGCAGATATTTGTTCTAGAATGATTGCATTATATTTGTTTTATTGGATTGGTAACCACCTTATCGGATGGTTCCTTATTGGGGAGGGGGGAGAATTGTGGGATCCAAACATTTTAAAGTAAATAAATACATGAAATATCAAAACCTACAGGAAATCACCAGTGGTCGTGTCTGCCCTTGACATTTACTGAGGCAAACACGAATGTTGCTGTAGTTCCCGCTCTTGGGAGATTTATGGGGAAGGGAGGGCCATAATTTTCTCCCAGGTAGAGGAAGTGTGTGGAAGCGAAGGCAACACCCACCAAACAGTGGGTCAGCTTTTTCTTAGCTTGGTTTGACCAGCACAGCAAGAACTGTGCTGCTGGCTGACCACAATCGCAGTTTGGACTTAGTGGTGCTTGTATCTCTCTAGGGAGGCCCGTCTGAGGCTCCTCTGGGCTTAGCCCCAGAATACCTTTTTGATGTCAGGTCAAATAATAAAGGGAGGCCACCTGAGAATGGACAGGGCACATCCACTCCCAGTAAGCATAGTCTCTCTCTCTCTCTCTCTCTCTCTCTCTCTCTCTCTCTCACACACACACACACACACACACACACACACACACACACACACACACACACACATGCACGCACGCACGCACACACACACACACACACAAAAGTGCTTTTGAGATAAGGACTGGCTAGCAGGGCATCATTGCCATTTCACTTGTGTAATTCTCAGCAAAGCATAATAGGTCCCTGAGCTCTTTCATAGACTGAAGATTAAATTACACAAAGCCCCTTTGTATCTGTAGATCCTTCACTGCAGTTGCGTTCTTATACCACATAGCAAGTGCAGCAATGTTTCAGCTGAGACCCCTCCATTTCATCCAGGGCAATGCATGATTGTTTTTCCTTTTCTGAACAGGAGGTTTGGGACAAAGTGTGCAGCCTGCCAGCAGGGCATTCCTCCTACACAGGTTGTCCGGAGAGCCCAAGACTTTGTCTACCACCTGCACTGCTTCTCCTGCATTGTGTGTAAGCGACAGCTGGCCACAGGAGATGAATTCTACCTCATGGAAGACAGCCGGCTGGTCTGCAAGGCAGACTATGAGACAGCCAAGCAGAGAGGTGGGTCATCAAGGAGGGGCTCCGAGTGAACGAAATGGGTCCTTCAGGTGGGAGAAGGTGCCCAGTGACTAGACTTTGTGGGTGGCTGACATCACACACAGAGACAACATTGTTGAGCTGAGAGGAAAACACACACACACACACACACACACACACACACACACACACACACACACACACACACACACACACACGAGAAACCCTTTTTGTTGAAGAAAAACACACAACTGCTGAATCAGTGCAGTTGAATTCAGAGCACCCTATCTAAATCTTTCCCAAATGCCACTGTATGGAACCGCTGTAGGATTTACCGTATTCATCTGAGTATAAGACTCACTTTTTTCTCCTAATCTAAGTTTTTAAACTAGGGGTGCGTCTTATAATCAGGCTGTTGCAATTTAATGCCAGTGATTTAATTAAATTTTTTTAATAGCACCACACTTTAAGGGTGCATCTTATAATCAGGTGCGTCTTATACTCGGGACAATACGGTATTTGTAATTATTTGGGTCCTTGGTTCATATTCTTTGACCCATTTGATTGGCTGAGGGCTGAGGACTCATCATTTGAGGGCTTCTGGACCATAATGCCTTGTCTGTTGGGAATGTTTGCAGAGGCGGAGTCCACAGCAAAGAGGCCACGGACGACAATCACAGCCAAACAACTGGAAACCTTGAAAAATGCTTACAACAACTCACCCAAGCCAGCCCGACATGTAAGAGAGCAGCTGTCTTCTGAGACGGGCCTGGATATGCGGGTTGTGCAGGTAGGAAAGAAGCCCGCATGGTTGGGGTGAGCTTACTGGGCCAGCAAGGCTGAAGCAAGGCTGAGTGCTGTCACCTTTTCCTGAAGGTTTGAACTGAAGAAAGTCAGCAGAGGTTTGCTTCAAACATTCACCAGGGCCAATGATACTGTTGTTGTTGTTGTTGTTGTTGTTGTTGTTGTTCACATTTTTATACCGCCCTTCCTCCAAGGAGCTCAGAGTGGTGTACATATTTCCTCCCCTCCTTTTTGTCCTCACAACAACCCTGTGAGGTAGGTGGGGCTGAGAGATAGTGACTGGCCCAAGGTCACCCAGGAAGCTTCGTGGCTGAGCGGGGAGATGGTGCACAGTTGGACAGCAAAACTCTGAATGGTGTGCATCTCCTCCTCTCCGATAGCATATCAGCCCTCTGGAATTGCCTGATGCACTTGATATAGCATGTATGTATATGCACTGCAGATTTAAACTCATCCTTTCTTTTTCCCAGGTCTGGTTTCAGAATAGGAGGGCCAAAGAAAAACGCCTCAAGAAAGATGCCGGCAGACAAAGGTGGGGACAATATTTCAGAAATATGAAGCGATCCAGAGGGAACTCCAAATCAGACAAAGACAGCATCCAGGAAGAGGCCCCTGACAGTGATGCTGAGGTCTCCTTCACAGGTACAGGATGGAACCCACTCTGGGAACTGGTGGTAACTGCTAGTTGTGCAAGGACAGACACTGAACTCTCCTTGCACAACTTGCCGGCAAGGACAACCCGGCAACGACATCCCGGCAAGGACAACTCCGTGCACAACTCGATATGATGCATTTACGTTTACAAGATGTGGCGCTTTTTTTTTTTTTACAAGGTTCAGCTTTTACAAAGTTCACACTTACAACTTTTACAGTTAGATTGTTTAAGTCAAAAGAGCACACCAGAGATATAAAGAATGCCAGCGATTCAATCACTATTGTGTAGGACAGATGGAAAATGCCCATGCAAGGCTAGTCTAACAAAGGCTAGGCTGGTCTGGATAGTAAGTCTATCTTAAATAGTAAATTTATCTGTAGCTTGGATATTGTCATAGCGATAAAGAGGTAGAGATTTATAGATTAAAAGGTCATGTACAAATTTTTAAATATCAAACAAAATTATGAGGAATTCCAATGTTTTAAAATACACATAAAATCACCCCAAAAACCCCTACATCTCATAAAATATAAATCCGACATTTCATCCAAGACTCTGGACATTCTCAAGGAACACACAGAGAGCCTGTGTGAGGTGTTCTTGATCTGCTGGAGAAAAACACAGGTTTAAAAAGGAAATAGCACTGAAAAGGGCGGGGAACCACAAGATGTCAATTAACCCGGAAGACCAGCAGCTGCTCATATCAGCACTAATCAATTTAAAGCAAAACAGCCTAAAACCCACAAAGAACAGTAAAATCAAGGCACAAGTTAAAAGGTTGAAAGGGAAAAGAAGTGCTGGAATGCGTGGGGAACCTCCAGCTGTCAATTACCACCAGAAGACAGCAGCCACTCATATCGGAACTAATCAATTTAAAGCGAAACAGCCTGAAAACCACGGAAAATAACAAAATCAAGAGTCTGGTCTAAGTCTCTGATTCTTCTTTAAAATAGGCAACCATATTTTATTAACAAAAGAGAGTTCCTGTTGCCTGTTAAGCAGCGATTGATTTTCCCTCTGGGAAATCACCATCGCTTCTAAATTCAGACGTTGTCGCTGCCTAGCTTCGTTAAACAGGGCTCGCGTGTTATTAAATAAAATCTTATGTCCGGATTCCAAGGCATGCTGTGCCACCGCTGATTTCTCACCCTGTGCCAGACGAGTTGATCTTTCATGTTCTGCCCACCTGGTCTTTATGGCTCTGCCCGTTGTGCCAATGTAACTCTGTCCACATTGGCAGGGGATCTCATAAATGCCTGGGGTGGAGATCCTGGCATCCTTTGGGTTCTGTAGTAATTGTTCTACTTTTAACGTAGGAGTAAACAAAGTCTTTATATTAAACTGGTTTAAAACACGTGCCATTTTATCCGTGGTGCCCTGTATGTATGGCAAAGAAATCCATCTCCTATCAGGGTCCCTCTGTCTTTCCTCCTCCTCATTAATATTAGTACTATTAAACTTCTTCAGTTGTTTATCCCAACATCTGTTGACTTGCGTTTGGCTATAGCCGTTGGCTTCCAAAGAATTCCCAATTATTAATTTTTCCTGTGCCATGGAAGGTGCATCACTGACTTGTAATGCTCTATATACCACCAGAAGACAGCAGCCACTCATATATTTAATAAGAGAGTTCTTTTTGGTTGGATGATGGTTTGATGATTGGTGGAGGTACCGACCTGTGTGTGTCGGTTTCCTGTAGACCGCATGCCCAATCGTCAGATCCTTCTTCCTAGTCACCAGTATATCCCAAAAGGCAAGGGAATCATTCTTTTCTAGTTCCATGGTGAACTGTATTTCCAAACAAAAATTAAGATGCTTAAAAAAATTATCCAGCTCTGTATTGTGAATTCTTAGCATAAACAAAGACAGCAAAAGAGGAAAAGAAATGGGTTACTTTGCCCTTTATAAAAGGGGTTACTGATAAAATCTCCAGGACCTTTAGACACTTCAATATCAAGACAATTTTTAAACCCACCTCCAAAATTGAACAACTGCTCCGCAACCCAAAGGACGCCAGACCATTGCTGTCCAATTCTGGAATTTATAGTATACCTTGTGATTGTGGGAGAAAATATATTGGTACTACAAAAAGAATGATCAAAACAAGGATCTCGGAACATGAACGCGCGGTTCGTCTACGACATAAGGATGTCTCAGCCCTCGCAGAACATTCAATGACAACTAACCATAGTATTTTGTTCAATGAGACTAAATGTCTAGCTAATGATTCGAACAATAGAACGCGCCAGAATCTGGAAGCAATTGAGATTAGTAAAAGAAGATCACAAAATCTTATTAACCGCCAACAAGAATTAACATTTATTGACAAAATATGGTTTCCCATATTGCACAAATATACAGGGAACAATACGTGTTAATTCTGTATCCGTATAAGATTAGTGTACTGAGAGATGCTTTAGATACCTTGATACCTGGTATTGTTTTAGTCTAGTAGCTGGCCATGAAAGCTTTCGTTGCAAGATTTATAAGATGTGTTTTGCCTTTTGAATCTGTCTGATGTTCCTTTAAGATCTCTGTTAAGCTCTGCCTGTTGTTTCCCTTTAAGTTCCGTTTCTGTCAGTTGGTTTTCAGTGCCATCCCAACAGCCAAGCTGTCTTGACCTAGATAATGTCTTAGGAAATAAGATGAAACGTCGGTTCCTGTAAACATCGGAGTTCTCCGCACTCATTGTTTTGCTGCTTGTTATGAGTGGCGCTTTTTGAAGATCTTATACGTGTGTGCCTGGAGTTCTTTGTATTTTATATTTAATTACATGGCTACTTCACCCATAAAACTTGTGTCTTGTATAAACAAAGGTGTTCAAATCAAATGTGCTTTCTTATCTCTGATCCTCTTTTATTTTATTTATTTATTTATTTAAAGGTTACCAATCCCCATTCCCTTCCAGGCCTGATCCACCCATCCCCGCCCCCATTTTGCCCCCTCCACCTTTAGGAAGGGGTCCAAAAGAAACTTTGTACCCCTGATAAAATCCCTCTCAGAGTACATACGGTACTTTGTTAGCCTAGACAGACTAGACAGACTGCCACCAAAGAGTTTATAACCTAAATCTCTGCAGCAAGGAAGACAACAGAGGGGGAGGGAAGGCTTGAGAGACTGAAGCAAGGGAACAAGGGGAATACGTCCAAAGACAATCCAAAAGGGCTTCATGAAAAATGTGCATTTTTGTTGGATTTTGAAGGTATATAATGTAGATATTCTGGGAGGCAGAGTCGCGGGGGGGGGGGGGAACAACAAGCGGGGGTGACAAAGGTGACAACCGCGCTGTTTCGGTGATGAGAATAGCAGGCGGCGGCTCTGGGTTTGGCCCACCCTCCCGCCCTGCGCCTCTGACAGGAGTTGAAGTGGCGGTGACGTCACTTCCGGTGGTGACGTCACTGGGCGGGGACTGCTGGGAGGAAGGACATGGGTCCAAACAATAATTGTTCTGCAAAAAATATCTTCATTTGTGGCGGCCTAGTCATGAATGGAATGACAACGTGTTTTTTTCTCTTACTAAAACTTCCCTTTCCCCATTTCAGACGAACCTTCAATATCTGAGATCAGCCACTCCAATGGGATGTACAGCAACCTTAGTGAAACGTCCCCTGCTCTGGGGAGACAAGCTGGGACTAATGGCAGCTTCTCCTTGGAGCACAGTGGCATTCCGGCTCCGGACCAGTACCACGACCTCCGGTCCAACAGTCCTTATGGGATACCCCAGTCACCAGCCTCTCTGCAAGCCTTGCCTGCTCACCAGCCTTTACTGTCCAGCTTGGTTTACCCAGACAGTGGCTTGAGCATCGTAGGCCAAGGTGGACCAGCTGTGCCTCAGCCCATGAGGGTGCTGGGTGGCAATGGGCCCAGTTCAGACCTCTCCACAGGAAGCAGTGGGGGCTACCCGGACTTCCCAGCAAGCCCTGCCTCTTGGCTAGATGAAGTTGACCATGCTCAGTTTTGATACAGGATCCAGTTCTCAATCATGTGGAGACCTTTTAGCCTCTGGAAAGAAAAGGTGGAAGTGTTCCATTGGAAGGGGAAAAGAATTAGCCCGCAAAGAAGAGCAAGTCAAAAGCAGCATTCTGTGAAGGAACAGCCCAAGAGCAGGGGGGACATGAGATGGACACTGTTTCAGCCCAAAGGATTGCTGACCATCGCATAGACTTGTACTTCATCACAGGGTTGAATACGTGGTGTATGTGGTGGGTGGGTTTGTTTTGGTTTTAATCTGTTGTCTGTGCATTCTTCATCACAAGGACTTGCCTCTGTGCCCCAGTTCAACAGCAGTCCTAAAAAAAAAAAGAAAAAGACTCAAGATTGGCAGCCATTCTGGAAAGAAGTTTGCATCACAAGAGGGGATAGAGAGAGAGAACAACTTTGCGGACAACCAGGGAGCCGCCCTCTTGTTCTTTGAAAATGCGGTATAGATTTTAATCTTTAAGAAAAACACACCCACACCATTTTAATTTAAATAAAGCCAATTACTCAATACCTTTAATTTATTTTTCTTTGTATAAGGATTATTTTGTAGGCTGCTAGCAATATTATTTCACAGTGATACACTGTGAATATGATGTATTAATTATTCTCACTTGATTCTCATTTCAAGTAGCTCTTGGAGGTTGGGGTTGGTTTTTTGCCTCCTGATGTGGGAACCGGTCTGAGTCTGCACTGACTCCTCCAGCAACTCAAATCAGCCTAATTTGGTACTCCAGCCCAGTTTTTCCTGTGTCGTGATTGGCTAGAAGGTGGGTTGGAAGGCGGAATGAGGAGCATGGCCTTTCCTTTGGGTCCATGCAATGTTGGCAATGCAGTAGGCCAACAGGGCAATCCTATTTATCATGGGTGTTTTATTTCCCCATAATCCCACTGCCAGACACTTTAAAATCAGTGCAGTCACAGGATTAAAAAAAAACCTAGTCAATTAATTACACAAGTTAAAGTTAATAACCTGCTAAATATGCACACAGTAATTTTAAAGATGGCACATTGAGATGGCACATGCACATCAGTACTGGCGTCATCTTAGAAGAGGCATCCCTCCCTCTCCCACAGGAGGGGATGCTCTCTTAATGTGGCATCTTGGTCATCTGCATTTTTACAACTACTTGCATTCAGAATTATTTTTAAAGATCTGTTGTCCAATTGATTGGGGCACCTGTTCAGGCTATTATGATGCTTGTAATAGCTTCTTCTAACAATCAATCAAATTAACAGGGCTCCTTTCAATCATCTTTGATCTGTTGGCTGGCATGGAGTTGTGTAACCTGCTGACATTTTTGTACTTTGTTGTTTACTCACTCCTGTGGAGGCTGGGACATTTTTCCCCCCTGGTATTGGCGAAGGCTCAGAGTGATGCAGTCAGAGAATGTCACCTCTGAAACAACTTCACGGCACAGCGTTCCTGCTGTCTGTTTGCCAAATACTTTCTCATGCATATAGGTTAAGTCCAACTCTCCAATGAAGATGGTTTAAGTCCCTGGCTGGCCTTTGGTTTGTTGGAGAACAGCCCACACTGACCTTTTTTATAGTTCATGTTCATTCTGTGCATTTGTGTGTTTTCACAGCAGATCATAGTGAAACCTGAGTTGGAGAAAGGTAAAACAATATGTATCTCATAACCTGTAAAACTGAATATTAACTGTAGGTTATGTGTATGTCTGGTGTCTCTCGCTAATCAAATGACTTTAAGACTTTCAATAAATTTGACAGCTAAAGACTGGGATCATTTCCTACATTCACAGCAACAACATCCATGTGGGAATTGCCTGTTGGCTATGGGTAATCAGGCCTCAGCACCCAAAGAATTCCATTGTCAGCTGCGTTACAAGAAACCACCCCTGCAATGGTCCAGCTACAATAGTTGCCGTCTGCTGAGTCAGCCTATTAGCCAGGGGTCCACCTAGCTCTGAATTGTCAGGACAGACTGGCAGCAGCTCTGTGGCCTTTTTCAGGCAAGAATCTTTCCAAGTCTCTCACGGAGGTTAATCCTGGGACCTTCTGTACACAGGGTAGGGGAAGATCTACCCTCTGTGCTAAAGCTCCACCCCAACTTGGCTCTCTAGGGTTCCAAACTCAAATACCTTGATCAGCTGAGGTTTGATAGATGGGAGAACATGATATGGGAGGGTCAGCCCTTGAGGTTTTACCAGAGCATCCAATAAAAGCCAAACTTCCCTGCAAAGAAGATCTGGAAACTTTACAGGCCAACCTAACATGATTCTGGTACTTTGCAAACCAATTTGTGATATCTGTGATGTAAAAGGTCGATCTTTATAATTTTCTTTCATTTTGTTTTCGCTTATGCATTTTTCTGCCAGTCAAGCCAAATTTGGACTAACTCCTAACTAACTCCTCTGGTGCTGGGATGCAGCTGTGCCAACAGGGCATGCGTTGCACCCTGCAGAGGGGTTTTGGGTCCTGGGGCAAGCCTCCACTGTCCTGGTGGAATTATTCAGACCTGCATCAGCTACTTTGCTTGCACAAGTCTGACTAGACCCGGGTAGGAGGATTGAGGCAGGGAAGAAGGATAGGAAATCGGTGTCGCTGCTGCCCCAAATATTGCCCCTTTCCTGGCCTTGACACACTCTTCCCTGCTCCAGTCGTTCCTCCCCCTCCCCTCCCTATTCCTCCCACCCCTGCCCCACTGCCCACCTCCAGCACTGACGTACCAGTGCCGGGGCTTCTGCAGTGGCCGCCATCATGCTGACATGGCCACTCGTCACTTGCAACAGTGGCCAGGCTGCACTTTATGGTGCATTGACTGAAAAGCACTCTACAATGCCAGAATGCGCATTCCACCAAGGCACCTGCCCAAATAAGGTTGGGCCATAAGAGAGGCAGCAACTATAGCGGTCAGCATGGATAATGAGAGCACATCTGGCTGGCATGGTATGCTGGACCATGTGTCAGGATTCAGAGACTGACTTTTAGGTCACAATTTGTAGTGACAGCTATAGTATAAAGCTTCTCACAGGCCTTCCCTTGTGTAATCAATAATGTTGTATATCACTCCAAAGGACACTGATGGGTTCAGGCACAGGGTTCAACAGAGACTCACAGCCAATTCTATCTGGGATAGGGTTAGGGTTAGGGTGCGCAGGAGCGTACGATAGTGGAACAGAGTTACTGTTGTAAAATGCCTTCCAGTGGCACTAGGCCTGTAGCCAGGATTGTAGAGGTGGGTGGGCGACTATTTTTTCAGGGTGGGCAACTATGTCGGGTATGTTTTTTTCCCCACCGCAAATTGGCGGGCTTTTAAAAAAATTTTTGGCCAGTCGCTTTGTGGCCAGCCAAATATTTTATTTATTTATGTATTTTGGGGGTTATTTGGAAAGATGCATTCATCATCTCATGAAAGCAATGTAAAGATTTTGCATAGAATAAATGCATCTCTGTATGCACTGTAAAATGTATTTTTCTACATAGAAATAACAGGCAACTTATCCTTTCACTTTGCACACCAGTATCACAGTTTCCCTGCAAAGGTAAAACGTATCACTGTGAGGCAGGTAGTATTTACTTTTATTAAAAGTCAATCATTTTATCCCCCCCCCCAAACAGCAGTGATTTTCTTTAAAAAAAAAATCCTCGAAAGCCAAGAAGCATCACAGACCTGGGTCCATGCTGCTTCCTCCCACTGTAGGGTGTTTCTAATGAAGGCGATCAAGGGGTTTTGTTTTCTTTGTCTGCCTCTTACCTTCCTGCATTCATTTCTGCATTTCATAAGCCATGGGGGAATTCCTTGTCTGCCACCCCCACCCCACCCCATGCCAGCACAGCAGTCCCATTTTCCTCTCAGCAGTCTAAAGGCAGGCACAGGGCTAGGGTGGGCAAACTGCTGACTCAGGGTGCGCAATGTTGTTTAGCTACAACCCTGGGTGGCAAACACAGCGTGCTGCCGGCAGCATTTTGAGTGTGCTGCTGCAGCCGGAAGCACCGCGGGAGGCCTGCTGCTGGACCGGCACAGGGAAGTGCAACGTTGACAGAGGTGGAATGGAATGGAGAGGGGGAGGAATGGACGTCGTGCCGGGCGGAGCGGAGGGCGGGGTGGGAGGCAGACCAGGGGTTGTATCGGCAGCACCCTATGCGCCAAGGTCCTACCCCATCCACCTCCCCTACTGTTGCTTTTACATGCCTCGGACGTACTCCTGCTAAACAGCAGATGTAGATCTGAGGAGTCCCATGGTAGTGGTGGAGGCTTTCCCCAGGGTAAGTGAAGAAAAGTTCACTTACCCTCAGGAGACCTTTCCAACTGCCCCCCCTTCTGCATGTGCTGTGTTGGTGTGACTTCATTGGTGGGGGAGGGGATTTTGGTAGGATTGAGCTGCCCATCTATGAGCAACTCAGTCCGTAGATCCCTGTCCCTGGTGACCTGGCCTACCTAGTGTACCTGCTGTCATCATGACCCTTGGCACCCTACATGCAAGGAGCTCTGCTGTGAGAAGCCCCTCAATGCACTCCTGCATGACTGTGAATCTCCCCCCCCTCCCCGGATTCAATGGGGAAGCATTTTGGATGTATATTGGCACTCACAGCCTGATACAGTATCAAGGGCTCAGGCTATACAGAGGACAAACAACCGAGTGTTTAGTCCAGTTGGTTGATCTAGGAATGGAAGAGGGAGGAGTGAAAGAAAACCAAGACCTTTGTCAAGATTATACATGTTCTTATTTTTCTTAGTGGCTGGCAGCTTCTAGTGCCCAACAGCCCAATCCACTGCAACTCCCTGCGTGGCGAAGCAAGCAGCAGCACCAACACGGCGTCTGCTGAATCCTGCAGAGGAGTTTTGGCCTTGGGAGGCCTCCTCGGGGTAAGGGAACATTTGTTCTCTTGCCCCAGGGCAAGCCTCTGTGGGCCTGGTGGGTCAACTCAGACCTGTGCCAGCGATATCACTGGCACAAGTCTGCTTTGACCCATGATGCTGGATTAGGCCCAGGAAGGGGGTCAGGATTCAGCGGGCACCACTGCCTCTGAATCCGCACCCTTCCCGGATCTGATCCGCCCTCCTTTCTGCTCCCATCACCACCCTGTTCTGCCCACCCTGCCCTGTTCTGCCCTCCCCCATCTCCCTCCGACCCCGTACATGGCCTTACCTGAGGTGGTGGACCTTTATGGCCCGTTGCCGCGTGGACCTAGTCGCTCGCCACTTCTGGCGGGGGCCAGGCTGTGCTCTCCAGCTGAGTCATGTTTGCAACAGCCGGAAAGTGCGCTATGCCAGCGGAATGCGCATTCCACCAGCATACAGTGCCCTTAGAATTGGGCCCCAAATCAAGGTAGATGATGAACCCTGCCGCAAGGAACCGATAAACTATGTTTTGACAGTGACAACAACAGTGGACAAAAACGGAAAAAAAAAATTCCTTTTGAAAAATCAACGTTGAGCATCTCAGGAGAGGGAGAGGGGAGTTAGCATCGTTTTCTCCTCCATCACAAGGAGGGATTGCAGACTGACCACTCCCCCTACCTCTCGTGCCCAGCTTTTTCCGGCCACTTGCTGAACTCAGCCCTGGGCATCTGTTTCTGTCAACGCGTTGCCTGAGAGGAAGGATTCCAGAGGCATAGTAGCCATATGTCAGTCACAGGAAAAGCAAGAGGGATTCTGTGGCAAGAATAGTGGCAAGTCTTGGGAGGAGCCTGGCTGGGTACATCCTTTCATAGAAATGCAAGAGCAGCTATGAAAATCCATTAGGGAAACTAAATGAACCACACATCATTCATTTTGGACATGCAGAGTCAAATGCCAAGATACTGATGTCTTACATTGTAGTACTTGCAAGCAGTTTTGTTTTATCAAATAAGATGTATGAGTGCTGATCGCTGCATATTTGGTGATCGTTCTGTTTTTGTGTGCTTTTTTTTGTAGTTGTGAAATCACATTACTTAGTGAGCACCAGAGGGCTCAGATCAGGAGCATCAGGACCCAGAACCTTCCACACGGTGCAATTAGCGGGGTTGTCAATTACATAGGCAGGGAGGGAGAAATTGCTGGGTGTTGTTTCTTAGCTTGCTTTTGTGCTGATTATGCTGAAATATAATAAATGCTGTACATAAAAGCACAGTTCAGTCTTTTTAAAGAACAATATATATTAAGAAAAACACAAATAGCATGATCAAAGTTTAAGAAGAGCATATGACACACACACAAAATCTGACATTGCATGCCTGAAATTGTGGGAGGTCAGGATTTGGCTGGCATGGAAAGCATCTTCCAGGGAAAGCATCTTCCATGTAGGAACCTGGAAACAAATGAGTCACTTTCAGAGGGGCAGCAACTGCTTTGCTTGTAGCTACAAAGCAGTTTGGGGCACCTTAAATGCTCCTTCATTCATTGAAGCAGAAGCTTTGTGGCTGGCTACCGCCCACCTCAGCAGATTCTGCATCTACAAAAGCTCCTGCGTCAATGAATGGGGGAGCATTAAGGTACTATGCTCACTGCACTATAAATGTGTTTGTTGTGGGGGAACACAAGACTCTCTGCCCTTGATGGTGTGTCATGTGTGAAGTGGTGAGAGTCCAACTGGTCATGCTTGGCCTCCACTAGGTAAACCAACCCTGAGTGGCTCCCTCCACCTCATTGTGCCCCTGTTGCTATTCGGTTTCCTCAATTTGTTTTCTTCCACCACTTGTAATCTATTTATTCCAGTTGAAAGAGCTGGGACTCTTTGACCTTCGTCACCAAGGAGCGAGTGGGTAACCCGACACTCACGAATAGGCATGGAAAATGAGAGAGGCAAAATGGAGACTGGTGTGTCAAAAAGAGCTGGTAATCCAGCAAGATCAACCAGCGGGCAGTTTCCAGGCAGGTGCAAACTTGACAACCAGGATAGTCAGAAACAACACGATGGGAACAAGGCAAAGTTTGTCCCTAATTGGTTCTGGGAGGGGGGTTGGGGGGCACCTCTGTCTGTGTATTGTGTGATTTTGCATCAGTGGCCCTTGCAACCCTAATTTGAAAATCCAAGTCCTCTCACGTGTCCAGGCTGAAAGTGTATCTGGTCATGCAGCTTCATAGTGTTTCATTTCTACATAGCAGAGAGATGCCAGACCTCCCAATCTGTGGTTGCTTCACAGCAGGGATGTGGATCAAGTCTCTGACTCCAAGTCTCGAGAAGTCCCAAGTCTTTGCCCCCAAGTCCTAAATCTTTGGTTGCGAGTTGCGAGTCCCTATCTATTTAATGGGGAAAATGCGTTTAAACCTGAATAAAATTTGACTTGTCGTAAAAGGCTCCAAGTCTCAAGTTGAGTCTTTCGAGTCTTTTACAATTGCTGAGTCAAGTTCGGGTCAAGTCATTGACACGACTTGAGTCCAACTCGGGTCCAAGTCAATAGACTCAAGTCTACATCACTGCTTCACAGCATATGAAGATTCATGGGTTAGAATTCCATCATTGCTAACCTTCCCGCAGCAATTAAAGTCCTCCCCACAAAGGATGGTGAATGCAGATGCAGCCATGGTGCTGTCCCCCCCCCCCCCGATGAGGCCACTTCGTCCCTTGGTGTATATAGGTAAGGAATGAAAAGTATTTTGATACTGAATCAAAAGTTTTCAGGGTATTTATTATTTTATTTATTTAAATAATTTGTAGCCCGCCTTTCTCCCGAGGGCACTCAAGGCGGCTTACAACATATTAAAATACATATAAACACGTTAAAATAATTAATAAACACATTAAAATAATTAATTAAACAATTTAAGTTAAAATAACCCCCGTGGGTCACCTGCATTTACATATATTAAAAACCATTTGTTAAAAGGTCAGCCCACCATGTCAGACATTAAAAGCAGTCCTAAATAAAAACGTCTTAAGGCCCCGCTGAAAGGCCTCTAAAGAGGGAGTCGTTCTTAATTCCAGGGGGAGGGAATTCCACAATTGGGGCGCCACAGCCGAGAAGGCCCTATTCCGCGCCGCCATCCCCCTCACTTCTGTCAATGGCGGCACGGTTAACAGGGCCCCCCCTGATGACCTCAGAGTACAGGTCGGATTATAAGGAAGGAGACGGTCCCTCAAATACCCTGGACCCGAGCCGTAATCTAGGGTCTTTCCCACTCTTGCTGACTGAGAGCCTGGGTTTTTCTGCACACAAGAGCTTGCTCCATCAGTGAGCCACAAAATATTCTCCTTGCCCCCAGTGCCGAATGTGAATGGACCACAGAGGGCCCGAGCGCCTTGCAGTCATAATGGCTTACTTGATCAAGGAAGAGACCAGCCCTAGCAAGAACACAGGATCCATGGACAACAAGCATCTGAAAAAGCTTGTGCAGAACTTGGGATCACACTAGGAGAGCAGATGTGTGTGGAAGTGAAAGAGTGGCAGAACAGGATGAAGGGGACGGCAGCTGGGCCCATTTGGGCAAGCGTAGTAGTGTGTTCCCATAGTGGCCCGTGAGACAGACATTCCTCACCACATTGCTGTTCTGCAACTAGAATTCAGAGGCAGAGAGAGGCCTCACAGCCTGCCTGCTCATTTTTCCTTGTGTCCAGTGATCCCTCCAGGAGCCTGTCATTTGCCTCTGGAGCGCAGTGGACGCCCTGCCACTGTCTTGCTTCTGAGCTGCCAGCTTGGGGTGAACTGGGGGCTTCCATAAGCTGCCTGTTTCCATAGGCTGATGTGTGACACACGTGCTCTCCAGGCTTTTGTGGCCACACAGTCCTCATTCAGTGACTATGGATTATTCTTTCTTGACTCTCCTGTGACTCTTTTTTGCAAACTGAAAAACGAATGCCTGGGTTTGTTTGTTTGTTTGTTTGTTTGAGCAAATTCCCATGTTCTTTACTTGAACCTGACACTTCATTTATATGTGACAGTGGTAAATAAACACAAATCCTGGATATGATGTTCTGATACAGACAAAATTTGGACCAAGTATTAAAACTAGAAGCAGTCTCTTGTTTTTGTTTTGTTTTGTACCATGCTGCATAGTGGAAGTCATAAAAACTTGTCCAAGGTCACATTATGGACCTCTGGTTATGAACATAGAACCTAGCTGATGAAATGGTTGAGTAAATTTCAAGTTTATTTTTACATACAAACGAAACACAGTTGCAACAGTTAACCACTTACGACTCTGAGCAGCCCCCCCCTTAACCAGTTATTATTCAAGTGGGCTCTGTGGGGACAATTAAACCCTCCTCCCACTTGCTACTGTCATCAAGCTGTGACTGCATGAATACAAATGACGCCACCTGGCCCTTGTCCTCCTTCCCTCCAGCTCTTATGGAGAAGCTTGTAAAAGTCTCCCTGTCAGCTGGAAGGAGGTAAATCATCCTGGACAGCTACATCTCCACAGAGCAGTTAGAATTAATGTAACAATTTGGTGCCTAATGAAGCGACAACATGCCCAGGCAGCAGCCAACGGTTCTGGGGACGTCTGAATCCCTGCGGGACTCAACCGGCACTGATTCAATCAGCTGTTGACGTGTTCGGCTGAGCCTGGAGCAAGTGCGCTGCAGAAGTGGACATGCCAGAAGAGGTGGGCAGAGAAGGGGCAGGAGGGGTGTCAGTGGGCTGGCAGGTCAAAGGGGGCTTTAGGGCTGCAGGCTCTTGTTGGGCTTCATGGGCAGGCGGGGTTATGGGGAGCTGATTCTTCCGCCGTTTCTAGATGAGGGCCATTAAACTGGATGTGGGCCCAGACAGGGTCTGACCCCTTCTGGGATGTCTCAGGTCCTTTCCTTAATTGACTTTAAAAAAAAATGCTCCATCTCTTGCTATGGTTATATATATTGTCAGGGGATACCTTTACCTTTTTATATACAGTATATGCAGTATATACAGTGTGTATGTGTACACACACACACACACACACACACACACACACACACACACACACACACACACACACACACTGTATATACTGTATATACTGTATATAAAAAGGTAAAGGTATCCCCTGACAATTAAGTCCAGTTGTGTCCGACTCTAGGGTGTGGTGCTCATCCCCATTTCAAAGCCGAAGAGCCAGCGTTGTCCGAAGACACCTTCTGTGGTCATGTGGCCGGCATGACTCTCCTTGCCGCAGCGCGTAGCATGCAGCTGGAACACGGAGCGCTGTTTACCTTCCCGCAAGCGGTACCTATTTATCTACTCGCATTGACATGCTTTGGAACTGCTAGGTTGGCAGGAGCTGGCCAAGCAACGAGCGCTCACCCCGTCGCGGGAATCGAACTGCTGACCTTTCGATCGACAGCTTATGGTTCAGCGGTTTAACCCACTGCGCCACCCGCTGGCCTATATATATATAGGCCATATATATATTTTCCCCTGAGGGAAAAGGTTTATATATATAAACCCTCCGGCTGTCCGCCCCCGTGCGTCACCCTTTGGCGGGCCGCCCCGTGCGCTTCGCAACAGCAACGTGCCTGCTTCCCGGCTTGACCGGCCTTACACAGTATCCCCGGTTGTGCACCAGCTGGCGTGCATCCAAGGAGGTCCATTGACCTCTCCCGTGGTGAGCCCTGGCCCTGCCAGTGTGGGTCGCATCCTGCGCAGGATGCAGCGGCAGGCCATTTAGGCCAGCAAGTGCAACTTGCGCAGGATTGAGCTGTAAACATTGCAGCCTGAGTTTACAGTACATGCATAGGGCTGCACAGTTAGTCACAAATTTAAATGGCTGAGATGTGTAGTATACATGAAATTTTTGCTGATTAGTATTAACTCATAATGTCCCTCCTTGATCAGCTTTCTCTCCACCTGCACGCACGCATTGCACAGAAACCACTAATTCTTCCCTCAATGCTTCAGGGAAAAGCCACTCACCTGGATAAATTAAGCCTCAAGAATGATTTCCCACCAGTAAGGTAGCTGTGCCACAGTGCCAGTACCTGTTTGGTTCACGCATTACATTTGTAAAAGTGAGGATGTATTTGGGGAAGGGAGGACTGTTAGCTGGATCATTGCTCTACATTTCTGCCCTGGCTCAGAGCCATAAGCTAAATGCACTGTAGTGAATGCAAACCATACTGCTGCATTCAGGAATAGCTGACTATGACTATGCTGCCAGTGCCAGCGTGTAAATATTACGGTATGTTGGTTCTTTCCAAAGACTGGTGGTAGTTGGGCATCTATATCGGAAATGTATCTGTGTACATATACTGAGTGCTTTGGTTCAGAAGAAACCCCAACAATGAATGCAAATGTGTTTGGAGGGAGGGCAAATTCTTTTCCATTCTAGCAGGGTGCAAACGTACTTGGGAATTGAATTACTGGCATTTACTTGTGAGTTCACATGAACAGGCTTGCACTCAAAAGCCACTACAAGGCAGTAGATTTAGCTTAGCTAAGAGGCTAAAAATAGGCCAAACATATGAGGCTATATATACACATAGCAGATGAGGAAGAAGGCAGCAAGAAATAACCAGACTGGCTGCTCTGAACTGAGCCTGTGGTAGCCTCCCCTCCCCTCCCTACTTCCGCATAAAACTGGGAAGCAAACAAGGTCCAGTGCCTTCCGCTTTTTAACAGTGATTTGTATTACCATTGTGAGTTTGCCACAAATGCTTTTCACCGAGAAAACCCACAGCCATCAGCCCTGACAGATTTATAAACTAAGTGTCCCCTGGGGACCTGCTCATAGATAACATTCAGCCTCTGCTGTGTCCAGCTGGCCTGCGGATGGCTGCGTGAAAACTGAATTAATTTGAGCAGGGCTTCTGTTGCTCCAGATGAAAGATGGTTCCTCACACAAGCAAGTGTGAGACAGAAAAGGCGAATACGTTGCCTTTTCAAAACGGAAAAAGCAGAAGAACGAAGGGACCTTTCCCCAGTCTGGAAAAGCGAGTGAAGGACAGGAAGTGTAAGGAAAGAAGAACTAGAAGGGTGGAGGATTGAAACCATCAAAGTCAACATGTAAAAAATGGAGGAACAAATTCACAAATCCAAGAAGGCAAATGAAAGGAAGTCAAACCCGACTGAGCTACCAATTCCAGAAGGTTTCTAGGTTTCATGGGTTGGAACTGAGGCACCAGTTTCCATCGTGCATTAGTTCTGCTCAGTTCAGACTAGACTGACATTGACTGAAAAGGAATGTTTTGTTAAATCTGAATGGCACAAAAACACACCTAAATCAATGCCATGCAAATATTGTGGAACAGCTCCCTCCACTGTGGGCCTCTCCTATTTCTACATTTGTGAGCCGCAGCAGGGTGTGACACAGACAGGTGCCAACACTGGTCAAAGTTTATTCCCCCCCCCCACTACTTATTGCTGTGCCTTTGACAGTTCAATCACACTGAATTTCCCTGCCAAGCCATTGTCAAGTGCACAGGAGCTGTAATTAAGCAGGACAGTATGACCTTCAGGCAAAGGCCTAGAAATACCTTGTTTAAAGAAAAGGTGAGGAAAGACCAGGGGGGGGGGGGACAGAGTGCCGGACACTTCCGTGATGAGCTCCTTGGGTTCACTTCCCTGAGGGCAGTGATTGGAGGTGGACGTCCAGGCACCTACGCTCACGCACCTCTGCGCCGGAACTCGTGAGGAAGGCATGAATGGAGGCAGTGCATTCATCAGCTAGGGCAGTGGTTCCCAAAGAGGGAGGCGCAGCTCCCAGGGGAGCCACGGAAACCAGCCACGGGAGCCACGGAGTGCCACGGAATCCTCTCGGAAAACAGTGCAATGCCAATGGGCAGGCATCAACAGAATGTAATGGGGAGCCGCAGTCCATGGTCGCCAATGGTCAAGGGAGCCGCGGGTCAAAAAAGTTTGGGAAATACTGAGCTAGGGAAAAGGGGTCACACAGTTGCTCCATTTGCACACAGTGAGCGGGAAGACCAAAATGTCCACATCTTGGACCGTCCACAGACAGCTAAGCCCATAACTCTCCTAGGGTGAGTCCAGCATGGTGAGCACTAGATCAATTTTGTTATACCACATAGGAAAATGTTGATTTCCATGTTCTCTGGTGGCTGATGACAGCAACAGAGCTTCATTTGCTCAGAGGAAGACAGAGATGGCCAAGATTGTTTGCACTGGCAGTAAAAAAATGACACCTCATTACCTTGTCAGTCCAAGAAGAGATCACCGAGTAGACTAATGAAAGTCCTCATTATGAAGTCGCCATTAATTAAGGAAGCCCCACAAGTAGAAAGAACCTATTGCCAGTTCTCTTGCCATTTTCCATGGCTGCTACATGCAGATCCATTATACTCCTGCTGAAAGCCTTGTCAACATTTTTCCAAGGAAGGATGAAAATGTAAATACTGCTGAAATGATTCAGCTTCTTTGTGATATGGAAAAAGGTCAGCTCACTGGATCTCATTTATTTCACGGCCAATTTAAACAGCTTCTTTCCTATTACTGGTTTTTTGAAATTAATGCTCTATGAATGTTACCAAAGTAAAGCGAACGATTACAGGGTGGAAGGGATTGATCGTTTCTATGTACTGGGACTGAGATCTTTAGAAGGAGGAGCATATATTAGTGTTAGCAAAGCTCTTTGATGGATGGTGAATCAGAAATGCTTATGTGGCTCAATTAACAACAACAACAAAAGGGTAGCACAAAAATATGCAAACTCCCACGTAAAGGTTTCTAAGTGGAAGGCTTAAGCTACTAGGAGTGAAAAGAGATGGAGATGTTATTGTTCTCTTTTGGATGTTTGTTGGCAGTAAAGATTGTGAAAAACGTATCCATTGTGTTCATTGTCAAATAACAACGCATTCCAGCATAGCCAAATCTGCCCTGCCCTCCAACCTTGGTGGATGAGGGTTACATTATAAAGGTCTACCACAACAAACTGTTGCACTGAACAAACAAGTTGCAACTTCATTTCCCTCAGTCCAAATTTGAGTTGAATACGTTTGGAGATTCCTGCTTGATTTCTATAGAGATTGCAGCAAATTTTTAAAAAACCACTGGAGAGTCAACAGTTTCTAGACTTTTTTTTGCTTAAAGTGAAATTAAAGGTGAAGGCGGGGGAGGGGATCTCAGGTAAATATTTCAACAATTGCGATAATTCTGTGAGATTTTGCACTTCTCTAGCAGGCCAGAGATGGTTATACTGCTTGAAATAAGCTAAGGAAAACCAACTCCATAATCTGCTTGTGTTGAGGCGAATAGTCCGATTTGTTGGTGCCAGGTGCAGGCCATGAACCCGTCAGCTTGGATGTCATGTCTCTGTCCTAAAGGCTTTTTAATGATGTTTCTGGGCTCCTGCGATTGCTAGAAACGTACTATAGCATTTTTTTAAGGGAGGAACATGTTTTCTCACATTGGTATGCAAAAGTCACAACATTTAAGGTGCTGATGAGACAGAGGTGAATGAAAGAAACTGTTTCTATGACCCACTCCGTATGTTTGGTCTTCTTTTTCCCTGGTGGTGTCAAGTGGTATAGCCACAGCCGTTTGTATGCATGTCATTGTCGCCTCTTGCAGGGCTTGCCAGCTTGCTCCATACGCTAGGAAATTGTGGCTTTTGGCAGCTGGTAGCACACGTCAAATGGGATCCTTTTCATTAGGAGTGCTTGACATTTGTGTGCCCTGAGTGTCGTCAATCCTAAACTGCCAGCATCTCTGAATAACAAGCACATCCAGGCAAATTACTACGGTAGTGAAGGTTTCACTGGAAGTGGATCATTTCTGGGCCCGCAGGGCTTGTGCAAAGAGTACAACGGAGGCCTGGTCATGACTTTATCCAACTTAAGCAACTTCAGGTTATCTAGGAAGTGCATTTTCCCCCAAACTCACTGTTTTTAGAGCTTCTTCTCCTTTGATTATTCCCGTTTACATTACTGAACACGAACAATGCCGCATTCAACAGCAGAGGTAAACCTCTGCTTTTATGGCACACCTGAAACAAAACCCACAATCCCACACATGTTGTTTTTTTGCGCATGCGCAGACCGTTCCTGAGGGAAAAGGGCAGCCCTTTCCCCTCAGGAACGGTCTGCGCATGCGCGAAAAACGTTATAAATAATGTTAGACGCAGTGGGCCTTTGTCAGAAGGCCCACAAGCGCTGGCCCGGGAGGATGGTCCGAGGCCTTCTCCAGGCCTTGGAGCCTCCGGGCGACGCGCGCAGGGGAGGTGACGCGCGCGTCACCCTTCTGCGCGCGTCATCTCGGGGCGTCCTGCCCTCCCCGCCTCACGCTAGTAACGTCGATGCTGTGCTGTTTCAAGCTGGAAGGGGATGGCAGGAAGAGATCTCATCTCTCAGATGAGAGAGAGGTAAAGCCAACAGCCGGGGAGAACACCCAAGAATCTGACTCTCAGGACCGGACAATAATGGTCCAACACTGTTCAGGGCAGCCTTGAGAAAGTTCTTGAGGGCAGTGCAACTTGTGAGATTCTCTTCTTCCCTGCATCCTGTTTCATAGAATCATAGAGTTGGAAGGTACCCACAAAGTCATCTAGTCCAACCCCTGTGGACTGTGGCAGGAAATCCACTCTCCAGCACGCACCTGTCAAGCCTCTGCTTGAAGATCTGGGGAAGGGGGGTGAATCAACCACCTCCCTCGTAATCTGTTCCACTGTCAAGCAGCCCTTTCCTTCAAGAATTTCTTCCTGATATCTCCTCTCTTGCAGTTTGTACCCACTGGATCTAGTTCTACTCTCAGAGGCAGCCGAGAACAAATTTGTTCCTCCTTCCGTAGGACAGTCCTTCAGGTATTTGAAGAGCACTATCATATCCTCTCTCAACCTTCTCTTCTCCAGGCTAAACATACCAAGTTCCCCCAATCTTTCCTCGTAGGGCTTGTTCTCCAGGCTTCTGATCATCCTTGTTGTCACTCTTCTCTGAACGTGCTCCAGTTTGGCTGCATTTTTCCTAAAGTGAGGTGCCCAGAATTGGACACAGTCCTCCAGGTGAGGTCTAATCAATGCAGAGTAAAGTGGAACCACTACTTCTCACAACATGAAAGCTACTGTTCTACTAATGCAGGCTAAAATTGTGTTGGCCTTCTTTGCAGCTGCATCACACTGCTGACTCATGTTCATCTTGTGATCCACTACAACTCCAGGATCCCTCTCACATACTGGGCTGCCAAGCCAGGTATCTGCTCTTGTATTCCCCCTTCTAGATTTTTGGATAGAGCACTTATTATTGGAGAAATGCATAAACCTTCGGGGGTTTAAGTAGCAGAGTAGCAGCGCAAGAAAGCCTTATTCCTATAACCAGCAGCATTATCCCAAAACACCCAGGCTAGCAAGCTATCAATAAAAGAGACACGGAGGCGGAGGCTTGTATAGTTGAAAAAGAAAAACAGTTTACTTACAGTTCAGTTTCATATTGTACAGCTTCTGGTTATGACCAGAGTTAGACTAAACGTAAACGGACGGTATACCCCTGAAGCTGGTACACCCGGCATGCCAAAGCATGCTTGGAAGATGGCCGCTAGGCTGGAGAGCCTAGCCTGGACACAACCTTCCTCTTTGGAGTCTGGAGACAGAGAGAGAGCAAGCCCACATGGCAAAGAAGGAAGTAGGGAAAGGGTCAAGGGAACGCCCCTTCCAGGGCACAGAGAGAGGGACCAGGTGAGAGGTCTTTCCAGGTGACCAAGAACACACACACTACTCCCAGTGTCCTAGCAGACAAAATGCTGCCCAAATCCCAACACTTATGAACACAAATCGCACATGAACACATTATGAACACATGATGAAAGAAGATTTTGGGGGATCTGTCCCACTTTATAGGTGAGGGACTTTTAACTCTTCCTTTGACACATGCACAAATGTGAGGACTGCTTGCTGCAGCACAGGAAACCACATCAAAAGGGCCATGCAGAAAAGTGAAAACAAGATATTCTTCTGTAAAGAAGAGCTACCTATTGTAGAGAGTATGTTTGCGCCTTCATCTTGCGCCTGCACTCAAACCTAAGAAGAAAATAACATATTCAGCGGACTCCAACTTGAGTGATTAATTAGTATTAAGGGCCTCTGCACTTTGTTTAGAAATTGGAGAAAGGGGATCAGGTCCTTTCATACTACCAGCCCACGCTCATGTAAGTTTTCTAAGCTATAAGCTCTACTAAGTTTCTCGGAACTTGCCTTCTTGTAATGGACAGATTTGTTTTTCTGGAAAGGCACACTTTTCTTCTGTACCCCTAAAAGATTAGGAAACAAAACTTTAGAGTCTAATTGGTGAGTTCTTATCATGTTACACTTACAGTAACTCCCTTTTAAACTGTGACATGTAACCAGGAAAATATTTGAATATGCCAGTATGATACAAATATATTCCGGCTATTCCAGTGCATTGTGAAATGGAAAGGCAAAGTCAGAATTCCCCCCCCCCCAATAAATAGCTACAATTATTTATGCCCACAAACATTAACAATGCTGACAGTGTACGTTTTATCTCTTCTCGTCATTTTTCTCTCTCCATCCTATTAGAAATAATTTGGTCCAAAGTGAGAGAGGCTACCAATTCAAATGTTGCCAGAAACAGAGAGCTAAACTGAAAAGGAAGCAGCCATTCAAGCACTTTAACACACTGACTGCCAAAGACCATTAACTATTTGTTTCTGACACTCCGACAAACACCTAATACAGGATGAGGTCACCTTAGTGAGAGAGGGAGAGACGCAGAGTCACTGACATGCCATCATTTGTCCCAACTCATTACAAGTGGTGAGCCCCTCCTGGCATACTTGAAGGAGTGCAGGGTTGGCCCTGCCACTGACTGAAGTTCCAGGCTGAGACCACGGGGATGTTCCAGTCAGGTGTGGCGAAGTTACGAACTCTGTGGCCGACTGACTCAGCCACCGCAAGCTAATGGAATCCAAGTGGCAACTAAATCCCGAGACATTTAGGCTGGTGACACAGAAGTTTGGAACTCCCGTGGTAGATCTATTTGTGTCGAGAAGAAACACGCAGGTCCTGAGATACTTCTTCAGAGTAAGGGACGAAGGCACAGAAGGAACAGATGCTCTCCAGAGACTCGCTGCATGACGTTCGTCTTGCTGATTCCAAGAGTCCTCAGGAAGGCCTGAAGACAGAAAGTGGAAATAATTCTCATTGCACCCAAGTGACCTCTTGGTTCCCAGAGTGACTGAGAATATATGGACTTTGCGAGCTAGGCTGGACCCGCTGATCCAGGGACTGCTATTGCACATGCAGTCGTATCTCTTCCAGTTGACGGCATGGAGGTTGAGCGGAAACTGCTGAAGCATTTTGGGTATTCAGGAATGGTATTGGATACTCAGGAAGATAGTGGAGGACAGGAAGGCCTGGCGGGATATGGTTCATGGGATCACGAAGGGTCGGACACGACTTAACGACTGAACAACAACAATTGGATACATTGCTGGTCTCTCTGCACAACTTGACAAAAGAACTGTGTGGCTCCACTTGGAGAACCTTCCTCCAGTGGTGCATTGATTTGGGGTGTTCCTGTGGACAGGCCCAGAGTCTGCCAGTTGTTAGATGTCTTACTTTACAGACCACCAGATAAAGGGGTTACACACAACAATCTTGAGAGACGGGTGGCAGTGCTTAATGGTATCCTGGGGTGTGTGTGTGTGACAGCAGTGGCCTTTCTGCTCACCCACACATCAAGTGCTTCCTTAAAGGGGTGGCACTGCTGAACTCACCCAATGGTTCCCCAATGCAGACCTCAACAGTGTGTTCCCCCCATGGGTCTGCCTTTGGAACCCTCGGAAAGGCACCCCTGAAGGAGCTGACCTACAAGACGCTCTTCCTTGTAGTTATCACATCTGCTAGGTGGGTGACGTTGTGCCCCAACCAATCCCACGCATCCCAAAGAAAAAGCCTGGCATACGCTAGATGTATGGAGAGCCTTGTGGTTTTATACCGCGAGGACTCACCAGCTCAGGAGGACAGAGGCCATGTTTGTGGCTTTCTGGGGTTTCGCTGTAGGGTAGAAAGTGCCAGCAAGCAGCACCCTGTCTCGATGGCTCCAAGCATACATCAAACTAGCTTATAAGGCCATTGGGAAGGATCCCCCCCCCCAGAGATTACAGCCCATTATCTCAGGGGACCAGCTCTCTCAGGAGCTGAGACCAGCTGCCTTTCAAGGGTATTCTTCACTGGCGGAGATCTGTAGGGCAGCCACCTGGTCCTCCATCCATCCCTTTTCAGAAGACTATAAGGTAGATGCGGCAGCCTCCCAGATGCCGCCATTGGCAGGAGAGTTCTGAAGAAGGTAGTGAGGACCTGAGCGGTTCCAGTTTCGCCTGGCCCACCCAGTATGTCAGCTGCATGGCTTAGTTCTCCAAGGGTTGGGAATGCCCCCCCTTCCTCTACCCAAGCAAATGGGGATTTCTTACCACAGAATTCCTGTTCTGGGGAGAGGACATTCCGCCCACCTCTTCTACCAGGTTTGGGGCCTTGCTCTTCTGGGTGATGGACTACACATGGTGGTAGGCAGGGTGCTGGGGGGAGGACGACGACAACTCTACTCTTTGTCTGACATGGTATCCTTAGCAGGATGTTCCTCTGTACTGTTTACATAGTTATATATGTGTTTGCTGCTGCTATTCAATTGTTGTGTGTTTCCAAGGAGTTCGTCTCCAGCACGATGACTTATCTTGCTGGGGCGCAGAGGAACGTTCCAGCTCGCCAGGATGGTCTGGGGACGGTCTGCCCTCCACAAGAGGAGGAGGCATCAAGATTGACTGGCCCTGCCTCCTGATAGTGGGTCAGGGTCAGGAATGCCCCCCTCCTCTCCCCAGAACAGGAATTCTCAGATAAGAAATGCCTGTTATTTACAGCAATCAATGCCTACCAGTGGCCTCCATAGGGGTGGGAGTAGGGGGTTGGAAGAGCCTAGAAAATGATAATCTAAATCCATCCATGCCAGTGTAGGGAGAGCTGAATTTTCTGCTCAAAAGTATAGTATAAAAATTATTTGTTGGCAACACTCAAATTTCAATTGCATTAAATCAAGGAATGCATTTGATTTTTTTAAAAAAATATATGGATTGTTTATGAATCTGTTTTTACTATTTCTTTATCCTCCACTATTGTAAAGGATTTGTGGCTATAATAAATCATGCAGGTTGAATTACATCCTCTTTTGGCTTAAAGTTTAATATTCCTCTTGCCTATCTCCATAAAGAAATTGTCTCGGTGGGTCTTGCATACGTACAGCTGCACTCATAACCCTAATGGAATTACTATTCTAGAGCTGGTAAGATTAGAAGGAACTGCCCATCTATCAGGGGAAAAGGTAAAGGTTCATAGTTCAACCAGCACCCAAATTATTTATCTCCCTAATAACTTAACAGCTTGAATATATTACTTGTCAGTGACCTCGATGTGTAACAATAAAGATCTGTGGTTATGTCAGAAAATATATGAGACGATAATACATGGGACTTGTGTAGTGGGCTAAAAATGTATTATTTATGCTAATGAAGCCTTTCCACAAGGACATCACAAGGGCAGGAAGGGGGCAAGAACCAATGGGACAGTCCAATCCACAGATTCATTCAACGGGAGCCTGCATGGTGGGTTAGTCCCATCCGTACCAAAGGGCTTGAACAGATGAATCCCATCCAGTGAGTTTCTGAACCAGACAGACAATGCAACAGCCAACTGGATCGCATGCCAACCAGTTTGCAGAACGGGGTGGGGTTCCATTTCAGGCATCAATCCTACTCTTGCAGTAACAGGCACATCATATTGGTGCCCTTGCAAAGGCTGAAGCTCTGGTCAGGTTGAGATCTAACATGGTATAAGTTTCTTTGTCCCAGCAGCCCTTGGTCAAGGAAACAGCCCAACATCTGTTTTGCTTCTCCATCAGCCCACTCATGTCCATTGCTTCCACCCTCCTATTCCCTGGACTGGAAAAGAAAGAGGAGGCAGAGCAGAAGAGGACATGTGGAGAAGAGGAGAGTTGGTGAGCTGAGCATCCAATGCTAACACATCGTTAAAGCTGGAGCTACACTGCACGGCGTTTGCATTCTGTATGCGTCTGGTGTCCCACCCCCAGGTGAAACAACGGGCTCTGCTCGACTTTGGCCGCATTTGCGTTTTGTTCAGCCAATCAGAGTCCATTTTTTGACCTGGGGCAGGACACCAGACGCATACGGAATGCGAACTCATGCAGTGTAGCTCTGGCTTAATGGCTACTTAGGAAGCAGAGACGTTCCCAAATGCCCTCTCCTAATCCCTCCTCTTGTCCAGGTAACATGAATTATTTCTACAATGATGTCAACAGGTGTGCTGGCTGTTTTTGCCTAGCCACAGGTGCCAAAGCCTAGCAGAGGAGGGCTGTTGCTGAGGTCATCCCTCTTCCTCCGAAGAGCTCCAAGTGCCTGACCGTTAGGTTCCAGGTTGTCTCTCATCTACTCATTATTCATGCTGCTATTTGACTTCAGACCATTCCCGTTAGACAGAGGCGTCACTAGGGTTTGCGTCACCCAGTGTGAGAGCTCAATGCATCACCCCCATGATGGACCCCAGAGGTGAATAGGGAGAAACAAGGTTGGGCTGAGCTGGGTTCAACAAAAGATGCCCATCAGGCAGGACTAGGTATTTCTGCAGATTACTCCTGGTCAGTGGTGTCACTAGGGTTGGTGTCACCCGGTTCAGTAACATGGTGTCACCCCATTAACTTTCCCCTCCCATCCAAAGGGGGATTTAAAGGGGATTTAAAACTCCCCTCCAAAGCCTCCCACCCTGCCCTCCCCCGCTGGTTATGCTGGTGGTGTAAGCTGGATAGGATTGCACTGATAAATACAAAGCTTTCATAATTTTGGCCACTGGTGGTGTCAACCTCCCTGAGAGTGTCACCCGGTGTGGTCCGCCCCCCACCCCCCCCTAGTATGCCACTGCCGCTAGATATAATATTGTGTAGAAAAATCACATGGTTTGGAGAAAAGAACAAATATGCAAGCAATGTTCCTGAGTGCTGTCTCCCCATAAGGTGACTCTCTTTCTGTATTTTGCCTCATTTCCACATTATCTGGCTACAGTGGCATCGCCTCTCCCACTAGGCTCTTGTTTTATAACAGAGTTAAACATGCTGCGTGGTGCACCATCACAGTAAATATAAATAATAGATTCAAATTCCTTATTTCGCAGAATGACTGGTAAAGGTGTGGCTCAAACGTTTTGTTCCACCCAGGAGGAGCATCACGCAAATGGATATGCCTGTGCAATTGTTGCAAGCGTTGATACTGTGAGTAACATTTTAAAATCAGTCTTGGCCATTGTGCAAATGGGGAGAGACTAGACATGGTGTTGTAACAATTCTGAAATCCTCCTTTCAAATTCGCACATCAATTTCAGTGGGTCAAATGAGTTTTTTTCCACTCAAGGAGAACTATGAGGTTGACAGATGCAGCAGGGAGGGAGAGGTTGTCCTTTCCAAAATCCCCTTTGGTCCTTTGGTTTCTAACACCCTGGTGTTAGAAAAACAAGGAGCCCTTTTCTTCTATCTGGTTACTCTAAATAGCATTGAATGACCAATAGTGAGGAAAGTTGAAATACACCAAGACAGGATGGGAGACTACAGGGCCTGCTTTGCAGCATGGGTCTAACAACAACAACAACAACAACAACAACAACAACAATAATGTTAATAATAACAATAATAATCATCAACAAAAAAGATGTATAAGACCTGGGAAACTGCATCCAGCCCAGCATTGTCCCATAGAGGGCATCCTTCTTCTTAAAAGGTCTTCCAGAGATGTAGCAAAGACAGCAGAAGAGCTCTGTTCATCCAATGTCCCGCTTCCCAAAGTGGCACTTTAAAGATTCATAGTCACCTACCTGGATTCATGTGCCCAACAAAGTGTCAGCTGGGGTCACACAGTATCGTTATAAGCCTTGACGTTTCCATGGCACACTTGGCCATACTAATGAAAAGCACCATGGATTAGACCCAGCGCTTGGACTGGACCACAGAGTGCTGCCTTCTTCTTGCCCACCGTAGCCACCACGATACCCTTCACACCAGCAAAATCAGACAGAGCTTTGCACTGGAGCAACAAAGAGGTTATAGTCTCACGGATGATTTGAGAGCTGTGTGGGATTGCTTGTCTCATATATAGCTTTGTCAGTAAGGTTGGGGGATGTTGAAGTGCCATCAGTGTCTGTATTCTATGTGGACAGTGGGATTGGCTATTACTAAACCATGGACTAGGTACCTTGATGGCGAACCATTTGGGCTTGGTGTGTCCACATTTTTGAAAATGCCTAACTTGACTCTGCTGGTGTGTGTCGTCCCCCCCCCCCCGAACTTTTAATAGTACTTTGACTATTGCTACTTTTAACAGTAATTCTGAACTGAACTGAACTGAAAACAACTATAGAACACATTGCATTGTATTTAACATCAATTAAGTGACTTTTTGGTTGCTGAGTTTGAAAGAGGTAATTGATAATTTGATAATTTGAAAGAGGTCTGCCAAAATCCCTGCCCTAAATGTTTAAGACAAGCCTGTAACACTTTTGCGAAAATATAAGGTGTGCCGGGGCCCTGGGGGAAACGCTGGAGTGTCACCCAAAATGACCTCGCGTGTCACCTGTAACACGCGTGTCATAGGTTCGCCATCACGGGACTAGGAACTTGGCTGCTCTTCGCCTGCTATGAGAGGCTGCCACCAGTGCCTGTCGCTTCTCTAGCACCCATTTCCCTGCCAGCCACTGAGTCAAGCAGGCAGCCTTGGTTTTTGTTTTCACTCTGTGCTACCAGCACCCAGCAGTCAGCTATCGTTCCAGGTATTGATCACCTTTGGGCTGATGGAAGTTCACGCACACAAGGTCTCGGTCTTTGACCCTCAAATAGCGTATGAATTTCAATCCAATAGACTGATACACACGGAGGCTGTCCAGGGCTGCAGGCTGTGAGGTAGGGGGAGGAGGGAGGAAAAAAAATCAATGAAGTGGGTTAATGATTCACAATTTATAGAGCAGCTGCCATTTTAATATTAGAATAAATGTTATATGGCGAAGGAATGGGAACAGAGGTGGTGGCAGAGAAAATATTTCTTTAGAGGCTCCTTTTCTGCTGGAAAATTATGTGCAGGGAATTTTATTATCTGTAATTTATTGGACTCATTTAGATGTATAATTTAAAATACTGTATGGGAAATTTATTAACCGGAGTGTTCAGGAGGAGGCCTGAGTGGATGAATACTGTTTCATGTTCGGGGGGCTTAACAAGGCTACCCAAGTTGGGAAGAAGTGAAAGCTGGCCAGTGTGAGATTTGTGGGGTGGGTGGCTGTGGCCACCTCTCCAGGTTCCCAAGGCCTCTGCACTTGGGTCAAACCACCTGGGTTGCTGCAGTGGGGGAGGCACGAGCAGCAGCTGCCAGAGACAGTCCATGAATCTTCCGGTCTACCTTTACAGCAGAGGTATTGCGTTTGTCTTGTTGTGCAGGCAATGGGTGGACAATTCCAGCCACTTCCTCACCCTTCTCATCGATGTCAAAGAGGCTGGCAGCTGAGTGTCCCTGCACATGCTGGGCCAGAGGAGCCAACTCTGTGTCTTTGGGGAGGTTCTTTGGGGTCCCTCACTTTGAGAGATTGAGCGTCTGTCTGCCCTCCCTTCATTCTGGCTCCCCAAGCCCTTTGCCTAAGACCAGAATGCGCCTCCAGTCACATGTTTGTGCTCGGATCATTTTACTCCTTCACTTGGGAGGACGATGTGAGAGTTTGCTCCAGTCAGCACGTGACTGCTCTATTTCTAGACAGTTTAGGGTTGTCCTGAAGATGCAACAAACGACATTCCCAGAGCAAGAGATATAAGACTGGTATCAAAATGATCCAGATATGCGCTATAGCTTCTGTACTTCTGTACTAGACACCCAGTGTGCGGCGGCTGTGAAGAAGGCCAATTCCATGCTCGGGATCATTAAAAAAGGGATTGAGAATAAAACGGCCAATATCATTATGCCTTTGTACAAATCGATGGTAAGGCCACATCTGGAGTATTGTGTCCAGTTCTGGTCACCACACCTCAAAAAGGATATATAGTAGTTGAATTGGAAAAGGTGCAGAAAAGAGCGACAAGATTGATTCGTGGGCTGGAGCACCTCCCTTATGAGGAAAGGCTACAGCGTTGGGCTTTTCAGTCTAGAAAAAAGGCGCCTGAGGGGGGACATGATTGAGACTTATAAAATTATGCATGGGATGGAGAGAGTGGACAGAGGGAAATTCTTCTCCCTCTCGCACAACACCAGAACCAGGGGACATGCACTAAAATTGAGTGGAGGGAGAGTTAGAACAGACAAAAGAAAATATTTCTTTACCCAGCATGTAATTCATCTGTGGAACTCCTTGCCACAGGATGTGGTGATGGCACCTGGCCTAGATGCCTTTAAAAGGGGTTTGGACAGATTCATGGAGGAAAAGACCATCACAGGTTACAAGCCATAAGCAACCTCCTGGTTTTAGAAGTGGGTTTTCTCTGTGCCAGGTGCAAGGGAGTGACAACGGGAAACAGGTTTGGACAGATTCATGGAGGAAAAGACCATCACAGGTTACAAGCCATAAGCAACCTCCTGGTTTTAGAAGTAGGTTTTCTCTGTGCCAGGTGCAGGGGAGTGGCAGCAGGAAACAGGTTATCTTGTTGGCTGTGTGCTCCCTGAGGCACCTGGTGGGGCTACTGTGTGATACAGGAAGCTGGACTGGATGGGCCTGATCCAGCAGGGCTCTTCTTATGTTCTTATGTACTTGTACCACTGCTCAAATGTTCCCTTACATGCAACCCAGGCTATGCAGCCTGAAATGAATGCCACAGAGTGAATGCGTGTGTGTGTGCGTGCGTGCGTGTGTGGTGGTGGGGGGGGCACGTGGGTCCTGGTGCCTGGGCCAGCCAAACAATGACTGAGTTGGTCGTCATGATGCTTCACACCAGGAAAAACAAGCCTAATACAAAGAAGCAGGCAAGACTCCCTTGGCCTAACTGGAGAAAGGAAGAAAAGAGTCTTTGCACCAGTCCCTTTGCTCTTCTCTAGGGCTGCATGTGACACCCAACCCTTGTCTGTAACAGTGGAATTGAGCATCTCCAGTCCCTCTCCCTACCACAGATACTCAACATTATGAAGTTTAGAGCTATGGGGAGTCAGCTGGCGGTATGGATAGCTGGCATCTCAGGACGTACCTGACAGAGGAGTGAATGATCCTGGACCATTCTTAATGGGAGGAAGGTGGAGGAAGGCAGAAGAGCTTTGTAGAACATCAGGTGCTGGGACTGAGGGAAGGGGTGTGTGTGGATGGAGCATTCCTGCCACTGTTTCTCCCCCCAGAAGTGAGAAATAGAAAAAAAAAGACACTTACAGGCTAATGACCTCTGGGCAAGAATGGACAGGCAGATTTGACCTGGCAGAGAAAGGAACAGAATTGAATGAATGACGTGGGGGTGCAGGCCATGAGCAGTCAGCTTGGGGATATAACATTGCTGCTTGTAAGGGGTGTTCTCCAGCCAATGCTCAGGGTACAAATAGATTACAATGATATCCTAAGCCACCACAAGAAGCCACAACCTGTGTAGTGCTCCCCTGTAGACATTCTTGCTCCTTCAGGGGGTGGGGGTGGGTGGGAGAGACACACATGAACACAGAACAGTATATAGAAGCACAGTCTGTCAAGTGGAGGTCATTTCCATTTCCTCACTGTCGATTTTCCAGCAGCCCTGCAGTTTTTGAACTCTACTAAGCAGTTTGTTGTTGAACATGTTCCGTTGTAGACTACATGGGCAAAGGCAAAGTTGGCACCAGCAACCCAGTTCCCTGCCACTACCACCAGTGTGAATCTGGAAAGGGGAATGTGTACAGTGTTTGGAAGCCATTGTAACTGAGAAAAGACAGGACCAGGCAAGATGGCCAGCAGGAAGCAAACATAAAGCTCCAAGTCTTCCATGCAATGTGCTTGTTTCTTGGCTTTGCTCTGATCTAAGCCCCCTCCTCACGTCACCGCACTGCTCGCATTGGAGTGATGCTGAGCCCTTGCATAATTTAGAGGGGAAAGGCTGCGAAATATGGAAGGCATCCATTCTTGCTAGCTAGAGCTGCTCTCTTCATTGGCTGCTGCTCTGAGCTACCAACAAGCTGCATATTTTGTCAAGCTATTCTGATCTAAACAGCAGTGCTGAGAGGTGACCGTTTCATCAAGAATGGCTTAATTTATTGCGAGCAAAGACTAACAAATCAAATGGCTTTGTGATTTATGCTCCCCAGGATTTGATTGACCAAACAAGCAATGCAACCTTTCCAGTACTTTAATAAATACAAAATATGTATGCATGGAAAAGCCTCCCTCTCTGATCCAAATTGTATGTAAAGTGTTCAGTGCCCTTCTGGCTCGATGGAGAGAGAGGCGGAATGGTTGGCTGGCTGGCTTGAGAGCAACTGCAGCAGCATAGCAGCCTCCTTATCTCTTAATTATGGGAAAAGACACAGTGGGGACTTCTGAGGCCAGAATGTTAGCGGCTATGATTGAAATGATAAAATGCATTAACGAATGGAAGGCAAAAGGACATTTTAAAAGGGGACATGTCAATAAGGGCCATAATGTTGTTAGAGAGAGGGGTTCCCTCTTTGGCCAAAGTTCAAGTAAAAAGGATTGAACATGGAGGGTAGTTATGCCAGAGCAAAAGTTCATCCATCACCACCATGATGGTGGAAGAGTCAAGAAAGAAACCCACTATCTCTTTCAGATGTGGAATGGAACCTTCCTAATCCAGAAGGCAAGATGAAGGCAAAGATGAAGGCAAAGATGAAGGCTGAAGGCAAAGGCTTCACATTCGTGGCATTTATCACAATGATCTCCTCTGAGTTAGTTGACATCTGCCCCACATCACCCTTTAGGTAGTGAGGTGCTATCCCCCCAAAATACAGTTCTCATACATTGGCCACAATTTAGGTATACTCTACAACTATTTACGTACCTTGCAGATAATCAACTAGCTTTCTAGGGCTATGTTGTGACTGACAATCTTCTGAGAAAGCTTGAAAACTGCAAGCTATGGGGAGCTCACCCCCTAATCTGCCTCAATCCCTTTACCCTATGTGGAGGAGAGCCACCTTTTCCCCACATGGCTCCAGAGCAATGCAGCGTCTGGGGGCATTGTAGGAAAACAAAATAGCAGCCACCAGCCAGTGGTTGTCAAGAAAAACACTGCTGCTTTTTTTCAACCTTATAGCTTTTAAAAAAATTCATGAGGCTCGTTGCTGGTGGTGCTGTAGTAAACCTAAAAGGAATTGGACCAAAGCAGAAGCAGACATTGCATTCCTCAATGTTTGTTTACGGTTTACCGTCCGCCCCCTCAGGTAATCGGAGAACGCCCTTCTAAAAGTGCCGTTGCCTTCAGAGGTGAGAGGGGCGGCGGCAAGAAATAGGGCCTTCTCAGCAGTGGCACCGACCTTATGGAATTCCCTCCCTCTAAACTTATGAACTGCTCCCTCCTTGGAGGCCTTCCGGTGGGGCCTGAAAACAATTCTTTTTACACAAGCCCTCTGAGTTAACCACCCTGCCTAACTATTTTAGTGGTCCAGCCCCTTTTACTCCTTTTACTCCTGTTTTTATATTTTGTTATATGTTGTGCTGTGTTTTTAGATTATATTAATGTTTTAAATGTTTTATATTATATTTATATGCATTTTATTGTTGTAAGCTGCTTTGAGTCCCCCCTATGGGGGGAGAAAGCAGGATAGAAATCAAATCAATCAATCAATCAATGAGCAGGGTCCAGACCAGTCTTGTGTCACGTTGCTGCTGGGCCTGATGGTGAGGATGCATCAGGCTGCACAGTCCTTTAGGGAAAAGGCCAAACGTTGGTCCGTCAGTGCCACCCCATGCTGGCTTAGTGGATGCCTTCCTTTCAGAAGTGTACATTTTCAAGCATACCTTTGCTTGGTCTGCAAACAAGACTGCCTGACTTCCAGGAAACAAGACTATCTCAAAAGACATGCCTTCGGCCTTGGCCTCCCACACACCAACGTCATTGTAAATTCAATCTGGAGGTACAGTAATTGAGGCACAGGCCTCCTGCGCAATCATGGAGTGCCCTGCCACACCTTCCTCAGGGCGCCAACAATAAAGGTGCCACAAAAGCACAGTCATTGTAGCTCACACCCCACAATAGCCCACATTTTGCCTTATGGAAAGCTAAGTCACACCTCCTTGTTGTCCTCATCTAACCAAGGATGATGTCATCATCACCTGATTGGAAGATGGGAACCCACCAGGCCACCCCGTCCCACCTGCCTTACCTAAGACTGCTGTAGCTGCCGATCAGCAGACAGAGAAGAATGGTTTGATTCCATTAGGTTGCCATGTCTGACTGCTTTCATGGTTCGAAAATGCCAGGGGTTCAATCTCTCTGTGTGTGTGTATTAAACCTGGGGGAATTTCCTGGGGGAAACCACGGTCTCTGTAGCCTGGGGGAGGTACCGGTTTTCCACCCCATGCAGCTGCTGACCCAGTAAAAAGGGAAAGCAGGGAGCAAGCATGAAGGGGTGCATGATCGCTAGCCACTCAGCCAGCCTGCTTTCCCCTCGATGATGACATACCCATTCACCCTGCACCCTTCCGAAAGCAGTATAGAGGCTTCCACAAGCAGTATAGAGGTTTCCACTGAGCAAACTCTCCAATAACCCTTCCCCTAACGGGAACACACCCTAGCCCCCCCCCCCGGGTTTGCTTTTCAGACCGGACTTTTGCCCCACCTTTGAGTGAGGACTGCTCCTCCTCTCTTCTTCCTTCCTCTGTTCTGCACCATTACATGTTCCCTTCTCTTTAAGGAATTCCATTTTCTCAGTTCTCCTGCCTACGAACCACTAATGCTTAGAGCCTGGTTGTGCAAATGACTGCTAGAGAATATTGCATTGCATGATCTTTTGAACCCCCTTCCTGATTGTTGTACATGCCGTATAGTGTTGCACCTATAATCTTGCCTCCCTCTTCATTTCATGCCAGGCCATTAAGCGGGTGACATGAGTCACACAGTGCTTGATCGCTGCACACACAATAGATTTCTCCTTCCGCATGTTACAGGCTAAGATGTGTGTAAGACGTGACTTGTTGTCTTGTGCTCCCTGAGGCATCTGGTGGGGCCACTGTGTGATACAGGAAGCTGGACTGGATGGGCCTTTGGCCTGATCCAGCAGGGCTCTTCTTATGTTCTTATGTTCCTAAGAACATTGCTAGTAACACCTCCACTCTTAAAAGTGGGTCTCTGTCATCTATCACACCCTATAGAAAGGTATCAACAATGCCAGCATGGCTCACATTTGTAGGCACGGTTCCATCCAGATCCTACTATTTCGACAAAAATACTATTTCGACAAATTTCGGAATGCGATCGCCACTGCTTTGAGCCTTGGGGAGGCCCAAGGGACACCCCCCCCCCTCGGATCCTTTGGGAAGCTGGCAGGACAACCAGGCAAAAGCGTTTTTGGGTCGGCGGCGGGCGCAATCCTGGAGTGCTGTTGCCGACATCGCCCCCGCAAAGACTTACAGGGGAGTAAACTCCCCTGAAGGACTTTGGGAAATGCTGCTGTAGTTTAATTGTTGCCCTCCTGCATTATAACAATGAATTGGTGCAAGTGAAAGGCATATCAGACCAGTCCTTCCCATTGGTCTCCCTTGGCGAACTGGGCCTCCATGACATACTCTTGCCATTAGTCTGTGTTTGTTGCCTTTGGGTTAGAAACAATTTTAAAATGGTTTGCTATCTCATAAGGAAAATGGGGAAGAATGGTCACAGGTAGCAGATGGAAATAAAAACCAGGCATTCTTTGCTGTTCACCTGGGATGCTTGGTGAAGGCACGGCCTCTAGCTACCACTCTTGGCAGTACTTGCAGGAAAAGAAGCTGCTCTCTGCTGAGGCCCTGGAAATTAGGTCCCACTCTGGCTCAGCTACTTCCGGGGATGGTGGGAGAAGCCCTGTAAAAAACCCTGGAGAGAGACTGCCAGTTGGTGTCCTGTAGACAATACTGAGTCAGTCTGGCAGCTTCCCATCTTGCTCGAGTCCAGAGGGATGTGACACATTCCAAGGAAGGCTTCAGCGATAGCAAAGCCTCTTTGACTTGCAATAGTGCAGGTCACACAAATGCGGTGTTCCAGCTGGACTCACCGAAGCACCATGCTAAGAGAAGAAACCGATACAGGAAAACCTTCAGTGGATGGATGCCCTTGTGAGAACTGCTGGGCCTCACAAAGGACTTTTTTTTTTTTTTTTTGCATGCCAGGGGAATTAATGCTAAGCTGCACCTTGAAAACCTCTCCCAAATATTGCCAGCAAATTGCTTTTTCCTCTGAAGCAATATGATAATTCCTCTTACAGATCCAGATTTTGACAAGTAAATCTTGTATTTGAAACATGGGATTAATACAAAAACAAAACAAATAAAATTATTGCTTACAGTTAGGATTACTGAGTAAAGCCTTCAAAAAATAACTGTGGCCAAGGAGGAAACACAGAAACACTAAAGGGAAATAAAATGTATAGCTCCCCAACAACTGCTTGGTAACCCTTTGATTCCTGACGTGCTAGTAAATCACGTTCCGTTGGCCAAAATGAAAGTGTGTGTGTGTGTGTGTGTGTGTGTGTGTGTGTGTGTGTGTGTGTGTGTGAGAGAGAGAGAGAGAGAGAGAGAGGGAGAGAGAGAGAGAGAGAGAGAGAGCGTCCTAGCCCCACTCGCCTGCCACCCCAGGGGCCTGGCCATACAACAACAACAAATGTTAAGTCTTCTATGTAGGTACAAAAAATCAAAGACTCAAGTACAGGGTGGGGAAATGTGAAGGGAATCTTGGGGTCTTAGAGCACCACAAACTGAACGTGAGCCGGCAGTGTGATGCAGCTGCAAGAAAAAACCTACCCACTGCTGGGCTGCATTCGTACAGGTAATGAGAAATCCTAGTTCCACTCCAGTCAAGCTAAGTGAGACTTCACTTGCAGTCCTGAGTCCAGAAGGACTGAGCTGGAGCAGGGTCAGAGGACAGCAACAAAGACGATGAAGGGTGTGGAAACCAAGTCCAAAGAGGTCCAGTTAAAAGAGCAGGTTATGTTTGGTCTGCAGATGAGAAGACTAAGGGGGGGGGCATGAAACATGACTACCATCCAAGTATCTGAAGGGCTGTCATGCAGAAGAAGGAGAGGACTTGTTCTCTGTGGTTCCTGACAGCAGGCTAGAAACCAATGGGCACAAGCTACAGAGCAATAGATGGGGGCAAAGCTTGCCTGGTGCTGGAACAGCCTGCCTGCAGGGGTGGGCACTTCCTCACCAGAAGTTTTCAACCAGTTGCCTGCACTGAGCAGGGAGTTGGACTAGATGACCTCAAAGGTCCCTACCCATTCAAATTTTCTATGGTTCTGTGGCTAAGGAGATGGCAGAGGGCTGTGAGTGCAATGGTGAGGTCCAGTTTGGTCTAGCTATGGCAGCAGTAGAAGGTCTTTTGGGGAGAGGGAAGGAAAGGAAAGAGAGATTTGTCAGGGACAATCTCTCTCTCTCTCCCCCCCCCCCCCCCCCCCCGAAAAGGGAACCAACAGATCCAAATTCGTCTTATTGACCGTATGGTATTGTAGAGTCTAGTAGCTGCAGCTACTAGGATGAGAACTTTATCTCTAGCAGCAGTGCTACAGTGGTCAAGCTTTTATCCATTCTGTTCCTGTACCTTTAACAGCAACCTGATCTATACCAGTTCGCAGCAGCAATGAGCAATTGCAGTGAGGTTGCTAGGAGGTTGTTACTACAGTTGTGGATTGTCACCCTTCTTTTCTTATGTGATTTCGAGATTACAAGGCCAGCCTTGTTGCATTGCCTCTTCCTGCCGAATCTGCTGGCAAAAAATAATACATAAATAAATAATGTATTTTTTTTTCAATAGTTGTATGCTGTTATGCCTGCCTACAGAGGAGTTCACCCCATGTATCCAATGGACTGGACTGTTGTCCGCAAAAGCTTTTGCAGAAATAAACTCATCAGCCTTTAAGGGGCACAAGACTCATGGGCTCAGGGGCACAAGACTCATTGGGCAAGTGGTAGACTGAGTTCCACGCTGTCAGGCAGACTGCCCAGCATTGCCAGCAAATGTCTCTAGTGGCTGGGAGAAATGGCACCTCCTGAGGTAGACCTGGACATTGTATGGCCCCAGGGCCACATCCGGCCCTTTCACTGTCACTGACAGGCCCACATGAGGTTTAAAGGAAGACACGGAGCAGCCAATTAAGCTAAAATAATGCTCCCCCGCATGCTGCTGCTTCTAGAGTCTGTTGCAAGGAAGACACGGAGCAGCTAATGAAGGTAAGAGAATGGCGTGGGGCGGGTGGGCGCTGTGGGCGGGCGCTGTGTTCAGCCTATTGGTCTGGCCCTCCACAACAGCCCCAGTTTCTCATGTGGCCCCTTAGGAAAATTAATTGCCCTCCCCTGTCTGAGGTGTTCTGTTCTTTTGATACCACAACCTCCATGTGATGACCTCTCATTCTTTCTCTATCTGTAGGTGAGAAACATTTCTGAGGAATCATGACAGGAGACAAAAACAATTGGATTTTGATTCCTTCTTGGCAAAAATCAGGAAAGGCTTGTTCTCCAGGATTGATGTGATTCTGCCCCATCTGGACTCTGCTGTGGAAAGATTTAGACTGATTTAGAAAGATTGAAAAAGAGATTTGCAAACATCTAGTATTTACTGAGGACAAAGACATGTACAGAGGTATCTTGGACCTTGGGCATCCTTTTCTAGAATTACCTCCCTTTGGTACGATACTCCAGCAGAATTCTTTAAAATGTTCAAGTTAAGTAATCTGGACCGCTGCACCTGACATACAAATGGGCAGATTTCATCTGTCTGATGAGTATTGCAGCGGAACAATACTGTTTTGAAAAGCAATGCAATGAGTTATTAAATAGCTGCTAGGAAGGAGGGCTTTTCTTCCTACTGAACTGGCTTTGTTGTGTGTTCCTAGAGTGATGGTAGAGAAAATGGATGACAACTAGATAAGCAAGAGGAGTCTAGCTGCTGAGATGCATAACTGGAGATGCATTGCTGTTGTGGAATAATAATAATAATAATAATAATAATAATAATAATAATAATAATAATAATAATAATAATAATAATAAATATACAGTGTTTATATACCGCCTTTCTTGGTCATTGGATTTCTCCTCCGACTTTAATCCAAGGGCAGGCTGTCCTAACCCCCCTTGGGGTTTTTTACAACATATATATAAATGTCCAATCTTTCTTGAACGGCTACTTTCCAGGTGGTATCCTTTTTACAGTCTGACAATTCTGCTGGCTGGCGCCTCCCACACTCAACCGACGCAGCTGGAAGCTCTTATCTCTCCTCCTGGAGGCTTTCACAGCTTTTTGCCGGCGGCATGTCTCGAACTTATCAAGTTCACCGGTCTTCAGGCTTTGAAGGCAGCAGCTCTCCCAACTGAGCCAGACTATTCTGCCCAAGAGAGAAGGAGGGAAGAGAGACAGCAGGGGCTTTGGAGTGTAATCCGGGCCCTCCAGGAAGCTAGTCTCCATGGGTCCTCTTATGTGGCTGGGGTTCATCATGTGGAGGAGGGCTTACCTTGGCAGAGCGGGGAGGAGGGAGCACTGGAGCCGCTCTCTGAGCTGAGAGAGTAACTCCACCACTGCCTCACAGAGGATCCTGGCAGAACCTTGGGATCCACGGCCACGGGATGATCCGTGGATGAACAAAGCAATGGCAACTCTTGGTGGCTGAGCAGGAGCTGCAAACGGTTCAACAGTTTTCAGGGATGTATCAGAGGCGTCGCTCCGGTAGGGGCCCTACCAGAGCGACGCCTCTGGGGATGTTCACTGTCTGTTTCTATCGTATGTAAATTTGCAAGTTAAAAACAAACAAAACACCATGCTGAGTTGGTTGAAAATGCAATGGATTTGATTCAGTGTCAATCAAGGATTACGCATCATGTGCTGGAGCTGAGCTCTACCTTACATGATAACCGGGCTGATCATTTTCCTATACAGTAATTCAATGTTTGACATTTGAGTCAATGCAAGACAAGTCCAATACAGGTGGGCCCCCATATCCGCTGGGGATATGTTCCAGGCCCCTCCATGGATACTTGAAACCGTGGATAAGAGCGAACACCCCCTCCCTGGTTTCCTGAGGGCCCCCCCCACCCTGCCTCCCCTGCATGCAGGCATGCTTGCCCCCCCAGCTCTTATTTTTCTTTCAGCAAGCTTTGTTTCTTCCTTAAAACAGAGAAGCAGCCTCCATTGCAGGCAAGTAGAACGAGACTAAGTCCTAGAGAGGCTCTGCAAGGTTTCTGTTAACCTTGCAGAGCCTCTCTAGTACTTAGTTTCATTCTACTTGCCTGTAATAAGCAGCCAGAGGCTGCTTCTCCTGTTTCTTTAAGGAAGAAACGAAGCTTACTGGGAAAAAAGTAAAAGCCTGGGGGGGGGGGGGTCCCCATGATCCATGGATAACTGAAACCATGGATAGCGAATCAGTGGATACGGGGGCCCACCTGTACTTGTTTTCGGTGATTCGGGCTCTTGTTTTAAAAGCAACAAGTTAGAGAAATGTGAAACTAAGAAAGCCAGGTGGTGTGACTTTTTCATGGAACCCTCACCATTAGTGCTGCTCCTGTTGCTCTCTTTGATCAGCAGTAGACCAGTCTTGGGCTCACATTGGCACCATAGTTGGGGGCAACGCCTTGCACAGGGGGGGCCCTGAGGGCACGTGGGGCACAAGTGCTGTCAACAGTACTGAGGTTCGGGGGTTGGCACTGCTGGGTGGGGCCTCTGATGTGTGAGAATGTTCAGCCACTGCCTCACCGGGCTGAACCCCAATGCCACCCCGACAGGGTGCATCACAGACTGCACAGCTTTCAGGCATAGGGTGGGCTGACTGAGTGATGCTGACACAAAACCCTCTTCCTAGAAAGCCTTCCAAGTGACCTGAGGAGTGACAAAGAAGAGGCGTTGGGGTTCCAAGTCCCTCACGCACTATTGTCATGACAGTGACTTGCCATGCCCAGGAGGCTCATTCACTGACAGCTGGCATGTCCTGCCTCCTTTTCCTCCCTTTCCAAAGGTTTTGCTGCCCTCTATTGCCCAGACAGAGGTCTGGCTTCCTTTACCTCCCCCCAACACTAATTTCAGCAGACTGAAAGCTGACAGGTCTCTTGGCTTCGTCACTAAAACTATGGGATGTTAGGCCAAGACTTATCGATCAGGCTATATATTATCCGTGAATGCTCACTCCCCAAGCTAACCCCTGGGCCTCTTAAAACAGGGTTCACCAAATTGTCAATTAAGTGCAAATCAATCCTCAGCTATTTATCAATGTGTTATTCCATCCACACAATCCGGGGTGAAAAATCAATTGCTTTCTGTCACCAGGGACCTATTGCAGAGAACTAGAAATCCAACATCTGCAGGATCCAGGGAATGGGTGAGATTTGCTCAGGGGGGAAAAAATATACATTCATACAGTACATACATATATACGTACGTATGTATGTATGTATGTGTGTGTGTTATATGTGATGCTGGCATACACACACAGAGTGTTAGTGTTAGTGTGTGTGACATATATATGTGACACTGGAAAAGCTATGTTGTTGTTGTTCAGTCGTTAAGTCGTGTCTGACCCTTCGTGATCCCATGAACCATATCCCGCCAGGCCTTCCTGTCCTCTACTATCTTCCTGAGTTCGCTCATTTTCATGTTCGTTGCATCGGTGATGCTGTCTAACCATCTCATCCTTTGAAAAGCTATACTGTATCTATATCTTATATACAGTATATGCAAATCTATCTATCTATCTATCTATCTATCTATCTATCTATCTATCTATCTATCTATCTATCTATCTATCTATCTATCTATCTATCTATCTATCTATCATCTTTTCCAGTGTCACATATCACACACACACACACATACACACACACACACACACACACACACACACACACACACACACACACACACGCACTTTGAATTAGGAAAGTACTGCCTAATAATAAGCACGCCTGCACCGCCCCCCCCCTCCTGTTTTGGACAAGCAGCTGAGTGGGGAAAGGCTAGAATGTAGCTGCTGCCACCAGCCCAAGCTATAACCAGACAGAGGGAGGCTGTCTGGGCAGAATCTCCCTCTCAGGTGAACAGAAATGAACCCGAAAACCTAATGCATCTAGCTAGACCCCTTGCCTGAAGCAATCTCCAGCTCCTCTCCGAGTCCCACGGAGGGGTTCTCTGGTTCTCTGAAATGGAACTACCCAGCTTCCTGTGTGCTGGGAGTTTTAACATTTGCTAGAGTGGCATCATGACACTCCCTGGAGGGAAAGGCCATAGAAACACAGATGATTCATCACAGCCAGGGACATTAGGAACTTCAGAGAAGTTGCGCTATGGAGTGGGAAATGCAAGCATTGTGTATGTATGGAGAAGGCCAGGGAACGCAGAAAGGGCCAAGATGAATCCAGCACAGAAGGGGATCCTGTCAGAAGACAGTGTCAACACCCAGTGGGAAGATCTCCTGCACAAGCCGCAGAGAATGCTGCCAAAGGTGTCAAATTAGAATGCTCTCCTGGGAGCCTATGAGACACAACTAGAACACACACACAGGACCAAGGCTTAATTGCTTGTTTAGTAAAACCTAATCCGTAGTGTCGGGTATATTGAGTTTATGGTTCAGGAAATGCAGAGCACTGGGAAAAAAAGCAAAATAAATGTGTTAGTGCCATTAGTTAGATCTCTGCCGTGTGTGTGTGTGTGTGTGTGTGTGTGTGTGTGTGTTTCTTACTTTAAAGGTAAAAGGAATGCATAAGAAGGGCACTGAGTGTTCATCTTTACTGCACCTTAACAATCCCCCAGTATCAGCGCAATCCTATCCAACTTACTCCATCGGTGTAACTCAGCTCAATCCTATCCAATTTACACCAGCGGTGCAGCAAGAACAGGAAGCCCCAGAACGGAAAGGGGATTCAAATCCCCTTTGAATCCCGCTTTGGAGAGGATTTGAATCCCCTTTCCATTCTGGGGCTTCCTGTTCTTGCTGCACCGCTGGTGTAAATTGGATAGGATTGAGCTGAGTTACACCGGTGCCATAAATTGGATAGGATTGCGCTGTATGGTATGCCAGGCAACCCTCTCTGTTCTGGGCTGACTTCTACTATCAGAGACAGGAATGGAGAAAATGCTGTGGTGCCGCTTTGGGAAGAGCAGTGGAAAGATAAGGTCAGTGTCCTTCCTTCCTCTGTGTGCGCCTTTCGGGGGGGGGGAGCCCAATCCTACCTCCCCACATGGCGATGCAGCGGCACCAATATGGGGCTGTTTTGGTGGGAGGAAAAAAACAACCCGTGGGGGAGTTTTGGTATCTGGTAAGCCCCTGCTGCCGCCATGGGTCAACTCGGACCTGCGCAAGGATATAATTGGTGCAAGTCCTCCTTGACCAGTGAAGGGGGGGTGAGGACTCGGACAATGCTACCACCGCTGAACCCACCCCCTTCCCGTGCCTGATCCACCTTCCTCCCCACCCCCGCCATCTCCCTGTTCTGCTCACCCCCCCACCCCGTTCTACCTCTCTCCGCCTCCCTCCTGCCCCCTGCACGGTCTTACCAGTTGTGGTGGGTATGCGGTGTCCATCATTGCACGGACCTGGTTGCCCTCTGCTTGCGGAAGTGGCCAGGCCATGTTTGTCGGCGTTGTTGCATTTGCAACAGCCGTAAAGCTGTTTACGCCAGAACGCTCGTTCCGGTGGCATAAAGAGCCCATAGAATTGGTTACTCAAGATTGAAGATTGGTTACTCAAGTATTACTCAAGAAAACACCACCACCACATTGAAATGGAAACTGTATCCTTGGCCTTGAAGGATGGCTGAAGCGGAAGGCATATATTTTCCCCCCAGAATGCTGGACGGCTGGAAAAAGAGATTGCTGCTGGTGAGAGAGCCGCTTTCACATCTGGTTAAACAGAGGTTGCTGGTTTTTCATGGTCTTAAAAATCTACAAAGTATTTTTCACCAGAGTGTGGCTGTGGTTTCACTGGGTGTGGCTGCAGAGCAGGCCCTGCCCTGTGTGTGCATCAGCTGAATTTTTCCTAGTCACCTTTGGTGCTATTGATTAACTAAAGCATTTTTGCCTTGCTCTTCAGCAGACAAGGCTCGGCTTATGTAAAAGCTTTCTGTATGTAAGATACAGCAGGTGTGCAAACATCCCTTCGTGACCCCCCTCACCAAAGGCCGTTGCAGGAAACTGCAGAGGCTCAGAGGACCTCTGCTCTCCAGCTGTATACCATGCACAGCAAAACAGCCTCTGAACTCTTGCCTCACATTCAGTGGGGGCTTCGTTTAGGAACCCATATGCTGCTGGCAACGTTAATATACAACAAGGGACAGGTTATCATTCTGATTTCCTTGTAATGTATTCCTACAAATACAAGTTTTATATCCACAACCATAAACCTGCTTTCATAAGGCTGAGTTCCTGGACAGATCAGAACTCTTTTCCTGGAGGTCTGCCAATGCTCTGCATCAAGATTCCTCCTCCTGGAAGAATTTATGATGCCAAGTCTTGCGGGGAGGGAGAGGGGATGGGCATCAGGACCAGGGCATCAGGACCAGTTGGAGTTGCCCCTGGCATCAGCAATGCATCCTAGAAAGGTGGGCATCTCCCTGAGAAGTGCTCTTCTTACCCAGCAGACTCACGCTTATGGCAATTCCTAGTCTCTGTTACATGGAAAATCCTCACTGTGCCGACATGGTCCCCCAGAGTAGATCATCTGAGCTCTGGTGGAAACCACAAAGTGGCTTCCACAATGGCTACACAATTAGGGTGTCATGGACCCTACAAGACCTCCTCCATTGGCAGCAAACATTTGTCTCTTTTGTTGCTGGTCCAAACTGTAGGTGATTTCTTTTTATATACCGTATTGGTCTGAGTATAAGACTCACTTTTTTCTCCTAATTTAAGTTTTTAAACTAGGGGTGTGTCTTATAATCAGGCTGTTGCAATAATGCCAGTGATTTAATTAAAAAATTTTGATAGCACCAAACTTTAAGGTGCGTCTTATAATCAGGTGTGTCTTATACTCGGGATAATACGGTATATTCCAGACTGTAGGAACCCAGACCCTGGACTGGCAGCCAGTTTGAGTCAAGGGACCTACAACTGCTTGAAGTGGGATCTCTCCCCCAAACTGGTCCACAAGCAGCAACTTGGACAGCCTTCCACCACAGGACTCGTCACCAAAGGCATCTAAAGATCCTTGTATAAAACAGTCCCAGTAGTAAAGGGTTATTTGGTGAGCATGACACCAGTAGGCGGAAGAGAAAAATCAAGACACAATATCATCAGGACACAGTAAAATTGAATGTATTTCAACAGGAAAAAAAAAGGCATGGAATTTTTACCAGATTTTGAGGAGGAAAAGTCTATCTTCACATCTGTTTGCCTGGGTTCCCAGATTAAGGCATTAAGGAGCAACTAAACTCCTCAAATATTTAAGAAACGAACCATCTGTGTTCTAGGACAGATTACACTTAACCTGATTTCCGAGGCAAAGCATTAAGATGAGAACAGCTACTGGAATTAAGAGGCTGCAGATGCTGTTGAGTAAACATGTATTTTGAAAGGAGAGTCTGTGATGAAGAGACAAAACCTTGAGGGTCCAAAATGGAATTTCTGTTTCTCCTTCTCTAAATGGTGGCGAACTCCAGGCAGCCTCCGCAGGATTTGGTTCCTCTGGGAGCACCAGAGTTTATGTCCTGGGGTGGCATGTGATGAGCAGAAAACTGCAAGCCTGGGCAATGTTAATTCTGACAAAGTCCAGGCAGCAGCCAAGCCCCAGAGAGTGCATCACTCAGGCCACTCTTTTCAGCATCAGCTATTAAATGGCACTAATAGTAGCACTATTAGTAGCACGTCCTTTAGCCTCAGTGGGTTCCCCCCCCCCCCAACCAAACTGCTGCATGAAGCAACTGCCTCAGGCTGCCACATGGTGGGGTGGGGTACTGCAGGTTTTACAGTCTGGAAGCAATGCTGCCAAGACTCCTCCTGTGCTGTGATCCATGTGTGCAGGAGAGAACCAACCCCACTCCACTTTCTGCTTTATCATATGCAGGGGATGTGGATCAAGTCTCTGACTCCAAGTCTCGAGTCAAGTCCCAAGTCTTTGCCCCCAAGTCCCGAGTCTTTGGTTGAGAGTTGCAAGTCCCTATCTATTTAATGGGGAAGGTGGTTTTAAACCTGAATAAAATTGGACTTGTCATAAAAGGCTCCAAGTCTTGAGTCGAGTCTTTTGAGTCTTTTACAATCGCCGAGTCAAGTCCAAGTCAAGTCACTAACATGACTTGAGTCCGATTTGAGTCCGAGTCAATAGACTCAAGTCTACATCACTGATCATATGACTCCTGAGACCTGCTGCCCTTCAGTATTCTGGGCAATTTGTCATTGAGGGCAGGCACAAGGATGGCCCTATGTACAGAACCCTGTAGTAAACTCGTGTGTGTGTGTGTGTGTGTGTGCGTGCGTGCGTGTGTGTGTTGAGTGGAGTAGCCTCCACCAAGATGAACCTTTGTCCATCAGCAGACCATAAATTAAATGACGATGCCATGAATCCAGTCAAGGACATATGAATCTGATAGAGGGTGGGGAGGTTTTTGAAATATAGATATGAATCCATCCAAGCTGGAGAGTATTTTACCTAGACATTTCCTTATATGGATTACTTCTCGTTTGCCCACATTGCTGCGTGATCTATAATTTTCCTTCAGCCAAATGGCCTCACTCCATTCTCTGGCACAACGCTGGACTTCTATGAGTCTGTGCAGAGAGATCCATCAGGCACTGGGCTTTGGGTTGTTTTTTTTTTCTGAAGGTCTCTGTTTGCGGAGCTGGCCATACATTTGCCTGACAGGTACGAAGTAGCAAAGCAACACAAGCAAAGCAGGGTTCCCCAGGCTTCACTGGCAATCTTCTCCACAAAAGCCATTGAATAACAATTTATCATTATTTATATAATATTTTATTTATAGGCATTTATTATAATTCTAATTATTCTTATTAAAATAGATACTTTTCCAGTGATGTAGACTTGAGTCTATTGACTCGGACTCAAGTTGGACTTGTCTCATCAATGACTTAACTCGGACTTGACTCGGTGATTGTAAAAGACTCAAAAGATTCGACTCAAGACTTGGAGACTTTTACGACAAGTCCAATTTTATTCAGGTTTAAACCCATTTTCCCCATTGAATATATAGGGACTCTCAACTCTCAACCAAAGACTCGGGACTTGGGGGCAAAGACTTGGGACTTGGCTCGAGACTTGCAGTCAGAGACTTGATCCACATCCCTGTACTTTTGTATTGGTACAAAAAAAGAAAGAAAGAAAAGGATAACAGCATTCAGGGTGCCGTTGAGGGTGGCATCCCTCTTTCCATGTTTCACATAACGTTTGGTTATCCCTTAGGAACACGTTACATGACGTTGGGTTTATAATGCAATCTCAACACAAAATATTATGCAAATCGTTTCATCTGACACAGTCACAGCAGAGCTTCACCTAAAATGTAAACAAGATACCTTCCAACTGATTCTCCATCAAGGGCTTGATGATGTTGGACAGCTAATTATTAATCTAGTCATAGTTTATCCCTGTTGCCCAATTTCAATAAGTGACTATGCTGGAGAATTAGCAAGACATCCTGCCTGCCTGCCCACCCTCTGCCCTGCCACCCGTCCCTCTTTCCTAGGGATTTGTCAGAAGTCACTGCATTGAAATGATCAAAGCTTCATCTGTGACTCATCAGACAGTCACACGCACCTCTTTGCACAGAGGAAATGGGATTCAAGCAGTCCCACGGACAAAGCAAATATGACTTTGTGGAATGTCCTACTACTAGACCATAGAGAGAACTGCAGCTAATGCAACACAGGCAGAAACAAGACCCAGTCAGGAAAAAAAGCCAAAACAGAGGTCTTTTAAACGTAGGAGAAAATAAACCCACAAGCAATAAACAAACAATAAATGCCCCTACAGGTGGAGGCCAACAATTGCTGCCTTTATTACACCCTGGGTGGCTCAGCTCATATGCGCTCCTAACAATAGGCGGGAAAGTGAAGTGAGAACAGGGTGTTTTGCAGACAGAGGTTTTCTCCCTGGTGACTCTGATTACAGTGTACTGTATATCTAGGGTGCCCAGATCCAATAAGGGACAGGGTGCCTGTACCTTTAACCACTGGAATTTGGGCAGGTGCAGCTCATCATGGAAGGATGCAGCAAGCCACACCTGCCCAAATTCCCTCTTCTTACAATGGTTAAAGGCATAGGCACCCTGTCCCTTTTTGGATATGGGCACCCTACTGTTGAAACCACTGGGCCAAGAGGGGAGGAAAGAGCAGCTAAAGATAAAGCAGAAGGCACCCCCCTCCTTGAGAAAACTCAATATTCTGGGGACAAGGTTGATTCTCTTCTTCTCTGCTGTCTCATTTTGCGCTCATGGTCCACTTTCTTACCCAAAGGAGAAGAATCTGCCCCACCCCCCTGGGTGGAAGAACTGTTGGTGGAGTGACTTAGACCAGGGGTTCTCAACCTGTGGTACGGGTAC